>CM060409.1:44545913-46007570 GCA_030545235.1 Helianthus tuberosus | reverse complement strand
GTGGAGGCGGTGGCGTAACTGCCACAAACTGGTGATTCCCAGAGGAATCTGATGATGCTGCTGCTGCTGCTCATGCGGCGAAGAATAGTGAGGCTGCTGCTGCTCATGCGGCGACGAATGGTGAGGAGGTGTATAATACCATTCGTGCCGAGTAAAAGATAGCCTGGAAGCTATCTGGACCATTATAGGGTGGCCCGTGATAAATGGAACTATCGAGACCTCGATTGGGTGGTTGGGAGTTCCTGATGCGGGTTCTACGGGGTCGTCTTCCTCGTCCATATCATTTCCTCCAGAAAAATGGTCCTCCGGCCCCAATGGGTTAAAACCCACTGGTTCTTGTAGATAGTAATTCACCGGGTTAAACTGGCCTTGAAAGAATGGAGTGGGGTCTCCAAAAGGCGGTGCGACATAGATCGCTGTAACGGTATGTACGGATGGTGTGAGTCTCCAGGCTCATTTTCTGATTGTGGCCCGTAGGAGTCTTGAGCGGGAGTCGTCGAGCTGTTCGAAACCGACCGTCTTGCCGGTTGAAAGAGACCTCTCTGGTTCCGCCGGGTACCATCACTCTCGGCAGGGATAGGACCTCGTGTATTCGAAGGTCCTACTTCGTGATCGTTGGGGGCGGCTACTGGCCCCTTTCCGCGTCCTTGCGTACGCAAGAATCTTGGAGGCATCCTTTTGTTATTCCTGTCAATAAAACATAAGATAACAAATAACAAAAATATAAAGCTTAAAGGACAAAACAAAAACCGAATAAAGTGGAATTTGTCCTATGTTATAAGTCTAGACTCGAAAGTTTAAATATGTGCAATTGTGTAACTGAGATTAAACACAAAAGGCTAGTGTTTAATTCACTCAGAGTTGGCTCTGATACCAACCTGTCACACCCCGATTTCCACGTGTCACCGGTGGGCCCGGTGGGGGAGTATCGTGACGTGGTTGGCAACGTAATAGTCAAACAACACAATATAATAATGCACAGCGGAAGCAAATTTAAAATAAGATACAACCGAATTTATTTATTGTAAGCAAAGTCACAATTATCCGGTGTTTATCCACACTAGGATCGAATTAAGAAAACATTGTTTATGGTTCAACAGACTTCGGCATCTTAAGTTTGCGAGACTTCTAATGATGCTTAGGAGAATCCCAGCCTATTTCGCCTAGTACCTGCATTTAATCTTTTTGGGAAAATACGTCAGTTTACACTGGTAAATACATTCAACTGACTCATTTTATAAAATGATTGAAAATTGGTTTGGATGCACGTGGCATAAACATTTTTATTAACTTGGGAGAATTATTTAATATTATAATCTTGTGAACGATTTACATGTTACTTATGCGTTCAGTAGCCCGGACGTATCCGGGTTAAAGATCAATAGACACACCACTTTAAGTGAGTTATACACGGGAGTACGCCTACACCCCGTGCTCAGGTCGTGGCTATCTCGTAAGATAATGCCGAGGATATCCGGGACATGGTCATTAACCCCCCAAAGGCTGTAAAGTAAACACATCTGTTTAAAACGAGCCGATCAAATTATTCAATTAACCACTAAGCGTGGAAGATTTGATGCTCGATCAAGCGGTACGCTATGTACCGTAACCCAAGCCCGTATAGGGAAAATAAGTTAAAAGTATTTACCTTTGCAAGTATAACTCCTTAATCGAATAAATTGCAGATAGCTTTTATTGGTTCTCCTAATCTGGAACGAAGGTTTAATATAACCTATTAGAATACTAACGGGCCTTTGATTAAGCTTAAGCTTAGACCGGTCAGTTTTAATGATACGGTTCGTACGCACGATTAAGCGAAGACCGGATAGAATGTGATTTAGACCCGACAAGTTTGAGGACTTGTTTAATATGGGTTTACTATTCACATTCTGGATTTTGAGATAAAAATGATATCGTTTGACCCGTTTCGGCTAGTTTATGCAAACTAGTTACATAAACCGAACCGAACGCGTATAATGCATAACGGGTAACCGAAAGGGTCGCGAACAGGTTTCCTAAGTTAATACGCTTTAAATATGTTGTGATATCATTATGATATCTTCCATAATGCCCATAACGAGTTTAATCCCTAAATATGCCCCGTAGGGGTATTTTGGTCATTTTAAAGATTATAAAAAGGATTAATTATGTTTCTGCTAACCGGGTCTGAATAAATCAGGAAAATGGCTTATTTTAACAGGTTATAACATTTGGTAATAAACCTTATATGCTAAAATAGTTTTAAACCCAAACTATGCGTATAATACGCGTATAAAGCCGTTTTAAGCGACGTACGGTTTAAAATACCATTCTGAGTTTTCTGATCAGAAAAACAGGCTCAAAACACTCTATTTATTATTTAAAATCAGTGGCAATTGGATTGGTATCAAACGGATTCGTAAAACTCGGTTTATGGCCTAAAAGGGCATATTCGGTATTAACCGAATCAATGCGATAAGCCTAGCTTAAGATCAGTTTAAAAATAATTAAAAATCTTCAAAAATCCCAAAATATTATTTAACATCAGTGGGTAAAAGTTTTGGTACCGAAAATCGGGTTTAGATAGGCTATGCGCTAATCGCGCCGTTTAATTAATAAAAAGCTTATTATTTACGCTAATGCGCATATCTCCTAATCTAGACCTCCGATTGACGTGAAAATTTACGTACATGCTAAATAATCAGTAACTAAGATTATAGTACTTCCACATTTTCAAAATTCTCGTTGTAGGGTCATAAGGGCATTATGGTCCAATTTAAGCGATTAACGGAAACGTGCGCATGCATCGGATAATCAATGAAACAAGTACAGAGACTTATACTAGCATGTAACCCAACCCTAATGAGACTTTAAGGCATGTCTAATTCAAACTAAAACGGGTCAGAACCGAAGTCAACGCAAAAGTCAAGGTTTTGCGCCTTTCGGTTCCGAACCGGGTTTAAACAGAAATTTGTCTAGTCGGGTAAGCGTAGACAAGTTTTTATACTTATTACCAAGTTATATTAAGGTTAAAACAGGTTACACGCCTCGCGGATCATTAATCGTGCATTAAATCATAATTTGCAATTCTGTTGACTTTTTCGGTCAACGTTTGACCCGACAAACGACCTAGTTAGGTCTGGAATCAGGGGGAACCCTTTTAGGGTCTTATTACCCATATAATTACCAACCTAACGGTACTTTTATTTCGGGTTACGACTAGACTATCGTTACTTAATCAAGAAGTCAACCGTTAAACACGGTATTTTGACTTTTAAGCTAAATATAAAGCTAGAAGTAATTTAGAAGGGTTAGGAAGATTACTAGATGATTAATGATGATTAGGAATGCTTGGAAATCAGCTTGGGATGCTCCTCAAATGCTCAGATTGTTTGCAAGAATGGTTGTGAATGAATGGGTCTTTATATACAAGAATCAAGCACCACAAGGTATTGACACAAGGGTCTATGATCAGCCACAAGTGATAAACACATGTCTCTAGTGTATAGGGATTGTCTAGGGGCCATGCACATGCAGAAAAACCGGATTAGAGGGTCACATACGCGCACAACAGGCAACAGCAAGTCATTCTGTCGCTGGGCACCCCTCGCGTAGCGCGAGGGCACGTCGCGCTACGCGACGCCCTATGCAGAATCAGTTTTTGATTTTGTTTGTTGGTGTTTCGAAAGGGCATCAACTTGCACGATTTTGGGACTTTATATCAACACTTTGGGACCCCTAAAACATGTCTTGAACAGTTCCTACCCTACCATTAACCAATGTTTCCAATGAATGCATAAACAAGACCCGAAAATATCGGTTTACCATTGCTTTTCTTCGTGGGATCAAGTCATGCATTATCAATTCCATTATTGGCAATAATTCCCTGAATTGAGGGTGCATAGATGTGTAAAATATTAAATCGGGTCTTGGGATTTATAATTGAGGTGTTCAGAGGTAATAATTTAACATGACGCCACTTTAAATCCTACCGAAAACATCTTTATTAAATCCGGGTTTCCAACGCGTTTTTGTCTTACATGACACGTGTCGTTTTAATATTAAACCCGAAATTTGCGAGGTGTTACATCCTCACCCCCTTAAAATAAATCTCGACCCGAGATTTACTGAAACAAATAAGGGTATTTTTCTTTCATGGTGGATTCCAACTCCCACGTATACTCGGGACCTCTTCGGGCATCCCATTTGACCTTTACAAAAGGTATGTGCTTTCTTCGAAGCTTCCTTACCTGTCGATCTTCAATCGACAAAGGTTTTTCTACAAACGTTAAGCTCTTATCTATTTGCACATCTGTATGTGGCATGACATGTGAATCATCAGCGGAACACTTCTTTAGATTGCAAATGTGGAACACATTGTGAATTCCACTGAGCTCTTCTGGTAAGTTCAACTTGTAGGCAACTGACCCGACACGTTCGATAACCTCGAAAGGTCCTATGTATCTCGGGCTTAGTTTGCCTTTCTTACCAAATCGCATCACCCCTTTCCATGGTGACACTTTAAGTAGGACTTTGTCACCTACTTCGAAGTGAAAATCCTTACGACTTGGATCCGCGTAACTCTTCTGCCTATTCCGGGCAGCTTGGAGATTGTTACGAATCTGGACAATCTTGTCTGTCGTTTCGAACACGATCTCTGGTCCTGATAACTGGACTTCTCCAACTTCCGCCCAACAAACTGGCGATCTACATTTTCTACCGTATAATGCCTCAAAAGGCGCAGCCTTTATGCTGGTATGGTAGCTATTGTTGTAGGAGAATTCGATCAATGGTAGGTTCTTATCCCAGCTACCTCCCAAATCGATCGCACATGCACGTAGCATGTCTTCCAACGTTTGAATAGTACGCTCACTCTGACCGTCTGTCTGGGGATGGTAAGCCGTACTAAAGTTCAAACGTGTGCCCAAAGATTGCTGGAAACTCTTCCAAAAGTGTGACGTGTACCTAGTATCCCGGTCAGAGATAATAGCTACAGGTATGCCGTGTAGGGCTACAATCTTGTCAACGTATAACTGAGCTAACATATCGGAGCTATAAGTCTCCTTGATGGGTAAGAAATGAGCTGACTTAGTCAGTCGGTCAACTATAACCCATATCGTATCATTGCCTTTTCTTGTCTTGGGTAACTTGGTAATAAAATCCATAGTTACCATTTCCCACTTCCACGTAGGAAGTTCAGGCTGTTGTAGCAAACCTGACGGTTTCTGATGCTCGGCTTTGACTTGCGCACATGTCAAGCATTTTGCTACATGGGCGGCCACAGACTTTTTCAAGCCTATCCACCAATAATTTGCCTTTAAATCCTGGTACATCTTATCAGCTCCAGGATGAACGGAGTATTTGGAACTGTGGGCTTCTTGGAGGATGACATCACGAAGTCCTCCAAAAATCGGAACCCATATTCGTCCGTTTAACCGTAAAATTCCGTCCTTGCTAAGAGTTAAGTGCTCCTCAGTTACTCCTAACTTTTCATTAGGATAGTTAGCTTCCAACACAGCTTCCTTCTGTGCAGCTAACACCCTTTCTATCAAACTGTTCTTTACCTCCATACGCTTGGCGTTAATTCGAATGGGTTTAACCCTTTCCTTTCTGCTCAAGGCATCAGCGACTACATTCGCTTTGCCGGGATGGTATTTGATTTCACAATCATAATCATTTAAAGTTTCCAGCCAACGGCGTTGCCTCATGTTTAATTCTTTCTGGTTAAACAGATGCTGGAGGCTCTTGTGATCAGAAAAGATCACAAACTTGATTCCATAAAGATAATGCCTCCACAGTTTTATTGCGAACACAACGGCACCCAATTCCAAGTCATGGGTGGTGTAATTCTTTTCGTGCACCTTTAACTGTCGTGATGCATAGGCAATCACCTTGCCTTTCTGCATAAGCACACACCCCATGCCAGTGTGTGATGCATCACAATAAACTACAAATTCTTCAGCGCCTTCAGGTAAGGTAAGCACAGGAGCGTTGCTCAACTTTTGTTTCAAAACATCGAAGGACTCTTGCTGCTTAGGGCCCCAAACGAATTTTACTTTCTTCTTGGTCAAGGAAGTTAGGGGGGCAGCAATCCTTGAAAAATTTTCGATGAAACGCCTGTAATATCCTGCCAATCCCAGGAAGCTACGTATCTCCGTAGGTGTCTTTGGCTCTTGCCAATTCATAACAGCTTCCACTTTTGCGGGATCCACCTGGATACCACGCTCACTAACCACGTGTCCAAGGAATTGGACTTCTCGTAGCCAAAATTCACACTTAGAGAATTTGGCGTAGAGCTTCTCCTGACGTAGAAGTTTGAGAATACAACGAAGGTGTTTCTCGTGGTCAGCTTGGTTCTTAGAATAAATAAGGATGTCATCAATGAAGACGATAACAAATTTATCTAAGTAAGGCTTGCAGACACGATTCATGAGATCCATGAACGCGGCTGGTGCATTAGTGAGCCCAAAAGGCATCACTAGGAACTCGTAATGACCGTAGCGAGTCCTGAATGCAGTCTTGTGAACGTCTTCATCCATAACCTTCAACTGATGGTATCCTGACCTCAGGTCAATCTTTGAGAAGTAACTTGCCCCTTGAAGCTGATCGAACAAATCGTCGATCCTGGGTAATGGATATCTATTCTTGATCGTGACTTTATTGAGCTCGCGATAGTCGATGCACAGACGCATCGACCCATCCTTCTTCTTGACAAACAGGATTGGCGCTCCCCAAGGAGATGAACTAGGTCTAATGAAACCCTTAGCCAGCAATTCATCTAGCTGCGTCCGCAACTCCTTCATTTCCGTGGGTGCCAATCTGTATGGAGCTCTAGCAACTGGTGCTGCTCCGGGGATGATATCTATCCTGAATTCAACTTGTCTATCCGGTGGCAAACCAGGAAAATCTTCAGGAAACACTTCTGGGTATTCTGAGATGACAGGGATGTCTTCTAACTTTGGTTTGGGCTCATCAATAATCACCTGTGCCATGTAGATGACACACCCCTTCTTCAAACACTTTGAAGCCTTGAGCATAGTCACGTGCTCAGGCAGTCCGTACTGGGTATCTCCCCGAATGGTAAGTGATTCACCAGACGGAGTCTTTATCACTACTTGCTTCATGTTACAGACGATTTGGGCCTGGTTATGAGATAACCAGTCCATACCCAGAACTATGTCAAAACCGGCTAACTTAAAGGGAAGTAGAGATAGAGGAAAAGAATGGTTCTTAATGGATATAACACATCCATCTAACTCAGTAGAGACGGCTTCAATGGTACCATCTGCTAACTCTACCTCATAATTCACTTTTAGGGTTTTGACAGGTAAATTCAACAATTTACAAAATTTATGATCTACGAAAGACTTATCTGCGCCCGAATCAAAAAGTACTCTTGCAAAAACATCATTTACAAGGAAAGTACCTGTTATGACGTTGTCATCCTGCACAGCTTCTTTCGCATCCATCCTGAAGACTCTGGCGTTAGTCTTCTTAGCCTCCTCAGGCTTCTTGTTGTACTTAGGGCAGTTAGTCTTTATGTGGCCCTTTTCATTGCAACGGTAGCACGTTGCATCTTTCATCTTCTTGCAATCCAAGGTTTTGTGTTCCTTGGATTTGCACAAACCGCAAGCAAAAGACCTTGACTCGTTATTCGAGTTTGATTCGAGTCTACACTTTCCAAAGTGCTGTTTCTTGCAAGTTTTGCATGTGGGCTTCTCTCCAGAACGATGCCCATCTTTCTTTGACTCCGATCCCTTCTTGTGATCACCGCTCCCACGGTGCTTCTTGTTCAATCTACGCGAACCATCATCTTCATGCTTCCTCTTCTCGGCCGCCTTATTCCTCTGCGATCTCTGCCGGACCGCATCCAGAGTGAGGGATAAGGAAAGGTCAGTTACAGACCTGAAGGTAACTGGCCGAGAAGCCTTTACACTGGACTTGATCTCGGGTTCCAAACCACCAATAAAGCGAGCAATTCTTTTTGGCTCCGGGGTTACCAGGTAGGGAACCAGCCGAGACAGTGTATTGAAGCTTGTCAGATAAGCTTGACAATCGAGGTTCTTCATCACCAGGGATAGAAAGTCTGATTCTATCTTTTCCACCTCATGTTGAGGGCAGAAGTTTTCCTTGATCAAGGCGATGAATTGATCCCACGACATACCATACAACGGGATCTTTCCGGAGGCCTCCATCAGAGATCTCCACCAAGCTAACGCATCACCTTTGAAGGACTGTGAGACAAATTTAACCACATCACCTTCAGCGCATCCGCTGATGTCCACGACCGTGTCCATCTCATCCAGCCACGTCATGCAGTCTACGGCTCCTTTCTCCCCCGTAAAATCCCTGGGTTTACAAGACACAAAGTACTTATATGTGCAACCCTTGTTACGGTGTCCCTGATGCAGTACCAACTGCTGAGATGGATTACTTTGGTGGTTGGTGGACTGGCGATCATCACCGTTTTTCTTTGGTACATCCTTTTTGGGAGGAGGCTTGTTATGAGCCTCTGAATGCGTCCTTGGCTTTGAATGTGATACAGAGTGAGTCCTACTTCGGGTACTACTGTATTCTTCATACTGTCTATCCAAAGCTTGAGTAATAGCGCCGTCTATGATTGCTTTTAGCTCGGCACCCGTTAATGTAATCTGGGCGTTCTCATTCGGCTCCACAGGATGGCTATTGACTTCATTAGAGTTAGCCATTTGTATTGAACTGTTGCAGAAAACAAGGACAATAATTTATTTGGGAGTTTATTATGGAATTACCCCTTAGGGTAACTCGTTAACCATGGTAAACAGAGACCATATTTGGTTAACTTATTAATCGCATTAATTTAGGATTTTAATTAAAATTTATCCTAAACATAAACAATAACAATATATATTAGCACATAAGGCTTGGTCACATGGACAATTTAAATTATAAGCTATGACTTCAGAGAATCAAGACTTTTAAGGTTTGAACCTAGTTCATTACCTTTATTAGACAGGGAGTCAAAGCTACCACTGTCTTTTGGCTCATATGGAAATGAGCAGGGCCCGTAGGCATTATATTACCACGTATGGTAAAATATGATCATCTTAATTGATGATGTACCCAGGATTCAGAGATCATTAAACTGGGTTAGGAATCTTCTAAAGAATTCCTTTATAAAATGACGTATGTGATTTTTAATGAATCACTTCTGCCAGGAGTGTTAACATGTTTTAAGATGTTAACAGGGAATTGAATCTTTTAAATAGGTCTTACCATTTTGGCCCGGTCTTATATTTGACACGTGGCTAGGTTTCACACTTTAAGGTCCTTAATTAAATAAATTTCATAGGCAGATTAATTTAAAAGGAATGATTTTAATTTATTTATTTCATTTATAATTTATATATGCACATAATGGCAACATGAAATTTATAAAACAAACCCTCCATTAATTATACATAGGTTACATGTTGCCCTAAACAGGTCTTTTCACACAAACCATTTCCCATGTAGGGGTCAAACAAGTACTTACCCGCGCAGGGGTTAAATTTAAAACACAAGTCCTCGCAGGGACTGATTACTTAAATAGATGTCCACGCAGGGACTAGGTACAAAGATAAATGTCCACGCAGGGACTACATACACACATAAATGTCCACGCAGGGACTTAATTTTAAAGTAGACATACACACATAAAGGATTTACTGATCCTTCTTGCTCTTTCCCTTGATTAAGTTCGTCAAGGTCTTGAACATCCCCTGGTTACGCCTTCGGTCTTCCCGTGCCTCATGCCGCACCTCCCTAATACTTTGTAGGATCTCCTGATGCAGTGGTGGCGACATCTGTAGAGACGGCGGGGGTTGTTGGTAGTACGGGGGTTGTGTAGGCATCTGGTATCCCTGTGCTGGGTAGCCTACTCCCCAAGGACCTCCATACGGTCCCTCCTGGTTAAGGGCGTTGTAATTAGCTGCTACCAAATACGGGTCGGCTTCAGCGTATCCGAGGTTAGTGTGAGTCGGTGGCTCAAACGGGTTGTACATCGAAGGACCCGTGTATGCCGGTATCTGGTTATCAAAACCTATTGGTGGCGGTTGCTGCGCGACGAGGTTTGATGGTCCACCTATCTGTGGAACTTCTTGATCCGGCTGATAATTTCTGCCACTTGATTGTAGAGGAGAGCTGAAATGAAACTCTTCTCTTCGTGTGGTCATCCGGGGTCCGGTTCTCATACGTCTTTGCGGTTGCGGAGGCGCCGGTTGAACTGGTGGCGGTGGAGGCGGTGGCGTAACTGCCACAAACTGGTGATTCCCAGAGGAATCTTGATGATGCTGCTGCTGCTGCTCATGCGGCGAAGAATAGTGAGGCTGCTGCTGCTCATGCGGCGACGAATGGTGAGGAGGTGTATAATACCATTCGTGCCGAGTAAAGATAGCCTGGAAGCTATCTGGACCATTATAGGGTGGCCCGTGATAAATGGAACTATCCGAGACCTCGATTGGGTGGTTGGGAGTTCCTGATGCGGGTTCTACGGGGTCGTCTTCCTCGTCCATATCATTTCCTCCAGAAAAATGGTCCTCCGGCCCCAATGGGTTAAAACCCACTGGTTCTTGTATATAATTCACCGGGTTAAACTGGCCTTGAAAGAATGGAGTGGGGTCTCCAAAAGGGCGGTGCGACATAGATCGCTGTAACGGTATGTACGGATGGTGTGAGTCTCCAGGCTCATTTTCTGATTGTGGCCCGTAGGAGTCTTGAGCGGGAGTCGTCGAGCTGTTCGAAACCGACCGTCTTGCCGGTTGAAAGAGACCTCTCTGGTTCCGCCGGGTACCATCACTCTCGGCAGGGATAGGACCTCGTGTATTCGAAGGTCCTACTTCGTGATCGTTGGGGGCGGCTACTGGCCCCTTTCCGCGTCCTCGCGTACGCAAGAATCTTGGAGGCATCTTTTGTTATTCCTGTCAATAAAACATAAGATAACAAATAACAAAAATATAAAGCTTAAAGGACAAAACAAAAACCGAATAAAGTGGAATTTGTCCTATGTTATAAGTCTAGACTCGAAAGTTTAAATATGTGCAATTGTGTAACTGAGATTAAACACAAAAGGCTAGTGTTTAATTCACTCAGAGTTGGCTCTGATACCAACCTGTCACACCCCGATTTCCACGTGTCACCGGTGGGCCCGGTGGGGGAGTATCGTGACGTGGTTGGCAACGTAATAGTCAAACAACACAATATAATAATGCACAGCGGAAGCAAATTTAAAATAAGATACAACCGAATTTATTTATTGTAAGCAAAGTCACAATTATCCGGTGTTTATCCACAGTAGGATCGAATTAAGAAAACATTGTTTATGGTTCAACAGACTTCGGCATCTTAAGTTTGCGAGACTTCTAATGATGCTTAGGAGAATCCCAGCCTATTTCGCCTAGTACCTGCATTTAATCTTTTTGGGAAAATACGTCAGTTTACACTGGTAAATACATTCAACTGACTCATTTTATAAAATGATTGAAAATTGGTTTGGATGCACATGGCATAAACATTTTTATTAACTTGGGAGAATTATTTAATATTATAATCTTGTGAACGATTTACATGTTACTTATGCGTTCAGTAGCCCGGACGTATCCGGGTTAAAGATCAATAGACACACCACTTTAAGTGAGTTATACACGGGAGTACGCCTACACCCCGTGCTCAGGTCGTGGCTATCTCGTAAGATAATGCCGAGGATATCCGGGACATGGTCATTAACCCCCCAAAGGCTGTAAAGTAAACACATCTGTTTAAAACGAGCCGATCAAATTATTCAATTAACCACTAAGCGTGGAAGATTTGATGCTCGATCAAGCGGTACGCTATGTACCGTAACCCAAGCCCGTATAGGGAAAATAAGTTAAAAGTATTTACCTTTGCAAGTATAACTCCTTAATCGAATAAATTGCAGATAGCTTTTATTGGTTCTCCTAATCTGGAACGAAGGTTTAATATAACCTATTAGAATACTAACGGGCCTTTGATTAAGCTTAAGCTTAGACCGGTCAGTTTTAATGATACGGTTCGTACGCACGATTAAGCGAAGACCGGATAGAATGTGATTTAGACCCGACAAGTTTGAGGACTTGTTTAATATGGGTTTACTATTCACATTCTGGATTTTGAGATAAAAATGATATCGTTTGACCCGTTTCGGCTAGTTTATGCAAACTAGTTACATAAACCGAACCGAACGCGTATAATGCATAACGGGTAACCGAAAGGGTCGCGAACAGGTTTCCTAAGTTAATACGCTTTAAATATGTTGTGATATCATTATGATATCTTCCATAATGCCCATAACGAGTTTAATCCCTAAATATGCCCCGTAGGGGTATTTTGGTCATTTTAAAGATTATAAAAAGGATTAATTATGTTTCTGCTAACCGGGTCTGAATAAATCAGGAAAATGGCTTATTTTAACAGGTTATAACATTTGGTAATAAACCTTATATGCTAAAATAGTTTTAAACCCAAACTATGCGTATAATACGCGTATAAAGCCGTTTTAAGCGACGTACGGTTTAAAATACCATTCTGAGTTTTCTGATCAGAAAAACAGGCTCAAAACACTCTATTTATTATTTAAAATCAGTGGCAATTGGATTGGTATCAAACGGATTCGTAAAACTCGGTTTATGGCCTAAAAGGGCATATTCGGTATTAACCGAATCAATGCGATAAGCCTAGCTTAAGATCAGTTTAAAAATAATTAAAAATCTTCAAAAATCCCAAAATATTATTTAACATCAGTGGGTAAAAGTTTTGGTACCGAAAATCGGGTTTAGATAGGCTATGCGCTAATCGCGCCGTTTAATTAATAAAAAGCTTATTATTTACGCTAATGCGCATATCTCCTAATCTAGACCTCCGATTGACGTGAAAATTTACGTACATGCTAAATAATCAGTAACTAAGATTATAGTACTTCCACATTTTCAAAATTCTCGTTGTAGGGTCATAAGGGCATTATGGTCCAATTTAAGCGATTAACGGAAACGTGCGCATGCATCGGATAATCAATGAAACAAGTACAGAGACTTATACTAGCATGTAACCCAACCCTAATGAGACTTTAAGGCATGTCTAATTCAAACTAAAACGGGTCAGAACCGAAGTCAACGCAAAAGTCAAGGTTTTGCGCCTTTCGGTTCCGAACCGGGTTTAAACAGAAATTTGTCTAGTCGGGTAAGCGTAGACAAGTTTTTATACTTATTACCAAGTTATATTAAGGTTAAAACAGGTTACACGCCTCGCGGATCATTAATCGTGCATTAAATCATAATTTGCAATTCTGTTGACTTTTTCGGTCAACGTTTGACCCGACAAACGACCTAGTTAGGTCTGGAATCAGGGGGAACCCTTTTAGGGTCTTATTACCCATATAATTACCAACCTAACGGTACTTTTATTTCGGGTTACGACTAGACTATCGTTACTTAATCAAGAAGTCAACCGTTAAACACGGTATTTTGACTTTTAAGCTAAATATAAAGCTAGAAGTAATTTAGAAGGGTTAGGAAGCTTACTAGATGATTAATGATGATTAGGAATGCTTGGAAATCAGCTTGGGATGCTCCTCAAATGCTCAGATTGTTTGCAAGAATGGTTGTGAATGAATGGGTCTTTATATACAAGAATCAAGCACCACAAGGTATTGACACAAGGGTCTATGATCAGCCACAAGTGATAAACACATGTCTCTAGTGTATAGGGATTGTCTAGGGGCCATGCACATGCAGAAAAACCGGATTAGAGGGTCACATACGCGCACAACAGGCAACAGCAAGTCATTCTGTCGCTGGGCACCCCTCGCGTAGCGCGAGGGCACGTCGCGCTACGCGACGCCCTATGCAGAATCAGTTTTTGATTTTGTTTGTTGGTGTTTCGAAAGGGCATCAACTTGCACGATTTTGGGACTTTATATCAACACTTTGGGACCCCTAAAACATGTCTTGAACAGTTCCTACCCTACCATTAACCAATGTTTCCAATGAATGCATAAACAAGACCCGAAAATATCGGTTTACCATTGCTTTTCTTCGTGGGATCAAGTCATGCATTATCAATTCCATTATTGGCAATAATTCCCTGAATTGAGGGTGCATAGATGTGTAAAATATTAAATCGGGTCTTGGGATTTATAATTGAGGTGTTCAGAGGTAATAATTTAACATGACGCCACTTTAAATCCTACCGAAAACATCTTTATTAAATCCGGGTTTCCAACGCGTTTTTGTCTTACATGACACGTGTCGTTTTAATATTAAACCCGAAATTTGCGAGGTGTTACATCCTCACCCCCTTAAAATAAATCTCGACCCGAGATTTACTGAAACAAATAAGGGTATTTTTCTTTCATGGTGGATTCCAACTCCCACGTATACTCGGGACCTCTTCGGGCATCCCATTTGACCTTTACAAAAGGTATGTGCTTTCTTCGAAGCTTCCTTACCTGTCGATCTTCAATCGACAAAGGTTTTTCTACAAACGTTAAGCTCTTATCTATTTGCACATCTGTATGTGGCATGACATGTGAATCATCAGCGGAACACTTCTTTAGATTGCAAATGTGGAACACATTGTGAATTCCACTGAGCTCTTCTGGTAAGTTCAACTTGTAGGCAACTGACCCGACACGTTCGATAACCTCGAAAGGTCCTATGTATCTCGGGCTTAGTTTGCCTTTCTTACCAAATCGCATCACCCCTTTCCATGGTGACACTTTAAGTAGGACTTTGTCACCTACTTCGAAGTGAAAATCCTTACGACTTGGATCCGCGTAACTCTTCTGCCTATTCCGGGCAGCTTGGAGATTGTTACGAATCTGGACAATCTTGTCCGTCGTTTCGAACACGATCTCTGGTCCTGATAACTGGACTTCTCCAACTTCCGCCCAACAAACTGGCGATCTACATTTTCTACCGTATAATGCCTCAAAAGGCGCAGCCTTTATGCTGGTATGGTAGCTATTGTTGTAGGAGAATTCGATCAATGGTAGGTTCTTATCCCAGCTACCTCCCAAATCGATCGCACATGCACGTAGCATGTCTTCCAACGTTTGAATAGTACGCTCACTCTGACCGTCTGTCTGGGGATGGTAAGCCGTACTAAAGTTCAAACGTGTGCCCAAAGATTGCTGGAAACTCTTCCAAAAGTGTGACGTGTACCTAGTATCCCGGTCAGAGATAATAGCTACAGGTATGCCGTGTAGGGCTACAATCTTGTCAACGTATAACTGAGCTAACATATCGGAGCTATAAGTCTCCTTGATGGGTAAGAAATGAGCTGACTTAGTCAGTCGGTCAACTATAACCCATATCGTATCATTGCCTTTTCTTGTCTTGGGTAACTTGGTAATAAAATCCATAGTTACCATTTCCCACTTCCACGTAGGAAGTTCAGGCTGTTGTAGCAAACCTGACGGTTTCTGATGCTCGGCTTTGACTTGCGCACATGTCAAGCATTTTGCTACATGGGCGGCCACAGACTTTTTCAAGCCTATCCACCAATAATTTGCCTTTAAATCCTGGTACATCTTATCAGCTCCAGGATGAACGGAGTATTTGGAACTGTGGGCTTCTTGGAGGATGACATCACGAAGTCCTCCAAAAATCGGAACCCATATTCGTCCGTTTAACCGTAAAATTCCGTCCTTGCTAAGAGTTAACTGCTCCTCAGTTACTCCTAACTTTTCATTAGGATAGTTAGCTTCCAACACAGCTTCCTTCTGTGCAGCTAACACCCTTTCTATCAAACTGTTCTTTACCTCCATACGCTTGGCGTTAATTCGAATGGGTTTAACCCTTTCCTTTCTGCTCAAGGCATCAGCGACTACATTCGCTTTGCCGGGATGGTATTTGATTTCACAATCATAATCATTTAAAGTTTCCATCCAACGGCGTTGCCTCATGTTTAATTCTTTCTGGTTAAACAGATGCTGGAGGCTCTTGTGATCAGAAAAGATCACAAACTTGATTCCATAAAGATAATGCCTCCACAGTTTTAGTGCGAACACAACGGCACCCAATTCCAAGTCATGGGTGGTGTAATTCTTTTCGTGCACCTTTAACTGTCGTGATGCATAGGCAATCACCTTGCCTTTCTGCATAAGCACACACCCCATGCCAGTGTGTGATGCATCACAATAAACTACAAATTCTTCAGCGCCTTCAGGTAAGGTAAGCACAGGAGCGTTGCTCAACTTTTGTTTCAAAACATCGAAGGACTCTTGCTGCTTAGGGCCCCAAACGAATTTTACTTTCTTCTTGGTCAAGGAAGTTAGGGGGGCAGCAATCCTTGAAAAATTTTCGATGAAACGCCTGTAATATCCTGCCAATCCCAGGAAGCTACGTATCTCCGTAGGTGTCTTTGGCTCTTGCCAATTCATAACAGCTTCCACTTTTGCGGGATCCACCTGGATACCACGCTCACTAACCACGTGTCCAAGGAATTGGACTTCTCGTAGCCAAAATTCACACTTAGAGAATTTGGCGTAGAGCTTCTCCTGACGTAGAAGTTTGAGAATACAACGAAGGTGTTTCTCGTGGTCAGCTTGGTTCTTAGAATAAATAAGGATGTCATCAATGAAGACGATAACAAATTTATCTAAGTAAGGCTTGCAGACACGATTCATGAGATCCATGAACGCGGCTGGTGCATTAGTGAGCCCAAAAGGCATCACTAGGAACTCGTAATGACCGTAGCGAGTCCTGAATGCAGTCTTGTGAACGTCTTCATCCATAACCTTCAACTGATGGTATCCTGACCTCAGGTCAATCTTTGAGAAGTAACTTGCCCCTTGAAGCTGATCGAACAAATCGTCGATCCTGGGTAATGGATATCTATTCTTGATCGTGACTTTATTGAGCTCGCGATAGTCGATGCACAGACGCATCGACCCATCCTTCTTCTTGACAAACAGGATTGGCGCTCCCCAAGGAGATGAACTAGGTCTAATGAAACCCTTAGCCAGCAATTCATCTAGCTGCGTCCGCAACTCCTTCATTTCCGTGGGTGCCAATCTGTATGGAGCTCTAGCAACTGGTGCTGCTCCGGGGATGATATCTATCCTGAATTCAACTTGTCTATCCGGTGGCAAACCAGGCAAATCTTCAGGAAACACTTCTGGGTATTCTGAGATGACAGGGATGTCTTCTAACTTTGGTTTGGGCTCATCAATAATCACCTGTGCCATGTAGATGACACACCCCTTCTTCAAACACTTTGAAGCCTTGAGCATAGTCACGTGCTCAGGCAGTCCGTACTGGGTATCTCCCCGAATGGTAAGTGATTCACCAGACGGAGTCTTTATCACTACTTGCTTCATGTTACAGACGATTTGGGCCTGGTTATGAGATAACCAGTCCATACCCAGAACTATGTCAAAACCGGCTAACTTAAAGGGCAGTAGAGATAGAGGAAAAGAATGGTTCTTAATGGATATAACACATCCATCTAACTCAGTAGAGACGGCTTCAATGGTACCATCTGCTAACTCTACCTCATAATTCACTTTTAGGGTTTTGACAGGTAAATTCAACAATTTACAAAATTTATGATCTACGAAAGACTTATCTGCGCCCGAATCAAAAAGTACTCTTGCAAAAACATCATTTACAAGGAAAGTACCTGTTATGACGTTGTCATCCTGCACAGCTTCTTTCGCATCCATCCTGAAGACTCTGGCGTTAGTCTTCTTAGCCTCCTCAGGCTTCTTGTTGTACTTAGGGCAGTTAGTCTTTATGTGGCCCTTTTCATTGCAACGGTAGCACGTTGCATCTTTCATCTTCTTGCAATCCAAGGTTTTGTGTTCCTTGGATTTGCACAAACCGCAAGCAAAAGACCTTGACTCGTTATTCGAGTTTGATTCGAGTCTGCACTTTCCAAAGTGCTGTTTCTTGCAAGTTTTGCATGTGGGCTTCTCTCCAGAACGATGCCCATCTTTCTTTGACTCCGATCCCTTCTTGTGATCACCGCTCCCACGGTGCTTCTTGTTCAATCTACGCGAACCATCATCTTCATGCTTCCTCTTCTCGGCCGCCTTATTCCTCTGCGATCTCTGCCGGACCGCATCCAGAGTGAGGGATAAGGAAAGGTCAGTTACAGACCTGAAGGTAACTGGCCGAGAAGCCTTTACACTGGACTTGATCTCGGGTTCCAAACCACCAATAAAGCGAGCAATTCTTTTTGGCTCCGGGGTTACCAGGTAGGGAACCAGCCGAGACAGTGTATTGAAGCTTGTCAGATAAGCTTGACAATCGAGGTTCTTCATCACCAGGGATAGAAAGTCTGATTCTATCTTTTCCACCTCATGTTGAGGGCAGAAGTTTTCCTTGATCAAGGCGATGAATTGATCCCACGACATACCATACAACGGGATCTTTCCGGAGGCCTCCATCAGAGATCTCCACCAAGCTAACGCATCACCTTTGAAGGACTGTGAGAAAAATTTAACCACATCACCTTCAGCGCATCCGCTGATGTCCACGACCGTGTCCATCTCATCCAGCCACGTCATGCAGTCTACGGCTCCTTTCTCCCCCGTAAAATCCCTGGGTTTACAAGACACAAAGTACTTATATGTGCAACCCTTGTTACGGTGTCCCTGATGCAGTACCAACTGCTGAGATGGATTACTTTGGTGGTTGGTGGACTGGCGATCATCACCGTTTTTCTTTGGTACATCCTTTTTGGGAGGAGGCTTGTTATGAGCCTCTGAATGCGTCCTTGGCTTTGAATGTGATACAGAGTGAGTCCTACTTCGGGTACTACTGTATTCTTCATACTGTCTATCCAAAGCTTGAGTAATAGCGCCGTCTATGATTGCTTTTAGCTCGGCACCCGTTAATGTAATCTGGGCGTTCTCATTCGGCTCCACAGGATGGCTATTGACTTCATTAGAGTTAGCCATTTGTATTGAACTGTTGCAGAAAACAAGGACAATAATTTATTTGGGAGTTTATTATGGAATTACCCCTTAGGGTAACTCGTTAACCATGGTAAACAGAGACCATATTTGGTTAACTTATTAATCGCATTAATTTAGGATTTTAATTAAAATTTATCCTAAACATAAACAATAACAATATATATTAGCACATAAGGCTTGGTCACATGGACAATTTAAATTATAAGCTATGACTTCAGAGAATCAAGACTTTTAAGGTTTGAACCTAGTTCATTACCTTTATTAGACAGGGAGTCAAAGCTACCACTGTCTTTTGGCTCATATGGAAATGAGCAGGGCCCGTAGGCATTATATTACCACGTATGGTAAAATATGATCATCTTAATTGATGATGTACCCAGGATTCAGAGATCATTAAACTGGGTTAGGAATCTTCTAAAGAATTCCTTTATAAAATGACGTATGTGATTTTTAATGAATCACTTCTGCCAGGAGTGTTAACATGTTTTAAGATGTTAACAGGGAATTGAATCTTTTAAATAGGTCTTACCATTTTGGCCCGGTCTTATATTTGACACGTGGCTAGGTTTCACACTTTAAGGTCCTTAATTAAATAAATTTCATAGGCAGATTAATTTAAAAGGAATGATTTTAATTTATTTATTTCATTTATAATTTATATATGCACATAATGGCAACATGAAATTTATAAAACAAACCCTCCATTAATTATACATAGGTTACATGTTGCCCTAAACGGGTCTTTTCACACAAACCATTTCCCATGTAGGGGTCAAACAAGTACTTACCCGCGCAGGGGTTAAATTTAAAATACAAGTCCTCGCAGGGACTGATTACTTAAATAGATGTCCACGCAGGGACTAGGTACAAAGATAAATGTCCACGCAGGGACTACATACACACATAAATGTCCACGCAGGGACTTAATTTTAAAGTAGACATACACACATAAAGGATTTACTGATCCTTCTTGCTCTTTCCCTTGATTAAGTTCGTCAAGGTCTTGAACATCCCCTGGTTACGCCTTCGGTCTTCCCGTGCCTCATGCCGCACCTCCCTAATACTTTGTAGGATCTCCTGATGCAGTGGTGGCGACATCTGTAGAGACGGCGGGGGTTGTTGGTAGTACGGGGGTTGTGTAGGCATCTGGTATCCCTGTGCTGGGTAGCCTACTCCCCAAGGACCTCCATACGGTCCCTCCTGGTTAAGGGCGTTGTAATTAGCTGCTACCAAATACGGGTCGGCTTCAGCGTATCCGAGGTTAGTGTGAGTCGGTGGCTCAAACGGGTTGTACATCGAAGGACCCGTGTATGCCGGTATCTGGTTATCAAAACCTATTGGTGGCGGTTGCTGCGCGACGAGGTTTGATGGTCCACCTATCTGTGGAACTTCTTGATCCGGCTGATAATTTCTGCCACTTGATTGTAGAGGAGAGCTGAAATGAAACTCTTCTCTTCGTGTGGTCATCCGGGGTCCGGTTCTCATACGTCTTTGCGGTTGCGGAGGCGCCGGTTGAACTGGTGGCGGTGGAGGCGGTGGCGTAACTGCCACAAACTGGTGATTCCCAGAGGAATCTTGATGATGCTGCTGCTGCTGCTCATGCGGCGAAGAATAGTGAGGCTGCTGCTGCTCATGCGGCGACGAATGGTGAGGAGGTGTATAATACCATTCGTGCCGAGTAAAGATAGCCTGGAAGCTATCTGGACCATTATAGGGTGGCCCGTGATAAATGGAACTATCCGAGACCTCGATTGGGTGGTTGGGAGTTCCTGATGCGGGTTCTACGGGGTCGTCTTCCTCGTCCATATCATTTCCTCCAGAAAAATGGTCCTCCGGCCCCAATGGGTTAAAACCCACTGGTTCTTGTATATAATTCGCCGGGTTAAACTGGCCTTGAAAGAATGGAGTGGGGTCTCCAAAAGGGCGGTGCGACATAGATCGCTGTAACGGTATGTACGGATGGTGTGAGTCTCCAGGCTCATTTTCTGATTGTGGCCCGTAGGAGTCTTGAGCGGGAGTCGTCGAGCTGTTCGAAACCGACCGTCTTGCCGGTTGAAAGAGACCTCTCTGGTTCCGCCGGGTACCATCACTCTCGGCAGGGATAGGACCTCGTGTATTCGAAGGTCCTACTTCGTGATCGTTGGGGGCGGCTACTGGCCCCTTTCCGCGTCCTCGCGTACGCAAGAATCTTGGAGGCATCTTTTGTTATTCCTGTCAATAAAACATAAGATAACAAATAACAAAAATATAAAGCTTAAAGGACAAAACAAAAACCGAATAAAGTGGAATTTGTCCTATGTTATAAGTCTAGACTCGAAAGTTTAAATATGTGCAATTGTGTAACTGAGATTAAACACAAAAGGCTAGTGTTTAATTCACTCAGAGTTGGCTCTGATACCAACCTGTCACACCCCGATTTCCACGTGTCACCGGTGGGCCCGGTGGGGGAGTATCGTGACGTGGTTGGCAACGTAATAGTCAAACAACACAATATAATAATGCACAGCGGAAGCAAATTTAAAATAAGATACAACCGAATTTATTTATTGTAAGCAAAGTCACAATTATCCGGTGTTTATCCACAGTAGGATCGAATTAAGAAAACATTGTTTATGGTTCAACAGACTTCGGCATCTTAAGTTTGCGAGACTTCTAATGATGCTTAGGAGAATCCCAGCCTATTTCGCCTAGTACCTGCATTTAATCTTTTTGGGAAAATACGTCAGTTTACACTGGTAAATACATTCAACTGACTCATTTTATAAAATGATTGAAAATTGGTTTGGATGCACATGGCATAAACATTTTTATTAACTTGGGAGAATTATTTAATATTATAATCTTGTGAACGATTTACATGTTACTTATGCGTTCAGTAGCCCGGACGTATCCGGGTTAAAGATCAATAGACACACCACTTTAAGTGAGTTATACACGGGAGTACGCCTACACCCCGTGCTCAGGTCGTGGCTATCTCGTAAGATAATGCCGAGGATATCCGGGACATGGTCATTAACCCCCCAAAGGCTGTAAAGTAAACACATCTGTTTAAAACGAGCCGATCAAATTATTCAATTAACCACTAAGCGTGGAAGATTTGATGCTCGATCAAGCGGTACGCTATGTACCGTAACCCAAGCCCGTATAGGGAAAATAAGTTAAAAGTATTTACCTTTGCAAGTATAACTCCTTAATCGAATAAATTGCAGATAGCTTTTACTGGTTCTCCTAATCTGGAACGAAGGTTTAATATAACCTATTAGAATACTAACGGGCCTTTGATTAAGCTTAAGCTTAGACCGGTCAGTTTTAATGATACGGTTCGTACGCACGATTAAGCGAAGACCGGATAGAATGTGATTTAGACCCGGCAAGTTTGAGGACTTGTTTAATATGGGTTTACTATTCACATTCTGGATTTTGAGATAAAAATGATATCGTTTGACCCGTTTCGGCTAGTTTATGCAAACTAGTTACATAAACCGAACCGAACGCGTATAATGCATAACGGGTAACCGAAAGGGTCGCGAACAGGTTTCCTAAGTTAATACGCTTTAAATATGTTGTGATATCATTATGATATCTTCCATAATGCCCATAACGAGTTTAATCCCTAAATATGCCCCGTAGGGGTATTTTGGTCATTTTAAAGATTATAAAAAGGATTAATTATGTTTCTGCTAACCGGGTCTGAATAAATCAGGAAAATGGCTTATTTTAACAGGTTATAACATTTGGTAATAAACCTTATATGCTAAAATAGTTTTAAACCCAAACTATGCGTATAATACGCGTATAAAGCCGTTTTAAGCGACGTACGGTTTAAAATACCATTCTGAGTTTTCTGATCAGCAAAACAGGCTCAAAACACTCTATTTATTATTTAAAATCAGTGGCAATTGGATTGGTATCAAACGGATTCGTAAAACTCGGTTTATGGCCTAAAAGGGCATATTCGGTATTAACCGAATCAATGCGATAAGCCTAGCTTAAGATCAGTTTAAAAATAATTAAAAATCTTCAAAAATCCCAAAATATTATTTAACATCAGTGGGTAAAAGTTTTGGTACCGAAAATCGGGTTTAGATAGGCTATGCGCTAATCGCGCCGTTTAATTAATAAAAAGCTTATTATTTACGCTAATGCGCATATCTCCTAATCTAGACCTCCGATTGACGTGAAAATTTACGTACATGCTAAATAATCAGTAACTAAGATTATAGTACTTCCACATTTTCAAAATTCTCGTTGTAGGGTCATAAGGGCATTATGGTCCAATTTAAGCGATTAACGGAAACGTGCGCATGCATCGGATAATCAATGAAACAAGTACAGAGACTTATACTAGCATGTAACCCAACCCTAATGAGACTTTAAGGCATGTCTAATTCAAACTAAAACGGGTCAGAACCGAAGTCAACGCAAAAGTCAAGGTTTTGCGCCTTTCGGTTCCGAACCGGGTTTAAACAGAAATTTGTCTAGTCGGGTAAGCGTAGACAAGTTTTTATACTTATTACCAAGTTATATTAAGGTTAAAACAGGTTACACGCCTCGCGGATCATTAATCGTGCATTAAATCATAATTTGCAATTCTGTTGACTTTTTCGGTCAACGTTTGACCCGACAAACGACCTAGTTAGGTCTGGAATCAGGGGGAACCCTTTTAGGGTCTTATTACCCATATAATTACCAACCTAACGGTACTTTTATTTCGGGTTACGACTAGACTATCGTTACTTAATCAAGAAGTCAACCGTTAAACACGGTATTTTGACTTTTAAGCTAAATATAAAGCTAGAAGTAATTTAGAAGGGTTAGGAAGATTACTAGATGATTAATGATGATTAGGAATGCTTGGAAATCAGCTTGGGATGCTCCTCAAATGCTCAGATTGTTTGCAAGAATGGTTGTGAATGAATGGGTCTTTATATACAAGAATCAAGCACCACAAGGTATTGACACAAGGGTCTATGATCAGCCACAAGTGATAAACACATGTCTCTAGTGTATAGGGATTGTCTAGGGGCCATGCACATGCAGAAAAACCGGATTAGAGGGTCACATACGCGCACAACAGGCAACAGCAAGTCATTCTGTCGCTGGGCACCCCTCGCGTAGCGCGAGGGCACGTCGCGCTACGCGACGCCCTATGCAGAATCAGTTTTTGATTTTGTTTGTTGGTGTTTCGAAAGGGCATCAACTTGCACGATTTTGGGACTTTATATCAACACTTTGGGACCCCTAAAACATGTCTTGAACAGTTCCTACCCTACCATTAACCAATGTTTCCAATGAATGCATAAACAAGACCCGAAAATATCGGTTTACCATTGCTTTTCTTCGTGGGATCAAGTCATGCATTATCAATTCCATTATTGGCAATAATTCCCTGAATTGAGGGTGCATAGATGTGTAAAATATTAAATCGGGTCTTGGGATTTATAATTGAGGTGTTCAGAGGTAATAATTTAACATGACGCCACTTTAAATCCTACCGAAAACATCTTTATTAAATCCGGGTTTCCAACGCGTTTTTGTCTTACATGACACGTGTCGTTTTAATATTAAACCCGAAATTTGCGAGGTGTTACATCCTCACCCCCTTAAAATAAATCTCGACCCGAGATTTACTGAAACAAATAAGGGTATTTTTCTTTCATGGTGGATTCCAACTCCCACGTATACTCGGGACCTCTTCGGGCATCCCATTTGACCTTTACAAAAGGTATGTGCTTTCTTCGAAGCTTCCTTACCTGTCGATCTTCAATCGACAAAGGTTTTTCTACAAACGTTAAGCTCTTATCTATTTGCACATCTGTATGTGGCATGACATGTGAATCATCAGCGGAACACTTCTTTAGATTGCAAATGTGGAACACATTGTGAATTCCACTGAGCTCTTCTGGTAAGTTCAACTTGTAGGCAACTGACCCGACACGTTCGATAACCTCGAAAGGTCCTATGTATCTCGGGCTTAGTTTGCCTTTCTTACCAAATCGCATCACCCCTTTCCATGGTGACACTTTAAGTAGGACTTTGTCACCTACTTCGAAGTGAAAATCCTTACGACTTGGATCCGCGTAACTCTTCTGCCTATTCCGGGCAGCTTGGAGATTGTTACGAATCTGGACAATCTTGTCCGTCGTTTCGAACACGATCTCTGGTCCTGATAACTGGACTTCTCCAACTTCCGCCCAACAAACTGGCGATCTACATTTTCTACCGTATAATGCCTCAAAAGGCGCAGCCTTTATGCTGGTATGGTAGCTATTGTTGTAGGAGAATTCGATCAATGGTAGGTTCTTATCCCAGCTACCTCCCAAATCGATCGCACATGCACGTAGCATGTCTTCCAACGTTTGAATAGTACGCTCACTCTGACCGTCTGTCTGGGGATGGTAAGCCGTACTAAAGTTCAAACGTGTGCCCAAAGATTGCTGGAAACTCTTCCAAAAGTGTGACGTGTACCTAGTATCCCGGTCAGAGATAATAGCTACAGGTATGCCGTGTAGGGCTACAATCTTGTCAACGTATAACTGAGCTAACATATCGGAGCTATAAGTCTCCTTGATGGGTAAGAAATGAGCTGACTTAGTCAGTCGGTCAACTATAACCCATATCGTATCATTGCCTTTTCTTGTCTTGGGTAACTTGGTAATAAAATCCATAGTTACCATTTCCCACTTCCACGTAGGAAGTTCAGGCTGTTGTAGCAAACCTGACGGTTTCTGATGCTCGGCTTTGACTTGCGCACATGTCAAGCATTTTGCTACATGGGCGGCCACAGACTTTTTCAAGCCTATCCACCAATAATTTGCCTTTAAATCCTGGTACATCTTATCAGCTCCAGGATGAACGGAGTATTTGGAACTGTGGGCTTCTTGGAGGATGACATCACGAAGTCCTCCAAAAATCGGAACCCATATTCGTCCGTTTAACCGTAAAATTCCGTCCTTGCTAAGAGTTAACTGCTCCTCAGTTACTCCTAACTTTTCATTAGGATAGTTAGCTTCCAACACAGCTTCCTTCTGTGCAGCTAACACCCTTTCTATCAAACTGTTCTTTACCTCCATACGCTTGGCGTTAATTCGAATGGGTTTAACCCTTTCCTTTCTGCTCAAGGCATCAGCGACTACATTCGCTTTGCCGGGATGGTATTTGATTTCACAATCATAATCATTTAAAGTTTCCATCCAACGGCGTTGCCTCATGTTTAATTCTTTCTGGTTAAACAGATGCTGGAGGCTCTTGTGATCAGAAAAGATCACAAACTTGATTCCATAAAGATAATGCCTCCACAGTTTTAGTGCGAACACAACGGCACCCAATTCCAAGTCATGGGTGGTGTAATTCTTTTCGTGCACCTTTAACTGTCGTGATGCATAGGCAATCACCTTGCCTTTCTGCATAAGCACACACCCCATGCCAGTGTGTGATGCATCACAATAAACTACAAATTCTTCAGCGCCTTCAGGTAAGGTAAGCACAGGAGCGTTGCTCAACTTTTGTTTCAAAACATCGAAGGACTCTTGCTGCTTAGGGCCCCAAACGAATTTTACTTTCTTCTTGGTCAAGGAAGTTAGGGGGGCAGCAATCCTTGAAAAATTTTCGATGAAACGCCTGTAATATCCTGCCAATCCCAGGAAGCTACGTATCTCCGTAGGTGTCTTTGGCTCTTGCCAATTCATAACAGCTTCCACTTTTGCGGGATCCACCTGGATACCACGCTCACTAACCACGTGTCCAAGGAATTGGACTTCTCGTAGCCAAAATTCACACTTAGAGAATTTGGCGTAGAGCTTCTCCTGACGTAGAAGTTTGAGAATACAACGAAGGTGTTTCTCGTGGTCAGCTTGGTTCTTAGAATAAATAAGGATGTCATCAATGAAGACGATAACAAATTTATCTAAGTAAGGCTTGCAGACACGATTCATGAGATCCATGAACGCGGCTGGTGCATTAGTGAGCCCAAAAGGCATCACTAGGAACTCGTAATGACCGTAGCGAGTCCTGAATGCAGTCTTGTGAACGTCTTCATCCATAACCTTCAACTGATGGTATCCTGACCTCAGGTCAATCTTTGAGAAGTAACTTGCCCCTTGAAGCTGATCGAACAAATCGTCGATCCTGGGTAATGGATATCTATTCTTGATCGTGACTTTATTGAGCTCGCGATAGTCGATGCACAGACGCATCGACCCATCCTTCTTCTTGACAAACAGGATTGGCGCTCCCCAAGGAGATGAACTAGGTCTAATGAAACCCTTAGCCAGCAATTCATCTAGCTGCGTCCGCAACTCCTTCATTTCCGTGGGTGCCAATCTGTATGGAGCTCTAGCAACTGGTGCTGCTCCGGGGATGATATCTATCCTGAATTCAACTTGTCTATCCGGTGGCAAACCAGGAAAATCTTCAGGAAACACTTCTGGGTATTCTGAGATGACAGGGATGTCTTCTAACTTTGGTTTGGGCTCATCAATAATCACCTGTGCCATGTAGATGACACACCCCTTCTTCAAACACTTTGAAGCCTTGAGCATAGTCACGTGCTCAGGCAGTCCGTACTGGGTATCTCCCCGAATGGTAAGTGATTCACCAGACGGAGTCTTTATCACTACTTGCTTCATGTTACAGACGATTTGGGCCTGGTTATGAGATAACCAGTCCATACCCAGAACTATGTCAAAACCGGCTAACTTAAAGGGCAGTAGAGATAGAGGAAAAGAATGGTTCTTAATGGATATAACACATCCATCTAACTCAGTAGAGACGGCTTCAATGGTACCATCTGCTAACTCTACCTCATAATTCACTTTTAGGGTTTTGACAGGTAAATTCAACAATTTACAAAATTTATGATCTACGAAAGACTTATCTGCGCCCGAATCAAAAAGTACTCTTGCAAAAACATCATTTACAAGGAAAGTACCTGTTATGACGTTGTCATCCTGCACAGCTTCTTTCGCATCCATCCTGAAGACTCTGGCGTTAGTCTTCTTAGCCTCCTCAGGCTTCTTGTTGTACTTAGGGCAGTTAGTCTTTATGTGGCCCTTTTCATTGCAACGGTAGCACGTTGCATCTTTCATCTTCTTGCAATCCAAGGTTTTGTGTTCCTTGGATTTGCACAAACCGCAAGCAAAAGACCTTGACTCGTTATTCGAGTTTGATTCGAGTCTGCACTTTCCAAAGTGCTGTTTCTTGCAAGTTTTGCATGTGGGCTTCTCTCCAGAACGATGCCCATCTTTCTTTGACTCCGATCCCTTCTTGTGATCACCGCTCCCACGGTGCTTCTTGTTCAATCTACGCGAACCATCATCTTCATGCTTCCTCTTCTCGGCCGCCTTATTCCTCTGCGATCTCTGCCGGACCGCATCCAGAGTGAGGGATAAGGAAAGGTCAGTTACAGACCTGAAGGTAACTGGCCGAGAAGCCTTTACACTGGACTTGATCTCGGGTTCCAAACCACCAATAAAGCGAGCAATTCTTTTTGGCTCCGGGGTTACCAGGTAGGGAACCAGCCGAGACAGTGTATTGAAGCTTGTCAGATAAGCTTGACAATCGAGGTTCTTCATCACCAGGGATAGAAAGTCTGATTCTATCTTTTCCACCTCATGTTGAGGGCAGAAGTTTTCCTTGATCAAGGCGATGAATTGATCCCACGACATACCATACAACGGGATCTTTCCGGAGGCCTCCATCAGAGATCTCCACCAAGCTAACGCATCACCTTTGAAGGACTGTGAGACAAATTTAACCACATCACCTTCAGCGCATCCGCTGATGTCCACGACCGTGTCCATCTCATCCAGCCACGTCATGCAGTCTACGGCTCCTTTCTCCCCCGTAAAATCCCTGGGTTTACAAGACACAAAGTACTTATATGTGCAACCCTTGTTACGGTGTCCCTGATGCAGTACCAACTGCTGAGATGGATTACTTTGGTGGTTGGTGGACTGGCGATCATCACCGTTTTTCTTTGGTACATCCTTTTTGGGAGGAGGCTTGTTATGAGCCTCTGAATGCGTCCTTGGCTTTGAATGTGATACAGAGTGAGTCCTACTTCGGGTACTACTGTATTCTTCATACTGTCTATCCAAAGCTTGAGTAATAGCGCCGTCTATGATTGCTTTTAGCTCGGCACCCGTTAATGTAATCTGGGCGTTCTCATTCGGCTCCACAGGATGGCTATTGACTTCATTAGAGTTAGCCATTTGTATTGAACTGTTGCAGAAAACAAGGACAATAATTTATTTGGGAGTTTATTATGGAATTACCCCTTAGGGTAACTCGTTAACCATGGTAAACAGAGACCATATTTGGTTAACTTATTAATCGCATTAATTTAGGATTTTAATTAAAATTTATCCTAAACATAAACAATAACAATATATATTAGCACATAAGGCTTGGTCACATGGACAATTTAAATTATAAGCTATGACTTCAGAGAATCAAGACTTTTAAGGTTTGAACCTAGTTCATTACCTTTATTAGACAGGGAGTCAAAGCTACCACTGTCTTTTGGCTCATATGGAAATGAGCAGGGCCCGTAGGCATTATATTACCACGTATGGTAAAATATGATCATCTTAATTGATGATGTACCCAGGATTCAGAGATCATTAAACTGGGTTAGGAATCTTCTAAAGAATTCCTTTATAAAATGACGTATGTGATTTTTAATGAATCACTTCTGCCAGGAGTGTTAACATGTTTTAAGATGTTAACAGGGAATTGAATCTTTTAAATAGGTCTTACCATTTTGGCCCGGTCTTATATTTGACACGTGGCTAGGTTTCACACTTTAAGGTCCTTAATTAAATAAATTTCATAGGCAGATTAATTTAAAAGGAATGATTTTAATTTATTTATTTCATTTATAATTTATATATGCACATAATGGCAACATGAAATTTATAAAACAAACCCTCCATTAATTATACATAGGTTACATGTTGCCCTAAACGGGTCTTTTCACACAAACCATTTCCCATGTAGGGGTCAAACAAGTACTTACCCGCGCAGGGGTTAAATTTAAAATACAAGTCCTCGCAGGGACTGATTACTTAAATAGATGTCCACGCAGGGACTAGGTACAAAGATAAATGTCCACGCAGGGACTACATACACACATAAATGTCCACGCAGGGACTTAATTTTAAAGTAGACATACACACATAAAGGATTTACTGATCCTTCTTGCTCTTTCCCTTGATTAAGTTCGTCAAGGTCTTGAACATCCCCTGGTTACGCCTTCGGTCTTCCCGTGCCTCATGCCGCACCTCCCTAATACTTTGTAGGATCTCCTGATGCAGTGGTGGCGACATCTGTAGAGACGGCGGGGGTTGTTGGTAGTACGGGGGTTGTGTAGGCATCTGGTATCCCTGTGCTGGGTAGCCTACTCCCCAAGGACCTCCATACGGTCCCTCCTGGTTAAGGGCGTTGTAATTAGCTGCTACCAAATACGGGTCGGCTTCAGCGTATCCGAGGTTAGTGTGAGTCGGTGGCTCAAACGGGTTGTACATCGAAGGACCCGTGTATGCCGGTATCTGGTTATCAAAACCTATTGGTGGCGGTTGCTGCGCGACGAGGTTTGATGGTCCACCTATCTGTGGAACTTCTTGATCCGGCTGATAATTTCTGCCACTTGATTGTAGAGGAGAGCTGAAATGAAACTCTTCTCTTCGTGTGGTCATCCGGGGTCCGGTTCTCATACGTCTTTGCGGTTGCGGAGGCGCCGGTTGAACTGGTGGCGGTGGAGGCGGTGGCGTAACTGCCACAAACTGGTGATTCCCAGAGGAATCTTGATGATGCTGCTGCTGCTGCTCATGCGGCGAAGAATAGTGAGGCTGCTGCTGCTCATGCGGCGACGAATGGTGAGGAGGTGTATAATACCATTCGTGCCGAGTAAAGATAGCCTGGAAGCTATCTGGACCATTATAGGGTGGCCCGTGATAAATGGAACTATCCGAGACCTCGATTGGGTGGTTGGGAGTTCCTGATGCGGGTTCTACGGGGTCGTCTTCCTCGTCCATATCATTTCCTCCAGAAAAATGGTCCTCCGGCCCCAATGGGTTAAAACCCACTGGTTCTTGTATATAATTCGCCGGGTTAAACTGGCCTTGAAAGAATGGAGTGGGGTCTCCAAAAGGGCGGTGCGACATAGATCGCTGTAACGGTATGTACGGATGGTGTGAGTCTCCAGGCTCATTTTCTGATTGTGGCCCGTAGGAGTCTTGAGCGGGAGTCGTCGAGCTGTTCGAAACCGACCGTCTTGCCGGTTGAAAGAGACCTCTCTGGTTCCGCCGGGTACCATCACTCTCGGCAGGGATAGGACCTCGTGTATTCGAAGGTCCTACTTCGTGATCGTTGGGGGCGGCTACTGGCCCCTTTCCGCGTCCTCGCGTACGCAAGAATCTTGGAGGCATCTTTTGTTATTCCTGTCAATAAAACATAAGATAACAAATAACAAAAATATAAAGCTTAAAGGACAAAACAAAAACCGAATAAAGTGGAATTTGTCCTATGTTATAAGTCTAGACTCGAAAGTTTAAATATGTGCAATTGTGTAACTGAGATTAAACACAAAAGGCTAGTGTTTAATTCACTCAGAGTTGGCTCTGATACCAACCTGTCACACCCCGATTTCCACGTGTCACCGGTGGGCCCGGTGGGGGAGTATCGTGACGTGGTTGGCAACGTAATAGTCAAACAACACAATATAATAATGCACAGCGGAAGCAAATTTAAAATAAGATACAACCGAATTTATTTATTGTAAGCAAAGTCACAATTATCCGGTGTTTATCCACAGTAGGATCGAATTAAGAAAACATTGTTTATGGTTCAACAGACTTCGGCATCTTAAGTTTGTGAGACTTCTAATGATGCTTAGGAGAATCCCAGCCTATTTCGCCTAGTACCTGCATTTAATCTTTTTGGGAAAATACGTCAGTTTACACTGGTAAATACATTCAACTGACTCATTTTATAAAATGATTGAAAATTGGTTTGGATGCACATGGCATAAACATTTTTATTAACTTGGGAGAATTATTTAATATTATAATCTTGTGAACGATTTACATGTTACTTATGCGTTCAGTAGCCCGGACGTATCCGGGTTAAAGATCAATAGACACACCACTTTAAGTGAGTTATACACGGGAGTACGCCTACACCCCGTGCTCAGGTCGTGGCTATCTCGTAAGATAATGCCGAGGATATCCGGGACATGGTCATTAACCCCCCAAAGGCTGTAAAGTAAACACATCTGTTTAAAACGAGCCGATCAAATTATTCAATTAACCACTAAGCGTGGAAGATTTGATGCTCGATCAAGCGGTACGCTATGTACCGTAACCCAAGCCCGTATAGGGAAAATAAGTTAAAAGTATTTACCTTTGCAAGTATAACTCCTTAATCGAATAAATTGCAGATAGCTTTTACTGGTTCTCCTAATCTGGAACGAAGGTTTAATATAACCTATTAGAATACTAACGGGCCTTTGATTAAGCTTAAGCTTAGACCGGTCAGTTTTAATGATACGGTTCGTACGCACGATTAAGCGAAGACCGGATAGAATGTGATTTAGACCCGACAAGTTTGAGGACTTGTTTAATATGGGTTTACTATTCACATTCTGGATTTTGAGATAAAAATGATATCGTTTGACCCGTTTCGGCTAGTTTATGCAAACTAGTTACATAAACCGAACCGAACGCGTATAATGCATAACGGGTAACCGAAAGGGTCGCGAACAGGTTTCCTAAGTTAATACGCTTTAAATATGTTGTGATATCATTATGATATCTTCCATAATGCCCATAACGAGTTTAATCCCTAAATATGCCCCGTAGGGGTATTTTGGTCATTTTAAAGATTATAAAAAGGATTAATTATGTTTCTGCTAACCGGGTCTGAATAAATCAGGAAAATGGCTTATTTTAACAGGTTATAACATTTGGTAATAAACCTTATATGCTAAAATAGTTTTAAACCCAAACTATGCGTATAATACGCGTATAAAGCCGTTTTAAGCGACGTACGGTTTAAAATACCATTCTGAGTTTCCTGATCAGCAAAACAGGCTCAAAACACTCTATTTATTATTTAAAATCAGTGGCAATTGGATTGGTATCAAACGGATTCGTAAAACTCGGTTTATGGCCTAAAAGGGCATATTCGGTATTAACCGAATCAATGCGATAAGCCTAGCTTAAGATCAGTTTAAAAATAATTAAAAATCTTCAAAAATCCCAAAATATTATTTAACATCAGTGGGTAAAAGTTTTGGTACCGAAAATCGGGTTTAGATAGGCTATGCGCTAATCGCGCCGTTTAATTAATAAAAAGCTTATTATTTACGCTAATGCGCATATCTCCTAATCTAGACCTCCGATTGACGTGAAAATTTACGTACATGCTAAATAATCAGTAACTAAGATTATAGTACTTCCACATTTTCAAAATTCTCGTTGTAGGGTCATAAGGGCATTATGGTCCAATTTAAGCGATTAACGGAAACGTGCGCATGCATCGGATAATCAATGAAACAAGTACAGAGACTTATACTAGCATGTAACCCAACCCTAATGAGACTTTAAGGCATGTCTAATTCAAACTAAAACGGGTCAGAACCGAAGTCAACGCAAAAGTCAAGGTTTTGCGTCTTTCGGTTCCGAACCGGGTTTAAACAGAAATTTGTCTAGTCGGGTAAGCGTAGACAAGTTTTTATACTTATTACCAAGTTATATTAAGGTTAAAACAGGTTACACGCCTCGCGGATCATTAATCGTGCATTAAATCATAATTTGCAATTCTGTTGACTTTTTCGGTCAACGTTTGACCCGACAAACGACCTAGTTAGGTCTGGAATCAGGGGGAACCCTTTTAGGGTCTTATTACCCATATAATTACCAACCTAACGGTACTTTTATTTCGGGTTACGACTAGACTATCGTTACTTAATCAAGAAGTCAACCGTTAAACACGGTATTTTGACTTTTAAGCTAAATATAAAGCTAGAAGTAATTTAGAAGGGTTAGGAAGCTTACTAGATGATTAATGATGATTAGGAATGCTTGGAAATCAGCTTGGGATGCTCCTCAAATGCTCAGATTGTTTGCAAGAATGGTTGTGAATGAATGGGTCTTTATATACAAGAATCAAGCACCACAAGGTATTGACACAAGGGTCTATGATCAGCCACAAGTGATAAACACATGTCTCTAGTGTATAGGGATTGTCTAGGGGCCATGCACATGCAGAAAAACCGGATTAGAGGGTCACATACGCGCACAACAGGCAACAGCAAGTCATTCTGTCGCTGGGCACCCCTCGCGTAGCGCGAGGGCACGTCGCGCTACGCGACGCCCTATGCAGAATCAGTTTTTGATTTTGTTTGTTGGTGTTTCGAAAGGGCATCAACTTGCACGATTTTGGGACTTTATATCAACACTTTGGGACCCCTAAAACATGTCTTGAACAGTTCCTACCCTACCATTAACCAATGTTTCCAATGAATGCATAAACAAGACCCGAAAATATCGGTTTACCATTGCTTTTCTTCGTGGGATCAAGTCATGCATTATCAATTCCATTATTGGCAATAATTCCCTGAATTGAGGGTGCATAGATGTGTAAAATATTAAATCGGGTCTTGGGATTTATAATTGAGGTGTTCAGAGGTAATAATTTAACATGACGCCACTTTAAATCCTACCGAAAACATCTTTATTAAATCCGGGTTTCCAACGCGTTTTTGTCTTACATGACACGTGTCGTTTTAATATTAAACCCGAAATTTGCGAGGTGTTACAAAGAAGCTTATTAAATCAAATACTGCATGCTTACAATGTGAGTCATTCTCTTTTTACCAAATTGCTTTCAAAATCATGGTTGTTTTTAAAGTTATAATTACAGGGATTAAGTCTTTGTAATTTCCAACTTACAACCGGTATGTGGGGTTTTGTATACAATAACCGTTACCATTGGACAACGAGTTAGCCAATGGGTGATATGACCATAGTCACAGACACCATTGGACAACGAGATAGCCAATTGGTGGTCGAGTGACAAATATCGTTGGGTAATTGGTTGATATATAAACATTGTAATCGCTCTTAATACTGTAAGTTATAACAAAGTTGTAATTGCAGTGATTAAGTCTTTGCCAATCTTAAAGAAGCAAATGTAAAAACTCTTAATGCTGTGAATTATAACAAATGGATTTTTATACAAAAATGAATGAACTCACCAGTATTTCCTGCTGACCAAATCTTTTTAAAACGCGTTTCAGGTAATTACAGTAGATCGGAATAAGAGTTGGATACGGCACCAAAAGGCTTACAGAAGTGGCTTATTTTATCAATTAAATTAAATTAAGAAAAGTTGTTTTATGTAATTGGGTTTATCCTATATTAAAAGCTACCTTTCAAAACACGGTTTCATCCCATCTATTTAATAAATAAAATCCGGTGTTTTCTAAACTCTGATATTTTTCCTAACTCACGGTTCTAACGAAATTTCCGCTGCACTACTTTTCAAAATAACCACCGGTACCACTTGGTTGCTCGCGGCTCCCGATTCCGTCGAGGGTGGGGTCGGGGGTCGTGACATATAATACCCGATTATAGTGTATACTACGCAGAAATTGAGAGAGAGATCGAGGGAATGAGCAACGAATTTGAACTGCCCATGCCCTCTTCTTATAGGGCTGATTCGGCCATCCCTCGCGCCCCGCGTAGACCAGACAGGAGGCTTACGTGCCCCGCGACATAGGGCCTGTAGGGCCTAGCTTGGATTTGTCACCGATCTAGCTTCGCCACGTGTTGACACGTGGCGGCTTCCGGGTTATGCCGCATGTCCAGGTGCTCGCGGCCCGACTAAGATGGAGGGTAAGTCTTCGCGGCCCGCGACAGATCATAGAAATTGATTTTTATTTAAATTTTTTAATTGTATAGGGTATTTTTGGCTCAGTTTTCATATACGGGGTGTATTTTAAGACGTATAGGGACATTCTAAATATATTAGGGGTGTCGAAAATATTTTAGGAGGGTTGTTATAAAAACTGGTGCTTTATTATGTTTAAGTTGACGTTTTTACGTGACTTTTAGTTTCGAATAGCCTACTTTTGATTGTAGTTGTGTTTTGCAGGTCTAATGGAGTTTAAGGAGCTATTTGAGAGCTAAACGGAGCACCGGGACGCAAAACGGATCAACCGGAATCAAGTAATGACGAAAATAGAAAAGAGGAGCTAGAGGCACCGTCAGCGACGCCCATATGGGCAGTTGGCGACGCATGGTAGATATTCCGTCGGAAAAAATGCGCGTAAACAACGATTTAAGCCGTCGGCCAAAACCACCCGCCAGACGAGGCGTCGCCGATGCCTCCTCAGGCCGTCGGCGACGGCCTCCCGATTCCTGCATCGTGAATTTTTTTCTTGTTTCGAGTTTGGATGAATTGAAACACATTCAAGGGCCATTTTTCGGGAGTTGCGAGTTTTGAAAGATAAAAACACATCTTGGAACCATTCCCCATCATCTTCTTCACCCCTAACCTACTTCTAACCTTCCTCTAACCTCTAACCCTAACCGAATCTCCGCTATCTCTAACCCTCACTTATTCCATCATCATCATTCCACCATGAGATTCATCCATTCACACTCACCATCCAAACCCTAACCTTCATCCTTCCTCCAAGACTCAAGATCATGGCTTGGTGTTCGTGTTCGTCATCCGGTGATCGCGTCCCTTCAACCATGAGCGGCTAGTCTCCTCGGTTTCACCCCGGTGTAGATTTCTGTAAGAATTCTAGGGTTTATACATTTGTGTGTAATTTGATTTTGTGACAAGTTGTTTAGTATTTGAAACCTTTGATAATTGTCATGCATTTGTTTCAAATTCGTAAATTGTCGAGTGGTGATAAAATTTGACTTCGCGAAACGATTATGTGTAGTCATGCCTTATCTTAGGTTAGGATTTACATGTCCGAGGTAACGAAGTGCATTGAGGTCCGTCATACGCGTTGATAGCAATTGGCACCTAAGCTTCGTGATAGGAAATCCGTTAATCACTATATGCAACTGAAACAAGTAAAAACATGTAGGAACCCAGCTCTTACAATTATTGAACCGGGTGTGGAACTTGTTTCTAAATTATTGTTTTCAACCACTTAATAAGTTTTGCAATCTTAGTTAATAAACCATTGTTTTAGATAATAGCAAATTGTCCGTTCACTCCGATTTCTTTTTAAATCAAATAAATAAAGAAAATTAGCAAGCTTCATAATTACTTCGTACATTTTTGTAAATAGTCTAACTAATCGAACATGTCGTGCAATACTGACCACATGCTCTTCGTGGATACGATAATCTACTTACCTTAGCTACCTAGGTTAATTGGGTTTTTGACTGATCGGAACGACACGGTCTGTCAAGTATCAAAGTCCCAATTTTAATAGAGTTTGTTTCACCTTACTGAACATTCACAAATGTATATTACCTATGACTCAAAAAAATTTACTAACTATACCAATTCCTTCAATATAGTTTTTTTTTTGTCTTCTATCAAAACTACGATAGTAAGTGATAAGGAAATTATCACAATGACTATATTAGATCGTCGACAATGATTTGAATAGAGAAGTAAAGAGATGGAAGATACGTGTGATGCCGATCGCAAATATCTTGGAACATGAAAAAAAAAGAAACTAGGAAGCATAGGGGTGAGCAAGTTTAGGTCCGGACCGAAAATAACCGAGAGCTGAACCGAAAATATACCCAACCCGACCTGAACCCAAGTACCTAGGTATTTAGATCGGTTCCAATTTTTCATATAAAATAGGGTTGGGCGGGGTCGGTTCTCGGTTCTTTTCACGGTGAAACCCGACTTGGACCTATGGATCGGAACCGACCCTATATTTAGGGTAGTGAATCAGTTTTGTATTTTATGTTTGATCGGTTCTCGGGTCAGGTCGAGTAGGGTCAGGTTTTTCCTTTTGCTCACCCCTAAGGAACCATAGAATTTTTGCATTTTTTTTTTCTACACTTGGGGAATGTTAGAAAGTATTGGTTTTTTTTTTTTCTTTTATAGGGTCGGAATGTAATGATTTAGAGCTTTTGGAGAGAAATACAAAGAGAATCACAAAATATTCTCTCATCCAAAGAGGGATTGACGCTTACTAAAAAACCATAAGAAAATGACTCTTCTTTTAGAGAGAAATACAAAGAGAATCACAAAATATTCTCTCATCCAAAGAGGGATTGACGCTTACTAAAAAACCATAAGAAAATGACTCTTCTCCACTTGTGTGCTATTAATTAAAGGAATATTAGGTTTTAATAATCTAACTATTTGTCGTTGGCTGTCAACAGTCTCAGCTTCAAAAATAACCATTGTCAGTCCCAACTATTGATATATTGGCCAGCAACGGACCCTGACTTACAGAACCCTAACGTCATTAGTCTCCGGTCATTGGAAAACCGTTTTTGTCAAGAAAAAGGTTTCTAAATGTCCGATCTAAGGTTACAAAGAGGTTTGGGACGAAAATGTTGTGTTTTCCGGCCAAAAATTTGAGTTTTCCGGCGAAAAAGAAGTTTTACGGCAAAAAATGAGTTTTCCGGCGACTTCAATAATTGGGAATTTTACTAGAAAAAAGGTTCCTAAAGGTGCGTCACAAGGTTAAAAAGATATTTGGGACGAAAATGTTGAGTTTTCCAGCCTAAAATGAGTTTTCCGACCAAAAACGTTTTTCCGGCGACCGTAGACTAACGACCAATGTGTTAATAGCTGGGACTGCCAGTGGTTACTTTTAAAGTTAGGACTGTTGGCGGCCAACAACGAATAGTTGAGATTATTAAAATTCAATATTCCTTAATTAAATAACAAAGGTTTCAATTATATATCTAAATGTCATCAATCTATTTAAATCATTGATTACTTATGATATACGGTTGCCAAGAGTTCTTACGTAACGAAAAAAAAACTTAAATTGAAAATATATGATTATGATAGAGAGTCTATAAAACCTAAGTTACAAATTATAAAATAATTCAAATTTAAAATACTTTAACTTAGTCAAGGTCGTTGTATATGGCAAATATATTCTTCCTTCTTTTTCCTTCTGTAATTGTGCATGTATTCCTATTTATCACGAATGATAATCAATTCAGTTTGTGAAGCAAAATACCATGTTCGTATAAAGCCGAGCAAATTCGGCTTGATTCGGCTTGTAGGTAACTTTCAAGCTTGAGCTTGGTCCATTTTTAGGACACTTATTATATAAGAAATATTGTATACCATATAGATAATAGTCACGTTTACTCTTAGAAAAGCATTTACATTGGAGCCTTCATCTCCTATATAAAAACAGACATTTCTATAAATTTTCTTAATTTTTTTAAAAACATTAACAATCAACTCTCTTTCTCTATCTATATCTTACTCACAAACAACTATTTTATTATTTTTTATATATTCCTACACACTCACAATATAAATATAGAGGGTTGAATATAAACCTCTAAATATATAGGTGTACTTTACTTTCTATACATTTTTCTCTATTATTGAGATTCCAATGTGGTGGTGTTTTTGTTGTTTACTTTATTATTTTCTCTATATTGTGTAGAATAGATGCTCCAATGTGAATGCTCTAAGTCTAATCAAATTCATATATAAAATACGGATTCAGGCTTATGTTTTTTATCGAAATAGAAGGTAAACGGACAACAAGTTGCACCGCTACCTATTTTTGAATAGCATTACCAAGTCTTTTCAAAACTACACTTATAGATCTCGGGATCATGACATTATTATTCATGATCCTTTGGACTCGATTAACCAGGTCCACAACTATGGCTTTGTTATTATAAAAAATGTTAAGAAACTCGAACTAGCTTTTATGCTTTATCTCAACTCAAATTTATCGTGAACCAACCTGGTCCAGTCGATTACATCATCCTCATAAGCTCTACTTGTTGTAACTTGTAAGGTAACGAAAACTATAAATGAATAAAAATAATAAACAAGCTGGTTACGTGGTAGAGTTTGGCAACTACACTCTACACGTGTTTCTGGTCCTAATTTTAACACCTTTTTTTAAATGTAAAATTATTTTCCCTTTAATTATCCCCTATGTGTCAATATATCAGAAAAATATGTTTAAAAATATTTGGGACCAATTATTATTTTATTTTATTATATATATATAATATAATTTATGAACTATGTCCTTTTGTTATTTTTTTCAACTTTTCTTTTTCTTTTTCTTTTTCTGTTTTTTGGTTTTTGTTTTTCTTTTTTAAGTTTCAATCGAACCTGATGTTGTACATGTAACAAAAAGAACGGTTTAATACTGACCAAACAACGTCAGTTCGGAATTGATATTCGTTTTTATTGTTCCGATCGATGTAAACACATCTCAATATATTTTTGGTTGTATCATGACTTTTTTTTTGTTTCTGTTTCGTTAAGTGTCAGTATCTTAATGAACCGAATCAATATCAAACGAGTTCCTGCCATTGACGTTATTTTTACTATTGCGTCTACGTTTTCATTAAAAATTGGGTTGCCCCGTCGCAAGGCGTAGGTGTAACGCACTAGTTTAAGGCCATGGGGTATGAGGCTTGGGTTGGGGCGTGGGTTGGGGGAAAACGCCCAAGCCACCATCCCGGGGGCTTGGGTTTGGGCGTGGCCCCTTGGGGCTTGGCTTTCAAGCCGGGCGTGGGGCGGGCTAGCAAGGTGACATGGCGGGCTCTCAATGGCCATGTGTCAACTCATGCCCCCAACCCAAGCCCCCAACCCAAGCCCCACCATACCCCATGGGCGTGGGTTTTTTTCCCATTCCACGTGTCAACCAATGCCCAACCCAAGCCCCACCATACCCCACGGTCGGTGTGGGGAGTGGTTAAACACTTTGGAGTGGCAAACCAAAAACCGACCAATCAGAGCGCGCCATGTCAATCAGTGAAAAGTGTTTAAACTTTGGTGGAAAGTGTTGGCAATGGTTTAGACATTTGATAAAGTGGTAAACTGTAAAAAAAAAGAAGGAAAAATGTGTGATTGGTTGAGAGATGGAATGGACCCCACCCACACACCCCCTCTCTCTCCTTCCTCCCCTCACCGATTCGGCATGCCACCACCGATTTGGCAAACTTTGGTGACTAAACCGACGTTGACGGTGGTGTTTACCAATCGGTAAAGGGGTTTGCCACCCTTTATCGATCACCACACCGTACACCCTAAGTAAAATTAAAATTTGGGAAGAGGAATTGGTGAAAACTAGGGATATTGTGGGGCATTTTATTTGATGGACACGTTGACAAATTTAGAAAGAAAAAAAAAAGTTAAAAGCTTTTGACGTGTAGAATTGAACAAACCCACTATCGTCAACTAGTTTGTTGTCGAGCTTTCATCACCAACCCTATGTTTTTTTATATATTTCTAAACTATTTCCTATTAAGTCAAAATTACCGATGTTAATCGTTTTCAATTGTCGTGCTGAATTCATAAACCTTATATGATTCATATGTTCATTTGTATTAAAAGTATAAATTTTAATCGGGTCACAATGAAATTAAATACAAGTAATTCAAACACAACTCGTGTGATCACTTTATTTAAAAATGACTTAAACAAGTTAATGAGTTGTATATGTGTTTTAATCAATCAAATTGTAAGAACATTATACGAGTTATAATAAATAAGTTAAATGGTCACATATATAGTTTGTGTGTGTACAGTGGCGAATTTTGAGATTTCCGACCGTGGGGTCGAAAACGTATATACCAAAAATTTCTATAAAACCGGGGGGTCAAAAACGTATACACCCAAAAATTTCTATACGAAAACTACATACGCTCCACTAACGAGCGAAAAGTTCGGATGGTCGGCCGTCCCTCCCGCTCCCACAAAGCTACGCCCTTGTGTGTGTAACTAAAAAACTACACATGTACATAATGCAAATTAGACGGATCGTTCTTAGACTATTTGGTAGACATGTTGGGAACGTGAAAAGATACTTGGGAGTCACCTGGCATCATGGGAGCCACCCTCCCACGTCCCACCTTGCCTAGCGACCATCGAGACGAGGCTCTGAGCCGTCCCACTCACTTTTTTATTTCAGTCTTATCTCTCTTCTCCCACTCTTTCCTTTTTTTTTTAATTTCAGTACCTCCCCTTTTTATTTAACTTTTTATATGTTAAATGTTTAAAATAATGTAAAAAAAGTAAAACAGACAATGATTATAATATAAGTTCTAGGTGAAAGTCTGGGACGGGTGGAGCTAATGTTGTGACGTTGAGCTGGGATCTGGGACTGGTATACCTGATGGCCTTATGGTGTTTTAAAATTTCAGTTTTCTTCTTTAGTTTTGAGAAATATTGCTTTAGCCTACTCTTCACTAGTCATGCACACCTTTTATCTTTTGCATAGATGACATTAAAATTCTTTTGTTTAACTTTGCGTAAAATGACTAATTTGCCCTTTTAATTAGAAACAACAATAAATAAATACGCGCCCCTCCCCCTCAGTTATTCTTAGATGCCCTAACAACAACTATACCAAACCAACCCTTCACCGACAACCACCGCCATCAAATATTCATAATATTTCGAGTAAATTAGGCGGATCGTTCTTACGGTGTTTTCAAATATCAGTTTTCTTCTTTAGGTTCAAGAAATTATTTCTTTAGTCACTATTTTTAACTTGTCATGCACATATTTTCTCCTTATCATGGATATCGTTAAAATCTTTTTGTTAAGTTCATATAAAATGATCAATTTGCCCTTTCAATTAAAAACAAAAATATATAAATACTTGCCACCTCCCTATGCAATTCTTCTCAAATGCCCTAGCAACAACAGTATTAATCCAACCTTTCATAAAAATAAAAGCTAATACACCCCACATTAAATGAAAGACTTTAAATAAAAGCTAATACTCTGACAACCCTCATAATTACAGGTATCCGTACGATTAATTAATATTAAATTGTGTTTAATGACAACTGATCACGTAACTGCGTTTTTCAGCAAAATTCAGCTTTTTAACATACTAGTCTTGTGCAGAAAATTGACTAAATGGTCCTGAATGCTTTCTTAAGTGTTGGGAATTAAAAGTGTCACAAAAAGTTACATAAAAGACACTATAAGTTAGCACTTTAACGGAACGGTATCTAACCGGACAACCAGACATTACCCGGAACACTAAAATATTGTAAGAAGCATTGTTTTTATTTTTCTGAGTTAGTATTGGTCCCCGAACACTTAACTTTCTACATAAAGCATGTAACACACTAAACACTAGACTTTACCTTTAACCTTCCACTAATTACCATCTTTTACCAACAATTTACAAATTACCCCCCCCCCCTTTTGTTATAACCGACCCCAAAAGGGGACCCCACCTCAAGACTTGTAAATCTTTCTAAATCTCTATATAATCTTCCATTAGATCTTGATTTGATATGGCTTGTACCATGGGGAACACCTTACCCTTTGGATATTAGGATTTTGGATTATAAGAACCCTTAACCATCATTCATCTTCCACACCACAACACCTCACTCTCTCCCTCCCTACAAGCTCGGCCGAAACACCCCCTCCCACACTCACCATTTTCGATTTCCATTCAAGCCATCCAAGTGTACTTCAAGGTGTAACAAGGTCATCAACGCGGCTCGGTGCTCACGGAACTTGAAGGACCACCTTCGTTTGCTATTATCCTCCACATTTTCACTTGTGATCTTCCCTAGCTTTAAGCTAGTTGTAAGTTTCTTGAACACTCTTGATACTTCATGTTTTTAGGTGGTTAAAAGATATATCTTGATGAAATCATTTGAACACTAAAGATCATACACATAAGTCTTGAACATAAAGCTTTACATAATATGAAAAATGGATGAAACATAATGAAATATTACTAGAATGGTGTTGTCTTGGTTATGTTGATGATTGGTTGATGATTTCTTGGTAGTATGATGATAATCATCATATGAAACTTGTTAAATTATGATTGAAAACATGAGTTAACAAGTTAGGAGGTGATTAGGGGTTTACACAAAATGATCACCTTCATATTTAGACATGAACTTGATAACAAAGTGATTTCTTGAAATATAAGTAAACAAAGTGAGTTGATGATCGTATGGATCCGAGATTTACAAATGATTGTTCTAAATAAACCAAGTTCAAAAGATGATTTTGAAAGATCATAACTTTTCTTGCACTTACATTATTTTTGGAATAAAATAAGTGTAGGAAGGCTAGTGAAACATGAAAATGTTGTAAATAAATATTTTTGTAAAAAGTATTCACAAGTTGTAAACATCTAGAAATCTCGAGAATGAGATTTTCACAAAAGTAAATACACTTCGGGAGGTAACTGAGACCACTAAATACTTTACCAAGTTACTACGCGTTTTTACGAAAACTCAAGTTCATGTTACTACGTAGAGTGCATTGTTTTTACACTTGGTGAGTGTAATATTGTTTAATGAATTGTTGTTGACGGTTTGAATGATTTTTGGAAAAGAAAATGATATGCTAAATAGCATGGACACCTCCATTTACAAAGGAAACTATGGCGAAATTTTCTAAACAATTCCAACACATAGAAAATATTTTCTAACAAGTGTTACAAGTGTATTTTTAACTATGATCTTCCGCAAAAGTTAGGGTGTGACATTAGAATTGTGTGGTACGTGATAGAAGTAATGAGTAGATAAACCGTATCTAGGATACATATTATGCATGCACGTGAAACTGATTGTTATCTGTACCATGTTAGGACGTGCTTAATTCCTGATTATTAGAGTAACTAATCTAACCGAGCAAACCAAGGTGAGTTCACACTCTTTCTAAGGCATGGGATTCCCGGTGGTTGGGAATGGGCTAAAGAACTAAAACGGAACCTGCATATCCTCCTTGGGTAGGATATGTACCGTCATCCTCCATGGGTAGGATGCATATATTATTCCTGCGTATTCTCCTTGGGTAGAATACGTACGTTCGTCCTCCTTGGGTAGGACAACAACCTTAAACTTACTAGACAAAACTCTATCATTAAGTCCCTCATTTTTATATCGACTTAATCGCCGGGCCAATGGCGAGCGGGTCATTAGTTAATAGCGCTATTAGGGTTGACAAGCCTCACACCATGCCGGTAGGACGGGCGTGTACTAATGTGTAACACCCCGTGTTTTCATAAGTCAAGTCAAAGTCAAGGTCTAAGTCAACGACCGATTTCGCGCAACTTGACTCGTGGAAATTTCTTTATTTAATTCGTATTATGTGGAGTAAGTGTTGTTAATGACAATAATCGATGTGTGTTAATCGCTATTCAATCGATCTACGACTGTGAATTATAGGAAGTAACAATGCGATAAAGTTAACTAATCAATAATCAAGCTATGCTAATCGAATCGACTTCTAATCGCAACTCGAGCTACGAATTTTACTTGTTATTATACGTGTGTGTGTGTGCCTTACGTGTTACCTGTGCATGCTTATTTATGTTATGTGGTGATAATCAAGCGAACTCAATCGAAACTCGAAATCTAACTCGAAATGCAATCGAACTCGAATCGTGAACGAACTAAGATAAATGGTGGAAAATAAATTATGCGAGATATGAGTGTTTGGGACTGAAAGTAATTTGACTAGGAAACCCTATCGTATCGTACCGCTCGCAATAGAAATCGAAATATCAAAAATCGTCGCGCAAAACACTCGAAGGGTGCGACTGATCGATCAGGCTCCCAGCCGATCGAACAGCCAGCCGAACGGACTGCTGTCCGATCGAGCTGCCTGGCCGATCGGCCAGCACTTACCCCTTTTGGCATCCTATAAATACCCCTGTCATTGTCATTCTTTCCACTTTTGGAAACCTCTGACCGACCAGCACGCTCAGCTTATCTTTTCGCAGATTCCCTTCGATTCCGGTAAGTTTTCGTCCTAAATCTTGTACTTTATTGATCTATACACACTCCTACACCTTTCTATCTTTCAAATCTTAACTTTTAACCGTGAAATCGTCAAGAATCAAGTGTTCTAGGATGATGTCATCATGGGTTCTTGAAGAACTTCATGTTTTGGCCTCAATCCACCAAGAATAACTTGGATCTAGCCGGTTTCCACATAAGCAAACAAAGATCTTTCATAGATCTAAACGTATACACGGTGAAAAGGATTGAAGGATGGATTTTCCAACTTTCTTTCAACCCTTTTCCACTCGATAACTTCAAAACCCGTAGAAACAGACACTGAGCCGGCTTACAAATCACTCCGGTGGTTAGATGGCTCAAGATACGGATTCTATCCACGAGGTTAACCGATTTCGGGTTAAACGTTAAACTCTGTTCCGAACAGTTCACCGGCCGGGTTTGGGTGATTCCTGCCCGTGCAGGGGAAACAAGTAAGAACGCGGGTTCTACGGTTCGACTCGTTGACAAATTACCTCGATATAACGACAAACAAACCAGAACAACCAAGTGTTAGGCGAATAGGCTGATCAGGTCAGAAAGCTGACCGATCGGACTGCTGTCCGAACGGACAGCCAGCCGATCGACCGGCCAGCCGATCGGTTAACACATGGTCCCACACAATCAACTAACCTAATTTGAAGACTAGTATTGAACGAACTGTTGTTCGATCGAACTACTGTCCGATCGGATTACTCTTCGGATCATGAGATACTATGCTTCAATACTTAATCGAATTTTTCAACGTGTTCAATGCACTAGAAGTGCCACCCGATCGAACAGCCGTCCGATCAGGTGACACCCAGTTGTCCGATCGAACAGCAGTTGTGTTATTCGATCGATCAACTACCCGATCCACTGCACCACACTTACATTTCATTTTGACCTGTCTGATCGAACACCTGTCCGATCGAACACCTGTTCGATCGAGCACCTGTCCGATCCAAAGACTAAACATTGCAATTTATTTGAATGCCTAACCGATCGGGTTGCCGGCCGATCGAACTGCCGTCCGATCGACCGACCTGAAATGTAAAGGTACTTCAATATTTTCAAATACTACAACGAAAACTTCAAAAGTCAAACCATCATACCCAAACACATACTTCTCATAGGAAGAAACAATCCACTCGAACAGCCATCCGATCGGCCTACCGACCGACCGGACAGCGGACCGAACGGACTGTCAACCGAACGGTCAGCCGTTCGATCGAACTACCATCCGATCTACCAGCTGTCCGACCCTCCAACACTTGTTTTCCGTTTTACGTTTCACTTATCGTTATGCTACCGAATCTATTCAGGCTAACCGTACTCGCTAAGCGCTCCCTTCAATCCATTAATCGCTGTGAGTATACTCGATCCCTTTTTGCTTTAAGCACTTTTGGGTGTTACATACGTTACGAATATTCAACTACAACTATCACACTACTCAAACTATTTGAACGCTAACCGTTAATGCATGTTATACGTGGCTTATGAATGCTTGTTTGTTATGTTTACACATGGAACGCTGTCTACCTGCCTTAGCAACGATAGTACTATAGTTTGGACTCGGCACCCGTTCACACAGGGGTTGTTAAGGATCTTTTACTTGCATGGATTACGGTGGTAATCATGTATTGCGAACTGCCTCGGGCAGTCAACCCGCAGTCATTGGTATCGATGGATCTATGTCGATAACTAACGTGCTTCATTTCACTATGTGTACGTGCTGGTTATGCGTAAACGAATTCGAACTCTATATGTTATTATCAAACTTGTATGCTCACCTTTACATTTTATGTATTGACTTTATTTTAACGTATGTGACAGGTGCTTAGGACGCATATGTGGTAGGAACTTGAAGCTAGAATAAAGCTTTAGAGCCCAACAAATAGTTGTCTGTAGTGGTCAAACTAAGGGTCTCTAGAAGCAGATAAACAATTGCTCTATTTTGAAATCTGAGTTGTCGGAACAGAAAATTTGCCTAGATTTTTGTCTGTAATAATTATTTTGCTGTTTGAGATACGGTATGGGACGTATTATTTAAATTGAATAGTATTGATAATTGTTATGGAAACTTCTGGACAATCTGTTTCGCCCAGTGCCGCGCCCCGATGATTCCGCCATCGGTTGGGGTGTGACAGATTGGTATCAGAGCCATAACTATAGGGAATTAGGCAAGACTCGACCTAGTCCGGGTCGATGTCTTAGAAACCTAGTCTATAGTTAGGAACCAGCAGACCGATTAGTGCATAACTAGTAGGAATTATGTACGAGCTTATTCCTCGCTATTCTCGTTTATGCTACACTATCACTACACTCAATTTTACAGCTATAAGTAGGCAATAAGGTCGAGATTAGGTGTGAAAACCACAAACTCTTGACTAAATTGCCTGAATTAATGCTGTTTTATCAACTTATCAATGATTTCTTCCTTCTTTTTCAATAACGAACGCTTGTTCAACGGGAGAATTATACCAAATCAGGAGTGAAATCCATATTTTGATGAATAATCTCCTCTATTCTATTAAAAGCAAGGACGAAGTTGTTAAGTCAGGGGTGAAACCCTAACCTTGACGACTTGTTCCGCTCATTTTACAAAACTCTCACCAAAGTTCGACGGACTCCAACGACCTGAAGTCACAATAAGACCAACGGGATGTGTGCCAACGCTTGAGAATTGAGGCAAGGGCATATTCCTGGAAGTCGAACGTGTACAGCGGGTCCTTGTGAATAGTTGAATTACTTTGGTTAGTCGAAGTCTACTAGCCGCAGACGATCTACATCTCGAAATTTTATGTGTTTTTAGTCGCAACTGCTGACTCTGATAATTCGTCAATTTTACGTGTTTTATGGGCTTTTACCTGTTTATGTGTTTAAATTTTTGAAGATTCACTCGATTTTGCTTTCACTTCGATCGATACGCACTGCTTTTCTATCTCAAATCGTTAACAAATCGTGAAATTTTGGACAACCTTATGCTACGATATACCCTTATACTACGCTATACTCGAACACTCGCGAAATTTGAGTGATAGGTTTCTGTATTCTGACTACCCCTTGTGTTGAAAATGTTTCTGTGATTCCGTGCTTATGTGATAATGTGATTCTGTGCTCTACATGCCTATGTGTTTATATGATTTGTGTTCTACGTAGCTGTAGGTCTATGTGTTTACGTGGTACGTGTTACTGAGCTTTAGTAGTTAGTAGACGTGTGAGGTGAGATTCGAATACTATGTGTTGAGTTCCGTGGCGATGTCTATTGCAGACAATGTCGTCTGGATCCCGTCACGCACTTTCTCGTCAAGAGAAGAGAGACAGACGTCTTGCTTCTATCATCGTTAAAAGCGTAGCAATGGCTGTGAGTGATGTTTACGAGAATGCCAGCAAATCATACAAAGAATCAAGAACCGACGCTCCCAAAGCTGCCGCAAGGCCTTTCAGCTTCAAGCAATTCAAGTCTTGTGGGCCAAAAGAATTCACTGGCGAAGGAGGTCCTACTGCATTATTTCACTGGTTTGATTCCATTGAGGTTACTCGGCGACAGAGTGGTTGCCCTGATGACCTTCAAACTCTGAATGCTACCGGCGTTTTCCAGTCCCGAGCACTAGACTGGTGGACGGCCGAGAGGAACAAGCGAGGGAACGATGCAGCCTACGGTCTGTCGTGGGACGAGCTCAAGGAAGTTATGCTAGAGGAATTCTGCCCTCCTCACGAACGTCAAAAGCTAGAAGATGAATTTTGGCACATACAGCAAAAGGATGGTGACAATGCTGGTCTTACTGCTCGTTTCAAACAGCTCAGCATTATCTGTCCCGATCAAGTCAAGACTCCCGACATGACAATCAAGAAGTACATCCGGGCCCTGCCCGACTGCGTTGCTGATTTCGTGCAAGCGGCTAAGACTACGACGATCGAGGAAACTTATCTACTGGCCGCTGAAATCAACGACAAGCGGGTTAAGGCTGGTGTCTGGGATAAGACTTCGAAGCATCTGCATCAAGCTACCGCTACCGCACCAATTGCTGAACCCACCTCATCAAGCAACAAGAAAAAGAACAAGAGAAAGAACAGCTCCAGCAACAAGAACTGTGCGATCACTGCTGCACCGATTCAAGCTGTACCTGCCCAACAGCGTCAAGTAGCGGCGCCTGTGGCCAATGCCCCGCCTGCAAAGCGTGCATACACTGGGCCACACCCGCTCTGCCCTACTTGCACCTACCACCACCCAACTGCCATTGCTTCCCGTTATTGTGCTCATTGCAATGTATACGACCATTTTACTGCCAACTGCCATATTCGTCAAGCTCCTGCCAATCAAGCTCTACTCACTGCCCCACAGGGACAACAAGCTCCTCCGGCACCCGCAGTCAAAGCCAGAGCCTGCTTCGCATGTGGCGACCCGAACCATTTCGCCAACATGTTCCCAAACAGGGTCGTGAAACAAGAGCCTCAGCAACAGCAGCCACAGCAACAACAACAACAGCAGCAGCAACAACAGGCCGCACACGCCAGAACTTTCAACCTCAACGTGCGTCAAGCCCAGGCCGACAACAACGTGGTCAATGGTACGTTCCTTGTGAATGGTATTTATGCTTCATGTTTGTTTGATACTGGAGCCGATAACTGCTTTGTGTCGTTCGAATTTGAGAAACTCCTTAGTCGTAAACGTTCTCAACTCTCCTCGGCATTGGATGTTGAAGTTGCTAACGGAAGAACCGTCGCCGTCAATTCCGTTATCCGTGATTGTACTCTTGAGCTCAACAATCACATCTTCCCAATTAAACTTATTCCGATGCAACTCGGAAGTTTTGACATCATAATAGGCATGGACTTTCTTCGCGAAAACCATGCTGAAGTTGTATGCTTCGACAAGATGATTCGATTCTCGCTCGCGAATGGTGACTTATTGTGTGTGTACGGTGATACTACTTCAAAGGGTCTCAAGCTTATGTCGTGTGTGCAAGCTAGCAAGTATCTCCGTAAGGAATACAAGGCTTTCTTGGCTAACATTGTAGTAGCGGAGAAGGAAAAGAAAGAGAAGAAGAAAGTGAAGGACGTTCCTGTGGTTCGAGAATTTCCTAATGTTTTTCCAGAGGATCTTCCCGGACTACCTCCAAGTCGTGACGTCGACTTTCGTATCGACCTCATTCCTGGAGCCAATCCTATTGCCAAAGCTCCTTACCGACTCGCGCCCTCCGAAATGCGCGAACTCTCAACCCAACTCCAGGAATTACTTGAAAAAGGCTTCATTCGCCCGAGCACCTCTCCTTGGGGCACGCCAGTCCTTTTCGTCAAAAAGAAGGACGGGTCGTTCCGGATGTGCATCGACTATCGGGAATTGAATAAGTTGACTATCAAGAACCGCTATCCCATACCTCGCATCGATGATTTGTTTGACCAACTACAAGGCGCTACGTGTTTCTCCAAGTTCGACCTACGTTCAGGATATCACCAGCTACGTATTCAAAAAGAGGATATACCCAAAACCGCATTTCGCACTCGATACGGTCACTACGAATTCGTTGTCATGCCTTTTGGTTTAACCAACACACCAGCGGTTTTCATGGATCTGATGAATCACGTGTGTAAACCATATCTCGACCGTTTCGTCATCGTATTCATCGACGATGTCTTGATTTATTCCAAATCGAAGACCGAACATGCGCAACATCTACGTTTGGTTCTCGAGTTACTCCAGGGGAACCAACTCTATGCCAAATTCTCCAAGTGTGAATTCTGGTTGGAGGAAGTTTAGTTTCTGGGTCACATTGTTAATAGTCGAGGTATTCACGTCGATCCTGCAAAGATTGAAGCTGTCAAGAGCTGGGTTACACCTAAGAACCCGTCTGAAGTCCGCTCTTTTCTCGGACTAGCGGGCTATTATCGATGATTTATCGAGGGATTCTCAAAGATCGCTGTACTGCTTACCTCTCTCACGCATAAAGACAAGCCTTTTGTTTGGGGAACTAAACAAGAGTCTGTTTTCCAAACCCTCAAGCACATGCTTTGCAATGCTCCTGTTCTCACGTTGCCCGACGGAAACAATGATTTCATTGTCTATTGTGATGCTTCCAACCTTGGTCTTGGTTGCGTTCTCATGCAACGGGACAAGGTCATAGCTTACGCATCTCGACAGCTCAAAATCCACGAGAAGAACTATACAACCCATGATCGCGAGCTAGGCGCGGTTGTTTTTGCGTTAAAGATTTGGCGACACTACCTGTATGGTACCAAGTGTACGATCTTCACCGATCATAGAAGCCTACAACACATCTTTAATCAGAAGGAACTTAATATGCGTCAACGCCGATGGGTAGAACTTCTCAACGATTACGACTATGAGATCCGTTATCATCCAGGCAAGGCGAATGTTGTTGCCGACGCACTCAGCAGACGGAGTTATCTGCTTAGCACTCGTAATGTTCAAGCCCAACACGATCTCGAAACCCTCATCCGCGACGCTCAACATGCATGTTTTAACGAACGCACCCTGAAGAAAGAAAGAATCTACCACGATGGAGCCCAACTTGTGAGCAAATCGAATGGGATATTCCACTTCCTAGACCGAATTTGGATTCCCAAACGAACAGATTTGCGACAAATATTAATGGACGAAGCCCACAAATCCCGGTATTCTATTCATCCCGGTGCTGATAAAATGTACCAGGACCTTCGCTATAAGTACTGGTGGCCGGGTATGAAAAGGGATATCGCTCTCTACGTCGGGAAATGCCTAACTTGTGCTAGAATCAAGGTTGAACATCAAAGGCCCTCTGGCTTACTCGAACAACCACCAATTCCTATGTGGAAGTGGGAGAGTATAGCTATGGATTTCGTAACAAAGCTACTGCACACGTCATCAGGTCACGACAGCATCTGGGTAGTTGTTGACCGTTTGACTAAATCAGCTCACTTTTTGCCGATATGAGAAGACTACAAGGTAGAACGATTAGCCCGAATCTACACCGACGAGATCATTTGTAATCATGGAACGCCTCGTGACATCATTTCTGATCGTGATGCTCGGTTTACCTCGCGACTGTGGGAAACGTTTCAAACGGCACTCGGTACAACGCTTAATCTAAGTACCGCTTCCACCCTCAAACCGACGGTCAGACTGAAAGAACGATTCATACTCTTGAAGACATGCTCCGTTCGTGTGTCTTAGACTTCGGTGGTAATTGGGATAAATACCTGCCGTTAGTCGAATTCTCGTGTAACAACAGCTACCATTCTAGCATCCAAATGGCACCATTCGAGGCATTATACGGAAGAAGATGTCGATCGCCTATTGTGTGGCACGAGATCGGTCATTCGCAACTAACCGGTCCGGAGCTACTACAAGAAACGACAGACAAAATTTTCCAGATTCGAGACAACCTAGTGAAAGCTCGGGATCGACAGAAAAGCTACGCCGATAAGAAGCGCAAGCCCCGTGAATTTGACGTTGGTGACCACGTACTCCTAAAGGTATCACCTTGGAAGGGTGTGGTCCGATTCGGCAAAAAGGGAAAACTCGCGCCTCGACATGTTGGACCTTTTAAGATTCTGGAAAGGATCGGAAAAGTCGCCTACAGACTCGAACTACCGGAGGAACTTAGTAATGTCCACCCGACTTTCCACGTGTCAAACCTCCGAAAGTGCCTAGCCAACCACGACTTACACGTTTCTCTAGATGATCTGCAAGTGAACGAAACATTACACTTCGTGGAAAAGCCTGTCGAAATCATGGATCGCCAGACCAAGCAACTCAGACGCTCTCGCATTCCTATCGTGAAAGTCCGATGGGAAGGCAAACGAGGCGCAGAGTTCACTTGGGAACTCGAAAGCGACATGAAGGCTAAGTACCCGCAGCTGTTTAAAGAGAAAGTCTAGAAAGAGAAAGTTCTCAAACGTGATTCACGGTGATGTACAACTTCCAGCTTAATTTCGGGACGAAATTCCCTAAACAAGGGGAGGCTGTAACACCCCGTGTTTTCATAAGTCAAGTCAAAGTTAAGGTCTAAGTCAACGACCGATTTCGCGCAACTTGACTCGTGGAAATTTCTTTATTTAATTCGTATTATGTGGAGTAAGTGTTGTTAATGACAATAATCGATGTGTGTTAATCGCTATTTAATCGATCTACGACTGTGAATTATAGGAAGTAAAAATGCGATAAAGTTAACTAATCAATAATCAAGCTATGCTAATCGGAATCGACTTCTAATCGCAACTCGAGCTACGAATTTTACTTGTTATTATACGTGTGTGTGTGCCTTACGTGTTACCTGTGCATGCTTATTTATGTTATGTGGTGATAATCAAGTGAACTCAATCGAAACTCGAAATCTAACTCAAAATGCAATCGAACTCGAATCGTGAACGAACTAAGATAAATGGTGGAAAATAGATTATACGAGATATGAGTGTTTGGGACTGAAAGTAATTTGACTAGGAAACCCTATCGTATCGTACCGCTCGCAATAGAAATCGAAATATAAAAAATCGTCGCGCAAAACACTAGAAGGGTGCGACTGATCGATCAGGCTCCCAGCCGATCGAACAGCCAGCCGAACGGACTGCTGTCCGATCGGACAGGCTGTTCGATCGAGCTGCCTGGCCGATCGGCCAGCACTTACCCCTTTTGGCATCCTATAAATACCCCTGTCATTGTCATTCTTTCCACTTTTGGAAACCTCTGACCGACCAGCACGCTCAGCTTATCTTTTCGCAGATTCCCTTCGATTCCGGTAAGTTTTCGTCCTAAATCTTGTACTTTATTGATCTATACACACTCCTACACCTTTCTATCTTTCAAATCTTAACTTTTAACCGTGAAATCGTCAAGAATCAAGTGTTCTAGGATGATGTCATCATGGGTTCTTGAAGAACTTCATGTTTTGGCCTCAATCCACCAAGAATAACTTGGATCTAGCCGGTTTCCACATAAGCAAACAAAGATCTTTCATAGATCTAAACGTATACACGGTGAAAAGGATTGAAGGATGGATTTTCCAACTTTCTTTCAACCCTTTTCCACTCGATAACTTCAAAACCCGTAGAAACAGACACTGAGCCGGCTTACAAATCACTCCGGTGGTTAGATGGCTCAAGATACGGATTCTATCCACGAGGTTAACCGATTTCAGGTTAAACGTTAAACTCCGTTCCGAACAGTTCACCGGCCGGGTTTGGGTGATTCCTGCCCGTGCAGGGGAAACAAGTAAGAACGCGGGTTCTACGGTTCGACTCGTTGTCTGTAGTGGTCAAACTAAGGGTCTCTAGAAGCAGATAAACAATTGCTCTATTTTGAAATCTGAGTTGTCGAAACAGAAAATTTGCTTAGATTTTTGTCTGTAATAATTATTTTGCTGTTTGAGATACGGTATGGGACGTATTATTTAAATTGAATAGTATTGATAATTGTTATGGAAACTTCTGGACAATCTGTTTCGCTCAGTGCCGCGCCCCGATGATTCCGCCATCGGTTGGGGTGTGACATAATGGATCTAGGCACTCTGTCAATGATGATAGACATTGACTTAGGGCACAACTTACTTTCGTCAGTTGTCGATATGGGAACGGTCTAGTGGTTCACATGGGGAAGCCCCCACTGATTTATGGATATAGTTTGGGGAAAAACAAAGATACTGGTTAACTCGTGGTTTACGAAACAACTTATGGTTTTCAAAACAAACATTTAAAACTAAACAACCAACTGTGAACTCGCTCAACTTTATTCTTGACTCCTTGTTACATGCCTTGCAAGTCGTTAGGTATTTATGGAGCTTGCACTAGGAGACGTGATCGTTGTGGGGCATGGACAGTGGTGTGCCATGCTAAACAGTTAAACTTTATGAACTTATTGAACTTATGTTTTGGTTTTACGTTTTCTGCTTCCGCTGTTTAATTTGAACTTGGTTAACTCGTTTTGGAACACCAATTATATTGCGTGGTTGGATTTTATCTTTTTTTAAATACATTGTTCAATATGATTGGTGGCTTGATCCTGGTCAGTCACGCCTCCATGCGGTGATACTCCGCCTGTGGATTTTGGGGGTGTGACAGATTGGTATCAGAGCCATTGGTTATAGTGAACTTGGTTTTAAAAAGGGAAAAGCTTTTTGACAAAACCAGACTATAACCTGTAAAGTGCTCAACGATCCACAACGACGCTTCGCTCCACGTGCAAGACTCGACACAATAGGTGGTATGATTTATGTTTATATTATTTGTTTGATAGTTCACATAGTGCATTAGTTAACGTGATAACTGCTATTTGAACCATGTGTGCTTACTCTCTTCTGTCATCCCACGCTTGCGCACTTTCGCGACACTTTTCTCACTTACGTTGCTTCGTTGTGAAGATCATGGGTGGACGTTTGAACTTAACTCAAGCCCAGCTGACGGCTCTAATCAACAAACGAGTGGCTGAGGCACTCGCAGCTGTCCCTGCAGGAGGTCAACATGCTCAGCCTCCCGTATGTACGTTCAAAACATTCATGGATTGCCGACCTAGTACTTTCAGCGGCACATAAGGAGCTGTAGGTCTTCTTCACTGGTTCGAGAAGATTGAGTCCATTTTTGAGATGTGTGAATGCCCTGAAGCTCGTAGGGTGAAATTTGCTACTGGAACACTCGAAGGTGCTGCATTAACCTGGTGGAAAGCACAGGTTCAACTGCTAGGGCTAGCGGTTGCTAATGCCACCCCATGGAACGACTTCAAAGATTTGATCAAAGAAGAGTACTGTAGTCGTGACGACATCCACAAGCTAGAGGTGGAATTTTTCAATTTGAAGATGACGGGGTCTGAAATCGAGGCATACACAAAGAGATCGAACGAATTAGCTATCTTGTGTCCTACTATGGTGGATCCTCCTATCAAGAGTATCGAGCTGTACCTTAAGGGTTTAGTGCCAGAAATTCAGAGCCACGTGACCTCAGCTAATCTTGGCACTATTCAGCAAATCATCCGGTTGGCTCATCGTCTCACTGATCAGGCAGTTGAGCAGAACAAGCTGCCCAAGCGTATTAGCGCCACTACTACTTCTGATGCTTCCAGTGATAACAAGCACAAGTGGGATGGAAATCCGAGCAAGGGTTCTACTTCAGTTCAGTATCAGTCCCAGCAGCGAAAGACAGATGAGTACAGGGGCCCCAGTCAGCAGTCTTCTGGGAATCAAGGTCAGGGTGGATACAAGGGAAATCACCCTAAGTGCAATCGATGTAATTTGCACCACAGCGGGTCGTGCAACAAGGGTCGTTGTCAGAGATGTAACAAGCTGGGTCATGAAGCCAAGGATTGCAGGAGCTCACGTCCTGCGAATTAGAATCGTTAACAGCAGCCACAAGCTCCACAGAATCAGCAACAGGGTAACAGGGGATGCTATCAGTGTGGTGCTGAAGGTCACTTCAAGAGAAACTGTCCCCAGTTGAACCAGAAACAGAACAACAACAACAATCAGGGGAACGGAAACAATAATGGGGGAAACAATGATGGCAATGGTGCCAGGGGACGTGCGTTCATGATTGGGCAGGGTGATGCAAGGAACGATCCCAACGTTGTGATGGGTAAGTTTCTTCTGGATGACTTCTTTGTTACTGTTTTATTCGATTCGGGTGCCGATACTAGTTATGTCTCCTTAAAAGTTAGTCAAATGCTTAAGAGCACCCCAACACTTTTGAACACCAAACACATGGTAGAGCTAGCAAACTGTAAAAGTTTAGAGGCCACACACATAGTTAAGGGTTGTAATCTTGTTCTTGCTGATCAGACCTTTTCTATCGACCTCGTTCCTATCGTTCTGGGTAGTTTCGACGTTGTTATTGGGATGGATTGGTTATCTCATCTGCAAGCGGAAATTCTTTGCAACGAAAAGATTGTCCGCATCCCTCGTTCTGGTGAAGAACCCCTCGTGATTCGTGGTGACAAGAGTGGTGCAGCTGTAGGCATCATCTCTTTCTTTAAGGACCAGAAGTGTTTGCGAAAGGGCCACACAGCTATTTTAGCTCTCGCTACTGACGCATCAACGAAAGAGAAGAGAATTGAAGACATTCCTATTGTACGCGATTTTCCTGAGGTATTCCCCGAGGAATTACCTGGTCTTCCGCCTCATCGTCAAGTCGAGTTTCAAATCGAGCTAACTCCTGGAGCAGCACCCATAGCCCGTGCGCCTTATCGCTTAGCCCCATCAGAACTAGAAGAATTGTCCAATCAATTGCAAGACCTCTTGGACAAGGGTTTTATTCGCCCTAGCTCTTCGCCCTGGGGAGCTCCAGTCTTGTTTGTGAAGAAGAAAGACGGTACTTTCAGAATGTGTATTGACTATCGCGAACCCAACAAGGTGACTGTGAAGAATCGTTATCCCCTCCCACGTATTGATGACCTATTCGACCAGCTGCAAGGGTCGAGCTTCTACTCTAAGATTGACTTAAGATCGGGCTATCATCAGCTGAGAGTCCGAGATGAGGACATCTCCAAGACAGCATTCAGAACTTGCTACGGGCACTATGAGTTTCTGGTCATGCCTTTTGGATTAACATATGCACCTGCGGTCTTCATGGATCTCATGAATTGAGTGTGCAAACCTTACCTGGATAAGTTCGTTATTGTTTTCATCGACGACATTCTGATCTATTCTAAGAGTCAGGAGGAACACGAGCAGCATCTACGACTTATTCTGGAACTTCTTCGAGCAGAGCAGCTTTACGCCAAGTTTTCGAAATGCGACTTTTGGCTTCGTGAAGTACATTTCCTAGGCCACGTGGTAAATGAGGATGGGATTCATGTGGATCCATCCAAGGTTGACTCGATCAAGAACTGGCCTGCACCCCATACACCAACAGAAATCCGCCAATTCTTTGGTTTGGCAGGTTATTACAGAAGGTTTATCAAGGATTTCTCAAATATTGTGCAACCTCTCACTTCACTGACTCAGAAGGGTGTCACCTATCATTGGGGTGATGTACAGGAGTCCGCATTTCAGCACTTAAAGGATAGACTTTGTAGCGTGCCTATTCTTTCGTTACCTGAAGGCACAGATGATTTTGTGGTTTATTGCGACGCGTCCATACAAGGATTGGGTTGTGTGTTGATGCAACGAGTTAAAGTCATTGCTTATGCATCACGCCAACTTAAGGTTCACGAAAGGAACTACACTACACACGATCTGGAGCTGGGAGCCGTTGTTTTTGCACTAAAGATATGGAGGCATTACCTGTACGGTACCAAGTGCACTATTTACACCGATCACAGGAGTCTCCAGCATATCCTCGAACAGAAGGAGTTGAATATGCGACAGCGTCGATGGGTCGAACTCCTAAATGATTACGAATGCGCGGTCAAGTACCATCCGGGAAAAGCCAATGTGGGCCGACGCCCTCAGCCGAAAAGAGCCTAAACCAAAGCGTGTACGTGCGTTACAACTTACCATTCACTCTAGCCTTCCCGCTCAAATTCGTGACGCTCAGATCGAAGAAACGGCTAGAACAAAAGGAAGGCGGTGCTTATTACGTAACAGGGCGTATTTGGGTTCCACTCTATGGTAATCTACGTGAGCTTGTGATGGATGAGGCACACAAGTCTCGTTATTCGGTACATCCTGGTTCGGATAAGATGTACCACGATCTCAAGACTACGTATTGGTGGCCTAGTATGAAAGCCAACATAGCAACCTACGTCAGTAAATGCTTGACTTGTGCTAGGGTCAAGGTCGAATACAAGAAACCATCAGGCCTACTTCAACAACCAGAGATACCTAAATGGAAATGGGAGCAAATTTCCATGGATTTCGTTACTGGCCTGCCTAGATCTCAATGCGGAAATGATACCATTTGGGTGATCGTGGATCGACTGACCAAGTCTGCACATTTTCTGGCTATCAAGGAAACGGATAAGTTTTCTACTCTAGCAGACGTCTACCTAAAGGAAATAGTATCGAGGCACGGAGTGCCAACCTCCATCATTTCTGACCATGACTCACGTTTTACATCTGAACTGTGGCAAGCTATGCACAAGTCCACAGACGGATGGGCAATCTGATTAGACATGAGCATGGCATATCATCCACAGACGGATGGGCAATCGGAACGCACCATCCAAACCCTTGAAGACATGCTTAGGGCATGTGTAATCGACTTTGGTAATGGCTGGGAAAAACACCTCCCGTTAGTGTAGTTTTCGTATAACAACAGTTACCACACCAGTATCCAGGCCGCTCCGTTCGAGGCATTGTACGGACGGAAGTGCCGATCACCTCTTTGTTGGGCAGAGGTTGGCGATAGTCAAATCACTGGCCCAGAACTTGTAGTAGATACAACCGAGAAGATTGCTCAGATACGACAACGAATGGCGGCAGCTCGTGACCATCAGAAAAGCTATGCTGATAAGCGAAGGAAACCACTCGAGTTCCAGGTTGGGGATCGAGTGCTACTTAAAGTCTCACCTTGGAAAGGTGTAGTTCGTTTTGGCAAACGAGGCAAACTCAACCCGCGATATGTTGGACCCTTCGAAATCATTGAGAAAATTGGCAACGTGGCCTACAAGCTGAATCTACCGGCAGAACTCAGCGGAGTTCACAATGTTTTCCATGTGTCGAATCTGAAGAAGTGTCTGTCAGACGAGACCCTCATAGTTCCTCTCAAGGAGCACACTATCAACGATCAGCTGTGATTCATCGAGGAACCAGTAGAGATTACTGATCGAGATGTTAAGGTTCTCAAGCGTACCAGAATACCTCTTGTTCGAGTTTGTTGGAACTCCCGTCGTGGCCCAGAGTATACCTGGGAACGAGAAGACCAAATGAAACTCAAGTATCCCCAGTTGTTTAGGAAAAGTGCAACCACTACTGAGGCTGAAGCTACTGCAGAATTTCGGGACGAAATTCCAAACCAACGGGGGGATGATGTGACACCCCAAGAAAACCAGGAAACCACGCAACTTAACTAGCTTCCTCAGTAACCACGTGCTAAATTTCGGGGCGAAATTTTCTTAACAGGGGGAGAATGTGACAACCCTCATAATTACAGGTATCCGTACGATTCATTAATATTAAATTGTGCTTAATGACTGTGCTTAATTACAACTGATGACGTAACTGCATTTTTCAGCAAAATTCAGCATTTTAACATACTAGTCATGTGCAGAAAATTGACTAAATGGTCCTGAATGCTTTCCTAAGTGTTGGGAATTAAAAGTGTCACAAAAAGTTACATAAAAGACACGATAAGGTATAACTTAGCACTTTAACGGAACGCTATCTAACCGGACAACCGGACATTACCCGGAACACTAAAATATTGCAAGAAGCATTGTTTTTATTTTTCTGAGCTAGTATTGGTCCCCGAACACTTAACTTTCTACATAAAGCATGTAACACACTAAACACTAGACTTTACCTTTAACCTTGTGACAACCCTCACCAAACCAGGTATCCGTACGAATTAATTAATATTTAATTAATGCTTGATTGCTGTGCTTGCTTACAGTTGTGATTAAACTGCTACTTGAATTCTGATACATACACATACATGCATCATACTTTATTGCTGTCACTCCATTATTTACACAGAACTATAGTGACAAACTTGATGCACAAAAGCACAGTTAGCACAATAAACGGATAACCCAGTAAACATGCTGACATTGCCAGCACTAGACAGATATTGTCTCTGAGGCCAGTATGAGCCGGGAATAGATTACTACACCAGTAGGGAGTGTAGGGAGGTGAGGATTGTAAAACTGCATCACTAGGTGATATTTATAGTGTCCGGATGTGCCTAAAACATGCTTTAACTACAAAATCCTGCACTTTAGTGCAAAAATTCAGCATTTAAGTTAACTAGTAAAGTGCAAAAACATGGGAAAATAATACTAGACACTTTCCAAAGTGTCGGGAATTCATTGTGTCACTAAAACTAATATTAACGACACTTTAAATGCTTATTTAGCACTTTAACGGATCAATATCCAACCGAACAACCGGACTTTACCCGGAACATGAAAATATTGTCAATGACATTGTTTTTCCTTTTCTGAGCTAGTTAGGGTCCCCGAATACCCTAACACCCTTTATAATTCAAAACACACATAATACACTAATTAACACCTTTAGTACTTAACTAGTTACTAACTTTCTAGTTCAAACCAAACCATAACCCCCCCCCCCTTCAACCGATCGGTTCCCCTAGGGAACACACACCACCCAATTTTGATTATCTTAATCATACATGTCCTATATCTAGATGACATATTATCTCATGGTTAATCAAGTAAAATGGTCTATAAGTAAGACCATAAGATCACCATCTCATTTGCACCAACACTTAGCAAAAACTACTCTCTCCTTCCCTCTCCTTGAAGGTCGGCCGAAACCATCACCCACCATCTCACCATCATTTGAGTTCGATCTTGTTATTTCACATACACACAACGGTGAAAGGTCACACACAAGGAGGCCCGGTGCTTACGGAATCTCAAGGACCTCTCTACATCGCTTTTATCCACCTAGTTTTCGCTTTGATTCTTCCCTAGCCTTGAGCTAGTAGTAAGTGCTTCTAAACACTTCCTTGTTCATGATTAAAGTGGTTAATAAGAAGTTTAACGGTTAAAACTCGAGAACACTTAAGATCAAAAGCATAAAGTCTTGTAAGAATGAAAAACTTCTTGGTTAAAGGGTAAATAACGGTGTAAAACTTGTGAATCTTGTTTAGTTATGGTTATTTTATGTTGTTGGTTGCTAGTAGTGGAACGGATCGTCATCTAACCACGCTAGATCATGTTCATGGAACATGAACTAGCAATATGTTAAGTGTAGAAGATACAAGATGACGAACCCTTCCATACATAACCATGAACTTGTGTAAAAATAGTTTTTCTTGTAAAATGGAGTTCTAAACTAGTAGATCGAAAGATCTAAAAGTGGTATTTTCGAAGAACCAAGTAAAATATACAAGTCTTATTTTAAAGCCGGATCTTTCATAAACTAAAAGTGTTTTTGTGAACAAACAAGTGTATAAACACTTGTGTAACAAAAGGGTTTAACAAAGAAATATTTTCGTAATTTTTGACTAGAAGTTGTGAGGTTACATCTTCTTTAAAAATAAAGTTTTTCAGGAAACCGATTCATTTTTAAAGATAGAAAGATCTACTAAAAATGTTGGAAAGTTACTACATACTTTTACACAACTTACAAGTTCATGAGTTTGCGATTTATGCTTATTTTGACTAGTTTGACGATTGAACATTGAATATTGATGATTGAATATTGTTGATTGAATTTTGAAAAGAAAATGATACGCTAGTAAGCGTGGCCACCTCCAGTTGCAGAGGAAACTCTGGCGAAATTTTTTCAGAAAATAACACTTAGAATATTTTTGCTGACAAGTGTTTATAAATATATTTTTGACTTGTTTTCCAAACAAACTTCGCCATGATTTTTATTATAAAATAACCAAGTATTCGGAGGTGGATTTTCGTAAATAAAACCTGTTAAATATATATTTGGAATATATATTTCATAGTAAAACGCTTGTGTGATTTTATGATTACTTTGTGAACTAGATATGTTATTTTTAGAGTAAAAATAATATAACTTGAATACACTGAGAAGTATCGACTCCAAAATAATACCAACGCCTTCACAAATAAATATCTAAGTTACACCGGTATTATTATTACCACCCGAACTTTAAATGTAACTTATGTATTTTCGGAAAAATACTCTTAAATGCGTATTTTGATAAAAGTATTATTTTGGAAATCGTATGGAATAAAATATAATATTTTTGGGAAAAATATGTATATTTTGGAGATAGAATAATTTAGACAAATGAATTAAAATATATTTTATTAAGTGAGACTTAATAATATATTTTTGGAATTACAAAAACGCACATGTATTAAAACCCCCATCCTTGGGAAGGAATATAACTATAGATAATTACGAAGTGTAAATACGAAATAGTTGCCTAACTATTTCCCAAAAACGTTAAACCTTAAGCCAAGGCACGGCCGTCCGTCTAATAGAAGTTAGTACGTGTAGGTCGTCACGCAGCAGGTTGATTTGGGGATTTACTATTTCGAGACGCACTTCTGTGAGTTCATGTCCCCCTTTTCTCTTAACTGTTTTCAGTTTTATACTTCGGGGGTGAAATACATGTTACTACGATTACGAATACTTTTTTTACATGGTATGGTTAGCGTAAGGAGGGTTACTACTTAGATCATGTGAGTGGGTAGGCGGGAACTGGAGGCCATTATTCCTCATTGTAGGACCGAGGGTCTTTAGTGGTAGATCTATCTGGGTGTAGCGAGCCCAGCCCCAGGCCCAACAGAACGGACCTCGGGGTGACTTGGTACCCGACGCAAAAATCTGCTAGGTTTGAGTCTTCCTACTGCACTTCACACATATCAATGGCCTTGCAAACCATTGGTGATCTCTTTATTTCCTTATTTGCTACATACCAGGGATTTTCATATTACAAAGGTTTTACATACTCACTATACATGAACTCGCTCAACATTTTTGTTGATTTTTCCAACTTACATGTATTTCAGGGAATTAGGGATCTTGCGAGGTATGTTATGTTTTCAAGCTGCGTAAGAAGTGCGATGTCATCAAAGTTTGGGAGTTGTGGCTTTTACCTGGACGAGTCACTAGTCTTGAGCTGTGTTTGTTTCATGTCTGTGGTTGTGTCTTTTGAACAATGTTTTTAGCTTGTTATGTTGCATTTTCGTTGCATGTGTCGACATTTGAAAACAATGTTGTGGTATTTTGTTTTTAAAACATGAAGTAATGGATGATCATCGTGGTTTTAAATTCATATAGCTTTGATGTGATTAAGCTATGGTATTAAGAAGTCACACCAAATAAACCCACGCTTCCGCACAGCCAGGGTGTGACAGCTTGGTATCAGAGCTTTGATCATAGCTAACTAGGATTCCTTCTCGAGTCTAGACTATGATCACTAGGGCTCTCACGAAAACATTTTTACATTGCATACACTACGTCCAGATCAGAGTGCAAAATATTTTTACAAACAAAAGTATGAGCATTCTTTTTAAAAGTTATGGCTCAGTCTGAGAGACTGAGGGAGTAGTCTAGTGGGACTAGAGGGAGTCAGTCTGAGAGGCTGGGAGGATAGTCTAGTGGGACTAGGAGGTTCAGTCTGAGAGGCTGGGAGGATAGTCTAGTGGGACTAGGAGGTTCAGTCTGAGAGGCTGGGAGGTTAGACTAGTGGGACTAGGAGAATTACTTGATTGCTTATTGGTGACTAACATGTTTATTTGATTATATGATTGATTATTTGTGCATGTGTGTGTTTGTGTTACAGACATTATGCCTTCATCAGGTACTGGGGAGTCGGACACTACAGATCCCATGGCCATAGTGTCAGACGACATAGTTTCATCGGAGCACCAGGTGTACACTTCCGATACTACCAGCACAGACGATGACGACTTCCAGCCCTTTGCGCTGCCCGATGTCGTAGCAGAGCCTGCTGATGGCCATCTTGTTGGGGATTTGCCACTCGTGGTGATCCCTGCTCCTGTGCCCCTTGCCGCTTATCCCGTTGTTGATATGCCCCTCGACGTTGTCTCTGACGACGATGTCGAACTATTTGAGGAGGACCCACTTGAGGGCGAGGCCCATATTGCTGCCGGTGATATCCTACTTCTTGCTGATGCTCCTGCGGAGGAGGCTCCCATTCATTCACCTGTTCCAGACTCCTTTGAGTTTGTGGCGTCCGCACCTTCGCACACACAGGGAGTGCAGCACCACTCACACGACGCCGACCCTGATATGGCGTCATCAGCTGCACCAGTTCCCGCACACAACTTTTAGTTTGATCACGATATTGAGGATGATCCTGTTTTTCCACCTGGCTTTGATCCAGACCAGGACATTGAGTTCGTACACTTAGACCAGCACTTGGAGGATCCTGTAGCCCCTGTCGACCCTATGTTTGCTGATCCAGCTGATTTTAAGATGGAGTTTGTTGATCCGGAGCCTGCTGTGGCCCCTGAGCCAGGCGTTGCTCCTGACCCCGCATTGGAGCATGACCCTGTTCATGCCGATGCACCTGCTGTTGCTCCTTTGGTTGATGATATACCTGGTGATGATCATCCTGTTGCTATTCCACAGTTGGTGGATGATCATGCTGTTGATGTTCATATTGATGCTCCACTGTTGTTAGAGGATCCTGTTGTCGCCCCACTTCCAGATCCTATGCCGGTAATGTTCGACCGCGCACCTTTTGCGACCCACATTGATCCACGATACGCTCACACCCACAATGGGTGGATAGATGACGACGATGATTACCCACCGTTCGTGATACCAGTTACACCACCTGTAGCCCCCGTTTCAGCCCCTGTTTCAGCTCCCATTGATGTTCCTTTGATTCCCCCACACACCACAGATACTCACCGCACAGATCTCCCGATCACTTATCTCCAGGACATTCCTCTACCACGTCCTGGGGAGGGTTCGTTACGTCATCCGTTTGGTCATACACCTTTTGTGTCAGGAGGAGGCCAGTTTGTGCCTCAGATTGTTCATCCCACTGTTGCACCATTTACTGTGCCATCCTTCGCTCCATCTAGTGAGCCATTCCTCTGGACTACGCCCCCCATTATGCCACAGACGGATCCGTATCACCCATACCACGTGGGGTATTCTACGGAGGATGTTCTCACATCTTTTATGATACAGCAGGAGGAGCTGACCCGTCGTGTACAGGAGCTAGAGAGAGCTCAGCGACTCCCGTGCCAGTGCCAGACCCCACCTGCCGTGTCACACCCTCCTCGACCACTTTCACCTGATTCTGCCGCTCGTTTTTGGACTCCCGAGCAGCAGATAGCATACTTACTGCGCGCTCATCGCGCTATGGAGGAGGACTGGCTTCATATGCGACGTTTACTCTTTTCTCATTTTCCCCCTCCTCCACCGCCATCAGCTTAGGCCTTTTTTATTCGACACAGGTAGACTTTTGGGTGAGACGACCGCGAATGTGCAGACTACACAACTTTTGGAGACTGCATTTTTGATGATTGTGACTTTTGATGATTTGTATATTTGTTGCTGTTGTCACTGATTAGATAGTTTGGACTAGGGCGATGTGGCCCTTAGTCACTGATGATGTACGATACAGTTATGTACTTGTAAACCTTACATTGTGGTCTTGATTTATGATAGCACAATCGCAGTATTCTCATTATATGTTGGGTTGATTATTGATTGTTTATGTTCTATAACATGAGATGTTATGTGGTTGATTTATTTATAACATGAGATGTTATGTGTTGATATTGTTGAAAACATACGTACACTATACTTACTATGACCTGACCTACGTGAAACATCTTTTAGAAGATGCCACCAAGACGTGAGACGCGTATGCCTGCCAACGAGGCAGAACTTCAAGGAATCATTGCTGTCGCCATTGCGCAGTATGCAGCCTCACAAGGAGGAACCAGCGGAAGCAATTCGAACAATAACGGCAATAACAATCCACCACATGGTAATGTTAAGTCGTTTGGGACGTATTACAATACATTTGGATATTTATAGCACGTCCGCTAATACCATTTGTATATTCTAACGTATGTGCAGGGTGCACTTACAAGCAGTTCCTAGACTGCAAGCCCGTAAACTTCGACGGCACCGGAGGTGCTGTTGCTTTTGTAAGATGGGCCGAGAAGACGGAGTCTGTTCTTCGAATGAGCAAGTGTGCTCCAGATCAACAAGTGACTTACATTTCTGGGCTATTTTTGGACGGAGCCCTGTCCTGGTGGAACTTACAAGTGCAAACTCTTGGTGAAGCCGCTGCTTACGCATTGACCTGGGCTGAGTTAAAAGAGTTAATGCGAAGGAAGTATTGCTCTCGTGCTGAGATACAAAGGTTGGAAACTGAGTTCTGGCATTTAAGGATGGATGGTCCCAAGATTGCGGAGTACGTTCAAAGATTCCATGACTTATCTCACGTTGTGCCGTACATGGTCACCCCAGAATTTAAGCGGATTGAAAGGTTTATCTGGGGTTTAGCTCCACAGATCATGAGTATGGTCACTACTTCCAAGCCTGCAATAATCACAGAGGCCATCGATCTGAGCGTAGCTCTTACTGAGGAAGCCATCCGCTTGAACAAGTTTTCGAATGTTGAGCCAAAGAAGAGAGAGACTCACGTAGAGTCGTCTGGTGAGAATAAGAGGAAATTCTCGAACTTCAAGCAGGGAACTAGCAATGTTGGCAAGAAAGGAGAATCAAGCGCACCGGTCCAAGCTGCAACCGGTGTTGGAAAGAAAGGGAAAGGATATATGGGTACTCATCCCAAGGGTAACACATGCCAGCGTCATCATTCTGGCCGGTGTGGGCCAAAAGTATGTGAAGCTTGTGGAAAAGTTGGCCACCTGAAGGATAATTGCTGGGCTAGTGCAGGCCGGGGAGGCCAAGGAGGTTTTGGTAATCGGAACAATAATCGAGGTGGCAATGGAAATCGTGTACAAGGGAATAATGGAGGTAATGGAAATCGAGGGATCAATGCAAATCAAGCTGGGGACGCGAATCGAAATCAAAACAACAATCAAGCGGGGAACGGAGGAGGTAATGGTCAAAGACTGGGTTGTTTTAACTGCGGTGACATTGGGCATTTTAAGAGGGACTGCCCAGGATTGAATCAAGCCCGCGGAAGAGTGTTTAACATTGAGGCGAGGGAAGCGCGCCAGGATCCTAATGTTGTTACTGGTATGTTCCCTATAAACCAACGCTTTGCATCCGTTTTGTTTGATACTGGTGCCGATTATAGCTTCGTGTCATTAGAATTTAAGAATATACTTGGGTTGATGCCTAGTAAGTTAGACGTTCCATACTCCATCGAATTAGCGAATGGAAAACTAGTTGAGACCAGTGAAGTTATCCGAGGATGTGTGATTGAACTAGGAGGGCACGAGTTTATGCTAGACTTACTACCTGTCGAGTTGGGAAGCTTTGATGTGGTAGTGGGAATGGATTGGCTATCGAGTAACAAAGCCGAGATAGTTTGCCATGAGAAGACCATCCGCATCCCTGTGACGGATGAAGAAACAATCATAGTGCACGGAGAGAAGCATGATACGCCGCTGAGAATTACTAGTTGTCTAAAAGCTACAAAGTGCTTGAAGAAGGGATGTGTTGCATTCTTGGCACACATCGTGGATAAGAAAGCTGCCGAGCCGAAGATCGAAGACATTCCAGTCGTCAGAGAATATCCGGAAGTCTTTCCAGAAGACTTGCCAGGATTACCGCCTCCAAGGCAAGTTGAGTTCCACTTTGATTTGGTTCCAGGCGCCGCGCCTGTAGCCAAGGCACCCTATAGACTTGCGCCATCAGAGATGCAGGAGTTGTCGACACAACTCCAAGAGCTGTTAGATAAAGGATTCATCAGACCAAGCTTCTCACCTTGGGGAGCTCCGGTTCTGTTTGTTAAAAAGAAGGACGGTAGTTTCCGTATGTGTATAGACTACCGTGAGCTTAATAAGTTGACCATCAAGAATAGATATCCTTTACCGAGAATCGATGATCTATTTGACCAGTTGCAAGGCTCAAGCTTTTATTCAAAGATCGATCTTCGATCTGGATACCATCAACTTAGGATACAAGAAGAAAGTATCCCGAAGACAGCCTTTAGGACTCGTTATGGACATTACGAGTTCCTAGTTATGCCGTTTGGGCTAACAAACGCACCTGCAGTTTTCATGGACCTAATGAACCGAGTCTGCAAGCCGTACTTGGATAAGTTTGTGATCATATTTATTGACGACATTCTGATTTACTCGAAGACAAAGGACGAGAACGAACAACACTTAAGAGCTATTCTAGAGCTACTTAAGAAGGAGAAATTATACGCCAAGTTCTCGAAGTGTGAGTTCTGGCTACGCGAAGTCCAGTTTCTTGGACTTGTGGTAAATGGAAATGGAATTCATGTTAATCCCACAAAGATCGAGGCGATCAAGAGTAGGGAGACCCCAAAGACGCCAACCGAGATTCGACAGTTCTTGGGTTTGGCTGGTTATTATCGAAGGTTCATTGAGGATTTTTCTAAAATCGCTCAACCTCTTACCGCGCTCATGCAGAAGGATAATAAGTTTGATTGGGGAATCAAACAGGAAGAAGCATTCCAGTTACTGAAAGACAAGCTTTGCAATGCGCCGATCTTAGCGCTACCAGAAGGAACTGATGATTTCATGGTATACTGTGACGCCTCACGTCAAGGATTGGGTTGCGTATTGATGCAACGCCAGAAAGTTATAGCTTACGCTTCACGCCAATTGAAAGTTCATGAAAAGAACTATACCACGCATGATCTAGAGCTAGGCCCAGTGGTATTTGCGTTGAAAATCTGGCGACATTATCTATATGGTACGAAGTGTACAATCTTTACGGATCATAAAAGTCTGCGGCACATATTCGACCAGAAAGAGCTTAACATGAGACAAAGACGCTGGGTAGAGCTGTTGAATGATTATGATTGCGAGATCAAGTATCATCCAGGGAAAGCGAATGTGGTCGCTGATGCCCTGAGCCGAAAAGAAAGGATTAAGCCCATAAGGGTTAGGGCTTTGGAGATGATTGTCCAGACAGATCTCTCTCTACGCATTCGTGCCGCGTAGAAAGAAGCTTTGAAAGAAAGGAATATTGAAGATGAGTATCTCCGTGGGATGGAGAAGCAGTTGGTACCAAACGAGGAAGGAACTTTATACTTCATGAAACGGATTTGGGTTCCTCTGTTTGTTGGATTAAGGAAGGTTATTTTTGATGAAGCTCACAAATCACGGTACTCTATCCACCCAGGAGCGGATAAGATGTACCAGGACCTTAAGGATTATTATTGGTGGCCTAGGATGAAAGGCGATGTTGCTGTTTATGTTAGCAAATGTTTAACGTGCACCAAGGTGAAAGCTGAATACCAGAAGCCTTCAGGACTTCTGCAGCAACCTGAGATTCCCAAGTGGAAATGGGAACATATTTCAATGGACTTCATAACTAAGCTGCCAAAGACGCCCAGAGGTCATGACACTATTTGGGTAATAGTTTACCGTCTGACAAAGTCCGCACATTTCTTGCCGATCAAAGAGAAGGATAACACTAGTAAACTGGCGGAAATATACATGCGAGAGATTGTTGCACGTCATGGAGTGCCTCTCTCGATCATCTCTGATAGAGATGGACGTTTCACATCAAGGATTTGGCAATCCTTCCAAGAAGCTTTTGGCTCACAGTTAAATCTGAGCACTGCATTTCATCCGGAAACTGATGGCCAAAGTGAACGAACTATTCAGACATTGGAGGATATGCTGAGAGCATGTGTAATGGATCTAGGTGGTAGCTGGGATAATCATTAACCATTGGTCGAGTTTTCGTACAACAACAGCTACCACACAAGCATTGGAGCCGCGCCATTTGAAGCTCTTTACGGACGCAAGTGTCGATCACCACTATGCTGGGCTGATGCAGGTGATAGGCAGCTTGTTGGTCCCGAAATAGTCCAAGAGACGACAGACAAGATTGCGCAGATTCGAAAGCGCATCGAGGTGGCTCGCGACAGACAGAAAGCCTATGCAGATCCAAAGAGGAAACCTTTGGAATATCAAGTTGGAGATATTATTTTATTGAAAGTTTCACCCTGGAAGGGTGTGGCACGCTTCGGAAAGCGTGGGAAGTTGAATCCGCGTTACATTGGCCCGTTCAAGATACTGCAAAGGATTGGGCTTGTAGCCTACAAGTTGGACCTACCTGCTGAACTCAATGGTGTTCACGATACATTCCATGTATCAAATTTGAGAAAGAGTCCAACACAAGAAACAGTGATCATTCCTGCTGACGAAGTTCATATCGACGACACGCTCCACTTTACCGAAGAACCCGTCGAGGTTACGGATTGGAAAGTTAACAAAACTCGCAGGAGCAGTGTCAAACTCGTCAAAGTTCGACGGAATGCAAGACATGGGCCTGAATTCACGTGGGAACGTGAGGATCGTATGAAGGAGAAGTACCCCCATTTATTTCCTAAGACCCCTGCAACTAGAAGCAGAGCCTAAAATTTCGGGATGAAATTTCTTTAACGGGGGGAGAATGTGACAACCCTCACCAAACCAGGTATCCGTACGAATTAATTAATATTTAATTAATGCTTGATTGCTGTGCTTGCTTACAGTTGTGATTAAACTGCTACTTGAATTCTGATACATACACATACATGCATCATACTTTATTGCTGTCACTCCATTATTTACACATAACTATAGTGACAAACTTGATGCACAAAAGCACAGTTAGCACAATAAACGGATAACCCAGTAAACATGCTGACATTGCCAGCACTAGACAGATATTGTCTCTGAGGCCAGTATGAGCCGGGAATAGATTACTACACCAGTAGGGAGTGTAGGGAGGTGAGGATTGTAAAACTGCGTCACTAGGTGATAGTTATAGTGACCGGATGTGCCTAAAACATGCTTTAACTACAAAATCCTGCACTTTATTGCAAAAATTCAGCATTTAAGTTAACTAGTAAAGTGCAAAAACATGGGAAAATAATACTAGACACTTTTCAAAGTGTCGGGAATTCATTGTGTCACTAAAACTAATATTAACGACACTTTAAATGCTTATTTAGCACTTTAACGGATCAATATCCATCCGAACAACCGGACTTTACCCGAAACATGAAAATATTGTCAATGATAGGGTCCCCGAATACCCTAACACCCTTTATAATTCATAACACACATAATACACTAATTAACACCTTTAGTACTTAACTAGTTACTAACTATCTAGTTCAAACCAAACCATAACCCCCCCCCCCCTTCAACCGATCGGTTCCCCTAGGGAACACACACCACCCAATTTTGATTATTTTAATCATACATGTCCTATATCTAGATGACATATTATCTCATGGTTAATCAAGTAAAATGGTCTATAAGTAAGACCATAAGATCACCATCTCATTTGCACCAACACTTAGCAAAAACTACTCTCTCCTTCCCTCTCCTTGAAGGTCGGCCGAAACCAACACCCACCATCTCACCATCATTCGAGTTCGATCTTGTTATTTCACATACACACAAAGGTGAAAGGTCACACACAAGGAGGCCCGGTGCTTACGGAATCTCAAGGACCTTTCTACATCGCTTTTATCCACCTAGTTTTCGCTTTGATTCTTCCCTAGCCTTGAGCTAGTAGTAAGTGCTTCTAAACACTTCCTTGTTCATGATTAAAGTGGTTAATAAGAAGTTTAACGGTTAAAACTCGAGAACACTTAAGATCAAAAGCATAAAGTCTTGTAAGAATGAAAAACTTCTTGGTTAAAGGGTAAATAATGGTGTAAAACTTGTGAATCTTGTTTAGTTATGGTTATTTTATGTTGTTGGTTACTAGTAGTGGAACGGATCGTCATCTAACCACGCTAGATCATGTTCATGGAACATGAACTAGCAATATGTTAAGTGTAGAAGATACAAGATGACGAACCCTTCCATACATAACCATGAACTTGTGTAAAAATAGTTTTTCTTGTAAAATGGAGTTCTAAACTAGTAGATCTAAAGATCTACAAGTGGTATTTTCGAAGAACCAAGTAAAATATACAAGTCTTATTTTAAAGCCGGATCTTTCATAAACTAAAAGTGTTTTTGTGAACAAACAAGTGTGTAAACACTTGTGTAACAAAAGGGTTTAACAAAGAAATATTTCCGTAATTTTTGACTAGAAGTTGTGAGGTTACATCTTCTTTAAAAATAAAGTTTTTCAGGAAACCGATTCATTTTTAAAGATAGAAAGATCTACTAAAAATGTTGGAAAGTTACTACATACTTTTACACAACTTACAAGTTCATGAGTTTGCGATTTATGCTTATTTTGACTAGTTTGACGATTGAACATTGAATATTGATGATTGGAAAATTGTTGATTGAATTTTGAAAAGAAAATGATACGCTAGTAAGCGTGGCCACCTCTAGTTACAAAGGAAACTTTGGCGAAATTTTTCCAGAAAATAACACTTAGAATATTTTAGGTGACAAGTGTTTATAAATATATTTTTGACCTGTTTTCCAAACAAACTTCGCCATGATTTTTATTATAAAATAACCAAGTATTCGGAGGTGGATTTTCGTAAATAAAACCTGTTAAATATATATTTGGAATATATATTTCATAGTAAAACGCTTGTGTGATTTTATGATTACTTTGTGAACTAGATATGTTATTTTTAGAGTAAAAATAATATAACTTGAATACACTGAGAAGTATCGACTCCAAAATAATACCAACGCCTTCACAAATAAATATCTAAGTTACACCGGTATTATTATTACCACCCGAACTTTAAATGTAACTTATGTATTTTCGGAAAAATACTCTTAAATGCGTATTTTGATAAAAGTATTATTTTGGAAATCGTATGGAATAAAATATAATATTTTTGGGAAAAATATGTATATTTTGGAGATAGAATAATTTAGACAAATGAATTAAAATATATTTTATTAAGTGAGACTTAATAATATATTTTTGGAATTACAAAAACGCACATGTATTAAAACCCCCATCCTTAGGAAGGAATATAACTATAGATAATTACGAAGTGTAAATACGAAATAGTTGCCTAACTATTTCCCAAAAACGTTAACCCTTAAGCCAAGGCACGGCCGTCCGTCTAATAGAAGTTAGTACGTGTAGGTTGTCACGCAGCAGGTTGATTTGGGGATTTACTATTTCGAGACGCACTTCTGTGAGTTCATGTCCCCCTTTTTCTCTTAACTGTTTTCAGTTTTATACTTCGGGGGTGAAATACATGTTACTATGATTACGAATACTTTTTTTACATGGTATGGTTAGCGTAAGGAGGGTTACTACTTAGATCATGTGAGTGGGTAGGCAGGAACTGGAGACCATTAATCCTCATTGTAGGACCGAGGGTCTTTAGCAGTAGATCTATCTGGGTGTAGCGAGCCCAGTCCCAGGCCCAACAGAACGGACCTCGGGGTGACTTGGTACCCGACGCAAAAATCTGCTAGGTTTGAGTCTTCCTACTGCACTTCACACATATCAATGGCCTTGCAAACCATTGGTGAACTCATTATTTCCTTATTTGCTGCATACTAGGGATTTTCATATTACAAAGGTTTTACATACTCACTATACATGAACTCGCTCAACGTTTTTGTTGATTTTTCCAACTTACATGTATTTCAGGGAATTAGGGATCTGGCGAGGTATGTTATGTTTTCAGGCTGCGTAAGAAGTGCGATGTCATCCAAGTTTGGGAGTTGTGGCTTTTACCTGGACGAGTCACTAGTCTTGAGCTGTGTTTGTTTCATGTCTGTGGTTGTGTCTTTTGAACAATGTTTTTAGCTTGTTATGTTGCATTTTCGTTGCATGTGTCGACATTTGAAAACAATGTTGTGGTATTTTGTTTTTAAAACATGAAGTAATGGATGATCATCGTGGTTTTAAATTCATATAGCTTTGATGTGATTAAGCTATGGTATTAAGAAGTCACACCAAATAAACCCACGCTTCCGTAAAGCCAGGGTGTGACAAACCTTCCACTAATTACCATCTTTTACCAACAATTTACAAATTACCCCCCCCCCCCCCTTTGTTATAACCGACCCCAAAAGGGGACCCCACCTCAAGACTTGTAAATCTTTCTAAATCTCTATATAATCTTCCATTAGATCTTGATTTGATATGGCTTGTACCATGGGGAACACCTTACCCTTTGGATATTAGGATTTTGGATTATAAGAACCCTTAACCATCATTCATCTTCCACACCACAACACCTCACTCTCTCCCTCCCTACAAGCTCGGTCGAAACACCCCCTCCCACACTCACCATTTTCGATTTCCATTCAAGCCATCCAAGTGTACTTCAAGGTGTAACAAGGTCATCAACGAGGCTCGGTGCTCACGGAACTTGAAGGACCACCTTCGTTTGCTATTATCCTCCACATTTTCACTTGTGATCTTCCCTAGCTTTAAGCTAGTTGTAAGCTTCTTGAACACTCTTGATACTTCATGTTTTTAGGTGGTTAAAAGATATATCTTGATGAAATCATTTGAACACTAAAGATCATACATATAAGTCTTGAACATAAAGCTTTACATAATATGAAAAATGGATGAAACATAATGAAATATTACTAGAATGGTGTTGTCTTGGTTATGTTGATGATTGGTTGATGGTTTCTTGGTAGTATGATGATAATCATCATATGAAACTTGTTAAATTATGATTGAAAACATGAGTTAACAAGTTAGGAGGTGATTAGGGGTTTACACAAAATGATCACCTTCATATTTAGACATGAACTTGATAACAAAGTGATTTCTTGAAATATAAGTAAACAAAGTGAGTTGATGATCGTATGGATCCGAGATTTAAAAATGATTGTTCTAAATAAACCAAGTTCAAAAGATGATTTTGAAAGATCATAACTTTTCTTGCACTTACATTATTTTTGAAAATAAAATAAGTGTAGGAAGGCTAGTGAAACATGAAAATGTTGTAAATAAATATTTTTGTAAAAAGTATCCATAAGTTGTAAACATCTAGAAATCCCGAGAATGAGATTTTCACAAAAGTAAATACACTTCGGGAGGTAACTGAGACCACTAAATACTTTACCAAGTTACTAAGCGTTTTTACGAAAACTCAAGTTCATGTTACTACGTAGAGTGCATTGTTTTTACACTTGGTGAGTGTAATATTGTTTAATGAATTGTTGTTGACGGTTTGAATGATTTTTGGAAAAGAAAATGATATGCTAAATAGCATGGACACCTCCATTTACAAAGGAAACTATGGCGAAATTTTCTAAAAAATTCCAACACATAGAAAATATTTTCTAACAAGTGTTACAAGTGTATTTTTAACTATGATCTTCCGCAAAAGTTAGGGTGTGACATTAGAATTGTGTGGTACGTGATAGAAGTAATGAGTAGATAAACCGTATCTAGGATACATATTATGCATGCACGTGAAACTGATTGTTATCTGTACCATGTTAGGACGTGCTTAATTCCTGATTATTAGAGTAACTAATCTAACCGAGCAAACCAAGGTGAGTTCACACTCTTTCTAAGGCATGGGATTCCCGGTGGTTGGGAATGGGCTAAAGAACTAAAACGGAACCTGCATATCCTCCTTGGGTAGGATATGTACCGCCATCCTCCATGGGTAGGATGCCAATATTAATCCTGCGTATTCTCCTTGGGTAGAATACGTACGTTCGTCCCCCTTGGGTAGGACAACAACCTTAAACTTACTAGACAAAACTCTATCATTAAGTCCCTCATTTTTATATCGACTTAATCGCCGGGCCAATGGCGAGCGGGTCATTAGTTAATAGCGCTATTAGGGTTGACAAGCCTCACACCGTGCCGGTAGAACGGGCGTGTACTAATGGATCTGGGCACTCAGTCAATGATGATAGACATTGACTTAGGGCACAACTTACTTTCGTCAGTTGTCGATATGGTAACGGTCTAGTGGTTCACAAGGGGAAGCCCCCACTGATTTATGGATATGGTTTGGGGAAAACAAAGATACTGGTTAACTCGTGGTTTACGAAACAACTTATGGTTTTCAAAACAAACATTTAAAACTAAACAACCAACTGTGAACTCGCTCAACTTTGTTGTTGACTCCTTGTTACATGCCTTTCAGGTCGTTAGGTATTTATAGAGCTTGCACGAGGAGACGTGATCGTTGTGGGGCATGGACAGTGGTGTGCCATGCTAAACAGTTAAACTTTATGAACTTATGTTTTGGTTTTACGTTTTGTGCTTCCGCTGTTTAATTTGAACTTGGTTAACTCGTTTTTGAACACCAATTATATTGCGTGGTTGGATTTTATCTATTTTTAACTACATTGTTCAATATGATTGGTGGCTTGATCCTGGTCAGTCACGCCTCCATGCGGTGATACTCCTCCTGTGGATTTTAGGGTGTGACAAATACACCCCACATTACTACTATTTGATGATGATCAAACGCATCATAAAAAGAATAAGAGCTAGTTTGCTTTAAATTGTAAGATTTATTGGTGTAAACAAATGAAGGGGTATGGTCCCAGATCTCGCGTCCGCATGACCGCGAATGACCATTACCCTAATCAAAAACCTCCACCAGCAATAAATTCACCTGTGTCCGCGTGGGCACACGCGAACACAGCGGTCCAATCTGTCCAGTGATGAGAAGACTTACCTTAAGGACGGAAACCAATGTTACGCATAGCGATGCGGCCCCGCACCGCATCCTATGAACATTTTCGTCACGACAAGGGATCTGGAAAACAGTAACAGTCACTAAGCGGCGATGCGGCATGACACCGCATCCCGCATAAATCATGGATGGAACAACCAACGCGGGAACAACATCAATGACCGCAAGCAGCGATGCGGCCTGGCACCGCATCCTGCCTACAAGGCAAGTAGGTCTGACACCACAGTGCAAGTGGCACTGGGAACAGTCGCCTACCGGCCCACGTGTATACAACAGTCTGACACCACAGCAGGACGTGGCATCACCACCGTAACCAACAGGTCTGACACACCTGTAAATAGCTGTGCGATGTCAGGCTAGCTACTCAACTACCCTCCATCACTTCTCAACTCTCTCAATACTACCACTATCACACTTTGCTTCCCAAGCAAACTACTGATTCTCACGCCGGAGAGTGGTAACAAGGAGCACCCCCCACTCCATCCTCCTTGTTGCGAGTCACGGCTTGTTTCCTTGTGCAGGAAACCCACCACCAGACGATCCAGCCGGCGATCCTCGGAAAGAAGGGATTAACCCTCTTGACGAGACCATTGAGTTAACCCACCCGGTTAACCATTGTTTCATCACTGGCGCCCACCGCTACTCTTAGCACTTTTTTCCGACCATCCCTTTCTCTCCAAAGATCATGTCTGATCGTCAAAACAACACTATCGGGGATAACCTAAACCCCGCAAACCAAGGTCCTGCGAGAACCATTCCCCTAGCCCCAAATGCTGAACACATTGGCACATCAACGCAAGGGGGCGCATCCCTTACGTTTGGACACGGTTTATCACAGTACGCTCCTGTGATACCTACAGGCATGAACCAATACGACGGCAAGGCCCCAACACATCCAGCCTCCAGAAGCAGACAAGAAGACCGCGGTTCCTCTTACTGCGACGTCCGCACACTTGCGGAAGACGATTCCTCGTATGGGTCCCGCCGCAGGGACCCCATACATAGCCGCCTAGGCCCCCATGGCGAAACTAGGCGACAGTCTACAGCACACCGCGGCCCCGGCATCCATAGCCGGCTGGGACCTCAGTCCCACCGTGAAGGATAGGGCCATACTGATCCCGACGACGGTACATACCGCGCGGAGTCTCATGCTACCAGCAGTAGACCGGGAGGATGTAACTATGTTCCTCCCACTCACCCCCGTATTACATACCTCCGTGCTGCAAAAAACCACCAGAGCCAACCCTACAGGCCGAAATCTGCGGCCGAAAACTCCAAATTCGCCCCAGAAATCGCCCACGCCGATGTCACCACCACAAAATTCCCATTAAACATTGGGAAATACAACGGTTCGACCGACCCAGATGATCACATGAACATCTTCGTTGGCGCCGGATGCAACGGTAGGTGGGATGAACCCACTTGGTGTCATTTTTTCCCCCAGACCCTAACAGGTCTGGCCAGGGCCTGGTTCGACTCTTTGCCAGTAAACTCACTAATATCATTCGAGGACTTGCAAGCAAAGTTCCTCGCACATTTTAGCCAGCAGCGACATTATGAACGTGACTCTATGGACGTCATGAACATCTGGCGTAGAGACAACGAATCGCTTGAAGCATTCGTTGTCCGTTACAACAAAGAATGCCTAGAGATAGGCGACGTGGCCGACCAGATGGTACGTAACCATTTCATCGTTGCAGTCAAGGACGAACAAATGGTTATGAATATCTCCGGCAAGGATGGCTTGCCTAAGAAATGGGAAGATGTCATGGCTGCGGTCAAGACATACGCCCAGACTCAGCGGTCTCTCAAACCGCACGTATCAAAGGCGCAGCCACAAACGGAAGTCCAATCCTCCCACCAAGAACACAAGCGCAACAACAAACGCAACTGGGACACATGGAATCGCGGCAGCGATCCCAGACCATATGTCCCACGCAACAACCAGCCCGACGCAAGGGCTACAATCAATGCCCAGCGAGAAAACCGGGCGTCGAAGAAAGAGTCTCGGGACAGCAGCTGGACAGAGATCAACCAGTCACCAAGTGACGTCCTCCTTACGAACGCACAATTCCTGCAACCGGTCCAACCGATGAAGTCCAAAAAGAACCAGGATCTCGCACTCTACTGCGAGTATCATAAGGACAATGGCCACACAACAAACAGCTGCATCAGTCTCCGACTGGAGATTGGGCGAGCCCTAAAAGAGGGGAAACTGCAACACCTGTTGACAGGCGCACAAAAAGCTACCAAGCGCATCACTCCCCACAACGAGGGCACCTCCACGGGTAAGAGGACCATGTATGTGGCCTCTACCCACATGATCAATGGAGGAAAAGGAAGACCGCGCAAGGCGGCGAGAAGACCGGACAATGACTGGAAGGACGAGCAAGTCGTCTTTCCAAAAGTACGAGGCGGACCGCGCGATAGGCGCGCCATGGTTATAACAGGCCACCTGGCTCACTACTGCACCGAGCGATTATTCATCGACCCGGGCAGTACATCTGATATTATATACGAGCACTGCTTCAACCAATTTGATCAAGAAGACAAAGATCGGTTGCAGCCAGCAGACTACCCGTTGGCCGGGTTTGCAGGGGAAACCGTATTCCCCCTGGGCCAGATTACTTTTCCTGTGCGCCTCACCAATGGGAAACACACAAGAACGGAGGAGGTGAACTTCATGGTTTTACCGCACACCTCCAAGTACGACGTACTTCTCGGGAGAGAATCCCAGGGCAATTTCAACATGATCACATCTGTCCCTCACTCTGCTATCGGTTTCCCAACCGAGACGGGGGTCGCGATAATATACGCCCTAAGAGAAGTTTTGTCGACGGACGAGCTGCGTCCAGCCAAGGTAGCAAGGCATACCCCCAACACTCAACCAGAAAAATGGGTTCTAAAGGCAAGACACCCAGAGCAAACAGTTACGTTAGGTCACGCCTTGTCTCCTACCATCAAAGCACAACTGAAGCAACTTCTCTTCAGGAACCAGGATATTTTTGCGTGGACACCCGCAGACATGACAGGGGTACCACGCGAAATCGTGCAGCATTTCTTGAATACCATGCCAGGTATCAAACCAGTGATCCAAGGCCAATGCCACCTTGGATCAGCAAAAAACGCGGCGATGGAAGAACAAGTACAGGAACTGCTATCCGCAGGCATCCTGCGGGAAGTCAAATACCAGACTTGGTTATCCAACCCAGTCATGGTAGAAAAACCAAGCGGGGGCTGGCGCATGTGTGTCGATTACAAAGACCTCAACAAAGCCTGCCCCAAGGATTGTTACGCACTTCCGGAGATCGACGAAAAGGTCGATAACCTCGCACCATTTCGATGGAAGTGCTTCCTCGATTGTTACAAAGGCTACCACCAAGTACAGATCGCAATCGACGATGAAGATAAAACGGCATTCCGCACTCCTACCGGGAACTACTGCTATACAAAAATGCTGTTCAGGTTGCGCAACGCGGGCGCAACCTATCAAAAATTGATGAACGACACTTTCCGCGGTCAAATCAGCAAAAGTGTCGAAATCTATATGGACGACCTGGTCGTCATGAGCATGGAGGAAGACACCATGCTCAACGATATTGAAAGAATATTCCAAACTCTGCGAAGCGTCAACATGAAGCTCAACCCAGAGAAATGCTCGTTTAGAATGGAAGAAGGCAAATTCCTTGGATTCATCGTAACCAAAGATGGATTCAAGGTGAACCCGGAAAAAGTACAGGCGATCGAATGCATGCCATCGCCTTCTATGATGAAAGAGATGCAGCGACTAGCCGGCAGGCTAGCCGCACTAAATAGGTTCTTAGCTAACCATGCAGCTAAGTCTTATCCTTTCATCAAGACTCTGCGGAGCTGTTTAAAAAAAGGAACAATTCCAATGGACCGCAGAGGCCGAAAAAGCTTTCCGGGAGATGAAAGAGTGTTTGATTCAACTCCCAACTCTAACCGCACCTCGCAAGGATGAACCACTTATTTTGTACCTATCTGTCGCCGACAACGCAGTAGGCGCGGTACTCATAGTGGAGCGAGAAGGGGTTCAAACACCCATCTACTACATCAGCAAAATGCTTAACGACCCAGAGACGAGGTACTCCATCATGGAGAAGTTGGTACTAGCACTGGTACACGCGTCGAGACGATTACGACGCTACTTCGCAAACCACGTCATCACAGTGCTAACCAACTACAGGATCGGCCCGATCCTATCCAAACCCGACATCTCTGGGAGGCTAGCAAAATGGGCAATCGAGCTGGGCGCACTTTCGCTAAACTATAAGCCGCGCCCAGCAATCAAAGGCCAGGTCTTGGCTGACTTCGTCGCTGAAGTACCAGCAAATCACATTCAAGAATGCGAAGAAGAACAAAACCCTGCATCACCACCATCACCCGCAGAAACATGGGCATGATATACGGATGGTGCGTCCAACGAAGATGGTGCAGGTGCAGGTCTGCGCCTCGTCAGCCCCGACGGCCAAGAGCTTACTTATGCAATCCGCCTCGATTTCAAAAGCACAAATAACGAGGCAGAATACGAGGCTCTACTGGCAGGGCTGCGCTTGGCAGTCAAACTCGGCGTCCAACATATGGAAGCACACGTCGACTCACTATTAGTCGCAGGACAGTTGCGTGGTGACTATACCGCAAAAGGGGATATCATGATCCTATACCTGGAACAAGCCTTACAACTGAGAAAAAAATTCACTTCCTTCAACATCTGTCATATCAACAGGAGTGAAAACAAACCCGCGGATGCACTATCAAAACTGGCATCCACAAGCTTCCAACATCTGGCAAAAGAGGTACGCATCGAAATTCTGCAAAATCCTTCCGTACCCCTACGCCAAGTCAATGGCATCCAATACGGTACAACATCCTGGATGACACCGATCATTGCATACTTGCAATCAGGTGTTACTCCCGAAAGCAAGGCATAGGCACGCAAACTACAATACAAAGCGTGCCATTACCAAATGGGAGACGAAATCTTATACCGTAAATCATACCTGGGGCCACTACTACGATGCGTCGACCCTCAAGACGCCACATACCTCATTAGAGAAATACACGAAGGAATATGTGGCATACACGCAGGACCACGCATGCTGGTGGCCAAAATAATGAATGCCAGGTACTACTTGCCCGGCATGCACCTGGATGCAGTTAAGGTCTTGCGCAAGTGTTTCAATTGTCAGCGACATGCTCCTAAGACCTTGCGCCCCAAGAACAACCTGATACCTGTCACTACCGCATGGCCATTTCAAAAATGGGCAATCGATGTGGTAGGACCATTTCCAGACGCACCAGGTGCAGTGAAATTTATCATAGTGGCTGTTGACTACTTTACAAAATGGGTAGAGGCAAAACCGCTTGCCTCAACCACCGCTATGATAACAAGGAAATTCATCTGGGAACACATCATCTGCCGTTTCGGTCTACCAATGTGCATTGTCACCGACAACGGTACCAACTTCGCTGCCGATGACTTCCAAAAATGGCTAAAGGAGCTAAATATTGAACACATATTCTCCTTAGTGGCACATCCGCAAGGGAATGGCCAGGTGGAGAGTATCAATAAAAGCTTAGTCGAAGGCATCAAGACACGGTTGGGAACAGCCAGACGCGGCTGGGTCGATGAACTCCCAAGTATCTTATGGGCCCACAGGACAAGCCCAAAGACAAGCAACGGTGAGACACCCTTCAGTCTTGTCTATGGAACTGAAGCGGTGATCCCCGCAGAAATAGGCCTCCCTTCACCAAGAATGTTGGCTATCAACAAGATAGACAACAATGAAGAACGCAGGGTTGACTTGGACCTACTGGAAGAAAGGCGTGAAAACGCTGCCATCAATGAGGCCAAGTACAAAACCAAACTTGAAAAGTACTACAATGCACGCGTCCGCATTTGTACCTTCAACCTGGGAGACTACATCCTTCGTGACAATGAAACATCTAACGCGGAACGCCCAGGAAAACTTGCCCCCAAGTGGGAAGGACCCTACCTCATCCAAGAGGTCCTAGGCAAAGGCGCGTATAAACTGCAAACATTAGAGGGCGAAACTATCGCACGCACATGGAATGCGCAGCAGCTTCGACGCTGTTATATGTAAGCCATGTTTTCTACATTCACCATGTAACCTATCAGGCCGCAGGCCATTTGCAAATAAATAAATAGACGATTCAATGCAATATTGTTTATTTACTTCTATTACAAATGCGTGTTCCACTCTGCGGTATCCACAAAAACAGATTAGCAAAATCTTCATTTACGATACCCACACAGAGTAGCAACCACACGCAACTATTGTAATAGGCCAGCAACGGCAATACTAACTGTTTATCCGGCTGGATACAGTTTTCATACTTGCATATCATCTAGATATGCAAAAGGCAATTACAGACTTGGTGTTATTCACAATAACATTAAAAACATACATGTTCAAACATGCAAGTAATAAAAACACTTGTACAAACTGAACAGAGCGGTTAAAACTTTATATTCAAAAAATTTCTACACCTACGCGGTGCACAAGGGATTTACATAAAGTTCTTCACATTTACATAAGGAAACAAAAACGGCACGCAGGCCATCCTAGTCTTTCTTTGTGCCCCTGGGTTCCGCACCATCCTTGCCCACCACAGCAGGTTTTTCCTCATCTTCCTCGTCCGCATATAACACCCGCAGGCGGTCCACATAGTCCTCCGCTTCAAGACATTTTTCATGGTCCTCAAGAGCGGAAAGGGTTGTATCGTTATACGCCGCAACCGCATCAGCAAGAAGCGCTTCAGTATCCACACCGTGGAACCCGGATCGCTCATCAGTATATTGGCCCTGGGCCATAACATTCATATGAGCGATGCAACGATTGTAGCCAGCTTTAAAACCAGCATCCCGGGCGCGCTCCCTAATATCATTGACACCTGATACGGTCTCAGGTGCGTCAAGGATGGATGTAACAATCTGCAAAACAAAAAGAGTACAGTCAGCAAAGGCAAAATCTAAAGAAGTAACAAAGGAAACGGATACTTACATGTCCGATCCCATGCATGCGCATCCATTCACGATCGGTCCGGAGGAGCTCAAGTGACGAGGCAAGACTATCTCTAGCCTCTGCAACCTCTCTTGCCCGCGCTTCTGCATCAGCAGCACGAGCAGAAACCTCCTCAATAGTATCTCCCCGGCTCCGTACTTCAGCCTTTCAACAAAGGCAATACAAGCATACAAAAATAATCAACACTTGTAAGACATGTACAAATGCAAAAACAGGAGACACATACCTGAAGGCCCAGGATAGTTTTGGTTAAGTTGGTGCGGTCAACATTTGCCCCTTCAAGAGCCTTTGTAGCGCGGACCTCCGCCTCTTTGGCCTCTTCAAGAGCCTTGGCAAGGCGAGCTTCCGCTTCCTCGGCCTCTTGAGCAGCCGCAACAGCTGAGGTTTTTTCCTTAACCAACGCAGCGATCGCAGCCTTGGCATTGGTAAGCTCCTGATGAACATGAAAAAGATTTTCATTCTATTTGGCCCAAGATTCTTTCCAAGTCTTGCGCTCACCAGATAGCGTCTTGCGCTCATTAGAAAGAGTTTCTTTCCAACTCTTGCGCTCATCAGATAGCAGTTTTGCAAGGGTACGAACCTGTTTAACCTCAGCAGTGGCAGCCCATTCCTCAGTCTGCTTACGCTTTTCAAAATCAGCCCTATCCCTTTCAAGCTGCAATGCACCCTCACGCGCAGCCTTCACCAACTCATCAGCCTCGGCACGCAACCGCGCATTTTCCTCCTCTCTGCGGCCCAGCACCTTGTAGTTATCCAAAATGGCATTCGCCATTATGGAGCTCCCCACAAGCATGGAAGAGAGTTGGTTAATCTGGACTTCAGTTGGCAAGGCACGGGCCCGATTGACTTCAAAATGGGTGCCCAAACCACCCAAAATCTCCCTACACGCGGAGGGGTCAGCAGAAATATCATCCCCTTGCATTATAGTCCATGGAGGGCGGTGATAGGTCATGGCCCGATCTTCAGTATAAGTGCGGTAATAAAACTCCAATTCAGTCTCTTCAGGCTAAATGGGAGTCTCTGTAAAACCCGCACCCCCTGAAGCGGAACCAGAAGCCTTCTCGGCAACAGGCGATTTCTTCCGCTCAGTATAAGCAAACTTCAGGTTCAAATCATCAGTATCCTGCGGGAAGATCAGATTGTCAGCAGAGTCCACTGTATCATATATCTGAGCCGCAGGCCCCTTCCCAGTATCCTCCGCCCGCGCAGAGGGCTCAGGCACCACCTTTACCCCCACATCTGCGGCCTTGTCACGCGGAGGGGAATGAGGAGCATCAAAAATGGAGAAACCTTCATCTTGCGGTTCTGTAATCAAAACAAAAAGGCTTTAAATTACAAGTACAAAAACAATACTTGTAAAAATTATGAATTACTTACCAGAAACAACCGCTGGATCAACAGACTTCAGAACAGCCTTCCGTCGGGTCTGAATTTTTGGTTTCTTCTTCTCACCAGCATCAACAGCCTTATCTGCCTTTCTCTTCTTCTCATCAACAGGTTTGGAACCCGCAGAGGTCCCACCTGCAACTGCACCACTACCTGGAACACCCAAACCCTCAAGGGTGTCAGATACTACCACGTAATCGGTATATCTGTGGAAATGAGAACGAGAGATACCTGCCACCTGCGGCACCAAAGGCGGAACAGCAGGAGCCTCAGGTTTTTTCTTGCCACGACCCCGCGGAACCTTTTCCGCATGCTTCTTCGGAGCACCCTTCGCCTCAAACTTACCCAGGGCCACAAGAGTACCTGCGTGTAAATCACAAAACAGGCAAATAAGCAACATGAACTTTACAAAAAAGTAAGGACTATATATCATACCTTCGCCCTGCGGTAGGGGTGCGTTCAATACATCGCGCGTAGGAACGCGGAAATTCCTAAGAATGGTTAAATTGAAACCTTGACCCGCCGCAGTCTCAACAATTTCAAGCTTCCCTTCGAAGGACAGATCGAATATTTTCCACAGCTCAGCATCCTCTGATAAGTTCTTTTACAAATAAGTAACAATGGTTAAGGAAGGAAACCGCAAAAGAGACACAACACATACCTCCGTTTTTTCTCCCGCACAACGGGCTTTGCATGCCTATCAGCCCTGGTCAGCATCATCTGCAGCACCCACAGCTGCGTGTTGTCCAACTTCTGATGCTCAATGGTCCTTAACCTTGGGAACCATTCCACCGTCCCCGGACCGGGAAGATCAATATCCTCTACAGGGATCACCTCATTCACGTTGCGGAAAGTCATCCTCGCAACAACCGCCACAGCCTTAACATAGAAAAACTTCCTCTTCCACGTCGTGATACCCTTGGGTGGGGTCATCAGCTTGGTGCTCCCGTACCGTTGGCTAAAAGAAAAAAACCCAGTATTTACAGTCAACTAGTAAAACCGCCGGAAATTATCAACAGTAATCGGCAAACCAAGAGCACGAAAGGTGTACTCAAAGTGTCTAATACGAATCATCCCAAAAGGACTCATTTGGGAGATGTGAAGTTTGTAAAACTCCAAAACGTCGGAAACAAAAACGGTTAATGGTAAATGAAGGTTACAATCGCCGAATGAATCAGCCCACATTGTGACACAACCGGCCGGAGGATTAGCACCGGTGTCACCCTCCTTGGGATAAAGAGCCCCAAACTCCTTGGGCATTTTTATACTGGCCATCAGCCGGTTAAACAGCACCGTGGAGCACTTCAATGTTGGTAGGCCACCACCGGGGCCACTACCACCGTCGTCTTCTTATTCCCCGGCCACCGGAGAAGAAGTTTCAGGGTTTTCACCCTCCACATTGTGTGGGTTAGATGGTTCAGCCATCAGAAATATAAAGAAGAGAAGGATTTAGTTGCACAAAAACTCAGAAATTCGCCGGAAATACAGACAGATTGATCGGAGAAGACAAAGATAACGCTCTTTTCCACCGGAGAAATTTTTGAAATTTGAACAAAGTGAGGAGAAACCAAACGGTTTCCCCTTATATACTCATCGCAATTAATGCGATGCAGTAAAACCGACTTACCACGTTCAAAAAGGGCCACTGACGTATCGCCACGTGTTCAACGACTTTTCAGCTGACGGTTATCACGCGCGCGTGGCCGCCCACACGCCTGACAGAAAAGACCTTTACATTACTTGCTACAGTGTAGTTATGACCTCGGTCAGTGCAAACGTCCTTTCAGACCATCACATGTCAGAATCCTACCAACTTTCAACAACCCACACGTGCCATCAGCCACGTAGACGACACAAAAGCGACAAACATTATCCAAACTTAAGCGGCATGCGGTTTCTCTGGTTTACCGCACCATAACTGTAACGACCCTCATTAAAAGTCCTATTTATATTATTATTTTATCTAAAGTGAAACTCTAATTGAGACACCCAAGTGATTCTACCCAAACCCTAAAATTATCAGAACAATCAGAATCAGGATCAGGGCCCCTAAAAACTCAGGGGGGGCATTCCCTACTTGATGATTATCCTAAATAACTCGTTGTCTAAATTTAATTTCGAGAAACTGTCGACTCAGCAGGCCTAGTCCTACGCGTGGCTACCCTATAAGAATTAGGTATCCCTTACGGACCGTAAGGGTTAATTGTTACGGTCCGTAAGCCTGGTAAAATTCGTGTATAAATAGCAGGCCTTGGCACTTGAATTCTGACATTTGAGCGACGATCAAATTCCAAACGTACGCTGAGATATCGTCCAATTACTATCAAAAACACTAATTAGTAGGGGGATGCTGCTACGATACATGGTATTAACTCAATCGCTGCTACGATTTAATGTCCGATCGATGGAAACTATCCAATGGATGTTTAAGTGCTGCCCACATTAGGGTGATCCTTTGTCATTCGTTGTGATTCCGACAGGATGTTGAGTGCCACCCGAACTCGGGGAATACTCTGTCCTTCATTGTGAATCCGATGGATGTTTAAGTGATTGCACTTTGTCATTCGTTGTGAGGGTTTTAATCTCGTGAGTAATCGTAAAAGCTGTATTAGTTATTTACCTAGTTCGTGTGCACTAGGTTACGAGGCTAAATCAATAGGCTAAGCTCTGCCTGTATAAATCTGCAATATATCAAGGCTTATCTGTAGACTAAACTTTGCCTGTATGAATCTGCATGTTTATAATGTGAGTCATTCTCTTTTTATCAACTATTTTACAATACCTCAAATTATTTTCAAGGTTATAATTATAGGGACTAAGTCGTGGATATCTTGAATTACTGGTTAGTGGGGTATTGTGCACATTACTAATTTTCTCCCAGTTAGGTTCATTGACCTACTAGGGATAATCACTGTTAGGTTCATTGACCTACAGGGATAATCATCACTATTTAGGTTCATTGATCTAAATAGTGGTATGACCATCGTCACCAATGTGACATAGAGCCAGATAAAGATAAGATAGAAGCCATTGTAATCGCTCTTATGCTGTAATTAATAACTATGCATCATTATGCAAAATAGAATGATTCACTCAGTATTTCCCGCTGACAAAACCTTTTTAAAACACTTTTCAGGTAATTACAGTAGATTGGAGTAATAGATGGATTCGGCACTGAAAGGCATCAAGAAGTGGCTTATTTATTAATCAAAATAAGAAATATTGTTTTATGTAATAAAATTTATCTTTATTAAAGCTACCATTATAAAACATGGGTTTATCCCATTTATTAAATAAAATCCGATGTTTTCTAAACTCTGATATTTTTCCTAACTCACGGTCCTGATAAAATTTCCGCTGCAACGTTTTCAAAATAATCACCGGTACCGCTGGACTGTTCACGGCACCCGATTCCGTCCAGGGTGGGTCGGGGGTCGTGACAGAAGGTGGTATCAGAGCCAACTCAAAGAGCCACTGCTTTAAGCCTATAAGTGTTGTGATAACAATACTTAAACTTAAATAAAAGAGTTAGGAGATTGCTGTTAACTGGTAGCACACATGATAGCAATTAGACTTGAACTTAAGAAAAGATGCCTTAGTATTAGCTTCACGATAAGCTAAGTACTTGTGTAAATAAATATGATGGATTTTGGTGTGCCATAAGTAATATATTTGATAAAGTAAATATCACAAGACAACTAAGTCCAGAATCACTAGTTGAGAGAATGATCAACAGTGTTATGAATAGAATCACTAGTTGAGAGAATGATCAACAGTAATATGACTTGAGTCACTAGTTGAAAGAATAATCAATAATAAATTGACACGGTCACAGGAATCGTCTAGTGATTAATATAATATGTTATGGAAATTCTGAATAAAAGCCTTAATAAGATAGACATTTTTTTTTGAAAAGATACTAATTATGGGAAATGGAAAATTTTCTCCGGCAAGACTGGGTATGATGTAGCAGACTCTCCAGTTTGTCCGGATATACTGAAGTTACCTCTCCGGCGAGAACCGGGTAAGAAGGTATATAATATGTCAGCAAGTGACAAGATTTCCCTAAAATAGTATCATGATCTAATATCTGACTGGTTTTTGGAAATATGAAATTGTTAAAAACATTGAACTGATAGATGGTATGTTTATTTTAGCATGTGAAATATGTGATTATATAGATCTGTATATCTATAAGGAATTCCAAAAGTCAATTTGGAATAAAGCACAAGCATCTGTGTCTAGATTTCTTTATTAGGAATCTTTTTTCCGATATCAAACATTATTTCATTTGATTATCTGCCTAATAACTTGAGTGACAATAATAAATAGAAACCCATTAAATTGAGATAATATCGAAAGTGTAAAGAATTTCTAACACATTACCATAAACTATTAACGCAAGTAAAAAGCATATAAAGTTGTGATAAGGTACAAGAAAATACATGAAAATTTAAATTATAAATCCACAGAAGTTGAAGTTTATTACACACGACTTCCGAGGCAAGACCTTTTGAAAATATAAATTGGGCACGATGACAACAATGTTAAAATTCCGACAGTAAGAAGAACTACTAATCAAAAAGAGGCACTTTGCCACATGATCCTACAAAATGAATATCTCTAAAGTACCCTAGAACAGGATTTCATTAACCATCGGTGCACAGTCTAATCAGAGTCATAATTATTATCACTGCAAAAGGAGTCATATACTTTTGCAAATTCCCTATTTCATTTTTTCGACATTCCCTGATAATGTCACTTAACATCAGTTATCACACGAAATTCCGGATAGAAGTTCCTATACTTCTTTCGTTGAAATTTTAACTTTTGCATATAATAAATTAACTTTCGTGTTTCTACTTTCCCTAATGATCATCATACCAGGAGGATTTATTTCATTGTAGCAAATATTGATTCATTTCATTTCTTGGTAAATCCACACGTTACACATGCACCGTTTGTTGTGCATGTGGTTCGTTTAATTTCTGAATTCCACTGGAGGACTTCATTCTAATTTGTCGTTTTATTCAAACTCAAATATCATTTCGCTATACTTGATTTTGGTACTGTAAACCACATTATTACAAAACAATAACTCTTTGATATCGAGTCAATGAATTTCTTGAAAAACTCAAATTTCTTTACATAATTTTGTTGTGACCATGTCCGAACTTATTAAAACTCGTTTTGTTTAAACCAAGTTCAATTGTTTGAACTTGCTCGCACTATGTATTCAATCCAAGGTTCCATATGATGAATTAAAACCATCATATTCGAAATAATCCTAACAAGCATTTCAATTCTCTTGAACAATAACATGCTTGTGTGATCCTCGACTTCACTAAATCATTTCTATGATCACAATCACTTTGAGGTAACATTTTTACAAAATCTGAAGATTGCGCTAATCTCGGATTTAATCATTTAATTATTTATATTAAAACCACTTTGTTTTTATTCTATACAAGCAATCTTAAAATAATCATGTGCTCAAATAATGATACCCAAATTCCTATTTCGGTATATCTCTTAATAATTATTACAATATCAATAGAGTCTTTCGTAATATTTATTTCTCTATCATCGTTGATCGAAAAACATTATATATAAAGTTAATTGATTATATACGGAATTACCTAATTTACAAATATAGTATTACTATATTTTAAACCATTGCGGTAAAGAAACTATGTTTGAGGTATACTCTTATTTAAAATTATTGTTTAGTTATTTATTATTGATAATTTATTATTAATAATAATATATTAATAGTAGTAGTATTAAGATTATTTTAAATACTAAGGTTATTATCAAGAGCAGGTATTGGATAGCCTAGCCTTAGTTAGGCATGGACTGATCACCTATGCTTAAACAAGGCAGCACTAACCAATATTCACCATGATAATGACTAGTTAATATGTATAAATTAAGTCATCATACTTATTTAGTAAATTTTAATTATATATGAAAATATACATACTTTGGAGAAGACATATTTTCATAAAATGAAAGGGACAAATAAAAACATTATAAATAATAGTGATTTCTTTTACAAAATATACTAAAATATTTTGTAAATATAATAACTTCATTACGGAATTTTGTAATATATATTACATAGTAAAAATAAGTTATTTTACATAGTATAGTAAAATACTTAAAAGCAGTAACCATTTACATATAAGTAAAAATGTGTAACAAATAATATATATTACATTTGCTTTATAAATATAATATAATGATTGGTAATACCAAAACAACTTGTTCTTATTTTATTTTCAATCTCTAGGACATAGTATGAAAAATATAGTCACTAACAATGTAATATTACATTGTTTCACAATTAAAACAATTTGGAACACTAAACAATGATACACTAACTCTATTGTCTTTTGGTGTATCTTTGCAATTCACTCATCTCAGCACATTGATTTTCTCATATCATAATTCGATATTTGACAAATCATTTTTCATGCTTTTATTTCATTTTGAACCTGTCAATTCTAAGTTGTCCTCAGTTGCCAATCAAAGTAAGCTTTCTTTTGACAAAGAATTTTATTGATTTTTAAACGTCCTTCCCATTCATTTGATCATATATCTTTTGGCTTGAACCTAGTTATCTTAGAAATTATATCATTTCATCTCATTCGTTTGTCATCGATTTCTTGAACTAATTCAGTTGAACCATTGAATCCTACTTAAGATACAACTTGTATTCACAAAATTCGATATTTTAAATTTATGTCATCTACCTTAATATTATTTTTATTAACAAAAAGGTGACATAATTCCAAAAGAAATATAATAATCCAAATACACTTGGGAGCTGGAATCTAAGATAAAGAAAAAGTATTCCTACTTATTCTAGTAAATCTCGAGGACGCGATTTTTATTAAGGTGGGGAGAATGTAACGACCCTCATTAAAAGTCCTATTTATATTATTATTTTATCTAAAGTGAAACTCTAATTGAGACACCCAAATGATTCTACACAAACCCTAAAATTATCAGAACAATCAGAATCAGGATCAGGGCCCCTAAAAACTCAGGGGGGGCATTCCCTACTTGATGATTATCCTAAATAACTCGTTGTCTAAATTTAATTTCGAGAAACTGTCGACTCAGCAGGCCTAGTCCCACGCGTGGCTACCCTATAAGAATTAGGTATCCCTTACGGACCGTAAGGGTTAATTGTTACGGTCCGTAAGCCTGGTAAAATTCGTGTATAAATAACAGGCCTTGGCACTTGAATTCTGACATTTGAGCGACGATCAAATTCCAAACGTACGCTGAGATATCGTCCAATTACTATCAAAAACACTAATTAGTAGGGGGATGCTGCTACGATACAGGGTATTAACTCAATCGCTGCTACGATTTAATGTCCGATCGATGGAAACTATCCAATGGATGTTTAAGTGCTGCCCACATTAGGGTGATCCTTTGTCATTCGTTGTGATTCCGACAGGATGTTGAGTGCCACCCGAACTCGGGGAATACTCTGTCCTTCGTTGTGAATCTGATGGATGTTTAAGTGATTGCACTTTGTCATTCGTTGTGAGGGTTTTAATCTCGTGAGTAATCGTAAAAGCTGTATTAGTTATTTACCTAGTTCGTGTGCACTAGGTTACGAGGCTAAATCAATAGGCTAAGCTCTGCCTGTATAAATCTGCAATATATCAAGGCTTATCTGTAGACTAAACTTTGCCTGTATGAATCTGCATGTTTATAATGTGAGTCATTCTCTTTTTATAAACTATTTTACAATACCTCAAATTATTTTCAAGGTTATAATTATAGGGACTAAGTCGTGGATATCTTGAATTACTGGTTAGTGGGGTATTGTGCACATTACTAATTTTCTCCCAGTTAGGTTCATTGACCTACTAGGGATAATCACTGTTAGGTTCATTGACCTACAGGGATAATCATCACTATTTAGGTTCATTGATCTAAATAGTGGTATGACCATCGTCACCATTGTGACATGTCACCATTGTGACATAGAGCCAGATAAAGATAAGATAGAAGCCATTGTAATCGCTCTTATGCTGTAATTAATAACTATGCATCATTATGCAAAATAGAATGATTCACTCAGTATTTTCCGCTGACAAAACCTTTTTAAAACACTTTTCAGGTAATTACAGTAGATTGGAGTAATAGATGGATCCGGCACTGAAAGGCATCAAGAAGTGGCTTATTTATTAATCAAAATAAGAAATATTGTTTTATGTAATAAAATTTATCTTTATTAAAGCTACCATTATAAAACATGGGTTTATCCCATTTATTAAATAAAATCCGGTGTTTTCTAAACTCTGATATTTTTCCTAACTCACGGTCCTGATAAAATTTCCGCTGCAACGTTTTCAAAATAATCACCGGTACCGCTGGACTGTTCACGGCACCCGATTCCGTCCAGGGTGGGTCGGGGGTCGTGACAATAACCCATACCGCATGTCGTTTTTTACATACCCCTAAAAAAAAGGCAAAAATATATATCTTTAAATTATATAAGGGGGTATAAGCAATAACCGCACATACCCACGAGCACACGTGGAATATGCGGAGATGACACACACCAACCCGCACAGGTGTGTCAAATACTCAGAACCAACATGGTTCTTTGGACTGCGAAAACCGCTTCTCAGGATGCGGTAAACCGCACTCCATGTAAGCTTCTTCAAGCTTCAAAACCCTCATTTCCGGTTCACAACCACAGAGGGAACGCAAACAACTTCTCCTTAAGGAAAAAGACAAGTACGCTGAGCAACCGCACATCAGCAACCCTGTCTCCTGAACCTTCAAGGGCCACATCCAGGCCACAAGACTTCTAGAAGCGAGTTCTTTGCTGCAAACCGCAACCACTCCTGAGTAGTTGCTACAAATCGCAACTATGCGAACGGTAGCTACGGAAGAGCCACAACTAAACCACCACATGGTGGAGCAAAGCTACTTCAAAGAAAACTGCTTTTCAACTAAGCACGAAGGAAAGTGGCTACAAAACGGATGCGGGTAGAGTTTCAACCAACTTCCCAAGTATCTAAGGTGATCCTCCTCCGGCAATACTACTTAAAGGAAAACTACTTCCCACCAAAGCGTGAAGGAAAGTAGCTCCAGAACAGTGGTAACAAGTCTGCTTATGACTAATTACCCACCTATGGACCGCATAGAATAAACAATGGTGGGCATAACCCTACCTATGACCATGTTTATCTACCCATAGTCCAGATTCACATTGTTCGACCAAACACAGCCAACAATGACGCAACTACCCAACGTTTCTCAAACAAACATGGCCAACAAGGTGCAGCAACGAGGTAACCGCAAAGGACGTGCGGTTACTAGAGAGCTAAACCTCAAAGGACGTGCGGTTACTTGAGAGATAAACCGCAGAGGACGTGCGGTTACTAGAGAGCTAAACTGAAGAACACGAACACCCCACAAAACAGGGATCATCGTTACATGTCCAGTTGCTGAACATAGAGCTTGAGCAAAGTACTTACAACTTTGCACTAGCTGACGCAGAGGTTACAACTAGAGTGGCGAAGACGGACATCTTCCGTCACGATCTCAAAGGTTGGTTCGAACCTTGCTAACACCTTCAGTCACCGTCTCAAAGGTTGGTTCGAAACACCAACAGGTGGCTGAAGACATCAGAAAAAGGTAGACCAAGAGTTGGCTGAGAATTTCGCATTAGACGGAACTTGCTCACCGGACATCCTTCTCAAAGGAAGAAACAATCCACTCGAAAGGCCTGCCGTCAACAACTTGAAGGAGGAGCCATCCAAATGGCCCATATTCTACCTTCTAGACACCATAGTCCAGTATTCCTCCCACATGCAACTTGCATAAGGAAGAAACACTAGACTGGGGGACTTGAAGGGGTATGGTCCCAGATCTCGCGTCAGCATGACCGCGAATGACCATTACCCTAATCAAAAACCTCCACCAGCAATAAATTCACCTGTGTCCGCGTGGGCACACGCGAACACAACGGTCCAATCTGTCCAGTGATGAGAAGACTTACCTTAAGGACGGAAACCAATGTTACGCATAGCGATGCGGCCCCGCACCGCATCCTATGAACATGTTCGTCACGACAAGGGATCTGGACAACAGTAACAGTCACTAAGCGGCGATGCGGCATGACACCGCATCCCGCATAAATCATGGATGGAACAACCAACGTGGGAACAACATCAATGACCGCAAGCAGCGATGCGGCCTGGCACCGCATCCTGCCTACAAGGCAAGTAGGTCTGACACCACAGTGCAAGTGGCACTGGGAACAGTCGCCTACCGGCCCACGTGTATACAACAGTCTGACACCACAGCAGGACGTGGCATCACCACCGTAACCGACAGGTCTGACACACCTGCAAATAGCTGTGCGATGTCAGACTAGATACTCAACTACCCTCCATCACTTCTCAACTCCCTCAATACTACCACTATCACACTTTGCTTCCCAAGCAAACTACTGATTCTCACGCCGGAGAGTGGTAACAAGGAGCACCCCCCACTCCATCCTCCTTGTTGCGAGTCACGGCTTGTTTCCTTGTGCAGGAAACCCACCACCAGACGATCCAGCCGGTGATCCTCGGAAAGAAGAGATTAACCCTCTTGACGAGACCAGTGAGTTAACCCACCCGGTTAACCATTGTTTCATCAACAAAGAAACAATTTACAAAGAAAAAACGAGAGCTTGGTGGGTGTCTTTTGATGATTAATGTAGGTAATAGGTTATAAACTTCTCGATAAGAGTAACAATATCAACAACTGCACAACCAAATGTGTGTTTTGGTGCAACCAAACAAATTGCTTAGATCACTTTTCCCCTTGTGTACAAAACATGCATATTCATGTACTGGATTTATGTATGCATTTTAGGTTTTCATGTGTTATTTTTATGAACATAATACATATATAGAAGTTATAATGATCAATATTTCTTAGTTTAGATAATTATTTGAGTTACTATCCAACTTCTAATGGCTTCGAGAAGAAGACTAAGGGGCTGTTTGGTTGCCTCTTAATGAGGCTCTTAATAGTTCAGACCTCTTACTGGTTAAACACTTAATGGTTCAGACTGATTGTTTCGCGAGCAGATGTCTGAATGGTTCAGACATTTGCCTCTGAATGGTTAAGCATTATACTGAGTCTGAATGGTAAAAACCTCTGATCTGAATTGACATACATTTATCTCTGAATGGTTAAGCATTATACTGGCTCTTAATGGTTCAGACATCTTACTGGTTCAGACCTCTTATTGGTTCAGCACTTAACCATTTAGAAGTTGCCAAAAAGCCCCTAAGACCACCCGTAGTCGTCTCAAATTTGGGCTTTTTTTATAAATCCATGCCCCCACGCCGCTACACCTGCTCCCCGGGGCGTTTTTATTCCTAAAATTTAAAAGCGTACTTTAAACAACGCCATGGCCCACACGAATTTCAAAATCAAACCGTTGAACAACGGTAAAATGCATTAAAAAATTATTTACTTTTTTTATTTCAACTTTTACCATATATAATCCCCACTTTTCACCTCATTTTTTATAAACTTTTCACCCACGTTCTCTATTTTTTTAAAATTTTCTCCACTTTTCACCCGCAAGCATGACTCCTTTCCGACCCCCATTCGGTGTGCCGTCGAGACACGGTAACCCCAATACATATCGGCCGAACACCACGTAAATCAAAGCGGTCCAAAACATCATCGTCGGTTGACCCGGACACACCCAACTCAGATGCACGTAACGTCGATTTAAATATTATTTTAGACGACGACGAGGATTTGGAGTTGGAACGACCGTCGGGGCAGAAGAAGTCCCAAAAATAAGGGAAAAAAAGTTGAGTCCTCTTCTTCTAATCCCGAAATATTGAAGCAAGATTTCGAAGAGATGAATCGACGCCTTCAGGACATTCGAGATCGCGGTTATAGGCGTTTACAAACTATGGAGGAAATCAGGAAAGAAACGCCGAAAACAAAAAGTTTGTCGCGATACAAGAATCGAGACAAATAGAGAAAAATATCGAATTTTTGTCTAAACCCATCGACCATCTCATCGCCGACGCGTTGATCATAACCCAAATGCGTCGGCAACAAATCCGTCAAAAATACGGACTCTAGATTAATAGTTTTTATTTATTTGTTTCGGTTTTTTTATTTTTTTTTTAGGATTTTAATTTTTTTTCTTATTTCGGGTTTTTTTTAAGAATGTAATGTTTTTATTTAATGAATTTTATTAATTTTAATTAAAAAAAATTAATAATTGTTTAATGATTGATGGGGGGTTATTGGACATTATCATCATTATGCCCATTTGTGAAAAACATCTCTTTGCTGACTAGGATGACACGTGATGGAAACGCCCATAGATGGAGTATTATTCACCCTTACCACTACGCATGGTGTAATAAATTCAATAGACTTTTGTAACAAAATAAATGATATTAATTGTTCTAACATGCGAGATTCTCAATTTAATTTAGTTCGTTGGAGGAGGTGAACAAGGGTTGGGCTTTTGTATTTTCCTTATTTGTTATATATTTTATTTTGTAAGGGGTTATACAACAATTTTTTAAAACCTAACACCAAAAACTAACATTCCTTAATGCCAATTATGCCATGGTTAAAAGTGAACAATAGATTATAGCCGTAGTTTCTCATACCTCAAGAAGAAAGCTTAAACTTTAAAACACCATAAGGACAGATTATGTAATTTATTTTAATATTTAATACAAAATTTATAAAACTAGTTACAGAAAATCCTTAAAAACAAAATTTATGCAGAATGTATAAAAATAAAATAAAGGAAGTGATTTACATAATTTGACCCTAAAAACGAAAATAAATAAAATTACTGACTTTACCATCACCCTAGAAATTAGAAAACATCTAACATTCAGTTTTTTTTAACGGCAAATTTGGATCACTGACGAATTACTGGAGTATCAATGTATCATTGTGTAATCAACGGAACCACTCGTTCATATCAATCTCCACTAGGCATAATGCCTATACACCAATTCAGAAGGAAATTCAATAAATATGGGATAACATCTCTTGTGAAAATCGAACTCAGAACCTATAGGTCCCAAAGCCTTGTCCCACTCTTAAGATGACACTAAGTTATAAAGTGATTGTGCCATCTAACATTTAGTTACTTGTCATTGTTTACCCTAACCCTAACCTTTAGACTAGCCATGTATTTCGGACATTATTAGCTCAATAATAGTCAAAAGTCCCTTTTCAATAGGCATGGTCATAAGAATCATTTTCTTGTATCGGTCTTGTTATTGATGTTTGTCTTGACTAACTCCAAATCATTTGTCTTTAATTTTTTGTTTTTTAAATGTTTTTTAAAGAATAATGTGAAATAGACAAATATACCCTCATGTGTCTTGCACATGATCTGACTTAACAGAAAAAATTAACTGAGTTAGGGTTAAATGACATAACGTGCAAGATTTTAAAACATTAAGTACAAGACTCGTCAATTTAAAAGAAAAAGGACATCGCCTGAAATTCACTATAAAGATAAAAAACAAAATTTGAAATTTACTCTAATCATAATAATATGATCGACAAACCTAATACAACGATAAAGAAAGGAAACATCTAGAAAAAGTACACTTCTTTTATTGACTTCTTTGTACGCCTGACGAAAGAGGTATGGTCCCAAATCAGTGTATACATGTCACGGGGATCACACTACCTTTCCAATATGGCATCCACATCACATGAGTGCATCCAGAAGGTTCTGGAACCTTCGGGAAGAAATCACCTGGTGACAAAGAAGATGCTCCTGCAGACAAAAAGGACAACATGTGGCACCAATTGTCACACCCCGACCCGCAGCGGAATAGGTGATCGGAGCATGATTGGGTTGATCCAAGAGCTTATGACTTGCTATTACTTGTTTTTAAATAGTCATTAATCAATGTTAAACGTTTCACATAACAAGTAATTCAAATAAACAATTACAAAAGAGATATTTATCAACAACCACTAAGCTAATCCGTTTCTTGTTAACTTAGGCTCATCATATGTCCAATCTTCTCTTCGTACATGTTCAATTGTATCATGTGTAAAAATGGTTTTTGGGTCAACAAAAGTTGGCGAGTGAACCTTATTGTTATTTGAATTATTATTATGTTTAAATTTGATTTATTGAGAAAACGTGCTTCAACCAATGTAAGTAAACATGTTGTATGTTATATATCAAACTCATAACACAACCTCAAACAATAAACAAACCAACTGAAATGATTCAATGAATGTATGCATGTTGCACGGTATTATGGTGTGCCAATGAATGAATGTATGTTGCACGGTATTATGGTGTGTTGCCAGGTCTAAGCTCAATCAAACGGAGCTGACCTCGTATTGTTGACAACATCAAGTTCCGCTTATTGGTAATGGAGAACAGACGAGCCTATGATGATGTGATTTCCAAAATGAATGAAAATGCACCAATGATAAACAACCAAACAACACATAACATAAATACTTCACATAATGGTAATTGCACGTATTTGAACTTGTGAAATGCGTTAAAAATATGCGACACATGATACACCTCAAAACGTACAAATAAATAAAAAGGGGAGTTGTAAGATTCACTCACAGTGATTGCGTTTGTGATTCCTTGTAAAAAAACGCACGGAGAAAGATTGGGGGAACAATCCGAAAGAACGAAACGAGTACCCTAAATGTTAAGATTCCACATAATGAACTAGTTAATATTTATAGGTTAAATATAATCTTAATATTTATTTTTTACAATTTAATTATATTTTTAAGTTAGAATATTTATACTAATCCTCTATTTAAAGTTTTTGTATCATAAAAAGTGATCTCGTATAACTCGTACATTATTTGAATTTTTGATAGATTTAAAAGTGTTAAAAAAATAAAAAGAATAGAAAAAAGAAACATTAAAAGTTCTAGTTAAAACAGGAAAAAAATGAGTTAATATGTAAGAGTTTTAAATCAAAAATGAATTTAGAATTTAAGGTTATAATTTAAAACAAAAAGAATTAAAATTTAAAAGCATTAATTAAAACAAATTTTAGTGTTATTTTTCGCCGGAAATTTCGACTGCACCCCTTGGAAATTTTTACCAGCACCCCTTGAAAATTTTCAACCGCCTCACTTAGAAAAAAAATATTATAAAATTATAAAAAAAATTAAAAACTGATTATTATTTTATATACAAGTATATAACACAATTTATATAATTATTCTTTAACCACTTATTAACTTAATTATTTAACATAATCAAAGCCCAATCTACAATCTATTTTTATTAACCTAAGCTCAAACCCAACCCAAAGAAATTTGAACTAAATAAAATAACCCAAACTCATCCACCCATTCCAATTCCAACTCTAAATCCTGCCCAAAAAAAAACTGTCAACGACTTGACGCCACTGCTAACTGCCAGACGGCTTTTTTTGCTGGAAAAACCAAAATTCCGGCGAGACCGACCCATATTATGCCAGAATTCCGATATAGAACTAGTATGATTTCTTTATTGATTTTTTTTGTTTTATGTGGTGATTAAGAGAAAATATAGACGTATAAGACTTTGATTTTTTAATTTTTTTTTGATATTATTTTCGGTTGTTCTAGACTTATAGTTAAATGCCTTTGTTGTTTTATTTATAGCTTTGTTTGTTTAAATGATTACTTTAATACTAGGGCCAGAACATATGAAAATAAAGTTGAAAATTATGGACTACGGTTGATTATGATTGTTTATTTTTTAAGTGTTTAGTGTTATTTTATGAATTTATGTAGCGATTTATATGTGATAGTAACCATGAGTAAGAATTTAATGAACTTATAGAGTGTTTAGTATATCTAGATTATGTTTTGGATAGATTTCAAAAAATGAAAATGTAACAACTCTTGCCAAAATTATTATTTCTTATTTTAATAATATCCATTAGGAAACCCTAATTGAGACCCCCAAATAGTATGACATGACCCATAATTTTTAAAACAACCACAACTAGGATCAAGACACCCTAAAACTCGAGGGGGGTATCCCCTAATTGATAATTATCCTCGAAAACGCATGTAAAACACGAATTTCGTTTGTTGTTGACTCACCTGGGCTATGTGGGACACGAGGCCACCCTAGCCAAAATAGGTGTGCCCCGCGTGTCGCGCCAGGATCCCTGGCAGCCTGCGCAACACGCGGGAGGGACCAAAATTCAGTATAAGAGGCAGGGGTTTGGCACTTGCATGGCTGTTGTGTTTCGACGTAAAAATTCCTTTCGTACGTTACTTTGTGCTCCGATCTTTCTAAAAACAATCAAAATCTCGAATCTCTGCTGCGACAACAGGGTATTAACTCGATCACTGCTACGATACAATGTCCGATCGATTGAAATCGATCCGATGGATGTTTAAGTGCTGCCCGAATCCGGGCTATACTTTGTCATTCGTCGTGAGGGTTTTGATTTCGTGAGCTTGTCGTAAATGTTGTATTAAGTTACTGACCTAGTTTCGTGTGCATTGTTATTTAACTAGGTTACAAGGCTAAATCAGTAGGCAAGGTTCTGTCCAATTAAACTTGCAATGTGAGTCATTCTCTTTTGTCAAAAGTATATTTTACAAATACCTAAATGTTTTCCAGTTATATGTTACAGGGATTAAGTCTTGGTTATCTTAAATTACTGGCAAGTGGGGTATTGTGCACATTACTATTGTTTCTCACTTTTAACAGTGATAATCATCACTATTGGGTGAAATGACCCTATGGTGGTATGACCATCGTCACCAGGGTGTGACACGGGGCCAGATAATTATAAGATAGTGGCCATTGTAATCGCTCTTATGCTGTAATTTATAACGAATGTGTCATTTTATAACTTGAGTGACTCGCCAGTATTTTCCCCGCTGATAAAATCTTTTTAAACATGTTTCAGGTGATTTACTGTGAACCAGGAAAGGTGTCGCATAGCACACCAGCTTGAAGAATGTGGCTCAGTAAATAAAATAAATAAACATGTTTTTGTATAAACAGGGAATTTCCCCGTGAAATTTCCTTTATTGTAAATTATGGGGTTTGTCCCAAATTGTGAAATAAAATAATTGGCCATTTTCAGTTAAAAAGATCCTGTTAAAATTTCCGCTGCCAAAATAAACAATATCACGGGTTTTCTGTCCCGCGACTCCTGAAACGGGTTAAACCGGGACGGGGGCCGAGACAGAAAAAAGTGGTATCAGAGCCACTGATTTAAGCCAATTAAGTATTTAGAAATACTTAATTTTTTTTCTGATTGCCATTCTGTGATTCTGTGAAAATTTAATTTACAATAAATAAAAAAAATTAATTTAAATTTGTGTGTGTTTCTTCATGTGTGCTAACAGCATGAATGAACTGTCGGAGGCACTTCGAAACTTTACTATCCATAGCACCGATATGGATACCACAGGAAACCCATCTGGCTATCAGGCAGATACGGAGGAACCACTAACATTCCAGGCCCAGGAGAAACCAAAGCCGAAAAAGAGGAGGAGAATCTTGGACTGGAAACGTGGACGTAGGAAGAAACCAGCTGCACAGAAGGTTAAAAAGACTGAGGATCCGAAGGATAAAGGGAAAGGATAAGAGATCGGGGAAAGTTCCGGGCAAGCTCAGGAAATGCCACCATGGGAGGAGCTGGATCGCAAACTGGCGAATTGTGACCTCATCGGACCTGCCGATGAAAACCTCTTCAATTACCCCGCTGAATCCCAACTTCCAGTTAATTTGGAACCGGCTATCCCAGATCCTATTGTCAACCCCCGACCTGTTATAGGCCATCTGGAGGAATGGTGGACAAATGACTGGCAGTTTCAGAATTTCATGAATAACCCCAACGTCTATTTTCCCCAATTTGACCCTGAGCCTGCACCAAACCCACCTATGAGCACAGAAAATTTGGTTGAACTCCATCATTATGGCGAGGAGCTGGTGGAGGCAGGAAATAGAATTAGGGATGTGGGGGAGAAAATCACATGGAAATACGACGAGAGGGAGCGTCGTTTCTGAAAGGCCGGTTAAACTGTGGTTGCATGTTTAATAATAATAATAATATAATAATAAATAATAAAAATATAATCATGTAAAATAACTCAAAATAAAACTTTTGTAATATAACTGGTGTGTATCGATGCATACTAATATATATAAAAATATGAAAGTCGCAAAGTCGACAATTTTGGCTATACGTGTTGACATGATTATGTGTGATTGCTTTATTATGTTGGATGTTATTTATTTTGTGCCAATAATTTATATATATATAGTTAATTATCAGATGGAACACGCCGTTAATGAGCCAGTTAATGAAGTTAACCAATCTGAGCAAAACAATGAGGATCACTTTCTTAATAGGCAAGATATAGAAAATATCGTTGCCCAGGGAATAGCAAATGCTATCCCGGCAATCGTCGCTGCTGTTAAAAGCCCTGTTGAGCCTTCACAAGCCAACCCTAGTAAACGCACGCGCGATGATAATTTCAGTAACAGTGTTAACGGAGGCGGCAATAATGACAACAACGTGATTCAAGCCCTAATACTTAAGAAAATGAAAGTTACAACACCTGGTTGCATTTATAAAGAATTTCTTGCCTGTAAACCTGTTGAATTTGCAGGCAATGAAGGGGCAACTGCTGCACTGCGTTGGTTAGAGAAAACCGAGGCAGTAATTAAAATAAGTAAATGTACCGGGGAAGACAAGGTTATGTATGCGTCTCACCTTTTCAAGGAAGAGGCATTAGAATGGTGGAACACGGTACTGCAAGCTAAGGGAAGTGACATGGCTTATGCCATGAGTTGGGAAGAATTTAAGCGATTGGTGGAAAGAAAATTTTGTCCCGAATATGAAAAGGAACAAATGGAAAATAAGTTCCTGAGCCACCGGATGGTGGATGTTGACTGCCGAGGGTATACTTCGAAATTCTTTGAATATGCCAGAATTGTACCAACTCTGGCTTCGCCAGAACCGGTGCTTATTTCTCGCTATATTTGGGGTTTAATTAGCGAGATTCGTGATATCGTCAAAGCTGCAAGACCCCGCATAATTGATGATGCGGTGGAATTAGCCAATACATTGACTGACGGGCTGGTACGTACGCGAGAAGAAAACAGAAAGAAGGAATTGGCTCAAAAGATTACCCAAGGATTTCGTGGGGGTAATACAAGTAACAACTTCAAGAAAAGAGGAACTGGGCAATCCTCCACTGATCCATTTTGCAGTACCTGTAAAAGAAAGCACTTTGGAAAATGTAAGGGGTACTGCAATTGCTGCAAAATTCCGGGGCACCAAGAAGAAGTATAATGCAGGCGAAAGAAATCAACTGTAAGGACCGCTTATTCATCTTTTCAAAATAACAACTTTACTGGTTTAACGACTTTACATTAATCAACATTCATAAAAACTTTTTAACAAAATTTGGGCATGACCCGTCCATAAGACGAGCATACCCCTGTTAAGATTATAATCAAAACTAAATACCACACTACGGTTTGTTCTACAACATACTACTAAAACCAAAACAACAAGTTTTGAAAAGTATAACTACTAACAAAGTTATGCAAAATAAACAAGTGTTTGACACAAAACATTAAACAAACTAGCGGAAGCGATTGGCATGACATATCAAGAACACGTGCTCGCTCCAATTCTCCAAGTCGCCTAAGATGAGGATTTACCTACATTCACAACAAACTTTTAAAAGTTAATCATAATACTTGATTCGCTTACAACAACATCAATATAATACCATTCGTTCATGTTCTTTCATTTCTCTTACACATCCGATTTACCCAACTAGATGGTTTGGCATATGCTCTCATAATGAGATGCAATGGTACACATACGACCCGGTAACATCGGGTTGATTACTTTCAACATAAATCCTTCGTTCCATCCGTTAACCGGATTGAACTTCATACATTCTTTATTGCTTTCATGACCACCCGTTCTAAACGAATGGTACCTTATACTTACTCGACTTGTTCAATTCGAACTGGTCGACTTGCATAGCTTATTGTAACCTTCGTTAACATAATCAAACCCACAAGGAGTTTGTTATTCATTTACTAAAAACCATATTCATTATAACCAAGATTGTTCATCATAATTATTAACAAAATGTAAATAAGGTTTTGTATGCAATGGAACATACCTCGGTCTTGCGTGCCTTCCGTTTTCCTAGTGCTTGTACCTTCTTCCTTCACGCCTACATTACAACATTCATTCATTCATTTAGTTCATCTACTTCATTCTACCATTTTCCAAGTTACTCCTAAATTCATCTCTTAAGCATTTCATCAAACACTTGGTAGGCATCATAATAAAGGTATAAGGTGCAAGTCTCTAAAGCATATTTCTACTAGTTTATCATCACACAACAATTTCATTCATTCGAATTCACATAGCTATTTCATCCTACATTAATTTCATTCATTATTCGAGTATCACAACAAGCTTACACACTAACTTCCTAGTCTTATGATTTTTCGCCATCATCATACCCTTACTAACTTCTCAACAAGTGGGTTTTTGCTATAATCTTTCATGCAACCTAAAATCAACATGATTTTTGTTCTAGAAAGCAATTCTAACTCAGATTTCCTACAATAGATACAAGAAATCGCGATTGGGTTTAACCCCTCATTCTACAAACCATGTTTTCAGAAAATTAAACTTACCACTTCACTATGTATGCATAGATAATCGATAAACTTGAGACATGCAACATATTAGACTTGAATCTCTTGATCAATTGAATGAATTTAGCAAGTGCAAGGGTTTTCACCCTGCTTTCCCTGTTCTATCGATCCCAGACACGCACCCAAGGGAGTGTTTCTGGGTTTCTACCTTTTAATTCCCTAACTATTAAAACTTTACACACTACACCCCTCCATGTTTAATAAAGATCTAATTCAAGCATTTTTTTCCAACACTACTTATATCTTATCATAACCCGTCAACTAAGTTAGTTTTTGTTCACTTTCGTTTATTTTAATATTAACCGATTTATGGGGCGTTACAAGTCTACTCCCCTTAAAAGAGGTTTCGTCCCCGAAACCTGGGTACATAACAAATTTAAAGTGCACATACCAAACAGAAAAGGATAGTGCTTCCTCATTTCATCCTCCGCTTCCCATGTGAGTTCCGACCCCTTTCGGTGTTGCCATTGAACCAACACTTGTCTAACAGCTTTGTTGCGGAGATTCTTCACCTTGACGTCTTTAATGGCTATTGGTCTTTCGACATAATTCAACCCCTCTTTCATCTCGATGTCATCGAGAGGTACTAATGCTGTTTCGTCCGCAAGACACTTTCTCAACTGTGACACGTGGAAGGTATTATGAATCCCGTCTAGAGTAGGCGGTAATTCTAATCGATATGCAACCCTTCCAACTCGAGCCAAGATTTTGAACGGTCCAATATATCGAGGACCTAATTTGCCCCATTTGCGAAAACGGATTATACCCTTCCATGGGGACACTTTCAGCAGAACGAAATCTCCGGCTTGAAATTCAATAGGTCGCCTTTTCTTGTTTGCGTAAGCTTTTTGCCGATCCTGGGCTGCTTTCAGTCGAGCTCTTACCAATTTTATCTTTTCATTTGTTACTGCTATTAGATCACTTGGCGCAAGCTCTCTTTGCCCCACTTCACCCCAACATACGGGAGTTCTACATTTTCTCCCGTACAGTAGTTCAGAAGGAGCCATTTTAATGCCACTATGGTAACTATTATTATAAGAGAATTCCACTAGGGGTAGATGGTCATCCCAGTTTCCCCCAAAATCTAAGGCACATGCTCTTAACATATCGACAAGCGTTTGAATGGTTCTTTCTGACTGACCGTCAGTCTGAGGGTGGTAGGCGATGCTTATGTGAAGTTTCGTGCCCACACTCTCGTGAAACTTTTGCCAATAACGAGAGGTGAATCTAGTATCCCGATCCGAGACGATTGACACGGGCACTCCGTGTCGATATACGATCTCATTCATATATATTTCTGCCATTTTCTCGGAAGAGTAAGCCTCTTTGATGGGTAGAAAATGAGCGCTTTTCGTAAGTCGATCTACGATTACCCATATTGTATCGTGCCCCTTTTTCATTCTAGGAAGCTTGGTTACCAAATCCATCGTTAGTTCCTCCCATTTCCATACCGGGATCTCTAAAGGTTGCAACTCCCTGTATGGTTTTTGATGCTCTGCTTTCACTTGGGAACATGTTAAGCATTTCGCGACATACTTAACGATATCACGTTTCATGCCCGGCCACCAATAATTGGTCTTCAAGTCCTGATACATCTTTGTAGCCCCGGGGTGAACCGAATACCGTGACTTATGAGCTTCTTCAAGTAACGAAGTCTTGACTTCACAAAAACGAGGTATCCAAATTCGGCCGAATCTCGTCTTGAGTCCGATCGAATTTTCTTCTAATTTATCGGTTACACCTTTCAATCTTTCTTTCTTTAAGTCTTCCGCTCCAAGCGACTTTATTTGGGAATCATGTATCGTCTCGAGTAATCGTGGCGTAACTATCATCTTCATGGATTTTACTCGAATGGGAGACGGATACTCTTTTCGGCTTAACGCGTCGGCTACCACATTCGCTTTTCCCGAGTGATAAAGGATATCACAATCGTAATCTTTGATAAGTTCTAACCACCTCCGTTGCCTCATATTTAAGTCTTTCTGCTCAAAGAAATATTTAAGGCTTTTGTGATCCGAGTAAATTGTGCATTTCACGCCATATAGATAATGCCTCCAAATTTTTAAGGCAAACACTACCGCTGCCAGTTCCAAATCACGTGTTGGGTAGTTTACTTCATGCAGTTTCAATTGTCGTGAAGCATATGCGATAACCCTTCCCCTTTGCATCAAAACGCAACCTAAACCCTGGTGTGAAGCGTCTGAATAGACCACCAGGTCTTCAGTCCCATCCGGTAATGTCAAGACCGGGGGACATGATAATTTCTCTTTTAATACTCGAAAGGCTTCCTCCTGTTCTTTACCCCACACAAACTTCTCTTTCTTCCTCGTCAGTTTTGTTAAGGGTAAAGCTATCTTCGAAAAATCCTGTATGAACCTTCTGTAATATCCCTCGAGGCCTAGAAAACTTCTTATTTTAGTCGGGTTCTTCGGAGGAACCCATTTCATTACGGCATCGATCTTTGACGGATCTACTAAGACACCCTCCGAATTGATCACATGACCCAGAAATTGCACCTCTCTGAGCCAAAAGGCGCATTTTGAAAATTTCGCGTAAAGTTTCTCTTTACGGAGAACTTCAACTACTTCACGCAAGTGTCTTGCATGTTCGGCCTTGCTTCGCGAGTAGACTAGAATATCATCTATGAACACAATCACAGATTTATCTAACATGGGTCGGCATACCCGGTTCATTAGATCCATAAACGCAGCCGGCGCATTGGTCAATCCGAAAGACATGACTAAAAATTCATAATGCCCATAACGGGTTCTGAACGCGGTTTTCGGGATATCTTCTCCCCGTACTCTAACTTGATGGTATCCCGAACGCAGATCTATCTTGGAGAACCAACTCGCCCCTTGCAATTGATAAAAAAAGATCGTCAATTCTAGGTAAAGGGTAGCGGTTCTTGATGGTTAGCTTATTTAATTCTCTGTAGTCAATGCACATGCGCATCGACCCGTCTTTCTTCTTAACAAATAAGACAGGCGCTCCCCAAGGTGACACACTCGGACGTATAAAGCCCTTATCTAGCAAATCTTGTAATTGTGTCATTAATTCCCGCATCTCAGTGGGAGCTAGTCTATAGGGAGTCTTCGCAACCGGCTTCACACCCGGATTCAATTCAATGCGAAACTCTATTTCTCTTTCGGGGGGAAGTCCCGGCAATTCCTCCGGAAATACATCCGGAAATTCATTCACGATCTCTACGTCTTCAAGCTTCGGGAAATCTCGTTGAGCATCTACCACGTAAGCTAGGTATGCCCTACCCCCGTTAAGTGTATACTTAGCGGCTTGAACGAGGGTACAAAGTTTCGCTTCCATCCTTCTCTCGCCTTGTATAGTTATTCATTTTCCACTTGGGGACTGGACATGTACTGTTTTAGTTTCACAATTAATTCCCGCTTGGTGTCGGGTCATCCAATCCATACCCACTATCATTTTGAATTCCCCCAAAACCATAGGTATGAGGTCGATATCGAATTCTTCATCTTCTATAGTAAATTTGCAATTTTTACAAATCTCGTGTAACATATAAATCTTACTATCGGCTATTTCTACTTCTAAAGGCATCGGCATTCGTTCGATCTTAAATGAAGGATGTTGTATGATTTCATTTGAAATAAACGACATAGTGGCCCCGGTATCAAACAAAACATAAACTGGTATGGAGTTTAATAGAAAGATACCTGAAACCACATTCGGATGGGACTTAGCTTCTTCGGAGGTGATTTGGAACATCCTCCCTTTCGCTTTAGAGCTTTCTTCGTTCTTTCCCTCCTTCTTTGATCCTTGTTGGAGTTTTGGACACTCCGATTTAACATGCCCTTTCTGGAAACAATTGAAACACGTCTTCGGGTTGCTAGGGCATTTGTAGGACGTATGCCCTTCCTCGCCACACTTGTAGCACCCCTTCTTACCCAGAAGACATTCCCCAGTATGAAGTTTTCCACATGTCTTGCATGGAGGAATACCACTCCTTGACTTGTCATTCTTCTTGTGGTCTTGAAACCTTGCTTTCTTGGACGGACTTGAACTTGCCCCCTTTTCATTCGATCTCTTTTCACCTCGTTCTTCTTGCCTTTTAATCTCGATTTCTCTATCCCGTGCCAAATTGATAAGCTCATCAAGGGTTTCACATTTTGAGGGAGTGATGAACTCCCTAAATTCTGCTTTTAATATGCCATAAAAACGATTGATCTTCATTCTTTCAGTCTTCACAAAATCCCCGCAGAACTTCATCTTATCCATGAAAGTGTTTGATATTTCGTTTATTGACTCATTTTTCTGTCTGAGGCGTAAGAAATCCTCCTGAATCTTGTCAATAGCTGACTGAGGACAATGATATCTCATGAAGGGCCCCTTAAATTCTTGCCAAGTCATCTCTTGCAACTTGTCCTCCCCAACCTCCTTACTATGTGCATCCCACCAATCTTTCGCTTGAAGAACAAGTTGACCAGTAGCAAACATCACCTGGTCTTCCTTATCACATCGACTTCGTATAAATACCGCTTCTATGTTTGAAACCCACCTTTGACATGCAATCGGATCGATTTTACCATCATACGTTGCGGGATTGCACGCCATGAAGTCTTTGTAAGTACACCGTCGTTCTTTGCTTTTGCTTTTAGATCCTTCAATCAGTTCCTTTAATTCTTCAATCTTGCTAGTCATCATGGCATCCACAACTCCCAACACCCGACTTTCTACTTCTTGAGCTAATCGTGGAAGATTAGCTTGCATAACCCCTTCCGCCACTTCTGTGACCTTGCTAATAAGTGCTTCTTATCTAGTAGTATCATATTCATCCTCGTTAATGTTTCTTGTATCGGCCATCTACACATTGTCATGTTTACATTTAGTACGAATCTCAAACCTTCGTTACATCATGGTGCATTAATCCGTGTTTGTTTCATTCACATCCTTACATTCTAAGCTTTACTTCATACATTCATCATTTATTTCATACCTTTGTGTACATTCCATTTAACGTTTAATGGTTTTATACCATTGCCATTATTTACTTAATCATTACATACTTAATTTACCTCATAATGACTTGACAAAACTGTAAATCAGGCTCCCGGGAAGTACCGTTAAATAAAGTTTGGAAAAATTTTAAATTTTTTTGTGGGCTGAAATGCACAAGCCGTCGGCGACGGCTTACTAACCCGTCGGTGACGGGCTTCCTAAAATGGCGTCGGCCATTAACCCCGTAGACAGGAGGTTAAGGCGTCGGCTGGGGGGGGGGGGCGTCGGCGACGGGTGTCTGGCCGTCGGCGACGACGGCCGGCCGTTTGTTAGTCCGCTGCAGCTTTGTTTTTTAGCGTTTTAATTCTTTCTCGGGTCCGTTTTCCAGCCGTATGGTACCTGGAATTCATTGTTTCGCTACCCATAATTATTACTTCACATCCTTAACTTAACTTTACATCTCAAACTCATTACATATACTACCATTCATCGGGAACTTAAATTATTACCTCATTGGCGATCTTGAAGCGAGCACACTTTCGAACGAGCCATCAGTTTGAGTTCAAGCCTCGCGTTAAAAGCTCGAATCCCTCAAACCTAGGCTCTGATACCAACTTGTAAGGACCGCTTATTCATCTTTTCAAAATAACAACTTTACTGGTTTAACGACTTTACATTAATCAACATTCATAAAAACTTTTTATCAAAATTTGGGCATGACTCGTCCATAAGACGAGCATACCCCTGTTAAGATTATAATCAAAACTAAATACCACACTACGGTTTGTTCTACAACATACTACTAAAACCGAAACAACAAGTTTTGAAAAGTATGACTACTAACAAAGTTATGTAAAATAAACAAGTGTTTGACACAAAACATTAAACAAACTAGCGGAAGCGATTGGCATGGCATATCAAGAACACGTGCTCGCTCCAATTCTCCAAGTCGCCTAAGATGAGGATTTACCTACATTCACAACAAACTTTTAAAAGTTAATCATAATACTTGATTCGCTTACAACAACATCAATATAATACCATTCGTTCATGTTCTTTCATTTCTCTTACACATCCGATTTACCCAACTAGATGGTTTGGCATATGCTCTCATAATGAGATGCAATGGTACACATACGACCCGGTAACATTGGGTTGATTACTTTCAACATAAATCCTTCGTTCCATCCGTTAACCGGATTGAACTTCATACATTCTTTATTGCTTTCATGACCACCCATTCTAAATGAATGGTACCTTATACTTACTCGACTTGTTCAATTCGAACCGGTCGACTTGCATAGCTTATCGTAACCTTCGTTAACATAATCAAACCCACAAGGAGTTTGTTATTCATTTACTAAAAACCATATTCATTATAACCAAGATTGTTCATCATAATTATTAACAAAATTTAAATAAGGTTTTGTATGCAATGGAACATACCTCGGTCTTGCGTGCCTTCCGTTTTCCTAGTGCTTGTACCTTCTTCCTTCACGCCTACATTACAACATTCATTCATTCATTTAGTTCATCTACTTCATTCTACCATTTTCCAAGTTACTCCTAAATTCATCTCTTAAGCATTTCATCAAACACTTGGTAGGCATCATAATAAAGGTATAAGGTACAAGTCTCTAAAGCATATTTCTACTAGTTTATCATCACACAACAATTTCATTCATTTGAATTCACATAGCTATTTCATCCTACATTAATTTCATTCATTATTCGAGTATCACAACAAGCTTACACACTAACTTCCTAGTCTTATGATTTTTCACCATCATCATACCCTTACTAACTTCTCAACAAGTGGGTTTTTGCTATAATCTTTCATGCAACCTAAAATCAACATGATTTTTGTTCTAGAAAGCAATTCTAACTCAGATTTCCTACAATAGATACAAGAAATCGCGATTGGGTTTAACCCCTCATTCTACAAACCATGTTTTCAGAAAATTAAACTTACCACTTCACTATGTATGCATAGATAATCGATAAACTTGAGACATGCAACAGATTAGACTTGAATCTCTTGATCAACTGAATGAATTTAGCAAGAGCAAGGGTTTTCACCCTGCTTTCCCCTGTTCTATCGATCCCAGACACGCACCCAAGGGAGTGTTTCTGGGTTTCTACCTTTTAATTCCCTAACTTTTAAAACTTTACACACTACACCCCTCCATGTTTAATAAAGATCTAATTCAAGCATTTTTTTCCAACACTACTTATATCTTATCATAACCCGTCAACTAAGTTAGTTTTTGTTCACTTTCGTTTATTTTAATATTAACCGATTTATGGGGCGTTACAACAATTTGCTTCAACTGTGGAGAAGCTTGACATTTTAGACCAGACTGCCCTAAACTGGTCAAACCAGCTGACAACAAGACCAAACGTGCTGAAGGAACTAATAAGAAGAACGCAAGAGCCTTTCAGCTGACAACCCAGGAAGCAGATCTGATTTCGGATGTGATAGCTGGTACGTTCCTAGTTCACGACGTTTATGCAAAAGTATTATTTGACTCTGGTGCAAACCGAAGTTTTATAAATACTTCATTTTGTCAAGCTCTTAAGCTACCCTTAACCAAACTTAGGCAGACTTATGCGGTAGAAACAGCAGATGGAAATTCTGTTAGCATAATAAGGTTCTTCAAGAAGGGAAGATAGAACTTTCAGGCCATAAATTTTCCGCTAATCTTTTACCTATGAATTTAGCTGGATTCGATGTTGTGTTAGGAATTGATTGGTTAGTAGCCAACCATGCTCGAATCCTCTGTGATAAGAATTCCATAGAAATTCCTACACCCGCAGGAGAAGTAATTAGGATTACAGGAGATAAGCCGCGCAAACCATTAAAGTTCATTTCGGTAATGAAAGTTGCTAGTTATGAGCGAAAACAAGGAATAGTGTATATGATTTCGGTAATCATTAACACTAAAAGTAAGGAACTTAAGGAAATTCCTGTAGTATCAGAATACCCGGATGTTTTCCCAGAAGAGCTACCAGGATTACCACTAGATAGGGAAGTAGAATTTAGAATTCATCTAATTCCTGGAACAACACCAATAGCCAAGGCACCCTACCGGCTAGCACCCACCGAGATGTTAGAACTGAAAAAGCAGTTAAATGAATTGATCAGTAAAGGATTTATACAACCTAGTTCATCCCCTTGGGGAGCACCAGTGTTGTTTGTGAAAAAGAAGTATGGGTCAATGCGAATGTGTATTGATTATAGGGAATTAAATAAGGTTACAATTAAAAATCGATACCCATTACCTAGGATTGACGACCTTTTTGACCAACTTCAGGGGGCTAGATATTTTTCTAAGATTGATTTACGCTCCGGATACCACCAGTTGAAGGTACAAGAAGAAGACATACCTAAAACCGCTTTCAGAACTAGGTATGGTCATTACGAGTTTACAGTCATGCCCTTTGGATTAACGAATGCTCCTGCAGCATTCATGGACATGATGAATAGAATCTGTAAGCCGTACTTGGATAAATTTATGATTGTCTTCATCGACGATATACTTATTTATTCCAAAAGTCAGGACGAGCATTGTGAGCATCTACGAGCACTCTTAACTTTGTTAAGAAAAGAAAAGTTTTACGCCAAATTTTCGTAGTGTGAATTTTGGCTGCAGGAGGTACAATTTTTAGGACACATGGTGAATCACGAAGGTATTCATGTAGATCCTCCAAGATAGAAGCGATCACGAACTGGAAAGTCCCGCAATCAGCTACGGAAGTTAGAAGTTTTCTAGGATTAGCTGGGTACTATAGGCGCTTCATTAAGGATTTCTCTAAGATAGCCGTACCATTAACTAAGCTAACCTATAAAACAGTTAAGTTTGAATGGGGACCTAGGCAAGAAGTGGCTTTTAAGATTTTAAAGCAAAGGTTAACACACGCTCCAATTCTAGCCTTACCAGAAGGAACAAAAGATTTTGAAGTTTACTGTGACGCTTTTAAGCTAGGATTAGGATGTGTGTTTATGCAACGCAAAAAGGTAATTGCGTATGCCTCAAGGCAATTGAAAAAGCAGGAGGAGAATTATACGACTCACGACTTAGAATTAGGAGCAATAATTTTTGCCCTTAAGATCTGGAGACACTATCTGTATGGAAGTAAGTTCACAGTCTATACAGATCACAAGAGTTTAAGGTACATATTTGGGCAAAAAGAATTAAATATGAGGCAAAGAAGGTGGAAGGAAATTCTAAGCGACTACGACTGTGATATTCAATATCATGAAGGAAAGGCAAATGTAGTAGCAGATGCCTTAAGTCGTAAATATCATGAAAAGCAAAAGCGAGTTCGTGCTCTTAGATTAAATCTCCAATTAGATTTAATGGAACAATTAAAGAATGTTCAAGAAACAACAATCAAGGATGATGCTGAAGGAATGAAAGGAAGGATAAAAGAATTAGAACAAGGGACTGATGGAATTTGGAGATTCCACAAGAAAAGGATTTGGGTACCTAAGCAAGGAAATTTAAGAGATAAAATTTTAGAAGAAGCCCATAAATCTAGATATACCATGTACCCTGGAAACAACAAAATGTAGCAAGATTTAAGGAATAACTTCTGGTGGATAGGAATGAAAAAGGACATAGCTAGATACGTATCTAAGTGTCTAACTTGTTCGCAAGTTAAGGCAGAACATTAGAAACCTTCAGGGTTACTTCAACAATTAGAAATGCCTGAATGGAAATGGGAACTAATCACAATGGACTTTGTTACTAAGTTACCCAAAACCAGAAAAGGTAATGACGCGATTTGGGTAATTGTGGATCGATTAACTAAATCAGCTCATTTCCTGCCCATGAAGGAAACCTTTAGCATGGAAAGATTAGCAAAGTTATATGTAGACGAGATAGTATCCTTACATGGAGTTCCACTCTCCATAGTATCGGATAGAGATAGTCGTTTCACTTCGCATTTCTGGACAAGTTTCCAAGAAGCAATGGGGACCCGACTGAATTTAAGTACTGCATACCATCCCCAAACAGACGGACATAGTGAAAGGATGATCCAAACCCTGGAAGACATGCTCAGGGCATGTGTAATAGACTTTGGTGGAAACTAGGATAACCACCTACCCTTAATTGAATTCTCCTATAATAATAGTTATCATGCAAGTGTCGAAGCTGCCCCATTCGAAGCACTGTATGGACGAAAGTGTAGAACTCCAGTTTGCTGGGCAGAAATAGGAGAAAGCCAATTGTCAGGTCCCGAGATTGTACAAGAAACTACCGACAAGATAATCCAAGTCAAGGAAAGACTAAAAACAGCTCGAGATCGCCAGAAGAGTTATGCCGACAACCGACGCAAGCCACTAGAATTTCAAGTTGGAAACAAGGTACTCTTAAAAGTATCTCCTTGGAAAGGGGTAGTTAGATTCGGTAAGAAAGGAAAGCTAAGTCCAAGGTACATAGGACCATTCCCAGTAATCCAGCGAATAGGACCAGTTGCCTATCGCTTACAGCTACCAGAAGAATTATCCGGGGTATATGACGTGTTTCATGTATCTAATCTCAAGAAATGTTTTTCTGATGAATCCCTAGTAGTCTCTCTTCAAGATATAGAGGTAAATGAAAAGTTAAAGTTCATGGAAAACCCTCTTCAAATAGAAGACAGAAAAGTCAAGTTCCTCAAGCACAAGAGACTGGTACTAGTTAAAGTAAAATGGGATTCGAAAAGAGGACCAGAGTATACATGGGAGCTAGAATCGGAAATGAAGCGAAAATATCCTCATTTGTTCCAGTAAGTCTCGAGGACGAGATTTTAAACAAGGTGGGGAGGATGTAACAACTCTTGCTAAAATTATTATTTCTTATTTTAATAATACCCATTAGGAAACCCTAATTGAGACCCCCAAATAGTATGACATGACCCATAATTTTTAAAACAACCACAACTAGGATCAGGACCCCCTAAAACTCGAGGGGGGTATCCCCTAATTGATAATTATCCTCGAAAACGCATGTAAAACACGAATTTCGTTTGCTGTTGACTCACCTGGGCTATGTGGGACACGAGGCCACCCTAGCCAAAATAGGTGTGCCCCGCGTGTCGCGCCAGGATCCCTGGCAGCCTGCGCGACACGCGGGAGGGACCAAAATTCAGTATAAGAGGCAGGGGTTTGGCACTTGCATGGCTGTTGTGTTTCGACGTAAAAATTCCTTTCGTACGTTACTTTGTGCTCCGATCTTTCTAAAAACAATCAAAATCTCGAATCTCTGCTGCGACAACAGGGTATTAACTCGATCACTGCTACGATACAATGTCCGATCGATTGAAACCGATCCGATGGATGTTTAAGTGCTGCCCGAATCCGGGCTATACTTTGTCATTCGTCGTGAGGGTTTTGATTTTGTGAGCTTGTCGTAAATGTTGTATTAAGTTACTGACCTAGTTTCGTGTGCATTGTTATTTAACTAGGTTACAAGGCTAAATCAGTAGGCAAGGTTCTGTCCAATTAAACTTGCAATGTGAGCCATTCTCTTTTGTCAAAAGTATTTTACAAATACCTAAATGTTTTCCAGTTATATGTTACAGGGATTAAGTCTTGGTTATCTTAAATTACTGGCAAGTGGGGTATTGTGCACATTACTATTGTTTCTCACTTTTAACAGTGATAATCATCACTATTGGGTGAAATGACCCAATGGTGGTATGACCATAGTCACCAGGGTGTGACACGGGGCCAGATAATTATAAGATAGTGGCCATTGTAATCGCTCTTATGCTGTAATTTATAACGAATGTGTCATTTTATAACTTGAGTGACTCGCCAGTATTTTCCCCGCTGATAAAATCTTTTTAAACATGTTTCAGGTGATTTACTGTGAACCAGGAAAGGTGTCGCATAGCACACCAGCTTGAAGAATGTGGCTCAGTAAATAAAATAAATAAACATGTTTTTGTATAAACAGGGAATTTCCCCGTGAAATTTCCTTTATTGTAAATTATGGGGTTTGTCCCAAATTGTGAAATAAAATAATTGGCCATTTTCAGTTAAAAAGATCCTGTTAAAATTTCCGCTGCCAAAATAAACAATACCACGGGTTTTCTGTCCTGCGGCTCCTGAAACGGGTTAAACTGGGACGGGGGCCGTGACAGAAAACCTGTAGGGTGCAGTTTTAAATACGTTTGTAATGACGTTTGATGTGTTTTTGATGATTATATAAATTTTTGATGATTATACGTTTGTAATCGACCCGACCCACTATGAACCGATTTTTTTTAGATAACTAAGGGCCTAAAATCATTAAAATATTTCGCACCCCCAGCAAACATTTATGAATCCACCTCTGTTGCACAATAAGAAGCCACTGGCACTTAAAATGATGTAACTAGAAGTCATATAAAGGGATTTGATGATGCTAGTATAGTGTATACTTAAAAGTTATACACATACATTAAAAATAATATAGTTAAAATATATATATTTAATGTATTTTTTTGTAATTATTTATAAATTTTACTCATTAAAACTCATATCCACATCCATTAAAACTCATATTCCTATCCTACTTTCTAATATCTTGATTTTTAGAATTATGAAACTTAGACCAAACTCAATGTAATGCATATGAGGTGCATTTGTGACATAGATGATGAGCTGGAGGAGACAGAGAGTGGAGAGAGGGTAGAAATATTCTTGGCTAAGTGCATGCATTTGTAGAGAGATAATGAAGTTTGTGAGTATTAAGGTGTTAAATGAATAAGAAAAAGAGTGAATATGAAGATGATGTGGCAAAAAGTTTTGCAAAAAAATTGATTTAGCATTGGAGATTGTTGGACCGGTTTACGACCTCGAAAAGTCAGTTAAGGACGTTCATCTTCACGTATAAAGGCGGAATCAGTATACACGAAGTTACAACAACTTTTCCTTTTCAATTCTTTCTTTATTGATGCTTTTTGAATCAGTTTTGACAGAGTTTCGACACCACAAGCATGAGATAGGTTCGCTCCAACATACACAACTAATGACTAGGTTTCGCTTATAAAGCCTTTATATAGTACCAGAGATTTCGCTCATATGACATGACATAAAAGCGAAACCCCTTGAAGACTAATAAGCGAAATCACATTGGGCCATATAAGCAAAATTCTAAAATCTGATTTCGCTTTTAATGACTAACATGTCATTATGAGCGAAATTAACAATATTAAACCCTATTTCAACTTTCAAGCTCCAATCTTGACCATCTTGACCTAAGACTTAATGCAGACGAAGTCAACAGACATTTTGTGCACCAACAGACTCCCCCTAGGATGTTGACGAAGTCTTCAGCTCCGAGTCTTCAGTCTTGGTCTTTTCTCCATCTCTGTCTTCACATCATAAACAACTCTATCTTCACAGGTTCAGAATCTTGTCCTGGCTTCATCTTCAGACTTTTCTTTGATCGTTGATCCAGACTCCCCCTCTCAATATGCTAGAATCTGAGGTCTTGATCTGGTTCAAGCTTTAACATTTAGCTTCCTTGGGAATGATGAAGTCCAAAACCTGTTACCCTGCACATCCTCTACCTCAACATAAGTTTCGCAAATTTATAACAATTGAATTTAATAAACTTACTGGTAGACATCATTTAATCAACAAACATACTAGTTACATCAAGTTCAAATGAATGACCTTGATTAACTAAGCACACAATCTTACAAAACATTTGTATATGACATTCAAAGTTTTTAACATATTCTCCCAATCCTGTTCATCATGTTTAGCACTCGAATTTTGAATATCAGCTCTTCAACATCAGTTTGTCGAAAATCTTTTTAATTTTTTCTTTAATTTTAGGCTAAAACACTCCGAAAATCTTTTTGGATTTTTGTTTTAGAATGAAAAGCAGTAAACAAATATATACAAACAATATTTTTATGAGTTTGTGTAAAAGGATCATATCAGTTTATGAGACAAATCACAAGCACCATTAAGCTTTAATCATTTTAAGTTCTAAACGATTCACCTTGATTGTCAGTATACTGGTCCACTTAAATTTTCACACAAAGTTCAACTGCTTCGAGATACGAGTTTAATGTCTTAGATACTTAAACTTAATCACGTGTCCCACCTCAGAATATACTCCCGTATCCAGATCCCAATATTCAGTCTTACAGGCAATTATAACACAAAAGATATCTGTAAGGGGTTATTAATTTATGAAGAATCATGAGAGCTCAGGTCAGAACTACCGTTCAGCAGAGAGATCATGACTCAACTTGGGTGTGTCCCCTTTAGAGGATCTTTTTACAACAGCATTGCTAAGCAATTTTATTTTCTTATCATTGATGCTGAGGGTGATGCTATGTTTCAAGCATTTAAAGAAAGTATTATTCGAGGACTAGGTCAGAACTACCATTCAGCAGAAGTCCCGGAATAATACCCCAGATATCACTGAGTATAAAAACCTAGTATATCAGAAAAAGGAAACTTTCAAACAAGATTTCGGGGGTTACCCATATATCCGAGAGATGTTACCCACGATATAAGCAAGTAAGTTTGAATTTAGGTTTATATCTCGTCACAATCTACTAAATGTGCAAAAACCTATTGACATATCATCAGTGAGACCGTTTATCACATTTGACATTTCATATCTTTAGCATGCTGTGATAGTTCACTGATTTACTATCATTTCCTCTTTTTCACAACAAAACTCATTTTTTAAATTTTTATCATGTTTTTGGCATTTTCAAATTTTCTATTATTTTTTTTTAAATTTTCTCCCCCTAAAATCAAAACATGTTTCAATTTTGATTTTCTGAGAAAATTTGAAACAAACTGTACAAATAAAATGACAAACTGATATCAAATCACTTCAATTCGCCATTCACCTGGCATAAACAATCAGAACTCCCCCTGTCAACAAACTATTTTCCCATTATGATTTCAAAACACTTAAGTTTATTTTAATCAAATGGTTTTTCTGGAAAATTAGTTTTGTTTGACTTAACAAACCACTTGTTGGTTAGGGGATTACTTCATCACTTTGTTCTCCTTTAACCATTTTGAAAGATTTAACAGTTCAAGATTCTATCAACACAAACACTTGTAGAAAATCAAGTACAACTTAATGTCCCTGATTTACCACATATAAGACGAAAAATCACCAGAGTGAAATTTCTCAAGAAATGTGCCGATTCATGTTCCACGCTTACCAACCTGGGAACTCCGGCAAGTCAGGTTTTTCTATTTGAAAAGATTCACCCAAGCCTGACTAGCCTTGGGTGATTTTGAATTCTTGCTCAACAATGATGAAAAATTTGCATCATCCATTGTTAAACCTGAATTCTCAGATTTTACCTCAACAACAGGCTCTTCTGGCTTTGACGAACCAGAATCATTGCTTGCACATGGCTTGTCTGACTTTGACCTGTCAGATTCATTGCCTGATGGTGGCTTGTCTGACTTTGAGACGTCAGATTCATCGCCGACCATCTTCTTCTTCTTCTTTTCTTCTTTCGTCCTCAGATTTGTATCCAATGAATTCGTCTTTCTTGACTTTGCAATCGAGTTAGTTGATTCATCAGAACTCTTATTCAATCTGTCCGGTGAACCCGAAGACAAAATCTTTTCGAGATACTCTCTCGCTTTCTTCCTTTTCTTTCGCAGTCTGTCTTTCTACCCCTGTGAAAGTTTAACTTTCTTTTCTTGAATTTCCTGATCTTGAACTTTAGGTTTTAGAACCTTCTGTTCATGGGGCTTGACGTTGACTGGCTTCTTTGTCAATTTCTGAGAATTAACCCTCAATCTTTCATTTGATCTCCTTGGGCAATCTCTGGCAATATGACCTCTGATTTGACAATTATAGCATCTTCTTGTCTCATAACTCCAATTCTGGCAGTTAACAGCAATGTGTCCTCTCACACCACAGGTGTAGCACACTCTGTTATCATACCATTCACCACTTTCACACCTTATGCTTAGATCATAACATTGTCTGGCTTTGTGGTAATCATCACTCTTCTTGAAAACTGGTTTTGGCTTTGAAGCACTGTGGTCAAACCTGCACCACTTATTACCAACATTTTGTAAGCTTTCATTTTTAGATTTTTGTGGTTTTTTATAATGATTGGATGACTTATCTGATGAACTTTTATTTTCAATTTTGAAGTCTTTCAAATTTTTATCTTTTTGTTTCTGTTCTGCATTCTTCTTAATAGGTTTTTGCTTAGAGCATTCACCTATTTCAGTAGACTGCAAAACAATATTTTGAAAATTTTCTTGTAATTCTAAAAATATTTTTCTTTTCTTTTCTTTTTCTTTTTCATCATCAAATATTTCATCACAATTTTCAATTTTGACTTTGTCAAAATTTGTGACATTGTCACTTATTGGAACAGCATTGATTGGTTTTGGACACACATATGGTGCAGAAGTCACAAAACCTTTCAATTTATTCTCAAGCTCGTTAATTTTATTTCGAGCAATTTCAGCTTCATTTTCAAGCCGAATGATTTTCTGAAGATGAGAATTTATTTCAATCTGTTTTTCAAGATTATTTTTAAAAATAACAGATTTTTCATCTTCTAAAACCTTCATTTGACTTTGAAAATCTTTTTCAATCTTTAATTTTTCATTTTCAAAAATATTTTCTTTTAAATTTTTGATTTCCAAAGTCAAACTGTCCAAACTACTCAACAGTTTGACATTTTCAGACGTCAATTTCTCACAATTTTCTCTCATTTCAAGAATCTGTTTATTATCAGATTCTTTCTCATCCTTCAAGCTTTTGATTTCCAATGTTAAACTCTCTACATTCTTCAGAAGTTTGACATTGTCTGTTTCTGATTTTTCGCATTTCGAGCATTTTCCATTCATCTCTCCAATATCAGCTTCTTTCTTTGAAATTACTTCTTCAAAAACCTGCTGTTTTTCAGTAACATCTTCTTTCTCTTTCTCAGTTTTTACTGCTTCCACTTTGACTTCCTCTAAAGCTTTCTTCTTCAAATCTTCAACCATCTTTTTCAATTCTTCTTCTTTTCGCTTCTTCATTTCTACCACCTTCGGTAGACTTGCTTCACAAACCTCTCTTATCTTCTTCTCCAAATCAGGCAAATATGCTTTATCGGATAACCTTCTTGTGTTGAAAGTAACCTGTCTTGGAAGCAAATTTGTTACAGCATCAAAATCCACTTTTGATGGGTCAACAATTGGATTGCCCCATGGATCCATGTAACATTCCAATTCATCATTCCATCTTTTAGCTCTCTGGGCTTCTTTGAATGGTTCTCTATAATTTTCAATTTCCCATCTCGCATAATCTATTTTCCACCGTCTATCAGGATCAACCTTACTTCTTGACATCTTCAAACACCTGAGAACAAACAAACAAATTTAATCAGTTTAAACAATATCCAACAACACAATGAGCGAAATCACTTGATCCAATGAGCGAAATCTGATTGGACATATGAACGAAATCAGATTGGACAAATAAGCGAAATAGTATTTGACAAATAAGCGAAATCAATATGTTCCAATGAGCGAAATAGCTTCAATGTCCAAATCAGCGAAATCAGATATGTCCTTTTGAGCGAAACCCTAGTTATGTCCGTATAAGCGAAACTAGGTTATGTCACAAAAGCGATATATGATTTGATGACACAAAAGCGAAACCAGTCAATGACTGATAAGCGAAATCAGCTATATGTGTCCAAAAGAGCGAAATTAAGCAATTACTTCGATGTCCGTAAAAGCGAGACCTAGTTTTTAACTGATTTCTACCATTTTTAAGTCGAGTTTAAACCTGAAACTTTCTAGGGTTTGTTAATACTGTATTTTACACGTTATACTCGAAATTCAATCCATTTCAACCGTAGGAACCAGTTTAAATTGAAAAAATATGAAAGAATGTGAGTAGAAAAGAAAGAATCTTGTCGAATCAGCTGTAGTAGTATGAACTCCTCGTCCTGAAACTCTGATACCACTTGTTGGACCGGTTTACGACCTCGAAAAGTCAGTTAAGGACGTTCATCTTCACGTATAAAGGCGGAATCAGTATACACGAAGTTACAACAGCTTTTCCTTTTCAATTCTTTCTTTATTGATGCTTTTTGAATCAGTTTTGACAGAGTTTCGACACCACAAGCATGAGATAGGTTCGCTCCAACATACACAACTAATGACTAGGTTTCGCTTATAAAGCCTTTATATAGTACCAGAGATTTCGCTCATATGACATGACATAAAAGCGAAACCCCTTGAAGACTAATAAGCGAAATCACATTGGGCCATATAAGCGAAATCCTAAAATCTGATTTCGCTTTTAATGACTAACATGTCATTATGAGCGAAATTAACAATATTAAACCCTATTTCAACTTTCAAGCTCCAATCTTGACCGTCTTGACCTAAGACTTAATGCAGACGAAGTCAACAGACATTTTGTGCACCAACAGAGATGGTCTTAGTAGATTATAAGTTTTTTATTTCATTTTCATACCTAACACCTTGTAAGAATTTAAACCCAAGGAAATACAAAGAAGCTATACCACCATCATTGTATGTTTATGTAAGTCTTGTATTTCTTAAACTTTCTTAAAATACATGTTGAATTGATGATGGTTTACAATGCATTTATAAAAGTAGTCAGATGTATGTATGTATATATAATAGAGGTGTTTATTAATATCTCGGCCGATATGGCTTAACCGGCTAGGTTTAAATCGTAAAGCGAACCCTAAAACCTGAGTTTTCAAAGCGTGAGCCAAAGTACCAACCCATATTGCTCCTAACCCAACCTAAACGACTGATTTAGCTCAATATGGGTGGTTTGGTCGGTTATCACGGTTTTTAAACTTTCATATATGAGATGAATCAAATGATAAGACATTTTTACTTGGAAGTGCACGGAGGATTCTGACTTCATCTTAATAGTTGTCACGCTAGTTGCACGCCAACTAACTATTTGATGATGAAGGTTCAACACTTTCACCTCTTTCTCATATTTTCATTATTGTTTTAAAAGTTTATTTAGATTATTAAATCAAATGCAAGACTCGTAATAAATAATCGATGCAATCAAAGGTCACAAAACATTTTTTTTTACTTTTCTAATTACAACTTTTATATTAATACTATTACAAAGTCACATGTGTGTTTTGTTCCATGAACATAGGTGGTCAAGTGACTGAAACTGTATCAGGTCTGGTTTCACAAACAAACGACTTCCTTTAATGACTTGCTAGAAAAAATCAACAACTCTAAGGGCTCGAATAGATGGAAAAAAGTGGTGGGTGTCGTCTTCCATACGACGCTCTGACGAATTTGGAAAGCTAGAAATGACCTTATTTTTGAAGGGATCAAGTTTTTGATAACAAGGGTGGTGGACACAATTAAAGAAGACTCGTCGTTAATATGGCTCAAGCAAAGATTCCCATTAAGCAACAAAGATTGGGAGAGATGGTGTGACTTTAATATCCGCGATGCAATCACATAATTTCTCTTTTTATTCTCTTTTTTTTTGTTGTTTTGTCGGGATTCTCAGTTTCTTGTTGGCCCCTCGTCCAATTTTCATCTTTGAATAAAAATGCGGTTGTTCGAAAAAAAAAACTATGACAAGAGAATTAGAGAAAACAAAAAAGTCTATATGTATATATTCTTTAATGCAAAGGGTCTCACTTTATTATTGGCTTTAGTCTCTCAAAAAGCTTGATAACACCCTAGTTATAGTATATTTGACTCCACACAAAACAACTCTTTTATACCTAAACATTTAAAAGAAACATACCATAAAATCATAAATACAGAATTTTTATATTAAAACGAGTGAGGACACTCATTGATTTGTGAGTGGGACATAGACTAGTTACCATCACAAGTTTACCCAAAGTAGTTGAGGGGCAACTTTGTAATTCTTCTGTTTAAGTCCCCAAGTCAGCCTCATTTGGTGAGTAAACCCAGCCAAGCAAAATGTGTACTACGCACTCCTCCGCGTATCTTAGAAGTCTTCACTCTCTTTTCACCACACATTTCTCCTTTTAGACTTGGCAACTCAAAAGCATAACCCACTTTGGTTTCTAAAACCAATGACATGTACACATTTGACCTTTTGTCAATGTACAACCATCATTCCACTATGTACAACACCTAGCTGTGGTACTTGTCAACTTTTAACCCTAGTTGTGATGACTTTGGAAATATGTGGGAATTACAAAATTGACCTAGTTTTTTTACTCTTTTCATACTTTTGACATTTGTATAAATAATTATCCTATTTAGTCCTTCATCAAATGGCAGATAACATAAAGGTGCCTTATATGTACTTTCTTCTACATGTTAATAAACTAATAAATTTCCCAGCGCGTTGCAACAGCGTCGAAACGTAATGTAACTCGAATTAATACCATTTAATGAAAACGTATCATATTTGACTTGGCTCGTCTATGAACAAAATATATGTCAAAACGTAGACAAACTGAAAACGTACACAAAAATAAGCACGAAAACGTTATTATATTTGACCCGACATATTTGCGAAAGAAAATTTACGTCGAAACGTAAACCAGCTTGAATATATATTGACAGGTGTAAGAAAATAATGTTTTTTAAGTTAAAGAATGGTACGGTGCGTTGCAGTGGGGTGGAAACGTAAAGTAACTCGATTTTATACCGTCAAATGAAAGCGCATTATATTTTACTCGAGTCATTTCTAGAAAACATTTATGTCGAAACCTAAATCAACTTGAATTTATGCCGATAAATATATCAAAATAAGCATGTAAAACTCCATTATAAGTCTTTAAAAAGTTATAGGGTTATAAGTGTAAATGCTAAAAATTGAAGGATAAAGGTAAAAAAATAACACCAAAACCAAAAAAAGTAAAAAAAGAAATATAAAAAAAATCATTGCAAGTTAGTGTAGACGTAACTTGTAATATAATATACAAGCATTCTTTTGACCTACCCACAATTGTGGGTGATGCTGCACCCCTTGAAAAAAAAAGTTTTAAGCGTTAATTTTCGTCGAAAATTCAAATCGCACCCCTTAGATTTTATCAACCGCACCCTTTAAAAATTTTCAACCGTCTCACTTAGAAAAAAATATTATGAATTTATAAAAAAATAAACTAAACATGATTTTTATGAATATATAAGTATATTACAAATTTTATATAATTATTCTTTAACCACTTATTCACTTACTTAACCCAATCCACAGCCAATGACCTTGTGGTCCAGTAGTGGAAAGTGCTTGAGTTCTCAAATGAGGCTCAGGTTCGATCCCCATTCACTGCAAGTGAGGTGGTAAGGTTTACCCACCTTGGTGGGGTTCCTGACGGGGGTCACGGGTTCGAGCCTGGCAGTCGGGATTAAGTTTCCACGAGGTGCAAGGAAGGGCTCTGCACTGCACTCCCCCTCATTTGAACCCGGGTGGCTGTGCTTCCGATAAAAAAAAGGTTGAAGCGCAGTCGGTTGTGGGTTTCCAATCGATCTACACCTTTAAAAAAAACTTAACCCAATCCACAATCTAATTTTATTAACCCAGTTACCCAAGCCCAAACCCAACCCAAAGATTTTGAACTAAATAAAATAACCCAAACCAACCCACACATGACCCATTCGAATTCCAAATTCCGCTCCAAAAATGACGCTCAACGACTACAGTCTACAACACCTCACAGCCGGACGAGGTTTTTGGCCAGAAAATTCAAAACTCTAGCCGTTCCGAACATTATTACGCTGGAATTCTGACTTAGAACGTGTATCCTTTCTTTATTGATTGTTTTTTGTTGTTTTATGTGGTGATTAGGAGAAAATATATATGCATAAGGGTTTGATCTATTTTTGTTTTTTGGGTTTTTAGTTGTTCTAGACTTGTAGTTAATGATTTTTTGTCTTATTTTAAGGTTTGTTTGTTTAAATGATTACTAATCAACATTTAAACTAGGTCTTGAATATTTGAAAATTAAAATTGAAAATTATGGACTATGGTATTGGTTGAACATTATTTATTTATTTTGTTTAAGTGTTTAGTGTTGTTTTATGAACTTATGGAGCGATTTATATGTGATATGAATCATGAGTAGGGAAGTTATGGCGCGATTTCTCAAGAGGAAAAGAGTCGAACCACTTTTTTTTTTCGTCGGATTCTTCTAATTAAAGACCAAGTTATGTTTTAGATAAGTTTTTTGTTGTTTTATTTATTTAATGATTAGGAGAAATAGAAGTAGGAAGGGTTTGAACTTTGATGTTTTTTTGTTGTTAGTTTACTTATGATAGTTTTTTATGTTGTTTACTGTTTTACTTGAAACTTTGTTTATTAATGTGATATGAAGTTAGGAAATTGGGTTTAAATGTTTGAAAATTGAAATTGACCCAACCCGACATGATATAATCTGACCCGCTCTGAAACTTTGTTTGTTTATGTCTACTTGTTTTACATGATCTGACCCGCTATGAACTAATTTTTTTTATATAGTTAAGGGTCTTAAATCTTTAAAAAAAATTCGCACCCTTAGGAAAAAATTTCTGAATCCGTCACTGATTAGATGGGAAAAAAATATACATATAATATACAAGTATTCTTTTTAAGAGAACCTTGAAAAGCATTTTCTTTTTTTTTCCTGGTTAAGTTTAGGTAGGAATATGTTTGGTAGGATTATTGTGTGGTATGTATAGATAATTACCAGGTTTGTATTGATTTAGACCTTTTTATTACTGATAAAGGTGATAATGTATAAGTGGAAATGTTTATACGATCTTAACATGTTCTTGAGATTAAACTATTAAAGTATGCAAATTAAATGATGAACAATAGTTGCGTATTATTTTCATTTTGAACTACTTAAATCATGTGAAAAGTACTTCACTTTTTGTAAAGGGATGTTTACAACACACACATCCGACTTTTTACCTAAATTTAATTAGTAATTATTACTTGCCAAAACTTAGAAACCATACTCATATATGAATGAAATATAACAAATTTATCATTTTCAAGGAGCTAAAGTTTTCCATAGTATGTATTACCAATTTCGGGTGTACATTTGCATGCATACCTTATCTCCTCGTAGATATGCCCATTTATCACCTAACAACTAAGTATAAAAACTAAATTTACGCCATACACAAGTCATCGTCAAACAATAATGATAAGTTTTTATGGTGCATACCGACAATTATTCTTCATATTAGGATCCTTCATTTATATGAACAAAAAGATATAAGCAACCTAAATCCAAAAGAAAACTTACATTTCCTAATCTTATACCAAAATCTAGGTCTGTAAACGAATCAAATGAATCCGAACGAGGGTATGTTTGTGTTTGTTATTTAACTTTAACTAAACACGACTACAAACATATCAGCGAACATTTTTTTATCTAAACGAACACTTCTAAAGCCTATACAAACACTACATGAACATAAGAACGTTATGGGCACCAACGAACATAAACAAACAAATTTAAACAAACACAAATGAACATAACTAAACAAACCCTAGACAAACACAAATAAACATACTCACCATAAGTAAAATTAAAATTTTATATCAATCACTAATCTTAATTCAATTGGACAACCTATTTATTAATAGTAAAAAGTTAGTTCTATTTATATAAGTAGTTAAAATGCCCCCCTTATGTTTACATTTAGATAAATATAACTACTTATATTTAATATAAACGAACGTTCACGAATATAAATGAATAAACAAAACATGTTTTCATGTCCGTCTGTTTACTCAAATGAACAAAAAATGTTAATATTCATTCGTTTAGTAGACAAACGAACACTTCTTGCCAAACAAGTTCACAAATAATTAATGAACGCTCGATTCTTTTACCGATCTACCAAAATCCTTGCAAAAACCAAGGGACCAAACAAACATAGAAAGCATAATAAAAGGATGAAAAAACAATTTATTGAAAATAACCTCTTATCAAACGGCAATCGTTAACGACTTTACAGAAATCCAATTTTGACTGTCTTCGCTCCTCCATATTCCCCCAAAGACGAAGAATCAGATTCTCTCTCTCTCTCTCACACACACACACACACTACAACCTTTTCTCACCTAGAACTCGCACTTTCTTTCTCTCTGCTGTCGCTAACGGAGAAATAGGTATGAAAATGGTGATATATGCATATGTTTACATACATATGGTTATATATTATGTATTTTGTGTACGATATATCGCACTTTTTATGCGTTTTGGTTGATTTAATGCTGTATATGTTGAATTAATTAGGTTTTATATGTTAATTTCAGAAATTGACTCTAGTTTTAGTTTGAATCGGCAGTTATTTCGGATCTCCACTTGCTGTTAAGTGTTTGAATCGCGTGTTTCTAGGGTTACTGTGACTGATAGAACCAGTTTAAGCTCATTTCTTGTGTAAATTTACAGGTGTTATGTACTCGAGGTATTTGTTTTTTCAATTTTTAGGGCTTTTTTGGTATGTTTTTGTTCATTAATTTTGATAGATTATGATTATCTGGCGTTTTAATGATTTTAGGAATGATGTGAAGAAAGTTAGATTAAATGGAAGTTTTTAGGTGAGAATTGTTGTAGTGAAAGTGAATTTTTTTGGATTCATTGTTATTGAATTGGAAAATTGTTTTATACATATATATATATTTCGCTCTAATTGTTTTGGGGGTTTGAAGATGTACTGTTGGATTTATAAAATCTAAACCATATTTGAATCAGAATTATGATTGGATTGGATCTAGTTAAGAAACGAATTAGTTATTCGGCTGTGTTCACTGTTCGTTCATTTATATTCGTTCTATGAGTTATGATTGACTTAATTGGATGTTCCCAAAGGGATAACTGTCTGTTCATAAGTAGTAGTACTATGAGTTTATGCAAATCTTAAATTTGGGTACAGGGTGACATGTGTTTGATTGAAATGCTATCAGGACTTAAATATTTGTACAGAATCTGAATATAACTTTCATAAATTTTGAATGTTTTCTTTGTTCAAGCAAAGAGCATTTAATGTTTGAATTACTGTTTTATTTAGTATCTTCTCATTTCACATAAAAGCAAGTCTCCTGAACAGCCTTAGATATCGTAAAACATTTATTCACTTTTAGATTTTTGGTTATTACTGTTTTATTTTTGACAGTCATCGTTTTACATGAATATTCAGATTACGGATTCCATAGTGGCTTGGAGCAAAACGGTTGGTATCTTATATTCTTATAGTGTCTGCTCCAAGTAGTTCTTACACATTTTGCATGTGAGCAAAGATGGGGTCTGCATGCTGTGTTGCTGCTAGAGATAGAACTATAACAAATGGATCCAATAGTGACGTTATACCGAGAAACATCAGATATTCTCCATCATGGAGTGTTAGGTGGGAAAATAGGCGGCGTGTAGCAGGAGAAGAAGCCTCTATAAATTGGTTTTCCGACGGTATTGTAACAAACGACAGGCTGGATAATAAATCTCAGACAACTGTTGGAACCGCTTATGCATCAGAAGAGGGTAGTCCGTTGGAAAGTTTCCGAAATTTGACGTGGCAAAAGTCTTCTCCTTCTGAAGGATTTACGGTTCCTCCGTCAGGTAAATTTGTTATAGATAAAAGTATATACCATGGATTCAAATTGTTCACACTTTTCAATCGATATTTTCCATCATATCAATTATTATCATGTTATTATTTGAATTTTGAACCCTGTCATATTGCTTCTATAAAAGTAGGTCTGTAAATGAACCGAACGAACATGAACAATGGCATGTTTGTGTTCGTTTATTTAACTTTAACCGAAAACAAACGTATAATCGAACACATTTTTTGTTAGTGTTTGTTTATTAAGAAAATGGGCATGTTCGTGTTCGTTTATGTTCATTCGTATAAAACCTAAATGAACAGTTCACGGACGTAAACAAACATAAACAAACAAACATAATTTAACAAACAATAAACAACACAAATGAACATAATTGAAGAAAACATAAGTGAACGCAAATAAACATAATTTACTAAACATAAACAAACATAAAGTAATTTTTATATGTATTAGTGATCAATTACTAGTAATTCCATTGGAAAATCCATTTTTATTACTAGAAAGCCCAATTACTAATTAGTTATATTTAAATAAGTAGATAGAAAGTTTCTTTTATGTTTAATATTTATATAAATATAACTACTTATGTATTTAAATTGAAACGGACATAAACGAACGAACGTAAACGAACGGACACAAATAAATGTAAATAAACGAACGTAAATGAACACAAATGAACGAACATAAACGGGCGTTCACGAACATAAATGAACGAACAAAACGTGTGTTCATGTTTATTAAATAAACGAACATAAACGGACTTCCTGTCGAACAAGTTCACGAACAGTTTATGAACATTCGGTTCGTTTACAGGCCTATATAAAAGACATTACGTACAATATCTCATGTTCTTTACACTTGTCTCTGCAGACCAATCTGTCTCTCAAATTACTTCAGAGGTACGTAAAACGGAGCAATCATATATTACAAGAAAGCTATAAAATTGTTATCTCTCGTTTTGTTTATATCGTCTCTTCTTTTCATGCATCACGTAGGTGAAGGATCCAAACGAAACTCAACTTGCATCAGAACAATCTCCAACGATGATGTCATCGACACACTCGGTTTCTTCTTTTTCACCGTCCCCATTGTCGTCATCCCAGCCTCATTTCCTACCCCCGTCACGATGGCACGGTCGGTCCCCAGGGCACCATTTATTGCGCCAGGTGTCAGATAGCAGAATTCCCGCAATGAAGTCACCAAACTTATCAATCTCCGAAGAGGGTGGTTCTCCGTTTATGCTCCCAGGGTGGAGCAACGAGTCGAACCGTGGGTCACATGGTGGATCTTCTGATAGCTGGTCTGTACCCGCCTTTAACGAGCTTATGACAGCCTCTCACGGTCACAGAGAACGATGGTCTTTCGATAGCAGCAGAACTAGCGGCAGGGTTTCTTCATCACCGTCTGTTGATTTGCGGACATGTGGCGTGTGCTCGAAACTTCTAACCGAAAGATCGTCTTGGGGGGGCCAGAAGATTATAGCGAGTAACGAGCTTGCTGTCGTTGCGATTTTGATATGCGGGCATGTTTACCATGCAGAGTGTTTGGAAAATATGACGTCTGAAATCAACAAGTATGATCCAGCATGTCCTGTGTGTACGTTTGGGGAGAAAAAGGTTATTAAGTTGTCGGAAAAAGCTTTGAAAGCTGATTTGGAATTGAAGGCTAGGATCAACAAGAAATCAAGAAGTCGGGTGGTTGATGGTGATATGAACGGGGATGATATTATGTTCGATCATCATCATTATCATCATAAGATTAGCCCTAAGATGGGCTCAAGTTCGAGTATGAAGTCATCTGTTGGAAGGCCTTTCTTAAAGCGACACTTCTCTTTTGGTTCGAAAGGCAGTCGGTCCATGTCAGACAACAATTTCGCCCGCAAAAAAGGGTTTTTCTGGGCAAGATCGAGCAAGGAGTGATCGTACGTTGCTCTAAAAGGTAACATATTAGGATTTAATTTGTATATGTTTATATGCTATGCTATTTTTTCATTCTAACAATGGTATTTTGGTAAATGATGACAGTTGTAGGTGGATCGGACGGTTGGTCTCTCTGGAAATCTTGATCTACGGCGGTATCATTTCGTCTTTAAAGATCTCGGGTATGACTAGGATTAGTTCTCCTCAAGATACTGTAAAGCAGGGTTTGAATAACACATAATCATTGATAATCTTGATGAATATGGTATAATATATAAGTGGGGAGAAAATCAAAGTAATTGGATGCATTAGTTTCAAGTTTGTGTTTTGTAAATCTAAATTTATTTTTGTTTCTTTTTGATTTTTGTTGGCTTTCACATTTGCTTTGCTGACAATAATATCAGTAGTTGCCAAAGTTTCATGATTTTTTCATTTGCATATATTTATTACTCATAGATTTATGTACTTAAATCTGGATTTTATTTGTATGTTATTAATGTTATAAAAACAATTGATACGGCTTCTTATAATATAAACAGTAATAGTTATCAATAATAACTCGGGGTGTAAACAAGCACAAGCCTGATGTAATCTAGCAGAGCCAAACAGGTTTTGAATAACAAATAATGATAATGTTGATCAATATGGCATAATATATATGTGGCGAGAGATCAAAGGAATTGAATAGATTAGTTTCAAGGTCTGTGTTCGGTAGATCGTATTATGTTATATCATATATTATATATGTAGTTGAAAATCTGGTTTGTCTCACAGATTTGTACTGTAGACAAGGCACTCTGTTTCAGACACAAAGTAATGCTATTTAATGCTTAATTTTTATTATTATTTCGTTTTTTTAGTATTAATTCAAACATTATGGGGTTGTTTGGCTAAGCGACTTATTTACTTATTTACTTTTTGAAAAGTTAAAAGGTGTTTGGGTTAGCTTATTATGTGAGAGGAATAAGTAAATAAGTCATTCCATTATGACTTATTTGCTTTTCAAATAAGCAAATAAGTAAATATGTCAAAAAAATAAGCTTAGCCAAACAGCCCCTATATATGTAGTTGAAAATCTGGTTTGTCTCACAGATTTGTACTGTAGACAAGGCACTCTGTTTCAGACACAAAGTAATGCTATTTAATGCTTAATTTTTATTATTATTTTGTTTTTTTAGTATTAATTCAAACATTATATATGTAGTTGAAAATCTGGTTTGTCTCACAGATTTGTACTGTAGACAAGGCACTCTGTTTCAGACACAAACTAATGCTATTTAATGCTTAATTTTTATTATTATTTCGTTTTTTTAGTATTAATTCAAACATTATATATGTAGTTGAAAATCTGGTTTGTCTCACAGATTTGTACTATAGACAAGGCACTCTATTTCAGACACAGTAATGCTATTTAATGCTTAATTTTTATTATTATTTCGTTTTTTTAGTATTAATTCAAACATTATATATGTAGTTGAAAATCTGGTTTGTCTCACAGATTTCTACTGTAGACAAGGCACTCTGTTTCAGACACAAAGTAATGCTATTTAATGCTTAATTTTTATTATTATTTCGTTTTTTAGTATTAATTCAAACAACTAGCATGCTTAGGTGTGTAACTAAACCGTAGGGGTGTGAACAAGCAGGCCGAGCCCGAGCTTGACTGGGCTCGAGAGTAAAACCCAAAGTTCGAGCTCGGCTCGAGCTATTTTAAGAACAACCCCAGACAAGCATCGAGCTCGCTTCAATATCGCTTAAACGAGCCAAAGCTTAGCTCGAGCTCGGCTCGCCAATGTTATCATCATTATTATTATTATACTATATATAAAATAAATAAATTTTTGTTTGAGCTTGTTTAGGCTCGAGAGCCTAAACGAGCTTTGTATATCAGGCTCGAGCTCGGGCTCGATAACTAAACGAGCTCTATTTTAGGCTCGAGTTCGGGCTCGTTAAAACTCGGCTCATTCGAGCTTTTAACCGAGCCGATAACGAGTAGCTCTCGAGCCTCTGAGCTTGTTTAAACCCCTACTAAACCGAGTTTGAACTTGGCCCGTTGAGTATTTTTTTCGAGCTCCGGTCAGATTTGATTTGTTTATTATTATTCATTGAGTATTTAATTATTATATTTAAATTAAATACATATATAGTTATTTTGTAATTACAGTTTTATGTATATATAACATATTATATATTATTTAGTTATTTTTGTCATTATGGTATGCATTAGGTGTATATTTTTATTATATTAAAATTATTATATTTATATAAATAATGTCGTTTAGACTCAAGGATTAGTCAAAAGCTACATATATGAAGCTTAGACTCATTTATCTGATGAGCTTTGTAATTAGCTTGCGTACATCCATAAGCATGTGTTGCTGATGGAAAGCACACTAAGATCATATGTAGTCGGGGTGTCCTAGTAGGTCGTTTTTTCTCCCCATATACGGACGTCTTCCCTCCCTATCTCTTCAATTGGCCACCTTTTCCTTCACATCCAACATTGCTAAGATATGGGTCATGCTAGTGCTTAATAGTTAATAACTTGGTGCTCATAAATTTTATCTTCAAATAACTCGCTCTCCTTTATGGAAGTCTGTTGGTTCTCGTTGCCCATGAACCACCCATTACGGATGGTTTCAGTAACACAATACACATCACTAATACATGTAACAAGTAACTTCTATGGGTTCCACATAACAAGTGTAGAGAGACTTAATAAGTTACTATAAAAAGTAGTTGTTTGGTGTGTAGCTAGTGTTGGTAATTCTACCTAAAAGTATTTCCCGGCACCATACTCAAAGCTAACGATTACACGGTGAGTATTAGGACCTCAAGACATTGTGAAAGCAAGTTTTGAACAAAGTGGTTTCTTACTTTGTGAATAAAAAACCGGAATCGTCTCTATTTTATATAAAAGTTTTTACATTTTCTATCTAAATATTAAAAATTATTTATCACATTTGATTCCGAAGTATCACAATTATGCATATTATCCATATTAACCTTCACGCTTTTGATCCTTTGAATGGATGCTCGTTAGTAATTTTTGTTAGTTTTTAAATGACTATTTTACCCCTTAACTAAAAAACCAAAAGATAAAAAGTTACCAAACGGTCCAAACACCCCCTTGTCTTTTTCGTCTTCTATTCCGACCACCACTTTTTCCTGTAAAATGAACCAAGTGCCACTTCACCACATAAGTGTGTTATTCAAAAAAACTAACTAAGATGTACTTAAAACGCTTAAATATGTTTACTTTTGAATAAACTACTAAGGCCATGTGTAGTGAAATGCCACGTCATAGAGGGGTTTTACAAGACGTTATATCACTAGAGCGCGTAGTTATAAAACCTCTACCTCATCATTATCCAATTAATTAATTTTTAATTTATTATAATTAATTTCTAACTTTATAAAATTAAAAACCATTTCACTAAATAAAAAAAAGACATTACAATAAAATAAAATAAAAAACATTACACTAAAATAAAATAAAAAACTCAAAGGTTTTTGATTAAAATTGACAAAACCGGATTCGTATGGGGTGGGTCGAGTGGGAACAGGAGACACGGGACGGGTAGGATTGCTACTTTGATTCGGGTCCGCACTCGAACGAGGAGGAATAAAACCGCGGTTGAAGGGTTGCATTATATAAAAATTCTAGATTTAAAAAAAGGTAGAGATAAAGAGGGTTTGAGAGTGTGTTGAGTGTATTGGATTTTATAAAAATAGGGAAGATGGGGGTATATTTATATGAGAGAAAGTAATTCAATTGAATTAATTTATTTTACTTTTATGACCGTTTGCAACGGTCAGATTTTTGATTTCCATAATTGAAACGCCGCGATACACATAACAGTAACAAGAATTTTAAACCCCATAGCCCAATCCCTCGTGATAAAGCGCCCCATTAGACTACCCGTAATGGGCGTGGTCTTTTAAAAATTTTCAGCCAAACACGCCCCATCTCGCCCCAGCCCCACCCCCATGGCGTGTTTGGGCGTTTTTTTTTGAAAAAAATTGGTCCAGCGTGTTTTGAAACACGCCAATTATGCACAAATTTTCAAATTTTGACCGTTTTCAAACGGTAAAAACATTTATTGTTTTTATTTTTTTAAATCCCATTTTAATCTTTAAATACCCCACATTTCTTCTAACTTTTTATAAAAAACTCACTTTCTATCAACCTTTCTCTCAACCCAATCTTCCAACTTTTTTAAACTCAACCATGAATTCATTTCGACCCTCGTTTGGTGTTCCGTCAAGACCCGGGAACCCGAATACCACCCAACCCCAACAAAACTTTAACCTTCAAGACATGGACCCGAACATGTTATCGTACGTGGCTTAGTTGAGCGGCTCTACTCCTTACATGCCACACACTTACGACCTTAAACAACCCGACGCCTCGCAACAATCCCAACAACAACCCGAACTCGAGGTGGATATCGTGCAAGAGACGCAACCCGAACCGGAGCGAGAGACATACAAACGCGGTAAAAGGTCACATAAAAAGAAGGACACGGACCAACCTCGTCGTAAGCATACTTACGTTATTTAGACGAAGGACGAGGAATACACGTTGGTTCGGTCGTGGGTCAATTTTTCGGAGGACCCCGATGTTGGTAAGTGTTATTTTTTTACTTATTTTTTTTCTACACGTCGATTTTTTTTTAACGTACGACTTTTTTTTTTTTTTTTTACTTTTTGTAGCAAACTTTCAAAACGGTCCAGAATTTTGGAATAGGATTCGTGAGCTTTTTTATAGCACGTGGGGAAATGGTGAACATCGTGACAAGGATTCCATCTCTAGCAAATGGACCGATATCAACAATAAGTGTCACGCTTTCCAAGAAGTTTATCAACGAAACTACGATAATCGGCCGAGCGGAGAAGGTGACGTCGGTGGTTTAACGAGGCCTATGGAAGAGTTTGAGAAAACGAAAGACGTTTTCACGTACTATAATTGTTGGGACCTACTAAGAAAAAGTCCGAAGTGGGCTGGCGTACCAACCATGACGTCTAGTAGTAGACGTAAAGCTAAACGGTCGAAAACGTCATCCTCCGTTGACCCTGAAACACCAACATCGGATGCCCGCAACGTGGATTTAAATGTTGTTGTGGACGATGACGAGGAAGTTGAAGAGTTGACCCGACCGGCCGGTAGAAGAAAGGATAAGCGAACCGGGAAAAAAAAACCGATGGAGTCATCTTTCGATCTCGAGTCGAAGGAAGATTTCGAGCAGATGAACCGTTGTCTCCAAGACATTCGAGACCTCGGCCACAAGCGTTGGGAGACTATGAAAGAATGAGTCGCCGAAAACAAAAAAATTAACGAGATGCAAGCGGCGGGGTAAACGGAAAAAGGACATAGAGTTTTTGTCCAAACCGATCGACCACCTCCAAGGCGACGCGTTGATCGTTGCGCAAATGCACCGCCAAAAACTTCGGGAAAAATACGGACTTTAGATCATTATCTTTTTTTTTAAGTTTATTTCTTGTTTTATTTCCTTTTTTTAAGTTATGTCGGTTTTTATTTCTAGTATTGTATTTTTTTTAATTTAATGAAGTATTTTAAGTTTTTAATTTAAAAAATAATAATTGTGTAATGATTGGATGGCGTATTATTATGCATTATTCCACTAAGTCACTTCTGTAAAAACGTCCAAAGCCTTTATACTAACTAGATTGTCACACATATACTAATGTAACTTTTAAAATTGAGGGATGAACCTCGAAAACCAAGATGTAAACATATCCGTATAATTAATTCCATTCTTTTATCGTTTCAATTCTTTTATCCTTTCAAGTTCAACTATATCCAATCAAACACACATGAAACAATAACAATGTTTTGCGGGTGACTCATGACATACGTGGCACAAAATTCCATCTTACTCGACACATGCAATGAAACGTGTAACCAAAACCCCATGCAACAACCGCCACCTTTTCTTTTATCTATTTACACTACACAAACACGACAAACACCACCCCCATAAATAATAATAACAAAGCCCCAACATTCTTTTTCTTCATTAGTAATATAATAATATTCACTCATCAGTACCATCGAACTTTACGTACAAAAGTATTTCTATTTTCTTCAATCCAAACAATGACAGACATACGTGACGAGCAGGGCCGTCCGATTCAACTCACCGACGAGTTCGGCCAACCGGTTCAACTCACCGACGAGCATGGTGTCCCCATCCGCATCACCGGTGTTGCCACCACCGTTGGATCGGATCCTCAGGGCCAGGTGACTATTGGGTCGGAGCTTCATAATAAGACGACGCATGATCACACGACCCAAACGACCGTGGGTGAGGAGATGCATGGGGGGACCCACTTTGCTCCGACACCGGTTGATTATGTGAAACATGGTGCTGGTGCGGTTGCGGGTGCTGGGGCCGTGACGGTGGGTGCGGTGGCTGGAGTTGGAAAAGCGGCTACCGGTTCTGTTACTGGCGGTGCAACACCGGGGAGTCATACCCAGCAACATGTTGCTGGGGATGAGAAGAAAGAGCTACAACGGTCTACGAGTTCTAGCTCTAGTTCGGTAAGATAAAAATTTCGAGCCCTTTACTCGGAACACGTCTATAATATATTTAACTTACACATGAATTAAATGACTTAAGTATGCAAAGGCAAAGTCGTTAAAACACCTTGGTTATGGAGGGGAAAGTCTTGGGTTCAATTCTCATATAAATTTGACCTGGTATAACCAAGGTTAGGAGAACTCGCTAGTTGTTAGTCGGTCGGTGAGGTGGGGACTAGCGACTACTCGGGATTAATTAGATCAGGTTTTTTATATGTAATATTCAGTTTTTTGTATACATATAATTTAGAAAAAAGTATATCATATAATATGACTTAACGTACGCTGCGTACGTGATGACAAAATCGCACTTTACTTTACCAAAAAGTGAAAATCGCATGTCGTAAAAAACCAAATATCACATTTTATAAAAAAAAAATCAAAATCGCATGTTGAAAAAAATTGCCTTTTGATACTGCTTCTCGTACCCGACGTACATTAAGACAATTTGTACAATAATCAGCCTCCACACATTTATACAGGTAAATATTTTAAAGTAGCTAGGTTTTAACCCCTACTCAACTCATTTTTTTAAGTTTACAAGATTAATTGTTGGAATTTACATGGTTTGGTTGGAAACTGGCCGGAATTTAGAGGTTTTGGCTGGATAATACAGTTTTTTTGGTCGGAATCTGGCAGGAATCGCCGATTTTTGGCAGCTGATTAGGTCTGACTAAGCCCGACTAGAGCCAACTAGCGATTAATGGACTGGTTAACGAAAAATTACTCAGTTACTGGCCTCGTCGACTAGTCGCGATTTTTAAAATACTGAACGTAACCAACACATAACTTGCTATTTTTCTTTTAAAATAAAGTAATACGACTACGTGTAGATAATCTAGCGTTACAGTTTTTAAAGTAATATATAATCTCGTACACATTACTTATTCGTTGATTCTATGCATAAACAAATTTGTTCAGTTTTTTTTAAATTGTTTTTTTTTTTTTAACTTGGGATATCTTTTTAATAATAATTTTGAAGATATATATGAGTTTGCATTTTAATATATTTTTACATATTGAAAATAGAAAGTAACTCATAAATCGGAAAAATAAAATGATTTATTTTGTTACATGTAATATATAATAATTAAACTGTTGCTTGTTTAGTTGTTTTAAATGTTTCGGAGGGACTAAATAATGTTAAATAAGTATTGGTTGCAGTCGGAAGACGATGGACAAGGAGGGAGGAGGAAGAAGAAGAAAGGTTTGATGCAGAAAATAAAAGAGAAGCTTCCGGGACACAGCGACAAAGCCGCACACAGCCCCGGCACCACCGACACCGACACCAAAGTAAGTGAGACCAAAGTGGGTACCGCTGCTGGAAGACCAGTTACGATGGAGCACCATGAACAAGAACACCAAAAGAAAGGTTTCTTAAACAAGATCAAAGACAAACTTCCCGGCCATCATTAATCATCTTTCTTTTTACTGTTTTAGTATGTGTGTTCTATTTGTGTGTAGGTGGATTCTGTTTTTTTTTTTTCAGTTTCAGTTGCTAGATGGTTTGAGTTGTCTTGTGTTTTATTTTTTCGTCTTTGGATTATATAATTATTATATATTTTTCCTTATGGAATTCACAAGTATATAGTATGTTTTTTTATGTTTATTTATACTTTAAATATTGCATGATGAATATTTACCCTATGATGGCTGATTATGATCCGTTAATAGCTTTGGTTGGCCATTTAGAAAGTCGATTTATATAAAAAGAACAGCTCCCAGAATTCTATTTTATCCAAACAAAACAATATTTTTATGTGGTAATTCGAATAATTTATTTTATTTATGATTACTTAATATGTCACCTGAATTACGCACATCTCTACACCTAGGGTCGGGGATCCGAGCGAACACCTTGACCTACACCTAGACTCCGAAGTCAAGTCTATTACCCTCTCCGTAGTGCAAGTGCAGTAACTGTGGCTCCTGAGTAAGCTTTATAAACTCTGAAACCCAAGAGTCGAGTCTATTACCCCTCTCCATGAGTAGTGTAAGTGCAATAACCTGTCGAATAATTGTGGCAAAAGAATGTCAGGAGTGCGAATTATCAAGAGTTTCGATGTTCCGGATTATTGACAGTTAGTGTGTGTTAAACTTGTTTCCCTAATCTACATAAGTGTGTTCCGTATTATTGGGTTATCCGGAACTTGCGATAAGTTCAGGATATGTTGGTTTTCTTATAAATACGGATATAGTGTGTTAGTTGAGTAGTCCTTGGTTAATTCAATTGTGATAGAGTGAGTTTAGAGAGAGAAACTGTGGGTGACTGATGAAACAATGGTTAACCGGGTGGGGTTAACTCACTGGTCTCGTCAAGTAGGGTTAATCCCTTCTTTCCGAGGATCGTTGGCTGGATCGTCCGCTGGTTGGTTTCCTGCATAAGGAAACAAGCCGTGACTCGTAACAAGGAGGATGGGGTGGGGGGTGCTCCTTGTTACCACTCTCCGGCGTGAGAATCAGTAGTTTGCTTGGGAAGCAAAGTGTGATAGTAGTAGTAGTAAGAAAGTTCAGAAGTGATACCTCAAACCTGGTTTTGGATGGGTATTTATAGCCGATGAGTGAAGGAGAGTAGTTGAGTAGCTAGTCTGACATCGCACAGTCTTTCGTAGGTGTGTCAGACCTGTCAGTTACGGTGGTGATGCCACGTCTTACTGTGGTGTCAGACTGTTGCACACGTGTGGGCTAGTAGGCGACTGTTCTCAGTGCCACTTGCACTGAGTGTCAGACCCACTTGCCTTGTAGGCAGGATGCGGTGCCAGGCCGCATCGCTGCTTGCGGCCACTGATGTTGTTCCCGCGTTCTTTGTTCTATCCAAGATGCATGCGGGATGCGATGCCATGCCGCATCGCCGCTTAGTGACTGTTACTGTTGTCCAGATCCCTTGTCGTGACGAAAATGTTCATAGGATGCGGTGCCAGGCCGCATCGCTATGCGTAACATTTGTACTTAAGGTAAGTCTTCTCATCAATGGACAGATTGGACCGCTGTGCCTGCACGGACACAGGTAAGTTCCTGCTGGTGGGAGTTTTTTATAAGGGTAATGGTCACTCGCGGTCGTGCTGACGAGAGATCTGGGACCATACACCTTCAAGTCCCCCCAGTCTAGTGTTCCTTCCTTATGCAAGTTGCATGTAGGAGGGATACTGGACTATGGTGTCTAGAAGGTAGAATATAGGCCATGCAGATGGCTCCTACTTTCAGTAAATCGAACTGCTGACTGTTCGGTCGGTAGGCTGTTCGAGTGGATTGTTTCTTCCTTTGAGAAGGATGTGTTTGAAAACCTTGAATTCCACACCGGTGAGCAAGTTTCGAACCAACCTTTGAAACGGTGACTGAAGATGTTAGCAGAGTTTGAACCAACCTTTGAGATGGTGACGGAAAGTGTTCCGCAGGGTTCGAACCAACCTTTGAGATGGTGACGGAAGGTGTTCGTTACCGCAACTCTAGTTGTAACCTCTGTGTCAGCTTATGCAATGTTTGTAAGTACTTTGCTCAAGCTCTATGTTCAACTGGACATTCAACGACGATCCCTGTTTTGTGGGGTGTTCGTGTTCTCCAGTTTAGCTCTCTAGTAACCGCACGTCCTCTGCGGTTTAGCTCTCAAGTAACCGCACGTCCTTTGCGGTTACCTCGTTGCTGCACCTTGTTATCCATGTGTGTTTGGGCCACGTGGGGTAGTTGCGTCATTGTTGGCTGTGTTTGGTCGAACAATGTGAATATGGACTATGGGCAGATAAACATAGTCATAGGCATGGTTGTGCCCACCATTGTTTATTCTATGCGGTCCATAGGTGGGTAATCAGTCATAAGCAGACTTGTTACCACCGTTCTGGAGCTACTTTCCTTCACGCTTTGGTGGAAAGTAGTTTTCTTTTAAGTAGTGTCGCCGGGGGAGATCACCTTAGATATTTGGGAAGTTGGTTGAAACTCTTCCACATTCATTCTGTAACCACTTCCCTTCACGTTTAGTTGGAAAGCAGTTTTCCTAGAAGTAGCTTTGATAAACCGCGTGGCGGTTTAGTCGTGGCTCTTCCGTAGCTACCGTTAGGGTAATTATATTCCGCCGCAGCTACTCGTGAGTGCCTGCGGTTTGCGTCAAAGAACTCGCTTCTAAAGAGTTTGAAGCTTGGATGTGGCTCTTGAAGGATCAGGAGTCAGGGTTGCTGATGTGCGGTTGCTCAGCATACCTATCCTTTGTCCTAAGGAGAAGTTGTTTGCGTTCCCTCCGTGGTTGTGAACCGGGCGCGAGGGATTTGAAACTTGAAGAAACTTGTATGGAACGCGGTTGGCCGCATCCTGAGAAGCGGTTTTCGTAGTCCAAAGAACCATGCTGGTTCTGAGTATCTGACACACCTGTGCGGGTTCGTGTGTGTCATCTCCGCATATTCCACGTGTGCTCGTGGGTATGTGCGGTTTATTGTTTATACCCCTTTATATAATGTGGAGATATATATTTTTGCCTTTTTTGAGGGGTATGTAAAAAACGAAATGCGGTATGGGTTATGGTGCGGTAAACCAGAGAAACCGCATGCCGCCTATGTTTGGATAATGTTGTCGCTTTCTGTTGCATACGTCAGGATTGCACGTGTGGGTTGGTGAAAGTTGGTAGGATTTCTGTCATGTGCTGGTCTGAAAGGACGTTTGCACTGCCCGAGTTCATAAATGCACTGTAGCAAGTAGTGTAAAAGGTCTTTTATGTTAGGCGCGTGGTCCGCCACGTGCGCGTGATAACCGTCAGTGGAAACGTCGCTGAGCACGTGGCGTCCCGTAATTGGCCTATTTTGAACGTGATAAGTCGGTTTCCTGCATCGCATTAATTGCGATGAGTATATAAGGGGAAACCGTTTGATTTCTCCTCACTTTGTTCAAAATTTCAGGTGAAAGAGTGTTATCTTTGTCTTCTCCGATAAACTCTATCTGAATTTCCGGTCAAGTTTCTTGGTTTTTCTTTAACCTCATTCTTATATCTTCTTTATTACTGATGGCTGAACCATCCAGTCCACACAATGTTGAGGGTGAAAACCCTGAACATTCTTCCCCGGTGGCGGCGGAAGAAGAAGACGACGGTGGTAGTGCCACGGGCGGGGGCCTACCGGTTCTGAAATGGTCGAAGGTGTTGTTTAACCACCTGATGACCAGCATACAAATGCCCCAGGAGTTTGGGACTGTTTATCCCAAGGAGGGTGACACCGGTGCCGCTGCTCCGGCCGGTTATGTCACCATGTGGGCTGATTCTTTTATTGACGGTAACCTTCGTTTACCGTTAACTGTTTTTGTTGCTGAGGTTCTGGAGTACTACAAAGTCCATATCTCCCAGATGAGTCCGTTCGGGATGATTCGTATTAGAAACTTTGAGTACACTTTCCGTGCTCTTGGTTTGCCGGTTACCGTCGAAAATTTCCGACGGTTCTACCAGTTAACTGTAAATACTGGGTTTTTCTCTTTTAGTCAACGATATGGGAGCCCCAAGATGATGACCCCTCCGAAGGGTATTTCTAAGTGGAAGACAAACTTCTTCTACATTAAGGCAGCCACGGTTGTTGCTAACATGACCTTGCGGCATGGTAATGAGGCTATCCCTGCGGAGGATATTGCTCTTTCTAGTGCGGAGACTGTGGAGTGGTTCCCCAGGTTGAGGACTATTGAGCATAAGCAGCTGGACAACAATCAGTCGTGGGTGCTGCGGATGATGCTCACCAGGCCTGATAGGCATGCAAGGCCCGTTGTGCGGGAGAAAACTGGTGGTAAGTGTTCTTACTCTTATGCGGTTTCCTTATCCCCTTGCTTGTTACTGATTTGTAATTTGTACTATCAGAAGTTGTTGAGCTGTGGAAGATATTTGATCCGGCCTTTACAGGCAAGGTTGATATTGTAAAGTGTGCGGAAGGTGAAGGTTTTAACTTGACTACTGTCAATAACTTCCGCGTTCCTAAATGCGATGCACTGAACGCACCCCTGCCGGAAGGCAAAGGTATAATCCGTAACCTTCTTACTTGCCTTCTAAGGTTTACCTTGCTGATCTTCTTGTTTGATGATCGAAATGCAGGTACTCTTGGGGTCCTGGGTAAGTTTGAGTTGAAAGGTGCCCCTAAGAAGCATGCAGAGAAAAAGCATGTGGAGAGACCCGTGCGGGGTCGCGGCAAGAAAAAACCTGATGCTCCTGTTGTTCCGCCTTTGGTGCCGCAGGCGGCAGGTATCTCTCGTTCTCGTTTCCGCAAGTATACCGATTACGTGGTAGTATTTGACACCCTTGAGGGTTTGGGTGTTCCAGGTGGTGGTGCGGCTGCAGGTGGGACTTCTGCAGGTTCCAAGCCTGCTGATGAGAAGAAGAAGAGAAAGGCAGAGAAGGTTGTCGATGCCGGTGAGAAGAAGCGTCCAAAGATACAGACCAGACGGGTGGCTTTTGTGGGACCTGCGAAACCAGCGGTTGTTTCTAGTAAGCGATGCATAATTTGTACAAGCATTTTGTCTTTGTACTTGTAGTTTAAATTGTTTATGCTTCCATTACAGAACCGCAAGATGAAGGATTTTCTATTTTTGATGCTCCTCATTCTCCCCCGCGTGACACAGCTGCGGGCGCGGGGGTTAAGGTGGTGCCTGAGCCCTCTGCGCGGGCAGAGGATACTGGGAAGGGGCCTGCGGCACAGATTTATGACACGGTGGACTCCCATGATAATTTGATTTCCCCGCAGGTCACTGATGATCTGAACTTGAAGTTTGATCATACTGAGATGAAGAAGTCCCCTGCTGCTGAGAAAGCTTCTGGTTCCACTTCTGGGGTGCGGGTTTTACAGGAACTCCTATTCAGCCTGAAGAGTCTGAATTGGAGTTTTATTACCCGCACCTATACTGAAGACCGGGCCATGACCTATCACCACCCCCCATGGACTGTAATGCAAGGGGATGATATTTCTGCTGATCCCTCCGCATGTAGGGAGATTTTGGGTGGTTTGGGCACCCTTTTTGAAGTCAATCGGGCCCGTTCTTTGCCAAGTGAGGTCTAGATTAATCAACTCTCCTCCATGCTTGTTGGGAGTTCCATAATGGCAAATGCCATTATGGAAAACTACAAGGTGCTGGGGCGCAAGGAGGAGGAGAATGCGCGCTTGCGGGCTGAAGCTGAAGAGTTGGTTAAGGCTGCTCGTGCGGGTGCAGAGCAGCTTGAAAAGGATAAGGCTGCCTTTGAAAAGCGCAAGCAGACTGAGGAGTGGGCTGCAACTGCTGAGCTTAAACAGGTTCTTACCCTTGCAAAACTGCTTTCTGATGAGCGCAAGAGTTGGAAAGAATCTCTTTCTAATGAGCGCAAGACACTTTCTGATGAGCGCAAGACTTGGAAAGAATCTTGGACCAAACAGAATGAAACTCTCTTTCGTGTTCGTCAGGAGCTTAGCAATGCCAAGGCAGCGAATGCTGCTTTGGTTAAGGAGAGAGCCGCAGCTGATGCGGTTGCCAAAGAGGCCAAGGAGGCAGAAGCTCGCCTTGCCAAGGCTCTTGAAGAGGCCAAGGAGGCGGAGGCCCGTGCGGCCAAGGCTCTTGAAAGGGCAAATGCTGACCGCACCAAGTTAGACAAGACTGTTCAGGGCCTCCAGGTATGAATTTCTTTTGCTCTTGAATTTGTATATATATTTCACAAGTATGTTGATCAACTTTGTGTACTTTGTGTTCTTGTAAAAAGGCGGAAGTGCGGAGTCGGGTGGCCGCTGTTGAGGAGATCAGTGCCCGTGCTGCTGATGCTGAAGCGCGGGCTAGGGAGGTTGCAGAGGCTAGAGATAGCCTTGCTGCTTCACTTGATCAGCTCAAGGACGATCGCGAATGGATGCGTATGCACGGTATCGGGCATGTAAGTATCCGTTGCCTATGCTATCTTTTTTAGGTTTGCCTTTGATAACCGTAGTATTCTTGTTTCGCAGATTGTTACGTCCATCCTTGACGCACCTGAGAATGTGGCAGGTGTCAATGAGATTAGGCAGTGCGCCCGGGGTGCTGGTTTTAAAGCTGGCTACAATCGTTGCATTGCTTATATGAATATTATGGCCCAGGGCAAATATACTGATGAAAGGTCTGGGTTCCATGGTGTGGACACTGAAGCGTTTCTTGCTGCCGCTCTTGCGGCGTACAACGACACGTCCATTGCCGCTCTTGAGGAGCTTGAGGAATGCCTGGAAGCGGAAGACTATGTAGACCGCTTGCGGGTGTTATATGCTGATGAGGAAGATGGGGAAAAGCCTGCTGTTGAGGACAAGGATGGTGTGGGCTCTAGCGGTACAAAGAAAGACTAGGCTGGCCTGCGTGCCTTTTTTGTTTCCTCAATGTAAATGTTAAAAACCTTATGTAAATCCTTTGTGCACCGCGTGGGTGTAGGAATTTTTTGAATATAAAGTTTTAACCGTTTGTTCCAGTTGTACAAGTGTTTTTATTATTTGCATGTTTGAACTTGTATGAATTGATGTTATTCTATATAACACAATCTGTATTTGCCTTTTGCATACCTTGGTGATATGCAAGTATGAAGAATTCTACCCGCTGTAAAGCGCCGGCGGATAGGCAGTTGATGCTTTTGCCATTGTTGGCCTATTACAATAGTTGCGTGTGGTTACCGCTCTGTGTGGGTATCGCGAATAAAGATTTTGCCAATCTGTTTTTGTAGATACCGCAGAGTGGAACACGCATTTGTAATAGAAGTAAATAAACAATATTGCATTGAATCGTTTATTTATTTATTTGCACATGGCCTGCGGCCCGATAGGTTACATGGTGGATGTAAAAAACATGGCTTACATATAACAGCGTCGAAGCTGCTGTGCATTCCATGTGCGTGCGATAGTTTCGCCCTCTAATGTTTGCAGTTTATACGCGCCTTTGCCCAGGACCTCTTGGATGAGGTAGGGTCCTTCCCACTTGGGGGCAAGTTTTCCTGGGCGTTCCACGTTAGACGCTTCATTGTCACGAAGGACGTAGTCTCCTGGGTTGAATGTACAAATGCGGACGCGTGCATTGTAGTACTTTTCCAGTTTGGTTTTGTACTTGGCCTCATTGATGGCAGCGTTTTCACGCCTTTCTTCCAGGAGGTCCAAGTCAACCCTGCGTTCCTCATTGTTGTCTATCTTGTTGATAGCCAACATTCTAGGTGAAGGGAGGCCTACTTCTGCGGGGATCACCGCTTCAGTGCCATAAACCAGGCTGAAGAGTGTCTCACCGTTACTTGTCTTTGGGCTTGTCCTGTGGGCCCATAAGATACTTGGGAGTTCATCAACCCAGCCACGTCTGGCTGTTCCCAACCGTGCTTTGATGCCTTCGACTAAACTTTTATTGATACTCTCGACTTTGCCATTCCCTTGCGGATGCGCCACTGAGGAGAATATGTGTTCAATGTTTAGCTCTTTTAGCCATTTTTGAAAGTCATCGGCGGCGAAGTTGGTACCGTTGTCGGTAACGATGCACATTGGTAGACCGAAACGGCAGATGATATGTTCCCAGAGGAATTTCCTTGTTATCATAGCGATGGTTGAGGCGAGCGGTTTTGCCTCTACCCATTTTGTAAAGTAATCAACAGCCACTATGATAAACTTCACTGCACCTGGTGCGTCTGGAAAAGGTCCCACCACATCGATTTCCCATTTCTGGAATGGCCATGCGGTGGTGACGGGGATCAGGTTGTTCTTGGGGCGCAAGGTCTTGGGAGCATGCCGCTGACAATTGAAACACTTGCGCAAGATTTTGACTGCATCCAGGTGCATGCCGGGCCAGTAGTACCCGGCATTCATGATTTTGGCCACCACCATGCGTGGGCCTGCATGTATGCCACATATTCCTTCGTGAATTTCTCTGATAAGGTATGTGGCATCTTGGGGGTCGACGCATCGTAGTAGTGGTCCCAGGTATGATTTTCGGTATAAGATACCGTCTCCCATTTGGTAATGACGCGCTTTGTATTGAAACTTACGCTCTTCTGCCTTGCTTTTGGGAGTAACACCTGATTGTAAGTATGCAATGATCGGTGTCATCCAGGATGTTGTACCGTACTGGATCACATTGACTTGGCGCAGGGGTACCGAGGGATTTTGCAGAATTTCGATGCGTACCTCTTTTGCCAGGTGTTGGAAGCTAGTGGATGCAAGTTTTGATAGTGCATCTGCGGGTTTATTATCACTCCTGTTGATATGGCGAATTCTGAAGGAAGTGAACTTTGATTTCAGTTGCAAGGCTTGTTCGAGGTAGAGGATCATGATATCCCCTTTTGCGGCATAGTCGTCGCGTATCTGCCCTGCAACCAATAGTGAGTCGACGTGTGCCTCCAAATGTTGGACGTCGAGTTTTACTGCCAGTCGCAGCCCTGCCGATAGAGCCTCATACTCTGCCTCGTTATTCGTGCTTTTGAAATCGAGGCGGATTGCATAGGTAAGCTCTTGGCCATCGGGGCTGACGTGTCGCAGACCTGCACCTGCACCATCTTCGTTGGATGCACCATCTGTATATAGCGCCCAAGTTTCTGCGGAGGATGGTGGCGATGCCGGGTTTTGCTCTTCTTCGCATTCTTGAATGCGATTTGCTGGTACTTCAGCAACGAAATCAGCCAAAACCTGGCCTTTGATTGCGGGGCGCGGCTTATAGTTCAGTGAAAGTGCGCCCAGCTCAATTGTCCATTTTGCTAATCGACCATAGATGTCGGGTTTTGATAGGATCAGGCCGATCCTGTAGTTAGTTAACACCGTTATGGCGTGGTTTGCAAAGTAACGTCGCAACCGTCTTGACACGTGTACTAGTGCTAATACCAACTTCTCCATGATGGAGTACCTCGTCTCTGGGTCGTTGAGCATTTTGCTGATGTAGTAGATGGGTGTTTGAACTCCTTCCCGCTCCACTATGAGTACCGTGCCTACCGCGTTGTCCGCGGCAGAAAAGTACAAGATAAGTGGTTCATCCTTACGTGGTGCGGTTAGAGTTGGGAGTTGAATCAAACACACTTTCATCTATCGGAAAGCTTTTTCGGCCTCTGCGGTCCATTGGAATTGTTCATTTTTTAAGCAGCTCCGCAGGGTCTTGATGAAAGGATAAGACTTAGCTGCATGGTTGGCTAAGAATCTATTCAGTGCGGCTAGCCTGCCAGCTAGTCATTGCATTTCCTTCATCGTAGAAGGCGATAGCATGCGTTCGATCGCCTGTACTTTTTCCGGGGTCACCTTGAATCCATCTTTGGTTACGATGAATCCAAGGAACTTGCCTTCTTCCATTCCAAACGAGCATTTCCGTGGGTTGAGCTTCATGTTGACGCTTCGCAGAGTTTGGAATGTTATTTCAATATCGTTGAGCATGGTGTCTTCCTCCATGCTCATGACGACCAGGTCGTCCATATAGATTTCGACACTTTTGCTGATTTGACCGCGAACAGTGTCGTTCATCAACTTTTGATAGGTTGCGCCCGCATTGCGCAACCCGAATGACATTTTTGTGTAGCAGTAGTTCCCGGTAGGAGTGCGGAATGCTGTTTTATCTTCGTCCTCGATTACCATCTGCACCTGGTGGTAGCCTTTGTAACAATCGAGGAAACACTTCCACCGAAATGGTGCGAGGTTATCGACCTTTTCATCGATCTCTGGAAGTGCGTAACAATCCTTGGGGCAGGCTTTGTTGAGATCTTTGTAATCAACGCACATGCGCCAGCCCCCGGATGGTTTTTCTACCATGACTGGGTTTGATAACCAAGTCTGGTATTTGACTTCCCGCAGGATGCCTGCGGAGAGCAGCTCTTGGTCCTGCTCATGCATCGCTTGGTTTTTTGCTGATCCAAGGTGGCGTTGGCCTTGGATCACCGGCTTGATACGTGGCATGGTATTCAAGAAGTGCTGCGCGATTTCACGTGGTACCCCTGTCATATCTGCGGGTGTCCACGCAAAAATATCCTGGTTCCTGAAGAGAAGCTGCTTCAGGTGCGCTTTGATTGTTGGGGACAAGGCGTGGCCCAACGTAACTGTTTGCTCTGGGTGTCTTGCGTTAAGAACCCATTTATCTTGTTGAGTGTTGGGAGTAGGCCTTGCTACCGTGGCCAGACGCAGATCGTCCGTAGACATAACTTCCCTCCTGGCGTATATGATCGCGATCCACGTCTCGGTTGGGAAATCGATGGCAGAGTGGGGGACGGATGTTATCATGTTGAAGTCGCCCTGGGATTCCCTCCCGAGAAGTACGTCGTATTTGGAGGTGTGAGGTAAAACCATGAAGTTTACCTCCTCCGTTCTTGTGTGCCTTCCATTGGTGAGGCGCACAGGGAAAGTAATCTGGCACAGGGGGAATACGGTTTCCCCTGTAAACCCGGCCAACGAGTAGTCCGCCAGCAGCAACCGATCTTTGTCTTCTTGATCGAATTGGTTGAAGCACTACTGCCCGGGTCGATGAATAATCGCTTGGTGCAGTAGTGAGCCAGGTGGCCTGTGATAACGACGGCGCGCCTGTCGCGCGGTCCGCCTCGGACTTTTGGAAAGACCACTTGCTCGTCTTTCCAGTCATTGTCCGGTCTTCTTGCCGCCTTGCGCGGTTTTCCTCGTCCTCCATTTATCATGTGGGTTGAGGCCACGTACATGGTCCTTTTACCCGTGGAGGTGCCCTCGTTGTGGGGGGTGATGCGCTTGGTAGGTTTTTGCGCGCCTGACAACAGGTGTTGCAGTTTCCCCTCTTTTAGGGCTCGCTCAATCTCCAGTCGGAGACTGATGCAGTTGTTTGTTGTGTGGCCCGAGTCCTTGTGATACTCGCAATAGAGTGCGGGATCTTGGTTCTTCTTGGACTTCATTGGTTTGGGATCGCTACCGCGATTCCATGTGTCCCGGTTGCGCTTGTTGTTGCGCTTGTGTTCTTGGTGGGAGGACTGGCCTTCCGTTTGGGGCTGTGCCTTTGATTCGTGCGGTTTGAGGGACCGCTGAGTCTGGGCGTATGTCTTGACCGCAGACATGACATCTTCCCATTTTTTCGGCAAGCCTTCCTTGCCGGAGATAGTCATAACCATTTGTTCGTCTTTAACGGCAACAATGAAATGGTTACGTGCCATTTGGTACGGACAACGAACGCCTCAAGCGATTTGTTGTCCCTGCGCCAGATGTTCATGACGTCCATAGAATCACGTTCGTGACGTCGTTGCTGGCAAAAATGCGCGAGGAACTTTGCTTGCAAGTCCTCGAATGAGGTCAGTGACCCCGATGGTAGAGAGTCGAACCATGCCCTTGCCAGACCTGTTAGGGTTTGCGGGAAAAATTGACACCAAGTGGGCTCATCCCACCTGCCGTTGCACCCGGCGCCGGTGAAGATATTCATGTGGTCGTCTAGGTCGGCCGAACCGTTGTATTTCCCAATGTTTAATGGGAATTTGGTGGTGGTGACATCGGCGTTGGGGATCTCTGGGACAAACTTGGAGTTTTCGGCCGCAGATTTTGGCCGGTAGGGTTGGCTCTGGTGGCGCTTTGCGGCGCGGAGGTATTTGGTCTGGGTTGAGTGGGAGGAACATAGTTTCGTCCTCCCGGTCTACTGCTAGTAGCATGAGAATCCCCGCAGTATGTACCATCGTCCGGGTCGGTACGACCCTGGCCTTCATGGTGGGACTGAGGTCCCAACCGGCTCTGGATGCCGGGGCCATGGTGGGCTGTAGACTGCCGCCTAGTTTCGCCATGCGGGCCTAGGCGGCTATGTATATGGCCCCTGCGGCGGGACCCATACGAGGAATCGTCCTCGTCAAGTGTGCGAACGTCGCAGTAAGAGGACCCGCGGTCTTCCTGCCTGCTTCTGGAGGCTGGATGTGTTGGGGCCCTGCCGTCGTATTGTAAAATACAATCCGCAGGGGTATGCGGTGCTGGGGTAGGCCCCGCAGATACTTGCGCTTCTGCGCAAGCTCTGTTGTATGTTGCGGCCAGCAGAGCTTGTTGCTGGTCGTACCAGGTATGAAGGTTCATGCCTGGAGGTATCACAGAAGCGTACTGTGATAAATCGTGTCCAAACGTAAGGGATGCGCCCCCTTGCGTTGATGTGCCAACATGTTCAACATTTAGGGCTAGGGGAATGGTCCCCGTTGGCCCTTGGTTTGCGGGGTTTAGGTTATCCCCGGTAGTGTTGTTTAGACGATCAGACATGGTTTTCGGAAAGAAAAAGATGGTTGAAAATAGTGCTAAGAGTAGCGGTGGGCGCCAATGATGAAACAGTGGTTAACCGGGTAGGGTTAACTCACTGGTCTCGTCAAGTAGGGTTAATCCCTTCTTTCTGAGGATCGCTGGCTGGATCGTCCGCTGGTTGGTTTCCTGCACAAGGAAACAAGCCGTGACTCATAACAAGGAGGATGGGGTGGGGGTGCTCCTTGTTACGACTCTCCGGCGCGAGAATCAGTAGTTTGCTTGGGAAGCAAAGTGTGATAGTAGTAGTAGTGAGAGAGTTCAGAAGTGATACCTCAAACCTGGTTTGGGATGGGTATTTATAGCCGAGGAGTGAAGGCGAGTAGTTGAGTAGCTAGTCTGACCTGTCACCTACGGTGGTTAACCGTAGGTGTGTCAGACCTGTCAGTTACGGTGGTGATGCCACGTCTTACTGTGGTGTCAGACTGTTGCACACGTGTGGGCTAGTAGGCGACTGTTCTCAGTGCCACTTGCACTGAGTGTCAGACCCACTTGCCATGTAGGCAGGATGCGGTGCCTGGCCGCATCGCTGCTTGCGGTCACTGATGTTGATCCCGCGTTCTTTGTTCTATCCAAGATGCATGCGGGATGCGATGCCATGCCGCATCGCCGCTTAGTGACTATTACTGTTGTCCAGATCCCTTGTCGTGACGAAAATGTTCATAGGATGCGGTGCCAGGCCGCATCGCTATGCGTAACATTTGTACTTAAGGTAAGTCTTTTCATCAATGGACAGATTGGACCGTTGTGCCTGCACGGACACAGGTAAGTTCCTGCTGGTGGGGGTTTTTGATAAGGGTAATGGTCACTCGCGGTCGTGCTGACGCGAGATCTGGGACCATACCCCTTCAATGACCTAAACCAGGTTGGATAGATGTTTACTCTTTTAGTGTAAATATGTCATAACTAATTAATAAAGAGTTTTCTATATCTTCTTGTTGGGATTGAACCCTACCAGAGGAACAGATAATTAAAGCCAAAACTGGATCAGAGCAGTGGATCCAGAATAAGCAGATGTTACATACAAGTCTCTCCCCTTGATAGTGATTTCAACATCTGCTGACCTCCTATCTACTGATCGTGCAAACTGCTGACCCACAACTGATGTTCAAGTAAAGACCTGATGAAAGACTAAAGCTCTGTTGTTCAATCTACTGCCTTGAGTCAAGCACTGCTGATCCGGACAAGTACTGCTGGGTTCACAGTAGTGGAGGGATGCAGCAGTTGTTTATTCTGTCTTTATGAAATATAATGTAATAACAGTAGTTAGCATAGCAGTGTTTGTATTGATTAGAGGTTAGAGTTTGTTAGGAGGTTAGATGTCACTTTCATGGTGACGTCAGCTTAGATGCTCAGTGGTTTGCTAGTGCCTATAAATAGAACAGTGCTCTGTATTGTTCTATTAGCTCTTTGCAATACCGTATTCTTTGCACGAACAAACACTGAGCTCTGGCTGAGGGGGAGTTTGTATTAAACATTGCATTGTAATCATTGTTGAAATTAAATTCAATCTTTCGGTTCTTTGTGAAAAGTGTTTGATAAAAGCAATACTCTCGTTTGATTGTATGCAAAGTTTGCTTCCATCTTAATTCCGCTGCACAACTCATCCATCTTCATTCTAATTCAAACGTAAAATACAATCAAAACCAAACTCAGATCCAACAATTGGTATCAGAGCTTGGACAGTCAAATTTGATTTAACAATCATTTTGACATAAATAGTTCAGCTCATAATCGTTGATATCGATAGTTTGTTCGGTTTGTTGAAAACCAGAGTAAGGTTTAATCACCATTAAAGTTGATTAATCAGTACCTGTAAAACAACCAGGATGACGTCACAATCACAAGATGATAAGAATAACATTGGCTCGCTTTTTAAACCACCCATGATTAAACGTAATGAATACATCACCTGGGAGAGAAGGATGGGTCACATCCTTGCTCAACAGAACACTGGATGTTGGAGGTCTGTTGTTTTTGGTCCCCATGTTCCTATGGTGCCAAGTGCTGAGGACGCAAAGAAGTTTGTTCCTAAACCAACTGAAAACTATACTGAAACTGATTTTCAAAAGTTCTAACTCGATGCCAAAGCATTTAGCATCATAGCATCCGCATTACCCAATGAGATCTATGCTGGACTGTTACAGTGTAACAGTGCCAAAGAGCTATGGGATGCGTTGAAGGAACAGTTTGGGGGAACATAAGAAGTCATTGAGAACAATAGGGAAATCCTGAATCAGCAGTATGAAACATTTTGTCACATCAAGGGTGAATCACTGACTCAGCAATTTGAGCGATTCAGCTGTCTCATTAGTGAACTAAGGCTTGTTAAAGTAACTTTTCCAAATTCAACTCAAAATAGCAGGTTCCTTAGATCACTACCAGAAAAATGGGACACCATAGCTTTTGTCACTAGAAACTCTGTTGAGTTCAAAGATCTGACTCTGACCCAACTTCATGGTAGACTCCTGACCTATGAAAGGGAGTTGAACCAGAAAAAGAAGTTGCAAGAGTCTGGAAAAGTTGCTGATGATTATTCATTCGGTAGCACAGCTCTTTTTGGTCAGGAAGAATCTGGTAGCAGTGGTAAGGATCAGGGTTATGATCACTTCATTGATATAACTGCTGGTGGAAATTTTAACAACCCTGATCCTCACTCTGCAAATTATGCTTTTACTGCAAACGGTGAAAACCAGATGTCAGATAATTTGTGCTTTGAACTCAATGATTTGCAACATTTTGATCCCACTGACTTAGAAGAGATGGACATTTTGCATCAGTTGGCTTTGCTTAGTGTAAGAACAAGCAAATTCTACAAAAGAACAGGGAGAAAATTCCCAGGGTTACATTGGAATCTAAGGGTTGGGTTGGATAAATCGAAAATCAAGTGTTACAAGTGCAATAGGCTAGGTCATTTCGCTAGGGAATGCAGGAGTCAAACTACTGGTCCTATAATCACTCATCCTAGCTCAAACCCTAGACCTCAAAATCAAAGCACTGTGCACTATACACAATATACCCCTGCAGCTCATGTTAACACTGCTCATTATGGTGCTGCCCCTGTGCCTGTGCATTATGTCCAAACCACTGTTCCACAAATTCAGTACGTGCAAACCCCTGTCCCTCAGGCACAAGTGCAAACTGTTGCACCTCAAACAGCTGCTCCAGCAGCAGTACAACCAGATCAGCAAAGCTTCTTCACTCAAGGCTTTGTTGACTGGAACAGTATTCCTGATGAGTTTGGTGATGAAAATTTTGCACTCTATGCCTTTAATGAACCTTGTAATGATGAATTTTGTTTGATGACATTAGAGTCAATACCAGAGGGGATTGAAACTGGAGGTGAACAGCTAAGTGCTGAAACAGTGGATAAGGTGACTGAAGCAGTGGTTACTGCTGTGGCTGGTGAACTACTACTGGGAGAAAGTTCAGGAACCCTGATTGAACCACTGACAGATCCATGGTCCGAAGAGGTTAAAGAAGAAGAGGAAGAGAAGAAAGCATGTGAGAAAGAAGTAAGAGCTGATGATGAAGAAAATCATCAATGTGATTGTGCAATGATGGCTGCTGCCAAGGTATCTCCTCAAGTTCTTGAAAAACTGTGTTCTGACAATTGCATTATTGCTTTTGCTAACATCAAAGAGGTGAATGAAAACCTTCGGGATAAAATCTTAACTGATGAAGTCAAATTTGAATGATATTTAAAAGAACTTAAAAATAAATTGACTGAAAAAGAAAAAGAGATCAGCAGTCTGAAAGAAGAGCAGAGCATAACCAAAACCCAACTCCAAACTATGGTAGAAAAATACCAAGTTTGCAAAAAGGAGTTAGAGTCCACCCAGATCACCTGTGAAAAATGGGTGGAATCATGCAAAGGGTATGAGGTTATGCTTGAAAAACAGATAAAAAGCAATGTGAAATTTGGTGTTGGTTATAGAAAACATGATGATGAAAACACTGCTTTTGAAAAATCTGTTCAAACCACTGATGAAACAACTGAGTTCATCCCCACAAACAAGAATGGCCAAGAAGTGAAAATCACTGATAAACTTGGTAACAAAATCACACTTGACAGACCAGTGGGATCCTCTACTTTCGAGGAGCTTGAGAAATACCAGTTTAAACCCACATGGTCTGATGAGTGTGACATTCTTGAAAATTTCAAGCCCATGGACTTTACAACCACTGATGGTGTTAAAGCTCCAAAAGCTAAAGTCATTCCACTCAAGGACATCCCAACAGAGGTTAAAAACTCTGTTGCAAAGGAGTCCGAAAAGAGAAAGAAAAAGGAAAAGATCAATAACCTGTTTTGTGAATTTTGTGAGAAAAGGAATCATCTAACAAAAGATTGTTTCCATTTAAAAGCGTATGATTTAAACAAAACAAGTGTCATTGTTCCTGCTGAAAGCTGCATTGTCTGTGGTAAAACAAACCACAAAACTCAAGCATGTGTGTATCTCAAAAACTTTGATGTGAAAAAGAATGAGTACATTGCTAAAACATCCTTGAGTCCATCAACATCATCTGTCAAATTCACCAAAAACCAACCACTGTTTGTGCCAGTTCAAACAGCTGTCACAAAACAGCTGAACCAAACATCTGTCAAAAGAGATGTTCAGGTTACTGATGCACCCCCTGCCAATCAATACAGAAGAGGTAAGGAGAAACAGTCTTACCAAAGGATTCCACACGTTTATGAGACCTACAAAAGGCCCTCTAAACCTAAAGTGAACAGGCATCCTTTTGGGTACCAACAGGTGATTGGTCAAGACCCCCAACAGTGGTTAGCAAGAAACAGTCCTAAAACTGTCCAAACCCCTGACCTAACCACTGTCCATCAATGTGCATCCATCCCAGACACTGTTGAGACCCCATCCAAAGCCTTATTGGCTTTGGAAACCCTAATGAACTAATCCTTTTACTTCATCTGCAGGGAGCTTCTGCCTGCTTAGATAGCCTTTGGTATGTTGATAGTGGAGGCTCCAGGCACATGACTGGATGTAAAGCCCTACTCAAAGATTTCAAAATTCATGGAGGGGGTGATATATCCTTTAGGAATAATAGTAAAGGGAAAGTTCTGGGGTCTGGTACAGTACAGTCTGGAAATGTAAAATTTGAAAATGTCAATCTGATAGACAGTCTGAAATTCAACCTCCTGAGTGTTTCACAAATGAGTGACAAGGGGTATGGGTCATTCTTCACAAAGGAGTGTTGTAGGATTGTTGGACCAGAAATGGTCAAAAAGATTGAAGCAATAATAAACACTGGTCAAACAAAACTTGTTGCTTAAAGAAGTGGCAATGTTTATGTTGTTGATATGTCAAAAGAGTGTCCCAGAGCTGATGCCTGTCTGTTCTCAGCTGCCTCTAACAAAGAGATAGAACTTTGGCACAGAAGACTGGGGCACACAAATCATAAGACAATCACTGAAATTTCAAAAAATGGTTTGGTAAGAGGCCTACCACAAAAATTGTTTTCATGTCCTGAGCATTGTGTTTCCTGTTTAAAAGGAAAACATCATAAAAGCTCTTTTAAGTCCATTGAAGAGTCCAAAACAACCCAGTGTTTGCAAATGCTGCACATGGATTTGTTTGGCCCAGTTCAAGTCATGAGTCTCAAGAAGAAAATATATTGTTTGGTTATTGTTGATGACTTCTCTAGGTTTACATGGACTTTCTTTTTACACTCAAAAGATGAGACTGCAGGCATTTTGCAAGACTTTGTGACACAGGTTGAAAAGCAATTTGACCTTTCAGTAAAAGTCTTCAGGAGTGACAATGGCACATAATTCAAAAATAAGGAGTTGGATGCCTTCTGTGTGAAGAAAGGGATTGTAAGGCAGTACAGCATCCCTAGAACACCGGAGCAAAATGGGGTAGTGGAAAGAAAGAACAGAACTTTGATTGAGGCTGCCAGAACCATGCTTGTTGATTCAGGTTTGCCATTAACTTTTTGGGCAGAGGCAGTAAATACTGTTTGCTATGTCCAAAACAGAGTTTTAATAAACCCAGGCACAAAAAAGACTGCTTATGAAATTCTGTATAAAATCAAACCACTGATCTCATACTTCAAAGTGTTTGGCTGCCCATGCTTTATTTTGAACTTAAAAGATTCCATTTCAAAATTTGCAGCCAAAATTGATTGTGGTTATCATCTGGGATACTCAACCACTGCCAAGGCCTACAAAGTGTTTAATACACGGACCAAGGCAGTGGAGGAGACCTTGAATGTAAAGTTCAATGAACTTTCATCAATGAAAATCCCAGCAAATCTTGCAGATCTGTTTGATCTTGATAAATTCACTTTTGAAAATACTGCTGTCAAGACTTACAGTGCAGGTCCATTAGAGGATTCAACACCAGACTATGGGTATGAAATCATCATTCCTCAAAAGTCTGTCAGAATGGGAAGAGCATCAGATGTTCAAAACAGCTGTCAAAGCTCAACCACTGCTACCTCAACAGTTGTTGACCAAAGTAGCCCATTAACCACTGCTTCCACATCAACAAACACTGCTGACAAAAGTCCTCAAACAGTGGATAAAAGTCAGCATGTGTCCACTTCATTACCCCCCATTCCACCACCTTTTGAAGCCACTGCTGGATCCTCAAAGTCCCCAGCAGTGGTTAGCTCAGATGATACACATTTGCAGCCTTCACCAACAAATGCCATCATTCCATACCAAGGAGATTTAATCTACTTGAGATCTCATCCACCTGATCAAATCATTGGCAACATCAATGAAGGGGTGCTCACAAGAAGCCAAACCCAAAACATTTGTCTTTTTGCTGGTTTTCTATCAATCCATCAGCCAGTCAAGTACCAAGAGGCACTGAAAGACAACAGCTGGGTAGAAGCTATGCAAGAGGAGCTCCAACAGTTTAAAAGACAACAAGTATGGGAGCTTGTACCACTGCCAGAGGAGGTTAGCCCTATTGGCACAAAGTGGGTCTTCAAAAACAAAACTGATGAAAGGGGTATTGTTGTCAAGAATAAAGCCAAGCTTGTGGTTCAAGGTTACAGACAGGAAGAGGGGATTGATTATGATGAAACATTCGCCCCTGTAGCAAGATTGGAAGCTATAAGACTGTTCCTGGCCTTTGCTGTCAACCACAACATGAAGGTGTTTCAAATGGATATCAAAAGTGCTTTCCTCTATGGTACAATTCAAGAAGAGGTATATGTTTGTCAACCTCCAGGCTTTGAGGATCCATTTTATCCAGATCATGTCTACAGGCTAAACAAAGCCTTGTATGGCCTGAAACAAGCACCTAGAGCCTGGTATGAAACTCTTTCCACCTTTCTACTCTCAAATGGTTTCAAAAGAGGTACCATTGATAAAACACTGTTTTTAAAATGGAGAGGAAAGGATTTAATGATTGTCCAAATTTATGTGGATGACATTATTTTTGGAAGCACATGTAACAAAATGTGTGAAGAGTTTAGGGAACTCATGACAGCTGAGTTTGAAATGAGTGCAATGGGTGAGCTGCAATGCTTTCTTGGTCTCCAAGTTCAGCAAATGCAAAATGGTACTTTCATTCATCAAAGCAAATATGCAAAAGAACTTTTAAACAAATTTGATATGAATGATTGTAAACCATGCAGCACACCCATGGCAACAAATAAGCTAGTCATGTCTGATGAAAAGGATGAGATGATTGACCAAACTCTATATAGAAGCATGATTGGGTCTTTGTTGTACTTAACTGCATCTAGGCCAGACATCATGTTTGCAACATGTGTTAGTGCAAGAAGTCAATCAGCCCCTAGAAAATCCAATCTTATTGCTGTAAAAAGGATATTCAGATACATAAAAAGTGCTCCCATACTTGGTAACTGGTATCCAGCTAATGGGAATATCAAGCTTTCAGGATTTTCAGACAGTGACTTTGCTGGATGTAACACCACAAGGAAGTCCACATCAGGAGGGTGCCAGTTTCTAGGTGATTGCTTAGTTTCATGGCAAAGCAAAAAGCAAGCAGCTGTTTCAACATCCACTGCTGAAGCTGAATACATTGCTGCTGCAAGCTGTACAGCCCAACTCCTGTGGCTTCAAAATCAGTTGCTGGATTTTGGTATCACTGCCTTAAAGACACCACTCATGTTGGATAGCCAGGCAGCAGAAAATATCATCAAAAATCCAGTTTCCCATTCAACCACCAAACACATCGACATCAGACATCACTTTGTGAGGGATTGCTATGAAAAAGGTTTGATTTCTCTACATCATGTTCCAACTAAAGACCAGCTGGCAGATGTGCTCACAAAAGCATTAAATACTGCCACCTTTGAAAGCTTGGTCTCTAGGATTGGCATGCTAAACATGGAATAACAAGCAACATTGTAAGTCCCGTAGAACGGATCTTTCAATGATATCAACCTAATCTTGTGAGAGTGCGGAAACCAAACACAAGACGATTCAAGATAAACCGAAAAATATGAAATATGAAGAACACAATACCGAAAATCACTTTTAAACTTGCACACGATTCTATTACTATGAACTAGCAAAATCGTCTGGTACAAGCTCACCACTACCAATCTATCGCCTCCCTCTCTAGAGAAATTGTAACAATAAGGTTCCTAAAAGTTCCAACCTAAAAACAAGTTAGAAACTAGTTTATATACTCAACCAAGCCCACTTCCCTACATGGGCTTCCCTTGGGCCTGCTTGGCCCACATGGCCTAAAGCTTGGCCCAAGTGACCTATAAAGGTCCACAACCTAATATAAACTAACCCGGTAAGGCCCAGTTCGTAACCATAGCCCGTTGAATTAATTTGATGCGTCAGTCTCACACTTTAGGGCCTAACAATCTCCCCCTAGACTGATGCCATCAAATTGTCTTCATACCATGAATTCAGCAACGTCTTCAACGAAGTCTATGGTTGTCTCTATGCTGCAGATGTTGTGGAAGTTCTTGACTTCTGAACTCTCAGCACTGGGTCTCTTTCTTTAGCTTTTGTGGTTAGCTTCATATCAGGATCACGATCAGCATTTGCTTGAAAATCTTGTGAAAAGAATGTGAGAGGAGGATTCTCAGCAGCTCTTTTCTTCTTCAATCTTTGTCCTTCAAGCAGGTTCACGGTACTTCTTCAAATGCACTATCACTGTCAGACGGCAATTCGTATCCGATTCTTCTGACTCAGGTACATCTTGTTCTTGTGCTGCTTCAGGCTTCTTCAGCAACTAATAGCATCTCAGTCTTCATCAACCCCTGTTCTTGATTGAAATCAAGTTCTGCACATGCTCACAAACTCATTAGCAAACATTTCTTATGCAACAGCGAGAGTACCATATGAACACCAGGTACATTCAAGTACTTGTACTCGGATTTCACAATTTAAATTCTTTCAACTTTTGATGATCAGTCAAATCTTCAAGAACGGTTACCTTTTTTTTATTTTAAGAAAAACAATTAAACACTCTATTTTTGGATTTTTTTTTATAGAAAAGCAAGACACTATTTTTGTATTTTTGAATTTTTGAATTTTTTAATTTTAAGAATTAAAAACAAATAAAAACTCAAATATAAACAACTACCATAATATACAATTACAATTGCAATGGGATCAAAATTCGTTCTCAGGCAGACTAAGGAACACTTTTCAGTACGAGCCTAATCAAACTGGTCTATGCGAATGCCAATATGTTTGTCCACTTAAACTTTAACGCTCAACTTTCAATTTTTCAACTTCGTGATATGCTTTAGGTAATATTATACTATTATACCCGTGTGTCCCATTCCAAGGCATACCCCCGTGATCAAGGTAAGCACAACGATTCATCGTAACAGGTGAGTATATTGATGGCATCCTTTTTGATTTACAACGTTAGACCATTGGTGACAGGTCAGTATTTTCATACAGCAGAGCGACCAATGATTTTGTCCAACGAGGGTGAGGCAAATACCATTTTGGTACGAATTTGGCTCTTTGAGCATTTGGAATATTCTCATTTTGAAATTTTGATTCCTTAGGGTTTTTGTCCTCATGGGATCTTTTAAGATATCCTGACTGTGTCTAGGAAATCAAATCACGAGGTTTCGGGCTTGACTTCACTTATCAACACTGATCTTTTACCGAATGATCTAGACGATTGCCAGTATATTTGTCCACCTAAACTCATCTCCCTAGACCTTTTTCATATAACTGCCTGTAACAAATTTTATCATGTTTTGATTTCTTAACAATGAACACCCAAACAAATACTAATCAAATCCCAGAAATATAAACAGCACACTCTATCATGCAAGTAGCTTCCCTACCACATATTTCACAAGTCCAATCCAGATCTCTGAAATCTTAACTGGGAATAGATTGAGAAGAGAACAGAATAGATCTTAAGCAGAGATGGTATAATATACAGATCAAATGAGTTTTTCTCAGTTTGATATAGGTTTCTTGGGTTTCTTTTGGGCACTTGAGGGCCTCTTTCGGGTGTTTAATTGATCTATAGGGCGACAACGTACAGCTAGGTCAGCATGTATCTGGATGCAGCAGAAGCTAACGTTGCCTAGCACCTCCAGGTCAGCATATATCTGGATGCAGCAGAGGAGATACACGACTTTTTCAGAAAAGATTTCAGAGTCAGACCAAAATTGTGTGTATCGGGACAACATACAGACATTCAAATAGACATGAGCTAATTCCAAGTGACTTTCTTTCCTGAGGTCATGTACTAATTTAGTTCTAAACAGAACAGCCAATGTTTCCAGTCTTTAAGGATAGAGCCTACCAACACATCGTGCTAAAGTCAAACTGTTTTGATACTGGTCTTACATGAGTCAACCCTTCACCATAATGTGAAAATTCATTTACAGAAGTACAGCCAAGATATCCCCGGATGATTCAACAATATAAAGACCCGAAACCTCAGACGTTGGCTATCTATCAACGCAAGATTTAAGACCATAAAATCATACGCCGTTGGTATGTTACCCACATGGTACATAGTTCGTTATGTTTATATCACTTAGTATCTTTTATCATGTTGAGCGTCAAGCCTATCGACATATCGCAGTAGATCCTAATCTTTTCAGCTATGGCACCTTACATGTGTTAGTCAAACCCTTTAACACGAACATTTATTTCACTTCCCATATCATGCAATCTTTCTTTTTGGCTTTTTCATTTTTCAATTGTTTTTGTATTTTTCTCATTTTCTCCCCCTAAAACAATACATATTTACAGCAAACTCTTTTTGTATTTTCTGAGTTTTCTCCCCCTAAACTATATATCTAGCTATATGTTCCTCTCCCCCCTAAATTTGTGCATAAATATTGTATTTTTGCGCAAATTTACCATTTACTAGAGAAAGGACACTCTATATACAAAGTAATGAACTAAGAAAGAGAGAAAATATTTTTGTTTAACCGTTCCGTCATTAGATTGAAGACTAATCAAATTCAAATCAAATTACTGAATTTAAACGGTACCTTTTGCTGATCTTATCTTACTTCTCTAATCTCCTCCAAAGGAAACATATCATCTTTAAAAAAAAAATGAAATTTTTTCAACAGTGAAATGTTACCCGTTTTTATCTCTGGAACAACCGCTATCAACATTCCAGAGATTGTCAACAGCTCCTCCTTGGTTGTTCCTGAAAAGTAAGGAGATTAGTAAGACATGGGTACTCAGGCCATCGTGGTCCTGGGATTTCCTGAAGCATCAAAATAAGACACTTCCTTTAAACACAAATCCCCTTTCGTTTCAAGAACTGGAGATGTGGCTGCTTTTTGTTTTGCTCTTCAAATTTCTTTAGGCTTTTCTAGTTTCTTAGATACCTTTGGCAAAACAGTTGGCTTATCAACCTTGTTATTTTTCGAAACTGGTGTAGGTTTCAAAGCTTGTTTTCGTTTTGCTTTAGCAGCATTCCAATCCCCATCAGAAGGTTTAACCTTGGGATTCACATTCTTCATTGCCTTAGGTGATGATACCTTCATCGGCTTGGAATGATTGTTATCCTTTGGTGTAACCCTCTGATTTCGCATATAATAGGGTACATGGGGACGCCGTGCGCAGTTTCTAGCAATATGACCCGCAATGCCACAGTTCTAGCACGTTTGTCTTTTCATCGAAAAGACATTTTTAGCATCTTGATTTGCTCTAGCAGGTCCTGAAGGACAAACCGTTCCTTTTTGCGTTGGATGCGCCTGCACTTTACTTTCAGACGAAGACGAACTTGGGTGCTTGTATGTGCTGGTTGCAGAAGTCTTGTTACTTTGAGCACCATTTTTCGTCTTTTCTCCCTGATTGAAGCTTTCAATCACCTTGTCATGAGCCTTATGGGATCGTGATTGTCCTTGATGAGCAGACTTCTTATATCCTCGACTTTGATCTGCTCGTTTTGGCTCCTTTTGTGTGTTGTGAACCGGCTCACAAACACCAACACAAGAGTGAGTGTTGACCTTTTGTTGCACGTTTGGGCGATGAACACAATTTCTAGCTATGTGTCCAGGAATTCCACAGTTGAAACATGTCTGTCGTTTCAGTGTATGGAGATTCGATGAGCTAGCAGCATTAACTGATCCGACTGGTCTAGATGAATGAGCTTGCTTTGGTTGCTTTGCTTGTGTTCCATGTGCCTTTTCTGACCTCTTAAGTGCCTGTTGATCAGAACTAGCACAAGCATGAGATTCATACGGATGAGGTTTTTCGTCTTTTACAAGTTTATCAGGATTATATTGAAAAGACGATTCAGTTTCCGTTTTAACTTCCTTTTCAGAAACATTTTCTTGTGACTGTTCATTTATTGTGACCACTTCTTCTTTTACAAAATCAGATTCAGTTTTAATTTCTGAAGATGCAGAAGTTTCATCAACACATGTATCATGTGAGTTTAATTGTGGTTTACTTTCAACTTTGGTTTCCAATGTGGTCCCACTAGATTCAACATTAGGGACGTCCACTGTCACACTATCATTAGCTGTAGGATTAGAAGCATCATCAACTACTGAAAAACAACCATCATCAGACGCATTATTCAAAGGTTCATGACAAGCATCAACTGTTTTACCCGACACATAACTACGAAACGAGTTAAGAAAAGCTTCTCCAAACACACAACCAGAATCTGATTCGTTTATTGAGTTTGTAGAAAAATCAGAATCAGAATTTAAATCTGGTTCATCCCCAAACATATCTCCCCATCTTACTTCAGGTACTTCATCTGCACATGATGAAGAAACGTTAGGATCAAAAGTACCCTTGGACACAAAACAAACTGGTTTAACCACCTGTTTTTCAACAGGTCTGACATTTACTGATGGCTTACAGTTTTTGGGACCATAAGTCATTTTGCTTTCATTCATCATCTCCTCCTCAGTCATAGGTAAGTAAGCATAATTGTCATTATAAGGAGGAGGAGCCTGATTAAAACCCAATCCCAACCCTTTTCTTTTCTGGTATGCTAACTGTTGATCACACAGGTTTTTGACTAATTTGCTGGAAGAATCAAATTTTTTAATATTTAGCTCATTTATTTGATATCTATCTCTGATATCCTCCAGTTCTTTAGTCACATTGCATAGTTTTTCTTTAACCATGAAGAGTTGGGCTGTCGTTACACTAACATCATCCTTGAGTTGGATGATGTCTTTTCGCTGAGCTTCGATTTTCTCCTTAAAAAGTTTTTCATTATTAGCCAAAGTGAAATTTTTCCTTTTAATGTAATTATAATCTTCGATTAGCTCAGCATTGTGTAAACGATATGCCTCATTTCTTTCTCTACACTCAGGAGTGCAAAAGATAGAAAATATCTCTTCACGTTCTTTAGTCACGGGTTTGTGAAACATGAATGCCATAATTTCAGTGGGTGGTTGATACTTTTGTTCTTCTCCTCAAAACACAAACCAAACAAGAACCCGTGTACTCGCTAACTCAAACACTTTGTACGCGATCGAATGAACCCACTTACTGAACCGCACCTCAAAACCTGTCAAAACTTTTCACAACCAAACAAACAAACCTCCTTGTTTTATTATTATTATTATTTTTAATATTATAAAAACCAATGATTATGTAATGATGACCTTATGATCAATAATAATTATATAATGATTGTTGATTTTATTATTATTATTATTAATAAAAACCTAAACTTCAAAACAACATAACTATCTGTCTTCTTCGTTAAACAAATACCGAACCGAAACCCTAACTTCAATCTATAGACGATCAAGACAATGAAGGTGAACGGTTGTGAGATGGTTGGGTGTGGTGTTGTAGGTATGAGAGGATAACAAAAGAAGATGATGATGTCTGATAATGTTGGAACGATGACCGGAGACGAAGGTGGTTGTTAATGGTGGCGGTTTACGTAAAACCGGAGATCTACCGGAAGTGACAACAATCAGATGATGATGAACGATGGTGTTGCAGGTTTCCGGCGACGGTTATCGAACAAAAGATGACGATGACCGATGATGATGAAGATGTCTCATGAAGATGGAATGGTTGCGACTCGAATGATGGAACAGAGATGACTCGAGACCTTGGTTGCGACTCGAAACCGTGGTTGCGAGTCGGACTAGTCGGAACGGTGGTTGCGACTCGAGACTGAAAGTTGATAACTCGAGATCGATTGTAGAGCAGTGAGTCGAGACCTGTGAAATCGAGACCGAAACCTTGAGAAGTTGTGATGACTCGAAACCAGAAGTGAACTTGTGATGATGTGAGTCGAGACCGTTTTTCGAAGATGACGACTCGAGACCTATTGGGCAGTGACTCGAGACCTGCTGAAGTGGTTGCGACACAAGAATGAATGACTCGAGACCAGTGATGAGCAGTGAGTCGAGACCAGATTATTGTGAAGGAGAAGACCACTGATTTCTTAAAAATTGGACTCGAGAAGACTCGATTTGGTTGATTTCAACTGGAAAGGAGTCGGAATCTATGAGAAGCCGAGTCGAAATCGCTGAACCTTCTAGAACTTTGTATCTGCAAAACAGATTTGTTAGAGATAAAACCTAAATCCCAATAAATCAGGATTTTAAAAAATAAAGATTTTGAAAAATATTTTGAAAGTCTTCAGCGGATCTTCCGAAATTCACGTAAACACTTCTGGAAGAATCACGAAACCAAAATAGTAGCAAAACTTGAATTTTTTTTATGAACAAATGATGAATAAGAGATTAACAGGATCCGTAATCAGCCAATAACACACCAACTTTTGAACAGGACCCGAGAACTTGAATCTGACATCTTGAATCTGATGATATCAGTCGAACCAAGAAGTAGGTTCTTGGCTCTGATACCACTTGTAAGTCCCGTAGAACGGATCTTTCAATGATATCAACCTAATCTTGTGAGAGTGCGGAAACCAAACACAAGACGATTCAAGATAAACCGAAAAATATGAAATATGAAGAACACAATACCGAAAATCACTTTTAAACTTGCACACGATTCTATTACTATGAACTAGCAAAATCGCCTGGTACAAGCTCACCACTACCAATCTATCGCCTCCCTCTCTAGAGAAATTGTAACAATAAGGTTCCTAAAAGTTCCAACCTAAAAGCAAGTTAGAAACTAGTTTATATACTCAACCAAGCCCGCTTCCCTACATGGGCTTCCCTTGGGCCTGCTTGGCCCACATGGCCTAAAGCTTGGCCCAAGTGACCTATAAAGGTCCACAACCTAATATAAACTAACCCGGTAAGGCCCAGTTCGTAACCATAGCCCGTAGAATTAATTTGATGCGTCAGTCTCACACTTTAGGGCCTAACAAACATCTTGTTTTTCTATGAATAAAAGCATTAAAATGTTTTCAGAAAATCAAAAATCCATCCTTAAAAATAGCTAAAAATGAAGTTTTCATTAAAATCCTTAAAAGTCTGCCATAACCACTGCTTGTTCAAAAGTCTGCTCTACTTCAAAAGTCTGTCCACTGTTGAAAGCCATCCTCTGCTCTCTCATTTTTTTTGATAAACTCTGTTGTTCAAAAGCAGTGTCTTATCCACTGATATGCTATCCACTGATAGTGAAAATCGTCCACTGCTTCCATTTTACCGTTGTAACCACTGCCTTCATCAGTAACTTTCATAAAAGTACTGTCCTTCATTTCATCAGAGTTTGGCATGTGGGCAGTACATAGTAGTCAGTACTTTTGTAACCGCTGCCACGTCAACCTTCACTTTTTCCTCTATAAAACCCCCACTTCACATCAAAAACAGGGTTTTACTGTCGAATTGAATTCTCAAAAATTCTCTTCTCAAAACAATTTTTCTTCAAATTCCTTCACAACTTTCTTCGATCATCATCTCCAAAATGACAAAATCGAAGTCATCTGCAAAACCCACTTCCAAATCAACATCCAAACAAGCCTCTCAAAAGGCAACACCCACTGAAATTCCACATAAACCATCTCACAATCTTCTGGGTCTTCTCACAAAACCCGGCACCACAAATATCTTCAACTCCATCATTGATACCATCTCTGCATCGAAGTACAAAACTTTGTTAACAGCAGATGCACCAATATACTTGACAACCCAAAGAGAGTTCTGGAAAAATGCAACCCTTGAAAAACAAGGAGACACTGTAATAGCCATCAACTCATCTCTAAAGGGTAAAGCCGTCAAGATTACATCACAATCCATCTCAGAGGTCTTTCAACTCGGCGATCAGGAAGGTAAAATTACTTTTCCCAAAAACGAGTTAAAAAATGATTTTCTGGAAAGAGGGTATAATGCTGAAGTGAAAAGGACACCTTACAAAAAGGCTACTTTCCTTCTGCAACAAGGTTTTTATTTCATACCCTTCTAATGTGTGTTTCAAACAAAACCACTGCTTTTAATGAAATACCATTAAAAATTCAAAATCTGGGATATGCTATTCTTCAAGAAGAAAATTTTAATTATTCCAGGGAAATTTTTAATGATCTGGTTAAAAATGTTGAAACAAAATCATTCTTACTGTTTCCAAGATTTCTAAGCTATTATTTTGAAAAGAAATTCAGTAAGGATGATATTGCTGCAATAAACCAATGTGACTCTTTACAAATGCACAACTTAACTGCTGAAACTTTTACAAGAATGTCAACACCTTGCAAAACACAAGCAGAGGTGCCTGAGCAGAATTTAGCAGTTACCACTGCTCCTCAGGTATCTGCTGCTGAGCCCACTGCTCAAGGTGATCAAAGTAGCACCACAACTGCTTTGAAACCCACACCTAAAATCACTAAAAAGCCACATAAAAAGAAAAATCAAAAACCCCCCCAAACCCATCAGAAAGGCATCTCTGGAGGATGAGATGCCAGAGCAACTGCCTGTGACAAAACAAAAGTCACAAGAAACCACTGCTGCTTCTTCCTCACAGCAGTTGGTACAAATATCTCAACCCATAACCGAAACTCCTCCTGTTTCTTCTCAAAAAGAACAGGTTGTACAAATAGGGACTCCACAATATGATGCTCTGGAAACACTCGTTTCCATCATCCACAACCCAATGCCCGGGGCAAATTCTCTTTTTACACCAAACATCACATCCACAATTCCCCCACCAACTAAACTTCTGTTGGATGCAATCGATTTGAACCAGGCACTAACCAGTCCTTCTCAATCACCTATTAATGAGAATATACCTCAACAAATGACTGGGTCTGATGTATCAATCCTTGCTAACCCACCAACACAACCTGAGGAGGTTACACCCCTTGAGTTACAAGTAACTCTTGGTGGTATTCCAAGTGAAGCAGCCACTACAAATGTTGAACCCACTGGTTTACATTTGGACAGTGGTTACATCAATAAGACTTCCTTGGAGGCAATTCCTTCCATAGCACCTCTGACATCTACCAGTGGATTCTTTTTTACCACTGGCAACATCAAAAGATTGTCAAGTGTTGAAGGGAGAAGACCCCAGTACCAAGAAAAAGGGGCATCAGTGGTTAATGTTTGGAGTACACTCCCTACCTCAACCACTGATAAAACCACTGCTAGTGGGAAATCAGATGATCCCATTAAATTGGGTGATGGTTTAAAATATTTGGAATTGACGGAACGTGTTGATAAACTGGATACTTCAGTTGCAGATATCAAAGAAATGTTGCAACAGCTGTTGACAGTACAGAAGATGCAATCCACTGTTGTTCCACCTCAAGCACCTGCTCCACCACAAGCATCTGCTACAAATGAGCTCTGGAACCTCTTCCAACCTTTTCTCCAACAACAAAAAGAAATGGCAGATCAACAACATGAAATACATGTCCAAAAGCAAAGAAACATCATGGAGTCTAGGTTCAAGAACACTCAAGCAAACATTAAGGCAATCAAGGCCCATTTATTGGAAACCACTGGCACTGCTCCTCCAACTGTTCTTTTCATTGATCAACTTCCCCCAGATAATGCCAGAAAGGGGGAGAAAATTCAGGAGTGGAAGAAGAAGGGAATAGATGATGGTCTTTACATTGAACCAGAAAAGGATGCTATGACCAGAAAAATTCCCTTGCCAGATGGTAGTAAAAAGGTTGATGCTACCTAAGAAGCACTTGATGAAGGAGTAGCAAGTGTAAAAAGGGATAGAGCGGCAAAGGATATTTCAAGGTGGAATGAGGAGAAAAGAGCTTACATGGAGCTGTATGCGCATGGTTATTCTGGTTCAAAGGATACTAAAAATCCTAAGCCAAAAAGAAAACCCAAGTCCATCCCATCCAGAATTCCAAAGCATATTCCAAAACCACCATCCAAAAGCCATCAGCATCAAACCTCCACCCAAACAGCTGTTGTAACTCCTGCTGTATCAACTACTGCTGGTACTTCAGAGGTTTCAACATCTGTTATCACTTCAACACACACCACAACTACTATTCTTCCACCACCACCATCACCATCAAAAACAACCTCACCACCATCATCTCCTGCCAAAAAGCAGAAGACAACAGATGTTACAACATCTGTTGTAATGACAACAGTGGTTGAAACACCAGTTATTTCAACAGCTGTTAGTCAACCACAAACCACTGCCACTCAAACTATCACCACTGTTCCACCCAAAGCATCATCAGTCCCTCCTCAAACAAAAAGGAGAAGGATAATTCTAAAAGATGATGACACATCTCCACCACCAACATATTCAAAATCTCTGTCACTTGTCACATTTCCAAAACCCATGCCTCTCTCTTCGGCTCAAATTCTAAAGCCATTACCTCCTGCTGGTGTCTCATTTCCTCTGGAACTCATTGCAGTTAGGGAAGAAATCAAATCCTTTTACTATGAGGATGACCCAGCTAAAAGGAGTTTGCCATCTGTTGAAGGATATCCCAGGCCTAACAATATTGAAGAATATTTGAAACTCAAGGCCAAGCAAGCAGAAGATATCTCAATAAAAAATAAACAAGGGAAATCTGATAGAGAATTTCAGCAAAACTATCAGTTTCTACTCACACACGTCAGAGCTATGGAGCAATTTGCCAAAAATGTATGTCAGTAAATCTCAGAAAGGGCAGATGAGTCATTGAGAAAAGACTACATTGAGAACATCACGACCTACAAGAAATACAAGGGGGAGAAACACATGTACAAAAACTGGACCATTCCTGAGCTTGAAAAAGAGGCAGCCAGGATCCAAGAAATGATAAAAAATAAGGTTAAGCAGACTCCTTCTGAAAAATTCAAACAATTTGAAGCTGATAAGATCTTAGAGTTGAAGAGAATGAAAGAGGAGCTGATAGCAGTTGATTATGGGTCAAAGAATTCTGTGACAAAGTGGGGAGAAGATAGAGTCAGGGCTACCTACAAAAAGTTGGAGGAACTTAGAAAGAAAGATCCAACAGTTCCAAAAAGGCCTGACTACTCCAAAGCAGAGGTCTCAAAAAGACCACCAAAGCTGCAAGTCAAAAGAACCACTGCTCCAGCTGGTGCTGCCATCTACAAAAGAAGGAGTCAAAACCAGTCAGGTGCTGAAACAGTTCAAGATCTAAATGCTGGAAATGCTATTGTAAAAGAGGGCATTAGATTAATGATGAAAGAAGATCCTGAATTGGAACAATCTGCAAGTACTGCTCAGCCATTCATGAATAGGCCAGCATCTCCGAACACCTCATCAAATAAAAATCTCCCAAGAAACCCACCAGGCTCAAAAGTACTAAAGTGGGAAACTGACAAACAGACCCATGTACTGACTATGTTCAGGTCTGATGGAGAAGTGAAGAAAATATCAAGGGAACAAGCACTTGGCCTAAGTCTTGAAGATTTGCAGGATCTCCTTGATCTTCCACTTAGCAGGGATGATGATGATACAGATGCCTTAACCTTTGAACTACAACTTAAAGGGAAAATAAGGGAACTGTTGATGAGGCAATAAAGTTCCACAATAATGAAGAGTTTTGGCATTATCTGTTCCAGGGGGAGATTGTTGGGATTGAACCCTACCAGAGGAACAGATATTTAAAGCCAAAACTGGATCAGAGCAGTGGATCTAGAATAAGCAGATGTTACATACAAGTCTCTCCCCTTGATAGTGATTTCAACATCTGCTGACCTCCTATCTACTGATCGTGCAAACTGCTGACCCACAACTGCTGTTCAAGTAAAGACCTGATGAAAGACTAAAGCTCTGCTGTTCAATCTACTGCCTTGAGTCAAGCACTGCTGATCCGGACAAGTACTGCTGGGTTCACAGCAGTGGAGGGATGCATCAGTTGTTTATTCTGTCTTTATGAAATATAATGTAATAACAGTAGTTAGCATAGCAGTGTTTGTATTGATCAAAGGTTAGAGTTTGTTAGGAGGTTAGATGTCACTTTCATGTTGACGTCAGCTTAGATGCTCAGTGGTTTGCTAGTGCCTATAAATAGAACAGTGCTCTGTATTGTTCTATTAGCTCTTTGCAATACCGTCTTCTTTGCACGAACAAACACTGAGCTCTGGCTGAGGGGGAGTTTGTATTAAACATTGCATTGTAATCGTTGTTGAAATTAAATTCAATCTTTCGGTTCTTTGTGAAAAGTGTTTGATAAAAGCAATACTCTCGTTTGATTGTATGCAAAATTTGCTTCCATCTTAATTCCGCTGCACAACTCATCCATCTTCATTCTAATTCAAACGTAAAATACAATCAAAACCAAACTCAGATCCAACACTTCTACACTTTCTATCTTGTTTTATGTTTACGTCTTGAATCAAGGTGTTCCTTATCAATCCAAGGGGATATGGGGACTTCACAAGTAGCTTTACAATAATGAAACCAGCCAGAAAAAAAACACTAACATTTGCGTACAATAGATTCATTAATGGTCATTGTTGTAATTCCGTCGAGTCATTATTGTAATTCTGTTTGCGGTCATTGTTGTAATTCCGTTTGGTAGAGTCGTAATTCTGTTCCAGGTACGATAGAGTTATGTTTGCCGAACAATAGTTGTATATTCGATAGTTGTTAAAGAGTAAAATCTTAGTTTTTTGGTCATTAAGGCCTCCTAAAAAATCTATTAAATTCAACAAGTTGAGTAAATCCTAGTTATATAATTCAACAAGTTGTTCCAAAGAATTTAGTCATTCAAAACATCTACTAAATTCAACAAGTCATTCCAAAGAATTAAAACCACCGGTGACTAATAGAATTTATTCCTTGTCACTTAATAGAATTCTGATAGAATTCCTTGTCACTTATCTGTGAAATACTCATTTGGCTAAGGGTTTCCAAGCACATCATCTATACGACTAGACTCATACCCCTCTCCAAATCTCCATTCCTTACGCAAATTGGGATACGAGTCCAACGCCGAACTCTTTTCCAGAGCACAACCTTTGGACTATTAAATCACAATTAAATGATAAGATGGTGACGCAAGCACGTGGTGGTTCGGGAAGGTAGTGCCCAACCACCAACATCTAGTGAATATCGATAGCCAATGGCTCTTGGTTAATCGCATTTCCCAACAAACAATCTGCCCCACAGGCACATAGCGCGATACAGCAAACTAGGACGGGTATTATGTGACATGCTCAAACTAGGAGCGAATACCCGTTTACCTCAATGAGAACGATTTTTTGTTACATATGCAGATTGTTTCTGATTGTTCCAGCAAGGCGTTCCAAACTGATCTTAGTAAGGTCTTGTGCTTCAACATTACCCAAGCTTATGAACAAGGGGGAGAAGATCAAATTCGTGAATGATGAGAAACGAGATCAATTATATATTTGAATGAAAGTCATTTGTTCTATTGTTGCTGCTTGTATTACTGAAAAATTAAGATTGCGTAGATGCAACGCTAGGCAATCACTAAGATTAACCTATAACCACTCGAAAGTTTGCCAAATCAGAACGATTCCAAATGATCAGCACTACCAACCAAAACAATCTTCTGAGAACATACCACCGCAACCAAAGCCGTCATTGTTGTCGCCGACTCGCCTCCACGCGCCACAAAAAAAAATTATAACAGGTGAACCCACTTTAATACTTAATGAAAAACTCGTTTCAACCCACCTGTTCTGATTAGAAACTGTTTGACCCGATCTAACTCTGCTTGCATTGTCAGGCTTCATAGATATGACTTGAATAGTTTCCATATTTTTTCTGATTTCTAATATGACTTGAAAGATTAAATAATGAATCTTTTACAATATAAGTGTACATCGCAATAATCCATTTGACAATTCTTACTCCTTCCCAAAATCAGCATTGTAATGAGCGCTCAACTCCAGCTTCTTAGCCTCGTTCAGTTTACGAACAGCATGATACATTCACAAACATTAAACCTTTATCCGTAAGCAAACAAACAACATACTAATGAACACTGACATCCACAATTAACAATCTTTTGTCCATCTTTTTTAATTCTATAAATGATCAACGTCAAATAAAAAAATATACAACCCAAATCGAACATTTTAGTCAGACGAGAAAATGTCCCTTTAAAAGTAAAAAATAACTGGGTTGGAGCCAAAGGACGTAACGTGCAAGATTTTAAAACAATAAGTACAAAAGCCATCAATTTTAAAGGCAAAGGACAGTCTTTGAAATTGGGTATAAACACAAAGAACAATTTTTGTAATTTACTCTATTTGTAATGACAGAGAAAATGTTTGTTACCTTCATGGAATCTTCGTGGATGACATAATCACGTTCTGCACGGATTGCAGACATTCCAGCTTCAGTGCACACGTTACGAAGATCGGCTCCATTAAAACCCTTAAAGAATACCAATTGTTAAAATTTTTATAAACAAAACCAACTAGAGATAACCATATACGTCGACTTAAAGCCATAAAATACCTCAGCAAGCTTAACGACGGCCTCGTAATCAATTTCACCATGTTTAGCAATCCCAGCAGCATGAATTTTGAGAATTTCCATTCTTGATTGCTCGTTTGGAAGCGGGATCTCTATTTTCCTGTCTAGTCTACCGGGATGAAGAAGCGCTGGATTCAGAACATCGGGTCTGTTTGTAGCCATAATCATTTTTACCTAAAGGCGTCAATCGAATAAGATGTCATCTCTCTACGTAATGCGCTTTAAATCAACTTTCGAACAGTAAAAACATATACCTTCCCGAGCTTATCAAACCCATCTAGCTGATTCAGCAACTCCATTAGTGTTCGTTGAATCTCACGGTCAGCACTAGTTCCCTCACTAAAACGACGTCCACCGATTGCATCAATTTCATCCATGAATATAATGCAGGGCTGGAAAATCGACAAACAAGCATAAGAAGTAAGAACCCGTGCTAAAACATGGACTCGAAGAAAATAGATATTTTTTCCATTCGTTAAGAAGATAACGACAGAGGCTAGAAACAATACTTGGTGATCACGTGCATAACTGAACATTTCTCTGATCAATCTTGCACTCTCCCCTATGTACTTATCAATAATGGCACTTGATACGACCTACAAACGATTTACCAAATGTTATAATAAATAACAGGGTAAAATGACATTTTCGTCCCCGAGGTTAAGCCAATTTTGCGAATTTCATCCAAAGGTTTGTTTTTCCGCATTTGGATCCAAAAGGTTTGAAATTCTTGCCATTTTCATCCAGCTCGTTAACCCATCCATTTTTCTCCGTTAGGTCAAAGGTATTTCCGTCCTTTTTTCCTAACTTATAGGGCAATTTGGTTTTCACTTTATATGAATAGAGTGAATACTCCTGAAAAAGACCGAATTGCCCTTTAAGTTAACTAACAAGACGGAAGTATCCCTAACTTATCTAAAAAGCATGTAAAGTTGTAAACAAACTTAAAATAGTAATGCATGGTACCTTTAAGAAATTAGCATCAATATTACTAGCGATCGCTCTAGCTAGTAAAGTCTTGCCGGTACCAGGAGGTCCATAGAGAAGAACACCCTATGAAACAAAATACAGAAGCAATTTATTCCGGTAACTTTTACAATTCGAATATTGAAAATTGGTCAATATTTACCTTGGGAGGTTTAATTCCGACCCTTAAAAAGAGCTCCGGATTCATCAGAGGCAATTCTATGGATTCCCGAAGTTCTCGAATCTGATCTGATAGCCCTCCGACTGCTGAATAGCTAACATTACCAGGATCTTCATGGAGCATGTTATAAACAACCGGGTCAACCTGTGATGATATTAAATTTGGTGGTCAAACAATTACCGACAAAAAGAAAAATAGTTAAAAAAATCATTTGGCACGTATACGAACTTCACGAGGGAGTGCTCGCATGATAGTGAGAGTTTTCATATCAAGAACCACTCTAGTCCCGGCTGTTAGTTTTTCCTTATTGTAACGACTCGCACAAAAGTGTCCTTAAACGCTCCGCAAACCCGAACCCCTAAAACTCTAATCCTTGTGAAAAATCAAGAAAATCAGATTTTTCAAGTTGTCGCGGGCCGCGTAAAACATAAGTAAAGTTTACGCGGGGCGCGATAGTTCTGTATGTTCCGGATAAGCATGAAGGCCACATAGCATGACACGCGTCGACCAGACGCCTACGCGGGCCGCGTAGGTGTTCCTTCGAGTTTACGCGGGCCGCGACGCGCCCCAGTTTCAGCCTATAAATAGAGAACGATAGTTTCATTTCAAATCGTTCAATTCTTTTCTTTCTCTTGTTCTGTCATTCTAATGTCAGAACTTCTAAATCCCGAAACTCTGCCCGTATTAGGGTAATAACTCTAATCACTGGTATGATAATTTATCCGATTGATTGAAACTGATCCAACGGATGTTTAAGTGTTGCCTGTATACGGCTATACTTTGTCATTCGTTGTGAGTTTGATCTCGTGATTATCGTTAAAGTTGAATTGAGTAATACACTAATACAAGTTCCATTGTAGCTAGAAATTAGAACTTGTAACCAGGGAACTTCTAAGCTAGAATACGTAGCGATTAAGTAAACTTAATAGTTAAGGAAAACTTAGTGGTTAAGTAAACTTAGTAGTTAAGATAACTTAGCGGATAAGAAACCTTAATAGATAAGTTAAACTTAATAAGCTAAGTAAGATTAATTAATCAGTTAAGTATGATTAATTAAGTTAAGTATGATTAATTAATCAGTTAAGCACGATTAATTAAGCTAAGCGAGATTAATTAAGTTAAGCGAGATTAATTAAGTACGTAAATTAAACACCTAAATAGATATACATGAAAATAAATATATATGAGATAGATAATATCAAAGGAAGGTGCAAGGAAGGTATAAGAAGATATATATATATATGGGTAGAAAGCTTCCTAGAAAATGTATAGGTAACTTCCTAGAAAAGCTATAGGAAACTTCCTAGAAATTTCATACTTCTTACCTATAAATAGGAAGCCTAGGAATTCATTTTCTTTGCTCATTCCTTCTATTCTTCTCTCTATACGTCGGTGTTCTAACCAATAATCACCGAGACGATATTCTGTCCGATCGATTCGGGAACCAACTAACGAATGCCAAAGTGCTGCACTTTGTGAATTTCGTTAAACGAATGCCAAAGTGTTGTCTAAACAAGACTATACTTTGTGAATTTCGTTAAGGTTCTGATCTCGTGACCATCGTTAGGTTTGATGTGGTTTTACACTAATACGTATTCCACTCTGTTACACTAAATGTTTAACTACCCGAAACTCTACACCATACTCTTACAATCAAAATGGATGCTTAATCATCAGAAGATTCAGAACCATAAAGTAGATGCTTAGAATCAAGATGCTTGTTTAAACACGAGTATATGCTAACAAGGTGAGTCATTCTCTTTTTATCAAACAATGTTTTACAATACTCCAATTATTTTCAAAAGTTATAATTACAGGGATTAAGTCTTGGTTATCTTGAATCACTGGCAAGTGGGGTATTGTGCACATTACTAATTTCTCACGATTAGGTTCACCAACCTAACAGTGATAATCATCACTACTTGGGTGAAAGGACCCAATAGTGGTATGACCATCGTCACCAGGGTGTGACATGGCGCCAGATAAAAATAAGATAGTAGCCATTGTAATCGCTCTTATGCTGTAATTTATAACAATGTGTCGTTTTGTATAAAAATGAATGAACTCACCAGTATTTCCTGCTGACCAAATGTTTTTAAAACGCGTTTCAGGTAATTATAGTAGATCGGAATAAGAGTTGGATACGGCACCAAAAGGCTTACAGAAGTGGCTTAATTTATCAATTAAATTAAATTAAGAAAAGTTGTTTTATGTATTCGGGTTTATCCCATATTAAAGCTACCTTTCAAAACATGGTTTTATCCCATCTATTTAATAAATAAAATCCGGTGTTTTCTAAACTCTGATATTTTTCCTAACTCACGGTCCTGATGAAATTTCCGCTGCACTACTTTTCTAAATAACCACCGGTACCACTAAACTGGTTCGCGGCTCCCGATTCCGTCCAGGGCAGGGTCGGGGGTCGTGACACTTATCCACTTTACTGCGGCACCCGACGACGTACCTTGGACCGCTACTTGCCTTAACTATCACTGTGGCGTCAAAAGTAAGATTTATTAATTGGTTAAGAAAAGTTTGAAAATACATTTTAGTGTTCGATGTAAGTGGGAATTTACTATGATGCTGTTAAGGAAAATGAAAGAGAATAGTGGAAATGTTATATACGTCGTTCGCTGTCCAAAGACCTGAGAACTTCGCCTATAATCTGCCCGATGCTTTGAAGAGACTTTAAGTCATCTTCTGTTTTGCCGTATTCTTTCTTTGTACTCCGCAGACTTTCTCTCACTGCAAACACAAAGTTATGCTATTGTTAATCTAGCATTGCAGCATACCTACATAGAACAAAATAAGCTACATTTCTGAAGGAATTATTGTAATGCTTAAGGCATACAAATCATTGTCCAAATCCAAGTGATACTGAAAGAGCTACCAAAGATAATGCTAATAATTTAAAGTAAACAGAAAGGCTAATTAAGCAGCAAAAGCAGCCGGGCACATATACAAACAAGCTAATACCCAAATTAAGACCCTGCGCCACTTGAAAATTCTAGCCTCCAACAGCATAATGCATCCATAAAAGAAGACACTAATAACTTTCACTTATGATTCACCATGCTGATAAATTTTTTTTATTTATGATGCTACAGTGATATTTAAATGTCATAGATACTAACTCTCGCCTCACAAAAAGAGCAACTTAAGAAATTATGTAGTGAATGCTTGTTAACAAATAGCAACATTTGGACAAATAACAAAAATGGAGCTGGGGGTCTCACTGGAAGCAGCCTCTCTATTCCTACGGGGTAGAGGTAAGGCTGTCTACATCTTAATCTCCTAAGACCCTACCCTACCTTAGCTTTGCTATTGATTGGATTTACTGAGTATGATGATGATGGACAAAAGTTACTTCAGCTGCAGCCGATCAACAAGTCTGCAAAAAGAACTCAGCAAGCAAACGTAGTTTACGAGTTAAGGCACTCATGTAATAACACACACACAAGCTGATATATCCACATTTAGCACCAAACTACCATGAATATCCTAGCATTTCCCATAGTTCACACAATGGTTCAACAATACTACCGCGTGATCACCCCGGACATCTACCTTTCTACAAAGCAAGTGATCCGTAATATCATCAAAATATTCAGCATCAATTCAAGACCATAATAATTGCTACCACTAAAGTTCACCATCATCAAAATACTAGCAAAAGCATTTCACCCCTAGAAACCTCCTAGATCACATAATTAGACGCTTACAGTTAAAAAACTCACCAAAATACTAACAAATCGGCCAATTGCATTTGAGAATCAAAAGCACACGATCATAACAAAAAAATAACAACTGGATTTCAAAAACTTATCCAGCCAGATAGACGCAGATTAAATTAAATAAAGCAGGAAACATGTAAAGCTAAAAATGAACCTGAATCAAAGAATTAGGTGTTGATGATGTTATAGAATCTGACCTGCTCGAACTCTGGAATCAAGCTCTTTATGTTGAAGCATCTTTTTGCGGTACTCGGTAATGGCACCTCGGCGACGAGCGGCATCTTCGCCCTCACTCGTCATTGTAGATAGATGAAGATGAATGGTGGCTGGCTGCCTGGCTACAGAACCAGAATGGTGAAGAGAATAATGTCCGACTTGTTGATCAAGAAAGAAAACAACATCCCCAACCAAATTGCAGATTGTTTATATACTTTCATTTGGTGTGATTGGGCCCATAGTTCCAACTTATTGGGCTGAAGCCTCAAACTCACACTCTTAAAATTGAAGTCATAAGTCACATTGATATATTTTAAGATGTTTTTCTTAATAGCAAGGCATTCAATTCAAAAATAGGTTTTCTTTTTCTTATGTCATAGTTCTCCAGTATAATTAGTTATTAATATTTTTTATAGTTAAACTATCTAGTTGTGTGTAAAATCATAGTTTACTGATTTTTGCAACTACACTTCAATCACGTATAATTTTGTTCATCGGACAATTAAAAACATAATAAAGTCGAAAAGCTCATATATATAGTGAGAGTGAAATCGACTAATTCAATGTTGACGTTTGGATTAAGTAGATATGTGATTACGATGTGTACCAAGACATTAAGGATCATGAGTTCAATCATACAATGGCATCAATGCATGTCATTTCACACGTGTCCGGTGCAAGATAGATTTGCGTGTGGACAAAAAGTTGTCAAATTACCATCAAATTATCATAAAATGTCCAAAGTTAAAAAATTATCATTTAGGATGTTAGGACATGCTAAGAGCATATACAATCAGGTAGCTGACCGACAAAGTCACGTGTACAATGTGACCCCACCTTCATGGACCGCTCTCCTCCTTTAAGGACGTCTCCCTTTCTCCTCTCGATGGATGTCCTTGTACATAGACTATCATCTTGGAAAACCCCAATGTCCATTGCCTTTCCTCTCACACAGACATTTGTAAAGGCTCCATTACATATGGGTTAAGTAGTTGAGCATAATAACATGACATAATACAAACTTTATAATGATGATTATCGAAAGTTGTTTTGAGGAACATTCTTCTAAGAGCATCAACAAGAAAAAGTTCGTTGTCCAAGTCCACTCATCGGACCGCCAATTTTTCCAGACAATCCTTGTTGTGGGATTTTGACCATGGTGGCCCGATTTGTTCCACCGGACTACGAACTACCTTGGTTTGGAGTTGTGGGGACCACCCACTCACAAACCTTATTTTTTCTGTTTTTGATTTTAGGGTAAAAAGTGGAGTGTGATGTGGAGGTTTGGAATGATTTAATATTATGAGAACAAATAGGGTTTGAATGGTGGTGGTTTGGAATAATGTGGCATACTGAATAGGCAGTCTGGATTTTGACAGCCGTTGTAGATGCTCTAACACCCGTATTTATTTTCGCGAGTTAAATGCTTGGTTGGTCCCTGTGGTTTGCAAATATTGCAGACTTGGTCCTAATGGTTTAATAATTACAAAGTTGGTCCCGGTAGTTGTAATTTTTGCACTCGGGTGGTCCTTATCATTAACCCATGTTAGATTTTTTAGTTAAATATGTGTACAATGTCATAAATACCCCTAAACAATTAAGAAAACTAAAAATATATAAATTATATTTATTAATATAGGTACCCCAACCCCTACCCCTCCCCTACCTTCTTCTTCTTCAATTCTCTGATATCTTCCTACATCACCGTACCACCCATTTTCAACAAAACCTCCACCACCACCACCACTGTTTCACCTCCACCACCGGTAACCCACCACAACAGCCGTCAACCCACCACAACCACCTCGACCACCGTCTCCCCCCACCACCATCGTCAACCCAAATTACACATATATGTGTACTTTTACAAACAATTAACAAAAATTGACGGACAAAAACACGATTATACAGTCATATTAGATCCGAATTTCTCGAGAGAAGAACTGAATCGGTAATCGATTAAAAAAAGGTGAAACTTTTGATACATTGTACGTTTATGTGTGGTTTTGGCGCGTACCTGTTGACGGCGAGTGGAGGTTAGAACGGTAGGTAGGTAGCGGTAGTGGTGGTTTGTGGTGGTGAGTACGACGGAGAGGGAGAAGTGATTGTGTGTGGCGGCGGTTATGGTAGAGAGGGGTAAGTGAAGAGTCTGAAGAGATGCCGACCGTTGGATCTGGAACCCTAGTCTAACTGATCTCGTCAGATTATTATTGTTGTTGTTGTTATTATGAGTATCAGTGGTGCTGGGAGACGGTGGTCGAGGTGGTAATGGTGGGTTGACAGCAGTTGTGGTGGGTTACTGGTGGTGGAGGTGAAAGTGGTGGTGGTGGTGGAGGTTTTATTGAAAATGGGTGGTTATGGTGGTCTATCAGAGGATTGAAGAAGAAGAAGAAGAATAATAATAATGTGTCTGATATTGAAGAAGAAGAAGGTGGGGGAGGGGTAGGGGTAGGAAATGGGACCCACATTAATAATTATAATTTATATATTTTTAGTTTTTTTAATTGTTCAGGGGTATTTTTGTCATTTTACATATATTTAACTGAAAAATCTAACATGAGTTAGTGATAAGGATCACCCGAGTGCAAAAATTACAACTACCGGGACCAACTTTGTAATTATTAAACCACTAGGACAAAGTCTGCAATATTTGTAAACCACAGGGACCAACCAAGCATTTAACTCTTATTTTCGCATAAAAGCATGCTTAAAATTTCACATAATAAATAAATTCATATAAAGTTATACACACAAACATCAAATGTACATATATAAAGAATGTTGACCAAAAAAGAGTTAGTATAGTAAAACATGAGTATTTTCTCATCCATCCAAATCTAACTTATAATAAAATACTCCAAATAATAACACATGTCATTCTCTCATTCAACCTTATAAATTTTATTTATATTTGTTTAATAAATCTTTTAATATTAATACTAATTAATAACCAATATATAGATATCATTTATTTTTATCCTTATCTTTATCTTTATCTAAAATTAATAAATAATTTCAATTTTGCAATTTAGACCCTTTGCTTTTTTACTTTTAACCCAAAGTTTTTCATCTTTTCCAATTTAATCTCAACTCTTTTTTATTTTCAATTTTGGTCCACCATACTTTTCATCTTTCTCAAGTTTTTCGCTTCGTTCTAAATTTTGTGAGTTAACGCACCGCAACGTGAGTGTGGGGTTCAACATGTTTTCGTATATTTTTTTCCCGTTTGACTGGACCGTCGCGTCACATCTATTTTTCTGCGTTTGACAAGTTCGTCCAACATGCGGATCCTGGATGGACTTAGTTATTTTTTTCTATTTTTTACGTTTCGGTTTAATTTCTCAGCAACGAGCGTGCGTGATTCAAAGATTTTACGTCTGCTTTTCGCTCGACGTTATTATTTCCCTGTAATTTTGATTTTACAAGCTTTTCCGGTGTTGATGGTCGCTGACAATGGTACAGTATTGCTACTACTTAACACAGTTTTATGACAACCGCTGCAACACAGGGGCTTAATACTAGTCCATTAATAAAACCGTCCAAGAAACACAATATACTAATCTTCATCCACACCTGAAGAAAAAACTCAAAACAAACTCACATTCCTTAATTTCTAAAAAGAATAATCAAATTCTTAATTTAAATTCATTTAAAAAAAAGAAAGAAAAGCAAACAAACATCCCCATAAATCATAATTAACCTTATATATATGATTTTAAAATATAAACAAAAAAGTTGTCACAAAATACAACTTGTCGTCTTCAAATACGGCCCAAAAGTCACAAGTCCACAAATTAGTAACCCATTGATCCTTTATTACCAAAATCAATCCCTCTCTCTAGGGTTTAGGGTTTACTCTCTCTGCAAAATGGGGAAGAAGCGAAAACACAGTGACGTAGAGGTACCGGCGGTGAAGACGGATGAAACGGCACCGGAGAGACCCAAACGGACTCTTCTGGGTTGGAAAGATAAACCAGAAACCCAACAAGAATCTACAGGATTCAGAAACAGAGAGAAAGTTCTCGTTACCTGCTCCCGTCGCATCAATTACAGGTTAATAAAGTTCACTGCTTGATCTAATCTTTTCAGTTTGAATTAACGATTGTGAATTTTGTTAGGTACCGGCATTTGATGTTGAATTTGGTGTCTGTTTTGCCACACTGCAAGAAGGATAACAAAGTTGAGTCAAAGGCTACTAAAGGAGCTACTTTGAATGAGTTGGTTGAGCTTAAGAGTTGCTCTTCTTGTTTGTTCTTTGAGGTTGGTTATGTTTTTTTAATGTTTGAATAATTTGTTTTGGTAGGTTTAAGGTTGGTGTTTGATGGGTTTGTTTTTTCAGTGTAGGAAGCATAAAGATCTTTACTTGTGGATGTCTAAGTGCCCTAATGGTCCATCAGTAAAGTTTTTAGTTAATGCAGGTAAGCATGTTTGTATGTTTTACCTTATGATCAGTTTCACAAACCAATAAATAATTGTAGTTTGATTATGTAAGGCTTTATATGTTCGGATCTTGTATGCGTGCATATTGCGCCATGCGCATGATGCAATGATGAGATCGCATTGTTGCCATTGGCGCAGGTTAGAACTTTTCGCTCAGTAGTGTAATATATGTGGTTTTCGTATAGAAATTTTTTGGTATATACGTTTTCGACCCCCCGTCGGAAATCTCAAGATTCGCCACCGATTGTTGCAGTTGATGTGATGCCATTCCGTCCTGCGCGTGTGATGTGGTTGACACAATACTTCATGCAGTATTTGAACAAATTAGACCATTGAGTGCAATGGGGCTGTGCTTTTCAAATCTTATTGACCAAGGATGATGAGAATATTCTTATATTTCAGTGTTTAAAAGTTAACAAGTAAAAATATTATCTATAGATAGTTTTTTAGTATTTTTTATTACAAACGTCTCACATACGTGATGCGCGCGTTGGCTTTCGGATAAAAATGCGTTGGAGTGCCATACACTTTTTAAAACCAACTGATTTATTGATTTGGTTTAATATATGTGTTAGTTCACACAATGGAAGAGTTAAAGCTCACTGGAAATCATCTTAAAGGCTCCCGTCCTCTACTCACATTTTCATCAAATTTTGATAAAGATCCACATTGGAAACTTTTGAAAGAAATGATTACACAGGTACGTCCCTGTGCTTTCTTTGTGTTGAGATCTTGGTACAATCCTTTATGTGTAGAATATCACAGTTGGGAACCTTAAAAGGCATAGGGATTGTTTTATAAACCGGAGTTACACGATTGTATGGACTTGTACAGCTGTTTGATTTGTGTTCTGAGTGTATAGTCTGAAAGAAAGAAACCCCATAGTAACCATCTGTATGGACTTAACCAACAATTTTTATATTGCATATCAACACTATTCTTTATGTGATACCAAATGACAACTCGTCTCTTGTAAAAAGACAATCAACAACCTTTATCTTTGTTTCCTTGAAGAAACAATAAATCATTATTAATAATTCAGTATAAAGCTACACAAGAAGTTTGATTTTGATTTGATGTTAGTCCATGAATCAACAATATTTACATTATACAAACAAATAAGCGTTAGACTTTTTATCATCATTTCCTCTACTAATAAATGTAAACTAGTCTAACTCTTCAGCTTAAGCTATGTTACTATATTATTATTTGATCATACATGATCACAGAAGTGACCTTTCTATAGGAGAATTATGAGCCAAAACAGCCATTTTTGTCAAAATTATCATATTATAACCCCCTCAGAAAATGAAAAAAACAAACAATTGATACCGCCATACCGGTCACTTCTTCTGTTATGTTCCTTTTATTCTTTTGAATGTTATAAATACAATTTCTGCATTTGTGTTGTGCATTTGTTTTCTAATCATCATACAGTTGGCAATGTCTTTGTGAAAATTTATTATAAGCCAAAGTTTTCGTAATAATAACATGATCCTTGAACTTGATTCTGCTTAATGTTGAAGCTTGAAAGCATCGTACTTCGCTTAACTTTTGAAAATGCTGCAGTAACATTATTATATGTTTCGGTCAACAGATATTTGGAACCCCCAAGGAACACAGGAAATCAAAGCCCTATCATGACCATGTCTTCGTGTTCTCAATCGTTGATGACCACATATGGTTCCGTAACTATCAGGTTGGTTATAAAGATAATAATTTCTTGTTTTACAGATTTTAAACTTAATCAATGTTTTGGTTTATCCTATTGTGACAGATTTCATGCCCTCATACTGGAGCAGATAAAATTGATCGAGGCGGCTTGGAAAAGATGACCTTAATTGAGGTTCGTAAATCGTAAAAATGAGGTCATTAATAAATTCATATTTCAAGACATTTTTTTTTAAATTTTGCTAAATGGACAGGTTGGTCCAAGGTTTTGTTTAAATCCAATAAAGATATTTGGCGGTAGCTTTGGAGGTCCGACTCTGTATGAGAATCCCTTCTATGTTTCGCCAAATCAGGTAAGGATTCCTCATGCTTTTATCAAGTTAACTTTTGTCGGTTTAAAGTTTTTTTTATATAGAATTTACGATTTACGATTTATTATTTTTATTATCGATGCTAGATACGTTCATTGGAGAAAAGACAAAAGGCTGGCAAGTATGCGAAGAAGGTTAAAGCCAAGACCAGAAGAAAAATGCATGAGATGACAAACCCATTGGAGACCGATGAGTTTGCAGACATGTGGAAGGAATGATCGGTTTTCAACATGCTTGATTCATTGTACTTTTCATAAGTTTTGGTTCGATTATGAATGCCTGTAGGATTCATCAGATTTGTCTAATTGTTAAAAAGCGATTTTGGTTTCCGGATGCTTTTGAACTTCAAACCATGCCATCCCCTATAATTTAATGTATTTTAATATTCAAATATTTCGGGTCAATAAAACCAGTCTCTAAAACATTTTAGAAGGTTTGCTGATCTCTTCAACACACTCCCCACGTCATCGGTTGAGCTGTTTACTTTTTCCAGATCAAATTCTTTGTGAATTAAACGAGCCCTGCATATCTTTACGCCGCTACTCTCCCTTGTAACAGTGAAAATAAGACCCGGGGTGGTTGCAATCCAATCAGGCCGGACAACGCCCACATATGAGCGTTTGATCATATTCTAGCCACATGTGCAATCGATCATAACGATACAATCCACCACTGTTCATGACTTGCAGTTATTACACTAGGTGGGAGCTCGGGCAATGCTTCAAGATTTGGGAAATTAGATAAGTCCCAAATCTTTTGAGCACCGCGAGTTGGGAGATCTTAAAAGGCGGTCTAGAAAACCGGTTGTTACATAAATAATAAATTCAAATATTCCAAGGGGGATAGCGTGCCGATATCTACAGGTAAGATTGTCTCTTCATGTAAACTGGAGAGTCCATGTTCGTTTAATGAAGTCAAACTCGATAAAGAAGGCAACACCTTGTAAGTTGTAAGTTTTGTTAGGGTCAACTGGTCAAAACGGGTCAAGTTATGTTCATTGGAAGACCTTTTTTCCGAACTTTGATTTTTTATAACCAACTATTGTAACAAATTTGACTACGAGAAGCATATAATTTCAACGTGATTTCAGCATCATCATCATACTTAGTAAATCCTACAAATACAAAGCTAAGTTAGGGTCTAAGGAGGGTAAGATGTAGACATCCCCTTGTCTTTTGGCTATCAACCCCACCACATAATGCATGATTAACCGTCCGCCGTTTTTAACGTTATTTTCACGAAATTAGCAAAATAATGTTAAACTTAGTGCAGTTTCCTTTAAGCTAACTTTTTCTACTTACCCGTTTGACCCAAGAGGGATCAAACATAATCTGAGTTGACTCATTCATCCGTAATGAGTCAAAATTGCCACCTATGGTTGAAGGAGACCTTATTTTCTGTGAATATCCTTAAGGTTCTTTACACAAACAATATGTTGTACATTTCTTGAATCATGTCATGCATGTCCATCCTTTCATTTGAAATATATATGAGAGATTTCTGTATCACTTACCCACTTCTCTGTGTCAAATCCACAACAATCAAGTATTTTGTATACTTCCATATTTTGATTATGACATGCATCCAAACAAATATGTAGTTTTCTTTATAAAAATGAATTTAAAGTTTAGCAAACCGGGATGAACCACGCGAGATTGCGAGTTATATCTTATAACTGGTTGTGTAAATCGGGCTTGTAGCAGTGGGGGAGGTGCAGTATAAGGAGGGGTATCACGGGCTACGGCTCAACCCCGTATTCGTAGTGTAAATTTTTTTTTCGGTTTTATATAAAGGATATCGCTGGGGATACCACTAAAAAAATATGATACTTTAATTTATTAAAATTCCAAATATTTATAAGCCCAAACCTTTTACAACACCAAACTTTTATAATAATTAGGCCCAAATGATAGAGTTAACCCAAATTAAGTATAATATAATTGAAAAATGCCCAACTGACAAACATAGCCCAAGCCCCAAAACAATACAATATCATTTTGTTTTGTGTATGGGCGCCAACGTAAGAAACAGAACTTCACAAAATTGCGATCATCCCAGACTTCCAGTGCCCTTACAGCTCCTCCGTTGACCGGTAATTTGTTTTTTACATACCCTTAAATTAATTGGCTAGCTCCGCTAGCCATTAATCTCGGTGAGGGGACAATATAATGAAGTACACTGCAAATTCTGATTCCATACAGAAAGCATTTCCTGCCTATATTCAACCTTACTTGAGACATTAATTAATAAACCATCAACTTTTATTATTTAGATACTGTGAAAACCGTTTAATTATTGTAAAAGAATGTTATTCTCCATTCTCCAATTCTCCATTCTCCAATATATTAATAGTTCAATGCTTTGAACAGTAAAAGTTATAATAATATATATGGTTTTTTTAATAGTTTTACCAGTATATAAAGGTACAAACCGACACCAGTCTGATACAGAAAACATCAAAAGTCGGTATCGAATTGATTTTTAAAATATTTTAGTTCGGGAAATTCGGTACTGCTACCCGGTACCATTTGCTTATCCCTGATCACGGGTGTCGTATGGACAACAACGGTATTGTGCAACTTTTTTTTTTATTTTCTTCAACTTTTAATGATTTCTTTTTTTTAATTTCAGGGGTAGGGATGAACTCGGTGCCAACAAATACCGAATCGGTACTGGTACCGAAAATACCAATTACAGTACCTGTATATGAAGGTAAAAAACGGTAGCGAACCGGTACCAGGAACGCCAAAAGTCGTACTGAATTGGTACTTAAGATTTTTCGGTTCGGAAAATTCGGTACCGGTACCCAGTATCATTTGCTCATCTCTAACCACAGGTTTCATACGAACAACATTATTACCATACACCTTTTTTGGTTGATTTTCTTTTGGTTATCTTTTAGTGTTTTTTCTATATTTTCTTTTTATTCTTGTCAGCGGTTTCCATTGCGCAACGCGCTCGTAGTGATTTCAAAACACATGTAAACACAGATTAAACAACAAAAGACGTTCGCCGCAACGCGGCGATAGCAAAAAACTAGTTGTGATTTAAAATGTGAATTGAGCATTTAAGGAAACAAAAAATTTTCAAAGTAAAACATTTGAGGATTTGCTTCTTCAGTGGTACCTTACGGGGAAACCATTGACCGTATAAAATTTTATATTTTTCAGAAATTTGCAATAAAATTTACACTGCTAAGCGAAAAAACAGGGGGCCCGGCCCCCCTAGCCCAAGCTAAGCTCCGCCGCTGCATCTACTCATCTCCTACCACTTCTCGAAAAGTATATGAGATCATGTATTTGCATGGTGTAAAACGGCTTCAGCCTTGGGGAATTCGGTGGAAGAAGTAATGAAGATTCCTATGTCATTTGTAAGTACTCGCTCAACCAAGATGGTGATTCAAAGCACCTCCTTTTCTACCGTTTGGTTTATATGGAAGGCTCGAAAGAGAAAAGTCTGCAACATAATTTCGCCATCCAAGTCTAGAGGCCTTGATGAGATCATGTCAAGTTCTTACATCACCATCATACTCAGTAAATCCCACCAATAACAAAACTAACGTAAGGTCTGAGGATAGTAAGATGTAGACAGTCTTACCTCTACTGCGTATAGAGAGACTGGTTCTAGTGAGACCCCCCGGCTCGATAGTAAAAATAGAGCAAGGTTTCACTCGTTAGATTGGGCTTCTCGGTGTAATTTTAACTTAATTTCATAGTGTAATGTACCAGTTGGTGGCTTCTAGGGGTGCAAATGAGCCGAGGCCGAGCTCGACCAGGCTCGAGCTCGAGCTCGATTAACTTATGAGAGCTTGGACTCGGCTCGATTCGAGCTTTGTTTCAAAGCTCGAGCTCGGCTTGTTTGTATTTACTCAAGCTTGAGCTCGGCTCGTTTATTATCTATTAATTAATATATTAAATAAAAATAGTACAAATAATATACTTTTTAGGCTCACGAGCTCGATAAGTGAAGTTCGGGCTTGTTTACTAAATAAGCTTATTTTTAGGTTCGAGGTCGGCTTGTCTACAAGCTTAAATAAGCTCGGCTCGAATCGGCTCGTTTACACTAAGGCTCGATAAGGTTCGACGAGCCTAACGAGCTTCACATGCGAGGCTCGAGCTCGGGCTCGATAAACAAACGGGCTTTAATTTAGGCTTAAGCTCGGCTCGGGCTCGACTCGTTTCGAGCTTTTTCTCGAGCCGATCTCTAGTAGCTCGCGAGCTGCTCGACTCGTTTGTAACCCTAGTGGCTTCTAGTTACTTGCTAGAGGTCTACTCTATTTCAATAATATTATTAGTTGCTGTTAAAAAAATACTTTAATTTGTTTACTTTTTGCCCATGGCTTTATAGTCTCGTGGCATTCTGGGGTGAGAAAGTCTTTGGGACCAATAGGTCATGAGTTCGATTACCACAAGGAGGGGTTTTTCCCATATTTATTGGGTTTCTCTTGAATTGGTGTATATGCATTGCCTAGTGGAGATGAATATGATCGGATGGTTCTGCTGCTGGCACGATGATACTCTAATGGTCCGTCAGTGATCCAAATTTGCCGCTAAAAAATTGTTTACTTTTTATCTTTGACCAGTCAAACGTTATTTTCTGGCTCTATTTATAAACATTTTGACTTCATCGGGATGGTACATGTACAATTCTGCTAAAACGAGAACATTAATACACACTTGTGTCACATTGTCACGCCGATTTGTAGTCTTTTATGCAGGGTTCCAATTTATTTAGATTACTGTAGAAAGAAATATATGAGTAAAATCTTTTAAGCAAACAAATTATATTTTCTATAAAATATTTCATATTTGTAGTCTTTGATTAAAATCATCATTTATACATTAAAAAAGATACTAGACAACTTAATTAGTGACAAATGATGGTTTGATCTTGGCATGAATTTCTTACAATATTACAAATTTGGGGTGTCACAAATAACATCTCTAGGATCAACTAAACCATGATGGTTCTCAACAAAAGACAAGACGGGTAAGCCACTGTTATCCGTGTGTTGTAACCTTAGCGTTAGTGACACCCCTTTGTCGATGATCGGGTTTGGGATAACGTCAAGGCCATTGACAATAGCACCCGCCGTTTTCATGTGAAGAGCTTGATAGGATGATGCTGCATTTGGGTTCATATCGCGCGGTTGAACAAGTGAAGTCTTTTTAGGTGTGGTTTCTGATGAAGAATTGGAGTCCATTGCAGCATCTGCGGACTCTTCTTGGTATATTTCTTCCACCATTGGCTTCCAGAGGCGAACTCGCGCGTTTATAAACCAGTTTGAAACCTGTTTCAGTTGATGATTATTGAATTTGAACTCAACCCCACATGATCATTTCAAGTAAGAACATTTTATAAAGGTTCTAGAATGGAAATGAAGCTCATTTATTTCAACTTGGTGCTTTTTTTTTTTCTAGATAACATTCCAAAGTTACGCGAATGGAATTGGAATCTAAACCCGAATGGGAACTTGCAAACATCCATATAGGAATTTTCAAAAATAGCAACCTTAGTGTGATGGGGATGTTGAAAAACACATGAAGCTTACCTGACTTTTGGTCAAGCCTGTTTGTCTGGCTAGCATCGTCTTCTCCGAATCTTTTGGATATCTGCTATTAGTTAAATATACACACTATCAAATGGGGATAGAGTTACATCTCACACTCGTAAACTTAGATGCGAAATCTCTTAAAATCACGCTGTTTTCGTTAATCAAAACTCAATCACTTTAGTTAAATACCTACACCCCCCCCCCCCCATTTTAACTCTCCGCATCAAAATTTATTTCGTTAATAGTGTTTCCCCTATCACGCCTTTTGTTTGTGTAACGGTGTTTATAACTTTTCAACTTTCAAGCCATAATACATTGTGATCAACAGAATTTTTGATGTAGACTAAAATTAGGAAAAAAAGTTTCTACTTATAATAAATTAAAATGACAGTTTTATTTTTAAAGGTTTTGCATATAAGTTTAGGTGCGTGACACACCATATTTACCGTCATCAATAAAAAGGATTTGGCTATGGCATTGGAACCAAAAATGTTGATAAATAAAAAGACCGAACGATTCAGGTTCCAATTCCAGGCCTAAACAATCTTTCAAAACTAATAACATGACAAAGTTGAAGAAGTTGAAGAGTAATTACGGGTGAAGAAAATGCTCAAACAACCATGCGCGCAGAATCGACACACAGCTTTCAGGAAGCCCTCTTTGCGGCCTCCAAATATGTTGATCCATCATACCGAACTTCTGATCATACTTCTCTCGTCTAAGTTGCTGATCCACAAATTTCAGCCTGGAAATCGCGATTCCATTCCCATTTGAATCTATCGCACCAAGGCTTCTTGATATAACTTTTATCTGGCTGTCAATCGCATCTCTCAAGCACCGAAAACGGCTTGAAATTGTTTGGAGTGCGAGTGATGTGTAGGTTTTTGCTGCCCCCACATCCGGCAAGTACTTCAAATGATGATATAATAATCTGCATTTGATGATAATATTGTTTGTATCTTCTATCAACCTGTGCACATAGAAAGTGTTTGTAAACATATGATGAATCTTTTTGGTATTTTTCACAAATTTAAAAGACAATAAACATAAGAATTGAACCGGATCGGATCAAACATGTGCAAATGTTCATATAAAACAGGAAACTTACTTCTTTCAACATAGATGATAACCTGATCATCTTGTCCTCTAAATCTTGTTTTTCAGCAGCTGAAAGTTGACTTGAATCTTGTCGATATTCCGATTCCATCAACACTTGTTGGGAATCATTCATGCATTCCTGCTTAAAATCTTGTTGTTTCCAATCCTTCTTGATATGAACAATCTCATCAAGCAGTTGTTGAACCGCTTTTAAGTACTTGGAATCATAAACCACATTCCCAATTCCATACGAATTACCCTCGGAATCTTGTGTACTTTCATCCGCCAACGAAAGAAAACCGTTAGGATTCTGGTACTGATCAGAACAGAATTGGATTCCGGAGGGCGGAACATGTGAACCCATTTGATCCATCAACAACATTTTACCGAATTCTTGTCGCGTGGCAACATTGGAATCAAGAACTCCAACATCAAGAACATCAGTGAAGATATTATTATTATTATTATTATTATTATTATTATTATTATTATTATTATTATTATTATTATTCATGTTATTCTGCTGAGACATATACATAGTGATATTTCCAGTAGGAATCAGTGATTCCAATTCCAAAGAGACTGGTTGTTTGAATCTTTCATTGATGAAACCTGGTGTGTAACTTGACATGCTTTTCTTCAATCTTTTTATTCAATTTTCTGAAAAAAGTTTTGAATATTTATGAAGGATGACTACACTGAAGAGACATTTAAGATCAAACCAGACAAACAGTTGATGAAATGAAACATTAATTGTGGGAAAAAAGGACATGAACATAAAAGCAAAACAGGTACTTTCTTCACTTCTGAGTTCAAACAGGGTAAAATGGAGCAGTAAATTCAGTCTTTTCGATTTTCCCACCAAAAATAACCAATTTTTAAACAAACCCATGAAATATTATCCACAAATTTTTCAAGAAATGAGTCTGCACATGATCATTATTCTTGATTTCAAGAAACATTAGAGAATGAAATTCAGTATATTAAATAATGTAATAAACAATTACCAGAAAACTGTGAGTGGTTCTATCTATGATATATGATAATATTCTTCAATGATTTACTTTTTTTTTTTTTGCTATCTAAAGAAACCCTCCAAAAAGCATGTTGGAAAGGCCAAGAAGATCTTTCATATTGTTTTAAGAAAATCTTTCTTCTTATTGTATATGTGTTTCTCTCTCTCTCTAGATGATTGGAGAAGAAGTGGTTGGTGGTGGTGATATTTGGTTAAGGAGTGCAATCACTAACAGCCTGTAGGTAGACCTAAATTGGACAATTTGGGTATATTCAAATTATATGACATGCTTAAGGCACTATTATGAACTTGTTAATTTAAATAGAGTCAAACTTGATGAACATCACCCGTAACCATTGCGTGTCGTCACCACCTACTAATCTTCGCATTCACTGTATCCACAACTGTCATCACCACCACCAACACTGCCGCTGCTCTAGCTCACCACACCGTCCCTACCACCACATTGTCAACGCCACCACCACATTATCGTTGCCACTTCCAACGCCACATTATTGCCATCACTGCCACACCCACAACCGTGACACTGTCCTTGTCAACGAAACTCTATGAAATGAAGATATGTCTCCATGTCAAGTCATTAGGTATCTAACACATTATGTGTGAAGATTCATGTACTACCTACATGTGGAAGTTCTTATTATTCTTAATCGTATGTACCATGTTTCACACCCTTACCATGTGACTTGTTTGCACATGCCAATTTCATACGCACCATCAAGAATTATAGTATATAGTGTTTGGACGGATTAGTACGGTTATTTGGTTAAGTTAATTAAAGATAAATTAAATGAGTTATATATAATTTATAATAGATAGGTTAGAAAAACATGTGAGTTTATTCTATTATTTAGTTAGAAAATTGAGTCCTACTCTAATTGTAACAAGTCATGTCCTATATAACCTAATCAAAGTTGTGATTAAGGTTAAGAGAAGAGTAATCGGTTTTGAGTTATTAATTCTTTTCTTTAACCTTCATTTTCGTTTATCAACAATCAAACTAATATGAAAGTTACAAGAAAAAAATTAAAATTGAATAACTCTCAATTTTATAAATCGAAAAATAACTTAAAATTTAGGGTCTGTTTGGTATGGGGTAATGGAATGGACCGGGGAATGGAATGGACGAGGTAATGGAATAGATGAGGAAATGGAATTGATCATTACCATTCTATGTCTTGTTTGGTTACCATGTGTGAATGGAATGAACAATTACTTTTTGTTGTTTGGTATGCGAATAAAGACGGAGGAATAAAATCAGATGGCGGTGGTGGTGATGATCGGAGGTGGTGGCGGGGACGGAGGTGGGTGGCGGCGGTAGGTGGTGGCAGCGGCGGTGGCGGCGGCGGATGACAGTTGTGGTGGTGGTGGTGGTGGGTGGTGGTAGCAACGGTGGTGGGTTGTGGTGTTGTTACTGAAGGGTGAAGTGGGAATGGAATGGAAAAAAAATAGGGGGGGGGGGCGGATGGAATGATTTTGAGGGAATGAAATGCATTTTGGAATGGACGATTTCATTCCATCGACCAACCAAACATTCTTTTCTTCATTCCCTCATAATGATCTATTCCATTCCACCTCTTATTTCTACATACCAAACTCTACCTTAGGTGTTGTTTGTTTTTTAAGAGGTAAAATGTCTGTAGTTTGCGGACCACATCTGCAGACATCTGTAGAAGAAGAGGTGGACCAAACATCTGCAGTCTGCAAGAAGAAGGTTGTTTGTTTTTAAACGTATGCAGACTTCTAAAATAAACTGGTGGTGGTGAATGGGCGGTGGTGAAAGATATGGCACAAATGCCTCGTCACAAAGGACATTAGAAGACATGGCACTTAAGCCTTGTCACAAAGGACAATTAAAATATATATATATAAGTCGCGATCTCATTTGATCAAAGGACTTTAAGGTTTGAACATAGTTCATTCCTTTGGATAAGGGGTCGTAGACCACTACTGTCGTCACAGTTGACGATATATTTATGGCCCGTAGGCAATTCAATTGACATCACAAAACAATGTTAAATTAATGATTATTGCACTGATGATATCAGTCATGATCGCACTTGATCATATAGACTGTGAGGCTTGGGCATAGCCCTCCACCTTGGACAGGGAACCATAATGGTCACAACATTCCTTGTCTCAAATGGAAAATATAATATAACACGTAAGCGAAACATCACTAAGGATGTTAAGTATGATTATCATGTTGATGATGTTAGTCATGATCGCATTGATCATATAGACTATTAGGTTTGGGTATAACCCACCACTTTTGAACAGGGGAATATAAAGGTCTCAACTATCATTGTCTTATCGACAATAGAGTAAAGTATAGCCCGTAGGCACTTCATCACTAAGGATGTTAATAATATGATCATCATACTGATCATATTAGTCAGGATCACACTGATCATATTGACTATGAGGCTTGAGCATAGCTCACCACCTTGAACAAGGAACCACATTGGTCATAATGTCAATGTCTCAATGGACCTTATAGTATAGCCCGTAGGCAGAACATTGCTAAGGATGTTAAATAATATGATCATCGTATTAGATGATTTTAGTCATGATCGAATTGATCATATAGACTATGAGGCTTGAGAATAGCTTACCACCTTGGACAGGGAATCACAAAGATCACAATGTCAATGTCTCAAATGGACAATATGTTATAGCCCGTAGGCAAAAATCACTAAGGATGATAAATGATATGATCATCGTATGAGATGATATTAGTCATGATCGCATTGATCATATAGACTATGAGGCTTAGGTATAACCCATCACCTTAGACAGGGAGCCATTAAGGTCACAACTGTCTTTGTTTTAACTGACAATGCAGTATTATGATTCTTATCCTTCCACATAGTTTGGAATGGTTGAAGACTTGGAACAAGTATCGTCACAAGGTTGACGAAGATTTTCCTCCTTTCCACACAACTGGGAATTAGTTAGAAATTTAGTGATACGTTTCAGCCAACGTATTAATATGGTTTCTCTCCTTCCACACAGTTGGGAATAGTTGGAGATTTGGAACAGATATCGTCACGAAGTTGGACGAGAGTTTTCTCCTTTCCACGCAGTTGGGAATTAGTTGGAGATTTTAATGATAGAAAGAAATGAATGGTGCAAAGAAAAATGGCCAACAAAGGGCTCTATTTATACTTGAAGGTGAGTTTCTAGGATCATGCCATGTATTAGAGGGCTTCTAAGATCACCCCAAGTGTCTAAACAGGTGTTAAAAACAGTTAGCAAGCTCATGGTTTCGAAATGTAGGAGCTAGAGTGGTTTGTTTGGAGAACAAGGAAGAAGAAGGACAACTGCACATTCTTTCTGCCCAGATGACACCATCGCGTCGCGCGACTGCAAGAGGGGGCAGGTGTCGCGCAACGTGTCACAACCCCCGATCCCTATATTTCCTCGGGAACGGGCGGCCGCGAGCCAGTTTCGGTGGTATCTGGTATTGTCTAATTTTTTGGCAGCGGAATTTTCATCAGGACCGTAGTTAGGAAATATTTGATCAGAGCAAAATACCACATTTCCATAATATTAAACACATGGGATAAAACCCAAGTTTGCAGTACACACATTTTCATAGGAATAAATCCTATTTTTATTTAATAAAAACATCTATTTTATTTTAGGTAACTTTATTGCCACTTTTCCAAGCCTTCAGTGCTGTCCAGCTGACTTCTATTTGGCTTTCACATTTTGTTACCTGAAACGCGTTTAAAAACATTTTGTCAGTGGGAAATACTGGTGAGTGAATCCCAGTTCAATCAAGTTTAATAAAAACCATTGTACAGTATTGAGGGCGATCTTGCAATTACATTTGTTTCCAAGTCATATCAATTACCACCCACGGTACTGTCAAACCCGACTTTTGGAAAAATTACTCCTCGCAAGGCAGGAACTAATTTTGTATACAAAACCCCAACATACCGACGATAATTGTATCCTTACAAATACTCAATAACTGCTTAATATATAATTAATCGTGTGAGATTTTGTAAAAACAGTTAACAAAAAGGAGATTACTCACATTGCTGTCTTAGATTATCCTTTAGGGTTTCCTGGTGACAATCTATAATTTACACAAATGCACACGTGTTAGTATAATAACCCATTTTAACATTAGTAATACCCTCCCCGAGACGGCATTCCAACGACTACGTCGGGCAGAACCACGACAGCCATTACGGAACCCTAGATCAATCGGGCAGAGTATCTAATACGTATCCAGGGGTTATGATACTTACAACAGAGCAGAACTTCGTTATTTAGGGGGTGTTATGCCCGAGTATAATGTATACTACGCAAAATTTAGAGAAAGAAAGAAAGTTTTGAGCGAATTCGACTGAAGGCCCGAGCTCCAGCTTTATAAGGGCTGAGTTCGGGTTTCTCGCGGCCCGCGTAAAGGTGAGACCAAAGCCTACGCGGCCCGCGTAGTAGGTCGGGTAGGGTTTAGCTCATCCAGGTCATCTACTAGCCTCGCCACGATGATGACACGTGTCATCACCGGGTGTTGCCCCGTTCTCGATTGCTCGCGGCCCGCGTAAGACGTAGCCATGGGCTACGCGGCCCGCGACAAGGTGAATTTCTTTGTTTTTATTTTATTTTTAATGTTAGATCCTAATTTGGGCTCGGTTTTCACATACGAGGTGTAATTTAAGACATATTGGGATAATTTAAAATATATTAGGGTGTCGAAAATAATTCGAGGGTGTCGGTTTTCTTTAGGGTTGTTATATTCTCCCCACCTTATTTTAGAGCTCGTCCTCGAGATCTACTGGAATAAGTGTGGATATTTCCTTTGCATTTCCGATTCAAGTTCCCATGTGTATTCTGGTCCTCTTTTGGAGTCCCATTTTACTTTGACCAGAACTAATCTCTTGTGCTTAAGGTTCTTGACTTTCCTGTCTTCAATCTGTAGAGGCCTCTCTACAAACTTGAGTTATTCATTTACCCTTATATCCTTAAGAGGTACTACAAGTGATTCATCAGCTAGGCATTTCTTGAGATTAGATACATGAAATACATCATGTATACCTGTCATTTCCTCTGGCAGTTGTAGCTGATAGGCTACAGGTCCTATTCTTCTAATAATTTCAAAAGGTCCAACATACCTGGGACTTAGCTTTCCTCTTTTGATGAATCTTACCACTCCTTTCCAAGGAGAGACTTTTAATAATACTTTATCTCCTACTTGAAATTCCAACGGTTTGCGTCGGTGATCGGCATAGCTCTTTTGTCGATCACATGCTGCTTTCATTCGTTCCTTGACTTGAATGATCTTGTCTGTTGTTTCTTGCACTATCTCAGGTCCAGATAGTTGTTTTTCCCCAATTTCTGCCCAACAGACTGGGGTTCGGCACTTTCGTTCATAAAGTTCTTCGAATGGTGCAGCATTGATACTTGTATGATAACTGTTATTATAAGAAAATTCTATTAAAGGTAAATGATCGTCCCAATTACCTCCGAAATCAATTACACAAGCTCTAAGCATATCTTCCATTGTCTGAATTGTCCTTTCACTTTGTCCGTCCGTTTGAGGGTGATATGCTGTGCTTAGATTTAGTTTGGTTCCCATGGCCTTTTGGAAACTTGTCAAAAAATGAGAGGTAAAACGGCTATCTCTGTCAGAAACAATTGATAAAGGTATTCCATGTAATGAAACTATTTCATTTACATATAGCTTAGCTAATTGTTCCATATTGAAAGTTTCCTTCATTGGTAGGAAATGAGCTGACTTGGTTAGCCTATCTACAATCACCCAGATTGTATCATTGCCTTTCCTTGTTTTGGGTAATTTTGTAACAATATCCATTGTTATCAATTCCCATTTTGTTGGTGCATATGTCTGTCGACTTCGTCTTGTATCGAGTCTTGTAATAGGTTAGATAGATCAGGGCACATTATACGAGAAAAACGAGAAATATGTAGAAAAGGCCATTTCGCACGAAATGGGAACGGCCATTTCGCAGGAAATGGGAAGACCATTTCGTGTGAACCCTTCCATGCGAAATGGACATGTCTATAAATAGTAGCCTTGAGTCTTTCATTTGTAACGTTTGGTTTCCGGTAGCGAAGCTCTGCCGAAGTGTCTCCAGCATTGTAAAACGACCTGATATCAATACAAGAGACAGTTTAAGTGAATCTAAGTGCAAATTAGCTGAAATAACTCCGATACGTCTGTTTATGCCTTTCGTATTGGATGAGATCTCTTCTGAACGACTCGTTTGGTCGTGCAAACGATCCTACAAGTGGTATCAGAGCTCAGGAGGAAGAGTTCTTACCATTTCAGTTGTTTTTCATCTAAAATTCTGATTTCTACTCACTTTCTTCACATCTTTCAAAATTAAACAAGATTTTACAGATAAAATGGCTTGATTTTCACATATATCGTGCGAAACACAGTTTTAACAAACCCTTGAAAGAATCAGACTTAAAATCGACCTATAACTTGATCAATTTTGATAAAAACTCATCAGATCGTTCGAGAATGCTTCATTTCGTTTGAATTGGTCTTCCATTTCGCACGTATTGGTCCAATCCGTTTGACCTTTGATCCATTTCGCACGAAATAGTCCAAATCGTGTGAAAAAGTTCCAATTCGCTTAAGATTGCTCCCATTTCGCACGAATTGATAATCTTTGACCCCATTTCGTGTGAAAGTGTCCCCATTTCGCTTGAAGGAATCATTTCGTTTGAAATAGTATCCAGTTCGCTTGGAATACACTCCATTTCGCACGAATTGATCAATATTGACCCAATTCGTTTGAAGAGGACCATATCGTTTGAAGAGGTCCATTTAGTTTGAGCAAATCCGTTTCGTTTGAATGTCCGAATTTGTGAAATTTTTGATACCAAATCATGGAGAACGAATTCTACAATGCCTTTGCTACCCCGATTACTGTAACTCAAAATACGATGCTAGAAAATGAAACGGCCACCACGCAAAAACCGCCTAAGCTTATGAGTATTGAGGAGTATAGTGGACGGGTGGAACGTTTTGAAAATTGGGTTCAAGCCTATTACTTAGATGCATGGGAATGTACTGAATATCGATATATTAGACCGGTTAAGGACAACGGATAGAAGGTTGATATTAAAGATCTAGGTGTTGATGAGAAAAAGAAATACAAAAATGAAAAGATGATGGTTAGTCTCTTGCAGCAAGCTATTAAGGAAGAAATCTTGATTTTACTTCAACACAACGGAAGTGCACAATCAATATGGAAAGAACTAAAATCGAAGTTTGTTGGAAGTAAAGAGATGATCAAGAACAAAATGTCGCTTTTGAAGAAAGAATTTGATCTATTTCGTGGATTGAAAACTGAAAACACCAAGCAGATTATAGAAAGATATTGCAATTTGGTGATGAACATGAAAAGATTGAATATCACGAAAGATAAAGAAGAATTGATTGAAAAATTGGCCGATGCGTTGCCACATGATGTTTGGGGCACGTATCTTATGATGTTGAAAAATAAACCTGAGTTTGACAATTTAACGCTGAGCGAGTTTATTGAACAACTCGAAGCTCAAGAGATGGAACAACGAAAGATAGCGAGAATGAAGGATTTTGATGGTGAGCAAGACATTGGTTTGTATTACAAAGGAGGTATTAGTGAGAAGACCAACATTGCACCAAAGATTGAAACTGCTTTCAATGCAAAAAGCCCTTCTGGAGGTTCATCTCAAGGATCAAGTAGCAAAGCTGGATTTTCTTCATATCCATCATTCGATCCAAATTTTTCAGCAACAAAGAGTGGCAAAGTTCTACAATGCAACATTGCGCTAAATCTTGAGAATGATCAAAATTATTCTGAAGAAGTAGCCAAAAGTCATATGTCTTTGTTGGTGACTGTGTTAGAGTCTTATGGGAGTTTAGTTGCAGGAAGGATCGGAAATCCGATGTTGACAAAAGAGGATTACGATCAGGTTGATGCTGAGGAGATGGAACTTATGGATATAAAGTGGTGTTTAGCTAGTGTGCTGAGAAGAGCTGAAAAGTTTAAACAGATTACGGGAAGAGATGATTTCCGTGATGCAAATGTTTCTACTTTAGGATTTGATAAATCTAAAGTTACTTGTTTTCGTTGCAGGGAAAAGGGGCATTTCAAGCGAGAATGCACAAATCGCGAAGCAAGTGGAGCTCAAAATCCTTTCGGATACAATGACTATTATCGGAAAGCGATTTATTATCAAGTTGCTCAACAGCCGTATCAACAACAATCATCACAAACTGCTCATGCTAGGAAGGAGATTGAAGAATCAAAGAAAGCTTATCTTGTTAATCAAGATGATGGAAGATCGTCAAAAGAATTTAGTTGGGACAAATATATTACAGCTAAGAGTAAAACATGTCTGACAGATCAAGATGATGAAAGGCATCCAAAAGATTTCAGTTGGGATGATTATGATCCTAACAGAACTACAGATCATAAAGCTTTTGTTGCTCAAAACGTTGAATATACTGCTGATGATTATTGGGCAGATAAAATGAAAGAGCACTTAAAATTTCTAGCTGAGAGAGATGAAGAAAGAATGAAAGATAAGAATGATGAAGAAGAAGTCCGTGTGATAAAGAAGCAGGTGAAAGAAATTCCAGCTTTCGAGATTAAAAAGGAAGCTGATGCGGAAAAGGTGTCTGAGAACTGTGAAAACTGTGAGACTATGAAAAAGCAAAACAATGAGTTGATTCACAACATCAACAGATTGAAAGAATCATATGATGTCTTAAACAAAGCCATGAATCAATATAACGAGTCAAGCAGTGAACAAGCTACAGCCATGAAGACACTCAATGGAGCATACATGATAAAGCAGGAAATGGTCAATTATTACATTAATATGTGTGCTGAGCTTGAAAAGAAATTGGAAACTCAGAGGATAGAAACTGAAAGAGTAAACAAGTTGTTGAAAAGTTACTCATGTTCTTCTTATGTGATTGACATGATTTATCCTACAGTGGAAGGCATGAAAGCATTTGAAGAAGAAACATCTGAAGTGAAGAATTCCGAAACAAAAGAGGATATTGAAGTGAAGGATTCTGGTAAGAAACAAAGTGTCAGTTATAACAAGTGTCCACCTCCGCTTGAAAATGGATATTCTCCACGAAATCCAAATTCAGAAAGAGTAAAAAAGGCAACCAACTTACAGTGGGAATCTGAGCCTTCAGATAACTTGCCAGACAACATTGATATCACTTTCACATCATCTGACACTGATCATGAGTCCGAGATAATTAAGAAAGTGGTCGATCAGGTGTTGGATAAAGATGAAACGGAGGAGTCAAAGTCAGAGTCAAAGTCTGAGTCCGACACTTCAAGTCCAACAGTCAAAAAGAACAAAAGGGTTTACAATAAAGATTTTCTGTTATCCCAAAATAATTTGAATGATGAAACATTCAAAGTAGCATATACTTTGAATGATTCTGACAAATTATATTCTGATTAAGAATTTCCAATAAGAGGTATTAAAACTGAAATGATCTACAAGGTTTTCAAACTAACAGAAATCAATATTTCTGAAATAAAAGATGTAAATCTTACTGAAAAACCTAAAAAGTACACCTCAAGAGTTCAACAAAGGTTAAACAAGAAAAAAGGTTACAGTTCTGGTTCAGGTTATCAAAAGAAACCAAACCATAATGGTAATTTCAAGAAGAAGGGATTGGGTTTTATTCCACCAAAAATTATAAAAATGAGAAAACTTATAAACCAAAAACTGTTTTTGTTTCAGGAACATCATCTGAAGAAGAAAAAGAGCATTTGTTTAGGAAGCAGACAAACAAAGAATTCCTTGCTAAAATGCAAGAGGGAATGAAGAAGGAAGTTGCTCAGAAGAAGGAGACAAGAACCTGTTTTCAATGCAAAACAGTTGGTCATATTGCCAGCAATTGTCCAAAGGCAATCCAAACAAAACAGGGGGTCTCTGAAAAATTGAAAGAAAAAATGGTTGAAAATGAACCACCAACCAAACAATTTAAAGTTTTCAAAAATTCAAAATTTGAGGTTGGTGAGTGTTCAAAAAGTTTTTACAAAAGAAAGGTGAATCTTAACATCCAAAAATGGGTTGTTAAGAAATTAGATGATAGTTCTAGCAATGATTCTGATTCGTCAAAATCAGAGGAGCTATTTTCTGGAGATGAATCTGACTCGTCAAAGTCAGAGGAGCCACAAATTGAGCTAAAAAGTGAAAATTCAGTTCCGCCATTGGATGAAGCAAACTTTTCACCAGTGCGGGCTGAAAATTTAAAATAAAAAATTGTAAAAGTTGAGATTTCAAATCAATTTTTTTCTGAAAAGAAAGAATTTGATGTTGAAAAAGCCTTTAACCCCACAGTTCAAAATATTTTTGGAAAAATGATTGACGGGAAGGTCAAAGGGGTAAAGGAATTTTATGAAAAGAAAACGAGTAAACCAGATGAAGATGGGTTCACCCCAGGTTAGTAACTGGGATAGAACCTATCACGACTAAAAATCTGGACTTGCCGGAGCTCCCAAGTTGGTAATTGTGGAGCATGAATCGGCATCTTTCTTGAGAAATTCACTTCAGTGATATTTTGACCTACAAGTGGTAGTGTTGATGAAGAACCTACAAGTGGTTAATCAAGGTCATTAAGTTGAACTTTATTTAACTTTCATATAAGTGGTTGGTAAACAATGTGATGAACCCTGATATTACAAGTAGTTTCAACAAAACTAATTTTCCGGAAAAACCATTTGGATTAAAACAAACTTAAGTGTTTTGAAATCATAATGGGAAAATAGTTTGTTGTCAGGGGGAGTTCTGATTGTTTATGCCAAGTGGATGGCGATTTGAAGCAATTCACATCGGTTTGTCAAATTTTCTTTAAATGGTTTTGAATTTTAGGGGGAGTAAGAATTTCTGAAAATCCAAAAACATTAGAAAATTTGAAAATGTCAAAAACATGATAAAAATCAAAATGAGTTTTGTTGTGAAAAAGAGGAAATGATAGTACATCAGTAGACAATCACAGTACGCTAAAGAATTGGAAAGTCAAACGTGATAAACGGTCTCACTGATGATATGCAAGTAGGTTTTCGCACGCTTAGTAGATTGTGTTCGAGATATAAACCTAAATATCAAATACTTACTTATCTCGTGGGGAACATCTCTCAGATATATGGGTAACCCCCGAAATCTTGTTTAAATGGCTTTCTATTTCTGACATACTAGGTCTTTGTGCGTGGTGATATCTGGAGTATTATACCAGGACTTCTAATTTTGCGGGAGCAATAGCCTAGTCCTCGTATAATACTTTGCATTGCTTTAATCTTAAAGCCCGCCCCCAGCATAAAAAATGATGAAACATTGAAAAATGCTAATCATGTGCTGTTGAAGAAAAGATTCTCTAAAGGGAACATACCTAAAGTCGAACCATCATCTCTCTGATTTTGCGGAAGCAATAGCCTGAGCTCTCATGGTCTCGCATTTAACCCTTTACAGATATCATTAGTGTACATTCACCTGTAAGACTGAATATAGGAGTCTGGATACGGGAGTATATTCTGAGGTGGGACACGCGAATAAGTTTAAGTTCTTAAAACACTAATTTCGTATCTCGAAACAGTTGAACTTTGTGTGAAAATTTAAGTGGATCAGTATACTGACAGTCTAAGTGAATTGTTTAGAACTTAAAATGTTTAAAGCTTAATGGTGCTAGTGATTTGTCAAAAACTGATATGATTCTCTTACACAAACTCACAAAAATATTGTTTGTAAATAATTCTTTACTGTTTTTCATTAGTTTGTGTTAGCATAAAATTTTGAAAAATCAAAAAGATTTTATTTCATCTTATTTTCGACAACTGATGTTGAAAAGCTGATTTTCAAAATTCCGAGTGCTAAACATGATGAACAACAGGTTTGGGAGAGTTTGTTTGAGATGAAGAATGAAGTTAAAAGTTTGAGAAAATTTGAGAAATGTCATAATCTAACAAGTGATGTGTTGAGATTGATTTTACAAGTTGTAAGCAGAGATTAAAATTGTCATAAATATATATCTTATGTTTTAGGTAGAGAATTGTGCAGGTAAAGCCAGGTTACGATCTTAGAACCTGTGAAAGCCTGTAGGTTGTGAATTCCAGACTGTGATCCCAGCTTATCAAAAGGGGGAGTCTGAAGACATCAAGAGGGAGTCTGAAGATGTGAGAGCCAGATTCAGATCCAGGAACAGTGTTCAAGATAGAAGCTGCTGATGCTGAAGAACTTAAGGAATTAAGAGATCTGATCAAGAGAATTAGAGAAAGGATAGAGTCAGGTTGCGATTCTGAAAGAAAAAGAGAGAAGAGAGAAGATTGAGGATACTTACAATGGAGAATACTTTGGAAAGAGTGAGAAGACTGATAAAGACTGAAGAGTTGACATACCGAAGACTCGACACTAAAGACTTCGTCAACATCCAAGGGGGAGTCTGTTGGTGCATATGTCTGTCGACTTCGTCTTGTATCGAGTCTTGTAATAGGTTAGATAGATCAGCGCACATTATACGAGAAAAAAGAGAAACATGTAGAAAAGGCCATTTCGCACGAAATGGAACAGGCCATTTTGCACGAAATAGGAACGGCCATTTCGCACGAAATGGGAAGACCATTATGTGTGAACCCTTCCATGCGAAATGGACATGTCTATAAATAATAGCCTTGAGTCTTTCATTTGTAACGTTTGGTTTCTGGTAGCGAAGCTCTGCCGAAGTGTCTCCAGCATTGTAAAACGATCTGATATCAATACAAGAGACAGTTTAAGTGAATCTAAGTGCAAATCAGCTGAAATAACTCCGAGACGTCTGTTTCCGCCTTTCGTATTGGATGAGATCTCTTCTGAACGACTCGTTTGGTCGTGCAAATGATCCTACACATTTCCATACTGGCATTTCTAACTGTTGTAACAAACCTGATGGTTTCTGGTGTTCAGGTTTAATTTGTGAACAAGTTAAACATTTAGAAACTTAAGCTGCTATATCCTTTTTCATTCCTATCCACCAGAAATTCTTTCTTAAATCCTGATACATTTTATCATTTCCTGGGTGCATCGTATATTTAGACTTATGGGCTTCTTCTAATATACGATGGCGCAGGTTTCCTAACTTAGGTATCCACATTCTCTTTTTATGAAATCTCCAAATTCCATCTGTTCCTTGTTCTAATTCCTTAATCATTCCTTTTAATTTTTCAGTATCATCCTGGATTACTGATTCTTGTGCTTTTCTAATTTGATCATTTAAATCTACTTGTAGATTTAATTTAAGAGAACGTACCATTTTTGGCTTTTCATGATACTTTCGGCTTAGAGCATCTGCAATTATTTGCTTTTCCTGCATGATACTGGATATCACAATCATAATCACTAAGCATTTCCATCCAGCGTCTTTGTCTCATATTCAACTCCTTTTACTCGAAAACATACCTTAAACTTTTATGATCAGTGAATATGGTAAACTTACTACCATAAAGGTAATGTCTCCAAATTTTAAGGGCAAAAATTATAGCTCCTAACTCTAGATCATGGGTTGAATAATTCTCTTCAAGATTCTTAAGTTGTCTAGATGCGTAAGCTATAACCTTTTGGCGTTGCATCAACACACATCCATAGCCTAACTTAGAAGCGTCACAATAGACTACAAAGTCTTCAGTTCCTTCTGGTAATGCTAGTATGGGTGCATGAGTTAATCTTTGCTTAAGAATTCTAAATGCTTCTTCTTGTTTTGGTCCCCAATCAAATTTAATGGATTTACAGGTTAGCTTAGTTAAGGGAATGGCTATTCTAGAAAAATATCGAATAAATCTCCTATAATAACCGGCCAATCCTAAGAAACTTCTAACCTCGGTTGGCGATTAAGGGGTTTTCCATTTGGTAATCGCCTCGATTTTTGTGGGGTCCACATGAATTCCTTCATGGTTGACTAAATGTCCAAGAAATTGTACCTGTTCTAACCAAAATTCGCACTTTGAAAATTTTGCATAAAGCTTTTCCTTTCTTAATAGACTTAGAAGTGCGTGCAAATGCTTTGCATATTCCTCTTTACTTTTAGAATAGATGAGAATATCATCAATAAAAACAATTATGAATTTATCCAAATATGGCTTACATATTCGGTTCATCATGTCCATAAATGATATCCCGATCTTAAATCGATTTTTGAGAAAAATTGAGCTCCTTGCAATTGATCGAACAGATCATCGATTCTCGGTAATGGGTACCGGTTCTTAATCGTGACATTGTTTAATTCACGGTAGTCAATGCACATACGCATTGATCCATCCTTCTTTTTAACGAATACAATTGGTGCTCCCCACGGCGATGAGCTTGGTTGTATGAATCCCTTCTCTAATAATTCATCTAACTGTTTCTTCAGTTCCTGCATTTCGGCGGGTGCCAAACGGTAGGGTGCTTTGGCAATTGGTGCTGTTCCTGGCAGTAGATGAATTCTGAATTCAACTTCTCTGTCCGGCAATAGTCCTGGTAATTCTTCTGGGAATACATCTGAAAACTGAGACACTACTGGGATGACCTTTAATTTTTTTCCTTTAGTGTTAGTGATTATGGAAATCAAATACACTATAGATCCTTTTCTTATATAACTTGCAGTTTTCATCACATAGATGAATTTAGTGGATCTAGATGGTTTATCACCTTTAATTGTGATCTTTTCACCCTTTGGTGAATTTACTTGAATTGACTTTTGATCACATAAAATATTAGCTTTATTGGCTATTAACCAATCCATTCCTAATACGATATCAAATCCTGTCAGATTCATTGGGTACAGATTTGCAATATACTTTTGGTTTAAAAATTCTATTCTTGCTCCCTGCAAGATTTTAGAAATCCTAACCGTTTCTCCATTCGCTGTCTCGACTACACATTCTTGTGAGAGTTTAGTTAATGGTTGATTAAGAAGTTTGCAAAATGAAGTATTAATAAAACTTTGGTTTGCACCAGAGTCAAATAATACTTTAGCAAAAACATCATTAACTAAAAACGTACCGGCTATGACGTCCGGAATCATTTTGGCTTCATCTGCAGTCAGAACAAATGCTCTAGCATTTTTAGTGTTTTTGTTATTGTTCGCAGCTGGAGCCAATTTCGGACAGTTTGGATTGATATGACCTTTTTCTCCACAGTTGAAGCACTGTCCATTACTGGATTTTCTCCTGCAATCTTCTTCCTTGTGTCCTGGTGCCTTGCAGAAATTGCAATGAGTAGAGCATTTTCCCGAATGCTTTTTCTTGCAAACCTTGCAGTATGGTGCAGAGGTAGAACCTAGATTCCTACGGTTGGAATTCCCAGAACGGAATTCTTGGGTAAGCCTTTGAGCTAGGTTTCTCCTCTGGTCTTCTTCTCTAGTACGGATTAACTCATCTGTCAAAGTATTTGCTAGTTCTGCAGCTTCTTTTATAGTTTGAGGTCTAGCTGCCTTGACTACATGTCTAATCTCTCCAATTAACCCCCAGATGTATCGGGAGATTAATACCGGTTCAGGTGATGCAAGGGTTGGTACTATTCTAGTATATTCAAAGAATGTGGTAGTATAACCCTTACTATCTACCCCGGTCATCCTTAGGTTCAGAAACTTATTCGCTATCTGTTCCTTTTCAATGGGAGGGCAGAATTTTCTTTCTACCATATTTTTAAATTCCTCCCTTTCCATGTTGTAAATCCTATCACTTCCTCTTGACTGGAGGATAGTGTTCCACCATTCTAAGGCTGAGTTCTTAAACAGATTAGAAGCAAACAGTATCTTGTCTTCTTCAGCACACTTGCTTATTTTTAAAACAGCCTCAGTCTTTTCTATCCAGCGTAGAGCTGCAATGGGTCCTTCATTGCCCGAGAATTCTATTGGTTTGCAGGACCAGAATTCTTTGTAAGAACAACCATAAGACATGGTTCTTCTTCTTTTGGGAATGGGCACTTGAAGTACAGGTCCATTGTTTACACTGTTTTCCGGCTCAGTTGGTCGTTTACTGCTATGCTTACTTTTATTATCCGCTTCCTTAACAGTTTGAATAATAAATGGCATTGCATCTATGATTCCTTGTGCCACTATGTGTTGAATGGCACTATTATCCACTTGGTTTCCATTGTTATTGTTGTTCGGATTCTCATTAACCAAGTTAATGTTTCTCTGGTTATCGTTATTCCGATTTCCCTGTTTCCCTTCGTCGGCCATCTGGATTTTAACAGTTACCATGTATTAATATCACAAAATAATATTTAATATAGCCAATCACATGACACGCATTTTGGTCAAAAGCGTCGATCATTGCGACTTTTACTCTATTCATATAATATGCATCTATTACACACCAGTACTGAAATTAAAATTACAATACTGACTGAAATTTAAAGTTACACTACTAGTAATAGGCATCCGTAGTTTTTTTTTCATACACATACACACATGTTTTATTATTATTATTACTACCGTTTCCACCATCACATTCATGGATATGGATTCATCCAGAAATCCATATTACGCTCGTCGTACTTCGACACGAGTCGCTCTCCCACCTGTCTCATTCTTTCACTACTTTCTAAAATTTCTTCACCAAATGTCCTAAGTTCTTGTACATTGTCTGCACTCATTGGGGGTGCAGGTTCTAGGACTGGGTTCGGAATCTGGGGTGCGGGATTCTGGTACGGAGGTATAGGGGCCTGGTATGGGTAAGGATTTTCTAGAATCTCCCTAATGAATACATCATTATCATAATAGGGATCTACAGGGTCCAACCCTGGGTAGGCTCCTAGGTTTGGCATGGGTATGTCTTCGTGTATCGGGTAACGTTGCACATAGTCCCTATTGTCATCCCACCATGGGTCGTAATTTGGGTCTAAGGGATTTGGTGCGGGTACCCTAGGTATTTCCTCCGGATTAAAATCATGCATTTCTACTTGATTTTCAGGGTTTTCTATCTCCATCGGTTGGTCAAGAATTGGTGATTGTGGTTGGGGTGCTATCATTTGTTCCAGGTTAGGGTCAGCTGCAGTGGTTGCTAGGATGTGGATATTGACTATACCCCTATTAAGCATATCTTGGGCATAGGCATCGTTTTCTCTTTTAGCGGCGGCTAGTGTTCTATGTTCTTGTAACTTTTTCATACGCTTCCTACGCTCATGTGCCCCTCGACTGAACCATCCTCTCTTTTCTGAGGGATGGCTCTTCAGACTAAGCCTTAAACACGAATATTCCTTCTTCCGTATCAGCAGAGTACCCTAAGAGGGCAGGCTGAGAAGAGGCACCTTCGCTTCTAGGCGAACCAGACAATTGACGGTACGCGTCAGAAGGTCCTTGGTCGCTCATACTGTAAACTAACAAATAGTCAATTAACACATAACAAGAAAATACAATTATGCACGTATTCCCGTAATTTATTTCCTAACAATTTGAATTTTGGTGTCAGCAGAACACTTCTGTGGCTGAATCAGTGGCTTAGCTCTGATACCACCTTCTGTCACAACCCCCGATCCCTATATTTTCTCGGGAACTGGCGGCCGTGAGCCAGTTTCTGTGGTATCTGGTATTGTCTAATTTTTTTGCAGCGGAATTTTCATCTGGACTGTAGTTAAGAAATATTTGATTAGAGCAAAATACCACATTTCCATAATATTAAACACATGGGATAAAACCCAAGTTTGCAGTACACACATTTTCATAGGAATAAATCATATTTTTATTTAATAAAAACATCTATTTTATTTTAGGTAACTTTATTGCCACTTTTCCAAGCCTTCAGTGCTGTCCAGCTGGCTTCTATTTGGCTTTCACATTTTGTTACCTGAAACGCATTTAAAAACATTTTGTCAGTGGGAAATACTGGTGAGTGAATCCCAGTTCAATCAAGTTTAATAAAAACCATTGTACAGTATTGAGGGCGATCTCGCAATTACATTTGTTTCCAAGTCATATCAATTACCACCCACGGTACTATCAAACCCGACTTGTGGAAAAGTTACTCCTCGCAAGGCAGTAACTAATTTTGTATACAAAACCCCAACATACCGACGATAATTGTATCCTTACAAATACTCAATAACTGCTTAATATATAATTAATCGTGTGAGGTTTTGTAAAAACAGTTAACAAAAAGGAGATTACTCACATTGCTGTCTTAGATTACCCTTTAGGGTTTCCTGGTGACAATCTATAATTTACACAAATGCACACGTGTTAGTATAATAACCCATTTTAACATTAGTAATACCCTCCCCGAGACGGCATTCCAACGACTATGTCGGGCAGAACCACGACAGCCGTTACGGAACCCTAGATCAACCGGGCAAAGTATCTAATACGTATCCAGGGGTTATGATACTTACAACGGAGCAGAACTTCGTTATTTAGGGGGTATTATGCCTGAGTATAATGTATACTATGCGAAATTTAGAGAAAGAAAGAAAGTTTTGAGCGAATTCGACTGAAGGCCCGAGCTCCAGCTTTATAGGGGCTGAGTTCGGGTTTCTCGCGGCCTGGGTAAAGGTGAGACCAAAGCCTACGCGGCCCGCGTTGTAGGTCGGGCAGGGTTTAGCTCATCCGGGTCATCTACTAGCCTCGCCACGATGATGACACGTGTCATCACCGGGTGTTGCCCCGTTCTCAATTGCTCGCGGCCCGCGTAAGACGTAGCCGTGGGCTACGCGGCCCGCGACAAGGTGAATTTCTTTGTTTTTATTTTATTTTTAATGTTAGATCCTAATTTGGGCTCGGTTTTCACATACGTGGTGTAATTTAAGTCATATTGGGATAATTTAAAATATATTAGGGTGTCGAAAATAATTCGAGGGTGTTAGTTTTATTTAGGGTTGTTATACAGCGCGACCCCTCATGGTTTCAGCAAATCAAGTATTAAAACTTAACATTTTTGGCCCCTTAACCTTATAACTTGAAATAACTTTCATAAATAGCATATTTAGCCCTTCAAGTTAGGTTATAGGTATTCTTGGAAGTATAACCAAACACCGTTAAGCTTCGGGTTCATTAAAAGGTCACTCAGAGGTGAGAATTCACATGTTGACGCTTTTAACCCCTTTAACTCGCAACTTGTGCGTATTATCGTTTAATGGCATAAAAACCCAAAACGGCCAATATAGGCATTCTCGAGAGTATAAACGAACATCATGAAGTTCTAGGTTCGTTAAAAGGTCACTCAAAGGTAAGAATTAACATGTTGACACTTTTAACCCTTATAACGCACAAACTTGTGCGTATTGTCATTTAACGACAATAAAGCCCTAAACAGCCAATATTAGGTATTCTCAAGAGTGTGATCAAACATCATTATGCTCTGGATTCGTTAAAAGGTCACTCAGAGGTAAGATACTTGCTAATATACATGTTGTAACATTGAGATACTTGCTTGATATTAGTAAACCTTATATGGATCTGTTTAAACCAAAACGTTGAATATTTTGAGCTCTTGGTGTCTAAATAATAATCTACTAGGACGCAGGAGACTAATAACACTTAATTCGAGCGTCCTAACAAAGAGAATTGTGAAAGATTTGTTTGGGATGTTGAACTGATTCATTGCTAATCTGGTATGATATTCTCAAATTCTAATTTTTAATACTTGATACATATTTTGTATAGAAGATACTTGTTTGCATGGCGATTCACATCCAGACCGTTTTCTTGCTCAACTGACAAAAATAGTATTTGCAAAATCTCAGATCTTATTGCAAATAAGTATCAAGTGATTTGATGTCATCTTTGCTAAAAAAATAGGTTTCGAACCTTTTGAACATGTCTCCGTAAAAGGATTATTCTGTCACTATACTTTGCCTACATGTTATTTCATTCCTCTTCTGTCTTATATTTGTTTTCTTTGTAGAAGAATCCTTGCAAGGGTGCCAATGCAATGCAGTCACTTCCTAACATGCTAACTTTATTGACAGAGGTGGCACATCTTTTTATCTTCCTTTATATCTTGCTACAATTGTGATTTATATCTAACCTATATCCTTTGATAGATGGCTGAATACAGAATATCTATATGTGGAAGAAACCAAAGTGAGTAGGAGAATTTGGCGAGGTGGATCTTGAATCATAACTGCAGGTGGTGAGATTGGATTTGGTGGATGATAAAAGCAAGCCAGAACCAACAACTACTCAATGGACAAATATAAAGTCCCAAGCTGCAACGCGGTGGGAATTCCATCTAGTTGGAAATAGTCTAACAATGTATACTTCATTTAAAAAAATTCATTTCCTCTTTAATTCCTCCTTTCATTTCTAAATCATCACTGTCTTTTACCTTTATTTTTATAGTCAAATTATTTATTATAATAAACTATTTATTTTTTAGTTTTGTACTATTTATTTTAATATTTTAAAGTATATAAACAATATAAAAGTATAAAACTCTAAAATTTTCAATTTAAACATTAAAAGTAGAGTCAATTACGTTTTAGGCCCCTGTGGTTATATCACTTTTACTATATTAGCCCAAAATAAGATTGTTTAACATATGTGCCCCCATGGTCTCTATAACTAACTATTTTGGCCCCTGAGTCTAACTCAACCCCAAACCCTGGTTAATTATCAGTCACATGACATGCACATGATGGGTATAATGGTAATTTATCACTTCTTCCTAGTTTTTAAAAGGGTTTCAATCATCATCATCTTCTAACCCATCACCTTCAACCATCATCATCTTCAATCAGAACTGAATCAAACATCTTCAATCATTATCTTCAATCAGAACTGAATCTTCTAACCCATCACCTTCAACCATCATCATCTTCAATCATCTTCAATCATAATGATTGTTGTTGTAACTCACAATGTTGAAGAAAGAGGGGTGTTTGGAAACAAGAAAAGATAACAGAAGAAACAGAGCAGTACAGTCAACAAGCACAAGCATCAGAAACAGAGCAGTACCAATATCCAGTGGATTCAATATCCCCACAAACCTCTGATGCCTCATCTCTTCATTCTCAATCAAACCCTTTTACTTGATTCTTAATCTTAGGGTTTCAGATATCAATTGATAGATTGACTGATCCTGAACTATATCGATTGCGAGAATCTTGAAAATCAAAAACCCACTTCAATGTTGAGGAATGGCAAACATGATGCTAATTAACATTTAACAGACATATGCCAGAGGAATGAAGGAAATTGATGGAGTAAAACAGAAACTCACTTCAAGTAACTGCAAGTTTTTATGCCAAGAACATTGCATATCATATAACCACATGTATATTACAGGTGCTAATGCGAGTTAAGCAAGAACAGAGAATCGCAGAAGATGCTCGTAGATCTGCAGAATGAGATGCAGCAGCTCAGAAATATTTAATGAAAATACTTGAGGTTTGAAATTGATTGATTGTTTAAGAATCTTGAATATCAAAAAGCCACTTCAATGTTGAGGGTTTTAATCGAAACTGATTGATTGTGTGCGAATTAAACTTGTAAAACAAAAACCCACTTCAAAGTTGGGGTTTTTAACTGAAAATCACCATGTTTGAAATGTTTGAAATTAAGGTTTTACAAGAAAAAACGAAGAAGAAGAAGTGATAAAGCTAGGGTTTTTTTCTTTATAAAGTAATTAAAGGGGGGGGGGAGAAATTACCATTATACCCCTCATGTGGATGTCATGTGACTGATAATTAACCAGGGTTTGGGGTTGAGTTAGACTCAGGGGCCAAAATAGTTAGTTATAGAGACCATGGGGGCACATATGTTAAAAAATCTTATTTTAGGCTAATATAGTAAAAGTGATATAACCATAGGGGCCAAAACGTAATTTAGTATTAAAAGTATTAGGGTGTTAGGAGTGGTTAAACACCTTAGAGTGGCAAACCAAAAAAAAAGACCAATCAGAGTGTGCCATGTCAATGAGTCAAAAGTGTTTAAACTTTGCTGAAAAGTGTTGACAATGGTTTAAACACTTGCTGAAGTGGTAAACTTTTTTTATTATTTTTTTTGTGCACTAGTTTATTTAATATTTAAGTTAATAAATGTAGAATAAATACATTAAATTAAAAACAATAAACTTTCATAAATTAAATTAAAAACATCAAAATTACACTAAATTAAAAACAATAAAATTACATTAACTTGAAATAAATTAAACTAGTCTTCGTCGGAATCGACCAAAAGGTGGGGTAAATCTTGACTTGCGAGATGATCTATGAGATCGTGTTTTAGTCTCCAATGCGTGTCTTCATCCATCATCTCGCCCAACACCGTATCGTCTAGAGCGGGCTCGACCGGAGGATCCCGAATGTGCACCGGTGCTATCGCCTTTCCTTTATCTTTCAAAATCTTGTTGTGTAAAATAATACACGTGTACACGACACTCCTAATTTTTTTAACGGATCTTGCTCGCATCGGTCGACTCAATACACCCCATTTCGCCTTCAAAACACCAAAAGCCCGTTCGACGTCTTTTCTTGCCGCCTCATGTTGCCTCTTGAATTTCTTTTGGTTTACTTCGTGAGGGTAAGGGATCGACTTCAAAAACACGGAACACGAAGGGTAGATTCCATCCACGAGCAAATAACCACGTTTGTATAAATGGTTGTTAACATAAAATGGACATTTTGGCGTGGTTCCATTTCGTTCCGTTAAAAATAAAGGAGATTGTTGTAGCACATTGATATTGTTTTGAGAACCCGGTGGACCGGCAAAAGCATGCCAAAACCATAAGTCTTGAGAAGCAACCGCTTCGAGTATAACAGTCAGGTATCGGTGATCTCCTCGCATAAATTGGCCTCGATACTCTGTCGGACAATATCGCCAAACGAAATGGGTGCAATCAAGGCTACCGAACATACCTGGAAGGTGATGTTTTTCCTCATGAGCTTGGTATAAAAGTGCCATGTCGTGGCTTGTCGGTCTACGTAAGAACTCGGGACCGTATATTTTGCAAACCGTGCCGCAAAAATATTCTAGGCACTAGCGGGAAGTTCTATCGGCCATATGCAAGTACTCGTCGTTCTCGTCTGGAGTGTTACCAGTTGCGAGTTGTTTAATAGCCGATGTCACCTTTTGCAACGGCGTAAACCCCTTCCTACCTCGCGCATCGGGGGCCTCTTCAAACCACGGGTCGTTCTCTACCACGTCGGCCACAATTTTTAGAAACAAACGTTTCGACATACGGAACCTATGTCGAAAGATATCTTCGTTGTACTTCGGGTCTTCGACAAAATAATCCGCCATGAGTGTCTCATGCCCCTCCTCACGTTGACGTCCAATATATCTCCTTTGGTTAGACGTGCCCGTGTCTTGAAGTTCGGCTTCTTCGATGAGATTTTGAAAAAAAAGAATTCTACTATCGGATGAATCGTCGCTACTCATGGGTGAGAAACATAACCGGAGTTCATCCGCCATTTTGTTTTGTAGATGTTTGGGAAGAATTGGTGGTATTTTTGGTTTGGTTGGATATAAATTTGAAGGTATTTGGTTATGGTTTGGTATGTTATTTATAGTTTAATTTTTAAAAGAAAAAATATTTTTTTTTATTTTGAACGGTAATATTACCGTTAAAACTCGCCCCCCGATGTCAAAATTGTCCTTCCCCGCATCGGCATGCCCTCCCCGCACCACACCCTTCACCGCCTCGGCAAATGGTTGGCGGCGGTGTTTGCCGCGCGGCAAACCCGTTTGCCGCACCCTTTGCCGCTACCACTCCTAACACCCTTAGAGAGTTAAACATTAAATCATGAAATGGGTTATCTGTTTCTACTTATCAGATTTTCCAATGTTATTACACAATTTTTTTGTGGAATCTAAGCGTTTTGAGTGTCCATCTGAACCCTTATAAATGATATCTGTTGATGCAACAAATATAAGACCAACGGTGGTAGCTAGACCGGCTAGGCAAAAGGGTTGAAGGGTTCAACTTTGCCTAACGCAGGTCGTGGGGTCCCCCCACGTTTGCAAGACGTGGAAGGAGGTTCACTAGTTTATTGTTGTTCTTTGCTATGGATCCTCCTCTGAAATGCACTCAGATTCGGAAGTGGTAGCAAAGGGAATGTGTGTGTTGGATGTGAAAGGGAGTGACTTGTATGAAACAAGCACTCAATGTGAATGACCAGAGATTAGAGAATCAGAGCTGGTCAGGAGATGTTTTCTGAAGTAAATGAAGTGTCAATTTATAAGAGAAGACATCTCCCGAAGTAGAATGTATTAGACTAGTAACCTTGCTTGCAGTGGAGGGCTTGCCCTTTCGGGGGTTAAAGCCTTTTGACCCCTGGATAATAGCGTGCATTGTGCAGACCTGCTTTGCTTTTGCGGCTGTGAGTTGGTGAAGCGATCTCCGGATGTGACTGGCCACTGTTTCCGCGTTGCTTTTCCCACATCACAGATTTTCAACCATTGAACCGTTTAACCATTTGAGCGTTTACACATTTAGTCATTTTATTTAGTCTTGGGCTACCCCCGTCATCAGCCCCCCAAGTCAGAGGTTTTTGGGTAGTGAGCTCAAAGACTTCTGACTTTTATGCGTATATTTTATGGCCTGAAGGTTTCAAGGGTTCGTTTCTTGAAGGTTTGAAAGGTTGAAGGCAGTTAATATTTTGAATTTGAATTTTAAATAACTGACAATTGATTTGATTGATGTATGGCAGTTGATAGGGTGGCGGTTTTGCAGAAGTTACTGTTTGCCATTATTACCCCTATTGTAAGTTTATTTTATGTTTGCAATTCTTATCCATTTTCTTCATAATTTTTCCAAGTTTCTCGCCATTTCCTTCCTCCTCTAAGGTTAGTTTCGGTTTCTTTACACCTTGCATTCTTCATTTTCTATTTTCAAAAATGGGTGCTCGTAAGGACTTAGCAAAATCTTTTTCCCGGTTAACACAAGAGGAGGTAGATTTATTTTGTATGGAATATGGTATTGATAGGAAGTTTAACCCAACTGCTCCTGCTTGTGATGTTTCCGTTGATAAACCGACCCCTGGTTCGATTGCCCTTTATTGTCGTCATTTTGAGTTCTCGAATCTTCGTTATCCCTTTTCGTTTTTTGTTTTGAACTTGTTGGAGTATTATCGTGTTTCTTTTGGGCAAGTTCATCCGAAGGGGATGGCTAGGGTTTTGCATTTTGAGGTTTTGTGTCGTGCTCTTGGATATGATCCTTCCCTTTTACTCTTTCGCCGGTTTTTTCGTTTGGCTAAGAATGGCGATTGGTTTACTTTTGAAACATCCAAAGTTGATACCTGCCTTATTTCGTCCATAGTTACTACGCTTGGGGCTTGGAATGATCGCTTTTTCTGGGTTTCCGATGCTATTCTCCCATTTAAGATGGTGTGGAGGCAACCGGATGCCGTTCTCAATGATCCGGAACCTTCCGAGTCTGAATTGAATGATGTTTTTCTCAAAGCCATCCGGGAGTGTCCTTCGAGGGTTCGTCCCTTTCCTGAACACTTACTAGTTCTTTTAGGGGTTAGTAAAATTTGGGGGAATGTTGATCGGGATCCGGTTCTTATGAGGAGTGGCATGGGTATGCATTTTCCTTTTTTGCCCTCTTTATGTTTTTCTTAACTTATGACTTATGTGTTGTTGCTCTTTGCAGTCATGTCTGCTTTGGATTTTATTCAGAGCGACGATACTTCTGATGTTGTTTTTGAGGATGCTCCGTCTGTTCCTGGTGAGAATGTTGTGGTTAGAACTAATGATCAAAGGTTTGAGGGCTCAGGTTATGTTAGTGCTGCTACTGCCAAGGGTTTTTCTAAGTCTAATGCTCCCAAGTCTTCAACCCGCCGATCTTCTCGTCGGTTGTTGAAGGCTGGTCCTCAATCCACTTCTACTGAACCAGTGGACTTGAGTGATGACATTGAAGTTTCGGAAGATCAAGGTGGTGAAGCAGGTGCTGAGAAGGATAAGGAATTGGTTGTTCATGGTAAAAAGGTTTCAGGCAAGAAGGTTGTTGCCACTCCTGTTCAGGAATCTTCAAGCAGGGACATTGAAGGGTTGGATCCGGAAGGGATTTATGTGCCTACTTGGTCGGTGAAGAATGATGACAGTTTCAAAGATGCTGCTGTTTGTGAGGATGCTCTGAGTCACATTGCTCCTCCTTCAGTGCACAAGACCATTGCTGGGATGGATGATGACCTGATGTTGTCCCGTATGATTTTGAGTACTTGCAACCTTGCTGCCATGCTTCCTCAAGGCATTGCCCGTTTTCGTCAAAGAATGCAGGAATATGAAGAATTCTCCAAGAAGAAGGATAAAATGAAATCCTCCATGGCTGGGATGAAAAAAGAGATAGCTAGTTTTGCTGAGAAAGAAGCGGCGTGGGACAAAAAGGTTAGTGACTTGAAGAGGATGCATGAGATTGAGATGGGTGATTTGAAAAAGAGTTTTGAGGCTAACTTGTTGAAGTTGAAAGCTGACCGGGAGACTTTGGCTGTGCAACAGAAGGCATTTGCTAAAGAGAAGGATGGGTTGAAGGCTTTGGTTGCCCAGGCTACTGGGGATAACCAATGGCTCATTGAGCAGGGTTTCCATCAAGTGGTTACATATCTGTTGCACTCCAAAGAGTTTAACGCTGCTCTTGGTGATGTTTATACTAAACTACTCAATTTAGGAAAACACCAAGGTCTTATTGCAGGTTATAAGCTCCATGAATCTGGTCATCCTTTGGAGAAGTCGCCTTTGTTTTGTCCCGAGGCTTCTGATGTCTTCAAAGGCTCCGTTGAGCAAATGGAGAAGCTGTCCTATCCTTTCATCCATCAAGTTTCTGGTTGTTTTGGTAAGCCTCTTGCTGTATTGCAGGACTTGAAACCAGAGGGCCTAAACGAAAAGGTTTGTGCTGAAATCTTGGGTTCTCTTTCAAGGAAGAGATCCTACTCGGGGGATAGTGATGATACCCTGTCAAGTCAGCCGGATGTTCCCAAGGATGCAAGCTTGGAGGCTTCAGCAGTGGGTGGTGATGGAGGTGTGAAGACTAAAAAACTGAAGAAGACCAAGAAGGCCAAGGGCGAGGGTTCTGGAGTTTCCAAGCCTGTTGATGCTTGATTCGTAGCTTTCTTAGCACTGAAAACAATTTATGTTTTGTAATGTTAACTTGAACAATATTAGGTTTTTAGGAACCCTTAAGGTTCCTGTTGGTTGTGTTTTATGGCCTTTGTGGCCGCTGGAACAGTAGTTTAAGCTTGCAAGTTATTAGGACTTGCTCTAACTTATGTTTGAAAGTCTTTTGGGGCTTTCTTTTATATGATGTTATGTTTTAACTATTTTCCTTGTATTATGGTTTTATGCTTGTGCCTTTTTGGTCAAGGCAGTTTATTTGGCTTTTAACCTTCCAAGCCTTTTGGCTGTCTAATGATAGGTTGAAGCCTTTAAGGTTTCGAGATATCACCCGGGTGGCTTGAAGCCTTGAAGGCTTCTTAGTTTTGCGTCCTGGCTTGGTTTGTACCTTTGTGATTTTTGTCTGAGTGATTTTGTTCTTTTAGATTTTCCTTGTCTTTTTGTAACTATGTCTTTGTCGAGTTTGTGCTATCCTTATGCTTTTTATACCTAAAAGGGTTCAGTGCTGCAGACACTTAGCCTGGGTATTTTTAACAAGAAGATATAGCACCTATCCTTTTTATTATTTCTTTGTTTTTTAGCCTCTTTGTAGATAATATTTTTATGGCTTAGGGAACATTTGGTGTAGGCTGCTCACACCCGTCTATGAGACAATTTTATGTTTTTTTTTAACAAGTCTCATGGAGTTGTATTGATTTAGGAACTCACCCCTTATATAGGCTCGTTCAACCCTTGAACCTATTGAGCGATGTGGCCTGGGAGCTCATCCCCTTACATGGCCCTTGCCATGGAGTTTTTTGCTAGGTTCTCAGCCTGATCTTAGGATAGAAAGACAAGTTTTGATAAAACAACTTCATTCATTTAAGCAATACTTGCTTTTTACAAAAGGTACTCATAATCCTGTTTGAAATACATTTTGATACAAACCAAACTTTTCTGTTTAAACATGGAACCTTTTCAGGGTTTTGCCATTCCAATGTCTTGGAAGCCTTTTGCCTTCTGAGTCAGCCAGCTTGTAGGATCCACCTTTGTGTGCTTCAAGGATGGTGTATGGGCCTTCCCATTTTGGGCCAAGCTTTCCTTGGTTTTCTTTCTTGTTGGCTTCGTTGTTTCTGAGGACCAGGTCCCCTGGCTTGAAACGTTCGTTCTTGACTTTTTTGTTGTAGTAAGCTTCCATTTGTTGTTTGTATTTGGCCTCTTGAATTGCGGCTTGATCTCTTGCTTCCTCTAGGAGTTGTAAATTCAACATAGTCTCTTTTTGGTTTGTTTCGGGATCCATGTTGACAATTCTTTGGGTTACAACTCCTATCTCGGCAGGGATCACAGCTTCGGATCCCAATACCAAGCTGTACGGTGTTTTCTTATGGCTTGTTTTTTCGGTTGTTCTAATTGCCCATAGGACACTAGGCAATTCTTCAAGCCAATTGCTTTCGTATCTTCCCAATCTTGTCTTGATGCCTTCTACTATGCTTCTATTTGTTCTTTCAACTTGACCGTTTGATTGCGGATAAGCCACTGAGCTAAAAACCTGATCGATTTTGTATTCCTTGCACCAAATGCTGAAAGGCTTCTCAGCAAATTGCCTTCCGTTGTCGGTGACAAGTACTCCCAGAAATCCATAACGGCAAATGATGTTATCCCAAACAAAGTCGATGACTTGCTTTCCTGTGATCTTAGCAAGTGGTTTGACCTCGGGCCACTTAGTGAAGTAATCTACTGCCACCAGTAAGAATTTTACCCCTCCTTTGCTAGGGGGAAATGGACCAACAATGTCCATTCCCCATTTATGGAATGGCCATGCTGAGGTTATTGGGACTAAGTCGTGCTTGGGACTTCTTGGAATTGGTGCATGAATCTGACAAGCATCACATTTCTTCAATTCTTCGGCTGTATCGCGATGCATTGAAGGCCAGAAATATCCGAGGTTCATGAGCTTTGCAACTACCGACCTAGCTCCAAAGTGAGCTCCACACACACCTTCATGAATTTCCTTGATCAAATACTTACTTTGCTCGGGACCGACACATCTTAGCAAGGGAGCAAGGTAACCCTTTTTGTAAAGGGTTTCTCCTTGTAGTATGTATTGCCTTGCCTTGATTTCAACCCTTTTAGCTTCCACTTGATCATTGGGTAATTCACCATTTTTGAGGAACTTTCTTATGGGAGTCATCCAGTTTGGATCTTCTTCGGTAACCACGTCTTGAACCTCCAATTCATTAATGGATGGGGCCTTCAACACTTCTACCAGTACCTTCTTGGTAAGGTGGGCAAAAGTGAGAGATGCAAGCTTACTTAAGGCATCGGCCTTTTTATTTTGAGATCTGGGGATCTGTTTGATGTTACACGCTTGGAAGGTACTCATCAGTTCCTTGGATTTTTCTCTGTATTTTTTCATGTTGGGCTCTTTAACTATGTAGCTGTCATTCACTTGGCTTGAGACCAGCAACGAGTCCGTGAACACTTCAAGCTTTTCAACCTTCATTTCTTTGGCCAGCCTTAGGCCGGCTATTAGTGCTTCGTATTCAGCCTCGTTATTGGTGGTCTGAAAATCAAAACGGAGAGCATATGTGAATTCCAAACCTTTTGGGTTGATCAAAATTAACCCAGCCCCTGACCCTTCAACGCTTGAAGCCCCGTCAGTAAAAAGCTTCCAGGCTTCAGGGTTGGAAGGTTCAGTGGTGGTAGTGTTTACTTCAGTGGCTGTTTGGTTTGGGACTTCCACAATGAAATCAGCCAAGACTTGGGCCTTGATAGCTTTTCTTGGGACATAGGTGATGTTATGTTCACCCAGTTCTATGGCCCATTTGGCTAATCGCCCTTAGTTTTCGGGTTTTTCAAGCACACTCTTAATAGGCTGGTCGGTGACCACTTGTATGGGGTGTGCTTGGAAGTACCTTCGAAGCCTCCTAGCTGTTTGAACTAGGGCTAGGGCAAGTTTTTCAAGGGGAGGATATTTCGTTTCAGCTAATTTTAAAGTTTTGCTGAAAAAATAAACGGGTACCTGGGCCTTGTCTCGCTCAATGGTGAGGACTGCACTGATGGCCTCGTCCGTGATTGAGAGGTACACCGATATTAACTCCCCGGTTTTTGGTGCCGCAATGTCTGGTAGGGAAGCTAGATGTTGCTTCATCTGGTTGAAAGCTTCTTCCGCTTCTTCAGACCATTTGAAATCCTTTTTATCTGAGCAGTTCTTGAGCGTTTTGTAGAAGGGTAGAGATCTTTCGGCCAACTTTGAGGTAAAACGCTTCAAGGCTGCAAGCTTCCCGTTCAAGCTTTCAACCTCCTTCTTGGTCTTCGGTGTCTTGGTTTCAAGGACGGCTTTCACTTTGTTAGGGTTGGCCTTGATGCTTTGTTTTCCAACAACGTGACCCAAGAATTTTCCCTCCTCGAATCCAAATGAACACTTTTCCGGATTAAGCTTCATGTTAACCTTTCTGAGGTTTTTGAAAGTTTCTTGAATATCATCGAGCATTTGATATTCCGTCTTGCTTTTAATAACCAAGTCATCGACATATGCTTCCATGTTTTTGCCGATTTGGCTTTCGAAGGCTTTGTCAACGAGCCGTTGATAGGTTGCTCCGGCATTTTTGAGGCCGAAAGGCATCTTTTGATAACAAAAGATCCCTTTGTCCGTGTGAAAGGCTGTCTTTTCCTCATCCTCTTTCTTCATGAGGATTTGGTGATAACCTTTGTATGCGTCAAGAAAGCATTTGAACGAGTAACCTGTGAGGGAGTCAACCTTGAGATCAATTTCCGGTAGTGGATAGCAATCCTTAGGACAAGCTTTGTTAAGATCCTTAAAGTCTATGCACATCCTCCAAGAGTTGTCTGGCTTCTTGACCATAACCGGGTTTGCAACCCATGACTGGTACTTGACTTCTCGGAGAATACCGGCCGACACAAGCTTTTCAACCTCTTGGCAGGCTGCCAGACTTCTCTCAGGTGCCAAGCTTCTTTTCTTTTGGACCACAGGCTTGACATCCGGTGGTATTCTCAACTCATGCTCGGCAATGTCCCGGGGGATCCCGGTCATATCTTCTGGACACCAAGCGAATACATCGCTGTAATGTGTTAGCAACTTTTCAAGGTATGAAAGGGTCTCTTGAGAAAGGTTTGGGTTGACCCTTATTCTTTGTTCAGGGTACTTAGGGTTTATGACCAACCTTTGCCTGTCTTCTTCACTGTTTGAGCTTTCACCTTCAACCATGTAGGCCTCCTGAGAGGGTTGAAGGGTTGCTATGCCCCTCTCGGTAGGAAACTTGACTGTGCCATGGCCAACAGACACGGCCATGTAAAATGCACACTGTCTTGGTCTTCCAATGATCACGTCATAGCTTGAGGGGATATTGATAACCACAAAGGTGAGTGGTTGAGTTCTTTCTTTCGAACCTTCACTGAAACGAACATTAAGTGTCAGTTGCCCTAAAGGCTTGAGGGGTATGTCGGCGATACCTTTTATAGAGGTTCCGGAGGGTTGAAGCCTTGAACGTTCTTCATGGCTCAAACGGTTGAAGAACTTTTCGAACATGATTTCAGTGGCTGCCCCGTGTCTATGTATGCCCTATATGTTTGCAATGTTCCCACGGTAGCTTCTACCACAAGAGGGTTAGAGAGAGGGTCTTTCTCCGTTGGGGGGAAGCAAACACACTGAAGCTCCCAAGCTTCCAACCGCTGCCTTTTATGAGGAACCTTCCCATCGAAATCTACCATATTGACTTCCTTACCCTTTCCTTCAGCCATTTTTTCCCGGACTCCCTTTACCAAATAAGCGAGTTCTCCGGACTTGATAGCCTCCTCTATTCTTTTCTTGAGTTGGAAGCAATCATTGGTGTGGTGGCCTTTTTCTTCGTGAAACTCGCAGTATTGGGTGGAGTTCTCGTTCTTCCTGCTCTTGGGGAGAGGCCTAGGAGGCCGAAAGTTTTGTTTAACTTCTTCTGTTGCAAGGATTTCTTGAGGGGTCTTTGTGAGGGGTGTGAAACTTATGCCTTTCTCCCTGCTTGGAGGGTTCCGGCCTTCAGACCTTCGAGGGTCTGAACCCTTTGACCGCCTGTCATAGGAGTTGAAGTTCCCCCTTTTTCTAGCTGGACTATTGCTTCTCCAGCCGGACCCCCTTTTCCTTTGTTCCTTAATATCTACTGCCTCTTCTCCCCGGATGTGGGCTTCAGCCCTTTCGAGAGCTTCTTCTAAGGTCTTGGGTAGAGATTTGTTGAAATCTCTTGTGAGGTACTTAGAGGTGATGGCATTCATGAAGCCAGCCACCCTCATTTTCTCATCGGCCCCTACATAAGTCGGACCTTCCTTCTTGTATCGTTCAATGAAAGCACGAAGGCTTTCATCATCACGTTGTTTTATCTGAAAGATCACTGTTGCGTCTTTGACATATCGTCTTTGTTGGGAGAAATTGGCTAAGAAGCCTTTGCTAAGATCATCAAAGCTTCGAACGCTTTGAGCAGGTAAGTCATTGAACCAGATTCTGGCAGATCCCACAAGAGTTTGCATGAACATTAAGCAACATTCAGCGTTTGACCATTTCTCTATCCGGGCTGCACCGGTGAAGATCTGAAGATGGTCCTCAGGATCTTCAGTCCCATCATACGTCCTGATGTGGGAAGGCATCTTAATCTTCGATTGGAAATCATAATCGGCTATCTGCCTTGAAAAGCATGATAGGTTACTTGGTTTATATGGTTTAGCCAAGTCTTCTTCAGCCCTTGCATCCACATTATTGCCGTTGCCGTTATTTCCCTGGGAGGCTAGCACCTGGTTGATGAAGTGTTGCCACGGGAAGTTGGCCATCATCTGGGTCATCATGTTGGGCATGAGGTTGAAGCCTTGAAGGCTTCCTGGGCCAACTGAGCAGTTTATTCCAAGGGGAGCGCTCATAACAGCACTTCGTGCTAAAGGGAGTACAGATAGAGCTTGCTCCCACGTGGTTGTTATATATGCCGGATAGCTTGTTACTGGGGACTGTAGGAGCTGGTCAAGGGTTAGCTCATGTCCCAAAGGAGCACCACTAGTAATTGGTTGGGAAGAGAAGATATGATGCACCGTAGGATTTGTCATAGTGGACAGATAAGGGTGAGGGTTTGAAGGATTACTGGGACCAGCCTCACTTCTTGTTGTAAAAGGAGGGGGAGGTGGTCCGGGAGACAACGTCGGTTCAGGTTCATCATAGTCTAAACGAATCCTCACTCCTTTTTCTCTTTCTCTACTCACGTGTTGGTTGAGAAGGGACCTCAACTCAAGGAAGTTGTTAGCAACCCCTTCAGGGGTGAGTTCAACACGTGCTGGGGCGTCAGAGACACCGATATTGGGAGATGGAACCCCGGATCTGGACGGGGTTGGTGTGTTGAAGGTGAGGAACTCGGGTGTGCTCCCCGGAGTTGAGAAAGAAGTTGGTATAGCCACGTGAGCTTGGCTACTACCCGGAGTAGAAGTGTTTGGAATCTGATTTACTTCTTCCGGGGATCCACTTTCAGACATGGTGATTTTAAGTGAAGAGAGCTACACTACTAGGTCTTTTTTGAGAAGAAATAGCGGCGTAGCCCCACGGTGGGCGCCAACTTGTTGATGCAACAAATATAAGACCAACGGTGGTAGCTAGACCGGCTAGGCAAAAGGGTTGAAGGGTTCAACTTTGCCTAACGCAGGTCATGGGGTCCCCCCACGTTTGCAAGACGTGGAAGGAGGTTCACTAGTTTATTGTTGTTCTTTGCTATGGATCCTCCTCTGAAATGCACTCAGATTCGGAAGTGGTAGCAAAGGGAATGTGTGTGTTGGATGTGAAAGGGAGTGACTTGTATGAAACAAGCACTCAATGTGAATGACCAGAGATTAGAGAATCAGAGCTGGTCAGGAGATGTTTTCTGAAGTAAATGAAGTGTCAATTTATAAGAGAAGACATCTCCCGAAGTAGAATGTATTAGACTAGTAACCTTGCTTGCAGTGGAGGGCTTGCCCTTTCGGGGGTTAAATCCTTTTGACCCCTGGATAATAGCGTGCATTGTGCAGACCTGCTTTGCTTTTGCGGCTGTGAGTTGGTGAAGCGATCTCCGGATGTGACTGGCCACTGTTTCCGCGTTGCTTTTCCCACATCACAGCTTTTCAACCATTGAACCGTTTAACCATTTGAGCGTTTACACATTTAGTCATTTTATTTAGTCTTGGGCTACCCCCGTCATCAATATCCCTTTCGTTAAGTGCAAGTTTTTTCTATCTCGAGTTAAGCATATATGCCATTTTGCATTGAACTGCTCCAATATATCTGCTTTTTAATTGAACATTTTATCAAGATTAGTAGTAATATCTCTATGACTTTACCTTTCTACTAATCACAAGTTTAGTGATGTTGGCTGTCGAATACCCAAATCCCGGCTGACGTTCAAGGGGTCTTCACTGACGTCAAGATATCCCGGCCTTCGTTGCTACAAAAAAGTAAACCGTTAGCCTCGTCACGGAGGGCCCCGGGAGGGGGATCCGTGACCAAGCTCCGGCGTGAGAGTAAGTAAACTTGCCGGAAAGTTTGAAGAGTTTATTCCGATGAGTGTGATCACCGGAACGTTCCTCTTATGGTGTGAATCTAATAAATGTGTGTGTGTTTAATGTAAGAGAATATTGGTCGGAATAAATGAGAGGGCTCTTAATGCAATACCTTGAGTCTGCCTTATGATCACTTCTTTCTTTCCTTATATAACCCCGAGACCTTATCTCCCATGTGAGATATTTCAACGAGGTGATCCGACGGGTTCTGAGAGTCTTCGGGGGGCTCAGACACGTGTCTGACCCCTAACGGTAAGATTGCAGCCTCATTAAATGTTTCCGGCTAGGAAGTACAGTTCCAGCCAAAGATCCTTTTCTAATCATGCATTAAATATCGCCTGCGTCTTCTGATCCTTGTTTCCCGCCCATTTTGTGTAAGGGAAACCTTAATGGGCAAGGTAAGTGGTTGTTGGACCTTTCTCTTGTTGGGCCCATGCGACAGTAGCCCAAGACGGATAGATGGGGTGACCCATAGGCCCGTCGTCATTGGCTACTATGTGTTGGTTAGAAAGCATACACAAAGTGTTGACCTGACAAATGTTAATGAACCAAAGCTTTCCTTAATAAATTTGCCAAGTTGCGTGACATCAATCAACTTTTACATAATAAAATGGTTTCACTAAGTTTATATGATGTCCAATTCATGACCATAATATAGAAGTTAGTTTCTGACAGTATATACAATTTTCATTTACAAATCTATACACAATGATCAATGATGAACTCATATATCACTAAATCTATACACACCCTACTTGCCAATTAGATCTAAGGTTTAGTCCATTAGTTGGACTAAATGGTGTAAATTTGATATATTGTTTTTTCTGTTGTTGGTGCTGGCTCTGCTATTTGACAGAGGTGGTGGTGGTGGGTTGTTAGACTATATATTGTGGGAGGACATGAATCGTCATGTGGCAACCAAATCAGCATGAAGCGTGTTAAAAAAGCACAAAGTGAGAGGAACGTGAAAGTGACGTTTAAAAAAATAAATATCAAGCAGTCAAAACAAACCCAGATTATACCCACAAATTAAGAGCCTCCATATCACCATACCAAATCGCCCCACGCCAGTGAAGAATCACCAGCCCTCACCACTACGTCACCCCCACTTCTACATCATCACCACGCCAACCACTCCGTGTGGAGTTAATGAAGTTCTCCATTCGAAAAAATAAATCTAATTTTCCTTGCAAATAAAGCGCTCCTTGCCTATTTGTGCACGTGTCCATAACTCATTATCAAACAAAAATATCCAATTAAATCACCTTTACCAATTTTTCAAAACATTTTTAACCCCCAAAATAACAAAAAAACCGTCTACACACTTTGACACCAATCTAATTTATTTATTTTACATACCAATTCCAATTCCCCCTTTCACGTTCATCTAAACTCACCACCAATGGCAAAAACCCGCACAACCAGAAAAACCCTAGATTCATACACCATCAAATCCACCAACAAAATCATCAAACGTATCTCCTATTCCACTTCTCCTCTTTCCAATTTCATTTCAATTTCTATTTCTAACGATCAATTTTTCTGTTTTTTTTTTCAAATCAGCCGGCGATTGCGTCTTGATGCGACCTGCACACTCCTCTAAACCCTCGTACGTAGCCAAAGTTGAGAAGATCGAATCGGACGCTAGAGGCGCCAACGTTAAGGTGCTCGTGCGGTGGTACTACCGGCCGGAGGAATCCATCGGTGGCCGGAGACAGTTTCACGGCAGCAAAGAGGTCTTTCTTTCCGATCATCGTGATTTGCAGAGTGCTGACACGATTGAAGGAAAGTGTACGGTTCATAGTTTTAAAAGCTATACGAAGCTTGATGCTGTTGGAAACGACGATTATTTCTGTCGTTTTGAGTATAATTCGGTTACTGGTGCCTTTGTTCCTGATAGAGTTGCCGTGTATGTGTTACGTTTCTGTTGATTATTATTGATTATTAAGTGTTTATAGTAATTTAGATTAGGTGTTTAGAATTATAGGTGTAACTCTATTAGGATGAGATTGGTACTGGTACAACCGGTATGTACATAATATTGATACCGGAATTTAGCTAAATACCTTACCGTATATGTTCGGTTGGTACTGGTATGGTATGGTACAGTACACGTTAAAAGTTCACGTTACCAAAATTTAGCGAAATTTAAAATCGAATACTGTACTATATATGTTAAGTTGGTACTGGTATGGTACCGTTAAAAGTTACGAACCGGTGCTGTGTTGAATAGTACAGATACCGAAATTGAGCTAAATTCAAATCTGAATACTGTACCAAATATGTACAGTCAGTACCGTACAGTATCGGTATGGTGCTAGAAAATTTCTCATCCGAGTTGCTCTATAAATGTTAGAAAATGATAAGTATAAACGAGGCAAATGAAACATATATGCGTTTTGGTTAGTACTTGGTATTTTTTTCCATATTGACTTAATTTTAACAGTTATGAAACTTTTTTATTGTTTAGTGAATTATTTTATTTGCTGTTACCTTCTACGTTCAGGATTCTTATATGTTTCATTTGACTCACTTAGTTTTAGAAAATTTGAACATTTATAAAAAAAATTATCGCCTGATGAAAGTTGAGTGACTTTAGAGAAACGAAAACCTTTGCGTGACTTTAGTAGAACACTTGAGAAACTTGGTTACTAGAGGATAAAGTTTTTTCATAATCAAACTACGAACTAATTTGAAACTGTGGGTTAATTATACTGGTTTTATGTTATATTGCAGGTACTGTAAGTGCGAGATGCCTTACAATCCTGATGATCTAATGGTTCAATGCGATGGCTGCGCAGATTGGTAGGTTGTTATATATAGAAGATCAAATAAGACAGCTGGCGTTTGAATGCTTGATGTGCTCTCGATCGTTGAATCCTTATTCACTGTTTATGGTTCAGGTTTCATCCTGCTTGTATAGAGATGACACCAGAGGAGGCTAAACAGATGGAGCATTTCTACTGTGGAAACTGTTCGACTGAAGAACAAAAGCTCCTCCAAAATGCTCATGCTACTTCCAGACATACAGATACCAAGGTAATTTTGTGTCTTTTAACAATATATGAAAATAAAGATCCTCATGCTCCAGTTTGCAACTTTGCATCACTGAAAGCTTCAGTCTTTCAGTTTTTTCTTATTAGGAGTTTTGAAAGTTACAATGGGCGTATTTACTTAACGTTCGAATTGTCTTGTATGTTTTCTTTCTCAATCTTTCTTTATTGGTTTATGATAATTACGAGAATGTTAACATGGTCTCGTGATTTGATGTTGGAGCATCCCAGACGTGGTAAAATGTTTCGGTTTTGTGACAGTTACGTAGAACTAAAGGACATATGGTTATATATTTGCGCATCGATATATGAACAGTCGTTTATATATACAACCATTTGAATCCGGGTACTATCCATCTGAATCCGAGTTTAACCCGATGAATGTTTATAATATTTCAGGTGGGGACAAAGCGCCGTCGGAGGAATCAAACTTAGAACTGCTGGTACAACATATAAAGCAATGAGATGATAGAAAGTAACACTACAAATCAACATCATGAGATGGTAAATCTTAATGTATGTATGTTTCTGAAAAAGCGTTTGGCTGTAGAGTTTAAATTATTTAGGGTTTCCCACGTAGTTCCTGTGGTTGCTGGTGTATGTGTGTATCCATGGTTGTGTTTATGATGTATACCTCCTATATATGTATAAATTTGTACCTTTATTAGGTTATTTATTTGCATGTTTTTGAGTAGCTGAATGTGTCTGTAAGGCTTTTCTTGTACCCTTCATTGTTTGTTGTTTTTGTTTCATTAACATTTGTGGTATAACCTTAAAAATTTGGATATAAATTCTTAAAACATCAGATTTTCCAACATACCTCTTTATACAACCCATAATAATTGAGATTGTCCATATCTTAGATGGGGTGGTTTGTTGGAACTTTTATTTATTTGGTTTAAAGAATTCATTAGATTTAGAATAAGAATTAAATGGAGAGCATGTTAGGTTACAGAAAAGAGTGAACTGAAATGAGTTTGGTATCTTTTGAGTAAAGAGATTATGTATAGAATAAAGAGTGCTATGTGGCACTATTTGGTTGGCTATTTTTAGTCGTTTTATATACACATATTAAGACAGGTTAAATAAATTAGGGTGTAGTCTGGTGGTTCGCGCTCCACACTTTCGCCCCCTCCCCTTGGTTTCTTTGGGTTTTCTTTTAATTTAACCAAAACAACCGCCTCTCAGGTTCCTTGATTGATTCTAACTAAGGATTCTTGTGGTTCCGGAGGATCAAGCTACAGGAGAACCAGCTCTGGTCATTTGGCCGGCTATTGAAAGTAAAAGCTTGCATCTTTCTATCATATACCCGGTCCTATCTCTCTTCAAACCTAACATGGTAGTTTCTCATGATAGGGGTTTCTATATATACTAAGCCATTACCAAATCAAGGAACAAATTTGTTCAGAAGTCAGTTGAATGCTTCTATAAATAAGGCGGAGCTGAAATGAGTTTCTCGGTGATGTTCGGCTAAGTCTTGAACCTTCGTACTGACGCTCACTTTCTCGGTAGCAAAAGCTCCATCCCCCTGCCCCTGGTTTCTTTGGGGTTTCTTTTAATTTAACTAAAACCGCCGTGTCTCAGGTCCCACGACTGATGCCAACTAATGATATTTGTGGTTCTGGAGGATCAAGCTGCAGGAGAACCATATGTAGTCATTTGGCCAGCTATAAAATTCCATGGAACTTCTATGTGTTTTTTAAAGAATTCACTAGATTTAGAATAAGAATTAAATAGCGAGCATGTTTGGTTACAAAATAGAGTGAACCGAAGCTGAAATGAGTTTTAACTCGTATCTTTTCAGTAAAGAGATTATATATATAGTATGAAGAGTGCTATGTGGCATTTATTTGGTTGGCTATTTTAGTCATTTTGTATATATATTTTGAGATAGATTAAACAATTTAGGGTGTAGTCTAGTGGTCCGCGCGCCACACTTTCATCCCCTCTCTTTGGTTTCTTAGGTTTTCTTTTAATTTAACTAGAACCACCGCCTCTCAGGCCCCTTGACTGATTCTAACCAAGGATTCTTGTTGTTCTAGAGGATCAAGCTACAGGAGAACCAGCTGTGGTCATTTGGTCGGCTATTGAAAGAAAAAGCTTACATCTGCCCCTATTATATACCCGATCCTATCTCTCTCCAAACCCAATGTTGTAGTTTCCCGTCATATAAGTTTCTTTTTATATATTAAGCCATTACCAAATCAAAGAGCGAATTTGTTCAAAAGTCAGTTGATTGCTTATATAGATAAGGCAGGGTGTCTTTGGCTCGGCATTATTGCCCTTCTTATTAAGGCTTTAGCCCCACTATTAGAATCTAGGTTCGCTAATGTTTTGCTAAGTCTTGAACTTTCGTGCTGCCTATTCGCTTTCTCAGTAGCAAAATCCCCATCCCCTTAGTTTCTTTGGGTTTTCTTTTAATTTAAATAAGACCACCGTCTCTCAAGTCCCCCAACTGATTTCAACAAAGGATTTTTGTGGTTCTGGAGGATCAAGCTACTGGAGAACCAACTGTAGTCATTTGGCCCGCTATAGAATTCCATGGAACTTCTATTTGTTTGGTTTAAAGAATTTGTTAAATTTAGAATAAGAATTAAATGGCGAGCATCTTTGGTTACAAAATAGATTCCATGGAACTTCTATTTGTTTGGTTTAAAGAATTTGTTAAATTTAGAATAAGAATTAAATGGCGAGCATCTTTGGTTACAAAATAGAGTGAGAGTAAACTGAAATTGAAATGAGTTTAATTGGTAGCTTTTGAGTAAAGAGATTATATATAGTATGAAGAGTGCCATGCAACACTATTTGGTTGTCTATTTTTAGTCGCTTTCTATATACATATTGGGACGGATTAAACAAATTAGGGTGTAGCGTGGTGGTCCATGCTCCATACTTTCACCCCTTCCCCTTGATTTCTTTGGGGTTTCTTTTTTTTTTTGAAAAGTATACTTCATTAAGAACGAACCGACCCAAAACGGGCCAGCACAAGAACAAGAACTAGAGACTACATATACACAGATTTACACCAACTATCCCACGAACAGTCCTTCTTTTTGTATCTAGACGAGAACCACAAGAAGCCCAGCACCTTAATGTCGTTGAAAATATTCTCGACTTTCACGGGGGACGAATTAAAAACCAGGGCGTTCCTCGCCTTCCAAATACACCAGCAGCTAATAAGGATCAGCCCCTGAACCAGGTCCCTCTTGTTGTCCGGAATACCATTACCATGGTGAAGCTCTAAGAGATCCCTAAACGAAAAAGCGAAGAGGTTTGGGATTTTGCACCAAGCCGATAACAAGTTCCAAATAGATAAAGCGACCCAGCAACTGGAAAAGAGGTGATCGGCGGATTCGTCAGCAAGGTTGCAAAGGGGACACAGAACGCTGTCGATACCAATGTTTCTCAGGCGAAGCGCGGTTCGGGACGGGATTCTTTCCTGCTCGCAGCGCCAAGCAAAGATGTTGACCTTGAGGGGGACCCACCGACACCATTCCATAACGAAGCTGAAGTTGGATATAGGACGGGAACCGATAAAATTACGGACATTGTTAACCGAGAACTCCTTACAATCGCCACCATTCCAGAACCATTTATCCTGGATGTCCGAGATATCGACCCCCGACAAAAGAGAACAGAGCTGGGAGAAGACAACGGATAGAGAGGCCGGAACGGGAGACTTCCACTTCCAGGAAAAAACCCGATCCGTACCAGCACCATGAATACGGTCACTGACAGAACATTTTTTGTTAGCTTCCAGTCTGAAGAGGTCTGGAAACAAATACTTTAGGGGTTCGTTTGAGACCCAAGTGTCCAGCCAGAAGGCGATAGACAAACCATTACCGACAGCCCCTTTGAAACAATTACGTATCGGAGAGCCATCCACCACAGTCTTGGAAATGACTTTAGATATGTTATACCACACACCATTGAGGAACTTCCTGTCCTGGAAGCAATCCCAACCAACTTTGCTTGAGTGAAAAGACTTGACAACCCTACGCCAAAGACAATTTTGATCGGTTTTGTATCTCCAACCCCACTTCAGGAGAAGGGCCACATTGGTATCATGCAAATTGTTAAGGCCAAGCCCACCCTGGATTTTAGGTTTCGTAACCCGGTCCCACGCGACCCAATGGAGCTTCCTAACCTCTTCCGAACCACCCCACAGGAAGCGTTTCATCAACCTCTCCAAATCGACAATGACCTTTTTGGGCGCTTTGTAGATGGAGAAGTAATAAATAGGGAGGCTCTCTAGGACCGATTTAATCAACGTGACACGCCCACCAATAGAGAGAAAACGCGATTTCCAAGTCGAAAGTCGACTATGGAAGACATCAAGCACCGGTTGCCAGTTGCTAATACGGTTCATGTTTGCCCCGACCAAGACTCCGAGGTATTTGAACGGAGGGGCGTCGGGCTTACAACCCATACTAGAAGCCGTAGTTTTAACCTCCTCCCAATGGACACCGATCCCGAAGAGGTTTGACTTATCTATGTTGATTTTAAGCCCAGAGCATATATGGAAGCAACGAAGAATTCTAAGCATACATTTAATCTCGCCGATCGACCACTCACCCAAGATAATGGCGTCGTCCGCGAAAAGGAGATGAGTAATCGCCGGGCCTCCGCCAGGAGAAGAAAAGCCTTTGAAAGAGCCGGCCGCTGAAGCCTTGGAAACCATGCTAGAGAGAGCCTCCATAACGGTTAAGAACAGGAAGGGGGAAAGGGGGTCGCCCTGTCTTAACCCCTTCTCACAACCGAACTGGAAAGTGGGGGAGCCGTTCACCAGTACGGAGGACCTCGCTGAGCGAAGAATGCCTTGAATCCAAGAACACCAACGGGCAGGGAAGCCCATTTGATTAAGAATACAATCCACGAACTTCCAGTTTACGTTGTCAAAAGCCTTATCGAAGTCAATTTTGAATAAAGCCACTTTTTGTTTCGATTTCTTAACCCAGGTCAGCACCTCATTTATGATCAGGGGCCCATCTAAAATAAACTTGCCTTTTTGGAAGGCTGTCTGGGTGTCGGAGATAACACTGCCGATAACTTTCTGCATTCTATTAGCAATCACTTTGGAGACGACCTTGCTAATAACGCCGACAAGGTTGATGGGTCTATAGTTACTCAAGGACACCGGATCTTTTACTTTTGGCACGAGCGTGATAAAAGACGATGAGCAATCGCGGCTGAGGCTGCCATCAACATAAAACCGATTGAGAATATTCAAAAAATCTTCTTCAAAGATGTGCCAGAAATGTTTGATGAACTTAAAATTGAGACCGTCCGGACCAGGGGCCCGGTCGCTACCGCAAGCAAAGACCGCCTCTTTAATTTCCATCTTAGAAAAGTGCTGGGAGAGGAAAGATTTTTCCTCTTCATTGAGCTGCCGCAAGTTCTCGAGCAAGGGGGAAGGGCGAATAGGGTGAGCTTCCTTGAACTTATCGCGGAAGAAGGAAAACACGTGATGTTTAACTTTTGAAGGTTTATTGACCCAAACCCCGTTCTGAGAAATCCCGTGAATCCTGTTAGAGGCCTTTCTGACGTTAATCATTGAGTGGAAAAATTTGGAGTTTTCGTCTCCGTCAACCGCCCATTTAATTCTCGACCGTTGCTTGAGGTCCTCGGTTTTCCTGACCTCCGAGTCGATGATGATTTTCTTCGACTCGCAACGAATCCATTCTTCCTCTTCACAGAGGTCCCTTGATTCTAATTCACATTCCAGACGCTCGAGCTCAGAGACCGCCTCTAGGACCTGAGCGTTTTCCGAAGCTAGGAAATCATCCCTCCATGCCTTGAGAAACTGCCTAATTCTGCGAAATTTTTGGTTGAGGACTGAGTCCGGGGGACCAGACGCGTGGAAACTCCCCACAGCAGCGAGAACGGCATCTTCGAAACCTTTCCTGCCGAACCAGGAACTGAAAATACGGAAAGGGCGAGCCCCATAGTTGGAGTCAACGATAGAGAGGGAGATGGGGCAGTGGTCCGAGTGACGATAAGGGAGAGCACGGATGCAAGCATCAGGCCACTTATGGAAGAAAACATTGCTCACGAGGAACCGGTCAATTTTGCTGAGCTTGTTGCCGTTGTCACGGGCACACGTAAATCTTCTGCCGTGCATCGGGTATTCTAGCAGGCCTTGATCAAAAATAAACTCGTTGAAGTACCTAGCGCAGGAAGGTTTAAATTTGGAGTTCTTACGCTCAAGGTCAGATCTCACAGTGTTGAAATCGCCACATAAAACCCACAAACCAATGGAGCCAGAAAGATTGCCAGCCAGATCGTCCCATAATCTCCTTTTATCAGCAGACCCCTGGGGGGCATAAACGTTGATCAAGCTGATGTGGTCGCCGCTACCCACCAGCGAACCGGAAATGATGAGGAAATACCTTTCTTTAACGACACTATCCACTTTTAAAACCTTAGGATCCCACATCCAAACCAGACCTCCCGAGAGACCCACTGAACTGACATAATCCATTTCAAAAACCCCGGTACCCCAGAAGTTAGCTAACAGAGAATTAGACATAGATTCCACTTTGGTTTCTTGCAGAGCGACAGCCGAAAAGTGATGACTCCTTCTTAATTCATTAACCCAGAGAGCTTTGTGACTACCGACAATACCCCTAATATTAAGCGAGAGAATATTCATTGTTGGAAACGATTGTTACCTTCATTCCTGATGACCTCCTTGACCAAGTCTCCATGATTCGCAAGTTGAACTCCAATCACATTACCCAAGGCCACGGTGGCTTCAACTTCTTGGTCACAGAGGAGGCCAGCAGGGTCCACATGTCACACCCCGATTTCCACGTGTCACCGGTGGGCCCGGTGGGGGAGTATCGTGACGTGGTTGGCAACGTAATAGTCAAACAACACAATATAATAATGCACAGCGGAAGCTAAAGATAAATATTATTACATTCCGAATATAAGGTAATATCCAGTATTACAACGGAAGGTAAAGGATCCACAGGCGGATCTTAAAACGTATCACTTGTTCAACAGACTTTAGACGCCTAGGACTTTCAAGATTTCCTTATTAGCGCCCTGAGCTTCCAGCCAATTACGTTCAGTACCTGTCACTTAACCTTTTTGGAAAATACGTCAGTTTTCACTGGTAAATACACTCAACCGACTCATTTGAAAAGAGTTTTAAGAAAATTGGTTTTGGATGCACTTGGCACAAAATATATTGACACTTTGATTAAAATGCACAGAGGCAAAATTAATCTTTTATACTTTGATTAAAATGCACAGAGGCAAAAGTAATCTTTTTACACTTGGAACAATTATATTTATAACCTTGTATACAGATTTACATGTTCGTTATACGTTCAGGGCCCGATGTAGAAACCGAGTCAGATTAACAGACACGCCACAAGTATAGGCCCACAAGAGAGTGAGATACCGTTATTACTTAGTAACTGTCAGGTGTATGCCTACACCCCGTACCTAAGACGTGGCCATTTTATAATACAATGATGTCAAGGATATCCGGGACATGGTCATTAACCCCTAAAGGTCTTTATTTCAAACAATACAGATTAAACCGGGTTACCTCAATAATTTAACCTTCATTAAGATTAAATATTCAATACCCGACCAAGCGGTATCATTATACCGTATTCCAAGCCCGTATAGGGAAAATAAGTTAAGAGTATTTACGGTATCGTTATACCGTATTTCAAGCCCGTATTGGGAAAATAGGTTAAGAGTATTTACCTGAGCTAGCTCCTGTCCTTAATAGCAAGAATTAATAACTCAGCCGTATTCACTTAAGTATGCGTAGGTACAATTTACCGGAAGGCTCTAGTCTGGAATGATGGTATAAATAACCAATTAGAATGCTAACGGGTCTTTAATTAAGCCTAAGCTTAGACCGATTAGTCTTAAGGAAATATACGGTTCAAACGCATGATTAAGCGAAGACCGGAATAGAATGTGTTTTAGACCCGACAAGTTTGAAGACTTGTCTAATATGGGTATTTGATACACACTCTGAATTTTGAGATTAAACCGATAAGGTTTGACCCGTTTCGGCTAACTTATATAAACTAGTTATATAAACCGATCCGAACGCAAATAACGCGTAACGGGTAACCGAATAGGTCGCGAACAGGTTTCCTAGGTTAATATGCTTAAATTATGTTGTGATATCATAATGATACCTTCCATAATGCCCAAAACGAGTTAAATCCTTAATTATGCCCCGTAGGGGTATTTTGGTCATTTTAACGATTATAAAAGGGATTTAACGTAACCCTGATGTTCGGGACTGAAGTAATCAGTAAACAACTTATTTTTAACAGATTATTTTAGTTGATAATAATCCGTATGTCTCAAAATAGTTTTAAGCCTAAACTACGCGTATAATACACGTATAAACCCGTTTAAAACGACGTACGATTAAAAATACGATTCTGGGTTTTCTGATCAGTTAAACAGGCTCAAAACACTATATTTATTATTTAAAATCAGTAGCAATTGGATTCGCATCAAAATTCCTTGTAGAAATCATTTTATGACCGAAAAGGGTAAATTCGGTATTAACCGAATTAAGGCGATAAGCCCAGCTTAAGATCAGTTTAAAAATAATTAAAAATCTTCAAAAATCCCAAAATATTATTTAACATCAGTGAGTAAAAGGTTTGGTGCCGAAAATCGGGTTTAGATAGGCTATGCGCTAATCGCGCCGATTAATTAATAAAAAGCTTACTATTTACGCTAATGCGCATATCTCCTAATCTGGACCTCAAATTGATGTCAAATTTGGAGGGCATGTTTATAATTCAGTAGACAAGGGCCTTGTCCACTTACATTACCAAAAAGCTTGTTTTATAACCTAAAGGGCATTACGGTCAATTTTAAGCATTTAACGGAAACGCGCGAATGAATCGGATAATCAACGAAACAAGTACAGAGGCTTATACCTACATGTAACCCTACTCTAATGAAGCACTAAGGCATCTTCGAATTAAACCAAAACGGGTCAGAACCGAAGTCAAAGCAAAAGTCAAGGTTTTGCGCCTTTCGTTTCCGAACCGGGTTTAAACAGAAATTTGTCGAGTCGGGCAAGCGTAGACAAGTTTTTATACTTATTACCATGTTATATTAAGGTTAAAACAGGTTACACACCTCTCGGATCATTAATTGTGCATTAAATCGCATTTTGTAATTCTGTTGACTTTTTCGGTCAACGTTTGACCCGACAAACGACCTAGTTAGGTCTGGAATCGATACGTGCCCTTATAAGGGTTTAATACCCATATCATTACCTATCTAACGGTACTTTCAATTCGCGATACGACTGAGCTATCAATAATTAATCGCGAAGTCAAACCGTAGTTACGTCGGTTTGACTTTTAAGCTAAATACTAAGCTAGGATTAATTTAGAAGGGATTAGCAACTTACAAAGTGTCTAATGATGAGTAGGGATGCTTGGAAATTAGCTTGGGACTTCCACAAATGAGCAGAAGTGAATGCAAGAAGTTGTGAGGAATGTTGTGACTTGAAGGCCCTTTATATAGTGGGTTTACACACCACAATGTATTGACACAAGAGTCTATACCCTTCCACAATTGATATACACATGGCCCTAGTGTTCTAGAGCAGTTTAGGGGGCATGCACATGCAAGAGAAACCGGCCTAAAGGGTCACAAGTGCACAAAACAGGCTACCGCCTGTTTTCTGGTGCTGGCAGGTGCTTTACGGACCTCAAGGTCCCCAGCTTTGAGGTCCTCAAGGCAGACATCAGCACATGCACATTTTCAAATAATTGCAGTTTTGGTCCCCGCACTTCCAAACTTGATTTTTCCTTTATTTCTTGCACTTTGGGCCCTCTTAATTGAATTCTAAGGGCTTCAAGACTTATACCAACTTTGTTAAGTCCTTGGTTAACTTTTGACTACCCGAAAAGTCATAGATTTCAACGTTGACGCTTTTAACCCCTCATACACGAATTTTATCATAACTTTCTCATACGATAACGAAAGTTGGTGAAATTTTAATCGTGCATTCTAGTGAGCATAATTAACCGTTACAAAGCTTCGGGTTTGCTAAAAGATCACTCAGAGGTATATCTTTAACATGTTGACACATTTAACCCCTGTAGTTTGTAATCCCTCACTTTTAGCTTCGTATGATTCATGATTTATTCGTTTGAAGGTATGAGCATCATGTAGGGATAATGTGCAATACATTTATTCACTGTTGACATTTAGAACTCGTATATTTACATACTTTCCATGATTGTCAACTTTAGTCCTTCTAGAACATTATTTCACACGTTCAAACATATGACACGTGTCAACACATTATAGGACGTGAATTTTCGAGGTGTTACACCACATCAGCAACTGGAACGACTTCACTGGGAACAGAACCCGCGATGAAGGAACCCTCCACGACAGAATCCGGCTGATGAAAGCTGGCGTTAAGATCCAGAGACCCACAGAAATCGCTGTTCTCCTGACAAACCGGATCTACCTTGTCAACAGCAGGACCATCACGAGAAGATTGGCCTGCGTCCTTATCCTTGAAAATCCCCAGATTAAGAAATCTATTTAGGTCAAAAGGGTCAGAATCTTCAAGGTCCGCTCTAGGTCTTTTGTTGGGCCTTTCAGACGAAGAGGGGCACTCTGCTGCCAAAGTGGGTCTGACTTTCCTGGGCCTGAAACCAGCCTTTCTTCTTTTGGGCCTGGAGCAAACCCCAATAGAAGTAAAGTGAAGCCCAAAGTTTGAATGGACAGGGAAAATACCCGAATTCCCAGGAGGGTCCACAGAAACATTCTCACAATGATTGCTGACAGTAACACCTTCGTTACAGTTGGAGTCCTGAGAAACTTGGGGGGAACCAACCGTTGCATTTAAATCTGCCTCGAAACACTCCGTACCAACTAACTCCGGGGGGTCGTGCAGCCCCAAGTCCGAGACAGACTTTTCGTCTTCCGAACTATCCGAATCCCTAATTGACTGAGCCGGAACACTAGCCCCTTCGTCTTCTCCGGTAAACCTGTCCGGCCAAACTTCTTCGAACAGACAGTCCGGCACCCAGTCGTCTAGTTCTTCCATAACCCAGACTTTGAATTTTTTGTTCTTCCATTTAAGAGTGACCGAACCAGAAATTCTAGCACCATCATCGACCAGGATGCCAACAACGTTAGATGATAGGTCCCAGTCGTTGAGAGACAGATTAGAGCCTTTCACCACTTTGCCGAAAAGAGCAGCCGCATCGTCAAAAACCTTGTTCTCAGCCAAGTTCAGCGGAACGCCGTGGAACTTGATCCAGGCAATCCTCTCGAAGGCCATGGACTGGCCAGACCAAAGGTCTAGAGATACGAACCAATCCTGCCATAGGTTCACATTGAGGAGAAAGTCGGAGGCATCGATAGCGTCCTCAAAGACCAGCAACAGGTTGAAACCACCAAGGTAATGAAGTTTAAGGCCGAAGATACCCGCCGACTTAAGCTTCTCCTTTAGACTGATCATAGACTCCAAATCCTTGGCTCTACCTACAGCCGCTCTGCCCTGAAGATCGAAGAAAGCGCTGGTTTCGTTGTGAACAGTGATCTCCCTTTCGGCTACCTCCGCTGCTTCTGGCTTGCCCCTGGAATCCCCGAGAAGAACCGAGCTATATGACCGGCCAAGAGTGGTGAAAGCATCATGACGGGTGTGGCCGGGGGTCTCTACATTGGGCTGAGGGCGAAACTGACCCGTGGCCGGGGGAGCCTCCACCGGGCCGTTTTCTTTCGCGAACTTAGCACGGTTAATCTTGAGTTTAAAGCCACCGAGTTTAAGGCCCTGAAGCCTCCTTTCAAGATCTTTCCAGTCATTGACACCTTTAAAGCTGACAAAGCCAAACTTTAGCCCCTCTTTGCTCCTTTTCCTAGCGATGTAGGAGCCAGCAAGATTACCAAAAGGGTTGAGAAGGGTTGCCAGATCCCAAGGTCTGCAACCTTCCGGGATATTGGCCACATAAAACTTTGTAATACCTGCTGCCATGTTCGGCCAAGACCAAATGAAGAGAAGAGAAACAAACCGATCCACACCGACGGGACCCCAGCCGCGAATGGACAACGCTGGAGAACAAATTAGTAGGCAAGGTTATCTCAAGAAACGCTGAGTATAAGCGAAACGAATAAACCCTACGTACTAATCCGTTGCCATGTTGTCGTCGAGCAAGCTAGGGAACGCTGAGTATAAGCGAAACGAATAAACCCTACGTACTAATCCGTTGCCATGTTGTCGTCGAGCAAGCTAGGGTTCGGCAGATCTAGAGAGAAGAACCACCTCCTTTCAGGCCCCCTCGACTGATTCTAACTAAGGATTCTTGTGGTTCCGGAATCCGGAAGATTAAGCTGCAGGAAAACCGATTATGGTCATTTGGTCGGCTATAGAATGAAAAAACTTGCATTTGCTCCCCCTACTATATACTCGGTCCTATCTCTCTCCAAACCCGTCGTGGTAGTTTCTCATCATAGGGGTTTCTATTTATATATTAAGCCATTACCAAATCAAGTAACGTATTTGTTCAAAAGTCGATTGCTTCTATTGTTGCGTCATACTTTTGTTTTTACTTGCATTTCCAAATAACTTTTAGGGGCTGTTTGTTTACCTCTTAATGGTTCAGATCTCATACTGATTCAACACTTAATGGTTCAGACTATTTGTTTCGCGAGCAAATGTCTGAATGGTTCAGACATTTGCCTGTGAATGGTTAAGAATTATACAGAGTGAATGGTTAATACCTCTAATCTGAATTGATCAGACATTTGCCTCTGAACGGTTAAGCATTATGCTGGCTCTTAATGGTTCAGACCTCTTACTGGTTCAGCACTTAATGATTCAGACCTTTTACTGGTTCAGCACTTAACCATTTAGAAGTTGTCAAACAGCCCCTTATTCATACTTGAGCCGTAGGAACACATGGTCCACTAGTTCAACATTAGAGCATTCGCATTCATGCCATCAAATTATGTGTGTAGAGTTTTTATAATATAAAGAGTATAAAAAGTAGTTGTGAGTAGAGGAGAGAGAAAATGTTACTGTTCATCTGTATATTTTGGGGGACAGTGTTCACCCCTATAATTTTTTAATATATTTTGAAAATGGTTGTGAGTGGAGGAGAGAAAAAAGGTAATGACAAAGGCAATGTTTTAAAAACCGGTAAATACCAGCCGGTATTACCGGTCTCGGATGTAAATCCGGTACGAAACACCCCGGTAAATTAGTGAAACGACAAAAGAGTTGTACCGGCGGTAAAACCCGGTATACCGGTTTGAACCGTAATACCGGTACCGGCCCAAGGTAATTTTTTGGGTTTGAAACTTTGGGTTTTTTACGCTTTTTAATGGCCCACCCCAACTTTAACCGTAAACCGTTTTGGCTTCCCTCACTGATGTAAAAACGATCAAAATCCTAAAGCATCATTCACGACATTCTATCCATCTTCATCATGCTTCCAGTTTCATTTTCAACGGTAATTTTTCTTATCTTTTTCTTTGAATTGTTGTTAATTGTTAAGTTAGAGATGGTGATGGTATTTCAGTATTTCTGACTTGTTATTACTGGGTCGGAAGAGAACTAGAGATGATGGGGTGTTGATGGCTTAATCTTAGTGGCCGATGAAAGTGCATTTGTTGTGGATCCACGTGCGAAACTGAAACAACCCTTCTGCCAATTCCTTTTTAGTATATAAAACAGTTGAATTATTAGCTTGATGATGTTTTTTTATACTCGTACTTAATGTACACATTACTTAATGTACAAAATATATAGTTAACTAGGCAACCCGGTTGAACCACATGGTATAACCTTGTTTAACCGGTTGAACCATTTTTTAGCTCAATCCGACATGAGTTAAAAACCGGTTTTTAAAACATTGGATAAATGTATAAAAAATAATATTTAATTGAAAAGGAGAGAGAACATTTAGTGTTTTTTAGTGTAATTTAGGATAAAAATATGATGGAGTGAATGTGAATGCTTTTATATAAAGAAATGTTAATATATCCCCTACCTTCGTTGCCTCTATAGTTTTTGCCACCACTCTCATCACCATTTTCAACTTTTTTCAAAAATGCACAAACTAAGTTACTAAACTCACTATCTTGTCAAATAAATAAATAAATTCAACCATTTTCTACAAATTTCAATTTCTCTAGTATAATTTCAATTTTGAATTCATTTCATTCAAATTTGAGTTTTTTTTATTTTTATTTTTATTTTTATTTTAGCTCTTTCAAAAATAAACGTCTTTCAAACAAATCTTTGAAGCAATATTTAGTTATTGTATTTGAAAAAGTGGGAAACGCACTTGAGGCTAAAACGAGAATATCTGAGACTATGGGGTGTGGAGGGGTTTGGGCTGGAGGCATTACTTGACACGTGGTGAGAGTGAGATCAACAAGCTAATACTAAAAAACTAGTGGTGTGGTGGGGCGTCGCTTAGCTTGATGTGGCCAGCCATGTGGAGTTTTTTTTGGTTTAAACTATTTAAAATTTCATTTAATAAAAATAACACACTAATTAAAATAAGATTAGTGTTCGGGTTTTCGTTGATGATGCGGTGGACGGTTTGGTGGCGGTCTAGGGTTCGGGTTTTCTTGGTATCCAAAGGGGTTGTTTGGGTCGTAGCCGCGGTTATAACGATGCATTGTAGGATGTTTTGGGTTGATTTTATAAAAATAAATAAAGAGATATGGTAGAAGAAGTAGAGAAGTGGTAAAAATTGTAAAAATTGGTGGATATTTATATATTTGTATAATATGTAAATAATTTTTTTTTAAACTAGCCGTTTGGCAACGGCTACCCCCAATAGCAACTTTGAACCAGCCAACACAGCTCGCCATGTCACCCAGCCCTCTGCCCCACGCCAGGCAGAATCTTCATACCAAACGGGCAAACGCCAAATCCAACACCAAACCGGAGTAGTGTAGCCAGCGTTAAACCCCCTTCATCGTCCTAACCCGCTCCACACACCCCATATTGTGAAATCAAATTCAGGTAATGGCTCCTCAACAAGAGTGGGGACAATGTTGAATTGGAGAATGACATTTTTGACCCTACATGTGAAGCCATGCACTTACAAAGGTTGTCTGAAGTCAAATTTAACTAATGGCTCCTCAACAAGAGATGGGGACAATGTTGAATTGGAGAATGACATTTTTGACCCTACATGTGAAGCCATGCACTTACAAAGGTTGAATGGAAGTATTTGCTAATAAAATTGTTTTTCAGAAAAAGATTTATAAACTCTTGTTTCACGAGCTAAAGTGATCCAATAATCATTGACAATTCAAAAGTTAGGCGTCATGATGAATAAAGGAACAAGGGTTGTGATCAAATCTACAAAGGATGTCACCACGTTTCAATTTTTTTTATGTGGTTACTGGTTAGCTAATAATCAATATGATAAATGATTTTTTTGTTGAATGGTCAAAGGTAATGTGATATTCATAAGATTCACACCCCACTCTCTATCGAGATAGAGGTGGTGTTTGTTTTTTGGCCAGAAGCACTTCTGGCCACTTATGTCTGCGCCGCGCAGACGCGCGCAGAGGTTTAGAGTCCGCAGTTTGTTTGTTTTTTAGAAGTGGTTTCATTAAAAAAGCTCTGCCCCAACTCTTTCTGGTGCAGACCTTGCCCTATGTCTGCAAGCCTCTTCCATCCTCTTCTCCAAAAACACAGAGCCCTAATCCTCTAATCCTCACAGCCGCAACCTCCTTCCCCACCACTTCCACCTCCGGCGGCACCACCTCCCCCACCGGCTGCACCTCCACGTCGACTTCCACCACCACCTCCACCACTCCCAACCTCAGCGGCACCCCCACCATCTGCGACCTCCAACCTCAGCGGCACCCCAAGCCGCTACGACCTCCACCACCACGTCTCCGCCACCCATCTCCTCCACCCGACACCCCCAATCACCTCCACCTTCAAAATCGCCGCCGTCAATCGCTGATTCTGCTCCGATTCTTCATAATCGCCACTGTTTCTCTCTCTCTCTCTCTCTCTCTCTCTCTCTCGCTGAAGTGGTGGTGGAGGTGGGAGATGGTGGTGGCGAAATTAGGGTTTCTGGATGTATGGTGGTGGTGGTGGTTGCGACAGTGTTGACGGTGGTTGTTGGTTGTGGTGGTGGCAGGTGGACGGTGGTAGATGAGGTGGTGGCGGATGGTTGTGGTGGTGGTGGTAGTAGATAGAGAGGAGTGTTCTCTGTGTTTGTTGTGTGTGTGTTGTGAGAGGAGTAGAGAAGAGGTTTTTGTAGAAGTAAACAAACGCTCTTCTCCTTGCAGACTGCAGACCTTTGGTCCACCTCTTCTTCTGCAGATGCCTACAGTTGTGGTCCGCAGACTGCAGACCTTTTCCCGCAGAAAAAACAAACAGCACCAGAGTGAAAAATGATGTTAAAATAAGATTTAGGGGTGTGTGAATAGTGAAAGCCATTCATAAAATCACCCCCCCCCTCTATCGAGTAGGGCTAGCAATTCTGACACGAACACGATAACACAACACGAACCTACACGAAGTTATCATGTTTCGTGTTTGACCTTAACAGGTTTCGTGTCTAAAACAGGTCGACACGATAATAGACCTTAACAGGTTTCGTGTCTAAACAGGTTAAAACTCGTTAACATGTTAAGACCCGTTAAGTACATGTTAATAATTAAAAATAAAAAAATATTATATATGGTTGTGGAAATGGGGCCATCAGTCGTGAGACCTAGGATGAATTATACACAAACACACGCGGTTCTTTTTCCACAATCCAAACCCTAATTTTTAAATCTCTCTCACAAACACCACCATTCCCAATTCGGTTCATAGCTTCCCTAATTCGGCTGTGTTCCTGTCTTAAACAGGTCGTGTTCGTGTCTTAACAGGTCATGTTCGTGTCTTAAACATGTCGTGTTCGTGTCTTAAACATGTCGTGTTCGTGTCTTAAACAGGTCGTATGATACGTTGGTAATTTTTTCGTGTCTTAACAGGTCGTTTCGTGTAACCTGTTTATTAACAGGTTTGTGTTCGTGTTTTGAAAATCTGACACGATAAGATTTCGTGTCGTGTTCGTGTTTACGTGTTTCGGGTTCGTGTCTTATCGTGTTCGTGTCTTAACAGATCGGGTTGACCCGTTATGCCAGCCCTACTATCGAGATAGAGTAAAAAAGGATGTGAAAATAAGATTTAGGGGTTGTTTGTTTACTTTTTAATGAGTCTCTTAATAGTTCAGACTGTCAAAACATGGATCAATAACAGAACTCTTTGATACTCAACTAAACAACTCAGAAACGAATATACAACAACAGTTTACATGCTGAATAACACTCAACTCATGTACAGATCATCAACACGATGATCTGTAATCACTGATCTAACTACGAACACAAGATCTCAACTAGAGATCACAAAGAACAAATTAGATCAAAACCCTAAGAGAGAGAGAGAGAGAGAGAGAGTGTGTAGAAAGTGTAGCCAGAGAACTCAGAAACTTAGAGAGAGAAAGTATGTTCGGTGTATGAAAAAATAATATCTTCTCAGTTATGTTATATGCATTTTATTAAGCTGCAGTGTCTTTAAGTCTGAAGCATCCAATCCCAGCAAGCATCCAAGCCCAGCAAGTCTTGTGCAGCAGCCCAGCAAGTCTGTTATAAAACAAAACAAATAAAACTAATAAAAAAACTAAACAATATTTAATAATAATAAAAGTGAATTATAAGAATATTATTTCAACACCCCCCCCCCCCCTCACTTTTATTACTAAACACATCAAAGAGATTAAGCCAACTACAAACCAGACTGTGTTGTCTTATTAATAACCCCATAGTAAAATGTCTGCAACTTGTTGATCATTTTTTACCCCAAGAGGTTTTATACAACCAGTTTGAATTTTTTCCCTTAAGAAAAACAGATCTAGTTCGAAATGCTTGGTTCTGTCATGGAAAACATGATTTCCTACAATCGAAATCGCTGCACTATTATCACAAAACAATGACACAGGCAACTTAACAGAAACATTCAACTCACTTAGCAAGTTTATAAGCCAAATAACTTCACATGTCGCAGTACACATGGCTCGGTACTCAGCTTCAGCTGTGGACCGAGATATTGTCGACTGCTTTTTACTTTTCCAAGTAATTAAAGATGTACCCAGAAATACACAATACCCAGTTACTGACTTCCTAGACACCAAACACTTACCCCAATCGGAAGCAACAAAAACAGACAACTCAGGATTAGAATTCTTAGACAACAAACCACCGCTAACATTCAACACTTCAATACCTAAAAAATATTTCAGGGTGCCTAAATCTTTAATCTTAAACTTGGTTTGTAAACACTGTTTAACATTTATAACTTCTTGTTCATTATTACCAGTTACAAGAATATCATCAACATATACTAACAACACAATGAACACAGAGTTTGAAGAGTTAATAAACGTCGAAGGATCACAATTGCTTTGAATAAATCCTAATTCAAGCAAGACACTAACAAGTTTAGCATTCCACATTCGTGGAGCTTTTTTCAAGTCATACAAGGACTTATTCAATTTACAAACTCTAGAATCACTTTTATTAAAGTAACCCTCTGGCAGTTTCATGTACACGTCCTCAATTAAGTCACCATACAGAAACGCATTATTAACATCTAATTGATAAACCGACCAATCATTATTAACAGCCAATGCCAACACAGTTCTAACAGTTACCATTTTAACAACAGGTGAAAAAGTTTCATCAAAGTCAATTCCTTCCCTTTGACTATAACCCTTAGCAGCTAGTCTTGCTTTATATCTTTCAATCTCTCCTGTTGATTTATATTTTAGGGTAAATTACATATTTCGTCCTTTATGTTTGTTGCAGTTTGCAATGGATGACCTTTAACTTCAATAATTACAGTCACAATCCTTTATATGGAAAACTCAAACATCTTTCGTCCTTTAGCGCTAACCAAGTTAAAATTTTAAGTTAAGTCTATTCACTTAAGGGTATTATGGTCATTTCACGCTTTTATTTAAAATGTATCTAATTTAAAACAACCACCACCACCAGCGGTTACGGCCACCACCATCGCCCCGCTGCCAACCACCACCATCTACTGCCAACCATCACCACCACTCCTGTAACGCCCTGCTTTTTCGTAACTTTCCCTATTTAGGAAGCATGTCTTGTATTTCCATTTTTGGAAGCTCGTTTCCTTTGTAATCGTGTTTCACTTCAATCAATTGTAAATCCGAGACTTCGATCATAATGAAATTAATCTTTCGTGTGAATTATTCATTGTTTATACATTAATACGTGCATTCGTTTGATACATGATTCATAATTCGCTTAAACGTAAGTTTAACTCGTAAACATTGATCGTGTATTCGTAATTCTCAAATCTCCATACATTCAAATACTTGGTTATTCGATTGTAAGATTAAATTATATGTTTTAACTTGATTATACCTAATCATAAATCAAACATACTTGTTACATTTGATATGTTACATACATGTATTTTTATCACACATTTTGGTACTTTAAAACATGTTTAATATGCACTTTAAACCTTGATAAACATGGGAATTATACACCAAACATTATGTAACATCTTATTTATATAAAGTGCATCTCATTTATACCTTTTATTACATTTAAACAATATATATATATAGGGGGAGGTTCATTTGAGAAGAAAATTAAATTGAGAAGAAAAAGAACAAAGGGTACAATTGTAAAATATTAAATAGTTTTTCTAACATCTCATTTATTATTATCTTTGACTAATTAATTAGTCATAAAGACTATTGTCCTTCACACTAATATTTTTGCCTACACACATCAAAATTTATCCTACACGTTTTGAAAATTTATCCTACATATATTGAAATTTATCCTACACAACTCGTAATTCATCCTACACACCTCGTAATTTATCCTACACTTTAAATTAATTGTTTTTTTTCTTTGAAAAAATATATTTTTTTTGAAAATAAGTTACAAATTTAATTTACTAGCTATTAAAAAGGAAGACTAACAATTAATGATCTATCTAAGTTTACCAATATACCCTTATACTAATATTAAATACAAAAATTAAATGAAGTAAAATGAAGGATTCTTATTGGTTGAAATTTGTTCTTTTTTATTCTTACAAAAAAATTCTTCTCATTTGAACCCTCCACTATATATATATATATATATATATATATATATATATATATATAGGGTTGAGTTCATTTCAGAACTCTAAATAACTACAGAACTTTCAAAACTCCTAATAAACAATCATTTTATATATAAGTTTTTGTATTTAGGATCTTTTTATCATCTATTATATGTATTTCTTTGATTACATACATGTTCAAAACTCCAAAATTATAATTGTTTTTTTTCTTTGAAAAAATATATTTTTTTTGAAAATAAGTTACAAATTTAATTTACTAGCTATTAAAAAGGAAGACTAACAATTAATGATCTATCTAAGTTTACCAATATACCCTTATACTAATATTAAATACAAAAATTAAATGAAGTAAAATGAAGGATTCTTATTGGTTGAAATTTGTTCTTTTTTATTCTTACAAAAAAATTCTTCTCATTTGAACCCTCCACTATATATATATATATGTATATATATATATATATATATATATATAGGGTTGAGTTCATTTCAGAACTCTAAATAACTACAGAACTTTCAAAACTCCTAATAAACAATCATTTTATATATAAGTTTTTGTATTTAGGATCTTTTTATCATCTATTATATGTATTTCTTTGATTACATACATGTTAAAAGTAGTTTACATATGTTTAATTGCCAAAATTATATATATGTGTCATAACTAATTACATATATGTAAAAAAAACTAGTTTACATATGTGTAATTATAAAATTACATATAAAAAATGATAAAATTACTCGTAACATGTATGTAATCGTAAAAATACACATAATAAATGATAAAATTATCATAAACATAAAAATATATAAATAAAAGGATTGTTTAGTAGGAGTTCTGCGAGTTTTGTAAATATTTATGGTTCTGAAATGATCCTGGCCCTATATATATATACATAAAGCTGTTAATAACAGCTTGCGACCAGCCCTTATGACTGGGTTTTAGTTTTTTTTACTAACCAACCTTCAATTACTTGTATATCATAAATACATATTATGCTTCACTAAAATACATCAATTATATGTCACACAAAGAAAAAAAAGGGTATTTTATGGCTGTTAACAACCTTGGGCTGGGTTTAATGGACTTGTTTCAATGATTAACCCTACTAAACACTCCCAAGGCCCAACCCAATGAAACCCTAATCCATCCCCTATATAACCCAAGCCTCCTCCAAGCATTTTTCACTTTCTAAACACTCCCCATTCACTCTCAAACACTCCAAATCGCGGCTGAGATCAAGAGTTCGAGCAGATTCAGTACCTCTTACAAAAGTGAGCATAACTCACTCATTTCTTAACCGTTTTACTTGATTCTTTTTCCTACTTACTTGGATTGACCTTAGGAACATTTCCACAGGTTTTCCATGGAAAACCAAGGTCTGGAATGTCACCAAAAAGGCTCCAAAGTTGACTGATCTTTCTGTTTTTGATTCAATCTTTGTTAAACTTGATTAAACTTGAGTTATCTCATCTCGAACCTATGTCCTTATGCTCATAACCACTTCTATGGTTAGTTGGGCTTAAAAACAAGGTTGAGACATGTAAAATCAGAGGTGTAAACCTCACAAACTTTCTGTTTTGTTTAAGGGTTTAACCCACAAGTGATGTTCAAGCCTAAAGCTTGATGATTGTGTGATTTAGGATTAGCTTGGGCTATCCTACTTGAAAATCCACGCATTGCTTGATGTTTTCTCATAGATTAGTTGTCTTATTTCCTTTCTTATTGTATGTTCATGACCCTCCTTGAATGTTCATAACATCAAGAGTAGTGGTGAACACCTAGAGGTACCTAAATAGAAGACTTGTTCTTCCTACCCCCTACATGACTTCTATGATAAACAAAGAGGTACCTAAATGGGGGATTCATCCTCCTACCTCATGCTTGACATATATGACTATATGAACATTATATAATACTTATATATTATCCAAATAATCGAACCTTTGTTGATGAATTTGTGTTCATTTGTCAAAGTATTAGATTACATCATCTAAGACTTAATAACTTGTAATGATTCTAATGGGTAATTTACCCATGAAAGCATTCTCACCCTTGGGGTTTCATAGTGTCAAACAAGAATTATATGACTAGATGATTACTTTTGCATATGTACTTTCCATATTCCTTTTAAATTCCGAATCTCGACTCTAAATATACCTTGAAATTTAACCCTTTTACATTCGTCCTCCCAATCTCATATACTCATCAACACTTGGATAATCGGAAGACTTAGCAATTTTGTGAGTACACTTGACCCATTTTCCTTTTATCACACTTTGGGTGCAACATGTTTTACTTGTTAAAATGCACTATTCACAAACATGCTTTATTCAATCAATCTTTATACATGTTTTGTTATGCTTAAGTTCATGCTAGAATTCATACTATTTGTTAATCCGCCTTAAAAATTATAGCGCTATAGGAGTAGCACACCACCCGATGGGGTTTTGTTAAGTTATATTCTTTACGGTCTCGATATTGCTATATCGAGGGATGCTATTATTCATACTTTACGGTCTCGATATTGCTATATCGAGGGATGCTATTATTCTTGTGGACACTTGGGTTTGACTTTTAGTTTTGCATGATAGTTTGACCTTGTATACCAAATTGCTATGTTGGATTGAAAATACTTTTTATACATATGTCACGAGTCTAAAACTAGTGTACTCGTCAATACCTTTGTATTGAACTATGCTTTTAAAACATGTTGCAGGTTTAACGATGATGTTGCTGATGCATGGAATCTAGTAGGATGCTTAGATACACACTTTAAATTTTGTACTCCTATTGTATTGTATTTCATTATTCATGTTGTTGTATTTTCTTCAAATCCTTGTAATTAACTCTTTAGAAATGGAATGAAATTTATTATTTAAATACTTGTCACAATTATTAGTGTTATGATGTCTCGAGCAATCTATTTCGTCTCACTCCGATGTTTCCGCCACCGGTTGGGGTGTGATACATTGGTATCAGAACCATAACTATAGAGAATTAGGAAAATTGCCATGCTTTTGACCTAGTCTATAGTTAAGTACCAAATTCGACCATACTTGCTTCACATGCTACTTTTATGAAACATCTTTATATGCTATTCTTGAAATGTCTCTTATGTGTTATTTTCTTGAAATGCTTTATGTGCTCATACTTGTTAATATTATTTCTAACATACGTCTTTTTATTCGTCTATACTAAACTCAAAAGCATCCGTACTTATAAACGAGACGACTTCACCAAAATAGGCGTGAAACCCACAATTTGGTGAATGACTCCCAATCCACATATTCTTTTTTTTTTTTTACACGAAATTCGCCACCAAGTTAGGAGTGTGAACCTCACCTTGATGGAGAATTTCCATTTCCAAATTCTAGTGGACCCTCGTCAAAGTGTCGAAATTAAATTTTTGACCCGACGAGTACCAACCACACTTAGGATACGGAAATCGTCAAGTTAGGTGTGAAATCCGCACCTTGTCGACTAGTTCCACTCCTTGATTTTTGATAAATCCCGCCAAGCCTCGAATTTTCGATTGATTTGGGACATGTAGTAACCGGGAGGGGGAATACCGTTAACTGACATGTCGGCGAGAATATTCCACCTATTAGGCCAAAGCATGCTTCTCAAATTCAAAAGACCTTTCGACCAATTTGGTTAGTCAAAGTTCCGTTTAGGAACCATCCAAGTTTAACCAAACCTATATTTTTCTATTATCAATCTTATGCGATGCAATCTTTCAAATTCAAATCTATTTTCGAGATTATTTCCTCACACACACATTATACTAAATTTCCTAATACATTTATACGTTATACACATGCATGATTTCAAAACGACACTCAAATTTTATTTACATTCCTTGTAACACCAAAATGGAGACATATCATCAAGATAGGAGTGACTTCCTTACCTTGACGATTAACTCCGCTCCTTTCTTTTCTTAAAACGACCTCACCAACGGGTTAGGGCCGTTTCCCTTATCTAGGTGATTGTTACCAAAATTTTCCTTCAAAAAGACTTTATTATGCAAACACGATCAAGTTTTATATCTAAATCGTTTATCGTTTGTCAAAATCCCTACTTATGCAAATTTCAAAATTCATTGTTTTATCAAACTATTCCTTATCCCATAATCTATTTCACGTAAATCACATACGTGAAATACTTAGTCATACCACCAACGTTTTGCTTCTCGATTTTCAAAATACAACGAAATGCTACCCATCAACTTAATCGGTCTAATGAATCTCTTGCCCACAAATTTCATACTCGACGTAATCACTAAAACGCACTCACATTGTATCATTATACTAAGGACTTTCATCCTCAATCGAAAATCAAACCAACTTATCTCACATTCCTATGAGATCTTATAGTTATTATAGGATCATTTTACTAAAACTACTTTCAATGTTCATAAATCATTTTACTAAAACACTTTTCAACGATCACTAATTTCATTATGCTAAATTTCTTTTAAGAATCAGCGTTTTCACGAGAACTTCCAAATTTTAAATTTCTTATTTTAATGCAAGATCCTTTGAAATGATGCAGACTTATTATTTACAAAGAACTTTTTATACACCGCTCAATATGTCATTTAAATTCAAAACACGTGGGCAAGAAAACTTTATAGGAACCAACAATTTTCAACGTACGTAAATTCTTTTAAAACAAGAGTAACATTTCCGTTCTTTAACAAGTACATCTCACATAATCAATAAATGTTTTACATACTTTTGACATCGACAAACTAGATTCTACATTACAAGTCAAACTCAATCTATTTTGATTTGATAAACTCAACGTTTTGCTTAAAAGAACAATACGTGCATATCATCGCACATGTTTTAGTCAATATCTCACGATAATTTCACTTAAACCATTCGTTTTTACATACTCAACCTTTTGATTATTTTTATATGCTTAAATTCATTATGTTTTAAATAATACTATATACGCAATCATTGTTATTCGTACTTGCACACATACTCATACTCATAACAATACATTTTATGCTTATACTCATATTCATATTCATACCCATACGTTTTATGCTTATACTTATACTCATATTCATACCCATACGTTTTATGTTCATACTTTTACTCACATGCGTATTCATACTTAAACTTATACTTATGCTCATACTTTTATTCATACTCATAATTCATACATTCGTACATGTGCGTGAGCCAAACCCGAGGGATTCGCTTACGTTGGTCTCATACATACTAAAACGTAAATATACATTCTTATACGTCCTCATTATTATTTTCAAATTATGTATACCCTGATTCATACACAACTAGTACAAGCTAAGCGGATCATGTGACGATCAATATAATCACGGGTGCACATGGGATTATAGTGATAGGCGTATGAGGACCATAGAGTGTACTACTGTGTATGGTAAGACACGGAACGTAACATGACGCGAATAACGAAAAGGACGGAACGTGGTCAAAACATGGTGGATACGGCGCTGGTACTTCCTATATATAAGTGTTTTCACCATGTTACCAAACTTTCGTAAAACGTCCCATGAGAAATTCGGTGTTTTGCAGATCTTTTAGACCTAATACAAACTTTAACAACTCACAAACGCATTATATCCAATTATCCATGATGAGACCTTATTCTCAACACTATAATCACATTGTACCCAACCTGTCGCAACCCCCGACCCCTGCCTCGGGAGGCGGGCGGCCGCGGCCTACTCAGAGATGGTGGTATCAGTGTTTATCATTATTTGGTAGCGGAATTTACATTAGGACCGTAGTTAGGAAATATTTTATCAGAGCAAATGTCACAACCCCCGTTCCCTGATCCCCAGGAACGGGCGGATGTGAGCTCAGAGTTTGGTGGTATCAGTTTGTTAAATCTTGCAGCGGAATTTACATCAGGACCGTAGTTAGGAAATGTTTATCAGAGTAAAACCACCTTAATTAATATTAATAAACACATGGGTAAAACCCAAGTTTATTGTTACATTACACTTATAGAGACGAAACCCTATTTTATTAAATTTAAAACATCGTTTATTAGGTAACTTTTATAGCCACATTATCCCCAAGCCTTCAGTGCTCTCCAGCTGGCTTTTATTAATTGGCTTTCACATTGGGTTACCTGAAACGCGTTTTAAAAAAAATTGTCAGTCGGAAATACTAGTGAGTGAATCCCAGTTTAATCAAGAAACATTTTATCGATTAAAACAGTATCGAGGACGATTACAATGTTTATGTCTACACAATTACTCCATTTGGTACTATCAATCCTGACTTGTGGGTCATATTACCCATTGGCTAACTCATTGTCCAATGGTAACGTACTGTCATATTCGACTTACTACTCACAAGTAGTACAAATTTTGTATACAAAACCCCAACATACCGGACAGTAATTGAAGACTACAAAGACTCAATCACTGCTTAATTTCATTGGAAAACATTTAAGGTTTTGTAAATTATTCCAAAAACATTAACAAAAAGAGGATAAACTCACATTGCTGTCTTAGGCTTTTCGTAAGGGTTTCCTGGGTATAATATATAATTTATACAAACGTACATTGGTTAGTATCATAACCCTTTGAAAATATTAATGATACCCTCCCCGAGACGGCATTCCAACAACTACGTCGGGCAGAACCACGACAGTTGTTACGGAACCCTAAATCAATCGGGCAGCGTAACTGTTACGAAACTGGGGTTATAATACTTACAACGGAGCAGAACTTCGCTAATTAGGGGTATAGTACCCGAAATATTATAACTTCTCTACATAATTTCGAGATTGAAAGAAAGAAATGAGCGACGGAAAACGTAGACTGATGGCCTTCTTATATAGTTGCTGATTCTAGTCCTGTCGCGGCCCGCGTAAAAGACAAGGGACCCTTACGCGGCCCGCGTCAACATTGGTCAACTCTGTAGCTTAGCTGGGTCAGCTACTAGACTCACCACGATGTTGACACGTGTCGGCCTCTGGTGTAATTGCGTGTAATGATCTGTTGTGGCCCGCGTAAGATTGAGGTGAGGTCTTTCGCGGCCCACCTCAACTTATATTTTCAGAATTTTATTTTCTTTTATATGTTATAATCTATTTTGAGCTCGGTTTTCACATACGGGGTATAATATAAGATATATGGGGACATTTTACAATGTAATGGAGTGTCGAAATATTATGAGGGTGTTGGTTTTACCGAGGGTTGTTACATTCTCCCCCACCTTGTTTTAGAACTCGTCCTCGAGATCTACTGGAATAAATGCGGATATTTCCTCTTCATTTCTGACTCGAGTTCCCATGTGTACTCAGGTCCTCTTTTGGAGTCCCACTTCACTTTGACTAGAACTAGTCTCTTATGTTTGAGATTCTTGACTTTCCTATCTTCAATCTGTAGAGGTCTTTCTACAAATTTAAGTTGTTCATTTACCTCTATATCCTTAAGAGGTACTATCAGTGATTCATCAGCTAAACACTTTTTAAGATTAGATACATGAAACACATCATGTATACCTGCCATTTCCTCTGGCAATTGTAGCTGATAGGCTACAGGTCCTATTCTTCTAATAATCTCAAAAGGTCCAACATACCTGGGACTTAGCTTTCCCCGTTTGATGAATCTTACTACTCCTTTCCAAGGAGAGACTTTCAATAATACTTTATCTCCTACCTGAAATTCCAATGGCTTGCATCGGTTATTAGCATAACTCTTTTGTCGATCACGTGCGGCTTTCAGTCGTTCTTTGACTTGAATATTCTTGTCAGTTGTTTCTTGTACTATCTCAGGTCCAGATAGTTGTTTTTCTCCAATTTCTGCCTAACAGACTGGGGTTCGACACTTTCTTCCATAAAGTGCTTCAAACGGTGCAGCATTGATACTTGTGTGATAACTATTATTATAAGAAAATTCTATTAAAGGTAAGTGATCGTCCCAATTACCTCCAAAGTCAATTACACAAGCTCTAAGCATGTCTTCCATTGTCTGGATTGTTCTTTCGCTTTGTCCATCCGTTTGAGGATGATAAGCTGTGCTCAATTTTAACTAGGTTCCCATTGCCTTTTGGAAACTTGACCAAAAATGAGATGTAAAACGACTATCTCTATCAGAAACAATTGATAATGGAATACCTTGTAAAGAAACAATTTCATTTACATACAATTTAGATAATTGTTCCATACTAATTGTTTCCTTCATTGGTAGAAAATGAGCTGACTTAGTTAGTCTATCTACAATCACCCAGATTGTATCATTTCCTTTCCTAGTTTTGGGTAATTTAGTAACAAAATCCATTGTTATCAATTCCCATTTCCAAACTGGTATCTCTAATTGCTGTAACAAACCTGAGGGTTTCTGATGTTCAGCTTTGACTTGTGAACAAGTTAAACATTTAGAAACATAGACTGCTATGTCCTTTTTCATTCCTATCCACCAAAAAATTTTCCTTAAATCTTGGTACATTTTATCACTTCCTGGATGCATCGTATACTTAGATTTATGGGCTTCTTCTAATATACGATGACGTAAATTTCCTAATTTAGGTATCCACATTCTCTTTTCATGGAATCTCCAAATTCCATCTGTTCCTTGTTTTAATTCCTTTAACATACCTTTTAATTTTTCAGAATCATCTTTGATTACTGATTCTTGTGCTTCTCTTATTTGATCATTTAAATCTACTTGCAGATTTAATTTAAGAGAACGTACCATTTTTGTCTTTTCATGATACTTTCGGCTTAAAGCATCTGCTACTACATTTGCTTTTCCTTCATGATACTGGATATCACAATCATAATCACTAAGAAATTCCATCCAACGTCTTTGTCTCATATTTAACTCTTTCTGTCCGAAAACATACCTTAAACTTTTGTGATCAGTAAATATGGTAAACTTACTACCATAAAGGTAATGTCTCCAAATCTTAAGAGCAAAAATTATAGCTCCTAATTCTAGATCATGGGTTGAATAGTTCTCTTCATGATTCTTAAGTTGTCTAGATGCGTATGCTATAAACTTTTGACGTTGCATTAATACACATCCATAACCTAATTTAGAAGCATCACAATATACTACAAAATCTTTGGTTCCTTCTGGTAATGCTAAAATTGGTGTATGGGTTAATCTTTGCTTAAGAATTCTAAAGGCTTCTTCTTGTTTTAATCCCCATTCAAACTTAACAGATTTACAAGTTAACTTAGTTAAGGGAATAGCTATTCTAGAGAAATCTTTAATAAATCTTCTATAATAACCGGCCAATCCTAAGAAACTTCTAACTTCGGTTGGTGACTTAGGGGTTTTCCATTTCATAATTGCCTTAATTTTTGTTGGATCTGCATGAATTCCTTCATGGTTAACTAGGTGTCTAAGGAATTGTACTTGTTCCAACCAAAATTCGCACTTAGAAAATTTAGCATAAAGCTTTTCCTTTCTTAACAGACTTAAAAGTGCGTGCAAATGTCTTGCATGATCCTCTTTATTCTTAGAGTAAATTAGAATATCATCTATGAATACAATTATGAATTTATCCAAATAAGGCTTACATATTCGGTTCATCATGTCCATAAATGCAGCTGGGGCATTGGTTAAACCAAATGGTATGACAGTAAATTCATAATGACCATACCTCATTCTAAATGCGGTCTTAGGAATGTCCTCTTCCTGTACCTTTAATTGATGATATCCTGACCTTAAATCGATTTTAGAGAAAAATCGAGCTCCTTGCAGTTGATCAAACAGATCATCGATTCTTGGTAATGGATACCGATTTTTAATCGTGACCTTGTTTAATTCACGGTAGTCAATGCACATCCGCATTGATCCGTCTTTCTTTTTAACAAACAATATCGGCGCTCCCCATGGCGACGGACTTGGCTGTATAAATCCTTTTTCTAACAATTCATCTAATTGTTTCTTCAATTCTTGCATTTCTGCAGGTCCCAAACGGTAAGGTGCTTTGGCAATTGGTGACGTTCCTGGTATTAAATGGATTCTGAATTCAACTTCTCTATCCGGAGGTAGTCCTGGTAATTCTTCTGGAAAGACATCTGAAAATTGAGATACTACTGGAATATCTTTTAGTTCTTTTCCTTTAGTGTTAGTGATTATGGAAATCAAATACACTATAGAACCTTTTCTTATACAACTTGCAGTTTTCATCACGGAGATAAACTTAGTGGATTTAGAAGACTTATTTCCTTTAATTGTGATCGTTTTACCTTTTGGTGAATTTACTTGGATTAACTTTTGATCACATAAAATACTGGCTTTATTGGCTATTAACCAATCCATTCCTAAAACAACATCAAATCCTGCTAGATTCATGGGATACAGATTTGCAATAAACTTTTGATTTAAAATTTCTATTATTGCTCCCTGCAAGATTTCAGAAATTCTAACAGTTTCTCCATTAGCTGTCTCTACTACGCATTCATGTGGTAGTTTAGTTAATGACTGATTTAGAAATTTGCAAAACGATGTATTAATAAAACTTTGGTTTGCACCAGAGTCAAATAATACCTTAGCAAAAACATCATTAACTAAAAACGTACCAGCTATAACATCTGGAATCATCTTGGCTTCTTCTGCAGTCAGAACAAATGCTCTAGCATTTTTAGTATTCTTGTTGTCTGTGTCTGGAGCTAATTTTGGGCAGTTTGGCCTGATATGACATTTTTCTCCACAGTTATAGCAATATCCATTACTGGATTTCTTCCTGCAGTTTTCTTCCTTGTGTCCTGGCATCTTGCAATAATTACAGAGATTGGAGCATTTTCCCGAATGCTTTTTCTTGTAGACCTTGCAGTATGGTGCAGAGGTAGAACCCATATTCCTACAATTGTAATTCCCTGAACGGAATTCTTGAGTAAGCCTTTGGGTTAGGTTCCTTCTCTGGTCTTCTTCTCTAGTACGGACTAATTCATCAGTCAAGGTATTTGTTAATTCTACAGCTTCTTCTATGGTTTGAGGTCTAGCGGCCTTGACTATGTGTCTAATCTCTCCAATTAATCCCCAAATATAACGAGAGATTAACACTGGTTCTGGTGAAGCAAGAGTTGGCACTATTCTAGCATATTCAAAGAATATTTTAGTGTACCCCTTACTATCTACACCAGTCATCCTAAGATTTAGGAATTTGTTTGCTATTTGTTCTTTTTCATTGGGTGGGCAGAATTTCCTTTCTACCTTGTTTTTAAATTCTTCCCATTCCATATTGTAAGTCCTATCACTTCCTCTTGTCTGGAGGATAGTGTTCCACCATTCTAGGGCTGCATTCTTAAACAGATTAGAAGCAAACAATATCTTATCTTCTTCAGCACACTTACTTATTCTTAAGACTGCCTCAGTCTTTTCTATCCAGCGTAAAGTTGCAATGGCCTCTTCATTTCCCGAGAATTCCATTGGTTTACAAGACCAGAATTCTTTATAAGAACAACCGTTAGGCACGGTTCTTCTTCTTTTGGGAATAGGCATTTGAAATACCGGTCCATTGTTCACGCTGTTTTCTGGTTCAATTGGTCGCTTACTGCTATGTTTACTTTTATTATTCGCTTCTTGAATAGTTTGAATAATAAATGGCATGGCATCTATGATTCCTTGTGCCACTATATGTTGAACGACACTATTATCCATTTGGTTTTCGTTGTTATGGATGCTCGGATTATCATTAACCACGTTAATGTTACTCTAGTTATCGTTATTCAGATTTCCTTGATTTCCTTCGTCGGCCATCTGAATTTTAAACATTTATCCCATATTAATATCATAAGATAATAAGTAATATCACAATTCACATGACACGCAATTTAATCAAAACCGTCGATCATTGCGACTATACTCTTTTTCATATACTATGCGTCTATTACACACTAGTACAGAATTAAAGATTACAATACCAACAGAACTAAAATAATAATATGCATCCGTACACACATATCTTATTTTATTTTATTATATTATTGTTACTACCACTTCCTCCATTCTAACATTCACGGATATGGATTCATCCAAAAATCCATATTGCGCTCATCGTATTTCCATACGAGGCGCTCTCCTACCTGACGCATTCTTTCACTGCTCTCCAGAATTTCCTCCCCAAAAGTCCTAAGTTCTTGAACGTTTTCTGCACTCATTGGGGGTGCAGGTTCTCGGACTGGGTTTGGAATCTGGGGTGCGTTTTCCTGATATGGGGGTGACAGTTCATGAAATTGGTAAGGATCCTCTAATATCTCCCTAATATAATCATCTTGGTAATAGGGATCTAAAGGGTCCATACCTGGGTAAGCTTCTATGTTCTGTATGGGTGGATAATCCTGAATAGGGTAACGTTGCACGAAGTCCCTATTGTTGTCCCACCAGGGGTCGTAATTCGGGTCTAGGGGATTCGGTGCAGGCACCCTTGGGATTTCTTCTGGGTTAAAGTCGTGCATTTCTACTTGGTTTTCCGGGTTTTCTATGTCCATGGGTTGTTCTGGGTTTTGTGGTTGTGGGGCTACTAATTGTTCCAGACTCGGGTCGGCAGCAGTTGTAGCTAAGATATGAAAATTAGCTAAGCTTCTATTTAGCATATCTAGAGTATGGGCATCTGTCTCTCGTTTAATAGCTGCTAAACCCTTTGCTGTTGCAATTTTCGCATTCTTTTCCTACGAGCAAAAGCTTCTTTACTGAACCATTCTCGTTTCTTACTAGGAAATGGTTCTTCAGATTGAGCTCTAAAGGTAAATATTCCCTCCTCCTGATCAGCAGAATACCTTGAAAGGGCAGGCTGTGATGATGTACCTTCACTCCTAGGTGAATCAGATAACTTACGATTCACGTCTGATGGACCTTGATCACTCATACTGAAAACTAACAGATAGTCAAATAACACATAACAAATAATTACAGTTATGCACATATTTCCGTAATTTATTTCCTAACACAAAATTTTAAAATTTTAAGTGTCAGCAGAACACTTCTTTGGCTCAGACCAGTGGCTAGGCTCTGATACCACCTTCTGTCACAACCCCCGATCCCTGATCCCCGGGAACGGGCGGACGTGAGCTCAGAGTTTGGTGGTATCAGTTTGTTAAATCTTGCAGCGGAATTTACATCAGGACCGTAGTTAGGAAATGTTTATCAGAGTAAAACCACCTTAATTAATATTAATAAACACATGGGTAAAACCCAAGTTTATTGTTACATTACACTTATAGAGACGAAACCCTATTTTATTAAATTTAAAACATCGTTTATTAGGTAACTTTTATAGCCACATTATCCCCAAGCCTTCAGTGCTCTCCAGCTGGCTTTTATTAATTGGCTTTCACATTGGGTTACCTGAAACGCGTTTTAAAAAAATTTGTCAGTCGGAAATACTGGTGAGTGAATCCCAGTTTAATCAAGAAACATTTTATCGATTAAAACAGTATCGAGGACGATTACAATGTTTATGTCTACATAATTACTCCATTTGGTACTATCAATCCTGACTTGTGGGTCATATTACCCATTGGCTAACTCATTGTCCAATGGTAACGTACTGTCATACTCGACTTACTACTCACAAGTAGTACAAATTTTGTATACAAAACCCCAACATACCGGACAGTAATTGAAGACTACAAAGACTCAATCACTGCTTAATTTCATTGCAAAACATTTAAGGTTTTGTAAATTATTCCAAAAACATTAACAAAAAGAGGATAAACTCACATTGCTGTCTTAGGCTTTTCGTAAGGGTTTCCTGGGTATAATCTATAATTTATACAAACATACATTGGTTAGTATCATAACCCTTTGAAAATATTAATGATACCCTCCCCGAGACGGCATTCCAACAACTACGTCGGGCAGAACCACGACAGTTGTTACGGAACCCTAAATCAATCGGGCAGCGTAACTGTTACGAAACTGGGGTTATAATACTTACAACGGAGCAGAACTTCTCTAATTAGGTGTATAGTACCCGAAATATTATAACTTCTCTACAGAATTTCGAGATTGACAGAAAGAAATGAGCGACGAAAAACGTAGACTGGTGGCCTTCTTATATAGTTGCTGATTCTAGTCCTGTCGCGGCCCGCGTAAAAGACAAGGGACCCTTACGCGGCCCGCGTCAACATTGGTCAACTCTGTAGCTTAGCTGGGTCAGCTACTAGACTTGCCACGATGTTGACACGTGTCGGCCTCTGGTGTAATTACGTGTAATGATCTGTCGCGGCCCGCGTAAGGTTGAGGTGAGGTCTTTCGCAGCCCGCCTCAACTTATATTTTCAGAATTTTATTTTCTTTTATATGTTATAATCTATTTTGAGCTCGGTTTTCACATACGCGGTATAATATAAGAGATATGGGGACATTTTACAATATAATGTAGTGTCGAAATATTATGAGGGTGTTGGTTTTACCGAGGGTTGTTACAGTAAAACACCACATTTTTATAATAAACATATTGGGATAAACCCTAGTTTTTATTACAAACAGGTTTATAGGGATAAACCCTATTTTATTGAATAAAACATCTTTCTTTACTTAGGTAACTTTTATAGCCACATTTTCCAAGCCTTCAGTGCTCTCCAGCTGGCTACTATTTTGGCATTCACATTTTGTTACTTAAACGCGTTTTAAAAACATTTTTCAGTGGGAAATACTGGTGAGTGAATCCCAATTTAATCAAGAAATATTTTATCCTTTAACAGTATTGAGAGAGATTACAATGTTTACATCTACACAATTACTCATTCAGTACTGTCAATCCATGACTGGTGGGTCATACTACGTCGGGCAGAACCTTGACAGCCGTTACGGAGCGCTAGATCAATCGGGCAGCGTATCTAATACGTAACCGGGGGTTAAAATACTTACAACGAGGCAGAACTTCGCTATTTTAGTGGGTATAATACCCGATTATAGTGTCTAAAATTCAGAATTAGAGAGAGAATCACGAAATTTGAGCGACGTATACTGAAGGCCGATCGATCCAATTTATAGGATCTGATTCTGGCTTTCTCGCGGCCCGCGTAAGAAACAGAAGGGGTCTTCGCGGCCCGCGACGTAGGTCGGGTAGGCCCTAGCCTTGTCTGGTCACACGCATAGACTCGACACGAAGCTGCCACGTGGCAGCACCAGGTGAGGCTGCGTAGCCAAGTTGTCATGCCCCGCGTAAGCCAAAGGCTAAGCCTTCGCGGCCCGCGAGCGCCACAGGAATTTCGTTTTTATTTAATTTTTATAAAAATAAAGGTATTTAGGGTCACATTTCGTATATGGGGTGCATTTTAAGATGTATAGGGACATTTTAACTATTTTAGGGGTGTCGGAAATATTTTAGGAGGGTTGTTATATCCTCCTCACCTTGTTTTAGAACTCGTCCTTGAGGTCTACTGGAACAAGTGTGGATATTTCTTATGCATCTCCGATTCAAGCTCCCACGTGTACTCTGGTCCTCTCTTGGAATCCCATTTCACTTTGACTAGAACTAATCTCTTGTGTTTAAGATTCTTGACTTTCCTGTCTTCAATTTATAGAGGCTTTTCTACAAACTTGAGTTTCCCATTTACCTCTATGTCCTTAAGAGGTATCACTAATATTTCATCGGTTAAACACTTTTTGAGATTACATACATGAAATACATCATGTATTCCTACCATTTCTTCTGGCAGTTGTAGCTGATAAGCTACTGGTCCTATTCTTTTAATAATCTCAAAGGGTCCAACATACATGGGACTCAGCTTTCCTCTTTTGATGAATCTTACCACTCCTTTCCAAGGATAAACCTTTAATAATTCCTTGTCTCCTACTTGAAATTCCAATGGTTTTCGCCTGTTATCAGCATAACTCTTTTGTCGGTCGCATACTGCTTTTAGTCTTTCCTTGACTTGAATAATCTTGTCTGTTGTTTCTTGTACTATCTCGGGTCCAGATAGTTGCTTTTCTCCAATTTCTGCCCAACAGACTGGGGTTCGGCACTTTCGTTCATAAAGTGCTTCAAATGGTGCAGCATTGATACTGGTATGATAGCTGTTGTTGTATGAAAATTCTATTAATGCTAAATGATCGTCCCAATTTCCTCCGAAATCAATTACACAAGCTCTAAGCATATCTTCTATTGTTTGAATCGTCCTTTCGCTTTGTCCATCCTTTTGAGGATGATAAGTTGTGCTTAGGTTTAGCTTGGTTCCCATTGTTTTTTGGAAACTTGTCAAAAAATGAGAAGTAAAACGGCTATCTCTATCAGAAACAATAGTTAAAGGAATTCCATGTAATGAAACTATTTCATTTACATATAGCTTGGCTAGCTGTTCCATACTGAAAGTTTCCTTCATTGGTAAGAAATGAGCAGACTTAGTTAATCTATCTACAATCACCCAGATTGTATCATTACCTTTTCGTGTTTTGGGTAATTTGGTAACAAAATCCATTGTTATCAATTCCCATTTCCATACAGGAATTTCCAATTGTTGTAACAAACCTGAGGGTTTCTGGTGTTCAGCTTTGACCTGGGAACAAGTTAGACAATTGGCAACATAAGCTGCTATATCCTTTTTCATTCCTATCCACCAGAAATTCTTTCTTAAGTCTTGATACATTTTATCACTTCCAGGATGTATCATATAGTTAGACTTATGAGCTTCTTCTAATATTCTGTGACGTAGGTTTCCTAGTTTAGGTATCCAAATCATTTTCTTATGGAATCTCCAAATTTCATATGTTCCTTATTCTAATTCCTTAATCATCCCTTTCAATTTTTTAGTATCGTCCTTGATTACTGATTCCTGTGCTTTTCTAATCAGTTTGTTTAAATCTATCTGCAGATTTAATTTAAGAGAACGTACTCTTTTTGGCTTTTCATGGTATTTTTGACTTAAAGCATCAACTACTACGTTAGCTTTTCCTGCATGATACTGTGACACCTGTGTCACTACAACCATCAAACAAATACCAAACCAATGAAATATTGTGTTACATACTTGGGATTTGTATAAATATGTGTATCATTTGCACATATCAATTCTTGTTCGATTTCGAGCTCTAAATCGCTTTCTGGAAAGTTATACGCGAACTGATGCGTAAATGTAATCAATTTAATGCGACAGACACTCCGGAATAGTGACAAAGGCTTAACATAACTTAAATAATCTTTACATAACTTAGAAATAAGTTTTGGATGGTTTGGTGAGTTGAAATCAAGTTTATTCGATCGCAGGGACTATTTGTGTCAAACTGCGAAACTATACCGATTTGTATAATAACGAACATTCCAGAACTTGATCATAAGTTAAACATACCATAAATATCCTTTACATAGCTTAGAAATAGGCTTTGAGGTGTTCGGTATGCTAAAATAAACTTTATTGATCAATAGGGACTAAAAGCGTCAAAAAGTGCATAAGTTTGCATTTTCACGCATATCTTACGTTCTGAATATATCCGGACATCCAAAAATTTATGTAATCATTAAAATATTTTATTTTAGTGATTGGCATGATAAAATTCCATTCGTCGCGTAATTTGGATCGTTTTTGCGTTCGTTCGTGTTTCGTCGTAATTAACCGAACAACGCAACCGTACGACCAAACGAACTGACATTTGAGATATTTTTGAGCATTTTTTAAGTTCCCTATACTTTAACTTCATTTTAGAGCCTTAAAATGGGGTTAACGGAGCTTAAAAGTGCCAAAAATCAAGTTTTTCAAGTTCAGGGGCTGTTTTTGTCATTCTGACAAAGTCATGGCTCGCGGGCCGCGTAAGATAGAGAGCATTCTCTCGCGGCCGCGACAGGAAATCAGACAGAAACTCCATTTTCAGCCTCTGGTCGAATTTCAGGGGCTTTTATGTAATATTTTCAATACTATGGGCTGGTATTTGATTGTTTTTTAACATCCCCTTGTATTGCAAGACCATGTACCCAAGTGGAGGGCCAAGATTGAAGCTCGGTTTACGAGAAACGATCCTAACGGTTCTATGAAATCTATAAATACCCACTTCCAAATTCATTTGTTCCTCACACATGATCTGATTTTTCTGTAAGTTGAAGCTCAATGCTTCATACTTGAGAATTTTTGGATCAAATCTCCTAGCTTGAACCCTTTGTAAGTATTCTTTCGTGCTTTTATGAGTTTTTAAGCACGAAAGTCAAAATGCATTTGACTTTCTGCTTTGACCAGGTTATGGTCAACATGAAGTTCATTTGAACTTCGCAACGTGAGCGTAATCACGATGGTTATAGTCCCTACTGACTATACCTACTGATTACCACGTTGATTAGGTGTAATGACGACTCATAGTTTCGGTCAAAATGCGCGTTTATGCGTATTTTGCAACCAAACTATTCTTGGGTATCAAAACACTTTGTTTGATATCAAAACCTGTTTTCTAACTTAGCTAAACATGTTTTAACATGTTTAGCTCGTCACTTTTAGTTTAGTGCTTGTATAGAGTCGTAAGTCAAGCGGTCTAAACAACCGCTTAGACTTTCGAACTAGACCCGTTTGGTCGATCATTAGGATCCGACCAAGCATATTATGTGACCATAGTTGCATAAGAAATAACCTTCCAAGGTTATACCTTATGGTTACTTTGTTTAAATAGTTGTATGATAGGTAGTTTATATGCCTTAGGTAAATGACCAAAATGCCCTTTTTACGCATAAATTCATTTTAAGCATATGTAACCTAAATTTTGACATCAAAACTGATTAGGCAACATTATTAGACATATTAAGGCATATAATACTTGTCATAGGGCTAGTTAGGCGGTCCGAACGCTTTTTACGCGAACGACGCGTTAAAGTAGCGTAAGCTACCTAAACGGGTCGTAATGGGTCATAAGCACTTAGGTTAGGTTTCGATTTAGTATGTAGGCTTTGTTAAACCATATTACATGAGTTCCCATACTCATTTGGTTTACGAAACCTCATTCTATCAGATCTTCCGATTTAGGTCCGGTTTTTTACATAGTTACCTATATTTGGTGCCGTTTGATTCCGTGATCCCTCTAGCTTTGCTTGGTTGTTATTCAAGACTTCTAAGCATCCTCAAGTGAGTACATAGTCCCCTCTTTTACTGTTTTCAATGTTTTGGGGTGAAACATGTGTACCTATTTGTTATGTTCATGATTTCAAAGTATAAATTGATTATACATGTTAGTACTTATCTTTTGACAAACTGAATAATTATTTATGGTTTAAACACTAATTTTTCAAAGATTATAAAATTAATTGTTGGATTGTACTTATTTTATACATTCACCAGACCGATTGGTAGTATGATATAGCACTATAGGACTAGACACCCCATTCCTGTTGTATGAAATGTCAGAAACCAATTTTTGTCCAAATAGAGATTGCCTTTGTGGTATTTCTATAGTCTCTAAGGTGTAGTTTGATACACTAAGGTTTGAATGAATTCTAAATCACATTTTTTTGTATATTTTGTTATACTCCCAAAAGTATAGTTTGATATGCTCTCATATGTGATATTGTTTACCAAGGTATATTTGGATATACTATGTACAAAACCAACATATATTTTGTTAATCACTAAAACATAGTTTGATATGTTATTTACAAAACCAAAGCATAGTTTAATATGTTATTTATAAAACTAAAGTATACTTATGATATACTACTGAAAACTATTATTTCGACAACTAAAGTATATTTGATATACTATCTGTTTAACTATTTTGGAACTAAAATATATTTTAATATATTACTTATTCGACCTTCATAAAACCAAGGTATATTTTTATATCTACTACAAACCTTTTGATCAAAACATTGTTTTACAAACAACATATTTTATACAAACTCACTTTACTTGGTTATTTAATTATCTATGCATTATTCTTTTATATCATCAAAATTTCTTATAAATTTTCGCATAATTTTTCAAAGAAAACATTTTTAGTTCATGACTACTTTTTGTTAAACATTCTTTTAAACTTACAAGTCATGAATCATGCATTAATAAAACCTATGTATCTCACATGCATTTTTATGCTGACGTACCTATTTTTACACATGTTTCAGGTGCTGCTATGTGATGATTGTTGATACATGCTATACATAGGATGGACTCGTGCCTTAGCGACTTTAAAACATGAAAGACACTATTTGTATTTATTTGATTTGTAATAAAACAATGAGTTCAATAATGCAATAAAACAAAACTATTTGATCCATGGTTGTGAAACAGTGATTCTGTTACAACACTCTCCGACGTTTCCGCCACGATTTGTTGTTTTACGTGGTCGGGGTGTGACAAAAAAGTTGGTATCAGAGCCAATGGTTATAGGGAATTAGGTTATTAGTAATGCTTTGACCTAGACTATAACCTTCCTAGGACCCTAACACAAGATTCTTGTGTTTAGATCTTAAAACAATACCGTCACTTATCCTTAGGTGACAACCACAATAGGAACACAAATTTCGACTCCGCTTTGAAAACCAATCATCTGTTCTAGGATGATTTATTATAAGGTTTTGAACCTTCAAAGTTTTCAAAATCTCATCAAAGTTTGGGTCTTATAATGTGAACACGTGCAATCTGGAAGGGTGGATGCCTGTACTCTGAGCTTTCTGTCTAAGGCTAGAGTGTTTGTACAAATCCACATAATCGGACCAGTCACTCTTACCTGGGAACTCTTGGGGTGAGTGTCCACTTATAGGCTAAAGCATGTCTTCGCGATACATTAATATAACCTACTTACTTTAATTAGTCATCGTCTCATTTGTTTGCCTTAGGTAACAAACAAATGATCGCAATTTTTATGCGTTGTCATCCTGTTCTGATTATCCTATAACATCTCGCTTGCTTCCTCCCATGCCTTCCAGTATCTTCAAGATGCCTCTTCATCGCAACAACACTTAAATGTCCGGACCAGGTGCTGCAATTGCCCAGCGAATAGGCGTCGTACTCCAGAGGACCGTTAATTTAGCTATCACCATGACTCGCCTCACGGATGAAGCCGTATGAGGGAACCGCTTCTTGGTGCAATCAATGCAACCGTCATCATCCGAATCAAATACCCTGTTTCAAATGTACCCTCTGTGAACGATGGGGACATTTGGTTAAAATGTGCCGCTTTGCTATCCAAAGCAAAGCTGTTGCAAATCCTGCTGCTGCTTAACCTCCAAATTCTGCATCATATGTCGCCTTGGCATATCTAGCACCTCAACTTCATGAGCTTTCTACCTTGTGTATTGACTTAAGCACTTCTAGTGCAAGGTTTCGAAACACCTCTTGTTACACAAATTCCAAAATCCATATAGGATCTTTCTATCCTCATAATTAGATCCTTGTGGATGATTGTCGCTCATCGGAGCCCTTAATTGAATTCTTTGTTTCCTTTAATACATACATTATGATTCAATAAGGACAAAAACCGAATTCCTATTAAGATCTACCTATCTTCATAGATAGATTCTTGAAAATGTTTAAAGTAATTCACGGATTGGATTCCTGGTGTGCTTTAAATACCCGTGTCCAAAGATAACAAATAAAAGGTCAAGTTAAACGATTATGAGATTATGTGTTCATGTGTTTTCTTTATGTTTTTGTGTGATCCGAATTCTCGTTGTCCAAATCCTCGTAGAATCTTCCATATCTTCGTATAAGGGATTCATAGTAGGATATCCAAAGGTGCTACCTTAAATCCTTAATGGGCTTCTACGTAATAGTTAAGACCCTTGGATTATGAAGTACTATTCTATAATTGGACCCCTTGAGTGGTCTAGTTAAAAAGATTGATTCAAAAATCTGGTTAGGAATATCATGTGATGATATAGCTGAAAAGATCCCTTAAGTGGTCTATTTAAGGAGATCGTGCGACGGTCTAGTTAAGAAGATCATGTGTTGATCTACTTAAAAAGATCGTTCGTTGATCTAGTTAAAAAGATCCTTTGGTGGTCTAGTCAAGTCACTTCATGTTTATTCGATTGATTTTTCCCCTACGCATTATGAAATGAACTGTGCGGACTGTGCAAGGAATTACGTAATTATGGATGCATACATAATTATGGAATTCGGTGCACAGAAACCACAGCAAGTTTTGTCATGTGCTAAGACCTATACTGACGAGAATAACGAAACGGGAACAATGTAGAAAGGGCATGGTGGATACGCCGCTGGTACTTCCTATATATAAGTGTTCCTTATTACATTGCGAACGTAGCGTTATTTAAGTTACTAGAAGTCCTGGACCTTGACCAATGTTATTTTATCTTACACTCTCCGACTCTGATTTCGAGAACACACATGTTTCCTAATAGTCTTCATAGGAAACATTCTCCTGTCCGTTGTTCAAAGCTCCATGCTTTTGTCACAACAACGGCATCACTTTGTCAATTGAAAAATTCACTAAGAATCCAAACGTGGCCCATAGTTTTACTTAGGGTATGAAGGATTCATTCGAAAGCGAAACAATCACAGTTGTCTTCACAAGTTTCCTCTAAAATCAAATTTCGGGACAAAATTTCCTAAAGTAGGGGAGACTGTGACACCTGTGTCACTACGACCATCAAACAAATACCAAACCAATGAAATATTGTGTTTCATACTTGGGATTTGTATAAATATGTGTATCATTTGCACATATCAATTCTTGTTCGATTTCGAGCTCTAAATCGCTTTCTGGAAAGTTATACGCGAACTGATGCATAAATGTAATCAGTTTAATGAGACAGACACTCCGGAATAGTGACATAGGCTTAACATACCATAAATAACCTTTACATAGCTTAGAAATAAGTTTTGAGGTGTTCGGTATGCTAAAATAAACTTTATTGATCAATAGGGACTAAAAGCGTCAAAAAGTGCATAAGTTTGCATTTTCACGCATATCTTATGTTCTGAATATATCCAAACATCCAAAAATTTATGTAATCATTAAAATATTTTATTTTAGTGATTGGCATGATCAAATTCCATTCGTCGCGTAATTTGGATCTTTTTGCGTCCGTTCGTGTTTCGTCGTAATTAACCGAACAACGCAGCTGTATGACCAAACGAACCGACATCTGAGATATTTTTGAGTATATTTTAAGTTCCCTATACTTTAACATCATTTTAAAGCCTTAAAATGGGGTTAACGGGGCTTAAAAGTGCCAAAAATCAAGTTTTTCAAGTTCAGGGGATGTTTTTGTCATTCTGCCAAAGTCATGGCTCGCGGGCCGCGTAAGATAGAGAGCATTCTCTCGCGGCCGCGACAGGCAATCAGACAGAAACTCCATTTTCAGCCTCTGGTCGAATTTCAGGGGCTTTTATGTAATATTTTCAATACTATGGGCTGGTATTTGATTGTTTTTAACATCCCCTTGTATTGCAAGACCATGTACCCAAGTGGAGGGCCAATATTGAAGCTCGGTTTACGAGAAACGATCCTAATGGTTCTATGAAATCTATAAATACCCACTTCCAAATTCACTTGTTCCTCACACATGATCTGAATTTTCTCTAAGTTGAAGCTCAAAGCTTCATACCTGAGAATTTTTGGATCAAATCTCCTAGCTTGGACCCTTTGTAAGTATTCTTTCGTGCTTTTATGTGTTTTTAAGCACGAAAGTCAAAATGCATTTGACTTTCTGCTTTGACCAGGTTATGGTCAACATGAAGTTCGTTTGAACTTCGCAACGTGAGCGTAATCACGATGGTTATAGTCCCTAGTGACTATACCTACTGATTACCATGTTGATTAGGTGTAGTGACGAGTCATAGTTTCGGTCAAAATGCGCGTTTATGCGAATTTTGCAACCAAACTATTCTTGGGTATCAAAACCCTTTGTTTTGATATCAAAACCTATTTTCTAACTTAGTTAAACATGTTTTTAACATGTTTAGCTCGTCACTTTTAGTTTAGTGCTTGTATAGAGTCGTAAGTCAAGCGGTCTAAACAACCGCTTAGACTTTCGAACTAGACCCGTTTGGTCGATCTTTAGGATCCGACCAAGAATATTATGTGACCATAGTTTCATAAGAAATAACCTTCCGAGGTTATACCTTATGGTCACTTCGTTTAAGTAGTTGTATGATAGGTAGTTTATATGCCTTAGGTAAATGACCAAAATGCCCTTTTTACGCATAAATTCACTTTAAGCATATGTAACCTAAATTTTGACAGCAAAACTGATTAGGCGATATTATTAGACATATTAAGGCATATAATACTTGTCATAGGACTAGTTAGGCGGTCCGAACGCGTTTTACACGAACGACACGTTAAAGTAGCGTAATGTCACGGAGTTATTCTTGAACTCTCGTGCGGCACTTAGAATACTTCTAAGTTCAGCCTTTTGGATGGGTTTTGTTATGTATGGCAGCGGGAGTCTTTGTTTGTGTGAACACAAGAACGGTTTTGTAGTGCAATTCTACAAGAAAGGTGGAGTTTTGATTACTTGAACAAGATTACAAGTACAAAGTGTTACAAGAAGTTGGGTTATGAATGAGTTATGAGGGGTTATGTGGGGTTATGTGGGGTTGGTGCAAATGATGCCTAACACTCCTATTTATACTACTTGGACATGATCTAGATAGTTTCAAATCTAGATCATTCCTTTACAAATATCTAGCCTTAATACCTAGATATTTCCTACATAAATATCATGATATTTGTTGGGATTCTAGAATGTTCTTTGGCTGATTTTTATGGCAGTATTATGTAGCCCATTCTAGACTGTTCCGAGTACTTTGAAGACTGATCTAGGACCTTCTAAGGGTGCCAAAATGTTCCAGAATTGTCTAGGCTGTTTCGGAGACTTCCGGGCAGTCCTGGACACTTCCTTAGTGTTCCGAAAACTTTCGAAATGCTGAAATTTTGCGGGGCGTGACATCCTCCCCCACCTAAATTCGCAATGTCCTCGTTGCGATTTCGGGTTACGCATCGTTGTGATGAATGTGTGGTTGATCTTGTCTTTGAACCAACCTCCATTTGTATTGATGTTATTGACATACCTTGATGGCTAGTGTCTGCCTCTGTCTTCATTGTGTGAACTTGGTTTCCGTCTATGATGCAATCTTTGTTTGGGAACGGAATGAGAAAGGCCTGTTCCTTTTCAAAGAAATCCTGTCCAAGCACAAAGTTATGGTCTTTCATTGGCACCACGGAAAGGTCGATCTTACCTTTCCATTTGGCGATTGTGATTTTGACGCCGTATGCCATCCCAAGTATTGGCTGGACTTTATTTGTGGTCTTTATCATTGCGTCTTGTTTTGTGACTCGAACACCGAGTCTTATTGCTTCATCTATTCAGACGAAGTTATGGCTTGCTCCTGTGTCAACTAGTGCCTTAACGGGTCTCCCGTTTACCACCATGTTAAGGAGTTGAAGTCCTTTCGACTTCTTTTTTGGTTTTGTGGTTGTGGATCTTTTCTTTCCCTTGTTCAGGAGCTTTTTGATGTTATGTTTTTCCCGTGTTTTGGGAGTTTCTTGTGTATTTAAAGTGTTGAGATGACTTACTTGCATGGACCCCATACATGCTTTTGGTTGTGCCTTGTTAGCGTCGTTCATTTTTGCTTCCAACTCAGCAAAGTTTTTGTGAAGGTTTTGGATCTTGTCGTCTACCTCTCTCCGCAGCATTGTGATCTCCTCTTGGATCATGGCTTGCATCTCGAGGCGTATGAAGTCGATAGCGGTTTTGAGATCTTTTTTGAGTCCTTTTAACTCATCTCGCAATGTTCCCAAAGCGTCTAGCTTTTCCAAGGAATGATTGACAAGAGTTCCAAGTTTTGTGACCGATGCTTCGACATTAGTCTTCATTTTGTCTAAGGATCCGACCAAATCCATAGACACGCTTTCAACTTCTTGTTGATTTAGGTTGTGATTATGTGTCTCTTCTTTACTAGAGACGATTTTCTTGTTCGTTGCTCCCTTCTTGCTTTTCTTGTTTGCCATCCCGATGAATCGACGCAGCTCTGATACCACTTGTCACGGAGTTATTCTTGAACTCTCGTGCGGCACTTAGAATACTTCTAAGTTCAGCCTTTTGGATGGGTTTTGTTATGTATGGCAGCGGGAGTCTTTGTTTGTGTGAACACAAGAATGGTTTTGTAGTGCAATACTACAAGAAAGGTGGAGTTTTGATTACTTGAACAAGGTTACAAGTACAAAGTGTTACAAGAAGTTGGGTTATGAATGAGTTATGAGGGGTTATGTGGGGTTATGTGGGGTTGGTGCAAATGATGCCTAACACTCCTATTTATACTACTTGGACATGATCTAGATAGTTTCAAATCTAGATCATTCCTTTACAAATATCTAGCCTTAATACCTAGATATTTCCTACATAAATATCATGATATTTGTTGGGATTCTAGAATGTTCTTTGGCTGATTTTTATGGCAGTATTATGTAGCCCATTCTAGACTGTTCCGAGAACTTTGACGACTGATCTAGGACCTTCTAAGTGTAACACCCCGTGTTTTCACGAGTGAAAGTCAAAGTCAAGGTCAAAGTCAACGACCGAATTCGCGCGACGTGACTCGTAGAATTGTTTCTATTATATTTAGATTATGTGGAGTAAATGTCGTACATTACAATAATCAAGCCTCACCAATCATATTTCGATCGATCTACGACTGTGAACGATAGGAAGTAACAATGCGATAAAGATAATCAAGCAAGCTAATCAAATCGACACCAGATCAAAACTCGAATTTCGTATTTTATTTGTCAGCTATACGTGTGTGTGTGCCTTACGTGTTACTTGTGCATGTTTATTTTATGTTGTGTGGTGATAATCAAGCGAACTCAATCGAACTCGAAGTCTAACTCGAATATGATCGAACCCGAACTCGAATCCCGAATCGAACCGTATAAGAAGTAGTTGGGACTGAAAGTAATTTGAATTAGGAAACCCTATCAAACCGCTCGTAAATCCGAGCCGAATCAACATCGCACCGAGCTCGCCCAAGGTGGTGGCATCCGCACGGATGGCCCATCCGCACGGATGGCCAATCCGCACGGATTGCCAGTCCGCACGGATGGCCAGCCCGCGCGGATGACCTGCCCGGGTGCGTGCCGTGCGCACGGCTCACCCCCCTTTCCCTTTTTGGCATCCTATAAATACACGGGTCACTATCCACTTTTTCCACTTTTGGCAAGTGACGTCCGAACCACACGCATTCTCCACCTTTTTCCCAGATTTCTCTCAATCCAGGTAAGATCTTGCACTAAATCTTGTACATCTTTAATCACTACACGATTCTACACACTTCTATCTTTCGAATCTTCAATTTTAACCATGAAATCATCCGAATTTGAGGTAATCATGGGTGACGTCATCATGAAGTTCGTAAGAACTTCATGCTTGGCCTCATTCCACCAAGAATATCTCAGATCTAAACGATTTCTACAAGTTTTTACAATAAATCCACCTAGATCTAAACTTTTCTAAGAGTAAAAGAGTTGAAAGAAATAAATCTAATGTTCTCTCCTTCTTTTACCCTTAAAACCGGTACAAATCCGATCAGTCCTAGTGTTTTGCTCGTCAATAGTGATACCCTAGTTCCAGATCTGGAGTTGTACCCTAGACAACTGATTCCGGGGTTAACCGGGACGACCGTTCTGAGTCGCCGACAGGCCGAGTTAGGGTGGTTCCTAACCGGTCTAGTCACGCGGGTGAGAACACAACTCCAAGTGGTTGCCACGTAATCAGAACGTCTCGATAAACGACAACAGAAACCAAGTGTAGACGAACGGAACAACCAGAGCAGTCGTCCGCACGGACAGGCTACCCGCACGGACTAGCCACCCGCACGGACAAGCTGTGCGCACGGGTTACCATCCGTACGCACAGGTCATACGATCGGGTTGCCACCCGCACGGACTACCCTTGGGACCCACTTTCCACGCGAGGTTTGAGTATCGACGAACGAGCAATCCGGACGGACGACCTCTGAATGGATTACTCATCGGATCATGAGATACTAAGGCCTTAAAATGAAAATCGAGCAAACCCCACCCACACGGTCAAGCCGTGCGCACGGACGGGCTATCCGGACGGATTGACCCTGCCCGCGCGCACAGGCTGTCCGCACGAACTACCATACGCACGGACCACCGTCCGCGCGGCCGGCTTGAAAGGTAGAAACACTTTGGTGTTTTCTAAATGCTACAACGAAAACTCCAAAGCACAAGCCATCATACACAAACACATCTTAGGAAGAAACAATCCACTTGAACGTTTATCCACACAAGCAATCTAACCATACGGGTAAGTCGTCCGCACGTATAACTCGTCCGCACGGGTTGCTACCCGCACGGACAGTCACACGCACGGATGACCTATCCGGATGGGACACCATCCGCACGTATCACCATCCGCACAGATAGGTCATGCGCACGGATGACTCCTATTCACGGACAACTGAACCGCACGATCAGTCATTCTACCCACTCTCGCTTGTACTGTTTTACGCGTCACTTATCGTTATGTTATCAAATCTATTCAGGCTAATCGTACTCGCTGTAAAGCGCTCCCTTCAATCCATATCGCTGTGAGTATACTCGAACCCTTTTTGCTTTAGCACTTTTGGGTGTTACATACGTTACAACTATTCGAACTACAACTATCACACTACTCAAGCTATTTTAACGCTTAACCATTATCGCATGTTATACGTGGCTTATGAATGCTTGTTGTTATGTTTACACATGGAATGCTGTCTACCTGCCTTAGCAACGATAGTACTATAGTTTGGACTCAGCACCCGTTTCCACGGGGGTTGTTAAGGATCTTTTACTTGCATGGATTACGGTGGTAATCGTGTATTGCGAACTGCCTCGGGCAGTCAACCCGCAGTCATTGGTATCGATGGATCTATGTCGATAACTAACGTGCTTCATTTCACTATGTGTACGTGCTGGTTATGCGTAAACAAATTCGAACTCTATATGCTATTATCAAACTTGTATGCTCACCTTTACATTCTATGTATTGACATTATTTTAACGTATGTGACAGGTGCCTAGGTTGCTTATATGCTTCTCGGGCTGTGATGAAATCGAAGCTAGGAACTGGAGTCCTAGAAACCAACGAATAATTTAGTTATGTTTAAATCTGAGTTGTCGGAACAGAATACTTGTTTAGATTTTGTCTGTAATAACTTGTTTTGCTGTTTGAGACATGGTATGGGACATGTTAACTTAAATTGAATGGTAATGATAGTTGTTATGGAAACTTCTGGACAATCTGTTTCGCTCAGTGCCGCGCCCCGATGATTCCGCCATCGGTTGGGGTGTGACAGATTGGTATCAGAGCCATAACTATAGAGAATTAGGCAAGACTCGACCTAGTCCGGGTCGAAGTCTTAGAGACCTAGACTATAGTTGAGAACCAACAGACCAACTCACGCGCGTGCGTAATTTCGTCGTTATCACTCACTCTTTTTCTAAGCACCACACTCGAATTTTCAAGCTTTGAACAAGCGATAAGGCCGAGAATAGGTGTGAAAACCGCAAACTCTCGACTAAAGTTGCCTAATCAGCTTGCGTTTTAGCTACAAACGAGGAGAATTATACCAAATCAGGAGTGAAATCCATATTTTGATGAATAATCTCCTCAACTTTTATCAAAAACAAGGACGGAAGTTGTAAGATAGGGGTGAAACCCTAACCTTGACGACTCGTCCCGCTTTTATACAAAACTCCACCAAAGTTCGATGTATTCCAACGGTCTAGAGGCACGACCAAACCAATGGGAATTGCGCCAGCACCCAAGAATCGAGGCAAAGGCATAGTCCTGGAGGTCGTTGTGCAGGGTCCTTGTGAATAGTCGAGCTACCCTGGTTAGTCGAAGTCTATTAGCCATAGACAATCTACCTTCGATTTATCGATCTTTATGACAGTTTTATGCATTTCTGTTATTTGTTAACATTTTGAGATACTATTGGTTTCGACCCAACACTAGTGCTTCTGCTAAAACACAAAACTCACTCGACACAACATTTGCAGATCACTCGCGTTGCACTGCTTTCGAACACTCGCAAACTCTGAATACTAGGTTTCTGTTTTTCTGACTGCCTTAGTGACTAGGAATATATGCGTTTCTTGCTGTTGTGCTTACACGTCTAGGAATATTGCGAATACGTGCTCTATGTGTTGATGTGATTTTGTGCAATTCTGTGGTTTTGTGACTATATGTGGTTACATTGTACGTGTTACTGAGCTTTAGTAGTAGTAGACGTGTGAGGTGAGATTCGAATACATATGTTGAGTTTCCATGGCGGTGTCCATTGCAGACAATGTCGTCTGGATCCCATCATCGGCTCTCTCGTCAGGAAAAGAGGGACAGACGCCTTGCGTCCATCGTCGCGAAAGCGGTAGCAAAGGCAGTGAGCGGTGTCTGCGAGAATGCCAGCAAGTCATCCGAGGAATCAAGGACTGAAGGTCCCAAAGCTGCTGCGAGACCTTTCAGCTTCAAACAATTCAAGTCATGTGGGCCGAAAGAATTCACAGGCGAAGGAGGTCCTACTGCTCTATTCCACTGGTTTGACTCTATCGAGGTCACTCTGCGACAAAGTGGTTGCCCTGATGACCTTCGAACTCTGAATGCTACCGGCGTCTTTCAGTCCCGTGCTCTGGACTGGTGGACGGCCGAGAGGAACAAGAGAGGGAATGATGCAGCCTACGGGTTGTCGTGGGATGAGCTCAAGGAAGTCATGCTGGAGGAATTCTGCCCTCCTCACGAGCGTCAAAAGCTTGAAGATGAATTTTGGCACATACATCAGAAAGATGGAGACAATGCTGGTCTCACTGCTCGCTTCAAACAGCTCAGCATTATCTGTCCTGACCAGGTCAAGACCCCTGAGATAACCATCAAGAAATACATCCGAGCCTTGCCCGACTGCGTTGCTGATTTCGTGCAAGCGGCTAAGACTACCACGATTGAAGAAACCTATCTACTGGCCGCTGAGATCAATGACAAAAGGGTCAAAGCTGGGATGTGGGATAAGACCTCCAAGCATCTGCATCAAGCCACTGCTACTACACCAACTGCTGAACCCACGTCCTCAGGCAACAAGAGAAAGAACAAGAGAAAGAACAACTCCACCAACAAGAACTGTGCGATTACTGCTGCACCGATCCAAGCGGTACCTGCCCAACAGCGTCAAGTAGTGGCGCCTGTGGCCAATGCACCGCCTGCAAAGCGTGCATATACTGGACCACACCCACTCTGCCCTATTTGCACCTATCATCATCCAACTGCTATTCAATGCCGCTTCTGTGCTCATTGCAACGTCTACGGCCACTTTACTGCCAACTGCCGTATTCGTCAAGCTCCTGCCAATCAAGCTCTACTCGCTGCCCCACAGGGTCAACAAGCGCCTCCGGCACCCGCAGTCAAAGCCAGAGCATGCTTCACATGTGGCGACCCGAACCATTTCGCCAACATGTGCCCGAACAGGGTGGTGAAACAAGAACCCCAGCAGCAACAGCAGCAACCACAGCAACAGCAACAGCAGCAGCAACAGGCCGCACGTGCCAGAACTTTCAATCTCAACGTGCGTCAAGCCCAGGCCGACAACAACGTGGTCAATGGTACGTTCCTTGTGAATGGTATTTATGCTTCATGTTTGTTTGATACTGGAGCCGATAATTGCTTTGTGTCACTCGAATTTGAGAAACTCCTTAGTCGTAAGCGCTCTCGACTCTCCTCTGCATTCGAAGTTGAAGTCGCTACCGGGAGAACCGTCGCTGTAAACTCTGTTATTCGTGATTACACGCTCGAACTCAACAATCACATCTTCTCAATCGATCTTATCCCAATGCAACTAGGAAGCTTTGATGTCATAGTAGGCATGGACTTTCTACGCGAAAACCATGCCGAAGTTGTGTGCTTCGATAAAATGATTCGTTTTTCCCTCGCCAACGGGGATTCATTGTGCGTCTATGGAGATACTACTTCGAAGGGTCTCAAACTCATATCATGCCTACAAGCCAGCAAGTATCTCCGTAAGGAGTACAGGGCCTTCTTGGCTCATGTCGTAGCAGCGGAGAAGGAAAAGAAAGAGAAGAAGAAAGTGAAGGACGTTCCAGTGGTTCGAGAATTTCCTCAAGTCTTTCCCGAGGATCTTCCCGGACTACCTCCAAAACGTGATATCGATTTTCGCATTGACCTTATTCCCGGAGCGAATCCTATTGCCAGAGCTCCCTACCGACTTGCGCCGTCCGAAATGCGTGAACTCTCAACCCAACTCCAAGAATTGCTTGAAAAAGGCTTTATTCGCCCGAGCACCTCTCCATGGGGCGCACCAGTCCTTTTCGTCAAAAAGAAGGATGGGACGTTCCGGATGTGCATCGATTACCGGGAATTGAATAAGTTGACTATCAAGAATCGCTATCCTCTGCCTCGAATCGACGATTTGTTTGATCAACTACAGGGCGCTACGTGTTTCTCGAAGATCGACCTGCGTTCCGGGTATCATCAGCTACGTATACAGGAGGAGGATATTCCCAAAACAGCGTTTCGCACTCGTTACGGCCATTATGAATTCGTTGTCATGCCTTTTGGCCTAACCAATGCACCAGCAGTTTTCATGGATCTGATGAATCGAGTGTGTAAACCGTATCTTGACCGTTTCGTCATCGTGTTCATCGACGATGTCTTGATCTATTCCAAAACGAGATCCGAACACGCGCAGCATCTACGTTTGGTTCTCGAGTTACTTCAGGGAAACCAACTCTACGCCAAATTCTCCAAGTGCGAATTTTGGCTGGGGGAGGTTCAATTTCTGGGTCACATCGTAAATAGTCAGGGCATTCACGTTGATCCTGCGAAGATTGAAGCTGTTAAGAGCTGGGTTACGCCTAAGAACCCGACTGAAGTCCGTTCCTTTCTCGGACTGGCGGGCTATTATCGACGATTCATCGAAGGATTCTCGAAGATTGCTGTACCACTCACTTCTCTCACTCATAAAGACCAGCCCTTTTTCTGGGGAACCAAACAAGAGTCTGCCTTTCGAACCCTCAAATACATGCTTTGCAATGCCCCTGTTCTCACACTACCCGACGGAAACGATAATTTCATTGTCTACTGTGATGCTTCTAACCTTGGTCTCGGTTGTGTCCTAATGCAACGAGACAAAGTTATTGCTTACGCATCCCGTCAGCTCAAAATCCACGAGAAGAACTATACAACCCACGACCTCGAACTAGGCGCAGTTGTCTTTGCATTAAAGATTTGGCGACACTACCTGTATGGTACCAAGTGTACGATCTTCACCGATCATAAGAGCTCACAACACATTTTTAATCAAAGGGAACTAAATATGCGTCAACGCCGATGGGTAGAACTTCTCAACGATTACGACTGCGAGATTCGTTATCACCCAGGCAAAGCAAATGTTGTTGCCGACGCACTCAGCAGACGGAGTTATCTGCTTAGCGCTCGAAATGTTCAAGCCCAGCACAATCTCGAAGCTCTCATTCGCGACGCCCAGCATGCATGTTTCAACGAGCGCACCCTGAAGAAAGAGAGAATCTATCACGACGGAGCCCAACTTGTGAGCAAATCAAACGGGATATTCCATTTCCTAGACAAAATCTGGATTCCCAAGCGAACCAACCTGCGACAAATCATCATGGACGAAGCCCACAAATCCCGATACTCTATTCATCCCGGTGCTGACAAAATGTACCATGACCTTCGATATAGGTACTGGTGGCCCGGTATGAAGCGGGATATCGCTCTCTACGTCGGCAGATGCCTAACCTGTGCTAGGGTCAAGGCCGAACATCAACGACCCTCTGGCTTGCTCGAACAACCTCCAATCCCCATGTGGAAGTGGGAGAGCATAGCTATGGATTTCATAACCAAGCTACCAACCACGTCATCAGGTCACGACAGCATTTGGGTTATCATTGACCGTTTGACCAAATCAGCCCACTTTCTGCCAATACGAGAGGACTACAAGGTGGAACGATTAGCCCGAATCTACACCGACGAGATCATTTGTCGACATGGGACGCCTCGTGACATCATCTCTGACCGTGATGCTCGATTCACTTCGCGATTGTGGGGAACGTTTCAAACGGCCCTAGGTACGACGCTTAATCTAAGTACCGCGTTCCACCCACAAACTGACGGTCAGAGCGAGAGAACGATTCGTACGCTTGAAGACATGCTCCGCTCATGTGTTCTAGATTTTGGTGGTAATTGGGATAGACACCTTCCGTTAGTCGAATTCTCGTACAACAACAGCTACCAGGCTAGTATCCAGATGGCTCCTTTCGAAGCCTTATACGGAAGAAGATGTCGATCGCCTATTGTGTGGCACGAGATCGGTCACTCGCAACTAACCGGTCCGGAACTACTACAAGAAACGACGGACAAAATCTTCCAAATTCGGGACAACCTAGCGAAGGCTCGAGATAGACAGAAGCTTCTCGCCGATAAAAAGCGCAAGCACCGTGAGTATGGCATTGGCGACTACGTACTCCTAAAGGTATCACCTTGGAGGGGTGTAGTCCGATTTGGCAAAAAGGGGAAACTTGCGCCTCGGTATGTGGGACCTTTTAAGATTCTGGAAAGGATCGGAAAAGTCGCCTACAGACTCGAATTACCGGAAGAACTTAACAATGTCCATCCGATCTTCCACGTGTCAAACCTCCGAAAGACCATCTACGAACCAGCCGTACATGTTCCTCTAGACGATTTACGAGTAAACGAAACATTGCACTTCGTGGAAAAGCCTGTCGAAATCATGGATCGCCAAACCAAAGAACTCAGGCGCTCACGCATTCCCATTGTGAAAGTCCGGTGGGAAGGCAAGCAAGGCGCGGAGTTCACATGGGAACTCGAAAGCGACATGAAGGCAAAGTATCCACAACTGTTTAACGGAGTAACGTCCAGTTAAGAAAGGCAAGGTGGCATATATGTAAATAAGGAGAAATCCCTTATAATCCTTTGCCTATGAATAAAAGTGTTAAGGTTAGAGAGAGAAACTAGAAAGAGAAAGCTTGTACACGTCCTACGAATCTATTGAATCACGTTAAAATTGTACGTTCTTGTCTGTTCGATCTCACTCGTGCACGGATTCCGCACGTCGTACGAGTCGGAATCGCAATCGAAACGGATCAAACCGGAACCTAATCAATAGAATCACAATTTATATTGCTGCTTGTGTGTTTGGTCACGATCGTTCACGGATTCCGCACGTCGTACGAGACGGATCGCAACCGAAGCAAATTCAAAACTAGAACCCACAATGATCAAGGTTTTGAAAGAAAAAGAAAAAGATTTTGAAGAACTTTATCAAATCTGATACGAATTGAGATCTGTATACAATGAAATCCTGGCTAATTTGGCGATTCTCCACACGTGATTCACGAATTAGTTACAGCTTCCGGCTTAATTTCGGGACGAAATTTCCTAAACAAGGGGAGGCTGTAACACCCCGTGTTTTCACGAGTGAAAGTCAAAGTCAAGGTCAAAGTCAACGACCGAATTCGCGCGACGTGACTCGTAGAATTGTTTCTATTATATTTAGATTATGTGGAGTAAATGTCGTACATTACAATAATCAAGCCTCACCAATCATATTTCGATCGATCTACGACTGTGAACGATAGGAAGTAACAATGCGATAAAGATAATCAAGCAAGCTAATCAAATCGACACCAGATCAAAACTCGAATTTCGTATTTTATTTGTCAGCTATACGTGTGTGTGTGCCTTACGTGTTACTTGTGCATGTTTATTTTATGTTGTGTGGTGATAATCAAGCGAACTCAATCGAACTCGAAGTCTAACTCGAATATGATCGAACCCGAACTCGAATCCCGAATCGAACCGTATAAGAAGTAGTTGGGACTGAAAGTAATTTGAATTAGGAAACCCTATCAAACCGCTCGTAAATCCGAGCCGAATCAACATCGCACCGAGCTCGCCCAAGGTGGTGGCATCCGCACGGATGGCCCATCCGCACGGATGGCCAATCCGCACGGATTGCCAGTCCGCACGGATGGCCAGCCCGCGCGGATGACCTGCCCGGGTGCGTGCCGTGCGCACGGCTCACCCCCCTTTCCCTTTTTGGCATCCTATAAATACACGGGTCACTATCCACTTTTTCCACTTTTGGCAAGTGACGTCCGAACCACACGCATTCTCCACCTTTTTCCCAGATTTCTCTCAATCCAGGTAAGATCTTGCACTAAATCTTGTACATCTTTAATCACTACACGATTCTACACACTTCTATCTTTCGAATCTTCAATTTTAACCATGAAATCATCCGAATTTGAGGTAATCATGGGTGACGTCATCATGAAGTTCGTAAGAACTTCATGCTTGGCCTCATTCCACCAAGAATATCTCAGATCTAAACGATTTCTACAAGTTTTTACAATAAATCCACCTAGATCTAAACTTTTCTAAGAGTAAAAGAGTTGAAAGAAATAAATCTAATGTTCTCTCCTTCTTTTACCCTTAAAACCGGTACAAATCCGATCAGTCCTAGTGTTTTGCTCGTCAATAGTGATACCCTAGTTCCAGATCTGGAGTTGTACCCTAGACAACTGATTCCGGGGTTAACCGGGACGACCGTTCTGAGTCGCCGACAGGCCGAGTTAGGGTGGTTCCTAACCGGTCTAGTCACGCGGGTGAGAACACAACTCCAAGTGGTTGCCACGTAATCAGAACGTCTCGATAAACGACAACAGAAACCAAGTGTAGACGAACGGAACAACCAGAGCAGTCGTCCGCACGGACAGGCTACCCGCACGGACTAGCCACCCGCACGGACAAGCTGTGCGCACGGGTTACCATCCGTACGCACAGGTCATACGCACGGGTTGCCACCCGCACGGACTACCCTTGGGACCCACTTTCCACGCGAGGTTTGAGTATCGACGAACGAGCAATCCGGACGGACGACCTCTGAATGGATTACTCATCGGATCATGAGATACTAAGGCCTTAAAATGAAAATCGAGCAAACCCCACCCACACGGTCAAGCCGTGCGCACGGACGGGCTATCCGGACGGATTGACCCTGCCCGCGCGCACAGGCTGTCCGCACGAACTAACATACGCACGGACCACCGTCCGCGCGGCCGGCTTGAAAGGTAGAAACACTTTGGTGTTTTCTAAATGCTACAACGAAAACTCCAAAGCACAAGCCATCATACACAAACACATCTTAGGAAGAAACAATCCACTTGAACGTTTATCCACACAAGCAATCTAACCGTACGGGTAAGTCGTCCGCACGTATAACTCGTCCGCACGGGTTGCTACCCGCACGGACAGTCACACGCACGGATGACCTATCCGGATAGGACACCATCCGCACGTATCACCATCCGCACGGATAGGTCATGCGCACGGATGACTCCTATTCACGGACAACTGAACCGCACGATCAGTCATTCTACCCACTCTCGCTTGTACTGTTTTACGCGTCACTTATCGTTATGTTATCAAATCTATTCAGGCTAATCGTACTCGCTGTAAAGCGCTCCCTTCAATCCATATCGCTGTGAGTATACTCGAACCCTTTTTGCTTTAGCACTTTTGGGTGTTACATACGTTACAACTATTCGAACTACAACTATCACACTACTCAAGCTATTTTAACGCTTAACCATTATCGCATGTTATACGTGGCTTATGAATGCTTGTTGTTATGTTTACACATGGAATGCTGTCTACCTGCCTTAGCAACGATAGTACTATAGTTTGGACTCAGCACCCGTTTCCACGGGGGTTGTTAAGGATCTTTTACTTGCATGGATTACGGTGGTAATCGTGTATTGCGAACTGCCTCGGGCAGTCAACCCGCAGTCATTGGTATCGATGGATCTATGTCGATAACTAACGTGCTTCATTTCACTATGTGTACGTGCTGGTTATGCGTAAACAAATTCGAACTCTATATGCTATTATCAAACTTGTATGCTCACCTTTACATTCTATGTATTGACATTATTTTAACGTATGTGACAGGTGCCTAGGTTGCTTATATGCTTCTCGGGCTGTGATGAAATCGAAGCTAGGAACTGGAGTCCTAGAAACCAACGAATAATTTAGTTATGTTTAAATCTGAGTTGTCGGAACAGAATACTTGTTTAGATTTTGTCTGTAATAACTTGTTTTGCTGTTTGAGACATGGTATGGGACATGTTAACTTAAATTGAATGGTAATGATAGTTGTTATGGAAACTTCTGGACAATCTGTTTCGCTCAGTGCCGCGCCCCGATGATTCCGCCATCGGTTGGGGTGTGACACTAAGGGTGCCAAAACGTTCCAGAATTGTCTAGGCAGTTTCGGAGACTTCCGGGCAGTCCTGGACACTTCCTTAGTGTTCCGGAAACTTTCGAAATGCTGAAATTTTGCGGGGCGTGACAGTAAGCTACCTAAACGGGTCGTAATGGGTCGTAAGCACTTAGGTTAGGTTTCGATTTAGTATGTAGGCTTTGTTAAACCATATTAAATGAGTTCCCATTGTTAGTGCATGTTCTGTGACAACAGCTTAATAGTTTGATTAATTAGTCTTGTGGGTCTTGAGTTGATTGTAAACCTTGTGTTAGATAATCAATAGAAGACCCGATTGAAAGTGATTGTTACGTGTTCTCATCTTGATATTCTTGTTTCTGTTTGTTTGATTGATCAAGGGGATTCCGCACCCTTGATTGATTATCAATCTCGTTACGATCCATGGGATAGGGACCTACAATTGGTATCAGAGCTTTTGCTCTTAGTTGTTTGGTTCGAGATTGATACGGATTCAAGATTTTCGAAGAAAAGGTGTTGTTTTGACTGTTTTGATTCGTTTTGATTCTGTTCGGGTGTTTGGGTCTTTTTGTTTTTTCCGGAAATTCATCAAGTTCTTCGCGATATTCATCTAGTTCATAGGTTTTTCTGTGAAAAATCATTATAATTTGCTTGTTCGTTTCCTTTTGATAGTGTTTTTGAAAAGATAAATCAAGTTTTAAAATATTGAAACTGTCCCCCGTATCTTTAAAACTTTTAAAAGGATTGAAAAAATCATCAAATTTGGGAAAATTGAAACAACTGCACGTGTGTTGTTTTGGAAAGGTGAGACAGTTAGCTACAAGGATTTCAAGAAGTCTTCGCATAACCGGTTTCGACTCCACAAGAACATCACATAAGGTCTCGAGTCATCAATCTTCACGGTTTCGAGTCTCTCACTTAAAAGGTTTCGAGTCCACTTGATTGTTTCGAGTCGCAACCAGAGCTCAATTCATCACAGTCGCAACTTCGGTTCGTTTCGAGTTGGAGTTCTCGAGTCAGCCATATTCTTCTCGAGTCGCAACCACTATCTCGACTCACAACTTTACGGTTTCGTCAACATCACAGAGGTCTCGAGTCATTCATCATCCACGGTCTCGACTCCCTTCAAGAGAGGTCTCGAGTCAGCTGTTTTGAGTTCTTGAGTTGCAAACGTTTCGGTTCCGAGTCACCGCATTCGTTCCGAGACAGAGGTTTCGAGTTCGTCACTGTCGTAATCTTCAAGCTCATCCCTCATCATCGTCCAACCTCCATAACCACCTCCGATCACCCCTACCTCACCAATGTCTTCTCCGGTCATCTTCATCACCACCGGTAGTCATCATCACCATTTATCACTTCCGGCGACCACCACCGTTCAACCTGCAACTCACTGTTTTGAGTTCTCCGATCACCACCGCAGTTCATCGTCACCTCCTCCGTCTTCGTCCATCACCTCCGTCATATTCATAATAGCAGCGACCAGATTGAAAGTCTTGGCGGCTGTTTATATTTTGAAATTAGGGTTTCGGGGATTGAGTTACGAAGAAGAAGAAAGAACAGTGTTTTCGTTTGAACTGATAATAATAATAATAATAATAATAATAATAATAATAATAATAATAATAATAATAATATTCAAATCATTATATAATTATTACTCAATTATTAGGTCATCATTACTTAATTATTAATAATAACTAGGAATTAGTACCCGCCGCAATGCGGCGGGGTTCTTACATGCGAGCATCCGTCCTTGTATTCTTCTCCAACCTTCCAACTCGTAGTTATCTCATCGCACCGGGAAAAAAGCCGGATCTAAACGACACCAAAAGTGAGTTGTAAAGTAGTTTGGATGTGATTGTATAACTATGAAAATAACAACTTTGATGGGCAAAGTAAAAAAAACTGAACCGTCACTATCATGATTTTGACATTCATCTCTAGGTTGTACAATTGTTTTCTTGTATGGATAAAATAAGCTATATCCAGTGGGCCCAAGATTCCGTATACATACTATGTGGACTTTACAAGAAGCCCATGATACAAGTATGGAGCCCAAATGTAGCACACGAAACATAGAGGTCTTGGGCCTCATGTGTTTCGCCACCACCTCAGGTGTTTCGCCTCCTTTTCACGACACACACATAGTCAAAGTCAGTATATAAATAAAGGAAAGTCTACAAGTCGGTCAACAATATCAAGCATTTTTTGTCTTTAGCATTTAGCCAAACACCCCTACCCACCCAAAACATATAGCCAAACACCCCTACCCACCCGAAACACTACCCACCACCCACCCGAAACACCTTTCACCGAGGTGGAACCTTTAGCCTCTTTGTTTGACATTGGTGTACCTGAGTAAATTTTTTTTGAAAACCACCCAAAAATGTACAAGTGCTGATGCACCAAAAACTTGCTTCTTTATATAGGTTTTAATAATAATTATAATATTATTATGTTTTCTTTTAATATAAACTTAACTAAATAAAAAAAAAATCTCTCTTGATTAATTAAAAAAAAAGGGTTTGTTTGGTTTGTGGTAAAGATTTGACAGGTGTTTGTGGTGCGGTTCGGAAGCTGTTTCGTGCGTGTTACTAGGTGTTTGAGTTAGAAAATTTTCTATACGGTTACGATAAAAGCTAGACAAGGACCAGTAGTCGAGTTAGATTTGGATTTTGACACAGGTTATCAAAATCCATTTGAACTTTTACGCTGCGTCATGGCCAAAATGGATAAGGTCAGGGAGACTATTAAGAATTGGCCAAAGCTTAAAACTGTCAAAGAATATGCTGACTGGAAAGAGAAGTTTGAGTTGTTTGTGAAGAGTGAAGATATCAGAATGTGGTATTGTATGATAGATAGATATGTTGCTCCTACACGTCGTGTTGAAGGAAGGGTAAAAGTGATTTCTTATGAGATGATGGATGAATCTGAGAAACAGGTGGTTGATGCTGAGAAGAAAGCTTTAGCTGCAATAAAAATGTCCTTACCTGATGTCATCAAGCATACCTTTATGAAGTACACTAATTCAAATGATATGTGGGATGCATTAGAAAAGCGATATCAAGGGAATGCAGATGTTGTGGTAGAAGAGAAGAAGAAAGTTGTTGAGAAGAAGGAGACAGAAGTTTCAAAGTGCATGAATGCTGTGAATGAACTTACAACAGAGGTGAAGGTAACATCAGAACCTATAAGTCATACGTGTCATAATTGCACTGAACTACAGGGTAAAGTTAACAGACTATCAGAGCAAAACAAAATTCTGTTAGCTGATTTGGACAACAGCTTAATAGTTTGATTAATTAGTCTTTGGATATTTTGTAATGGGCTTAACATATTGGTTAGGGAGTTAATTAGTGTAATGGGCTAGGAGAATGGCCAAGCCCAGACCAAAGCCCAGTATGCAAACATGGTTGTAGTATATAAACAACATGATGCATTAGGGTTTAGGTTAGACACTAAGAGGAAAGTTAGAGAGGAGTGAGAAATCTACAGAGAGTGGCTGAGAGATTTCTTGTGGGTCTTGAGTTGATTGTAAACCTTGTGTTGGATAATCAATAGAAGACCCGATTGAAAGTGATTGTTACGTGTTCTCATCTTGATATTCTTGTTTCTGTTTGTTTGATTGATCAAGGGGATTCCGCACCCTTGATTGATTATCAATCTCGTTACGATCCACGGGATAGGGACCTACACCCATACTCATTTGGTTTACGAAACCTCATTCTATCTGATCTTCCGATTTAGGTCCGGTTTATTTACATAGTTACCTATATTAGGTGTCGTTTGATTCCGTGATCCCTCTAGCTTTGCTTGGTTGTTATTCAAGACTTCTAAGCATCCTCAAGTGAGTACATAGTCCCCTCTTTTACTGTTTTCAATGTTTTGGGGTGAAACATGTGTACCTATTTGTTATGTTCATGATTTCAAAGTATAAATTGATTATATATGTTAGTACTTATCTTTTGAAAAACTGAATAATTATTTATGGTTTAAACACTAATTTTTCAAAGATTATAAAATTAATTGTTGGATTGTACTTATTTTATACATTCACCAGACCGATTGGTAGTATGATATAGCGCTATAGGACAAGACACACCATTCCTGTTGTATGGAATGTCAGAAACCAATTTTTGCCCACATAGAGATTGCCTTTGTGGTATTTCTATAGTCTCTAAGGTGTAGTTTGATACACTAAGGTTTGAATGAATTCTAAATCACATTTTTTTGTATATTTTGTTATACTCCCAAAAGTATAGTTTGATATGCTCTCATATGTGATATTGTTTACCAAGGTATATTTGGATATACTATGTACAAAACCAACATATATTTGTTAATTACTAAAACATAGTTTGATATGTTATTTACAAAACCAAAGCATAGTTTAATATGTTATTTATAAAACTAAAGTATACTTATGATATACTACTGAAAACTATTATTTCGAAAACTAAAGTATATTTGATATACTATCTGTTGAACTATTTTGAAACTAAAATATATTTTAATATATTACTTATTTGACCTTCTTAAAACCAAGGTATATTTTTATATATACTACAAACCTTTTTATCAAAACATTGTTTTACAAACAACATATTTTATAGAAACTCATTTTACTTGGTTATTTAATTATCTATGCATTATTCTTTTATATCATCAAAATTTCTTATAAATTTTCGCATAATTTTTAAAAGAAAACATTTTTAGTTCATGACTACTTTTTGTTAAACATTCTTTTAAACTTACAAGTCATGAATCATGCATTAATAAAACCTATGTATCTCACAGGCATTTTTATGCTGACGTACCTATTTTTACACATGTTTCAGGTGCTGCTATGTGATGATTGTTGATACATGCTATACATAGGATGGACTCGTGCATTAGCGACTTTAAAACTTGAAAGACAATATTTGTATTTATTTGATTTGTAATAAAACAATGAGTTCAATAATGCAATAAAACAAAACTATTTGATCCATGGTTGTGAAACAATGATTCTGTTACGACACTCCCCGACGTTTCCGCCACGATTTGTTGTTTTACGTGGTCGGGGTGTGACAGATACTGGATATTACAATCGTAATCACTAAGAATTTCCATCCAGCGTCTTTGTCTCATATTCAATTCTTTTTTCCCAAAAACATATATTAAACTCTTATGATCGGTGAAAATGGTAAACTTACTACCGTAAAGATAATGTCTCCAAATTTTCAGGGAAAAAATTATGGCTCCTAATTCTAAATCATGGGTTGTATAATTTTCTTCATGATTCTTAAGTTGTCTAGAGGCATAGTCTATAACCTTTTGACGTTGCATCAACACAGATCCATAACCTAACTTAGAAGCGTCACAATAAACTACAAAATCTTCAGTTCCTTCTGGTAACGCTAGTATGGGTGCGTTGGTTAATCTTTGCTTAAGGATTCTAAAGGCTTCTTCTTGTTTTGGTCCCCATTCAAACTTAACAGACTTACAGGTTAGTTTTGTTAAGGGAATGGCTATTCTAGAAAAATCTCGGATAAATCTTCTATAATAACTAGCTAGTCCTAGGAAACTTCTAACCTCTGTTGGTGATTCAGGGACTTTCCATTTAGTAATTGCCTCGATCTTTGTGGGATCCACATGAATTCCTTCATGGTTAACTAAATGTCCAGGAAATTGCACTTCTTCTAACCAGAATTCGCATTTCGAGAACTTAGCATAAAGCTTTTTCTTTTCTCAGCAAATTTAGGAGTGCATGCAGATGCGCTGCATGTTCCTCTTTACTTTTAGAATAAATGAGAATATCATCTATAAAGATAATTATGAATTTATCCAAATATGGCTTACATATTCGGTTCATCATGTCCATAAATGCGGCTGGGGCATTGCTTAAATCAAATGGCATGACAGTAAATTTATAATGGCCATACCTTGTTCTGAAAGCGGTCTTAAGAATGTCCTCTTCCTGTACCTTTAATTTATGATATATTGAACATAAATAGATTTTAGAAAAGAATCGAGCTCCTTGCAATTGATCAAATAGATCATCGATTCTCGGTAATGGGTACCAATTTTGAATCGTGACTTTCTTTAATTCACGGTAATCAATGCACATTCGCATTGACCCATCTTTCTTTTTGACAAATAAGATTGGTGCTCCCCAAGGAGATGAGCTTGGCTGTATGAATCCTTTCTCTAGCAGTTCGTCTAACTGTTTCTTCAGCTCTTGCATTTCTGCGGGTGCTAATCGGTAAGGTGACTTGGCAATTGGTGTCGTTCCTGGTAGCAGATGAATTCTGAATTCGACTTCTCTGTCTGGCGGTAATCCTGGTAGTTCTTCTGGAAATAAGTCTGAAAATTGAGATACTGCAGGAATATCTTTTAATTCATTTCCCTTAGCGTGAATGATTAGGGAAATCATATACACTAGTGACCCTTTCCTAGCATAGCTTGCGGTTTTCATCACAGAGATGAATTTCGTGGGTTTAGTTGGCTTATCTCCATTAATTGTGATCTTTTCACCCTTTGATGAATTTACTTGGATTGACTTTTGATCACATAGAATACTGGCTTTATTGGCTATTAACCAATCCATTCCTAATACAATATCAAATCCTGCCAGATTCATTGGGTAAAGGTTTGCAATAAATTTTTGATTTAAAAATTCTATTCTTGATCCCTGCAAGATTTCAGTAATCTTAATGGATTCTCCATTTGCTGTTTCTACTATACATTCTTGTTGGAGTTTAGTTAATGGTTGATTGAAAAGTTTGCAAAATGAAGTATTAATAAAACTTTGGTTCGCACCAGAGTCAAATAATACTTTGGCAAAAACATCATTAACTGAAAACGTACCGGCAATCACGTCCGGAATCATTTTTGCTTCTTCGGCTGTCAGAACAAATGCTGGAGCTAGTTTCGGAAAATTTGGCTTAATATGGCCTTGTTCTCCATAATTGTAGCATATCTTATTGTTGGGTTTCTTCCTGCAGTCTTCTTTCTTATGTCCAGATATTTTGCAGAAATTGCAATATATGAAGTATCTCCCAGAATGCTTTCTTTTGCAGTACTTGCAGTAAGGAGTAGAAGTAGAACCTACATTTTTCCCACTGTTGGAATTACCGTAGCGAAATTCTTAGGTAAGCTTTTGAGCTAGGTTCTTTCTTTGGTTTTCATCTTGGGTACGCACTAGTTCATCCGTCAAGGTATTTGCTAGTTCTACAGCTTCTTCTATAGTTTGTGGTCTAGCTCCCTTGACTACATGTCCAATTTCACTAATTAATCCCCAGATGTAACGGGAGATTAACACTGGTTCTGGTGATGCTAGGGTTGGCACTATTCTAGCATATTCAAAGAATGTAGTTGTGTAACCCTTGCTGTCTACTCCAGTCATTCTTAGGTTTAAGAATTTATTGGCTATCTGTTTCTTTTCATTGGGAGGACATAATTTCCTTTCCACCATATTCTTAAACTCGTTCCATTCCATACTATAGACCATGTTACTTCCCCTAGACTGGAGGATAGTATTCCACCATTCTAGAGCTGCATTTTTAAATAAATTAGAGGCAAACATGATTTTATCTTCTTCTGCGCACTTGCTTATTTTGAAGACTGCCTCAGTCTTTTCTATCAAGCGTAGAGCTGCAATGGCCCCTTCATTGCCAGAGAATTCTATTGGTTTGCAGGACCAGAATTCTTTGTAAGAACAACCATAAGACATGGTTCTTCTTCTTTTTGGAATTGGCAGTTGAAGAAAGGGTCCATTGTTCACGCTGTGACTAGGTTCAGTATGGGTTCGCTTACTTCCACTATTATTGTTATTATTTTCTGCTTCCCTAATATTTTGGATGATTGCTGACATAGCATCTCTAATTCCTTGGGTTACAATGTGTCGAATTTCAGTGTTATTTATTTGATTAGCATTATTCTGGTTTTCCTGATTTGCTGCGTCGACCATCTGAATTATAAAAAATTACCAAGTATTAATATCGTAAGACAATATCCAATGCAAACAATCACACAACAAGCATATTGATCCAAAATCGTCGAACATTGCGACCTTTACTCTATTATATATATATATATATATATATATATATATATATATATATGCGTCTAGTACAAACCATAACTGGAAAATTAAAATACAATACTAGTAGGCATCAATAGCTATAAGATTATCATATATATATATTTTTTATCATACAAACATATTATATATATAGGGTCAGGATTTAGAGAGAACGGTGAGAAGTGTGCGAACGGTGAGAACGATTTTGGTGGTGACATGTGGAACTGATGCTAAATTACCCTAAGGGGTAATATTGTCAAAAAAACCCACTCACATGAACTGGGTGTTCAAATAAAACGCCATAAAAACACCCAATTCAGAAAAACGCCATGAAAAATACCCAGTTAAAAACGCCATAAAACACCCAGTTCAGAAAAACGCCATGAAAAAACTCAGTTGAAAACGCCATAAAACACTCAGTTCAAAAAAACGCCATGAAAATGCCTAGTTAAAACGCCATAAAAACACGTAGTTCAGAAAAAACATTGTTAGAAATGTAGGCTTAGAAAACAAATGCAGTATGCAAGCAATGCAGAATAGAGCAGCAACAGATGCTCTATTATTTGATGCGCTAATCAGATAATAGATGCTCAAGTGATAGATGCTCTAATCAGATGCTCTAGTACTAGATGCTGTAACAGATGCTCTAATATGTGGCATGCGTTATTATGTGGGATGCGCTATTATGGAGTAAGTTCAGAAATATGCCATGAAAATACTTAGTCTAAAACGCCATAAAAAACTCGGTTCAGAAAAACGCCATAAAACCCAGTTAATTTTTTTTCGAAAAGTATATCAATAGTATACTCGTTGGAAAGATAAAAAAAAACGCTGAGTTTTATGGTGTATTTTTTTCGAAAAATAATCACGTATAAAAAAGTTATTGTCGTTTAAATATGATGGGGGAAAATGGCATGTGATTAGCATGTGCACATTTGCTTGGATCTTCCTATTTTGCCCCTCCTGGTAGTTCCATGGCCCCTATTATTTACAAAAAGGTCACCGCATCAATCTAAGCCACAAACCACTAAGATCTTGTGGCTGAGAATCGTTCTCACTGTTCTCACACTTTGAGGCGTTCTCTCCTGATCTTGTTCCTATATATATATATATATATATATATAGAGGAAGGTTAACGTACATTACGGCTTAACGTACATCACGTACGACAGGTAATTACGCACGCTCATTTTAAAATCACGCACGTTATAACTCAAAAATCCAAAATCACGCATGTTGAAACACAATAATCACGCATATTGAAAACATTAATCACGCATGTTATATAACTAATCACGCACGTTGTTGTACGTGAAGTACGTTAAGCCGTAATGTATGATATACTTTTTCTATATATATATATATATATATTACTACTACTTAATGGGGATCCATCCAATATTGCATATTACGCTCGTCATACTTCCAGACGAGCCTTTCACCTATTTGTCTCATTCTCTCACTTCCTTCTAATATCTCCTCACCAAAGGTTCGGAGTTCTTGCACATTCTCAGTACTCATGGGTGGTGCGGGTGCTAGTATGGGGTCAGGGTATTGTTGCATCGGTTCCTCTCGTGGGTATGGGTTCTCTAGAATCTCCCTGATATATTGGTCATTATCAAAATAAGGGTCTAGAGGATCCAAGTTTGGGTAAGGTGCTACTAGGTTTTGCATGGGCTCCTCTATTGGGCAAAGTTGTTGGTAATCCGTGTGGTCGTCAAACCAGGGGTCATAGTCTGGAGGGTGGGGTGTTGGTATCCTAGGAATCTCGGCTGGGTCAAAAGAAGGTGCTAGAATTTGGTCTACTGGGTTTGGCTCAATTTCCATGGGTTGTGTGGGAAATAGTGGTAACGGCTGGGGTGCTATTAGTTGTTCCAGATTAGGGTCGGCAGCGGTAGCAGCTAAGATATGAATATTAGCTAGTCTCCTATTGAGTATATCCTGGGTTTGAACATTCATTTCTCTATTGGCCGCTGCTAAGGCCCGCTGTTGTTGCAATTTTCTCATCCTCTTTCTACGTTCATGAGCTCCTCTACTGAACCATCCTCTCTTCTTAGGAGGGAATGGCTCCTCAGATTGTGCTTTGAACACGAAAATCCCTTCTTCAGTATCAGCCGAATACCCCGAGGGGGTAGGCTGAGAAGAGGTGCCTTCGTCCCTAGGTGAATTGGACTGTTGATGGTAAGCGTCCGAAGGTCCTTGGTCACTCATACTGTAAACTAACAAATTGTCAAATAACACAAAATAATAATCTACATGTATGCACATAATCTCATTAATTATTTCCTAACAAAGCTGATAATATCAATGTCAGCAGAACACTTCTTTGGCTGAAATCAGTGGCCGTGGCTCTGATTCCACCTTCTGTCGCAACCCCCGACCCCTGCCTCGGGAGGCGGGCGGCCGCGGCCTACTCAGAGATGGTGGTATCGGTGTTTATCATTATTTGGCAACGGAATTTACATCAGGACCGTAGTTAGGAAATATTTTATCAGAGTAAAACACCACATTTTTATAATAAACATATTGGGATAAACCCAAGTTTTTATTACAAACATGTTTATATGGATAAACCCTATTTTATTGAATAAAACATCTTTCTTTATTTAGGTAACTTTTATAGCCACATTTTCCAAGCCTTCAGTGCTCTCCAGCTGGCTTCTATTTTGGCTTTCACATTTTGTTACCTGAAACGCGTTTTAAAAACATTTGTCAGTGGGAAATACTGGTGAGTGAATCCCAATTTATTCAAGAAATATTTTATCCTTTAACAGTATTGAGAGCGATTACAATGTTTACATCTACACAATTACTCATTCAGTACTGTCAATCCATGACTGGTGGGTCATATTACTCATTGGCTATCTCGTTGTCCAACGGTAACGTGTTCCACATTTTGTATACAAAACCCCAACATACCGGTAGTAATTGAAGAATTACAAAGACTCAATCACTACTAATCACATTGTAAATATTTAAGTTTTTGTAAAATCAATTTGCAAAAAGGTTTACAAAAAGGAGATTACTCACATTGCTAGTTTAGACTTTTGCCTGTGATTTCCTGGTTATAATCTAATAAATTAAACAACACATATGTGTTAGTATAATAACCCAATATTTACATTAGTTATACCATCACCGAGACTGAACTCCAACGACTATGTCGGGCATAACCTCGACAGCCGTTACGGAGCGCTAGATCAATCAGACAACGTATCTAATACGTAACCGGGGGTTAAAATACTTACAGCGAGGCAGAACTTCGCTATTTTAGTGGGTATAATACCCGATTATAGTGTCTAAAATTCAGAATTAGAGAGAGAATCACGAAATTTGAGCGACGTAAACAGAAGGCCGATCGATCCAATTTATAGGATTTGATTCTGGCTTTCTCGCGACCCGCGTAAGAAACAGAAGGGGTCTTCGCGGCCCGCGACGTAGGTCGGGTTGGCCCTAGCCTTGTCTGGTCACACACATAGACTCGACACGAAGCTGCCACATGGCAGCACCGGGTGAGGCTGCGTAGCTAAGTTGTCGCGCCCCGCGTAAGCCGAAGGCTAAGCCTTCACGGCCCGCGAGCGCCACAGGAATTTCTTTTTTATTTAATTTTTATAAAAATAAAGGTATTTAGGGTCACATTTCGTATACGGGGTGCGTTTTAAGATGTATAGGGACATTCTAACTATTTTCGGGGTGTCGGAAATATTTTAAGAGGGTTGTTATACAACCTCTAAACCATTCTTGTACTCGCATTCACCTACTAGATTGTTCGTTCACTCTCATACCTTCGTTGTTCCCAGTTATTTTTGGTTTTTTTACAAACCTCGTTTACAAGAAATTGGTTTAAACGCTCGAAACCTAAAATACTTTTTCTTTTAAAGCTTTCTTACAACCTACGAAGCGACCACACTTTTCATCAAAATGCATACCATTTTATACGAAAGTTTTCTTTCTTAGATAGCATATTTTAAAATACCTCTCCATTTGGATTATTTAAACTTGTTTAAGCCCACTTTGCCTATACACACATAAACCTTTTACTTATGATTAATGTCTCAAAACTTATTATGAACAAACTCTTTTCACAACCATATCCCTTCGTTCCTCAACGATTTTATGCATCCTTCCCAACACGTCTCAAACTTCAAAATCTCAATTTTAGTCAATCATTCTTTTTAACCAAAATGCCTTTTTCAAAGTCTTCCTCTTGAAGAAATTTCGGGACGAAATTTCCAAAAGAAGGGATACTGTAACGCCCTGCTTTTTCGTAACTTTCCCTATTTAGGAAGCATGTCTTGTATTTCCATTTTTGGAAGCTCGTTTCCTTTGTAATCGTGTTTCGTTTCAATCTATTGTAAATCCGAGACTTTGATCATAAAGAATTTAATCTTTCGTGTGAATTATTCATTGTTTATACATTAATTCGTGCATTTGTTTGATACATGAATCGTAATTCGCTTAAACGTAAGTTTAACTCGTAAACATTGATCGTGTATTCGTAATTCTCAAATCTCCATACATTCAAATACTTGGTTATTCGATTGTAAGATTAAGTTATATGTTTTCACTTTATTATACCTAATCATAAATCAAACATACTTTTACATTTGATATGTTACATATATGTAATTTTATCACACATTTTGGTACTTTAAAACATGTTTAATATGCACTTTAGACCTTGATAACATGTGAATTATACACCAAACATTATGTAACATCTTATTTATATAAAGTGCATCTCATTTATACATTTTATTACATTTAAACAACAATATATATATATATATATATATATATATAAAGGTAGAGGATCCTGTACAAAGTTCAACTTTTGTGAGAAGTGTGAGAAATAATTTGGGAATGACAAGTGTCCTTTATCTTAATTAATTCAAAAGGGTGTATTAGTAATTTTTCATTCTTATCAATTAATTGATTCCAAGATAACTGCCAAAAAAACTGGCGATGAGATATTTTAGGGATTCTTTCGAATTTTAGTGTTTTATCAATTAATTTCATGTACGCATCATTCTTTATCAATTATAATTGTTTTGGTGTTTTATCATGAACAGAGTTATATTTTTTATATTTAGATGTATAGTGTCATAAGGATGATCAATAGTGTTATATTATGTACAGACATCTTAATTTCCTTTCATAGTGTTATATACATTAACAGTGTTAAATGTATAGTGTTTTATCCCCAATCAATAGTGTTATATACTGTACAGACATCTTAATTTCCTTTCATAGTGTTTTATCCCCAATCAATAGTGTTATATTCTTTACAGACATCTTAATTTCCTTTCATAGTGTTTTATCCCCAATCAATAGTGTTTTATACATTGAATTGTTTAGGGTAAGTTTTTGTTTTAGTGTTTTATCATTAACATTGTTATTTTTTTTATATTTATATGTATAGTGTTTTATCCCCAATCAATAGTGTTATATTATGTACAGACATCTTAATTTTCTTTCATAGTGTTTTATCCCCAATCAATAGTGTTATATTCTGTACAGACATCTTAATTTTCTGGTTCATAGTGTTTTATGATTATTAACTGATTTAAATCAACAGATTATTGTTAATTAAACTGTATAGTGTCTTACAATAGTCAAGGAAATCGGATGATCAACTTTTAAAGGGAAGTCGCTAGTTTTTAGGAGAATAATGGGGGTTTTGGTTGTGTAGGATACAGTTACCATATTTGAAACATCCGAAAAGACACTATTGCCCTTCAATTTTACATAAGGTCCTTCTAATTAAAACACAATTTACATTTTTATACCCTATTGATCTCAACCATTAGATCAAATATCCAATGGTTTAAAACATTTCTTACCCTTCTCACATTTTAAACACTTTTTACCATATCCCTACCCTATATATATATATATATATATATAAAGCTGTTAATAACAGCTTGCGACCAGCCCTTATGACTGGGTTTTAGTTGTTTTTTTTACTAACCAACCTTCAATTACTTGTATATCGTAAATACATATTATGCTTCACTAAAATACATTAATTATATGTCACACAAAGAAAAAAAAGGGTATTTTATGGCTGTTAACAACCTTGGGCTGGGTTTAATGGACTTGTTTCAATGATTAACCCTACTAAACACTCCCAAGGCCCAACCCAATGAAACCCTAATCCATCCCCTATATAACCCAAGCCTCCTCCAAGCATTTTTCACTTTCTAAACACTCCCCATTCACTCTCAAACACTCCAAATCACGGCTGAGATCAAGAGTTCGAGCAGATTCAGTACCTCTTACAAAAGTGAACATAACTAACTCATTTCTTAACCGTTTTACTTGATTCTTTTTCCTACTTACTTGGATTGACCTTAGGAACATTTCCACAGGTTTTCCATGGAAAACCAAGGTCTGGAATGTCACCAAAAAGGCTCCAAAGTTGACTGATCTTTCTATTTTTGATTCAATCTTTGTTAAACTTGATTAAACTTGAGTTATCTGATCTCAAACCTATGTCCTTATGCTCATAACCACTTCTATGGTTAGTTGGGCTTAAAAACAAGGTTGAGACATGTAAAAGTAGAGGTGTAAACCTCACAAACTTTCTGTTTTGTTTAAGGGTTTAACCCACAAGTGATGTTCAAGCCTAAAGCATGATGATTGTGTGATTTAGGATTAGCTTGGGCTATCCTACTTGAAAATCCACACATTGCTTGATGTTTTCTCATAGATTAGTTGTCTTATTTCCTTTCTTATTGTATGTTCATGACCCTCCTTGAATGTTCATAATATCAAGAGTAGTGGTGAACACCTAGAGGTACCTAAATGGAAGACTTATTCTTCCTACCTCCTACATGACTTCTATGATAAACAAAGAGGCACCTAAATGGGGGATTCATCCTCCTACCTCATGCTTGACATATATGACTATATGAACATTATATAATACTTATATATTATCCAAATAATCGAACCTTTGATGATGAATTTGTGTTCATTTGTCAAAGTATTAGATTACATCATCTAAGACTTAATAACTTGTTATGATTCTAATGGGTAATTTACCCATGAAAGCATTCTAACCCTTGGGGTTTCATAGTGTCAAACAAGAATTATATGACTAGATGATTACTTTTGCATATGTAATTTCTATATTCCTTTTAAATTCTGAATCTCGACTCTAAACATACCTTGAACTTTAACCCTTTTACATTCGTCCTCCTAATCTCATACACTCGTCAACACTTGGATAATCGTAAGACCTAGCAATTTTGTGAGTACAGTTTACCCATTTTCCTTTTATCACACTTTGGGTGCAACATGTTTCACTTGTTAAAATACACGATTCACAAACATGCTTTATTCAATCAATCCTTATACATGTTTTGTTATGCTTAAGTTCATGCTAGAATTCATACTATTTGTTAACCCGCCTTAACAATTATAGCGCTATAGGAGTAGCACACCACCCGACGGGGTTTTGTTAAGTTATATTCTTTAAAGTCTCGATATTGCTATATCGAGGGATGCTATTATTCATACTTTACGGTCTCGATATTGCTATATCGAGGGATGCTATTATTCTTGTGGACACTTGGGTTTGACTTTTAGTTTTGCATGATAGTTTGACCTTGTATACCAAATTGCTATGTTGGATTGAAAATACTTTTTATACATTTGTCACGAGTCTAAAATTAGTGTACTCGTCAATACCTTTGTATTGAACTATGCTTTTAAAACATGTTGCAGGTTTAACGATGATGTTGGTGATGCATGGAATCTAGTAGGATGCTTAGATACACACTTTAAATTTTGTACTCCTATTGTATTGTATTTCATTATTCATGTTGTTGTATTTGCTTCAAATCCTTGTAATTGACTCTTTAGAAATGAAATGAAAATTTTTATTTAAATACTTGTCACAATTATCAGTGTTATGATGTCTCGAGCAATCTATTTCGTCTCACTCCGATGTTTCCGCCATCGGTTGGGGTGTGACAACTCCCTTCCCTTTTAGATCATTGGAACCACCCAAATAAAAACCATCAAATCTAACATATACTTATGTTTGCCAATTGTAAAATGTTACGTTGGAATTTAAAGGAATCAAATGTATAGAATGTGCAAGCTCGAACTGTCACTACCAAAAAACAATCACCCAATCTGCATCTCCAACCACCCATCAGGCATCAGTAACACTTAATCTCCAAGTTATCTAAGAATATGCAAAACCCAATCTGCATCTCCAACCAAAAACCTCCACTATCACTACCAAAAACAACCATCCAATCTGTATCTCCAACCAAAAACCCAATCTGCATCTCCAACCAAAAACCCAATCTGCATGTCACCACTGTCTCGACATCACCACCACAACCACCCGACAACCACGATCTGCTCCACCCCATCTCCACATGTTCACTTTTATCGTTCATTGTCTCCCAATCTCTGTTAGGTTGCAAATCAGATCTAAAACAGATCTACGATGGTGAATCAGGAAAACGACTAGTGGCGACGCTCAATTCAGCACCACTGGCGATTAGTGGCGGTGGCATCCAACGACAATTAGTAACTTCAGGCGGTGACAAGCTTCAGGTGACAGGTTGTGAGACGGATATCAGTGAGTTGATAGCTGGGATACGGTGGTGGTGGCTGGATTTATTAGTGGTGGTGGAGGTTAGTTGAATATACAGAGAGAGAGAGAGAGATGGCTGAGATTCTAGGGTTAGGTTAGAGATTTGGGGGAGATGATGTTATATATGTAACTTTTTAGTTTTATTTATTAAGAAAATTTTAAATAAAAGTGTGAAATGACCATAATACCCTTAAGTGAATAGATTTAACTTAAATTTTTAACCTGGTTAGTCTTAAAGGACGAAAGGTGTAATGAGTTTTCCAAATAAAGGATTATGACTATAATTATTGAAGTTAAAGGTCACCTATTGCAACCCATTACAAACATAAAGGATGAAAAGTGTAATTTACCCTATATTTTATCTGATAAATCCATCTACACCCAATTGGTTTTCTACCAACTGGCAATTCAACTAAATCCCATGTTTTATTCCTGTTTAAAGCCTCTATTTCTTCATTCATGGAATTTATCCAATTTGGATCATTACATGCCTCAAAATAATGTTTAGGCTCTACAGATTTATTAAGTACAGACGCAAAACAGAAATTTTCATGAGAAAGATGTGAGTAATTGACAACCTTTTTTTATCCATATTTAACCTTTCCCTCTATTATAAAATCAACCAGTTTTCTAGTTAACAAAGAACTTCTGGTTGACCTACGAACACCAGTTGAAGGAACATTAGAAGTATTCATTCCATCAGTGTAACACCCCAAATTTCATATGACATGTTATAATGTTTAATCGCAATACTTTAGCGAAAAGAAATGGTAAACATGAATTTTACCATTATTAAGATTTATACCATTTAACAATCAAAAATCTTAATATGCATTAAGATTTAGCAAGCTAGTATGTAATATGAGGTAAAGTGATATGTTTTAAAAGATGGGGGGGGGGGTTAAAATGAAAATTGTGTAATTAAAACCCTTATCAAAAAATGCCCAGTGATAGAAGTGTGTGTGTGTGTGCGATCGTGAGAGAGAGACCAGGGGAAAACTCTTTCCCTTAAACCCTAACATCCTAAATTTAATCAAATTGAAAGTGAAATCAGTGGTTAATCCAATGCATGAGTTAGGAATGTTCATCCCCTAAGTGATTTTAATATCAAGTAAGTTTAATTTCATGTTTTTCTGAAATCTTATGAAGTGAGTTATGTGAAATTTATGATCTTTGTATGAAATCGAACCTAAATGTTAGATTCTATGAACAAATAGAGGCTATATTATTGTCATTTTGATTGTATTGGTAGTTTGCGGGTAAAACCCACTTGAAATTGTAAGTTGATGAAATTTAGTAAAGCTATGGATGAATTGGATGATGTTGAAATTAAACTCATGTTATAGAAGGTGTTTAGATAGGTAATTTGATATGAATCATATGAAGTATAGTTATCATATTGATGGTACATGTTTAGGGTAACCCATTGACGATATTAGGATGAATGTGCCATAACTACTTGTACATCATGCTTATTAGAAAGTACGCCCGCCATGTGTTCGATGAAATGTCTAAATTAATGTAATTGTGATTTTACATGAAAATTTGCTAAATTGATAAAATATGATTATGGTGGGAATGCATATGGTTCATAAACGTTATATTGTATGACAAAGAATATGAGAATAATGAAATTTTCGAAAGCTAAGTATATGAAGTTGTGATGTATAGAAACACAGAAGGAAGGAGGAGCAAGTCATTCTATAGCGCAAGAAACGCAAGATCGCGGTAAGTTATGAACTTAATCCTTTCTTATCTAGTTCTATGGATAATAGTTAGTAAATTAATATTAGCGTTGAGTTGTGTGCTTGTTCATGAAAAAAGTTTTGATATGTTGAATGTTAGAAAAACGGTTAAGTAGCAAGATAGTAACGGATGTATATTAACCACGCAAGTGGTACTAAAAATTGTACGGGAAGTGGGATGTGAAATGGCTTAGAAATGACTTGTTATAAACGGGTCAAAAAATGATAAAGTTATGACAAGAATGTATGATAAAGTTTTCCGTTGTAAACAGGATAATTTAGACATGTATGATTGAATAGCGATGTTGTTTGAGTATGGACTCATTATTAGTGGGCCGAATGGACGTATGTATGAATGTTATTGAAATGTTGGAATGAAATAAAGTTAATGGAATTAATGTCAAATGGGAAGAATGCTTTACACAAGAAATGTCAACGAATGGGTAAATTGCAAATGGGTCGAATAAGAGGATATAATGAATGTTAAGAATTTTTGTTTGGTATTATGAACTAATGAATGTTTGATGTTGTGTATGATAGGTAAATCACATGCTTGATTGCGGCGTCCTTGGATCGAACACACTCTATAATGTCCATTTATGCGCTTCCGGTTCAAGTTGACTTTATAATGGGTCAAAAAAAAAAAAAAAACTTATTGTGTAATGTAAATGTTATACTTTTGTTAGGATGGTTGTATTAATTTGAAGTCTTTAAGTTTTAAATTGGGCATTTTGGATAAAAATGCTTTTGATTAAACTCGTATGGTCGAAATTTTGTATCTTTAGAAAAGTGTCTTAGAACATGTTTTAAGTGTTGTTATTGAAAGCAGGGTATTAACTATAATGCGAATGGGCCATTCCCAATTTTTTTTTTTAAATTTGTACGATATTTATATTACTTGTCGAATGTGAAAAATGGGCGCCACAAGTTGGTATCGGAGCTCAGGTTTGAGGGATTCAAGTATTAGAGCAAAAAAAAATGCTTGAACTCAAACCGAAAGCTCGTATGAAGGTGTGTTCGTTCCGAAGCGCTATGCAAGTAAGTAAATAGTAAAGTTGATTATGTTTATAGTTAGAAATAAATAGGAATTTATAGGTTATTTGTTTATAGACTGAGTATTAAGGTAAATGATGTTGTTAAACGGGGCCGTGTTTAAATTACGGACACGTTGGAAAAAGAATCGAGTAAAATGGACTAGTAGAACTATAGATATGAGGTTTTAAAGTTAGTATTTTAGAAAAAAGTTAGAGCTGGGCAATTGCAGCAACACAAAACTGATCATTCTGTGAATAAGGGGGCGTCGCACTGCGCGACACCTAAATGGAATCACAGTCGCGTCACGTGACAGCGGTCGGGCCCCACGACAGCTAGAAGGCTATCCTTCACGGCCCGCGAGGGCATCAATTGCTGGCGATTTTTTTCTGATTTAATTGTTTTGAATACGGGACTTGTTTTAAATAATTTCTAAGGCCTCGTAAGCAACGTTTAAGGCAATTTTCATGTTAAGAATAATGAGGAAAGGTATATATGAATGATGAGAAGGAAAAATTGTTACGATCAAGGATTATGATCTACGCGATACGACATGATCGTCAATGACGATAACGTATAAAGTATGTATTGTAAATTAAATGTAGTATGCTAGCATGAGTTCAAACGTGATGAAGAAAAGTATAAAAAGAAATTTAATGAATGAAATGAATGTTTTATGTCGATGGCGGACAACATAAATGTGAATGATACCGAGGCGGCACAACAAGATATGATAAACGAAAGAATTGTGGAAGAAATTAAGAAAGTAATTGAGGCTAGTATTCCTCGACTAGCTCAAGAGGTTGAAGGGCAAGTATTGGGGGTAGTGGATAACTTAGTGATGTCCAAGGTTGAAGAATTGAAGGAAATGATCAATGAACTACGAACGAAGAAAAGCACTCGGAGGTGTACGTATAAGGAATTTATGGCATGTAACCCCTTGCCATATAAAGGGGAAATTGACCCAATAGCCTATCAAAGATGGATTTCAAGTACCGAGGCGGTGTTTGTAAGAAGTAGATGCGAAGTGGAGGATCAAGTAATGTTTGCTACGGGTCTTCTCCAACTTAGAGCAAAGGATTGGTGGGATGCGTATTCTAAGGAATTAGGGGATGATAAAGTACACACGTTAACGTGGCAGGATTTCATGGAACCGTTTCTGAAATATCATTGCCCACAATCAGCGATTGATCGGATTCAAGAAGACATCTTACGTCTTCCACAAAAGGATGAGACGATAGATGAGATAACAAATATGTTCCTTGACAAGCTGAAGTTTTGTGGGGAGATAGTGGGGGCTGAGAGGAAGAAGATTTTACGTTACCATGATATGTTAAAGGCTGAATATCGTGAGTTCATAATCCCTCCAAGTGTGAGACGCTAGATGAATTAATTAACTGGGCAAGAAATAGGGAGACTGAACTTAAGAGGCAGGTCTAATGGGGAGAGAAAAGGGTGGCGGAGAAGTCTTCGAACCCGAACCCATCAAAGAAATCAAGATTTCAAGATCAAACTAAGAAAGTGAAAACAAGTAGTGGAATCCCGACTTGCAAGACATGTGGGAAACACCACTCGGGTGAGTGCTTACTCGGAAAGAAAGGATGCTATAAATGTGGGCAAGAAGGACACCCGTACTACAAGTGTCCCAATAATCCAAAGACGTGCTACAATTGTTATCAGACGGGGCATGTTAAGGCGGAATGTCCAAAAATCCAGCAAGCAAAGAAAGAAGGAAAGAAAGAGGAGCCATCTAAGGCTCGCAGAAGGATGTTTCAGATAACATCGGAAGAAGCAAAAACTCACTCGGAGGTTGTTTCAGGTATATTTTTAGTAAATTCCATCCCTGTTAATGTTTTATTTGATTCAGGGGCTAGTAGGTCATTTGTTTCGAATGAGTTGTTATGTCATCCATCGTTTAAGCTTGAAAAGATGTCTATGCCCTTAGAAGTGGAAGTAGCCGATAGTAAGAGTTATCTACAGCATGATGTATGTAGAAACTGTAAGATCTTAATTGAAGATGAGGAGTTTAGTATAGATCTTATTCCGATGTGTATGGGGGAGTTTAAAGTAGTAGTAGGAATGGATTGGCTAGCCCAAAATCATGCTGAAGTACAATGCGAAAAGAAAGTCATTCATGTAGTAACTTCGGAGGGAAAACGGGTAAATATTCAAGGGGATAGGGTCGTCGAGTCAAAACTTTGTTCTATAGTCGAAGCCGTCAAATATGTAAGAAACTGGGGTAGGGCGTATTTATCTTACGTGATAGATACCAACCGAGGTGTTCCAAAGCTTGAAGACGTGAATGTAGTGAATGAATATCCGGAAGATTTACCGGGGCTTCCGCCTGAGCGAGAAGTGGAATTTAAAATAGAGCTTAGCCCGGGTGCAAAGCCGGTAGCTAAAGCCCCTTATCGGTTGGCCCCGACCGAAATGAAAGAATTGATGACGCAACTCCAAGAGTTGCTCAATAAAGGTTTTATTCGACCGAGTGTTTCGCCATGGGGAGCACCCGTATTATTCGTGAAGAAGAACGATGGTTCGATGCGAATGTGCATCGACTATCGGGAGTTGAATAAGTTAACGGTGAAGAATTGTTACCCGTTGCCCAGAATTGATGACCTATTTGACCAGCTTCAAGGGGCAAGTTGGTTTTCCAAGATCGATCTACGATCGGGTTATCACCAACTACATGTACGAGAAGAAGATGTGCAGAAGACTACGTTTCGAATGCGGTATGGACATTACGAGTTTTTAGTGATGTCCTTTGGGTTAACGAACGCACCAGCTGCATTTATGGATCTAATGAATCGGGTGAGCCGGCCTATGCTTGATAAGTATGTAATCGTTTTCATTGATGATATACTAGTATACTCCCGAAGTGAAGCAGAGCATGTTTCACACTTACGTGATGTATTGGAAACGCTTCGCAAGGAAAAGTTTTATGCAAAGTTCTCGAAGTGTGCCTTTTAGCTTAGAGAGGTACAATTTTTGGGCCACGTAATCGACGCGGACGGTGTTCATATGGACCCATCCAAAGTAGATGCAGTGATGAATTGGGTACCCCCGAAGAGTCCAAGCGAAATAAGAAGTTTTCTGGGCTTGGCTGGGTATTACAGAAGATTTATCCAGGATTTCTCCAAGATAGCCTCACCTATGACGAAGTTAACAAAGAAGAGTGAAAAGTTTATATGGGGCGAAGAACAAGAAAAAGCGTTTCAGACATTGAAGGAAAGCTCTCAAATTCTCCGGTGTTGACATTACCGGATGGAACGGATGATTTGGTAGTGTATACTGACGCCTCCCGCCAAGGTTTAGGATGTGTACTAATGCAAAGGGGCAAGGTTGTTGCTTATGCTTCAAGACAACTCAAGCAACATGAAAACAATTACCCAACTCATGACCTAGAATTGGCGGCGGTCGTATTCACCTTGAAGATATGGAGACACTACCTATATGGGGTGAAATGTACAATTTACTAGGATCATAAAAGCCTCAAATACTTTTTCAAACAGAAAGATCTTAATATGAGGCAACGAAGATGGTTGGAAAGCATTAAGGATTACGATTGTGACATTCATTATCATCCCGGGAAGGCTAATGTAGTGGCGGACGCTCTAAGTCGAAAGGAGTACCCGCCTCCGATTCGGGTAAAATCTATGAAGATGGTAGTCACTTCTAAACTCCTTGAAGAAATTCGAGAAGCTTAAACTAAATCTTTGAATGCCGATGACTCGAAGAAAGAAAGGACGAAAGGATTTATTCACGAATTAGAAGAGAATGCGAATGGTATGACCGAATCTGGATACCTCGGGAATGTGATGTGAAAGAATTACTTTTGAATGAGGCTCACAAGTCTCGATACTCCATTCATCCGGGAGCTACAAAGATGTATCGAGACTTGAGAATGAATTACTGGTGGCCGGGAACGAAAAGAGTCATTGTCAAGTATGTTGCTAAGTGTTTGACGTGTTCTCAAGTAAAGGCCGAGCACCAAAACCATATGGAAAGTTGCAGCCGTTGGAGATACCAGTGTGGAAGTGGGAACATGTAATGATGGATTTGGTGACTAAACTTCCTAAGACAAGGAAATGGAACGATGCTATTTGGGTAGTCGTTGACCGACTAACCAAAAGTGCACATTTCTATTTCTTACCCATTCGGGAAACCTATAATTCGGAAAAGATGGCGGAAGTTTATACGAATGAGATTATATCTCAACATGGGGTTCCGATGTCTATAGTGTCCGACCGGGATACCCGGTTCACATCTCGTTACTGGAGGAAGTTTCACGAATAATTGGGGACCCAGTTATATATAAGCACCACCTACCATCCACAAACCGATGGTCAGTCGAAACGAACTATCCAAACATTAGTTGATATGCTAAGGGCGTGTGTTATGGATTTCGGAGGAAGCTGGGATGATCATCTACCTTTGGTAGAGTTTTCATATAATAATAGTTATCATAACATCATAAAAATGGCCCCTTACGAAATGCTCTATCGAAGGAAATCTAGAACCCCAGTTTGTTTGGGGGAAGTGGGTCAGTGCGAACTCGCGTCAAAGGATGTAGTAGCCGAAACGAATGAGAAGATTGATATGGTTAGATCAAGAATAAAAGCAGCGCAAGATAGACAAAAGTCTTATGCGGATAGGCGAAGGCGACCAATTGAGTTCCAAGTGGGAGATTATGTCTTACTAAAAGTCTCTCCATGGAAAGGGATAATTCGTTTTCGTAAACGAGGAAAGCTAGGTCCTCGATACATTGGACCATTTAAAATACTCGCCCGGGTCGGGTCAGTAACGTACCAGTTAGAATTACCTCCCGTGTTGGATGAAATTTATAACACTTTTCATGTATCGCAACTGCGGAAGTGCCTCGCGGATGAGACGGCATACGTGCCTTTGGATGATATTGAAGTGGATGAGAAGTTGAATTATGTTGAAAGGCCCGTCGCAATAAAAGATTTTAAAGTGAAGCACCTCCGCAACAAATTCGTTCGACAAGTGTTGGTTCAATGGCAACACCGGAAGGGATCGGATCTCACGGGGGAAGCGAAGGATGATATGCGAAAGCACTACCCAGAGTTATTCGGTATGTATTCTGGTTTCGGGGACGAAACCTTCTTTAAGGGGGGTAGACTTGTAACACCCCAAATTTCGTATGACATGTTATAATGTTTAATCTCAATACTTTAGCGAAAAGAAATGGTAAACATGAAATTTTACCATTATTAAGATTTATAGCATTTAACAATCAAAATTATTAATATGCATTAAGGTTTAGCAAGCTAGTATGTAAATATGAGGTAAAGTGATATGTTTTAAAAGATGGAGGGGGGGGGGTTAAAATGAAAATTGTGTAATTAAAACCCTTATAAAAAATGCCCAGTGATAGAAGTGCGTGTGTGTGTGTGCGATCGTGAGAGAGAGACCAGGGGAAAACTATTTCCCTCAAACCCTAACATCCTAAATTTAGTCAAATTGAAAGTGAAATCAGTGGTTAATCCAATGCATGAGTTAGGAATGTTCATCCCCTAAGTGATTTTCATATCAAGTAAGTTTAATTTCATGTTTTTATGAAATCTTATGAAGTGGGTTATGTGAAATTTATGATCTTTGTATGAAATCGAACCTAAATGTTAGATGCTATGAACAAATAGAGGCTATATTATGTACCATTTTGATTGTATTGGTAGTTTGGGGGTAAAACCCACTTGAAATTGTAAGATGGTGAAATTTAGTAAAGCTATGGATGAATTGGATGATGTTGAAATTAAACTCATGTTATAGAAGGTGTTTAGATAGGTAATTTGATATGAATCATATGAAGTATAGTTATGATATTGATGGTACATGTTTAGGGTAACCCATTGATGATATTAGGATGAATGTGCTATAACTACTTGTACATCATGCTTATTAGAAAGTACGCCCGCCATGTGTTCGATGAAATGTCTAAATTAATGTAATTGTGATTTTATATGAAAATTTGCTAAATTGATAAAATATGATTATGGTGGGAATGCATATGGTTCATAAACGTCATATTGTATGACAAAGAATATGAGAATAATGAAATTTTCAAAAGCTAAGTATATGAAGTTGTGATGTATAGGAACAAAGAAGGAAGGAGGAGCAAGTCATTCTATAGCGCAAGAAATGCAAGATCGCGGTAAGTTCATATGAACTTAATCCTCTTTTATCTAGTTCTACGGATAATAGTTAGTAAATAAATATTAGCGTTGAGTTGTATGCTTGTTCATGATAAAAGTTTTGATATGTTGAATGTTAGAAAAACGGTTAAGTAGCAAGATAGTAACAGATGTATATTAACCACGCAAGTGGTACTAAAAATTGTACGGGAAGTGGGATGTGAAATGGCTTAGTAATGACTTGTTGTAAATGGGTCAAAAAAATGATAAAGTTATGACAAGAATGTATGATAAAGTTTTCCATTGTAAACGGGATAATTTAGACATGTATGATTGAATAGCGATGTTGTTTGAGTATGGGCTCATTATTAAGGGGCCGAATGGACGTATGTATGAATGTTATTGAAATGTTGGAAAGAAAGAAAGTTAACGGAATTAATGTCAAATGTGAAGAATGCTTTACACAAGAAATGTCAACGAATGGGTAAATTGCAAATGGGTAGAATAAGAGGATATAATGAATGTTAAGGATTCTTGTTTGGTATTATGAACTAACGAATGTTTGATGTTGTGTATGATAGGTAAATCACATGCTTGATTGTGGCGTGCTTGGATCGAACACACTCTATAATGTCCATTTATGCGCTTCCGGTTCAAGTTGACTTTATAATGGGTCAAAAAAAACTTATTTTGTAATGTAAATGTTATACTTTTGTTAGGATGGTTGTAGTAATTTGAAGTCTTTAAGTTTTAAATTGGGCATTTTGGATAAAAATGTTTTTTATTAAACTCGTATGGTCGAAATTTTGTATCTTTAGAAAAGTGTCTTAGAACATGTTTTAAGTGTTGTTATTGAAAGCAGGGTATTAACTATAATGCAAATGGGTCATGCCCAAATTTTTGTAAAATTTGTATGATATTTATATTACTTGTCGAATGTGAAAAATGGGCGCCACAATCAGACAGGTTATCTACTTCATTATCTAATTGTTCATGCTCAGCCCTATCAAGACTAGGTTTTGCCCCACTAAGTTGCTGAGTCTCAGCCTGTCCTATAGCAACATCAGATACCTGACCTGATTGCTGAGACCCATGAACACTAGACTCTAAGTTCTGATTAACCTCTACTTCATCATAGGGACTACCTGAATCTTCAGACTGTTTGAATGCACTTTGTTCATAGAGATCAAAATTTTTTAAAGAACTAACATCTTTGTTAGTTTCGTTTAAATCTTTAACTTCTTTAAAAGGAAACACTGTTTCATAAAATCTGACATCTCGCGAAAAGAAAATGTCTTTTTGTTCTAAATCCCACAATTTACATCCTTTTTTATCATTTAAGTATCCAATAAGCACACACTTATTGGCATGACTACTAAATTTATCATGATTGTTCAAAACTGTACTAAAACACAAGCATCCAAACACCATAAGGTGACTTAAAACAGGTTTAAACCCATGAACCAACTCATAAGGAGACTTACCACTAAGCACAGATGACGGAGTCCTGTTAATTAAGTATGCATCAGTTAGTATACACTCAGACCAGAAAATTAAAGGTAAATTACTTTGACATAGCAATGCCCTAGCCACATTTAACAAATGTCTATGTTTCGTTCCACAACACCATTCTGTTGTGGAGTGTAAACACAAGTTGTTTGATGTAATATCCCATTTTTTAATATAAACTCTTTAAACTGATTATTTATAAACTCAGTCCCATTATCAGTTCTAAACACTTTTATGGGTTTCTCAAATTGTGTATGAATCATTTTGACAAGATGCAAGACATTTAGAAACACCTCATCCTTATGTTTTATTAAATAAACCCAAACAGACCTAGTAAAGTCATCAACTATAGTTAAAAAATACCTACAACCTACTTTACTTTTCACTTTATATGGACCCCAAACATCTAAATGTACAACATCACCCAAATTTTTTGTTTTGTGATCACTAATTGGAAAAGGTTCACGATGTTGTTTAGATTTATGACACACTTCACAAGGATGACTTTTATCCACCTGTTTTAAATCTAATTCATCTTTCAAAACGTTTAACACAATTTCAGACGGGTGACCCAACCTTGCATGCCAAAGATTACTCACATCAGCACTACTACTACTATGACTAAAACAAGCAATCACAAAAGACTCACCACAAAAATACAAACCATCATGTTGTTTACCAGTCACCAGGATTTTCTTTGTTAAGGAATCCTGAAGATAACAAGTATTTTCATTAAACACAACAGTTATTTTACTATCTTTAGCTAACTTATGCACATATATTAAATTAACAGAGTAATCAGGTACAACAAACACATCATACAAAGTGACATCATTAGTTAATCTGATATCTCCTATTTTAGTGACTAATGCACTAGTTCCATTTGGATGAGGTACTTTAATATTGAATTCTGAAACATCAATTTGATTTATTAAATTCTTGTCACTCATGACCATATGCTAATTAGCACCTGAATCACATATCCATCCCATATCTTTTAAATTAGCTTTCAAGTTAGCAAAACAATAACCAGGGTTGCTACTACATGTATAACAAAACAAACTTGAACTCCTACCTGACATATTCGAGCTAACATTCCCTTCTTCAGGTTTCTGATCTAATAAACTCAACAACCTAGACACCTGATCAGAAGAAAGACTAGTAACATAACTCTTCTTTTTATCAAAACACACACAATTGTTACTCATAACTTGCTTCTTTCCCTGATTAGACTTAAACTTCTTCCAGGGAGGATACCCAGTAAGTTCAAAACATTTCTCAATTGAATGACCAGATTTATTACAATGTGTACATTTTAAAATCTGGTTTGCATTTTTGGAAAACTTCTTTTTATTGTCAACAACAGTATTAACTTTAGAAAAAAAAAACTACTGTTTGTTCTTTAGACCCTATTACATTTGAACTCCTATGAGACTCTTCCCTGGACACAATTGAGAAAGCCACTTTCACACTAGGTAAAGGCTCTCTAATCAGGAAATTTGTTCTAGCAGATTGATAAACACTATCCAAACCCATCAAAAATTGCATTAGCTTTATCAGATGATTGAAATTATTAAATTGTGTAGAAACATCAAAAGTACATACATGTATTTGCAAAATTTGATCTAATTGTTTCCACATAATGTTCAATCTATGATAATACTCTGCCACAGACATACCACTTTGAGTAAATGAGTTAATCTTTTGATATAGATCAAACACTACTGACCCATCAACCTTATCATAGGTATCTCTTAATTCTTTCCACACATCAGAAGCAGAATTAGAATAAACATGCCCAATATAAAGCTCTTCAGAAACAGTATTTAAAATCCACGTTAAAACCACAGAGTTACACCTTTCCCACTAAGTTTCAAGAACATAATTATCTACTGGTTTTAAAAAATACCTATCAATAAAACCATTTTATTTTTAACTCTTAACGCGAGGATCATAGCATTAGCCAATACAGTGTAATATTCTGTTCCTTTTAACTTGATACTAACCACAGTTAAATTTGTGGAATCACTAGCATGCATATATAATGGATTATCAAGTTCAAGTTTACTAATCATGGTTTCACCAAACAATTTCATAAGATCAGCCATTATATAACACAACCAAGATAAGAATCAATGAAGATCAAACAACAAACAATAAAAAAGATTAATGACACCTACACTGCGAAACTGTACCAGGGACCAAATAGTAGGTTCGTCACTCAAATGGTGCCTACCCAGGCCTTTGTACAGAAGCTGTATTCTATCTAATAAAGAATCAGTAAACCAAAAACACGGAACCACAAAATAGTCAACACAAAATACACAAAACAACAAGTATTCTCAACAGAACACACAATAATGCAACAGATTGTACCCTCTCTATGTCCCAATCAACAAACCGACCTAACTACTCCAGCAACAAGATGTCTATAATGCAAGAAAGTAAAAACATAAATAACAAGGAACAATCTCACCAAGTTTGCAAACCCTAGCAAGGGTTTCTCTGGTCAAGATTAGGATTTTACAATCTTTACAGATTGAACCCTAACCCCAACAACAGCTTCCTGATATTTCCAAATCCTTGCAATAGCCTTTGATTGTCAAGAACTGACAACATCATGAAAAACTTCTTCAGTCAGCAAACCCTAGGTTCACCCAGACTCTTCAGATCTCCCCACTGGACCAAGAATCAGCAAACCCTAGGTCTACCAAGACTTCAAGAAATCCTAAGTCTTCACTTGAATGATCAAGACTGACTCCGATCAATCTTCTTCAATCGACAAGAACTACACAGATCTTTTAAGACCTATGTAACCTTCCAAGAAGACAACAAATCCCCAAAATATGAAACCCTAGAACGAAGAATCACAATTGGCAGAAAATAAACGGAAGCGAAGAATCGATTAACCCACAGAGCACACTGATGGCTCTGATACCATGTCAAAACATGGATCAATAACAGAACTCTTTGATACTCAACTAAACAACTCAGAAACGAAGATACAACAACAGTTTACACGCTGAATAACACTCAACTCATGTACAGATCATCAACACGATGATCTGTAATCACTGATCTAACTACGAACACAAGATCTCAACTAGAGATCACAAAGAACAAATTAGATCAAAACCCTAAGAGAGACAGTGTAGAAAGTGTAACTAGAGAACTCGGAAACTTAGAGAGAGAAAGTATGTTAGGTGTATGAAAAAATAATTTCTTCTCAGTTATGTTATACGCATTTTATTAATCTGCGGTCTGCGGTGTCTTTAAGTCTGAAGCATCCAAGCCCAGCAAGTGTCCAAGCCCAGCAAGTCTTGTGCAGCAGCCCAGCAAGTCTGTTATAAAACAAAACAAATAGAACTAATAAAAACAACTAAACAGTAATTAATATTAATAAAGTGAATTATGAGAATATTATTTCAACACAGACCTCTTACTGGTTCAGCACTTAATGGTTCAGACTATTTGTATCACGAGCAGATGTCTGAATGATTCAGACATTTGCCTCTGAATGGTTAAGCATTATACTAAGTCTGAATGATTAGGACATCTAATCTGAATTGGTCAGACATTTGCCTCTAAATGGTTAAACATTATACAGGCTCTTAATGGTTCAGACCTCTTACTGGTTCAACACTTAACCATTCAGATGTGAGAATAGTGAAAGTCATTCATAAAATCACTGGTATTTACGTCTTGTATGGTTACCTCAGTTCACTGGCATCATATAAGCGTTTGGTGTCGTGTTGCCAACTTCTTTGTCTTCTCGTTCAAGGGACCTTATGGAGTTGCATAACCATGTCGCCGACTTAACCGAACCGTAACTGAAATACCCGAAAAAACCGAATCATAACTGAACAGAAATAACCGAAAACCGAAATAACCAAAGGGTCGGTTATTTATATTTTTAATAACTGATTGTTGCAGTTCAGTTATGGTTATTTTCTTTTCGTAACCGAAAATAACCGAACCGAATGTTTTAAACATGGCCAAATCCATAAGACTATAGATTTTTAAGTTAGTGTTTTAAGTGTTTAACCATGTGGTAGTGAAATATAAATGATAATCCTACAAGTTTTAACTGTGTATATTTATTGTTTGCGTATTAATTTTGCATGACCTACACATTTAACGCCGAACTTTAAAAACAATGAAAAAACCGACCAATAACCGAATCGAAACCGCATTAACCATCAATAATTGATTAATCGAAACCACATTAACCGAAACCAAACTGTTATAAGTTTTTGATAACCGAAGTGTGCGGTTATGGTTTCAATTTTGGCAATGACCGAACCGAACCGCACCATGCTCACCCTTACATGTCAGGCTGAACGAACCAGCCAAAAGTGTGTTTCAAGGGATTATTTTGATTGGTTGTTGGAGCATTTGGATAGCTAGGAATGAGTTGAAATTTTTATGTAAGGTGGTGCGAATACATTATCTTGGAAATCAAGTCGATTAGGTTCCTTTGGGTTAGAAGTAGATCTAAGTTAATGTCCATTTCTTAGCCAAATTGGTGTAAATTTGTAGTTATGTAAGGTTGTCGTGGTTTGGCCTCCCCGTTTTGTGGGCTTGGTTGCCGTTTTAATAAAGTTTACATTAAAATCACATTTATCCTTATTTTATAAAAAAAAAAAAAAAAAAAAAAAAAAAAAAAAAAACAACTTAGTTACATTATTAATACTCCTTTTCTTTTCAAATAAACATCCCACAAGTTGACCCTTTAATAAAAAGGTGCAATCAGAATAAAAGAATCGGTTGATATAAATAGCATAGAATCAAAGTTTTAGATGCTTATAACGTGTGGTGTAGTGGACAAAACTCAAAAGGTGTTAATATTGGGAAAGAAGGGAAAAGGGTGCACCCTCTGGTGGTCCAGAATCGTGTGCGGCCTGGGCCACAAACCCGAACCTATCTCAACCGTTTGTGGTGTGCCTTTAATCACCAATTCACCATCATATCAATTATTCTCATCATTTTCAACATCTCCTTTTTCTTAATAAAATCACTTATTATGGTCAAACTTTTTTTTTTTTTCATTTTTTAACTAACGACGACACGCTCTGTAATTCTACACCACCTAAATAACGATGCAATTGAGGCGAATGCATCTTGATAAAAAGAGATACAACACAAACATGTGATTTATGTGAAATGTCATAGCAAAGATACATAAAAATTGACTCATAATCTATGTTGCTATTGATCCCGTTTGTTTTTGTTGGCTAGTTTGGTTAGTTTTTGGATGTCGAATCGTCTTTGGGATGCCAATATCGGTTGAAGAACATCACCGAGTCAGCCCGAACTGCGTATCCGTCTGAGTTGCGGTGCCAATTATAATATGCGTGTGTCCGGTTCTTTATCTCCAACGTTGCATGCCCGAAGCTCGCTTCTCGATATGCCGAATACTTCGGTTGTGGCTCGGTCATGCTACAAATAGTTAAAATGTTAAATAAACGACCGTATAAAATTTTAAACAATGTTTTTAAACTTTCAAGTATACGTTAAATAAACGACCGTATAAAATTTTAAACAATGTTTTTAAACTTTCAAGTATACATTTAGTAGGAAAATGGTCTGTTTTCTAGTAGTGTATGTTCTTACTTGTTTGCTAAGCCTTCAATGTTACCGCCATCGCCGATGGTTATATACACAGGGGCAGATTGGTCAACTACCGGTGTGCATTCCCCGTTCACAATGTTGTAAGCGATATTCGATATACGTTCTGAGCGTTCGTAAGCATGAACATGACCGGCAAACACAAGATCGACTTTGTACTGCACAAACCATGGCTCGAACATGACTCGCATGGTCTCACCCTCCATGAAGTGGTAACTATTACTATTGTACCATGGTGAATGCATAAGAACAATCAACCATGGTGTTTCACTTCTATTCACCTTTGGGAACTCCTCAAGTAGCCATTGGTATTGTGGGGTGTACATACCTACACAACCCATGTTATGTCTTTCTCATAAGTCATGTTATATTTGGAGAAGAGAGAGCCTAGTTCGTACCGTAAGCTGAGTAGGAAGACAATACGATGACGTAAGCCGAAGCGCGCTTGATTGAATACCAAAGCGGTTCGGTGCTTCCAGACGATCGGAAGGGAGTTCGGTATCGATGAAGAAACGGCTTAAACGGCTTGGTTTCGCCCTAAAAGTACAAATATACTTGTTACCTATAGATGTATTTTGAACAATGATTCTTAGATTTTCTAGGATAAATACACTACAGTCTGCGTCTTGCCAGAAATTATATTTTAAACCTTTTGATTGTAGAGCACATCATTTAACCGTCAAGACATCTTCTTATGGACACTTGTTAGACCGTGGGATATGGTGGGGCGTGGGTTGGGGGCATGGTGCGACACGTGGAGTATGGGGCACCCAAGACCAAAAAGCCAATTTCAAAGGGGTATGGTGAGGCGTGGCTAGTGCTCTTGGCCAATGAGGTTTCACCATGTCATGTGGGTAGCCCCGCCCAACGCCCGGGCTAAATCCCACGCCAATGGGGTCACGCCCAAACCCAAGCCCACCCGGGGTGGTGACTTGGGCGTTTCTCTCCAACCCACGCCCCAACCCCCGCCCCATACCCCATAGTCTTACTAATAGATACATGGGTAGTAAAATACGAGTTTGGCTAAATGCACCCTCTCATTTTTACTTTTCATACCCCCTTTTAATAAAAAAAAAAACATTTTAAAACTTTTCAACTTCCAACTTTTAAAAATTTATTCCTCACACTTTTTACACTAAATATTGACAGCCAATATTCTCTTTTCTATTAAATTTATACACCAAAATTTGTACGTGATTAATACTCATACTAATTTATGTTTGAACTTTTTTAAATTTATACATAAAATACACGGTCAATTAAGTGACAAAAAGCATATATATTCTTTAAATAAACATGTTGAATAAGTTAACACACAACTACGCTAGGTTGACCTGACCCATTTAACTAAATTTATTTGACTAGCACCCATTATTTCAGTCTTACATTTCTATCAGTTTTTTCTTATTAAATGTGCCCAACCAGTCAACCACCCTAAATATCTATGCATATTATCTCAACCTTAAAGTTTCCAACAAAAGAACAAAACCCTTCATCATGTATTTTCAATAATTGATCACTTATTTTACTACTAGTGGCACTTACTATACTGGGCTCATAATCGAGCTCGTGATTCCCAGCAGTCCAAATCCACGGTTGATAAGCCGTACTCCGTTCGGCAAACCTCCCCCAACTATCCCACCTCGAATTGTCATGGAACGTATAGTGATCGGCGTAAGATAGATCGCCAACGAACAACACTGCTTGCCCTTTCACCGGGTTCATTTCATAATGTGAGAGTGTAAGATTCGAGTCGTAAGTTTGTCCAAGATCCCCTACATAATCATTATCATCATCATACTCAGTAACTCCCAGTAATAGCAAAGCTAAGGTAGGGTCTGATGGTTGTAATATGTAGAGAGGTTGCATAAAATTTGGTCAATCTAAATGAAGGGTTATCATGAGTTTGAATTTAAAGCTTAATTACCCATGAGCCCAAAAGTGTAGGGGACGTCCGGTCCGACTGCTGGGGGAGTCATGAACCAGAACCGCCTTGTCGTGTGACCGGTTCCAACCTCGTAATGGTACTTGGTGTCAAACTGCATAAGTTTGTATCAAATTAAACCAATGAATTTGCAATGAGTGATGTTAATGTACACCAACCCATCTGTCACATCATAAAACAGGTGAAAAATGCCATAGGGGTTGTATGTGTTTGTCAGTCAATATATCATACGGGTTGTATGATTTGGCTATCATGCGACGTATATGACTATTTTACCCTTACATACGGCCCGTGTAACATTGGATATGAAATGGTACCTCTAAATTCTTGATTATGCTATGATGAATGAATCCAGAAGTGTAATTATAGTATTTGTAGGTAGTGATTCTGCCGGTGGCATTTTGTTTTTGGTGGCTCTTGTCGGCCCAATAGACCACAGTGGATGAACCCGGTTCATCATGTGTCACCCAAGACACGATCACTGCTCTACCCACGTGATCTCCCTGCGTTATATGCACCTGCCACCAAACCAAACAAATCTACAACAATCAATACACAAGGTACAAGTTATAAATAATTATTATTTACTGGGTTCGTGTTCTGTTATGTGAGAGCTTTACAACGAACCAAACCGTATGTAAAACGGACCTAAGATGAATGCGATATGCGTAGAAAGAATACCTGTTGAGGGGCATTGTAACCGGGAGGATGAATAAATACGTCGCTAGTGAAAGGCATATCGACGGATTTAGCTTCTTGTCTAACGAAAGAGCTCGTAATTCCGCTATTGATAACTACTCCATGGTACAAGGTTAACACGATGACAGAGAAACAGAGGTTTAACAATCCCATTTGTGGGAGTGAAACACACAGTGGATGATGGTATTGGAGTTTTTTTTGGTTTTGAGACAAAGGTTTAGATGCAAGAAGTGGGCATTTTATAACTAGATGAGAAGTTGAGTCAACACTTTTGGTATTATATTCAAGAGGTTGATAATAATTTAAGAATATTAGTTTGGTTGGACAATCACAAAAGAGTTTTGTCTTTCCATGTGATCCATCCATTCAATAATAATGATTTATTATTTTACCTAAATTTGTTTTCTTTTTTTATTTATCTGTGTGAGATAAATCACACACATAGATTATTTAGCTTTAATTATTAAGGGATCCGATATTTACGTCTTTTTGATAAATCACACCCATAGATTATTTAGCTTTAATTTTCAAGGGATCCGATATTCACATCTTTATCTAAAAAACTTAGCTTGCCATATCTAAGAGTAAACTGATATAGTCAATGTTTTAAAATCCGGATCGTTAGTAATTGTCATCAATTTAACTAGTTAGTCTAGTCTTAAAAACAGATTATCCAGTACATAGTGAAAATAAACTTTAATATTTTTACCGTTTTGTCAAATACTCTTAAAACTAGTTGGTCTGTTTTGTATGGTCGATTTGCACATAATCAAACCAACCAATCCTGTATTTGTTATCTTTTAAATTGGTCGACTTTCTTATAAAAGATCCGATGGACCAACCTCCCTGTTTGGTTTTCAAAACGCTATACTTTTGTATAATTGATTTGTTAGCTTTAGCTTTATAAATTTTAATCTGGTTTTACATATTGTTTTGGAATATTTAAAAAAATAATAATTTCATTTTGAGCATTGAAGTGATTTTATATATGTAGTTCATGGGATTATTTGGCTGTATTTAAATATAGAGAATATTAATATTAACGGTTGTTATTTTTTTATTTTTTTTAAACGGCAAATTTGGATCACTGACGGATATTAATATTAATGGTTGTTATGAACTTGAATATAGTCATTTAACAAGTTAGCACATTTAAAAAAAACTATATTTTACAATTAACCGATTCACTTGGTTTGCGGATGTGGCTAGAAAATGAGAACTAACAAAAAAAAAATCATATGTGCTTTTACAAAATGATTTTAAAATCATAGACATATATAAAGATGAGAATGCATGGCTTTTTTTTTAACAATATATGCCAGGTATCAATTTTGTTTTTCTTTAATTGATAATTTATTTGAAAACTAATTAAACTTATTTGAAAAGAAATTGTTAAGAAATTCACTAAAAATATCTAAGTCGGAGAACGTATGTATATAAATATTTTTTTTACTTCATAGTCAATTCATATTGGTTAAAATGTTATTGTTATATGATTTTCACACCTGATTTTTATTTTTTATACTAATGACTTTGTGTATTGTTATAACAATTATCGTCATGTCAGATTATCAACTTACTTAAAACACAAAGTCGGTAGCATACGCCACCGACATGCATGTGCATTTCCATTTTTTTCACATCAGTCCCTCTAACAACTTCCTTCTACTTTCTCTTTTTTACCTAGTAGTCCCTCCAACAACTTCCTTCTTTGCAGAGGTGTTAGCTTTTTTTTTTTTTGGAAGGTGACTTTCTATGTACTGGACCAGTGGTCACCGGGTTCATGTCGAAGACAATCCCCCGTCAGCCCCGCGCTCTCGGACGCGATGTTCGATCGGGCCCCGGCCGGTGCGTAAGCTGACTTCCGCCCGGAAACCATACTGCCCCCACACGAGAGACTCGCTGGGGTAACAGCAGAGGTGTTAGCTTTATATTTCATTTTTGAGTTAATTGCCATTTTAGTCCCTGTGGTTTGGCCCAATTTGTCAGTATAGTCCAAAGGTTTCATTTTTAACATCTGGATCCAAAAAGGTTTCATCGTTGCCATTATGGTCCAACTGACTTAACTCCATCCATGGACCTCAGTTAAGTCAGGGGCAATGTTGTCATTTCATATATTATTTTTAATTCCACTTTATTTTTTTCTTTTAATCATTTATATAAGATTTATCTTATATATAATAATTATAATAACATATATCTATATATATGTATACAGATATTGTGCAGGTCAACCACCTCTCATCTCTCACTCTCTCCTGTCCTCCTTCCGATGTGCGACCAGCAGAGCTCCGGCGAGCTTCGGCCGATATTCCGGTGACAACACACACACCTCCACCACAAACTGTTCATCTCTACCCACACCCCCTTTTCGTCTGACAAAACGAATGCACCACCACCGCTCATCTCACACTCTCTCCTATCTCTCTCTCTCTCTCATCCAGTGATGGTTCACGGTGGCAGGAGGTGGGTGTTGATGGTGATAAACAGCGGCGGTGGGTGTTGATGGTGAGTTTGTCGTTGTGGATGTTTACGGTGATAACAGTGGAGGTGGGGTGTTGCTGGTGATGATGGCGGAGGTGGGTGTTGATGGTGATAAACGGCGGCGCTGGGTTGTGGGTTTTGTAGGTGGTGATTGATTTGAAGATCTATGTGTGATTTGAACTTGGAGGTTGTGATTGATTGGGTTGGGAATGGGCGGTGCAAGGTGGTGGGTTTTGTAGAGGGTGAAGGTGTTTCAGTGATGGTTCACGGTGGCAGGAGGTGAAGGTGTTTCAGTGAGTGAATTTGGGGGTTTTATGAGATGAGAGAGAAGCAGATCTTTGATGAGGGAAGGGAGGCGGAGGTGAGATGATGGCGGTGGCAGCGGCGGTGATGGTTCACGGTGGCAGGAGGTAAAGGTGGTGGTTCATAGAAAGAGAAAGTTCAGAGCTTGGTGACTGACGTATATGAGGAACCTCCGACCAGACCGCCACTAACCCTCACTCAGTGTTTTTCTTTTCCTCTTTCACCGGTTCAACAGGGGGTTCCATACACCTAGTTCTTTACCTCGATTCAGGTGGAAATTGCGTGTATCAGGTGCGTTATTGGGTCGACTTTCGGATTGTTAATCGAGTCTTGTTTTGTGTAATTTGACGTTATTGTAAGCTTTTGATGAGTTTGTTTTCTTGAAACTGATTATGGGAATTGAAAGGATCCAGTATTGGAAATTGTTTGCCCCTAGTGGTAGTTTTGATATCGTGCTGTGTTCTGTCTCATTTTGATTAAACTTGAATGAATCCTTTTTTAAAATGAGAGTCAGAATTGAAAAGGGGTTGGGTAAATTGCAATGTGAGTTACATGTGTTGAGGCTGCTGTTTTGAAGTTGGAATCCATAAAGGGGTGGGTGGGTAGTGGTGGTGGTTTCACTAGTGCAGGCAGGGAGTGGTGGTTGGGAGCGAGTATGTGGTGGTGGTGTGGCAAAGAGAGAGATGTGAGAAATCAGATGTTATATTAAACTTGGTTTGTGGTGGTTTATTAAACTGGGTTTTAATAATGATAAAAATAAACCTTTAATTAAAATAATAGACAAAATGACAAAAATACCCTTTGACTAACTGAGAAGCATGGATGGGGTTAAGTCAGTTGGACCAAAATGGCAACGATGAAACCTTTTTGGATCCAGATGTTAAAAATGAAACCTTTGGACTATACTGGCAAATTGGGCCAAACCACAGGGACTAAAATGGCAATTAACTCTTTATTTTTTATGCAAAAGTTAAATAAAAGCTCAATATAAAACACGGGAGAATAGAATTTTGAGAATCACTGACATGCAAAAGTTAAATAAAACCTCAATACATTTTGGTCCCTTACTTTTAGTTTTGTTAAATTGTGTTTTGAGTCTATTTCAACATTTTCTCTTTTCACCCATACTTTAAGTAAAATACATTTTTACCCATTGCTTTTAGTTTTGTTAAATTGTGTTTTGAGTCTCTTTCCTTTCCAAGTTAAACTTCAATTTTTCACCCATACTTTGAGTAAAATACATTTTGGCCATCTACTTTTAGTTTTGTTAAATTGTGTTTTGAGTCCATTTACTTTCCAAGTTAAACTTCAATTACATTGCAATATTAGACCATTGAGTTTTAATCTTAAAAGTTTATAATGTTTCAACTTTATCGTTGTACCGTATATCTATACATTTTTAGCTTATTGCTTTCTTTAATTATTTTCTTTCGCTATTTTCTTTTTTAAAAAAACTAAACGTTTGGATTCAACCATACATTAGGTTGAACTGAATACGTCAAGACATGCGCTTGCGCATGACATAGCGCTTGTACTAATCTGTTTGCAACGTGCCTACGACGCATCGCCCGCGGGTTGTATTATGAAAATTAAAATTTATGTGTCGGTATAAATTCGAGTTGGTGTACGTTTCGATGTAAACTTTTTTGGGGAACAAGTTAGGTCAAATATATTTTTTTTGATTGTTTTATGTACGTTTCCAATTCTACGTTTCGACCCTACCGCAACACGCTAAGGGTATAATTTTTTCCGTTGATATGAATATCACTTTTGATTACACGTGTTAGTTTTCCCTTAATACACATTTTATGTTTTTTTTTGTACGTTTCCTATGTGTGAGTCGGGTCACATATAAATACGATATACTTTACATTTTTATCCAGCTCACAATGCTATTGAGTTAAATTGGATACGTCAAAATGTGTGCTTTCATATGTTTAACGCATTACATAACGCTTCGACTAATCTATTCGATGTTTCCAATGTGCTTGCGCCGCAACGCGCACGGGTTTCTCACCGACTTTGCCTCCCTGCCCCCATACTTTCACGATGTTGCAATTTTAGCCACTTGACTTTGGTATCTTCAAAGTTTCATAAAATGACAAATTTAGTCCCTAAACCTTCTACTTTGGATTTTGAAAACCACAACCTCATCTTTCAAACTTTGCCTACACCAACCCTCTACTTTGGTTTTCCACCAACACCCCCTTAGCTCTTACACAGTTACGCCACCAACCCTCTTCTTTTAGATTTCCACCAACACCCCCTAATCTTTTACACATTTCCGCCACCACCCCTATACTTTTACACTTTGTATTTTTTAGACTTTGCTTTTTTACCCCTTGCACTATTACTCCATTTTTACACCCGCCAAACTTTAAAAAATTTGCAACTGTAAGCCCTAGACTATAACTCCTACTTTTGCAAATGCTAATGCATTGTGTTTTTCGAATGTCTTTGGCATTGTGTTGTACGCTTTGTGTCTACCTTTGTGATTTACACTTTTTTTGTAATTGTCTTTTACACACTGCGTTTTACGAATCGTGTTTTGTCTTACTATATGTTTCCACCCGTCGCGCGCCGCCGCAACGCGCGGCGGACAAAATCCTAGTTATACATACTCTTAAAGCACAAAGTCGGTGCTTTGCCACCGACCAGATCACCTGCTTCACTCGCCTTCACATGAAACCCATCTCCAAACCAGTTTCTACAGAGGCAGAGAACGAGAGATGGTCAGCTCTGTTCATCAAAAACCCTTAGCGGTCGTCCGGTGGAAGTCAGAAGTTTTCCTCCAAAGCATTTACAAGAAAATCTCTGTTCATGAAAAACCCCCAGTTCAACCACCGCCTCCACAGAAGAAGAGACGAGACAAACAAATTTCCATCTACATTCATCACAATCTTTGCAGGTATTCACATCGGTTTTTTTAGTTTTCCTATTCGTTAATGTGATTAATTTCATTCTGGTAGTTGTGCTAATGCTTGTAGTTGGCTTTGTTCATATATTTGTATAATGTTTATGCAACAAATATCTTTGCAAATGGTTAAGTGTGTATGACATGTATCGTTGGCATCATTAGCGGCAATTAATCAATGTGCCAGATTCCCTACTGTATCCATCTTTGGCAACAAATTTGAACCCTAATTTTGGGTATTTCAGTTAACTCTCAGGTTCAGAGAAGATATTAAATAGCTTATATGCAATCCTCTTCGTTTTTCTGTGATAAATCTTTTGAAGCATGTTTAGGGAAATGATTTTACCGTTTCAGTTGAAATGGTAATGTCACTAATTGATTTCGTTTGAGAAATCTAAAGAAGTTGATTTAACTTTATTGTGTTTTAGTTAATGTTCACTGAATTGTAGACTTCATAATTTGGGATTTTCTTTGATTTTTTTTCTTTTACTTGTCTATTTCATGTCATTCATCGCGGGATTTGAGAATTTATTGGTTTAATTAGGGCTTTGTTTATTTGTTGACAGGATTATCTGCAGAAATAGAATAGGAGTTTGGTTCAGGAATTTTGCTACAGTAATGTCCAGGTAATTAATCTATGGTCTAATCTTCCTTTATAGTTATAGATGAACTAGGTTAGTAATTAAGGTTAAAAAAAGGGATTCAATTCATAATCGGGTCTTGACCCGAATGGTAAATCCAGCCAAGTATTGCCATCGGTCTGCTGGTAGTTCGCAAAAACGGGTCTGAACCTATAAAGACAATGAACTGAGAGTTAAAAAAAAAAGATTCCCGGATCATAATATATCCATATATTAGGAATCGATTCCATCCCGTCCAGACTGGTTTATGATGTTTTGGGTTTGATGCGTTTCACCTGTGAGTATAGGAATACTCCAGCAAGAGCAATTCCAGTTCCTGAATAAGATGAGTTAAAAAATTTATATAAAATAAACAAAGGTTGAATTTGAATTTAATTGAAAGAGGGGTATCATGGTAAATGATTGTAATGACATGAGCAGAGATGTTAATTTACCTATGGAGTTAGTAAGTGAGATGGGTGTACGGAAGAAGAAGATAAAGGCTACGATTACCACCACGCGCTTCACACAACTGCCCACACTATGTGTAATTGGAGATACTCTTTGCAGTATCATATAAGCAATCTGTGTAATAAACATGTTAGCATTTACACGGGCCAAACAAGTCATCTTTGTTCGCATAGAACTTTAGGCTCAATAGAGGTTTTTAAACACAAGAAATCGCGTATAAATACCTGCTGATATGCATGAAAGCAGATTGAAGCGAGTAGAGATCTTATGAACACTTGTCTATCTTAAACGACAAAGTCGGTGGATTTATCAAATTGATCCTTTTGCATTTTAATTTGAACCTCCTCTTCTGTTTCTTTTCTACAAATATGGTCCCTCCTGCCTTCTTTGTATACTTATTATTATAACTATTAATAGTATTGTTATTTCCTCTTTATTTTTTCATATTTTAGGCTGGATAATTGCTTTATGGACTGTATGCCTTTGAATTTGTAATATTTTTATTTTCTTTTTTACATTACTTCTACTTATGCGTTAATTTGAAGGGAAATAGTTTGCTTATAATGATGAAGAGAAGTTTGTTCATCGTTCGTCCAATTGTAAAAAGTTAACATTATACTTTTATATCAAATCAAATACGATACTTAAACTATAAATCATCATGTGTTTTTGAGTTTAGTTAGCATGCCCAGAATATTCATTTTCATATACTTACTTTAAGTTTAGTTAGCATGCCCAGAATATTCATTAATTTGCATATACTTACCATTAACTATAACATGGTTTTCCATTGTCTTTGAATACACGTGGATCATCACATGGAAGGCAAGCGATAATTACTTTACGGTTTGATCCAATAAGTGACGAAGCTTGACCCGAATGACCGGGGGGGGGGGGGGCAAAAACGTATATACCCAAAAAATTCTATAGAACCGGGGGGTCGAAAACGTATATACCAAAAAAATTTATACGAAAACTACATATATAACACTACTGAGCGAAAAGTTCAGGGGGTCCCCCCACCCACGCCCCTTCTATACTTCGCCCCTGGATCCAATCATAATGCTTATATAGGTTAATTAACACATTACATAACGTCGGGACTATTCTATTCGATGTTTGCAGTGTACCCGCGCCGCAACGTCTCGACATTTATAATGTAGATAAATTTGCCTTTTTACTCAATTAAGTGCTATTGTTTGAAGTATTGTGTAACCTCTATAATCTCAAATATCTAAAATGCATATATATTTTTTTTTTATGTGTTATCCTTGAGAAACTTCGAGATTAGACCAATTAAATGTAGAACTCAAAAATCTTTGTAAAGGGTAACAGGTCAGGACGGGTCGAGTCGTTTTAAAAGATGGTCGCTTTGGTTCGGGTCAAAATGGGGTTTGGTCAAAGCAGGCTGTTTTAAGAAATGATCAATAAACAAATCGAATAAGCAATGTAGAATAATTTCGTTTAGTTAGGTTTCAAAACAGGATACGAGTAAAATAAATAAAATAAAAGCCGTTTTACCGAAAATTTAAAGTTAAATGTGTCGTGGACATTTGGGTTTAGGCTTATGTTCCTAGCCCCGCCTCGGCCCGGACAACGAACGACCCGAAAATTTTAGCGTTTTGTTTTGAAAAATTCTTACACCGAAAAAAGGGAACCCAGTAGAAAAAAATCATGGGTCCGCCACTGCATCAAAATAGTTATTAGTGCTGCCGCAGCCAATGCATGTGTGCTGTGTTCTGTGCATATGTTTGTGAATGTGCTTGGTGTTTATTTGAAATATATAGAGCATTAAAAAACGAAAGAAGCCCTTTTATGGTTAAACTTAAGTTGATTAATTAAATGTAGAACTAAAAAATCTTTGTAAAGGGTAACAGGTCAGGACGGGTCAGGTCGTTTTAAAAGATGGTCGCTTTGGTTCGGGTCAAAATGAGGTTTGACAGATTTGGGTACGGGTCAAAACAGGCTGTTTTAAGAAATGATTAATAAACGAATCGAATAAGCGATGTAGAATAATTTCGTTTGGTTAGGTTTCAAAACAGGACCCGAGTAAAATAAATAAAATAAAAGCCGTTTTACCGAAAATTTAAAGTGAAATGTGTGGTGGACATTTCAATTGTGCTATGTGAATTTGGGTTTAGGCTTATGTTCCTAGCCCCGACTCGGCCCGAACAACGACCGACCCGAAAATTTTAACGTTTCGTTTTGAAAAATTCTTACACCGAAAAAAGGGGACCCAGTAGTAAAAAATCATCGGTCCGCCACTGCATGAAAATAGTTATTGGTTCCGTCACAGCCAATGCATGTGTGCTGTGTTCTGTGCATATGTTTGTGAATGTACTTGGTGTTTATTTGAAATATATACATCATTAAAAACAATAGAGACCCTTTTATGGTTAAACTTAAGTTCATTCACATGTAAATGCTATACAAGCTAATAATTTGGTGAGCAAAAGTCTATTTTAAGTTTCATCAAAGTAAATATGCATTTAATTTGAAAAAAATTTCGACAGTTAGCAAATCGAAATTTATTCCATTTTTTATGTTAATGAACTTATGTTATATTTTTAGTTCATAAATTGCAGGCTAGCAGGTTAGGGATCACAATTGTTATGTCTGCAGATTCGATTGGCATATTATGAGAAGTTCTGTTGATGAAAATCAAAATCCACTCCCATGATCTTCTACTTACCATGCAGGTGAACATCTAGATCCAATTGTTGTTTCAGAAGTCAATGCCAAAAGAAAACTTAAAAAAGAAGTCAATGGTGTATTTGGTGTTTCCACAAATCAACTCGATGTGTTTATGATGACATTTGAAGACTTTAGTGCTACAACATAGTTCCAACTTGACTTTATTTAGTCAACTTACGAAGAGGATATCGAGCCTACCTCAAACACAACTAACCGAATTGTTCCTGTTTGATATACTAAAATTACTTCATATGGTGTTCTAATACAAGAATATTGCGGCGTAGATCGTGTAAGGCGTCATACCCGAGAGATCGGAGAAGGCGTTCCTGGTTGCGCTCGGTGTTGACAAAGGTCAGGTCCTCCGCAGTCCCTCTAATCCTTCTCATTTCCGTAACCGATTCCAACGAAGGCCGGGTATGTTCACCGGTCCTTCGACTAGCCTCTCCTCCCCTCTAGCTTCGTGTTGTGAGACTGTGTTCTCAGCGGCATCGTGGCTATTACTCTTATTTAAGTTTTCTGAAGATTTATGCCACTAATTATCACCTAATGTACATGCGTCGCATCACGCGCGGGCACAATCCCTAGTTTATATTTTAAAGAATATGATTATTCGTCGCACAGTGTCTCTGAGATCTCAGCATGTAGTAACTAGGGGGTAGCTTAGTTGGTACCATGGGGTGCACCCGCCCCCCAATGTTTCGGTTAGAACCATAAAATTTCTGATTTTTCGTCCAAAACTTTTAAAATTATAAAGGATCCCCCCACACAATTATTTTGTCTAAATATTTATATAATATATAAATTGGGTCCCATAACTTTCCGCCCCCGAAACTTTTGGTCAAGCTCCGCTACTGGTAGTAACCGAATTAAATAAGATGAAGATGACATCTTTATCATGAGAATTTAATATCTATTAATAAGGGGGTGTTTGGCCTAGCTTTTATTTTTTTGGCTTATGTTTATATTTCACATTAGCTTATGCTTATTTTCTTTCTTTTGATAAGCTATTTTCAAGTGTTTGGATTAGCTTATATTCTACAAGTTGATAAGCTCTTTTTAAGTGTTTGTGTTAGCTTTTTTTATTTAGCTTATATTAGTAAAATGACCAAAAAGGGCATGGTTACATATTATCACATAACTAAATTTTATATGTATCTACTTTGTTTTTATGAGTTATACCATCATTTTTGGATAAATTTATGTCGAGGATAACGTAAAACTTCTACAAAAATAAATTAATATTCAATAAACATTCATCATGGTTTGGTTAGATCTCCTGCAATCATATCTCTAACTGCACTCATGTATAAATCATCTATTCTACGTTGTGTACTTGTGTCTTCATTTACTTCATTAATGTCATTAGATCCTCGACCATTGTTTGGAGTGTAAGATTCTTGTTCCGCCCAGGTAAATCCTTCATCACATGTATCTTTTTTTCTAATATAATTATGAATTGCCATAGATGCTAGCACGATCTTCACTTGTGTCTCGTATGTGTAATTGACATGCATATGTTGTAATATCTCCCATCTAGCCTTCCATACTCCAAAAGCTCGTTCAATGACATTTCTCAATGATGAATGATGGTAGTTAAATATCTCTTTAGGTCCTCTAGGAGCACGACTAGCAACCGTTTTTCCACGACGAAAATCTGGTAGATGATAACGAATGTTGGTTCCTTTATATGGAGCAAGATAACCTCTAGTATTTGGATATCCAGCATCAACAACGTAATATTTATCTATAATGAATAAAATAAATAGTATTACTTATATAAAAAGTTAAGCAAAACATAAGGTTTAAGCAAACATGGAATGGTACTAACCACCTATTGGACGTGGAAAATTAACTTCGGGCCTACGCAATGCTTCATCCCACCATTCATCCGATGCATCAATCGTCTTTCTCACGGGATCCCACCCAATTCCAGATTCAAGTCTCATTAAACGATCATACAACTTCCATTCTTTCTTCATAGTCTCCCAATGATTTTTAATTTGCTTGTGGTCGAAAGTTTTCCCAGTACGCTCTTTCATGTACTTTTCCAAATTCTCATACCCAAATTTATTAAAGTAACCAGTTGGCTTGTTCCCAACTCTAACCTCATTCAAGCATAACTCAAGAAATATCATATGAGTATCATCCGTCCATAATGATCTTATTTTCTTTTTCTTAGTTTTCATGACAACAACGTCATTATCATGGTTCAAGTCCATGACTTGAAAATTAAAACAAAGAGAAAACAATTCAATAAGTAAAAAACGAAGAGAACAAATTACCTCAGTATATGAAAACAGGTTGGTATTACTCCACTTCAAGCAAATTTTTTGAATGCTTGATAAATGGTAGATGGGTGTTTGATAAATAGGATTTTTTAAGGCAAGAGTTAATGGTTTGAGAGATGGTAGATGGATTAAAAGAGTTGATCTTTTCTCCATATTTGCTTAAATTTCTGCAGTTTTCATAAGAATGAAATTGTCTTCTTTAAATAAAACTTCAACGTGGCTGCAGTTTTCCCAACAGAAGTTTGCTTCAATTTTGCATGTAATGAAGTTATACTATATCTTTAATAGAAATGCATATCAGGTAGGTGTAAACATAAATGCAAACAGTGGTGACAGCTAATAAGTGGAAATGTGGTGCAATATTAAATGAAAGAGATGCAGATAGTTAAAGCATGCATCATGCAGGTAGTTATACTAATCGGTGGAAATGCTTTATATTCATTTAATGCATTATTTCTTTTTTGTCTTTTATTATTAGTTGCCAATAGTATACAAAAGATGCAGAGGTTCCGTAGTTCTATGTTCTTCTGTTGAACAACTATTAATGCATTATTAATAGGTAGTTAAATGCTTTATATTAATGCATTATTATTAATAGGCAGTTGATGTTTTAAGACACTCGGTGAGTTTGTGTAACTGTGTTTGTATGCATTTCTGTGATGTTTTAGAATTAAGATACTTTGTGTGAATTTGAGGGCAAATGAGTAAAAAATCATATTCTACAAATAAGCATATACAAATAAGCTAAATAACCATGGTCCAATAAGCTTCTTAAAATTAGCTTATATAAGCTAATAAGCATAAGTTTAAAAAGTTAAACCAAACACCCATTAATGCTTATTTTGTAAAAATAAGCTAAAAAAGCTATAAGCTTTGATAAAAAAAAGCTAGGCCAAACACCCCCTAAGAGAAACTAAATGAACAGTAATTAACATGGTGTGATAATCTAATTGGGGGTTTTTTGGGCGGGCGACACATGTCACCCCATCCTTTTCTCTGTTTTCTTTACTAATCTACCATCACACACTTTTTTTTACAGAGGGAAGGGTTTACATCCGAGAGAGAGAGAGAAAGACCTGGAGAGAGAAGGGGGAAGGATCGACGGCGTTGCCGCCGTATCTCCGTCTTGTGCCGCCGTGACTGGCCACCTCCCCACCTTTTCTCAGTTTCACTTTTTTTACATCAGAGAGAGAGAAAGACCTGGAGAGAGCGAGGGGGAGGATCGACGGCGTTGCCGCCGTATCTCCGTCTTGTGCCGCCGTGACTGGCCACCTCCCCACCTTTTCTCAGTTTACACCTCCCCCTCCCTCTCTCACCTAAAGGGTGGCGCAAATGACTTCCGCCTGGCCACCGTAGCTCAATGACAACGCCGGTTATTGTCGTGGGAATCAGAATTGGTTTCCGGTAACTTATAGGATGATTGGTACGATGATGATGTTTGCCTCTCTGGCTGGTGGCAATTGTGATTACAGAACATCATTCACTTAATCAGAGGTTTGCTTTTTATGCTTCATCTGTTGTGGTAGCAAAACACCCTTCACTTATGATGCTTTCTTTTCAGGTTCATATATGCAAAAAAAATGAATGATAAAGCTAAAAAATGTTATGATTTCTATGCAACCTGTTTAAGTTCCCTTTTTTTATTATAAACTTACATTATTATCATCTGTATGTATTTTTCGTTGGTTTTGGTTGTGGAAAGTGCTCCGATTATGACGGTTTTAGAGCGTCTTTCAGGTTTGTGATGCTAAACCCTACATCTGAAATATGGTCTGACGATGGTGTTGAAAAAGGGTTTATGATGATAAGGCCCAAATCATTCATTTTTGGGCATACCTGTGTTGTATTCTTTATATATATAATAATAATAATTTATTAATAGTTGAGGCGCATGAACAGTGTCTGTATTTTGTGATTGGCTGTTATCCGTTTAAATGGATGGTTGTTACACAGAGGCTGTGATGAGTTATCAAAATAAAGCCGATATGTCGCCATGGCGTGGCAGTTATGGAGGATGTCAGGTTAGCACCTGCAACCCCTATTGCAGCTGTGGTGGCTTGGTCCTTTTGCATTCTCTGAGCCTGATGAATCAGCTCACTGTTGCCTTTGCAATTTGAGTTATCGGTAGTGCTTTGGTCCTTTTGGTCACTGAAATAGAGTTTGGCTGACCAAGAAAAATTGTTTGTTTGTCACTTTAACTCTACTAATAATGCAGTTAATTCTTTTCTTAGAAAGACCGTAAGATATCCTCAAACACTTGGGATACTACCGCCCAAAAAAACTCAATCAAATTACGACACCATGATAATCACTATTCATTTCAATTCTCTTATTAACATGTATTTATGTATTTATCTAATATCAACAGTCTATGATGATCTTGGTCAGATCATTACTTGGCGTGGCATCATCGAGGATGGCAGGTGCATTGTTCTCCGCTTGCAACCGATGGTGCAGCCATGGCAGCTTAATAGCTTGGTCTAAGCCTCACCATGCTGGTTTCGAGGTGATTAACCTATATCGTAGTCGATTTTACGGATGAACATCATGCTTTTCAGTTCATGTTTGGCAATTTTTTATGTCCCTGGTCAGTATGGGAACAAGCTATCTAGGGAAAATGTTGTTGATCCTATCCAACAGGTCCGCATATACTAAATCTGCATTTTCTTATAGTTATTATTAGGTTATTAATTACCGTTTGTGGTCGTTTTTCAGGTCTGACTCAAGGGTTTTTTCTTTGGGTTGTTTAGGCAAACTAGCTGATAAGGATGATAAGTTGCCGGAAGTGTAAAATGGTTACTTGATTGTTAAATGTTAAATTCAGTCTTATCGCATTGGATTTTAGGGGGTTTTGCGACGGCATTTGCGGCCATTGTCTTTATTTGGTCCACATCGTCATTCTCATAGAACAAGAAAGGGACAACATGTGAACACATGTAAAATTTCTAAATGGATGGTTTTTTTAAGTTATGTGCAGGCTACCTACACTGAGTGGATATGGTAAATGTTGGGAAACTGGCATCTGTTCTAAGATCATTTCACTTGAGGTATTGGTTAACTAACTTAAGGCATCTTAGTGTCACGGGGTTAGTTTTCCACCCCCGTGTGGTGTCCCCAAGTCCCCGGGGACAAGCCAATCCATCCCGCTTCTTTGTGTGGGTCACTGGTTTCGTCCTGCCTTGGACTCATCAGGAGAGCAGCGCCAGCTCTCGACCAGTGGTGCGTTCGTCGTTTGCACGACTAGGCACGTACACCTCTTCATTGACACTGACTCCGTCCCCTGATAAAGTCCAGGACTAGCCAGTAACCCAAGCATTCAAGCACGGCCCATAGCATTGCGATCTTCAAACATTTGGCCCGTGACACTCTCCCACCACCATTTCATGCACGTCCTCGTGCATGCTAACCCTCCCATACCAGCTCGCATACTTGACAATGCATGATCCCCCTTATGTTGAGCATGATTCACTTTGGGAGGGTAGGACACCCGAAAGCACAGCAACAATGATCTTCTGTCGTGCATGTTCAATATAGTACGTCAGTTGTGGTTATAAGTGGCGCTGACGTCCGCCGCATCGGATTCCGTGCCGATGATTCACCTTGTTTCAGGAATACGGGGACCTGAATAGTTGTAGCAGCTTTCACAAAACTTCCTTTTTACGGCGCTGCTTGAACCGTATATTTTTGAACATAACACGGAAGACTTCACTGCAACTATACTTGAGCGGCTCTCACGATCCCATACTCGCGGAGTACAAAGACCTTTACCCAAGCAAACCCATATTTGGTCTTCTCCCACCACCATTGCGCAACCATACTCTAAATGTTAAGCTCATTTTGGTTAAGAGTCACGTTCCAACATATCCGAGAATCGTTCTGCTCTGATACCATGTTGTCACGGGGTTAGTTTTCCACCCCCGTGTGGCGTCCCCAAGTCCCCGGGGACAAGCCAATCCATCCCGCTTCTTTGTGTGGGTCACTGGTTTTGTCCTGCCTTGGACTCATCAGGAGAGCGGCGCCAGCTCTCGACCAGTGGTGCGTTCGTCATTTGCACGACTAGGCACGTACACCTCTTCATTGACACTGACTCCGTCCCCTGATAAAGTCCAGGACTAGCCAGTAACCCAAGCATTCAAGCACGGCCCATAGCATTGCGATCTTCAAACATTTGGCCCGTAACATTAGGCTAATTGAATTTTCTTAATTATGTGTACAAGCAGTATCCTATATTTTGGATACGTGAATTCATATAATCAATCAATTTCTTCATTCTTAGTATTCGAAATAGTTATCAAGATATATAACTATTTATTTTAAGTGATTAATGAAAATTAAAAGGTCAAAATTAGTTTTTCATATTCTCAAAGTATATGTGACTTCAGAATTGGTTCACTCGCATAATAATTAGTCGTTTAAAGGTATTTCTAGGCAAACTAACTGAAACTTTTTTGTTATATTTTAAAAAGTCTTTTAAAATATACTAACTTGCACACACTGTATGGAATATGCAGTTTAAGTACTTATCACAGAAATAAATCAACATGGATTTCAACCTATGATGATTGGTGTAGAATTTTTTTTATGTTAAGTGTAAGAAGGTTTGAATTTTTAGAAGTCTTTATTTCCACAGTCAAAATAATATATTGATTTTATTTTGTAGAGTTTATGTTGGAGCAGGCTATGGAACTGTTGGACCATCTTGAAAACGTGTTGGCTAATGAGCCTGTTGCATTTCAACGAGGTTAATGCATTGTAGAAGTTAAACTATAGGTGCCTCTTTAATTACCTACGTGTTGAGCGTTGGAGATGATAAAAGTGATGAAGACAAGATTGTGGCCATTGAGGCTGAAAGAAAAAAGGGTCAGATAACCAACAACAATTCAGTGTTTACATGCATAGTAGGAGAGAAACCGAGTGCAACTATGTACTTTTTAGAGAAGACGAAAGATGTTTCAACGATGCTCGAGAAACTTGGATGTCCACTCGCGCAACGCGTGACACTTAAAAACACTAGTTAAAAGAACACTCAAAAAAGATTGTTTTGAGTTTTCACATTTTTGCAGGCCAACTCAAGAATCATTCCATTCACAAATGAAATTAGGTTATGTTTTGTGAAATAACTATCCTCTCCAATAACTAGTGCCATTCAAAACAAAAAAAAAAAAATAACTAGTAGAAAATAAGCCATAAGCAAATGGGCAATAACAGTGTGGAACCAGCCTATTAAATCAGGGGTATCCCAAAAAAAATTTTTACCGTGCAATCATACAATATTAAAAAAAACGACAATAAATAAATAAAGTAAAACAAATACCTAATAGATTTTTTCTCTTCTTTTTTCATAGCTTAAATCTTTCCATCACGTTGTCCACTTTCACTTTATGAAAAAATCATTTTCGACTGCACAAGTCATGGCATTGTTCAAAAATTTCGGGCCCATTTGATTGCGTATAAAACATGCCCATTGTCGCCCCCATAATCAACATATAAATGGGACTGTTTTATTATTATTTTGGATCTTGGGCTAATGGGCTAACTTAATAGGCTATTAACAATTATGTTTGGGCTTGTAAAAAGAATTAGATTTACACTGTTATACTATCCTATTTTTAAGGTTAGGGTTATCCTCGTATTTTTTAGGTGTATTCTTTGTATACAAACGAAAAAAAATAACACTGCGAATACGGGGTTGAGCCGTAGCCCGTGCTACGGCTGCTTATATTGTAGTTCCGCCTCTGGGCAATAACTAAAGTGTCCAATAACTAGACGGTGTGAAATGACTACACCTTAAATATATTTCTCATGTGTTTTCTCGACCACCTCGTCTTGGGGTTGTTTTTTCCTGTGACTACGTTTTCCTTTCATAATGATTTCGGTTCCCTTTGCGGTTGGGGTTGTGGTTCGAGCATAAATTGTGTGTTTGGAACGGAACCAAGACCAAAAATCAAATTTCAAGTTGGGTGAGTTTTGGGTTTCTAGTGTGGGACGATATACATTGCGTTGGTCGAAGTAGGTAGGATTGAAGAGGTTAGACGGGTTTTTTACATCATTCATCGAGTTGGGTTTGGTTGTGTATGATGTAAAACGAGTTATTAACATATGGTCGAATGTTGCAAAAAACGGGTGTCTTGGATCCCACAACTTCATATTTTTTTTTTTAAGCTTGTAGAGATTGGAGGTGTGGATTTTCCTTGATCACCGCTCCTCCCAACGTTCAAAAATGGCCTTGAATGGTGCCCTTAGCACCCTTGAATGGCACCCGGACCCGGTGTTTAACGCCTTCCCTTGCAGACGTGCCCTCTCCGTTATTCGACAACGGACAGTCTTAGCTAGTGGGCTTCAATTAATATTACATGGGCCATAAAGAAAAATCTTAGAAGTAACAACCCACAAAATAAAATAAAAAGTGAAACGATAGAACTGGTTTTGGAGGATTTCCATCTAATAGTTTCTGGGATTGCTTGCAACCTGGTTGCTGGCGTGGAGATAGAAGAAGCAACAGCCACAAGAACAAAAGTTATAGGGGAGTTCGTATTTCCATTTTCTTCTTTGTTAGATTAAGTTTTAGCATACATTTGAGAATTTTAGTTGATTATTATAAATGAAAAGTCTTATAGTGTTATTTTTGTGATTGGTTAATAGGACAAAGTAGGTCATAACAAGTCATCAAATACATTAAATTTCACATATTACAAATTAATAAGTTGATTAAGTTCTAAATTTTGAACTATAGTAATCGCCTGAGCACCGGTAGACCAACCTACACATTACTAAGTAAAAGTTTTGTTTATGGATCGACACACAAAAATATCCCACCAAGAATAAACGTAACAGCCTCATCCCACCAAGAATAAACGTAACGGCCTCTAACACTAAGTAATTCGAATTGTCGTTCTACAAATATGTCTAGACCACCAAAAATATTTAACATAGGTGATAACCATGGATCAATGGAGCCACAAGTGCACCACATATTAGACAAGAATTCCAAGACCACCGTTGCAACTTTTTTTTAATAAAATGCCAATTCCCTACATATACATTTACCAAGTTAGGAGAATAGTGCCAGACACCAAGTTAGGGGAATAGTGTCAGGCAGCGGTCTGGCACTCCCCCATTGGATCAACACGTTTATTGTTTTATATTTATTTTAAAATTATGTTTTAGCCCCCAGCTCAAAATAATATTACGCTTTTTGTCCCCATCTCAAAATTACGATCTTGCTCTCAATTCAAAATTACGACTTTGCCTGGCACTCTCCCATTGGACCAACCAGTTTATTATTTTATATCCATTCTAAAATCACGTTTTTGTCCCTATTTAAAATTACGGTTTTGTCCCCAGCTCAAAATAAAATTACGTTTTTGTCCTTAGCTCAAAATTACGATTTTTCCCTCCATTCAAAATAAAATTGTGGTTTTGCCCTCAGCTCAGAATTACCTTTTCGCCCCCAGTTCAAAATAAAATTTTGATTTTGCCCACAGCTAAAAATACGATTTTGCCCTCTGTTAAAAAATATGATTTTTCCCCGTTTAAAAAATTGTGATTTCGCCCTCATTTCAAAATTACGTTTTTCCCCAGTTCAAAATAAAATTATGTTTTTGCCCCCAACTCAAAATTACGATTTTGTCCTCGGTTCAAAATAAAATTGTGATTTTGCCTCCGGCTTAAAATTACGCTTGTGCCCTTAATTCAAATTTATATTACATTGTTACCCCAAGTTCAAAATTACGAATTTTCCTCTGTGAAAATTTACAATTTTGCCCCTGGTTCAAATTTACAGTACTGTCATTACTTTAGCTTTTGGCAAATTACGATTTTACCCCAGTCAAAAAATACAACTTTCCCTCAGTTAAAAATTACAATATTGCCATTGTTTTAGTTTTTTTTTTATCAAAACTATAAAAGTGTTTTGTTTTAATTGGTTGACTCGATTTAATTGTTTTTTGTGTCAATGAGTTAACTAACACTCGCTCATTATTCGGCCATCGCCCCGCAACGCGGGCGGGACATCAACTAGTTCCGCATACAAAGATGAACATTCCAACACAATCCTTTCCGTATCTTATTTCTGAGACATCAAGTCTAACATTTTAGTCCTGTGATAAGCTAATCCATCCCGCTCAAGATCTGGGTCCCTAGTTTCATTCTGCCTTTGACTCATCGGAGAGTGGCAACAACTCTCAACCAGTGGTGCATTCGTTGGATTTAATCTCCTAAGTCCATCTCCGATAAAGTCCAAAATAGCTAATAAACCCAAGCATTCAAGTACAAACCCTAGCAAAGCGACCTTCGAACATTTGGCTCGTGACACTCTTGCACCACCATTTCATGCACGTCCTCGTGCATGTGCCTCGCAATCGCGCCAACATGTCGTAATACTATGCATCTTCACCCCCGTAAGTTAAGCATTATTCACTTTTGTAAGAAGGACACCCGACAGCACAATAACGATGATCTCCATTCGGATCGCTCAGTATATTGCATCAGATTACTTTAGTTGGCGCCGATGTTCTCCAGTACTTTAAGGCATGGGGGACCTGACGAATGTGCAGCCTTCAATCTGGTTACGGTGCTGCTGGGCCGTAGTTGCTCGGCTGAATCTTTGAAGACTTTATTGATACTATACTAGGGTGACGCTCAGGGGCGAAGCTTCTTGGGGGCGGGGGGGGGGGGGTCGCCCGACCCCCGGGATTTTTCGCTCAGTAGTGTTATATATGTAGTTTTCGTATAGAAATTTTTGGATATATACGTTTTTACCCCCCCCCCCCCCCCCGATTCTATAGAAATTTTTGGGTATATATGTTTTAGCCCCCTCCGTTTTCTCCGGCAAGCTTCGCCACTGGTGACGCTCACGATCTCATACACTCGGTGTACAAAGACCTTCACCGAAGTGCTCCATATTTGGTCTTCTCCCACCACCATTGCAATAGCATACTCTATATATTTAAGCACATTTTGTTCAAGTGTTCACATTCCAACGTATCCTAGAATCGACCTGCTCTGATACCACTTTGTCATGGAGTTATCTTTCGATCCCCGTATGGTGTCCACGGTTTCCACAGGATAAGCCAAGTCATCCCGCTCTTGATCTGGGTCACTGGTTTTGTCTGTCCTTGAACTGATCAAGAGAGAAGGAACACCTCTTGAACAGTGGTGCTTTTGCCGGGTAGACACAACTAGGCATGTACACCTTTCTTAATCTGCTGAAACCGTCCCTGGTAAAGTCCCAAACTAGCCTGGAAACCCAAGCGTTCAAGTACAAACCCTAGTAAAGCGACCTTCAAACATTTGGCCCGTGAAATTATGATCCGAATAAACCTCATTAAAACCGTACTCTTTACATTCATAATCCAAACAAACCAATTGACCCATATCATAGTTGAAGTTGGTTATGCTTACAATATAGGAACCATGAAAGAAAGGCAAGTTCTCTTGATGTTTGCAAATTTAAGGATATATGCAATCCTTTTTTTCATCTGGATCATGAATCCGAATTTTAACAATATTGTGATAATCATGACTTGTATGTTCTGTTATTAACGTTATTGTAGCGTATGTGTTTTCAATTCATGTTTTTTTTTTTCTGGTTTTATTTTTTTTAACATTACTTTTTATCGTTGCATAAGTTTTCATCCCGAGTCTTGAATTCAAAACAATTTATAGCCGTAAACACATTAACAAGTTCGATAAGGCCATTTTTTCGAAGTAGTATTTAACTCTTGTTTAAGTTGGCTTGAGAATAAAGTGTACGTATTGAATGTAGCAAACTACTAATGTTCCCCCAAAGCAACCTCATAAAACTTCTAAGCTTCGGCATGTGAAGAGGTATGGTCCCAACTCCTTGCCAACATGGCAATGACCATACCACTTTCTGCATCCTACGTGGCAGTGACATCAGCCGCACCATCCAGAAGCTCCTAGAAGCTTCTGGAAAATATCCAGGTGACACCAAAGATACTCCATGCGACATAAAGGACAACACGTGTCACCAACCATCAAGCGCCAAGTAGACCTGTAACAGGTCGGGGAGCAGCCAGACAACGTCAGTACGACGTTTCCACATTCGACAAATAAAGACGCGCCACGTGTACCACTACACTGACCGCGACAGAGGAGACCAAGGGGATATTCCCCTTGGTCGGACAGCTGGCGCGCGTCTACAGCTGGCATCGTTGCTCCTCCCTCTTTCACCATCCGGCTATAAATAGGACCCTTCACCATCCAGGTTGATCATCTTGCTCTCACTATTCTCACACTTAACACACACTGATTATCCTTCCTCGGAACAGTACTTATTCTCACGCCGGAGCCTGGTTAAGAGGGAAACCCCCATATTCCCCTCTTAACGAGACTGACGGTTGCTGTTTTGCAGGAGACGGTCATCTTACGAGTAGGAAGAGAGATTGAACCCATAGAAGAAGTAACCCCACTGATTAACCGTAGTGTTAACCAGTGTTTCATCATTGGCGCCATCCGCTTTTAGCAAAACCACTCTCATCTCTTTTTCTTTTCGAAAAACTCGTCAAAATGGCTGAAAACAACCCTTCCAACCAAGTCGATGGAGACGTTTCTTCCTTCGAACTCGTTTCGGACAACATACACGTCCAGCGAGGCCCAAGGAACGAAGCTATCCAAGAAGGGCCACCAAACATGGAGTTTCCCAGCATTTTCGGGAGCACATCCAGGATTGCTATTCAAAACGCACCTGGTCCCGTTTTTCAAACTCCATCCAGAATCATCACTCAGACAACAAATGGAGCTACGTTTCAGCCTCCATCAGAGGTAGTCCAACCGACACCACCAGTGCAAACTCAGAGCCATGGAGCTGGTCCCTCAGCTCCATCGGACCAAGCACAACTAAATTTCTCAGCATTATTGGGGCTACCCGAAGGAAAAACTCTGGCTTCCTGGTACGCCGAGCAAGTGGCGTCGATAAATCTTGTTTACACACAACTCAGCGCGCAGCAAGCATTGCTGCAAGCACAAGCTCACCAGTCAGCGTTTGTCACTCCACCGCAAAGGCCTTTGAGCGCACCTATGCCTCAACAGGCCAACGCATACAACCTGCGTCCTGAGTCAGTACCTCCACCGCACGTCAGAAGGCCGAGCGCGCACGACACGCGCGATACTTATGGTGAAACGGAAAGCAACAATGTGCAGTATTCCAACCAACCGAAGAAGCCGATACAAAGTCGCTTAGGGCCGCGCAACATAAACGACGAACTTGAAAACGAAGAGGAGACGCGCACAGTGTTCAGCAGGCTCCCACCAGAGCATGAAGCATACAAACCTCGCAAGCGTGCGGGTTATGACCCAAAAGCAGAGCATGATTTCACTCTAAGCTACCGCCCAGACGACATGGCTGAGAATTCAAAGTTCATCCGAGAGATCGCCACGGCTGACATAGACAAAACAAAATTGCCGCACAACGTGGGCAAATACAACGGGTTGACAGACCCAGATGATCACCTCCAAGTATTTAACGGCGCAGGAGCAACGGGCGGATGGAACTTGCCAACCTGGTGTCATCTTTTTGCTCAAACCTTCGTAGGCGCGGCGCGCATCTGGTTCGACAGCCTACCAGCAGGCAAAATCAAATCCTGGATTGATTTCCGAGAGAAGTTCCTGGCACACTTCTCACAACAACGACGACACACCAGGGATCCAGCCGACTGTTTGAACATATGGCGCAGAGACCACGAAAGCGTAGAAGATTTCATTACTCGGTATAACAAAGAATGTTTAGAGATTGGCGACTTACCCGAGAAGATGATGCGCGCACACTTTATGCGGGCAGTCAAGTGTGATGATCTAATCAAGCGTGTAAAAGGTAGAGACGGAGGACCCAAAGATTGGGAAGCCTTCATAGAGGCGGCCAAAACCATCGCACAGTCAGACAGGCAATTGACCGGTGACGACCACCGTCAGCGCAATTACAATCACGCCGACCGAAACAGCAGGAAAGGCAGAAACCAATCTTGGAGAGCATCCGGTCACAGAGACAGGAGCCCAGTGAGAGAAGACGCGCGTCATACGATCAACCAAATCGCACACCGAAAAGAGGTAAAAAAGGAAAACCGGGAGAAGCAGTGGACACTCCTAACAAAAACCCCTTCAGAAGTCTTGGCGACCGAGAACCACCAGTTTAAGCCACCACTGCAGATGCGCAACAAGAGGGGCCAAGACCCGAATCTTTTCTGTGACTTCCACAAGGATACCGGCCACATAACCGACGATTGTTTCAGCCTCAAACAAGAGATCGAAAGGGCTTTAAGAGACGGAAAATTAACTCACCTAGTCAAAGGTGGCAAGCGTGATTACCGTCAGATCCAACGAAGAGAGGAAGGGCCGGACAACAAAAAACTCCGGAAGTTAGAAACACACATGGTTCAGGGAGGTCCACGAAGGCTAAGAAGAAATTACAACAAGCGTGCGCAAGATGACTCATGGCGCGAGAAACAAGTCGTTTTCCCAGTTGTCAGAGGAGGCCCACGAGAGAGACGACCCATAGTCATCTCAGGCGTCATTGGGCATTATCAAACAGATTACATCTTCATTGATCCAGGGAGCACTGCGGATATCATATATGAACAATGCTTTAATCAGTTCGATCAGGAGGACAAAGCGCGCTTAGAACCAGTTGACTACCCGCTCACTGGTTTCTGCAACGAAGCCGTTTTTCCTCTAGGACAAATATCATTCCCAGTGTTGCTCTCGGATGGAAGAAACTCACGAACAGAAGAAGTCACTTTCATGGTGCTGCCGGCACATTCAAGACACGATATTCTGCTGGGAAGAGAATCCCAAGGTGATTTCAGCATGATCTGCTCTGGCCCACATTCCGCAGTGGGATTTCCGACAGAAACGGGAGTAGCCATCATCTATGCAAGCAAAGAAGTATTAGCGACGGATGAGCTACGGCCTGCAAAGACAAGGAAACCAGAAACACGCCAAGAAGCAGAAAAGTGGGTACTAAACAGTGCATACCCGGAACAGACAGTAACCCTGGGACCTGCAATGTCCGATCTAACGCGCGCGGCGCTAAAAAAACTGTTGTTCCAAAACATGGATGTCTTTGCCTGGACGCCAGCAGACATGGTGGGCGTTCCCAGACACATTGCGGAACATCGCTTAAACGTATCGGAAGAAGCCAAACCGGTGGTACATGGTAAGCGCCACTTGGGAGACATAAAGCATGATGCCATGAAGGAACAAGTGATAGAGCTGCTAAACGCAGGGATCATCCGAGAGGTCCGGTATCAAACATGGGTGGCAAGCCCAGTGATGGTCCAGAAGAACAATGGCAGCTGGAGGATGTGCGTCGATTACAAAGATCTGAATAAGGCGTGTCCGCGCGACTGTTACGCCTTACCAGACATCGACGAAAAGATCGATTCCCTAGCCACATTCAGATGGAAATGCTTCCTTGATTGCTACAAAGGGTACCACCAGGTACAAATGGCCGTGCAAGATGAGGACAAGACCGCGTTCCGCACACCAACGGGGCTCTACTGTTACACCAAAATGCCTTTTGGTCTTAAAAATGCGGGCGCGACTTACCAACGGCTCATGAACGAAACCTTTCAAGACGCCATCGGCAAGTACATAGAAGTGTATATGGATGATCTAGTTATCATGAGCAAGGAGGAAAGTACAATGTTGCTGAACATCCAAAAGACGTTTGACACTCTTCGTGGAGTCAGCATCAAGTTAAACCCCGCGAAATGCTCCTTTGGCATGGAGGAGGGGAAATTCCTGGGTTTCATTGTTACGAAAGATGGTTTCAAGGTGAACCCCGACAAGGTACAAGCAATAGAACGCATGCCGTCACCGTCGACGATCAAGGAGATGCAAAAATTGGCAGGACGTTTGGCAGCACTCAACCGCTTCCTAGCCAATCACGCGGCAAAATCATTTCCGTTTATAAAAACTCTCCGAAACTGCATGAAGAAGAGTCATTTCCGTTTATAACCAGTGTTTCATCAGCATGCATTAATATTTCAATATAAATTATCAGTTATCTTCTTCTTCTTCCTATAATTTCAAATAAATTATAATTCTAAATCTCAATATTTATGGGACCGCTCCTCCATTCCCTTGCAAGCAACCATCGACGTCGACAGCCACCTACATTGTATCTATAGTTTCATACATCCTCACCTATATATATATACACATACCACATTCTACTCCGACGTCGTATCTACATTGCTACTCTTCTCATGGATCCTAGACTCTCTCTCGTCGCTTTCTCCCTCTTCATTGCCGGAATCTTTGGCGCCTCTTTCGTCTCAGCTGAATCCGAAGACAATATGTTAATCCGTCAGGTGATCGGTGATGAAAACCACCAGTTGAATGATGAAGATCAGTTTGGTGCTTTCAAAAGCAAGTTTGGGAAGTCTTATGCTTCACAGGAAGAGCATGATTACAGGTTATCAGTTTTTAAGGCTAATTTGCGCCGCGCTAAGCGGTACCAGAAGCTCGATCCATCTGCGGTCCATGGGGTCACTCAGTTCTCTGACATGACCCCCCAGGAGTTCCGTAAGCACCTCGGATTAAGGTCTCGTGTTAAGTTCCCCTCGGATGCAGGTAAGGCTCCCATTCTTCCGACTGATAATCTTCCTGAGAATTTCGATTGGCGAGATCATGGGGCCGTCACTGGTGTGAAGAATCAGGTACTTTTCTTGTGCATGTTAAAAACTCAAAAAAGTTTCATATATAATACATAATACCCTACCAGGTTTTTTATTTTTATTTTATATGGTATCAGAGATTTACAGAAACATATTTAGATAACCATGCCAATTTAGCACAATTTGAAAACTATTTTTAAAATGTTTTTTATGGAAACTAGGGTTCATGTGGATCATGTTGGACATTTAGCACAACCGGAGCACTGGAAGGGGCGAATTTCCTCACCACTGGAAAGCTAGAAAGCCTTAGTGAACAACAACTTGTCGATTGCGACCATGAGGTTTGAATTTTTCCATTTGTTCTCTAATCATTGGATGCTAGATGACTCACAATCTCGTTATCTGCAGTGTGATCCAGAAGAACAAGGATCATGTGACGCAGGGTGCAATGGCGGTCTCATGAATAGCGCGTTCGAGTACACATTAAAATCTGGTGGACTCATGAGGGAAAAAGACTACCCTTACACCGCCAAAGACCACGGAGCCTGCAAATTTGACAAAAGCAAGGTTGTAGCATCCGTTGCAAACTTCAGTGTGGTGTCACTAGATGAGGACCAGATTGCTGCAAATCTGGTGAAACATGGTCCTCTTGCAGTGGCTATTAATGCAGCTTACATGCAAACCTATATTGGTGGAGTGTCATGCCCATTTTTGTGCGCAAATAGGTTAGACCATGGTGTGTTACTGGTTGGATATGGTGCAGCCGGCTATGCACCCATAAGAATGAAGGAAAAACCATATTGGATTATCAAGAACTCGTGGGGAGAGAACTGGGGCGAAAAAGGATATTACAAGATCTGCAAGGGTCACAATGTTTGTGGAGTCGACTCCATGGTCTCTACAGTCGTTGCAGCCCACCGTCACTAATCTGTTAATATTATTGTCAAAATTTCACCATGTATACAAGAATTGTGGAAGAAACATAATGTTATTACATTCATCTTTGTATGTATCGATCTTTCTTCATCTTCATCATTGGACATGTGGAGAAGATCGATTTAAGTTTATTCAATCACTCTACTCAATTATTGATCCCTAAATATATAAATAACAACTAGTAATCCGCGCGTCGCGACGGGAACACAATACTTAGGCAATGTTTTCATCCAAACTATTAATTTTTATATGTAACTAGATTGCGACCCGCCGCAATGCGGCGATGATTCTTTAGTTATAACTAAGTGGATCTAGGACCCGCATGTTATGTTAAACCTGTCAAACGAGAAAAAATAGACGATGTGAAAACGTTCACCCACACACGCACGTTGCGTCGTGTTAACTCAAAAAAATTAGAACTAAACGTAAAAACGTTAAACCAAAGACACAGCTGTGATGTGTTAAGTCACAAGATTTAGAAACAAGCATAAAGCGAAAAATTTACGAAAAAATGGAAACTATAAATGACCAAAGTTGAAAGTAAAAAAAGTTATAAGGATAGATTGCAAAAGATAAAAAGTTTTGGGTTAAAAGTAAAAAAACAAATAGTTTTGGGTTAAAAGTAATTTATAAAATACTTTTGGGTGAAAAGTAAAAAAAAAAACATTTTTTTTAAACCCCCAAAGCCAACGTTACGATAACAATATGCATAACCATTTTTTCTTTGAAAACCCCCAAAGCACACCCCGCATTGCGGCGGGGCATAAAACGGTGTCAAATAGTACTAATGTCACACAACCGTCATCGATCACCAACACTGACTCGACCTAGGATATGTGTGTTGCGACGAACCTGTCAAACATGGAAAAATAGAGGTAAAAATGTTGAACCACTCATGCACGTTGCGTCGTATTAACTCGAAAAATTTAGTACTATACGTAAAACAAAATTTTGCGAAAAAAGAAACGCATAAGTTACAAAAGTTGCGAAGCTAAATTGCAAATAATGAAAAGTTTTGGGTTAAAGTTAAAAAAAAAAAACAAATTATGTAGGGTTAAAATTGAAAAGGGTAAAAACGTTTGGGTTAAAAGAAAAAAATCAAGTTTTTTTTTTTTTTGAAAAACTCACAAAGCACAAGTTACAACTAATAATGCACAAAAAACTTCCAAACTTATATATGGAATAATATACAGAGTTGTGCATTTTTTTCAAAGTGATATCTAAATCTATATGCACACCATATTTTATCATATATACAACTCAATTATATAATAAACGTGTCCATGTATGTATATGTGTATAGATCAGATAATCAAGAGTATTACCTGTGCCTATAAATATATGTTGCGCAAAATATAAGAAAACATACACTTATAAGGAAAATTGATCTATCAATCTCACTAACATGAGCAGGCAACTAATCAGCATTCATGTCAATTAATAAAAACATAGAAACTATTAATTATAATCAATTCCAGAATAGAAGTGAGAAAGTAACTATTAAAAATAATAAAGCAATTGTTAATAAGATAAAAAGGCAGCCAATACTCACAAAACTCGATGAAGAGTTTTGGGATGGAGCCTCAAACATATCTGTATAAGAACATACGGTGTGGGCGTGGAAGCCCCTTCACGCCGAGAACACCACCACGCGTATAGCGTGGAGGGTGGCGTTGTGGGTGGGGCTTAAGGATTTCCACCGGCGTGGGGGCAAATGAGTGGGTGAGGGGAAGACTCTTGATTGGTGGGTGTATTTTAGGTAGGGCTGTAAACGAACCAAACGTTCAGTGAACAGTTCGTGAACCTTTCGGTGGGAAGTTCGTTTGTGTTCGTTCGTTTATTAAACAAACGAACACGAACAAGAAATTTTGTTCATTTAGTTAAATGTACAAACATGAACAAAGGTCGCGTTCGTTTATTTATGTTCGTGAACGTTCGTAACGTGTTTGTTTGTGTTCGATAGTTTATTAGTGTTTTGTTTTTATATATTATTTAAATTTTACCAGATCCCGACAAATAAAATATTTTATAAGTGTTAGTATCTTATATGATATATCATGAATGCGTGCTTGTGTTTGTTTATTTCCATTTTTATTCATCAACGTACGTTTTCGTTCGTTGTCTAACATTAACCAACAAACACAAACGAACACGAACACGTTTATTTCCTTAACAAACGAACACGAACATAAAATCTCGTTCGGTAAGTATTCATGAACCGTTCGTAAACACATATATTCTTTAACAAACGAACACGAACAAGGTCTTGTTCATGTTTGTTCGGTCCGTTTGCAGCCCTAATTTTAGGTTTGTTTTGATTGATTGTTGTCTATTTTTCTTTTACTTTTTTATTTTCTTCCACACCACTTTCCCACCACGTGCTTTTTTCTCCACGCCACCATGCTGACGTGGTTGCCATGTGTTGCTCCACGCCCTCCCTTCAAGTCCTACACAACGTGTGGTCTAATGTATATAGTAACCTACATGGGTTTTAACACCCCCTGGCCGCTACTCTTAATTTTGTTGAATTTAACAAAAATAAAAGATGAAAAAAATGAGTACTATAATAGTATTTGCGAGAAATTGTCGTTACATGTGAGTTTTAAGAAAACTATGTTTTTCACCATGACAAAACTTTTGAAAACATCAGCAGCCGTTGCTGGTTTACCATTAAAAAATACACGTAAAAACGATCACAAAAAAATAGTACACCATTTCCAAATGCTACATACACCATACAGAACTAAAGTGAAAAATTTTAGAAAGCTTACTTGTGTTTGGATTAGTAGTTGATCCAAAACGGATTTAAAGCTAAGGTAGGGTGGGCCTAGGCCCACCGTCCATCCAGCCTAAGTCCAACTAAGTTTTTGTAAATTTTGATGCACAAATCAAACCGGCCCAAGTACCCAATTCAACTGCCCACCGTTTAATTTAACTAGTGTTTTTCAATGACGCGCGTTGCGCGAAAGGCATTGGTGTTTTCGACCGACATCATTCTTCAAACGATTCGAGATAAACGATGCGTAACCAGCCATATCCGGCATCGTGGAGTGTATTAAAAAGGGAGCAATTGGACGATTGGATGCTGGGCTAGGTGTTTCTTGGAATGCTTACGGATTGTTCGGGTCAAAACCACGATTATGAGGATTCATTTTTCGTATTGTGGTTGTATGAGATTTTTTTTTTAAAAAATAAGATAGAGATGATTATAGAAGAGGTGGAGTAGTTGTGGTAAAAAATGAATAGAAGTGTGAGTATTTATAATGAATAATTTTTTTTTAAACACATAGCCGTTGGCCAACGGCTAGCCCAAACGGCTACTTGTCTTGGCCAATGAGATCCCGTCATGTCATCTTGATAGCCCCGTCCAACGCCCGGGCTGAAACCCCCGCCCAAGGGGCCACGCCGAAACCCAAGCTCACCCGGGGTGGTGACTTGGGCGTTTGTACCCAACCCCCGCCCCATACCCCATATTCTAATATAGCCTAAATTCACTGTTCATTTAGTTTGAATTTTATCATATAATATATGAATTAATTTAATTAATGAACCACTATTCATTCAACTTACTTTTTATCATATATATATATATATATAGATTGCATCCAACTATTTTTAATTCTTCTTTTTTTTTCTGAAAATACACCAAGTCCGATATAAATGAACCCAAAAAAAACATGTTAGGAAGAATTATTATATTTTTAAGTCCAATTATTTCTAATAAAGATTCACTATACCACTTCACTAATTAACACACAAACATATTTAATTCTTTTTTTTTCACCTTTACTTTAAAAATACAACTATTCCCTTATGCTTTTTTTTTTCATATTTCCATTTTGCCCATTTCCATTAATTTCCTTTTTCTCCGACTTAGTTTTAGCCAATGTTTTAAAAACCGGTTTTTAAATCAAACCGGATTAGGCTAAAAAATGGTTCAACCGGTTGAACCAAGTTGTACTGAGCGGTTCAACAGGGTTGACTAGCTAACTGTATAATTTCATAAATTACAATATCAACTCAAAAGTTAATCCAAAAATGCATGATTACATGTTAAAAGATGATCCAAAAGTAAATTCATAATAAAAAATAGGGTTATTGGATTATATCACCTCTAATTATTGGCTATTGGCCATTGCCACCTCCAACTATCACTTTAACGTCCGCCACCCCCAACTTAACACTTAGTGTGTTCTGTCACCAAGTCGTTAACTAATCACTAACTTTTGATCCTATTACTATACATTTTGGGTGTCCTAAGATCCCTAAAACCTTCTTAAGATCCCTTTGACACCCCCAAAAGTATAGTAACGGAATCCAAAGTTAGTGATCAGTTAACGATGTGATGACAGAACACACTAAGTGTTAAGTTAGGGGCGACGGACGTCAAAGTGATAGTTGGGGGTGGCAACGGCTAATAGCCAATAGTTTAGGGTGATAAAATCCAATAACCCTAAAAAATAATCCAAAAGATAATCGAAAAACATTCAATTTCCAACAAGCTCTTTTAAATGAAAGTGTACGATATGTTTAAGCCATTTGGGTGTTGAATACATCAAGTTCACAATCGTATAAAAGATGAAATTCACTATTATCACCATCCTCAACAACTAGAGGATAACTATTTTCGTTTCATACAATATTAAATAAGAATTTTTAGTTACGAATAATCATAATATTTAAAAATTGCGTAAGATAAGTAACATATATAATAAAAATAAGTAACAACCCAAACTAAAATAACCCTGGGCCGGTAACGGTATTACGTTTCAAACCGGTATACCGGATTTTACCGCCGGTACAAACTTATGCCGTTTCACTTATTTACCGGGGTGTTTCGTACCGAATTTACATCTGGAAACGGTAATATCGGTATAACCGACCGGTATCTACCGGTTTTTAAAACATTGGTTTTAGCTGACTAGCATTGTGCCCACCCTCAGTGGCAGAGCTAACTTATTAATTTTGAAGTATAAAAAAAATTATTGTGCAATCATACAATAATAAAAAACGATAATAAATAAAGTAAAAAAAAACCTAATAGATTTGTTCTCTTTTTTTTTCTAGCTTGAAATTGTTTCATCACATCGTCGTCTTTTACTTTATTAAAAAGGTCAATGTTCAAATATTTTCGGGCCCATTCGGTTGTCGCCCTTAATCAAAAATGGATATTTTATTGTGTTGGATGTTGTGGCTTGGGTTAAGTTCATCAAATGGGTCTCCTTTCAATTAAACTATTCCTAATTTGGACTACCTTTTAATTATTTGGGCTAATTAATTATACAAGTTTGGACTTAAAATAATTAGGGATTTTAATAAATTCAAGTATCCTATTTTTTTCAGTGTACCCTCGTATTTATTCTGGGGTGTCCTTTGTATAAAACCAAAAAAAAAAAAAAAATTACACTATGAAGACGGGATTGAGCCGTAGCCCGTGCTACACCTAAGAAGTCTATGCCTCCGCCCCTGCCTACCCTACAAAAAAGTTTTGTATTCGCCACTGCTGGTGGTTAGCGGCGATGATTTCATCGGCATCGTTGTTGCACGTGAATAGAAGGGTTGCATGAGAGGGAAAAACAAACTTTGAAATGGTGTTTTGCGAGCGGTGAAACGACAAGAATGGATTCACTTAATAGGATCAATGATTGTTTGAGAGGGGATTCTAAATCCCGTGATTTACATAGCCAGATTTAGAAGTTAGAAAAGGAAAAACCGCTAGGAATCGATGGGAAGTTTTGGAATGAGTGTGGGAAGGTGATAAGTGTATAGTTGGCTCCATATCTCTATACTAATAAATAAAAATAAAGTACACATGGATGATTTTTAGGCTTTCTTCTTTAATTTTTGCCACTTGTCATTTATTAGGACTATTTTTGTCATGTGTCATGCTGTGAGTATTCCTACATTTTATTAACCATTTTATTTATTCTTGATTAATAATAATAAATTTAATAATTAATAACTATAAGTAATAATTAATAATTAATAGCTGATGGTTGATTAATTGATTTTAAATTTTTAGTAAGAAATGTTTTTTCTTAAAAAAATTTAGGTATTTTGTAAACGTGGTCAACATTTAGATTTAATTAATGCATTTACTACAAGTAAATTATAAATCAGTTGTAATTACCTAAATTCAATTATGCATATCTTTAAATACGTATCTCAAGGTATTATGTTGCATGCAAGTATTGTAGTAACACTCTTAGTTGAAAAATCATTAGTTTATTACAATCTTATCACTTAAGTGTGAGATCTTGGGTTCAAGTCTTACGAAAAACAAGATATTCTTTGTTAAAAAACAACACATGTAGAGTTTTTTTTCCTCAAAAGGGTGTAGTGATTTGGTGGCGATAACCATGGAGTCCCCAGGTTTAACAAGGAAGAAGATAGGATGGTTATGGGATTTTTTTAGTATTTCTTTATTTTTTTATAAAAGAACCCATTTTGATAAATACTTTTAAAACAAGTCATTTTGGTAAATAATTCTGTCAACTACACCCTTTTAAAAAAAACAAAACCTCGTCAAATGTACACCAAAAGTTGTATAGTTTAACTCGGTAATATTATAGGTATATTTGAGACTAATAAAATAATTAAAAAAATGCAAATGAGGTGCTTGAAAAATATGTGGAGCTATACTTTTATACTTTTTTTTAAATTTTATTTAATTGTTTTTCAAAGATATACTTTTAGAAACATACTTTATAAGTAAAAAAAGTTTTTTTTTATATGGGGGTTATAAAAGATTGCTTCTTGATGAGTTTAGCCAGCTATATATTGCATTTTATATAAATAGGCATTTAAATTTTATGATATATTATTATATCTTTTATTTTACCATTATTACATGTAACAATATGTAATTTCGGCGATGAGATGTTTGGTAAAAAAATTGAATTATAGTGTTTTTAATGTACAACCCCGTGTAATACACGGGTTTCTAACCTAGTTTACATTAATTCAAAATGGGTTTTCAAATCTTTCGATTTTTACGTCAGTTTATTTCAGTTTTCCATTTATAGTTAACGCATTTAGCACTTGTATTATAATAGCATTAAAAGACTTGTATATAAATGCAAGAATGACTTGCACGTCATAATTCAAATCTCAATACTTACGTTTACATCATATAAATAAGTAACATGTTGGTGCATGGAGGTGTTGTACCACATGCTTAGGGGGCTTTTCAAAAAAAAAAGTTGATATTACATTTTTAATCCCCAACTATTTAATTTTTACTTTTAGCCCAAAAGTTTTTATCTTTTCAATTTAACCTCACAACATTTTACTTTCAACTTTGGTCCCCTACACGTTTCATATGTGGCAAATTTTTTATTTTATGTTTTGTTCTAAATTTTTATGAGTTAACATGGTGCAACGTGCGTGTGTGGTTCAACGTTTTTACATTTCGTTTTACGCTTCGTTCTAGATTTTGCGAGTTAATATGGCGCAACATGCGTGCGTGGTTCAACGTTTTTATGTTTCATTTTACACTTCGTTCTAAATTTTGCGAGTTAACATGGCGCAACGTGCGTGTGTGGTTCAACATTTTTACGTCGTCTATTTTTTTCCCACTTGACAGGTTCGCCACAACACGCAGGTCCTAAATGGACTTAGTTATTATTTTCTATATTTTACGTTTCGGTAGAATTTCTTCGCAATGACACACCCCAACTTTAATGTTGGTGGTTGCTGGCGATGATATGACATTAGTGCTATTTGTCACGGTTTTACGCCCTCACCGCAACGCGGGGGCCTTAATACTAGTTAACATAAAATATTATAACTTCTATAATGGTGCTACTAGTTGAATAAAATTTACATTGACATATCAATTAAAATAAGCACATCTTAACGATATGTTCAGAATTTTTTAAAACATAATATATTAAAAGATATAAAAGAAAACCAAAATTGAGGAATACATGGGTATTTTATAAGAGGAAAAAGTGTAAGTTTTGAGGGGTAAAGATGTAAATATCATTAAAAATTAGTTAATGTATGCATTAAGTGTTTGTACTTTAAGCAATTCTATGTGTATTACTTAAATTTTAAGTTGTCCTTTGGAAATGTATTATAAATAGTAGTATCACTGCGCTTCGCGGCGGGCTTTCGGCCGGTACCAACTTAGTTCGCTAATGTATCGGTGTGATGCTTGCACTCAGTGTATCAACTAAAATATACACATACAAAAGGATATCAACATATGTTTTATAATGATCGAAAACTATAGAAACAAATGCCAGTATTGGTACTGATGTTTAGTCAGGGCATAAGTTCGGTCACTAACACTCGCTATAGCATACAATACTATAAATACTCTATTGCCAATGCAACTTTATTCTCAATCACTTTTATATTGTCAAGTTGAGAAAACCACAAAAATGAATATGGTACTCGTACCAATATAGTTCGAACAATATTGGTTAGAGTGGTCATGGTAAAGAACAAAAGAAAAATCAATTATATTTACCAGTTCGATTATAAGTTTTATCAAAACATAGATAAAAATAAACATGTTGCAACGGTGAATTCAGAATTTTATATTATGTTACGCAAATAACAAAAAAGGTAAACAATGTAACTATATATAAAAAAACACAACAAATTTTGTATCACCTTGTCGTTAAAGCCATAAAACCAAATACAACACTTGCATCGATGTTTGTTGGAAGAAAAATATTATCGAATCGTATGTTCAAAATTTTATTAAACGCCATATTTTATTACTCTAATAACGAATAGGGGAAACAACTTATAAAACGTCCTATTATATTACTGTGTACAACTCAGTTTTAAATAAAATTTATGTCTAAATGTGGATAAAAATAAGCAAATCGCAATAACATACTTAAACCAAAATTACTCAAAAGGAATTACAACAATAAAATACTACAACAATTATATTATAAAATAATTATACAAATAGAAAACCCAAAAAACATTTGATGGACTCTTCACTTTAAAAAGGAATTAAAGAAAAAATGAAAGCTAAAATATAAGATTGATCCAAATGGACCAATGAGAAGAATTACTGAAAAAGGGAATTAATGAAAAAAGAAAGCTAAAATATAAGATTGATCCAAATGGACCAATGAGAAGCATTACTGTACAAGTCCTTTAAATTTGTTAGTTATAAGAATATAAGAATATAGCACTATTAACGAAACAAAAGGTTCTAAATATGTTTTGAACCATCCTGACATGTCCGTTTTGATATGCATGGCGCTGATTAAAGTGTTGAGCCAACAAACATAAACTGGCGATATGTCACACCCCGGGATTGTGACCAATTAGTTGGTACATGTTTTGAGTAAGTCGTAGCGAAAAACATTTCTATTTGATTTGTATTAAACAACTCGTAAGTTGAATAAAATATATTTTCATAACTAGGATTTAAATATCCCTTGTTTGTACAAAACATTTCATTTTCAAAAGGTAATCTTTTACACGATTTGTTTTCTTATGATAGTTTTATAAGATCCTCACATGGTTTTATCATGCCTAAGGAGTTGTAATCCCTTCTGCATTTCCAGACACATTCATTGATGAATACTTGAAAACGTTTTGAAAATAATACATCAACGATATAAACAACATTAATAGAGACAAATATATTTGTAGCATGTTTAGTTTTAAAGTTGTTTAATCGTATTTTGCTTTAGTAGCCTACATAGTTGGTAGTACCATTTAACTTGTAATAACCATGATTTTCTAGCCATGTTTTTATTCATCAATTTATTCTAGTGTATTTGTACCCTAAAGTTTTCTTGATATATATACTATTAATGATTTAAATTCATTAAATAATAATTGTTATTATTAAATACTATAATTAAATATTAAATACTATAATTTTGCAACATTTTTTTTGCAATGGGAGTTGTACACTTTGCATAAACTAAGTTTTGTGTGTCAGGTGTCGCTCTTGTCAATACCGATGTCTAAAAAGCCAGAGAAAATCACGTATCCCTCAATCCTCTCACCCTCCCTCATCACAACAAAAGTCCCTTTCTCACCGTCACAACCATCAATGGCGCTTCTCCGGAGAAACGGTCCATTTCCTTCGAGCTTGACTCTCGCTTTCCCAACCAAAAGTCGAGGTTCTCTTCTTTGCTACCCTTTTAAATCTTTGTGCTTTCTGCTTGCTTTCATGGCTTTCTTCTATTGTCTTTTTAGGTTTTATTGATTGTGATTTGGAGTTTCATTAGGTTTCTGAAGTGTTGATTTCAGTTGAAAAATAGAAACGGGAATAAAAATTGCCAGTGTGCTCTCTGCTTGCTTTCTTTTGTTTGTAAAATTGCATGTTGTTTTTTAGGTTTAATTGATTGTGATTTGGGGTTTTATAAGATTTTTTAGGTGTTGATTTCACTTGAAAAATTGAATTGGGATGTTAAAGGTTGCCTAACAACTGTTTATTGAAATGTCAGTAAAAGAATTTCGGGATTTATTTGACGTTTGTTGTTTTTTGTCTAGGTACGATGGTCAACTTCCGGCAGCATATCTTTGACAGCCGCAACATTTCTGGACAACAATTCATCCACATTGCCTACAACCACATGGTTAAAAACCTTTAAAACACAGGTATGTTGTGAAGAAAGAGAGATTCTAATGAATGTATGTTCTTTATTTAGTAAATTTCGATGTTACTTTTTCATATATATTTGTTGGGTCATGCAGAAAGAAAGAGAGATTCTAATGAAGGTATGCAATATTCTCATACTAAGATTCACTTTTTTTTGTTTGTTGAATGTAATTTTGACTTTGAAGTTCATTCTTAAAAACCTTTAAAACACAGGTATGTTGTGAAGACACTTGATAATGCATAGAGTGTTAAATTTGTAGTATCGGTCTCTAGCCAAGATCCAAGATTCTCGGACCTCAGACGTGGCTCCACCTCAACCGTAACATGGTGGTTTTCGGAATTTATGGCATTAGACATTTATTTTATACAAATTTTTTCTTAACAAGTTTTTAAGGCTTTGATATAAATAATTTATTAAAAAGAGTTAGCTTGGTTCAAAAAAAGCGCTAATCGCTTCATGGCATTTGGGACCCAAAAGCCGAGGTGCAAGATTGGTTGATTTGGTGGGTCTGTCCACGGGTCAAATGGGTCCGGTTTGAGATGGATCATTTTGAGTTATGTGACAAAGGTTGGGTGTAGTTGGCATTTGCATTGTTTACTTGAGATAAATCACCCATCTAAACGACAATAAACTTGTAAAAGTTTTATTCATTCTTTATTGTGAAATCTATTGCTTGAACCTGCATATGCACAATTGTGTCAACTGGAGAACAAACATCTTATTTGGGAAAAAAAGGCCATAATTTCAATAAAAGTTGAAGAGCTTACCAAGTTTCCTAAAATGATAATGATTTACTAAATTACTAGAATTAGAATGCATTTTTCATCTTTTTTTTCTCGTGGAAAACATATATTATACTTCAAAATTGTAGTCTAAAACTCTAAATACGTTTTAACTAATACAAATTGAAAGTTTTAGAAAACAAGAAACTTACCCAGAAGCTTCTAGATCAGAAGTTGTGTGTGTCGATGCAGTATTTACCATGTGATCGTTTTTCCTTCGCGCTTATTCGAATCCGCAACAATAACATCAATATTATAGACGTAGACAAATAAAGGTGAGTTATCAGGTATCTTTTCCAGGTAATTGTAGTTCATAAAAGATCAACCGATTATTGATAAGTTTTTATTTGCTTTAATTAATGTGAAAAACATTTGTATTTTGTATGTTTATACTGAAACTGAAGCAAGAAATTAAATTATGCATCTGTTTCATGCATCTTTTAAAGTCTTAAACTATGATTATGTTAGAGGCACGATTGACAAGTTACACATGCCTTTGAACTTCATTCAACGTTAGGTGAAATTTATGGTAATATTGGGTTATTGATACATGTTTTATGGTATTTTATGTCTGTATTTAGGTAAAATTTAAATACAACCCAAATGCTTATCCTGGAAATTCATCACCTCAACTTTCACTAATAAGTTCATCATCAGGTTCTCCTTGATTCACAAATAAAGAGTAGGTTCTCCTTGATTCACAAATAAAGAGTGGGGTCATATGTATTAGGTTCTCCGTTAGAAGTAGCCGGGGTCTCACGGATGAGGTATAGTTTCACTTGCATGATTTATAATTTTTTTTAGTTTTAACAGTTTGAAATAAATCATTTAGCAAGTGTGCTATAGTAGTTTAAAATATTTAAAAGGTTTTATTTGGGGTATTATAACTAATATTTATTAAAATTTTGTTTCATTAATCAACTACAAGTTACCATGCATGTTGATGTATATCAAAGTATCAAACGGCTAGTAATCGTAGAATTCAAACGAAACGAACAAGCAACATTCGAATGTGATACAGAAACACCACTCGATTCAAACCGAGGAGCGTCCTAAACTGAGTAGAAAGATACAAAATTCACCACCTAAAACTCGAGTATAGGTTCCAAAGAACACTACCCAAGATGCTACCTTGGATTAGCAACGGAAGATAATAAAACTGATTTGCTCAAAGAAGAGAAACACAGAGAATTTTCAAAAAAAAAAAAACATAAAAAGCACCTCTATTCATAAACTTGAGTAAATTACATAAAGGAGTTTCCAAACTACCCACGTCCTAAACATTAGAAAACTAGAATTAAATTACTACTTAAGAAGCTTAAAGTACAAGTAGGAAAAGCATTGCAAAGTAAACTTCATTAAAAATACAGTGAACATGAAATAGAAAAATGGAAATAACTATAAGTGGTGGGGAACGTGGGTTGTTTCATTCTGCATGGATTCAACCTTTATCCAATTGACCACTTTTGACCCATGTGTGTGTTGACGTATTATTTGTTGTTGACCCAAAGTTCGGAACCCGAGGCAGTGTTGAAATCAGCTGTAACTGAAATTCCCGATGACGCGAAGAATGCAGACAGTGATGAAAAAGATGAACCGAAAGAAGTGGTTGTGGAAAAATCACCGACTGACGGAGAAAACGGTAAAGAGAATACGAAGAAGCTTTTGGCAGCTGCGCCACCGTTCAATCCATCTAACGTTCCGGTGGTGGAGATTGATGGTGGTTGAGGTGGTGATGGATGGTGGTTGTTATGCAGGATAGATACAGAGAGAAATGAGGTAGAAGAAGTAGTGGGGTGTGGTGGGACCTACAAAAGATTATAGGTTTAATAAAAGCTTTAAATAAAATAAAAATGAAATGACCATTTTGCCCTTGAGGAAAAAGACAAAATACCAGGATTTAATTTGAGAAATATGACCTGATTTCATTTTTAGACCAAAATGACAATAAAAGTGAAACCACAGGGACCCAGATGCAAAATGTTTCAAATTTAGACTAAAGTGATAAAAATGACCAAACCTTAGGGACCAAAATGGTAGTTTACTCTATTTATTATTGTTGTTGTTGTTGTTGTTGTTGTTCTTTCTTTACAAGATGTTAAATTACTATAAATAAATAAAGTTTAAAAATCATGCCAAAAGTGTTTAATAACAAAAGATTTTTGAAAGAGCTAAATTAAGTTTTAATAACAAAAGATTTTTCTAAAGAGCTGAATTAAGTTTTTAATATAAAGTTTCTAATTAAACTTAAAATACTTAATTTGGTTTATTTTTTATAAACTACCTAGGGCTGTAAACGAACCGAACGTTCAGCGAACAGTTCGTGAACCGTTAGGCGGGAAGTTCGTTTATGTTCGTTCGATAAGCTTAACGAACGAACACGAAAAAAAAAAATTTCGTTCGATAAGCTTAACGAACGAACACGAACAAAGGTCTCGTTCGTTCGACTGCGTTCGTGAACGTTCGGTAATATGTTCGTTTATGTTCGTTTGTATTCGTTTGTTTATGTCCATTCGTGTTCGTTCGTGTTCGGTCTTTTATGTTTCTAAAAGTTTTTAATGTTTTATTAATTTTTTACTTTCCCCCATAAGTATTATTTCCAACTCTTTTTGTTTACCTTTCCCACTTTTTTTTTACTTTCCCGCCTAATTCCTACACTTCAATACACTAATTATATTAAAAAATTAGTAAAAACTAATAACCCATGTGGCCTTAACGGTGCCTCTTTTTAATTTTCAAAATTAATGTTCATTTATGTCCATTTGCGTTCGTGGTTAGTGTTCACGAACTGTTCGCGAACAAACAAAATTCCTTAGCGAACGAACACGAACACAAACTTCTGTTCGTCATGTGTTCGCGAACGGTTCACGAACATCCAAATTTCCTTAACGAACGAACACGAACATAGCCTTGTTCGTGTTCGTTCGGTTCGTTTACAGCCTAAAACTACCCAAACAAGGACTTTTTTTGTTATTTGTAGAAAGTTCAAATCTATGAGTTGGATAAAGGTTCTAGTTGGTTTATTTAAAAGATATTATTAATCAAGGGACTATTGGTGTCACTTTTTATAACTAATACAAACAAAAAAATGAAACCGTCGGTCTCTTTTCTTCTTTCCGGTTCCGACGATATATAAGTGAAATCCGGCAAATAATCAACTTCCCTTTCTAGCGTAATTGAGGAAGGATTCAGAATTAAAAAAACCTTTAGAAAAAAATTCACGACCTTTAAGTAACTCATAACTGTTTCTTTTTGTTGATTTAATGAAACCCTAAAGCCACCAACCTCTCTTCTTCGTTTTGTAACGTCTTCACTTGTTAGACGCTTGAATAGTTGAGGGACTAAAAGGTAATTGTTGTAATAATAAGTACAGGGACTTAAAGTGTAGTTATGTCATAGTTCAAGGTTCTTGTAAAAATAATTGGTTAGGTAGTTGTGGAACGATTTATAAGTCGTTGTATATGGTTGTAAGAAGTATCTGGATGATGAATTGAACTCTTCCCTCTCTTACGTTTCTTGTTCGATTCTATTCCTAACATCACTTCACACTCATATTCACACACCTACCTTTTCTTATACGTAAACCACAAAGGAAACAAAAACAAATACACCCTCATATGTTGGAAATCCACATACGACACCGGACTACTCGTGTAAGTTAGTTCAACATTTATAGTCTTAATTCAATTTAGTGAGTGTGCCGCTCTTGATCATTATTCCTCTTAATTGACGGTATGCTTGTGGAATTCGGGAAGCCGACTTCCATTGGAGTTCGGTCTGTATCCTGCTTTTTAAACAGATAGCGGATGGCAGCATGATCGGTGTAGGCGATAGTTCAGAACAAGGTAGGATCAGAATTTGTCAAACAGAAATACCACAACAAGTAGCTCTTTCTTCGTAGTAGTGTAGTTCTCTTGAGCATCGTTTAGAGTCTTGCTAGCATAGTAGATGGGATGAAAGTGTTTTTCCTTCCTCGGTCTCTGTCCCAGAATAACTCCCACAACGTAGTTGCTTGCATCGCACATAATCTCGAACGAGAGTGTCTAATTTGGAGCAATCATGATGGGAGCGTTAACGAACTTCTCTTTTAACAAAAGAAATGTTTTCAGGCATTCATTGTTAAAGTCAAACGGGGCATCTTTTTCGAGGAGTTGGTCAGAGGTCCAGAGATTTTTGAGAAATCCTTGATATATCGTATGGAGAACCCTGCATGACCTAGGAAATTTCGAAAGGCCCTGACTAAGGATGGAGGGGGAAATTTGGAAATGTTGTCAAATTTTGCGCAATCAACCTCCATTCCTACTTGGGAGATTTTGTGACCAAGCACGATTCTCTCACATACCATGAAGTGATATTTTTACCAATTTAATGCCAGGTTTGCTTCTCCAAAACGAGCTAACATTCGCTCCAAGTTAGCTAAGAAACGGTCGAAGGTGTTTCCAAACACTGTAAAATCATCCACGAAGACTTCCGTGGATTATTCTATCATATTGTGGATAATAGTGACCATGCATCGTTGAAAAGTAACAGGGTATTACAGAGACCAAAAGGCAAGCAGCGATATGCGAACGTCCCACAGGGGCATGTGAGTTTGGGCAATGAAATTCGAAAGTATTCAGAGAATCCATCCAAAAAACTGGAGTACATGTACCTAGGGAGACATTTGTAACGTTTCGTATTTTCATGTTTCTATTTATAAAAACTTCGTATTCGTACTTCATTTCAATCTTGTAATCCCGACTTTGATCGTAATGGCAAATCATGTTTAGATCATTCATACTTATATTACGTGTTTTTATACGAAACCAAGACCTACAACCGAGTTTATACGACATTCATATGTGCTTACATGCAAAACCGAGACTAATCATACATTCAAGTTATCATTCGTACATGCACGACAACTATCACACACATACCTATACTTAACAAAAAAAATACAAGTTTATAGCATGAAATAACATAACAAACAAATTCAGGGGCCAAATTTGATAAAAAAATCAACGAGTTTGGAAATATTGGGTGCCGCGTCGCGCGACCACCAAGGCCTCCCTCGTCGCGCGACACGATGAGGCATAATCCACAGAAAGTTGTTTGCTGCATACGAGTTGGTCACCTTTTCTCACCTCCTCCTTCCCCAATCACCTTATAACTCCATTAAAACACAAACCCTAAACCTCCATTATAAATACAAGCCTCCCTCAATACCATTTCACTTTCCACACTCCTCCAACTCTCTCAAGAAAAAGTGAGCTTAAACTCACTTATACGAAACCAAGACATAAAACCAAGTTCATACGACATTCATACGTGCTTACATGCAAAACCGAGATTTATCATACATTTAAGTTATCATTTGTACATGCATAACAACTATCATATATATACCTATACTTAAAGACATACTAAAATACAAGTTTATAACATGAAATAACATAACAAACAAGTTCTGGGCCAAACTTGAACAAACATCAATGAGTTTGGAAATATAGGGGGCCGCGTCGCGCGACCACCAAGGCCCCCATGTCGCACGACACGACGAGGCATAATCCGTAGAAAGTTGTTTGCTACATACGGGTTGGTCACCTATTCTCACGCCTATTTTCCCCAATCACCGTATCACCCTATTAAAACACAAACCCTAAACCTCCATTATAAATACAAGCTTCCCTCAACACCATTTCACTTTCCACACTCCTCTAACTCTCTCAAACTCTCTCAAGAAGCTAAAATTCTGCAACTTTGGGCAGAAAACTGTTAAGCTTATAAGTGAGTTTAAGCTCACTTTTCCTTTCTCTTCTTCATGAATTCCTGCTTCAAACCTTTTGGACAACATCAAGGATTGTTACCCAATGTTCACCATGATATAATAAGGTGGTACAACTCCAAAATTGATGTCCAAAGTAGGTTACATTTTCTGTTTTTACAAAACTTTTACAGCTTGTTCTTGTTTACATTCCATCTTATGGAAATCTTCTACCAAGCTTTGTCCCCAACTAAACTTATGTTGTGGGGCTTATGTTATGGTAAATTTTGAAGAAGTATAGGGGTACAAAACCTCATTTACTTGCTGCCTTGAAGGTCCCAAGTGACCTATGAAGTGTTGAAACCATCCAAGTCTTCAACTGATGCGTTGTCGAGTGTTATATATATTAGGTGTATATTTTAAGCCCCTTTAACACTTTTTAGTCAAGTTTTAAATTTATAAAACACGATATTTACTAACACTAGACACACATATGGGCAAGTGCACCCATCGTGAGCGTAGTATAGTGTTGGTAAGATACCGAGGTCGTCCAAGGACACAAGAGCTTTTAGTACCGGTTTATCCTCAACGTCTAATCAAATCAAAAAATTTAGAAAAATGTTTTTAAGCTAAGAAAAATAAAAACTAACTAAAAATGCTGAAAAATAAAAATAAAAACAGATAGACAAGATGAATCACTTGGTTCCGACTCGTATCTAGTGTAACCTTTGATTATTTCCGCACTTTTGCACTATTTTAAGAGACTATCTTAGTTATTGTAGTAGGCCCCTCTTTTGAAGGTGACGTTACCCTCACCCCAGTAGTTTGAGTCAGCAAGGATACAATCCTAAAAGGGTGGATTATTGGAAGATAATTAATTAAGTTATTAATGCAAATTATGGTAGGCCCCTCTTTTGGAGATGACGTTACCCTCGACTAAGTAGTCTGAGTCAGCAGGGATACAGTCCTAAATAGCCGGGTTATAGTATTAATAGTAGTTAACTTATGAGGGGATCAAAGAGTTTGGACCCCCGCCATCCAATACCGTTAAGTATTGAAGGAGGTCCTACTAAGTTTGACCCAGGTCCATTGCAGGACCTCTAAACGCTAAACAATGGCAAGAACTTTACCAAACCGTTCCCTTAACCCCCGACCAGGTAGCCAACATACCTCCATATAGACCGTGGAGATATGAATGGTGAAAATCTTTTATTTTATATAGACAGTAAAATAATGCCAAGACACCACGGACAAACGATAAGGAAAGATCACCTTCAACATAAGCAACTAGTTATTAAAGTCATTAATACAAAACCAAGTAAAAAGTGCGAAAATATTGAAAATAAAAAGTATTACACTAGACACTTTGTCTTCACCAAGTAATGTAAGAGACTTAGGCAAACATGGCCTTGCTTGTCAAGAACTCTTACGATCAATCTTGGATCCCGAGACGACTCACACACTCTACGATGGACAATGGATGATGGTGGTGGATGATGGTGTTATGGTGGTGGTGGGTGGTGGGTGAAGTGTGAGAGAGGTGGTGTGCCAAGGGATGGTTTGAGCTTTAGCCAAGCACTTCTATTTATAAGCTGAACAGAAGCTCGGGCACGGCCCCGTGTCCAGTGGGCACGGCCCCGTGTCCACATCCTTCTCTTTCTTCATTTAATGCAGCTTGTCTTATTAGTTGACCACGCCCCCGTGTCCGCTGAGCACGACCCCGTGGTGCAGAAGAATCTTTGTACTATGAAGATTTGCTGGATTGTGCGAATCTTATAGTTGACCACGGCCCCGTGTCCGCTGAGCACGGCCCCGTGGTGGGCAATAGAAGCTTCTACCACTTTGTCTTTTCTGCTGACACTTGGGCACGCCCCCGTGCTGGCTGAGCACGGGGCGTGTTCAGTCTTCTGTTGTCTTGTTTTGCTTGGGAAGATGCTGTCGTGGGGTCGGGCATGTCACGTCTTGTTCCTTTTCTTGTATTTATGTTAGATTTTGCTGTCTTTTTGCTTCTTTTGTTAATTTGAGCTCATTTAATCCTGAAAATACAAAAGGAAGACAAAAGCACACTTTTTCCAACATTAGTACTAAAAAAGGGTTAGTTTTATGCCACAATTGATGAAATTTATATGTTGCATTTTGACCACATCAAATACCCCCACACTTGAATCTTTGCTTGTCCTCAAGCAAAACTCTTTAATATGTGGCTATTACACACCCAAATGGAATGGGTTGAGAAGAAGGTTTTTGGGCTTGTCGTAGAGTGTCGGGCTTTCCAAGATTCTTTATTTAGTTTTATTTTTATTTATTTACAATCCTATTCGTCATGATTTATTTAAAACTTTTTATAAGATAAATTACTTATTGGGGCATAACATGCCTCTTTAAAATTCTATTTATATACAAGTTCACATACCTCACGGGGATCACTCAACACTAGGCCGAAGATGTATTTTTGTGGATCACTCGAGAGCGGCATGGAACTTACTCCTACCATAGGCTTACCAAGCAATCAATCCTCCTCCTTTTTAACTTATATACCTTTGTAAATATCAAGAGGACTTTTTGGGTGAAGGGTTAGGCTTGGGTTAAAGGTAGGTGGTTGGGTTAGTGGTTAGTGGTTAGTAGAAAAAGGGCGAAAAACGTAACAAGCGTCGGTTTTCGTAAGACTTTTTATTTTTGTAACTTTTATTTTGATGAAGCTACTTTTCAAACAAAGTTATTTTTGATAAACTTGTTTGTTTATTTTCTTTTGCTTCATCATCAACACACAAAAATTATATATATATATATATATATATATATATATATATATATATATATATTTTGAAAAGTCATACGAAAAACCGAACTTGTTACTAAAACAAAGGGTTAAAAATGAAAAAGGTTTTGGTGGCTAACAGGGTGTTTGGTTTGGGTTATGAAATGAAATGAAAAGGTTTAGGCTCAAAGGGGCTAACTAGGGGGATTTTTGGGTAGGTGGTAAAAAAAAATTAATGGTGTAGAAATAAAAAGTGTTAGTCCTAATACCTCCATCATTTACTTACTCGGGTTTAAGTTGGTAAGGACCGGGAATGTATCGTCGTGGCAAGTTCTAGAGTCGTAAGAACCAAGCGGCTATTCACACAAGAAACAAAAAATGAGCATTTAGTTTAAAGATATGTAATTGTATGCTCAATAAAGGCTCAAAACTCACTTTTGTGGGAATGAGTTTTTATGTGATCAAGTATATATAATCAAATTTTAACTAAGCTTGTCATGCCTTTTCATAATTTTCTTATGTTGGTTCTTTTTATCACGACGCTATCAGTTGTAAATTCGTAAGAATAAAACCTTTTTAAGAACTTGAATTTCCCGAGTTAAACCTAGACAAGTAAAAAAATATGAAAATTTTTGAAAAATTTTGGGGTGATTAGCGGTTCCAATAGAGTTTTGTGTAAGGCTTGTATTTAGGACTTGCAAGATTCAAGGTTTTAGCATCCCCCCTACACTTAAATTACACATTGTCCTCAATGTGTCCCAAAAATAAGTTTTTAGGTTAATTGAATGTGTAAAAGGTGTAAAAAGCAAAAAATTTGGTGTTACTGGATACTGGACACGGCCCCGTGCCTGGTGGGCACGACCCCGTGTTCAGGTGCCAGTAACGAATACTTACAGAAGGTGGACACGGGGGCGTGTTGGTTGGACACGTCCCCGTGTCTGTCAAGGTCTGCAGAATTAAAACAAACAGCAGGTTCAGGGGAGTGGGCACGGGGGCGTGTCGGATGGACACGACCCCGTGTGGACAGTCTGCAAAGTTGAAAAACAGGTTTCTTTCTTCAGTTTTCCTGTCCCGGCTTTAGTAGTACTAATGCTTAGTACTTTAAGCCTCGTTTGTACATGTTTAATCAATAAACACTCCACCAAAACATAGCAAACATCCTACTTTTACCAAATTCAACATCCATGTCAAAGTTAAAAGAAAAATAAGTGCAGAAAATAAAAGAAGTTAGGGAAAGTAAATTGTTCAACACTTGGCACGCAGGCCATCAATTGTTCGAGATTAAAAAGGGTTAACCTGGGAAGTCATCAACCAACCGCATCTTCCTCCTCTCCTCCCGCCTACTCCATGTCCTCATCATCATCGTCATCATCATCCCCTCCATGGCCCGCAATGTGGTCCCGAATATATCCAATATCATCTTGGATATCGGATATGTTTCTCTCGATAGCTCCGACCCGGTGGTACGTGTTGCTTGCCATGTTGTCGGTGTTCCTGGTGCACATAAGGTTTTCCTGCAACAAATCATGCAAACTTTGGAAATTAGGAAAACCGCCTCCTGAGGAGGATTGGCCCGGATCACCTAGGGGTTGATACTGATACTGATGATGTTGTGGAGCGTGGAGGACAAGTGCTTCTTGCGGGTTCCATGCATGACCTTGCATCCTTTGAAAGCTCACCGTCCCGTCTTCCGCCTCATAAAGTAGGTTCATCGAACGACAGATGTGTATATCTACCCTACCCGACCATGGGCTCCTTTCGAATGACCTAGGTATGCTGGTGAAGTGCTTGAAGAGACGGTACACCCATCCCCCAAAGAAGATAGGGGTTGGTGCACTAGCAAGGCGGTTGTGATGCATGTTTCGGAGCATAAGGAATGGAACATCAAGGGGCCTGCGGGTGTGGATACAGTGGAGGACAACAAGATCTCTTAACCCAACGACGCCACTGCTATCATGCCTTTGGCTAAGAGAGTAGCCGAGGAGACTATGAATATATCTGTAGAGCGGATCCCTCAGCTTCGTACTCTTAGTGCTGCTCGGATTGTAGTACCCTTCACCAATCTGAGCCCAAATGGCTTGGCGTTCGTTCTCACCTATCTCTCGCATCCCTCCAGTGTTTTCCTCGTTTCCCGCGTCCTCTTCCGCATACAACCCGACAATCGATCCAAATTGTGCCATAGAGATCAAATACCTAGTTCCGCCACACCTGAACGCTACCCCATCATTGTCGAATGGTTCGCACCTTGAGTTGAATGTGAAGGTGCTATAGAATTCCAAAGTGCATTCGTGGACGGAACAGAGTCGAGTTGTTAAAGCGACTCTTAGTGGCCCTGTGACAAGGTTGTTGAAACGGTCGATTTGATTCACCATAGTTAACAGTTCCATGCATGCTTGCCTCGGGAATTCCTCCGGCCTTGTTTGAAGTATCTCATATCTAGCCCTAGCATCGAGCTCATTGGCGTTAAATCTTGTGAACTTCCTAGCCATCTGAAAGAATACACCAAAAGTTAGCACGAAACAGAAGTATTTCCGGAAAAAACTACAAACAGTGAGCTGGACACGACCCCGTGTTCAGCGGACACGACCCCGTGTCCAGGCGTCTGTTACTCAAAAATTGCATTTTTCGACCCGGTTTCGAAAACTTGAAAATTTTTGGTCCAATAGGTGCGGTTTCCCCCGAAAATGAAACCCTAAGTGCCGTTTTTCCCAAAATAACCCGTTTACCCTATCAATTTTATCTTTTTCGGTTCAAGAACAAGGGTTTGAGGTTTTTGTGAGAAATCGGGCGAATCTATGAACAATACAAGTGTATTTACTTCCCATAACACTAATCTAACTAAATGCAAACAGATCTAAACAAAAAATTGAGGTTCGATCCGGATGAACTTTAAGAACCCTAGATTTTTCTCCAAATTTTTTGTGTTTTAACTACATGCAAGTAACTAATCTAACTACTAAAAGTGATAGAATCATACCTTGATGTTGTTAGAGTGATGGGAGACGTCGGAAATCTGTGAAAAATCGCCTGGAACCAGAGCTTTTTCGGGGAAACGGGGCGTGTGTAATGTTGTAACTGTTATGAAAAAGGGGTTTTATCCCGTCTGCAGCGCGAACACGACCCCGTGTCCAGCGGACACGGCCTCATGACGAGCAAAGTTTTGAAATTTTTTTTTGTGCTCGTGTGAGTGCCCTTGTTTCCCATAAGCTTTGGTCAGAAACTTACCGCTTTAGATGTCGTCCCAATCGTTCGTAACTTACCAGGTATGATGTTGGTTTCATTCGTCCACCTTTTGAAGCTAGATCTCCTCCTCTTCATCCTCAATGAATCATTGATAGAGTTTCAACCGTTGGCCATTGACTTTGAATGGAGGCCCATTTCGAGATTTAATTTCTGCTGCACCGTGTGGGAAAATATAGGTGATAGAAAAAGGTCCTGACCACCTAGACTTTAATTTACCAGGAAACAATCGAAGTCGTGAATTAAACAAAAGAACTAGATCTCCTACCCGAAATTCATTAGGTTTAATATGTTTGTCATGCCAATTTTTCATTCTTTCCTTATAAATTTCAGAGTTTGAGTATGCATAATTCCTAAGTTCGTCTAATTCATTTAATTGACAAAATCGATTTTTACCAGCAAATTCTAAATCTAAGTTTACATTTTTGATTGCCCAGTAGGCTTTGTGTGCAATTTCTACTGGCAAGTGACAACTTTTTCCATAGACTAGCTTATATGGGGTTGTACCTATTGTTGTTTTATAAGCAGTTCGAAAAGCCCATAAAGCATCATCTAATTTATCCGCCAATTCCTTTTTATTTAACCCTATGGGTTTTTCAAGTATTCGTTTTAAACCTCTATTAGTCACTTCGGCTTGCCCGTTTGTTTGAGGATGATATGCTGTTGAGACCCGGTGATAGACCCCATATCTTGTTAAAAAAATTTCAAGTTGATGGTTTCAAAAATGGGTACCTCTATCACTTATTAATGCTTTAGGTGTGCCAAAACGAGAAAATAGTTTTTTCAGAAATCTTACCACGACTCTTCCATCATTTGTTGGAAGTGCCTCGGCCTCGGCCCATTTAGACAAGTAGTCTACTGCCACAAGTATATATTTTTTTCCTTTCGATGGTGGGAAAGGTCCCATAAAGTCGAGTCCCCACACATCAAAAATTTCACAAACAATAATGCCATTTTGTGGCATTTTGTTTTTGGAAGAAATATTACCTGTTCTTTGGAAAACATCACATGTCTTGACAAGACTTTGGGCGTCTTTGTAAATGGTTGGCCAATAAAATCCTGAATCAAATACCTTTCGTGCGGTACTAGCGGCACCATGACGCCTTCCGTATGGACCTTCATGACAATGGCGGAGAATTCTTCGTGCTTCGCTACCATGTACGCATCGTCGGACGAGTTGGTCGGCACACATTTTGAAAAGATATGGATCTTCCCAAAAATAGTGTTTCACGTTGGCAAAGAATTTTTTTCTTTGATGATGTGGCCAACCTTTTGCGACTATACCGCTAGCTAGGTAGTTAGCATAGTCGGCGTACCATGGTTCTTCCTTATATTCCACCATTTCCAGGGACTCAGTTGGGAATTTTTCGTTGATTTGCTCGTCCCTGGTTGCCTCCAAAGCTGGGTCTTCTAAGCGCGAAAGATGATCTGCAGCGGTGTTTTCTGCTCCTCTTTTGTCCTTGATTTCAATGTCAAATTCTTGGAGGAGTAGAATCCACCGAATCAAACGTGGTTTTGCGTCCTGCTTTTTGAAGAGATATCGAATGGCTGCATGATCTGTATAGACTATAGTTTTAGAAAGAACAAGATAAGAACGAAATTTATCAAAAGCAAATACCACAGCTAGTAATTCTTTTTCAGTTGTTGTGTAATTCTCTTGTGCATCATTTAGTGTTTTACTAGCATAATAAATTGGGTGGAAATGCTTTTCTTTTCTTTGTCCCAAGACAGCTCCAACTGCAAAGTCACTAGCATCACACATGATTTCGAAAGGAAATTTCCAATCAGGCGCTATCATGATAGGTGCATTGACTAGCATTTCCTTTAAGGTTAGAAATGCTTGTTTGCAATCCTTGTCAAAGATGAAAGGGGTATCTTTTTCAAGTAATTTTGTTAGAGGCCTTGAGATTTTAGAAAAGTCTTTGATAAACCGCCTATAAAATCCGGCATGCCCTAGGAAACTTCTGATAGCTCTTACGGAGGATGGAGGAGGTAATCTAGAAATGGTATCTATTTTGGCTCGATCCACCTCCATTCCTTCGCTTGAGATCTTGTGACCGAGTACTATTCCCTCCGTTACCATGAAATGACATTTTTCCCAATTAAGGGCGAGGTTAGTTTCCTCACATCGGGATAGCATTCGTTCAAGGTTATCGAGGCATTGGTCGTATGAATCCCCAAAGATAGAAAAGTCGTCCACGAAGACTTCCATTGTCTTTTCTATCATGTCATGGAAAATGGCTACCATGCAATGTTGGAACGTTGCGGGGGCATTACATAGACCGAACGGCATGCGTCGATAAGCAAAAGTTCCATAGGGACATGTGAAAGTTGTCTTTTCTTGGTCTTCGTTTGCTATCGGGATTTGAAAGTAACCTGAAAAACCATCCAAGAAACAATAAAATTTATGACCGGATAATCTTTCTAACATTTGATCAATGAAGGGTAAAGGAAAATGATCTTTTCTTGTAGCTTCATTTAATCTTCTATAATCTATACATACTCTCCATCCCGTGACGGTTCTTGTTGGTATTAATTCATTCTTTTCGTTAGTTATTACCGTCATACCTCCCTTCTTTGGAACTACTTGGACGGGACTCACCCAAGGACTATCAGAGATAGGATAGATAAGTCCGGCGTCAAGTAATTTGATGACCTCGTTTTTAACCACTTCTTGAACATTTGGATTTACTCGACGTTGTGGTTGTATTACCGATTTGTAGTCATCATTCATCAAAATTTTGTGTGTGCACATGGAAGGACTAATTCCTTTTATGTCTACAAGTTTCCAAGCTATTGCGTTTTTATGTTTTTTCAAAAGACTAATTAATTTTTCTTTTTCTAAGCTATCTAATTTAGAAGAAATAATTACAGGTAATTTACCATCCTTGTCTAGAAAAGCATATTCCAAACCTTTTGGAAGTTCTTTGAGCTCAAGTGGTGGGTCTTTAGGAGACTCCTTATTTGGTTGCTCATTTCGATCAAGAACTTTAAAACTTTGTTCTATGGCGACCTCTTCTTCAACAAAGTGGTCAATCTCTTCACTTGTATCGGGTGGTTCATCTTCATCTTCAATTAGGGGGTCATTATTGCCGAATGGATATTTCATTGATCGCTCAAGATCGACACTTCTTTTAAATGCCCCTAATTGAAGAGGTAGATTGTTGAACTTCCGGTTTTTCAAAGCTTCGTGAGTTTTTACAAATGGTCGTCCCAACACTAGAGGAGCGTCATCGAGGATGACAAAGTCGGTCGGGATTACCATTTGATTTGTTTGAACCAATACATCCTCAACTACACCGATTGATTTTATTACTTTCCGATTGGATAGAAAAATGGGTATTTGAAGTGGAGAAAAATCACTAATACTTAATTTTTCGAAAATGTAGTTAGGCATTATGTTAACACAAAGATCTTTATCGATTGTGACATTGCTAATAAACGAATTTTGAAAGAAACATGGAACCGGTGTAATGTTATTTTCAAATGGGTCTTTTTTTATTAGCGAAGTTTGATCATTAGTTAACTTGACACTTACCGTTTCGTCAATTTTAGTGTTAGTATTTAACTCTTTTAAAAACTTAGCATGAGTGGGTACTAAACAATGATTTTCAAAAGAATGTGACAAGAGATTAATTTCTTCAAAATTAGACTCTTCTTGAATTTTAACGTTGTCGGACTCACCTTTCTCGTTGTTTAACTCATGTGTCGGCTTTTCACTTATTTGTTCTTCCATTTTAACACTTTCAGTTATCTCTTCCTTTTTTAATTCTTCTCTAGCGTGGGACTCCTCTTCCCTTGCGCGAGATTCTTTTATACAGCGATCGATAACTCTAATGTGTTCTAATATCCTATCGGTCACTTCGGTTATAGAAAAAGAATCGGGATTTTCAAAGCTTGAATCCGGTTGTTCGATCCTTTGTTCCTCATAATGCCCATATGAAGTAGATGGTTCACACCATTGTTCTTCATTGTAAGCATATGATGGATAAGGGTCGTAATTTTGTTCTTCATAATACTCATATGAGGTGGGTTGTTCATGCCATGGTTCCTCATAATAAGCATACGAAGGTGGTGGCTCATATCTTGGTTCCTCAAAGTACGAGTATGAAGGCTCATACCTTGGTTCATCGAAATATGAGTATGAGGGAGGAGGTTCATACCTTTGGTCTTCATAGGATGTGTATGAAGTTGATGGCTCGTACCTGGGTTCCTCATAGTAGGTGTATGAATTGGATCGTTGATATGAGTGACTATTTTGAACCGAGCGTGTGTTACGACAATTAGTGTAATAATTACCCCTATAATCATCCTCCTCATAGGTGTAGTTGTAACCTCCTGAGTATTGATCCATAAGAATCACTCAGCAGACCACAACCAAGTCTCGAGATCAGAAAACAAAAATGAAAACGGAAACAGAGGCTGGACACGGCCCCGTGTTCAAAATCTGTATCTGGGCGTTTTAATTAAATTTACTGATTTCGTTGAGCACGGGGCGTGTTCAGTGAGCACGGCCCGTGTTCAAGCTACTGTTACTGGGTGTTTTTATGAAAATGTGCAGCACGGCCCCGTGTTCAGTGAACACGGCCCCGTGTACAGGTTACTTGAACAAACATCAATGAGTTTGGAAATATGGGGGGCCGCGTCGCGCGACCACCAAGGCCCCCATGTCGCACGACACGACGAGGCATAATCCGTAGAAAGTTGTTTGCTACATACGGGTTGGTCACCTATTCTCACGCCTATTTTCCCCAATCACCGTATCACCCTATTAAAACACAAACCCTAAACCTCCATTATAAATACAAGCTTCCCTCAACACCATTTCACTTTCCACACTCCTCTAACTCTCTCAAACTCTCTCAAGAAGCTAAAATTCTGCAACTTTGGGCAGAAAACTGTTAAGCTTATAAGTGAGTTTAAGCTCACTTTTCCTTTCTCTTCTTCATGAATTCCTGCTTCAAACCTTTTGGACAACATCAAGGATTGTTACCCAATGTTCACCATGATATAATAAGGTGGTACAACTCCAAAATTGATGTCCAAAGTAGGTTACATTTTCTGTTTTTACAAAACTTTTACAGCTTGTTCTTGTTTACATTCCATCTTATGGAAATCTTCTACCAAGCTTTGTCCCCAACTAAACTTATGTTGTGGGGCTTATGTTATGGTAAATTTTGAAGAAGTATAGGGGTACAAAACCTCATTTACTTGCTGCCTTGAAGGTCCCAAGTGACCTATGAAGTGTTGAAACCATCCAAGTCTTCAACTGATGCGTTGTCGAGTGTTATATATATTAGGTGTATATTTTAAGCCCCTTTAACACTTTTTAGTCAAGTTTTAAATTTATAAAACACGATATTTACTAACACTGGACACACATATGGGCAAGTGCACCCATCGTGAGCGTAGTATAGTGTTGGTAAGATACCGAGGTCGTCCAAGGACACAAGAGCTTTTAGTACCGGTTTATCCTCAACGTCTAATCAAATCAAAAAGTTTAGAAAAATGTTTTTAAGCTAAGAAAAATAAAAACTAACTAAAAATGCTGAAAAATAAAAATAAAAACAGATAGACAAGATGAATCACTTGGTTCCGACTCGTATCTAGTGTAACCTTTGATTATTTCCGCACTTTTGCACTATTTTAAGAGACTATCTTAGTTATTGTAGTAGGCCCCTCTTTTGAAGGTGACGTTACCCTCACCCCAGTAGTTTGAGTCAGCAAGGATACAATCCTAAAAGGGTGGATTATTGGAAGATAATTAATTAAGTTATTAATGCAAATTATGGTAGGCCCCTCTTTTGGAGGTGACGTTACCCTCGACTAAGTAGTCTGAGTCAGCAGGGATACAGTCCTAAATAGCCGGGTTATAGTATTAATAGTAGTTAACTTATGAGGGGATCAAAGAGTTTGGACCCCCGCCATCCAATACCGTTAAGTATTGAAGGAGGTCCTACTAAGTTTGACCCAGGTCCATTGCAGGACCTCTAAATGCTGAACAATGGCAAGACCTTTACCAAACCGTTCCCTTAACCCCCGACCAGGTAGCCAACATACCTCCATATAGACCGTGGAGATATGAATGGTGAAAATCTTTTATTTTATATTGACAGTAAAATAATGCCAAGACACCACGGACAAACGATAAGGAAAGATCACCTTCAACATAAGCAACTAGTTATTAAAGTCATTAATACAAAACCAAGTAAAAAGTGCGAAAAGATTGAAAATAAAAAGTATTACACTAGACACTTTGTCTTCACCAAGTAATGTAAGAGACTTAGGCAAACATGGCCTTGCTTGTCAAGAACTCTTACGATCAATCTTGGATCCCGAGACGACTCACACACTCTACGATGGACAATGGATGATGGTGGTGGCTGATGGTGTTATGGTGGTGGTGGGTGGTGGGTGAAGTGTGAGAGAGGTGGTGTGCCAAGGGATGGTTTGAGCTTTAGCCAAGCACTTCTATTTATAGGCTGAACAGAAGCTCGGGCACGGCCCCGTGTCCAGTGGGCACGGCCCCGTCTCCACATCCTTCTCTTTCTTCATTTAATGCAGCTTGTCTTATTAGTTGACCACGCCCCCGTGTCCGCTGAGCACGACCCCGTGGTGCAGAAGAATCTTTGTACTATGAAGATTTGCTGGATTGTGCGAATCTTATAGTTGACCACGGCCCCGTGTCCGCTGAGCACGGCCCTGTGGTGGGCAATAGAAGCTTCTACCACTTTGTCTTTTCTGCTGACACTTGGGCACGCCCCCGTGCTGGCTGAGCACGGGGCGTGTTCAGTCTTCTGTTGTCTTGTTTTGCTTGGGAAGATGCTGTCGTGGGGTCGGGCATGTCACATCTTGTTCCTTTTCTTGTATTTATGTTAGATTTTGCTGTCTTTTTGCTTCTTTTGTGAATTTGAGCTCATTTAATCCTGAAAATACAAAAGGAAGACAAAAGCACACTTTTTCCAACATTAGTACTAAAAAAGGGTTAGTTTTATGCCACAATTGATGAAATTTATATGTTGCATTTTGCACACATCACAACCTTCAATGATGAAAGACTTTTGTTTAGGTTAGGTGTGGATAATGGGAACCTTGGTTCACCAACTTAGCTTCCACCTACTACACTTATGCATTAGCTAGTCTATGTAAGTAGTTTCCAAGAATCAAAGTGAGCCAACCCCACCTCGTCTCTCACATTTTCCATGTTGGGTATGCACTCATCAGGCTGTTCTCATTTGGCTACTTAGTAACTTAGTTACATTTACATAATTCTGTTACATGACCATCCGAAATCACCTTCATGGTGGTTTTGTGCATTTGTGAACCCTAAGAGGTTTGTGGATTACCCAACCTCCATACATGACAATCTTGACTTGTACCACTAACAAAATTTAAATACATACATAAATGTACATATACTTCTCATACAAGCCAAACCATGATGTCAATCAAACCATGATTGAATATTATGATTATGGTATTACCATCTTAGTTCTCGATTTCTCAAGGTTTGGATTCTAATGGATGAGCTAGTATTCATGAAAACACACTAATACGTAGTGTCCAAACGAGTGTCTAAGACAAGATGTATTTTCCTATACACATATTTTCTATCATTCTAATTCCGAACCCAATCCATCAATCAAAATCTATAAACTCATGCACCTTTGTTTCCCCATTGTAGGGTAACCTCGGTGTTCCCATCTCAAGACTCGTCAACTCACGTACGTGGAACATCTACGCAAACCGTGAGTTTACATGATCTCATTTACGTGTTATACACTTTTGGGTGCAATATGTACAACCTTATCAAAATCACAATATCAATCACATTATTCCAATCAATCAATCCATTATTACTTGCTTAATCGATATGCGTAGGATACATACATGCTAGAAGCCTTACTTGCATAATATTTGTCATTAACGTCATGAGCCAACCTTAACATGTATAGCGCTATAGGAGTAGCACACTGCCCTTAGGAAGGGTCTATATTAAGTTATTCAATCATGGTCTTACTCACTTCGGTGACAAGATACGTAACTTTGTGGACACAATTGATTTGATATATAATTGTTGCATGCTAGCTTTGTTATGTTTCATGCCTTAGTATGCCATGTAGAATTGATGGCAACTTTTATATCTATGTTAGTAGCCAAACGTGTTTTATATTCCCCAAGTTGTAATGAAATTTCTTTATTATATTTTTGTAACAGAGATCGAACAGTATTTATGTTTGGTCATCCAAGAATGAGGGGTGGATCGTCAAGAATGGCAAAGTTAGTAGGGATAGCTACACTGTTGACTTGTGCCAAAATGTTTTCTACGTTTCCCTTAGAATAACGGATTGTGCGATCTGAAAGGTAGATTAGCAGTTTAAGAGGAATACAGTCATACGCCCTTGTTCTTTTAAAGATTTCATATGGAATTAAACTTATACATAAACTATCATTTATATAAACATCTTGGATAAAAATATTTTCAACATAGTATGGAGCATGTTTTATTTTACTATTATAAAGACAATTGTTTAAGATAGCAGATTGTTCTTTATCTAAAACCAAATATGGGATTTCTTTAATTTTTCTATCAGTGAAAATTTCTTTTAAAAATCTAGCATGAAATCGATTATTTTCTAGCTTTTCAGTAGAAGTGGAAGTGATACATACCTCTTTGATTAACGAGAAATACTTACCTTTATCTTTCCTTTTACTCTTGAGGAGGATGACTGCTTTCCAACTTAAACCCTTAGGGCACATTACGTTTTCTTTGTGGTTTCTTACACTCGTTAGACACATTGATACAAAGTGAACTTGAGAAATGTACAAAGTGATTTATGCCATAGATCAAGACTAATTGATCGTGTCTTATATATGTTCATGGTGTCTTATATATGTTCATGGTGTTTTATAAGACACCATAACATTGCAAATACCATTGAACGTATTTGCAATGTTATTGTGTCTCTCGTTTTTATGGTGTATTTTTTTTAAATTACGTATAAAAAGTTATTGACATTTGAAAAAGACGGGGGGTGGGGGTGCATGTTCATTACATGTGAGTTTTTGAATTTAAAAATATTAAATTTACCTTTATACGCTTAATATAGAAAATTAATTTAAATAGTAAACACTATTTACAATTTTGGCATTATAATCTCAATCATTAGATTATAGATCAAAGGGTGTAGATTTTTTCCTACACTTCTTACAAAACGCACATTTTTTACAATAACCCTACCCTAACTTTTATATAAATTATTTTTTACAGTGTAGTTTGTATAACTTTTACATTGTTATTTATATACATTATAAATTCAAGAGTTTAATTATCTATGATTTGAGTTAAATATTAGTATATAAATTTTATAAAATATGACTTGTTCAAAACATCGATGTACCGTATATCCGATAATTGTACCTACTTACAAATATAATTTGCAGGAGCGGACCTATCTTAGGGGAAGGGGTAGCCTCCGCTACAGCTTGGCACTTCGGCGGTAATGTAAATTTTGGAAAAATTTGACTTTTTTGACGTTTTTTCGATTTCGTTACCGCTTTTTTTATAAAACGTTACCGCTACGAAGATTTTCTAGATCCGCCAATGATAATTTGCATAACTATTTTTATATGTTGCCTAATTGTTTATATTCCTCGTGCAATTATTTACAAGTGTATTGTAATATGGTGCGTAAATATTTATAGGGTGGAGTTCTAGAGTGAACACTAGTGTATTTGCGAACTGAGTGAAGAAATCCTGGCCATTGATCTACACATGTGTATGACCAGGATCTCATTCTCAAATCGTAAAATACACTAGTGTATTTCAACATCTAATCCTGGCCATTGATCTACACATGTGTATGGCCAGGATTAGTTCACTCAGTTCGCAAGCTACACTAGTGTTCACTCTTGAACCTAATCCAATATTGGTTATATTAGTTGTGTAATCTTATGTATATAGTACATAACTATGTATATAATTGTTTCATGCGTCTTGATTATATGAACATATATACCATAAGACACGTTTTGCATGTGTCCTGATTATTTTCTCTATACTCCACTGCCTAAAACCTCTATGTACAACAAGGGTAAGGATAGTGTAAAAAGGGCCTAAAGTGTGAGAAGTGTATTATAACACTATATATAATACTATATAACACCATATAAACACCGTATAACAATATGTAACACCATATAATACCATATAACACTATGTAACACTATATAACATTATATAACAAATATAACACTATACATCTATCATAGACATGCTATCAGACAACCTATAGTGTTATATTTGTTATATAATGATATATAGTGTTACATAGTGTTATATGGTATTATATGGTGTTACATATTGTTATACGGTGTTTATATGGTGTTATATAGTATTATATATAGTGTTATAATACACTTCTCACACTTTGAGCACTTTTTACAGGATCCTCTACCTGTACAATAAAATATATAACATAATATTTGTTCGTATACTATATCAATCATAATATATAAAACAATGTTACATTTGTCGATATATTATAACGTATATAACACAATATTACGTTTGTCGATATATTAGTTATTAGGCCGCCCAGGGCGGTGCGTTATAGTGTAACGCGTGATAATCCCACCGCCACTCGAAAGATCAACGCGTTATAGCACCACGGACTCGATTTTCGTTATTTTCTTCACGACGTTATTCTTTTGTTTTGTGAGGGTAGTTGTTGGTTGGGGGGAAATTGTTGGGTGTTGTGGTGAGTGATGACCACCCCCACTAAAAAAGGTTGTGAGTGATGGAAAAATGGTTGCTGACATGGCGGAATATGATTGGATATTGTAAGTGATGAAATTTTATCACTAGTGACCACCCCCCCTCCCCTTATATCATATTAGCATATATAGCCATTTATACGGACACAGAGAAGGATCCACTAAAAAGTGGATTTTGCCTAAGTAGCCTAAGAAGGATTGTGATGATAACATGAGGCACTGCTAATAAGTAGGAATGAATGGCATTTTGGTCCTTATAAATAGGAGTGAAAATGACATATGACACCTCTTTTGTTTTTTAAAAATACAAAAAAAGAATCTAGTATAACAAAATCTAGCATAAAAAATATAGCACAAAAAATATAGCACAAAAAATCTAGTACAAAAAAAATATAGCACAATAAATGTAGTACAAAAAAAATATAGCACAAAAAAATCTAATATAAAAAAATATAGCACGAAAAAATTCAGCAAAAAAATGTAGTATAAAAATACAACACAAAAATTGAGAAAAAAAATTTTAGACAAAAAAATTAAACACAAAAAATTTAGCATAAGAATATAGTACAAAAATCCAGCACAAAAAAATGTTATACAACATAGAAATACAACACATTTTAGTGGGTTTTTTAGTCTTCATATTTTATATAGCAATATGGTACTCAAATTAAAGATAAAAAAACGCTCGATTTTATGGTGAAATTTTCATGAAAAAATGTCGTATAAAAAATTTATGAACGTTTAAAAAATGAGGGTGGAATATGCATGTGCCTTGCATGTGGAGAGAGAAAAACCATAAATAAAATTTTCCTAAGATACCCTTGCAATCCTCTTTTATTCTACACTTTCATCTTAACCATTAATTTGTAAAATGAATGGTAAAATTTTTTTTTCTCATCCTACTTAGGCAAAACAAACTTTTTATTTGGTCTTACCCCTATGGACACATATACCTCTTGTCCAATAAAATATATAACATAATATTTGTCCATATACTGTATCAATCATAATATATAACACAAATATTACATTTTTCATTATATTATAACAGTAATAAATTATATCATATTTTGTAACAGTATATATAGGATAACTTGTATTAATATACAAGCTCCTGTGTTACGGTGAAAGGGTAAAATCGTGAAAAGCAGCAGCAATGCCATATCATCAGCAGTGACCGTTAACACTGAAAAAGTTCATTTAAAAATTAAATAATTAATAACGAAAAAATAGACAAAAAAATTGAACCACACATACGATATGGAAAAGATAGAAAACAATAATTAAGTCGATCTATGAACACCACACATGCACGCGGTGGCGGAGCTTGAACTTTTATATAAAGGGGGCGGGGACTCAATATATATACATTTTTCGCCTGCCCAAACAAAGCTCCGCCCATGCACGCACGCAACAAGGGATCAAAATTGAAAGTGAAAAAGTATTGTGCAACCGTCGTGTTTATCTTTATATAAATTTTGACGTGTTTTTTTTATTTAAGTTTAAACCAGTCAGTTGTAATGTGTGCCCGTCGTGTTTGTCTTTATCTACATTTTGGTGTAAATTTTGTTCAAAAACAACCGTACTTTCGTATACAACGACGTAACTTTTCCGTGACTATTGAATCTAACATCGCGACGTGGTTTTTCTGACAGCTTGTTTTAAACGTTTGTTTAAACCGTTTATTTTTTTAAACTGTTCGACACTCATCTCTAAATACACAATTGCGACTTGTTTTTTAATCTGTGTTTAAACCAACCTGAATGCATGGCCATCGTGTTTATCTTTATATACATTTTAGTGGAATTTTTGTTTAAATAACTTGGCTTTCGTATACAACGATGTAACTTTTCCATGAATTTCGAATTTACTATCGTGACATGGTTTTTTATTATAGTTATTTACTTATTTTTATCTACGTTTTGAACTCGTCGTAAAACACATATCCCACTTGTTTGAATTATTCTGAGTTCATCCTATCACCGCGCAACCAAATACCAAAAATATGAAATGAAATACAGATTCTAGGATCGAGCCGAAATGTCATTCCTAAAACCCCAATTTAATTTTTCAATAGCCCATTGTTTTATAGCCTAGTGGCATCTTGGGGATGGGATAAGGCTTTAGGACCAATAGGTACTGGGTTCAATTCTCACAAAGGGGTTTTTTTCTCATATTTATTGGGTTTCCTCCTGGATTGGTGTATAAGCATTATGCCTAGTGGAGAGGGATATGATCGGGTGGTTCCGCTGGTGGCACGATAATACTCCAGTGGTTCCGCTCATGCTTGGCTCATTTACAAAACGAACCGAGCAGAGCAGCTCATTTACAACCAAGCCTCAAAATTGAGCGAGCATTTCCGAGCAATTTTCGAGCGAGCGACGGGTGATTTGGTCGACCCTAGCCTCAGGTTCATCTGGGCATCGAAAATAATTTAGAATCATTGGTATACAAGAGAAATAATTGCCGTTCAAAAAAATGTATGTTCGTTTGTGTATGCAAATTTATATGTTTTTGTGTATATAAAATATTGAAAATTCTTTTTTTTGAACCGCAAATTTTGGATCACTGACGGACCACTGGAGTATCATCGTGGCACCAGCGGAACCACCCGATCATATCCCCTAAAATGCGTATAAAACCATGGACAATCTCATCTCCTATATAAGTATGCTCATTTCACGTCCTTCAATAACAAACATCAACATGACAAGGTCTTTGATTTTCTTCGTATCTCTTTTGGCTCTTATGAGCACAGGTAAATTGACTAAGTTGGTATTGAATCAATTTATGAGTCCATAATTTTAATGAATCTACACCCTCTTTGAATTCGATGGAGACCATGGCAAGTAATTAACTCTAGGCAATTAAAAATAAGAAATCATACATGTATTCTTCTACATCTGCAGGTATGGATCAGTTGTTGGTGGCCGGAATAATTTGTACCGACACTGAACCTCTACCATTTTGTGAGATGTATGCATGCATTCATGTATGCGAGAAGATATTTGGAGGAACTGCGAATGGAAGCTGCAAGAATCTATTTGTTTGTAGGTGTTATTATGATTGCGATTATAAAGGAGAGAAAGGCTACAATTCATCAAGTCTCTCCCCTCCTTTTCCGGCTTAATTCCTCATGATACCGTTCTCTTGACATTAAGAATCACAAACCTATAATGTTTAATCTCTATGTGATACTTGTAAGACACCTTGCGAAAGTTATTAGTTATTATCATCAATATTATAGAATGTTATACATGTTCTTGATTGGAATATAACTAGTATTTACACCTGCGTACTGCGGCAGAACCGTTAAACCGAACAAAGGAGACGTAAAAGCGTTAAACCTTGCACGCATATTACGACATGTTAATTCGTAAAAATTCGACCTAAATGTAAAACATCGAAAAGGAGAAATAAGTCGACTTACGACCTGTGTGTTACGACGGAGCTGCTAAACCAGAAAAAAATAGATGTAAAAATGTTGAAACCCCACACACGCATTGTAGTGTGTTAAATGACAAATTATTACAACACGTATAACATTCTTGTATATTTAAAATGAAATAAGAGTTATACAGTTAATATTATTATTGTACTTACAGTATTACTAATAGGTTTTTGTTATACCAATATTATTATAAAGTGTTCTTGCACTGCTTGTGGTGTGTACATATAATGTATATATGTGTGGGCGTTCAGATGACAAAAATAAAATGGTGTTAACTTTAATGTTATTTTACTAATTTCGTGAAAATAACGTTAAAAGCGGCAGATGTGGTGATGTTGATAGCTGAAAGACACGGGGGACATGCACCAAGCAGTCTCTGTCCCGATTGTTTGAGTGTTATATGTCTTAGGCCCAAGGCTTGATACAGAACTACAATCGAGCTGGGGGTCTCACTGGAAGCAGTCTCTCTATTCCTACGATGTAGAGGTAACGCTGTCTACATCTACCCTACTCAGACCCTACCTTAACTTTAATACTGGTGGGATTTACTGAGTATGATGATGCTGATGAATTATAAAGTGTTCTCTATTAAATAATATAAAATTTTAAAATGTTTTTATTTATTTCATTATTTGGAGTGAGTGAGAAACCTTCGGTAAAAACAAATAGAGAAAGTGGAATGAAAAAGGTTCAACCAAATTTATTAATGATTAATAAACTTGTACCAAAGCATTATAGGGTGGTAAAAAATGAATAGTAAAAAGAAAATAAACTTGCAAATTAATGGTGGGTTAATCTATTAGTGATATGAAATAAACAATGTAAATTAATATTAATCACATATATAATTACATCAAATGATATGTTTAACCAAAGGAATTTGATATCAATAATTGCAATCCAACTGTAAAAATCGGGGTTCCAATCATCGACTTTCGTCAAAGAATCAACACAACCAATGTTAATGTTAATTAATGATGCAAAATCCCTTTTCTAAGTTTGATAATACTCTTATATATTCTTATGTTGGACGTTCAAAAAAAAAAAAATACTCTTATATATTAATATATTAATATTTTTTTGGTCGAAATATAAAACAAAAAAATATAAGTTTGAGTTTGTTAGAAATCAAGTGGCGCAATGGAACCAACATACGTGATTAACAAACGGTTACTCACACAGAACCAAAAAAACAAGAACATGACAATTTTTTTATGGTTCGGTTTGGTATGAAACCTATGTCCATGGCTGCGATTAGGTACTTTTATGTTCATCTTAGTATGCCGAATACATTTTTTTAATCACGGGGTGTAATAGATAAATAACCAGGTTTGTTATCTGGCCCTCAAGAAAACATTCTAGGATCGAAACAGGCCCAAAGCCTTCTAAGCCTTTAGAGGCTCAACAATTTCCCACCTAAAGGTTTTGTCAATCCAAGCTAACCCCATATTCATTAACTCCAAAAATCTTCAAAACATACAACTCTTCCAAACCTCCAATCCCCCGAGCTCCAACCCAACAGTCATACCAAACTGGTTGTGACTAACCCAACTAACGACCCATCTTATGTCTCAATCGGCTTGGACACTCCATCAGACCCATATATACACTGAGGACCATTAGTACTCTCCAAAAGCGGCATACAAACCGGAACACGCCTCGTGCTCCCCATCTTCCCAAACTCCTTACCTGGTTTAAATCTCCGAGCTTGTTCAGGTGACATCCTGGTGGCTCCAGACTTTATGTATGAAAAATGAACCCTCTTAGCATTATGTTGGGCAATTTCCGAGTAAACAACTCTTTATCTGAGGGGATGTCAAGGTACCCAAAGAGTAATCTATTACAAAGCAGAAAAAAAAGAAAGTGGGATGCTTTGCTTGTTAAATATGTCCCTAGTCAGAAGGAAATGAAAGTGGTAGCTTTAATAACGATAAAACACCAAACAGGAGAATTGTCTTTGTTGGATCAAACACCTTTTAGGATGAATTATTCGATGTTGGAGGAGGCTGAGGAAATATTTGTTAGTGGAAAACGTGATAGGACTCCGCAACAATAGGTTAAGGTATTTGACGAACAACCACTAGACATGGTAACCAAGAAGTGACTCCACTATCACAAAAATTGGCTATGAGAGTTGAAAATGAACAAAAACATAATGAGGTGATGTGCAAAAAGACTGAGAGGCCAAAGAGAACAAAGATTATGCCAGATGCATTGAGGTCTCCGTGCATGTGTCTTATGTCCAAGGGTTGATGCAAAACTACTATTGTGCCGGAGGTCTCACTGGAAGCCTCTCTATTCCTACGGGGTAGAGGTAAGGTTGTCTACATCTTACTCTCCTCAGACCCTACCTTAGCTTTGCTATTGATGGGATTTACTGAGTATGATCATGATATGATGATGATGCAAGCGATGCGGTCAGGATAAAACACTTCAGTTCAAACATGAGTCCATATTGGCAGGAACATAGTTAAAAACAATATGACATCGATTATTTATGAGAAACACCACTGTTTGATGTGTTTTATGTTAGATACATTAGTGTAATCGGGATTGACTTGGTGATCAAATCGAATAATAATACACATCAAGCAAGTTAGGATGTGCGGGAGTGCACGCTTGTTCGAGTTATTATAATTCGAAGTGTACGGGCAGAACCCGTACTCTACGGGGGTTCCAGGGGGCAACGCCCCCTTGGCGGGGGTCCGAGCAGCGCCCCTGGGAACAGGGTCTAAGGGGTGGCAGCCCTTGACGGGGTCCAAGGGGCAGAGCCCCTGGCTGGGGTCGAAATATTAAATTGCTTTAATAAAACTGCATCAAAAATTTTATCTTCTGGAAATTTCCATATTTTTGAAATATTAAACAATGGCAGTTTTATTGGAAATTTTGTCTTAAAAATTGAGATAACTGCCATTAGGAAGTTAATCATCCCTAACCACAAATTCGTAGACAAGTTTTTTTTTTTTATCATTCTTCTTCTGGTTCCGACAATTTTCGCATACACACATACCCTTGTTCAATTTCTCAAAAATCAGAGTTGTATCCGATTAAATTATTCAGATGAACCACCGAAATAATTTGATCTGAGAGTGATTACACGTCTCTCTGATCATCCGGTTTTCTGAAAGTTCCCTAACATTTTAATCTAAATACATGTCAGATACTGGTTATTGCTACAAAGATAACAATGCTACAAAGATTCAGTTCGCATCGAAATACATAGAATGGCTCTAGAAAATGGTAAACATTTCCCCAACCTTTAATTTTTAAAAGATGTATCACAATGTGTTGATATAAACACACTAGGGGAAGGTTCATTGGGGAACACTAAAAAAGTGGGGAACAACGGGGAACCGGCTCAAACGAACTCCGATTGGACTCATTCCAGCGGCTTGGAACCGGCTTGTTGAATCCTAACTAAGATCTCTTAACCCTAAACCCTAAATCCTAACTCCTAAACTCTAAACCCTAAAGTTAAAAAATAAGGCTAAAAACTAAGATAAACCGTAAAATCTAAACTATAAACCCTAAAAGCTAAACCCTAAAGGCTAAACCTAAAGCTAAACCCTATAGCTAAACCCTAAAGCTAAACCCTAAAGCTAAACCCAAAACCCTAAAGCTAAACTCTAAACCATAAAGCTAAACCCTAAAGCTAAACCCTAAGGCTAAACCCTAAAGCTAAACCCTAAAAGACAAACCCTAATATATTTAGGGTTTAGGGGTTATGATTTAGGGTTTAGGGTTAAGAGATCCTAGTTAGGGTTCAACGAGACGGTTCCAACGCCGCTGGAATGAGTCCAATCGGAGTTCGTTTGACTCGGTTCCCCACTGTTCCCCACTTTTTTAGTGTTCCCCAATGAATCTCACACAAACACACTATTAATATCAACTATTAATTTTTCCATTTTCTATTATATGCTATATAAATTTCAGTAATAAATTCAATTCAATTCAAGTTACATAAACTCTAATCTTCTCTTCTATATAAGCATGATCATTTCATAGTCCCTTGATTGCAAACAAAACAAACAAGTTCAACATGGCAAGTTCCCCCGTCTTCAACATATTTCTTGTTTTTCTTATGGGCATGTATAATTTTTCATTCCCTTACTACTGTTGAATAGAAGTTTTGTAATTATTATTTGGGGGTAACTTTGTAGAATAGTAACCAAATTTTAAAAGTATTATAATTAGGTCACTCAACTTTTAAAAGTGTTTCAATTAGGTCACTCAACATTTATTTTTCATTAAAATTAAGGAGTTTTTTTATCAATTTCATAGGTAACCGTGGCGATGTTGATTTTTTGTTTCTTTTTCCCTTTTATTTGATGCTAACGTTGAGTGATAACGTGGATTTTGACTTTTTTTTTAATTTTTAATGTAATTAAAATGTTTTTATTTTTGATAAATATAATTTCATATATTAAAATAATCCAACCCCGCTCCATTTTTTTTCTTGACACATGGAATCAAGAGCATGGCTCGATCAACGATTTGAATGTTAAGTTATCTAATTGAGACAAAAACGATACGGGTGATCTAATTATAACATTTTTAAAACTTGGTTACTATTCTGTGACATTTTCCCAACTAGTTTCTAGTAATTTTATAATAAATAAAGTACTACAAAAATACAAACACGGACGAAATTGGTCTAATGGTATAACATTTCTCGTGGTTTGAATTTAAATTCTTGCAAATATAAAGTTAGATGGTATTTAGCTGTAAAAGAAGGTTGTTCGAAACTTAAACCATAAATAATTATATTTAATATTGACCACTAATATGTCTTTTCCATTATATGCTATATTAGTTTTAACAATAAATTCACTTTTAATTAAAGGTTCATGAACCATATCATCTCGCATATAACTATAAGTATATGCTTCTCATTTTAGTTCTTCAATCACAAACATCAACTAACATGACAAGGTCTTTGATTTTCAACATGTTTCTTTTGTCTCTTATGACCACAGGTAGATTTTCACTCTCTTGTTATTGAATAGAAGCTGTGTAGTCTGCCCAAGTAATTAACTCTAATCATGTAAAAATTTAAATGTTGCATGTTATATATACATTTGCAGGTATGGAGATGGTGATAGCTCAACATTTTTGTACAGACACTCACTTTCTATTTCCATGTGAGAAATATGGATGTAGTCACTTATGCGTTATTATATATGGATATCGTTCGTTCGGAGAATGCAAGAATCCACTTAGGTGTCGTTGTTATTTTCATTGCCCAGAACATAAACACTATGATTCTTCAAGTCTCCCCCCTCCCTTACAATCTTAATTAAGCATAATATTGTATCCTCTTTTAGAACTGCAAACTACAAGATTGTTCTGCTAGTGGTTATTATTATCAATATTACAGTTATAAAAATATATTATATTTGTGGTCGAAATATATAAAAGATATTCGTTTCACGATTTTAGTTTCAAGTTATAAACAATTAAACATTATAAGTACGTTATTTATTATGGTATATGATTACTACAGTAAAACCTCTATAAATTAATAATATTGGAACCGAGATATTTTATTAATTTAGCGAGATATAATTATATCGATAAATTAATATTTTATTAATTTAGCGTGGTTTTACGTATGACCTTTCAATTTCCAAGTCGAATGTACATTAACAACTCAATTAATTTTGTCAAGTTCATTATTTTTTAATACAAAAAGTTAATTCACTGTACCAAAAAATAAATTACAAAAACAAGTTTCAATGCACATTTCTTAAATGTATTGCAAGCGGCAACAACTCTTTACAATTTTTTGTTATAATACTAGAAGAAAATGCCCCATCTCTTCTGTGCAATGAGGAGATTTAAAGTTCAACAAAAAACAAATAGATTCATTTTTTACTAGACAATCTTAGAATATAAAATCTATTAGTAATTATTAATTTATAATTTCGTTGGAGTCCAATATATATATACTGGGATTTCAAAAAAGTTATTATCTTATTATTATATAGATTGGGGTCCAATTTTGTACTAGTCCCAAGTTGGGACCAGACCAATTATTAATTTATCAAGGTTATTGATTTATCGAGTATTAATTTATAGATGTTTTACCATATATTAAAACAATGATACTCACTCTATTTGAAATTACAATCAATGTTACAATTTTAGTTTGACATAAAGCAATTATCTATTTTATGTTAATAATTCAAGATATTTCAAATGCAGATGTAAAAACAATATTTCATCAATTCAACATTTAATTAGTTTGACCTAAAGCAATTATCTATTTTATGTTAATAATTCAAGATATGTCAAATATAGATGTAAAAACAATATTTCATCAATTAAACATTTAATATTACAAAACTTAAATTTTGATCCTAGTGACAAGAATCCGTCGGTGATACACCATCAAAAATTAATTGAATTTGTCAGGCTCATTGTTTGTTAATACATATGATATCAAAAAATAAATTACAAAAACAAGTTTCAATGCACATTTCTTAAGTGCATTGCAAGCGGCAACAACTCTTCACAATTTTTTTGTTGTAATACGAGAAGACAATGCCCCAACTCTTCTGTGCAATGAGGAGATTTAAAGATGAACTCAAGATAGATTTAAAGTTCAACAAAAAACAAATAGAATCATTTGTTATTGGACAATCTTAGAATTTGTAATCTTTTAGTAATTATCAATTTATAGTTTCGTTGCGACCAATATATATACACTGAGATTTCAAAAAAGTTATTATTTTATCATTATATCGATTGGGGTCCAATTTTGTAGTAGTCCCAAGTTGGTCCCAAGTTGGGACTGAACCCATTATTAATTTTATCGAGTTTATTAATTTATCGAGTATTAATTTATAGAAGTTTACTGTATATTAAAACAATGATAGTCATTCCAACTCAAATTACAATCAATGTTACAATTTTAGTTTGACCTAAAGCAATTATCTATTTTATGTTAATAATTCAAGATATTTCAAATGAAGGTGTAAAAACAATATTTCATCAATTCAAGATTTAATTACTTTGACCTAAAGCAATTATCTATTTTATGTTAATAATTAAAGATATGTCATGCAGATGTAAAAACAATATATCATAAATTAAACATTTAATATTACATAACTTAAATTTTAAGCCTAGTGACAAGAATCTGTTAGTGATACACCATCATAAATTAATTGAATTTGTCAAGTTCATTGTTTGTTAATAAAAAAGTTAATTCATGGTACCAAACAATAAATTACAAAAACAAGTTTCAATGCACATTTCTTATGTTCATTGCTAGCGGCAACAACTTTTCACAATTTTTTGTTGTAATAAAAGAAGATAATATCCCACCTCTTCTGTGCATTGAGGAGATTTAAAAATGAACTCAAGATAGATTTAAAGTTCAACAAAATAACAAATACATTCATTTTTTACTAGAAAATCTTAGAATTTGGAATCTTTTAGTAATCATTAATTTATAGTTTCGTTAGGGTCCAATATATATACACTGGGATTTCATAAAAAAATTATTATCTTATTATTATATCGATTGGGGTCCAATTTTATACTAGCTCCCAAGTTGGGACTGGACCAATTATTAATTTTATCGAGGTTATTGATTTATCGAGTATTAATTTATAAAGGTTTTACCGTATATTAAAACGATGATACTCACTCCATCTCAAATTACAATCAATGTTACAATTTTAGTTTGACCTAAAGCAATTATCTATTTTATGTTAATAATTCAAGATATTTCAAATTGCAGATGTAAAAATAATATTTCATCAATTCAACACTTAATTAGTTTGACCTAAAGCTATTATATATTTTATGTTAATAATTCAAGATATGTCAAATGCAGATGTAAAAACAATATTTCATCAATTAAACATTTAATATTACATAACTTAAATTTTGAGCCTAGTGACAAGCATCCGTCGGTGATACACCATCACAGATTAATTAAATTTGTCAAGTTCATTGTTTTTTAATACAAAAAGTTAATTCATTGTACCAAAAAATAAATTACAAAAAAAAGTTTCAATACACATTTCTTAAATGTATTGCAATCAGCAACAACTCTTCACAATTTTTTTTGTTGTAATACGATAAGAAAATGCCACAACTCTTCTGTGCAATGAGGAGATTTAAAGATGAACTCAAGATAGATTTAAAGTTCAACAAAAAACAAATAGATTCATTTTTTACTAGGCCATCTTAGAATATGGAACCTTTTAGTAATTATTAATTTATAGTTTCGTTGGGGTCCAATATATATACACTGGGATTTCAAAAATGTTATTATCTTATTATTATATCGATTGTGGTCCAATTTTGTACTAGTCGCAAGTTGGGACTGGACTAATTATTAATTTATCAATGTTATTGATTTAACGAGTATTAATTTATAATGGTTTTACCATATATTAAAACGATGATACTCACTCTATCTGAAATTACAATCAATGTTACAATTTTAGTTTGACATAAAGAAATTATTAATTTTATGTTAATAATTCAAGATATTTCAAATGCAGGTGTAAAAACAAAAGTTCATCAATTCAACATTTAATTAGTTTGACCTAAAGAAATATCTATTTTATGTTAATAATTCAAGATATGTCGAGGGAACTGCGAGTAAAAATAGCTAAAATATATCTAAAAGTGTATTTTAAATTTATAGTATTATATCATGTTTTATAAATATAAAACTTGAAATTGTGAGTAAAAAGAGCTAAAATATATCTAAAAAACTATAACCAAACGCACGCACGTCAGTGCGACTTCCTCATAATGTGCGGTTATGCATAGTATGTTGTACATTGTGCATTAGGTGGTTGTATAACAAAAGCGTGTGGTTTCCAATTGTGCGCGACCTTGCATAACCCGGTTGTATGGTGTGCTATCAAAGAATGTGTACTTCAAGAGTGTGCGTCACATGTAGCATGTAAGTATGCGGTGTTTTGTGCGAGATTGTACATCAAGTAGATTAAGTTCACTACAAAAAAATTGCCATTTAGTGACACACAAAAAGTGCCATAAAAAAACAAATAAGTGCCACTAAAGACCTCTTTGTGAATGAGCGGCACACAAAAAAAGTTCCGCAAGAAGCGGTGACGCTAAAGGCTTTTAGTGGCACTTTTTTGGTCTGTCGCTACAATCTTTTTGACTTTTAGTGGCACTTTTTTGGTATATCACTGTTAACCTTTTAGCTTTTAGTGGCATTTTTTTGTATGCCATTGAAAACTTTTTAATGGCATTTTTTGCCACACTAATCGAATCAATTTAAATGTTGGTACATGCATTTAATATATTGATTTTAATTAATTACAACATAAAATAAAAATAAAATTGTAAAAATGTAGAAATCATAATATCATTACTTCATTTAAATGTTGATCGTCTTCCAAACATTCTAAATATTACAATCAAATGTCTAGTAAGCAGCATAAGTGCATAACTGCTATGAGTTTTACAAAGTTGATTAACAATCCTACACATGCTCTAATTTAGTCTGACCAACATAAGTGTTCAGGTTTCAGGCCTTCAAGAGCTGTTCTTTTACGTCACCTGCAGAACATTAACAAAGTTCCATAACTATTAAACTAAACTTTCATAATTAGAAAAAAAAAACAATAGTCATGCTTAAAGTGTTGCGTTGTTAGAGGTGTAAGGGTTTCAAAAACATCTAGTAAAACCTCTAAGCAAGTATATAGAACTGTTGAATTAAAACCCTACTCCTGAAAAAGAATTATATTGTCGTATGTGACGTTGTGTATGTGTTTGAGAGGAAGGGAGAGGAAGATGTACTCACGAGTCACAAACAACTAGCATAAAAGAAAAGCATGAAAATAACATAACCTCAACAACCTCAGGGGTAAGATCACCAACAGATATGTTGTAGTGACCTGCAAACCAAAAGTATGAATGCCATTAGATCGAATTAATATAAAAATAGTAACCTAAGTGGTGTGTCGTCCCTCTGTCTACTAGCATATGCCCAGTTAATTTTAATATGTTGACTAAACCTAAAAAACGTTGATAAAAGTGGTGACATTAGATAAGGTCTAGTATAAATATTTACAAATGCCTCCCATTTAAACATAAGATAGCAAATGCAACTAATCGACAATAAAATCCATATAATAGATGACTACACAACAAAAAAAAACAAGATAGCATAATTACAAACTCTAACTCTGGTACCTGATGAAACGTTTCTAACCGATCTCAACTGTGGCCCACATCCAGTTATCCGACTTTGACCCGTACCCATCAAAATTAACCTACAACAAAATGGTCAGCCACAACAATTAAAAGCTAAAATATATTGTAAAGGCCTATAAAGAACTGGTAATTGTCACAATTTTCAATGTCATTAGACCTGGCAAACGGGTCGGGTCGGGTCATGGGTTAAAACGGGTTCAGGTCAAAACAGGTCAATTATAAAAAAGGGTTGTTTTGATTCAGGTCGAAACGGGTCCGGGTCAGAACAGGTTTCGGGTCGGGTCGGGTCAGTTTTTTTTAATAACCACCCATCAAATTTTATTAAACTGTTGGGGTGTAATCACTTGACAAGACATGAAAAGAAAATGACAACAAACTACGCAAAGAAACCTGCAAGAAGAATCACTGCATAAAACAGACTTTGATTAGATTACGTTGTTGTTTGAATATACTCGATACTGCAACATTTCATCTGTTCCCTTTTATTCTCCAGTACATGATCATCATACCTGCACATGTTTATATTCCCACAATAAAAACAACTACAGATATCAACTCATATATCCAACAAACTTACTGCTGTGTCAGAATCGAGGTTTCAAGAATATCGCTACTGTTCATGTATGCGTCTTGTAGCCAATGATCATACAAAAGAGAAGATAAATCTACAAGCTGTTCTTCAAGGCTCTGCCATTCATTCAACAACAAAATTACAAAGAATGTTAGTTCCTTTGAATGTATGGTGTTACATGATATTATTATGTAAAGGTAAAACTCACATCCAAGTACGTCTCAAGACGATCAACTAGCTCATGAGGAAAAGGTTCAGGTAAATTGGTTTCTTTTTTGTACAACTTTTCGAGCCACAGTTGAGTGGTCGTCTTGTTCTTCATACCCTTCACTGGTTCACCAAGAGGGGTTCTAAGAAACTCCCCAGCAAAAGCTTCAACAGACTACAAGCAATCAGATTAAATAAACATCTTGCAAAAAAAGGAAAACAAAAGGCACAAACCAATGAACACCATATTTATTTATTTACCTTTGATATCTCTCGAATCTTATGAAGAGCAGAATCTACACGTGCATATATTGTAACACCATATTTAATTATTTACCTTTGATTTTAACATCTTTCAACAAAATCAAAACAAATTAACAAGAATCATGACATACCCATTTCAAACAAATGAAAACCCAGAAAAATAAAAATAAAAATTTCAAACCTTGTTGGAATCTGTTGGTAGAGTGCAAGCATCCACGTTGAAAGGAATATAGAGAAAAGCAATTACAGTGGGGAGGGAGAAGAACAAAGTGCGGAGGGTGGGGGGTTTGTGGCGGAGGAGATGGCGTAGGCCGGAGAGGGTGGAGAACTGGAGATTGAGGCGTCGCTCAGTGAACCCATGGTTGAGGTAAAGAACCCTAAGAGAACCGTTCCTCTAAACCCTCAACCCGTTTGGACCCGTAGAAACTTTTTTTGTTTTTTTATTTAACCCATTTCAACCCTTTGACTTAAATTACTCTACCCAAACCCACCCATAGTATTTTATAAATAACCCAAAATGACCCATATCAAAGACTTTGGGTCAACCTCTAGATCTAAAAAACGCATTAAATGCAATAAAAAAACTGTAATTGTATAGAAAAACACTAGTAAAAGTTCTAATAGATAAATCCTAACAAGATATTTAATGGGACTAAAAAGTATCAACTATTCAACTTATCGACTTATAAAATAAACATACCCTATCCATCATAGCATACATGCAACACTAGACTAGATTCATAAGTGTAAGGGTGAAATATAAGAATACCCCTCAAGTACACAATGACAAAAAAAAAGTGAAACTAAGCCAAATCCCATAATTTTGTGGAGTATTTTAGTGTTTATCAAAACAATAAAAAGAAATGAAACGCATGTAGGAAGTTTTTGCATTGAAAATGACTTTAAATGTATATGTAGAACTACACATCACTAACTTCAATCAATTTTTAGAGCTTAACTAAAAATTAAAGGATCACATACCAAGATTTGGCACTTTTGGGTACAGTTGAGGAAGATCCTCATCTTCTAGACCTGGCAACACACACCAAAACCCGAATCTGTAACTTTACATCCCGATGATTCAAACGCAACCGCCATTCCGTTACACGAACCATTATGAACTAAAATCGATAAATTGAACATAAAGATATAAACCTGACTTAAAAAAATAACCAAAATGGAAACTTGCCTTTCTCTTCCTTATAAATGCAGATACAACAGGTGTCGATAATATACCTTCCCTTCAATGACAATATAATAGGATCATGATTCAGTAACGAGAATAATAATTCTAATAAAATATCACCAGACTCACTTGCCCACCAAAATTTTACCAACTCCATTCCCAGCTGCAATTTTAATAAACAACGTTTAAAATCGATTAGCATATAAAGGGTGTGAAAATAAGATTTTGAGGTGTGAGTGTGTTACTTTATTAACACCAAATTCAAATCATCAACAAGCACACAGAAAAACATTAACATAAACTATAATCTGCATCATATCAAACAAATTAAGTCACTCAACACATCTACACCTTCCAAAAGACACTATCTTTACACAAACTCATATCAAATTAAAATCATCAACATCATATAAATTAAACACACATATACCTTTCAAGAAGACGAGTGTTTTTTACCCTCTCACTGAGGACTCTCATCAAAATTCTCAACCGGATACTTAGCAGTCACCATCCCAACTTCAAACACAAGATCATCACCGTGAATTTTAATTCCAGTAATCCCCCACCATTGGAAAAAAGCCATAACCCTAATCCCCTAAGTTCGGCAATCCGATTCTCAACGATCTTGCCGGTGACTTTCTTCGAATAGGTGGCGAGATAGTTGTCAGGGGGGAGGATGAGGCGGCAGGGGGTTCCTAGGTCGACGGAGAACTCGCTGGTGGTGTTGAGGTTGTATGAGAAGACGCCAGTAGGGAGAAGACCGATTGGGAAGCTGTGGTGGGTGAGGACGGAGTGATCGGTTGTTAACGATGTGGATGAGAGTGAAGATGATGGTGATTTGGTAGGGTTTGAAGAAGACGTTACAGAGATGAGGAGGGTGAGAAGGAGGTTGAAGAAGAACGTGGTTTAGAGGGAAACCAAAATAATGTATGAAAAAAAAAAGATTTTATAAATCAATTAAACAGAAAATATATATTTATTTTAGAGTAAATTACGTTTTTGGCCCCTATGTTTATATCACTTTTACTATATTAGCCCAAAATAAGAATTTTTAACATATCTGCCCCCATGGTCTCTATAACTAACCATTTTGGCCCCTAAGTCTAACCATTTTAGCCCCCATGGTCTCTATAACTAACTAACCATTTTGGCCCCCATGATCTCTAGACTTAGGGGCCAAAATGGTTAGTTATAGAGACCATGGGGGCAGATATGTTAAAAATTCTTATTTTGGACTAATATAGTAAAAGTGATATAACCACAGGGGCCAAAAACGTAATTTACTCTTTATTTTAAAACTAAAATTATCGTCATTTAAATTCAGTGAGGCTCATTAATGGTCCTTTAGGCACATCGCTGGTCGATTACGAACAATGATGTTTGATTAGGTCATTGATTGTGACCTACGATTAATGATAAAATAGGCCCATAGAAATTCAGTCGCTCAAATCACTATAAAATCTCGATCCCGCAACGTGGGGAAAATCAATTCAAGTTTTATTAAAGTGGTTCAAGGAGGGAAAAGAGAAAATTTTAGAATTTTGAAGCACTTAGAAAATAGTGGCATATGTAATTTGTAAAGTGCCACTAAAAGTTATCAAAAAATTTAGTGGCATAAGAACTAAATGCTACTAAAAATGTGTGTTAAGCAAATGTGGCATACGTAAAGTGCCACTAAAACCTAAATTAGTGGCACAAAAGCTAAATGCCATTAGAAGTGTGTGCCACTAAATGGACTTTTTTTGTAGTGGTTGTACGTTCCATGAGTGTGCGGTGCCAAATATCCCTGCCATAGACTACGGTGCTCAACTGTAGTCTACGGTTCAATTCTACTGATCTAACAAATAATCATTCATGCTCATACGATCAAAACTGCAACTTTTTACCTCAATCCTCATGAACCTTCTTATTATATTGTCACAGTTTACACTGATTTTTATGGATCTTAATCATGAACCAATTATTACCACAAAATCTATTCATTCATCATTATGGGAAGATTCAAAGTAAAAAACTCTCAATCCTTAACAAGCAGATCTATACATTCATCATCTCACCAAATTATCGGGTTATGTTATCTTTATTAACAATCATTCGAACTTATTTATGAACATCGATCATTAAACACTTCATCATACAACACTATCTTATCATCTTTATCAATAATCATCATTACTAACACCACCCTCTACAATACTATTCCGCACAACATCATCAGTATACCAACATCATACAACTCTATTTTATTAGATCATCTCATTTATATTTCAAAAATGTTAAACATGTCTTTCTAACAAACCTTGGCTCTTCATTTAAATCACGCCATTCATGTAAATCATCAGACAATCATAATACATCTATATATATATATATATATATATAAAAACCAGATGGTGGTAAGCTACTAACCAGGAGGAATATGAGATGAAGGTGAAGAAGCTTCGAGAGAGAAGGGAGTCTGCCGTAAATCTCCAAATGAGGAATGGGATGCCAAAAAGGGGAAGGAATGTTGATGAAAGGCTGCCGTTAAAATGATTAGGGAAAATATTCCGTAGGTTTTGGCAGCTATGGGTATTTATACTCAAAGGGGAGTGTCGCACACACATATGCGGTCCAAATAAATGAGATGTGCGGCCCTAGTGGGCCTGCTGTGGACCTGGGCCGAGGACAAGGGAATTAGGTGGGGTGTGTGACTGGAGTAGGGTGTGCGGTTTAGAGTAAGTGTGCGGCTGGATTCTATAGTTAATACATAATTCATGTAATAATAACAAACTCACAACATTCCCAATTAAACCAATCAAATAGAAATCAAAGACATTTATCAATTCCACATGATGTATATAATTACAACGTATAATGGAACGTGAAGGGGAAATGATACGGAGTTAAGGTACGAGTTGTCACATCATCTCCATGTTGAAAGAAATTTCGTCCCGAAATTTAGCATGCAGTCACTGAATCAGCTGGTGTAGTTAAGTGTTTTCGCGGGGTGTCACATCATCCCCATGTTGGTTTGGAATTTCGTCCTGAAATTCAGTAGTAGCTTCAGTACTGATCGCATCGTTCTTAAAAAACTAGGGATACTTTCGCATCATTTGATCTTCCCGTTCCCAGGTAAACTCTGGACCACGAAGTGAGTTCCAACGAACTCGAACTATGGGTATCTTGCTACGCTTGAGGGATTTCTCGATCAATGATCTCAACTGGTTCTTCAATGAAGCAAAGCTAATCATCGATTGTGAGTTCTTTGAAAGGAACGATGAGAGTCTCATCTGACAAACACTTTTTCAGATTCGACACGTGAAAAACGTTGTGTACACCACTAAGCTCTTCAGGAAAATTAAGTCTCTATGCCACTGTACCGATTCTCTCGGTGATTTTGAAAGGTCCGACATAATGCGGATTAAGCTTGTCCCATTTGCCAAAACGAACCACACCTTTCCAAGGTGAGACTTTTAGCAAGACTCGGTCTCCAACTTGAAATTCCAAAGGTTTCCTACGCTTGTCAGCGTAGCTTTTCTGACAATCGCGAGTTGCTGCCATTCGTTGTCTGATCTGGGAAATCTTTTCCATTGTATCGAGTACGAGTTCAGGGCCAGTGATTTGGCTATCACCAACTTCAGCCCAACACAAAGGTGATCGGCATTTATGGTAACTGTTGTTATAAGAAAATTCTACTAGAATGCTACAATGCTTCGAACGGTGCCGCCTGAATGCTAGTATGGTAATTGTTGTTATAAGAAAATTCTACCAGAGGTAAGTGTCGTTCCCAACCGTTTCCAAAATTGAGGACACATGCTCGCAGCATGTCTTCAAGAGTTTGGATGGTACGTTCAGTTTGACCATCAGTTTGCGGGTGATAAGCGGTGCTCTTGTCTAAATGTGAGCCGAAGGATTTGTACATAGCCTGCCACAAATCAGATGCGAAATGTGGGTCATGATCAGAGAGAATGGAAGTTGGTACCCCCTGCCTAGCAACTACTTCCCTCAAGTAGATGCTTGCAAGTTTCGAAAACTTGTCGGTTTATTTGATCGCGAGGAAATGTCCAACATTTAGGCTGACGTACTTTGCAATGATCGTTTTCATGTTAGGCCACCGGTACAAGGTTTTGAGGTCGTGATACATTTTTTCGGAACCAGGATGTATCGAATAGCGAGCTTGTGTTCTTCGTCAATCACAAGCTCTCGAAGGTTTCCGTAGGATAGAACCCATATACGTTCCATAAAGTAGTAGATGCCGTCATCCTTGAGTTCGTGTTCGAGTTCGAGTTTGAGTTGCTTTTCCATGCACCGCATGGACTCAACTAGAAGGTTTTCCTCCTTTAGTGCTTCAACTTGAGCTTTCGGATTTGGTCGGGGAGGTTCGAATGAATGGTTAGTTGCAATGCATGAACACGTTTAGGTTTGGTTTCCTTTCGGCTGAGGGCATCGGCTACAACGTTTGCCTTGCCTGGATGGTATTTGATTGCACACTCATAATCGTTTAAAAGTTCGACCCACCGGCGTTGCCGCATGTTCAACTCCTTCTGATCAAGTATGTGCTGGAGACTCTTGTGATCAGTGTAAATCGTGCACTTGGTACCGTACAAGTAGTGTCTCCATATCTTGAGTGCGAAAACTACAGCTCCCAGCTCCAAGTCGTGCGTAGTGTAGTTCTTTTCGTGAACTTTAAGTTGGTGTGACGCATAAGCAATGACTTTCTCGCGTTGCATTAACACTGATGTGTTGCAAACACATCTTATTTTCCTTGTGTAATTTGTATATTATTTTAATAGTTTAGAGTCATTTTTTATAATATTTAGATATATATTTTATTATTTATTATTATTATAGGTCCTGGTGAAAGTGGAGTTTAAACGAGTTTATACGAATGAGAAACGAACAACGGAGAAATATATAATAAAGTTTGAGGGCCTATTTAGCAAAAAAGCTGAAAGTTGTTTTTAAATAACTAATAAATCTCAGGGACTAGTATTGCAATTATGGAAAAGTTATATTAAATGTGTAGTATGTCATGAAAAGGAAAAGAAAAAAAGGATCTGATGTAGTGCACGTGAATTGTGAGGAGTTTTATGGTTGAGCAAGAGTTTAGGATGTTGACTGCCATTTTTATTATTGATTTGGGTTTTGGAGTCTCATCACAAGGCCAGCCCACTACTCCATTTTGATTCTATGCTTTGGGCCATATGGAGTATTATGTTGGGCTGCACCATAATTAAAAAAATAGAAGTCAAAAGGGTTTGAAGAGAGAATATTTTACTTGAAGAGGAATATTATTCCATATCTACATTATAAAAGGGGAACATCGGCAATTTTTAAAAGAGTAAACTGCTAAATTCGTCCCTGAGGTTTGACTCAAATTGCTAGATCAGTCCAAAATCAAGTTTTGTTGCTAAAACAGTCCCTGAGCCTAGTTTCTGTTGCTATTTCAGTCCAATAAATTAACACCGTTAGAACCTCTGTTAATGAATGGGTAAAACTGCTAAATTCGTCCCTGAGGTTTGATTCAAGTTGCTAGATCAGTCCAAAATCAAGTTTTTTGAATTTGTTAATTATAAACTTATTTAGGTATATAATTTTTCTAGACTTGCATTAATTTTTTGAATTTGTTAATTATAAACTTATTTAGGTATATAATTTTTCTAGACTTGCATTAATTTTTTGAATTTGTTAATTATAAACTTATTTAGATTATAAACTTATTTATGTATATAATTTGCAAGTCTAGAAAAATTATTTGTTAGTTATTTTGATTATTATTATTATTATTATTATTATTATTATTATTATTATCATTAAATGTTTACTAATTATATACTTAAGTATTTAAATAAGATAATACTTAATTTAAATAAAATTAGTTTTAAAAATATAAATGTAGCTTTTTTGAAGAGCGCAATTTAACCGGCCCAGCCTTAAATACTGATTTTATTTTGATGTTGTTATTGTTGTTGTTGTTACCATGTAAGTATTTATTTAAGGATTTAAATAAGACAACAGTTAATTTAAACAATATTTAGTTATGAAAAATACAAACATTATATGTAAATTTAAATATTAAGAAATTAACATAATTGTTATAACTTTGTAAATATTTAGTAGTTATATACGTAAGTATCTAAATAAGATCACACTTAATCTAAATAGTATTGTGTTATAATTAACAAATTATATACCTAAATAAGTTTATAATCTAAATAAGTTTATAATTAACAAATTCAAAAAATTACTGCAAGTCTAGAAAAATTATATACCTAAATAAGTTTATAATCTAAATAAGTTTATAATTAACAAATTCAAAAAATTAATGCAAGTCTAGAAAAATTATATACCTAAATAAGTTTATAATCTAAATAAGTTTATAATTAACAAATTCAAAAAATTCATGCAAGTCTAGAAAAATTATATACCTAAATAAGTTTATAATTAACAAATTCAAAAACTTGATTTTGGACTGATCTAGCAACTTGAATCAAACCTCAGGGACGAATTTTGCAGTTTTACCCATTCATTAACTGAGGTTCTAACGGTGTTAATTTATTGGACTGAAATAGCAACAGAAACTAGGCTCAGGGACTGTTTTAGCAACAAAACTTGATTTTGGACTGATCTAGCAATTTGAGTAAAACCTCAGGGACGAATTTAGCAGTTTACTCTTTTTAAAATAGAAGGCATAGGGCAGATGCAAAAAGAAAGGTGGGTATTGTTCTTATTTTTAGACGGCTGTTTTCTTTTGGGAGCAAAAAGGCAGACGCAATACCAAGAAAAAAAAGGGGAGAACCTTGGCGTCAACGAAGATTTAAAATATTAAAGCTTTTGGTTAGATGCTAGCTATGTTTTATATTTCCAGTTTATTAGCACTTGAATATTTGACAATGTTTTCTAGACCCGTTTGCTTTAAATTTATTTTTGTTTCGTTCTTGATTATGAGTAGCTAAACTTTTTATGGTTGCCTAGGGTTGATGAAGTAGATGATTGATTAATTGATTAACTTTTGGTTTTGAATGAATGTGATGATTTACATGTTATAATTTTTGAATCCGATTCTAAATATTTATGTGTTGGTTTTGATTGGTTTGATAATTTATTTGTTGGTTCCATTGCTCTAGATACTTAGAAATATACTTTAGAGCCGTGAGTCAGTCTAGGTTGTAATCTTTCAGTCTAGAACTTGAAAGTGAGAAATCTAATTCAAGTTTAATAATTATTAAAACCAATTAATTAAAACGTGCAATTTTTTCTAGAGGTGAGAAATCTAATCTAGAATTGCTAAGTTATTAACTGGGCGTTGTTTGGCAGTTTTGGTGGCCGATAACTCGGGTTCATCTGTTTATTCACGTCTAGAGTTTCCTAGGGTCTCGGTGTTCTTAGTTATTTCTGCTTCATAATTTGAGGGTTTTAGTAAATAAATTGCTTTATACCTGATAGTTGTGGGACTTGGTGGTCGATAACTCGAGTCAGTCCATTTTAGCACTTCATCACTTGTCATAATGTCAGGTTTGGTTTACTTTCCATGGGTTTATCGGGTTAGGCAGAGTCTTCATTCAAAACCAAGGTTAGGATTTTATTCATGAGTCTAGGGATTCTTGCCTAGGTAACCTATTTTTCTCATACTTGAGTTTCAGTCCAGTCTTTAGTTGCCTGCACTTGCTGCTGTTTGGTCGTCTATTTAATTAAATTGCTTTTTAGTTTAAAAATATTTTTCTCAAAACAAAACCAAATTACTAGGCTAGGGGTCGATAGAGGTTTAGTATCAAGAGTCGCTAGATTGTGTCCACGGTTCGATACTCGGACTTACTTGTTTTACTACTTACGACCGGTACACTTGCCGGTAGTGTGTGGTTTACGGGTTTTTCCAATTTTTAAAACTTGTTGAATTTAATTAATATACATTTCACAACCGAATCCTTGGATAGACGCATCACAGCAGACAATAAAATCATTTGTGCCTTCAGGTAACAAAAGAATAGGTGTGCTACAAAGCTTTTCCTTCAGCTACTAAAATGCGGACTCTTGAGTATTACCCCACCTGTAGGTGATACCCTTCTGAGTTAAAGTGGTGAGGGGTTGTGTAATCTTTGAGAAGCCCTCGATGAATCTACGATAGTAACCTGCCAGACCTTGGAATTGGCGGATTTCGGTTGGAGTTCTTGGTGCAGGCCAGTACTTGATAGAGTCCATCTTAGCTGGATCAACATGAATCCTAGCTTTGTTGACCATGTGTCCGAGGAAATGGACTTCATGAAGCCAAAAGTCACATTTCGAGAACTTAGCATAGAGTTGCTCGTCTCGTAGGAGTTCTAGAATAAGGCGTAGGTGTTGCTTGTGTTCTTCCTGACTCTTTGAGTATATCAGGATGTCGTTGATGAAAACAATCACGAACTTGTCAAGGTAGGGTTTGCACACTCGGTTCATGAGATCCATGAAAACCGCAGATGCATTTGTTAACCCAAATGACATAACAAGAAACTCGTAATGGCCGTAACAAGTACCGAACGCAGTTTTAGAGATGTCTTCGTCTCGGACTCTCAGCTGGTGATAGCACGAGCTCAGATCAATCTTCGAGTAGAAACTTGATCCTTGTAACTGGTCGTATAGATTGTCGATGCGTGGAAGTGGGTAATGGTTCTTGACGGTTACTTTGTTCAACTCACGATAGTCGATGCACATACGAAAAAGTGTCATCTTTCTTCTTGACAAAAACTATGGGGGCTCCCCAAGGTGACGAGCTCGGACGAATAGAACCCTTATCCAGTAGCTCCTGCAATTGCGTGAATAACTCTTCCAGTTCGGTTGGGGCTAGTCTGTAAGGTGCACAAGCTATAGGTGCCGCTCCAGGAGTTAGTTCGATTTGAAATTCAACTTGACGATGAGGTGGGAGACCAGGTAATTCATCGGGAAATACATCAGGAAAGTTGCGAACGATGGGAATATCTTCAATCTTCTTCTTTTTAGCTTGGGTATCCGTGACTAAGGCTGGAATAGCGGTTTGGCCCTTTCGCAAACACTTCTGGGCCTTTAGGAATGAGATGATGCCCACAACAGCACCACTCTTCTCGCCTCATACAACCAGAGGTTCGCCGACCGAACGAGGGATGCGGAAAATCTGCTTTTGGCAAAGTATTTCCGCTCGATGTTGGGATAACCAGTCCATCCCGATGACAACGTCGAAACTTCCAAGAACGATAGGGATGAGAATGATAACAAACGTCTGACCGGATAACACAAGCTTACAACCGTTGATGACATGAGTAGCCTTGATGTTTTTACCATTGGCTAGTTTGATGACTTGTTTAGGGTTCAAGGGAGTTGGGGTAGACTTATGCATTTCACTAACACTTAAGGACACATAACTAGTATCGGCTCCAAAATCAAAAAGTACGAAAACATAATTATCATCAAGTAGGAACTTACCCGTCACAACGTTGGGATTGTTCCTTGCTTCACCTGTGCCGATGACAAAAGCTCGTCCTCTTGCACCGTTGTCGCCGTTGTTGTTCCTGTTGTTGTTGTTGTTCCCAGTGCCTTGGTTGATTTTGTTAGGGTTTTGATTTAATTGGGGGCAGTTCCTCTTGAAATGCCCCTCTTCCCCACATTGAAAACACCCTTTAATGTTACCCTGATGATGCAGTTGTTGTTGTGGTTGGTTTTGTCACACTGGATACGGGCTTCTACTATCCTTAGTTGCATGCCCTTGCTTGTTGTACCGCTGACAGTGGTTCTTCTCACACTGACTGTTGTGATGCTGATTGCATTTGTTGCCCTTAGGTCGGTTTCCTTGATAACCACCCTAGTTTTGGTTGGTTAAAGCTTGCTAGTGGGGACTCTTGTTGTCTTCGAACTTCCTTTGTTGAGACTGAGGTTGTGAGGGGTTAGCACCCTTGCTTGGGTTGCTATCCCCCTTGCGCTTGTTATCACCAAGGGTATCAATAACGACACTGTTTCGCTTGGGCAGCTTGCCCTGTTCAACTGCTTGGTCAGTGAGACGGCGTGCCAAACAGATGACTTGCTGAATTGTGGGAAGATTAGCTGAAGTTACCAAACTTTGGATCTCGGGATCTAAAACCTTGAGATAAAGCTCAATTCTTTTGTAAGCAGGCTCTGACAAGTTCGCACATAGAGCAGCCAATTCGTTGGACCTCTTTGTGTATGCCTCGATCTCTGATCCAACCATCTTTAAATTGTAGTACTCCACCTCAAGTTTCTGAATGTCATCCCTGTGACAGTACTCTTCCTTGATCAGGTCCTTGAATTGGTTCCAGGGAGTGGCATTGGCAGCCGCCAATCCGAGCATTTGGACTTACGTGTTCTACCAGGAAAAAGTGTTTCCTTCAAGAGTTCCAGTAGCGTACTTCACCCGATTGTTAGCAGGGCATTCACACATCTCGAACATAGGCTCAACCTTCTCGATCCAATGAAGAAGGCCTACCGCTCCTTCAGTGTCGTTGAATGAGTGAGGTTTGCAATCCATGAAAGCTTTGAAAGTGCAAACTCGAGGTTGAGTGGGTGCAGGTTGACCTGTCGCGTAAAGTGAAACAAACGAGGTTAAGAATGATAGGATGACACGAGAACGGGATCTAGACATCCTAGACTGGTTCAAATCGGTAGATTTACCTCCGGGGTGAGCTTTAGAAGAGAGTGCGTTTGTGCTAATAGATATTTGCTAAAGCTTTAGATACTAAGCATACCATTACATATAGCATCAAGTAAGTAATGAGTAGACACATACACAAGCTATGTAACCTAAGATGTTGAGCCTTGCACTTGGAGTGTAGTGTCGTTGCGGATCACTTAGTATAGAACATGTTATAGTCTGATTTTTCTTTCCTTTTAAAACCGAGTTCACTATAACCAATGGCTCTAATACCAATCTGGCTCACCCTCAATTTCCACATCCGGAGTATTACCACGAAACGTGTGACTGACAAGGATCATGCCACAAATCATATTGAACAATTAAATAAAGTAAATTCATCTCATCAATATAATCAGTGACCAAAAGTTAAGTCCAACAACATTGTCTAAACTATCAGCGGAAGCATAGAATTTAATAATCCAACAGTAGTTTTCAAGTTTTGTAAATATTATTAAATAAGAACCCAACAACGGTTCTTCGCAACCATTACACTCCTCTGATGCAAGCTCCAGCACTGTACTGTCACACACCGATATTTCCACGTATTACCGGTGGGCCCGGTGGGGAGTATCGTGACGTAGTTGATATCATCATAGTCAAACAATCACAGTTCAATGCACAACGGAAGTCTAAAATAATAATATTACAAACCGATTCGAAAGTAACATAAAATATTACACAACGGTTGTAAGATAGATCCACAGGCGGATCAAAACAAAAGAAGTATTGTTCAACAGATTTTAAGCATCAAAAGCTTGCAAGACTCTTTATTTAATACTAGGAGTAGCAAACCCATTTCGCTTAGTACCTGCACTTAACCTTTTTTGGAAAAATACGTCAGTTTACACTGGTAAATACAATTAACTGACTCTTTTTGAAAAGTGTTTATAAAATTGATTTATATGCACAAGGAACCAAAATTCTTTTATAACTTGGGATAATTATTTAAAAATAATCTTGTAAAAGATTTATATGTTTGTCATACGTTCAGGATCCGGGATAGAAGCCGGAACAAGATTAATAGACACACCACATAATATAAACCCACGGTGAGTTATTCTCAACAAGCGGGTATATCTTTTTACATACACACCGGCTGGTGTATGCTTACACCCCGTGCTTAAGTCCTGACCATTTCAATGAATGAGCCGAGGATATCCAGGACATGGTCGTTAACCCCCCAAAGGTTTAACACAAACAAAACAGATTAAACGGGTTATCTCAATGATTTAACCATTATTCGATTAAAGATTCAATACCCGACTAAGCGGTATTATTAAATACCGTACCCCAAGCCCGTATAAGGGAAAATAAGTTAAAAGTATTTACCTGAGCAAAAATATAAATTTATCTCAGCCGTATAACAATCAGCAAGTGCAAATAGCTTTTACTGGGCTCCTAAATCTGGAACGATGGTTTTAATAACCTATTAGATTCCTAACGGGTCTTACTTAAGTTTAAACTTAGACCGGTTAGTTTTAAAGAAAGGTATACGGTTCAAAACGCAAGATTAAGCGAAGACCGGATTAGAATGTGATTTAGACCCGACAAGTATGAAGACTTGTATAATATGGGTAAACTAAACACATTCTGGATTTTGAAGCAAAAATGATAAGGTTTGACCCGTTTCGGTTAATGTATGTAAACTAGTTACATAAACCGCACCGAACGCGAATAATGCATAACGGGTAACCGAATGAGTCATGTACAGGTTTCACAAGTTAATATGCCTTAAATATGTTGTGATACCAGTATGATACCTTCCATTATGCCCAAAACGAATTTAAAATCAATTTAAGCCCCGTAGGGGTATTTTGGTCATTTTAAAGATTATAAAAGAGGTCAAGTAGTAATCTGAGGTTCTGGCAAAAAATTATCAGTAGAAATATTTATTTTTAAAAGTTATATCAGTAAGATATTGCATATATGTGAAATTTATCATTTATGGCCAAACTATGCACCATAGGGGCATTTTGGTCATTTCACATAAGCTTTAAGGGTCAAATTTGGAAATCTGAGTTCAAAACTTTTACTTACTGTTTAAGTGTAAAAAATTATTCATAACATCAGTAGGTAACAAGTCTTAGGTGCCAAATATGGTTTTAAACCATACTATGCGCTTAAATCGCATAAAAGTCGGTATTTGATAATATTCAGGTTAATTAAGGAAAGCTGAGATTTTAATCAGCCTCTACTGTTTAAAATAATTTATTTGATGTATAAATTCAGTAGAAAAAGGTTTGATATGTAAAGGATGTGTAAAAGTCATTTTATTAGCAAAAAGAGCATAACCGTCAATTACCGAGTCAATGCAAGAACCCTATGTTATGATCAGTTTAAAATTTATAAAAAATTTCCAAAAATCCCTAAATATTATATAATAACAGTGGGTAGAAAGTTTGGTGTCAAAATTTGGGTTTAAATGGGTTTTATGCCAAAAATGTCGTTTAATTAATAAAAAGCTTTCGTTTTACGATATCGCGCATAACTTCTATTTTAGACCACAAACTGATATCAAACTTTTAGGACATACTTAAATATCAGTAATAAAGGTTTTTGTCCTCTCACATTTTCAAAAATCTTGTTTTAATATCAAAAGGGCATAATGGTCAACTTTTAAGCATTTAACGGAAACATGCAATGAACTAGGATTTCTATGGAACCAAGTTGTATAACCTCAGAGGGTTATACTAACCTATAACATGGTCCTAAAGGAACCCTAAGTCATATCTAAACTAAGCTAAATCGGGCCAGAACTGAAAGTCAAAGCAAAAGTCTACTTATGCTACTTTCGGTTCCGAACCGAGCCTAAACTCAGAATTGTCGGGTTGAACATGCTTAGACATGTTCTTATATTATCTACCAAGTTATTTTAATGTTAAAATATATTCCATAACCTCTGCATTGTTAGTTATGAATTTATTTGTAAAAATTGATTCTGTTGACTTTTTATTAATAAGTTTGACCCGACAATTAACCAACTAAAAGTGATAATCAGTAGGTGCCCTTTTAAGGGTTTATTTCCTACATGATTAACAACTCATAGCCACTTACGATTCGAATAATGGTTGGACCATTAGTGATTAATCACTAAGTCAAAGCTTAATTACGATGGCTTTGACTTTTGGCCATTAAACTAATAAAACTTGAACTTAAGGAGCTAAGAACACTTACTAGGGTACTTAGCACGAAATATGAACTGAGGAAAGCTTCCTAGAGCTCCAAGGGACTCCATAGAATGAGTTGTGAAGTGATTTTTGAAATGAGCAAATGAACTCATGAACACAAGTCCCTTATATAGCAAATTTGATGCTCCAAGATCACTCCATCTGCACCTAGGAGGTAATTCAGATGTTTACATGTGTCCCTGTGGCAGTAAAAACCGTTTACAAGCCCCAGGTATTGCTCAGAATGCATGCAAAGGCGATGGAACTGGCTGGACATGCAGCTGTCCTTGTTTTCTGCATCTGGCACTTCCACGCGGGCCGCATAAGACTCTTAAGGAGTCTACGCGGGTCGCGACACTCCCCTATGACCGTAAAACAAGTTTCATTTATAGCAGTTTTGGTCCCTGGTCCATATAAAGTTTATTTAACTTTCATTTATTGCATTTTGGACCCCCATAGTTAACTATTAAGGACCTTGGGTCATAAACTAACTCCGTTAAGCTCCCGGTTAGATTTAAGATCACCCGAAAAGTCTCGTTTTCTTCGAAGCTCAATAAAATTAACATCCGATATTCTTGAGAGCAAAATATATAGTTATTACAATGTTTTTGGATTCGTTAAAAGGTCTCTAGAGGTAACATTTAACATGTTGACACTTTTAACCCTTATGTTTCGTAAAATCCTTATTTTAAGCACAAACGACTTTCTATGTTCGATAAATTATTTGTTAAAGAATACGAACGTCTTGTGAGGTCACGCAGAGGCACAAGAATGGCATCTTGACACTTTGGATCCTTTTACTAACATATTTCCATTGTTTGACAACTTTAGTCCCTCCAGATCAATCTATTACACATTTAAAGTCCATGACACGTGTCTTTATTATATTGGTTGAGATGTTACGAGGTGTTACATCCTCACCCCCTTAAAATAAATCTCGACCTTGAGATTTACTTAAATAAATGAGGGTACTTCTGTTTCATTGTAGATTCAACATCCCACGTGTATTCTGGGCCTCTTCGGGCATCCCATGTTACCTTTACAATCGGCACATGTGATCGGAGTGTCGCGCTCCGGTCAAAGATAATACTTATAAGCCCTATTTACCCTTAACAAATAGCTAGCGGTAGGAAGGGGTCGAACCACGAAGAGTATGTGGTTTGCGATTGGATTTGAATGAATTGAAATATGTGTCACAACTTATGAAGCTTGCTATCTTGTTTTTGTGTATTTTTGTTTGATTGAAAAGATGTGAATTAAAATTACTAAAGTAATTGGGTTGATAACTACTAATGATTAACAATTGCAAGAATGTAATTAAAGGTTTAAACAAGATAGAGAAAACAAGGCTCACACCCGGTTCAGTAATTGCAATCCTAGGGTTCTTACACGTTTTACATTTGATTCACTTGAATATGTTATTAACGGATTTCTATCATCAAATCTTAGGTGCCAATTGCTATCAACGCATATCACGGACCACAATGCACTTCGTTACTTCGGACAAGTAAAACCTTTTGAATGACAAGGCATAATTGCACAAACTTGTTTCGCAAAGTCAAATTTCATAACTCGCTCGACAATTCACAAATATAGTTCAAATGCAAGACAATTGTCAATCAATCCAAATACAATTCAAGTTGTCACAAAATCAAACTAAAACATTGTTCAAACCCTAGACTTACAATAACCTACATCGGGGTGAAACCTCCAAGGAATTAGCCATGCGTGATCGATAGGACTTGATCACCGGATGAAGAGAGCTTGAACATCATCATCTTGAAGCCTTGAAGTGGTGGAAATAGTGATTAGGGTTTGGAATGATTGATGGTGATGAATGGATTGAAAAGGTGAATGATGATTAGGGTTGTGGAAGTGATGATGATGATCGAATCGAATGATTGTCAAACGAATGGATGGATTAGAGGATGAATTGGTGGTGTATCTTGGCTCCAAGAGGTGTTTTTCACTTCAAAATAGAGTGTAACCGCCATTTATGGGTCAAACAATGTGTTATAACTCGTCCCACATCAAGGAAACTCAAAATTCACGATTTGCAGCAGTAAGGGGCGTCGCCGACGGCCCCCTGGGCGTCGGCGACGGTGTGCCAAACTTCTGACGGCCTATCTTGCTGTCTAAGGACCTTTTTGCGCGACGGACATATCTGTGGGGCGTCGCCGATGGCCCTTTTGGGCGTCGTCGACGGTGCCTCTAAATCCTGTTTTTTGTTTTCTTCATAACTTCTTCGTTATAGCTCCGTTTTACTCACCGTTTTCGCCCACGTACTCGTAATTCAGCCCTCTATCATGCCATCTTCCAATATATTCATTTTAAAGCCATTAAAATTCCACAAAACACATCCAATCATTGTGATTAACCCAGTTTTGTTCATTTCACATCCCCGGTTGATCCGATTCGCGTCCCGGTGCTCCGTTTAGCTCCCGATTAGCTTCTTAAACTCTTTTAGACCTGTAAAACATAAATCCCATTAAAAGTAGGCTATTCAAAATTAAAAGCTACGTAAAAACATCAACTTAAGCACAAACGATCACCGGTTTTCGAACACGTATCACATCCTCACACTTGTCGTTTGCTTGCCCTCAAGCAAATATGTTTTTTACTTTCACGTGGGTCGAACGAGAAATACACTCCCCATTCCCGAGACTAAGGTTAAGGTCAATTGTCATGCCCAAGTTCAAACTTGTTACAATTTCACATATTTAACAATAAATGATTAATCATGTAAAAGTGGTTATCCAAGATTAACCCGCCCGTGAAACTCACATTTCATGCATATCGCTCACAATGTTCTCTCCCCTCGGTTTACAAGTTGGCTAATTTTCATGATGTATTTAGCACTTTTAAAAAGTAATCGCTCAAAACCGATTAGAACACGTACCCGCATAGGCTTGCAACTCAATCATTCTCCACTACCGAACACGAATACTAATCACAAGTCAAAAGGTCTTTGTAAGGGTTGTAACGAGGCTAGGCTAAGGGTAGGAAATAGGATATTTTAAAGTGGCTAAGGTGATGAAAATTCGATTTTTATTACAAATGACTACTCTAAACAAAACTAAACTACAAACATCAACTTCGAGGTAATGATTTTCGCCTTTTATTCAATCAACTAGAAACACATACTTTTGTTCTTTTCTCAATGATTTTCTATTCTTTTTCGCAACATTTTCTGATTTTTCTCTCTTCTCTTTTTTTTTTATAAAAGCAAACAAACAATTCATAACTATACAAACTTAACTCCTATAATTGAATTTTTTCATCACACGGGTTTGAAAGAAAAAAAGTTTAAGGTTATGGGCTATAGGGTGGTCAAACGAAAGGGTTAGGCTCAAAATTGGCGACTAAGGGATAAATTTTTGGGTAAGGATATATAAATGGTGTAAAACGGAAAAGGTTTACCTAATGCCTTAATCATTCTCGTGCTTGTATTCGGTCTATGGTCTCAAACGTATCAAAAGTCGCAAGTTCTACAATACATGACTAATGGTCCACTCAAACAAAGAAACATAAGTATGTAATCTATGATGTAAAAGTGGCTCAAAACCACATATCTAAAGGGTATGTTATGTGACATGCATAAAATACTAGTTTCTTAGGCGAATTATTCCCAAATAACCACCCGCTAAATACCCATCATGCTATTAATTCGAACTTGACCATGACAAAAGACCAAATGGGTTGTGACATCCCTCGTTGACTTAGTTACTTGTGCTTTAAGATCGCTTTCGAAACAAGATATTTTTGAAAAAATTTTGAAATTTTCCCCCATCCCCACACTTGAGGTAAACATTGTCCTCAATGTGTAGTGTTTAAATGAACGGGTCAAAATCGAAAACTTTTACTACTCCCCATCCCCACAATTGAGGTAAACATTGTCCTCAATGTGTAAGAACTAGAGTTTTAAAACGCCCAAGGGATGTGACACGACTAACTTCCCAAAAATTCCACCCCGAAAAATAATATACAATTACAATCCGCTTATTACTAATCTAAGAATCAAGGTAAAAATGAAACGCATGCACCTGATTTTTGTCGCTAGATGCTCCTGTCTTCTTCTTCTCTTCACAAAAACAGTCGTCCTTCGAACATGATGTACCTACAAATTTTAACCTTTGTGTAGAACCATGCTTCTCACAACCATTGAAATTTGTTAGGTTCTTAGTTCTACCATTTTTATGAAAGTTTTACCAAATCATGCGTTAATTTACCTTGATTTTTGTGGAAAAAATAATGTACAACAATAACAAATCCTAATTCACTTTCGTAGGAATCACGGTTGCATTTATCGTATGCAACAAGCCCTTTTAAACCCCCCAATAGCTTGGGAGGACGAGTAGGTCTCGTGAGGGTTATATAGGGAACACACCCACAACGTTCATTTAACTACTAAAACGAAATAACAACGTCATACAACAACAACAACAAAACTACAAAGAAAAACTAAAACTAATTGTGAAAGAAAATATACAACAACAATTGACTTACCACCTTGTGACACCCCAGGAAAACCAGGAAACCAACGCAACTTAACTAGCTTCCTCAGTAACCACGTGCTAAATTTCAGGACGAAATTTTCTTAACAGGGGGAGAATGTGACAACCCTCATAATTCCATGTATCCGTACAAATTATTAATGATAATTAAAGTGCTTGATGACTGTGCTGAATCACTTAACTGCTTTCTGATTACTGTGTTATACTTACATGTGCTTGTTAACATACTAGTAGTGTACAGAAAAATTACTAAATAGTCCGGTATGCTTTCCTGAGTGTTGAAAGTTAAAAATGTTACAAAAATATATATAAAAGACACCTTACGGATTAATTAAGCACTTTAACGGAACGGTACCTAACCGAACAACCGGACAATACCCGGAACATAAAAATATTGTTAAACACATTGTTTCACATTTTACTGAGCCAATTATAATCCCCGAATATCATAACACACTATATAAATATCTAATAAATAAACCCCTAACTATATACTTGATTTCTAACTAAACTAGCTTAACTATCCATCACCATCCAACTAAACCAACCCCCCCCCCCCCCTAAACCGGTTAGGAGACAAGAAGGACACTCACTTGATTTCTTGAATTGTTTAATTGATTCTTGTCTAGTCACTTGAAGCACATTATCCATTAGTCTTTCATATGTTGGAGATTATAAAAGAAACCATGGGACTTGAACCATCCTACACATTCAACACACTTCAAACAACAACACTTCTCTCCTCCTCTCTTCTTCATCTCGGCACCCAACCAGCATCACCATACCACCACCTTCAACTCATTTCTCATACATTCCACAAGCATACAAAGGTGTTAGAAGGCATACAACGAAGCTCGGTGTGTTCGGAAGTTGAAGGACCTTCTCTATTCGCTATTAACCACCACATTTCTTCACTCGAACTTCCCTAGTCTTGAACTAGTGGTAAGAACTTAGATCCGTTCATTTTTCATGTCATTAGAATGGTTAATAGTTATTTTATGATGAGAATCCATGAACACTAAAGAATCATAAACAAAGCTTTGAACATAGAGCTAACCTAATGATGAAATGTTGTTGAAATGTGATGAAGTGATGTTAATATGAAGTTGTTTTGATTCTTGTTGATTACCTGATGATTTGCTTGTTAATATTGATGTTTGATGTTGTTGTGATCACTAAACATGTTAACGGAATCAATCGAACACAAGTTAGAAAGTTAAAAGCTGAAACAGTAGGCTGTTTGGTGATGACAGCCAACTTCAGTTGGCTGTAACAGAACCTTAATAAAACGAAAAATGTATTTTCTGAAGTCTAGATTCATGTATTATGAAATACGGTTCTAATGGCACTAGAATCATAATTTTTGGACTTCGTTTACTATTTTTAAAGTGTCGTTTTGTAACAGCAGCTAAAGATGCATTTTTGCTGCTGAAAATATGCGTTCTGTTTTCTGTCATAACTTGAATTCTGTGTAGAGTTAGATCATGAAATTTGTACTGTAGATGACCACCGATGTATTTGTAATTCTCTCACTGGAATTTCATAAATCGGACTCTCGATGAATTTTAAATAAATTATTCCGTGGACTGCAGTCAGAAAAAGATAAATCTGATTTCAGTCCGGAAAATGAATTTTTATAAAATATTGGTAATTAATTGGATCCCGAAATTTTTACACAATAATATATGCATCGTTTAAGATATTCTATAAAAATTTGGGAATTTTTGGAATAAGTTAACTATTTTATTAAAATACCCGAAAACAGCCCAGTTTTGGATATTTAAGTTGTAATGACATAAGTAGTAATTTGCGTGTCTAAATGTCGAGTATGTTATCTGAGGATGATCTAACATGTTATATGTCAATGAAAGTAATATGTGCAATATCGTATGCTTGTTCTTGAGTAGCTATAGGTGGAATGTTTATATGAGCGTGAACTATTAAAGTAAATGCTTGTTATGTAGTAGATACGTGTAGGAACTTTGTGCTCTATTTGAAACCACTAAATGACTAACTGGTAATCATATTAGGACGTGATTGACTGACCTTGACTGTTAGCTATATTTGAGAATCTAACCGAGCAAACCGAGGTGAGTTCACACTTTTCTACAAAGCATGGTAATTCCCGGTGGGAATGGGAATGGGTTCAGGAATAGGGATTCCTCGTCCTTTGGGACGTGTTCAGGAATGTAAATTCCTCGTCCTGTTGGGACGGATTAGACTTACTGAACTAGAACTCTATCAGCGAAGTCCCTCCCTTTTTGTATCGACTTAATCGCCGAGGCTATGGCGAGCGGGTCATTAGTTAATAGCGCTATTTGGTTTAACAAACCTCACACCGTGCCAGTCGAACGGGTGTGTACTAATGGACTATGGCACGTCGGTGATGATAGACACCGACGCTAGGGCACAATTAATTTTCGTTAGTAGTCGATATGATAAACGAGTCCGGTAGTTTAAATAATGGGGTAGCCCCCACGGCCGGAGTGCCGGGCTGGATAGCCAGGGAAGGTGGACATGGGATGGTTAACTAATAAACGTTTTCGAACGATGGGGTAACCCCCACGGCTGGATAGCTGAATGAGATTGAACTACGTTTTTGAAACAACCCTAAACTGGACAACCAACCGTGAACTCACTCAACTTTGTTGTTGACTCGTTGTTACATGCTTTGCAGGTCGCTAGATGTCATGGGGCTTGCACATGGAGGTGGTCGTGGTGGGATGCGAACTGTTATGAAACTTATGTTTTAAGCCTTTAAAACTTATGAACTACGAACTTGTGTTTTGGACGTACGTTTTATACTTCCGCTGTTAACTTAAAATCGGTTATCTTCTTTAGGTCACCAATCGTATTGTGGTTGGTTTTATTTACTTACTTGTGTTGTTCAATATGATTGGTGGCTTGATCCTGGTCATGTCACGCCTCCAAGCGGTGATACTCCGCATGGTGGATTTTGGGGGTGTGACAGATTGGTGTCAGAGCCATTGGTTATAGTGAACTTGGTTTTAAAAAGGGGGAAAAACTTTTTGATAAAACCAGACTATAACCGGTACAGTGCTCAACGATCCACAACGACGCTTCGCTCCACGTGCAAGACTCGACACAATAGGTGGTATGATTTATGTTTATATTGTCGATTAGATAGTTCACACCGTGCATTAGTTAACGTGATAATTGCTATTTGAACTTTGTGTGCTTACTCTCTACTGTCGTCCCACACTTACGCACTTTCGCGACACTTTTCTCACTTACGTTTCTTCGTTATGAAGATCATGAGCGGACGCGGAGGACGTATCAACCTAACTCAAGCCCAGTTGATGGCTTTGATCAATGAACGAGTTACTGAGGCACTCGCAGCTGTCCCTGCAGGAGGTCAGCATGCTCAGCCTCCTGTGTGTACGTTCAAAACATTCATGGACTGCCGACCTAGTACTGTCAGCGGCAAAGAAGGAGCTGTAGGTCTTCTTCACTGGTTTGAGAAGCTTGAGTCTGTCTTCGAGATGTGTGAATGCCCTGAAGATCATAGGGTGAAATATGCTACCGGAACACTTGAAGGTGCTGCGTTAACCTGGTGGAAAGCGCAGGTTCAACTGCTTGGGTTGGCGGTTGCTAATGCCACCCCATGGAATGACTTCAAGGAACTGGTCAAGGAAGAGTACTGCAGTCGTGATGACATCCACAAGCTAGAGGTGGAATTGTTCAATCTGAAGATGACGGGGTCTGAGATTGAGGCGTATACGAAGAGGTCAAATGAACTGGCCATCCTGTGTCCTACTATGGTGGACCCTCCCATCAAACGTATTGAGCTGTACCTCAAGGGTCTTGTACCAGAGATTCAGAGTCACGTGACTTCAGCCAACCTGGGTACCATTCAGCAAATCATTAAGTTGGCCCATCGTCTCACCGATCAAGCAGTTGAACAAAACAAACTGCCCAAGCGTATTGGTGCTGCTACTATTGACGCTCCCAATGATAACAAGCGAAAATGGGATGGGAATTCCAGTAAAGGTTCTACTTCAGCTCAGTCCCAGCAGCGAAAGACAGATGAGTACAGGAGCCCCAGTCACCAGTCTTCTGGGAATCAAGGTCAGGGTGGATACAAGGGAAATCACCCCAAATGTAATCGCTGTAACTTGCACCACAGCGAGCCATGTGGTAAAGGCAACTGTCATCGATGCAACAAGCCAGGTCACATTGCAAGAGATTGCAGGAGTCAGCGTCCGGCGAATCAGAACCGGCAGCAACAGCAAGCCCCACCAAATCAACGCCAGCAGCAGCAACAACAAGGTAACAACAAAGGGTGCTTTCAATGTGGTGCTGAGGGCCATTTCAAGAAAGACTGCCCCCAGCTAAATCAGAACCAAAACAACAACAATCAGGGGAATGGAAACGGCAATGGGGGAAACAACAATGGTAATGGGGCAAGGGGTCGTGTGTTCGTGATTGGTCAGGGTGATGTAAGGAATGATCCCAACGTTGTGATGGGTAAGTTTCTTCTGGATGATTTCTTTGTTACTGTTTTATTTGATTCGGGTGCCGATACTAGCTACGTGTCCTTAAAAGTTAGTCAGATGCTTAAGCGTACTCCAACACTTTTGAATACCAAGCACATCGTAGAGTTAGCAAATGGTAAAAGTTTAGAGGCTACACATGTAGTTAAGGGTTGCAAGCTTGTTCTTGCCGATCAGACCTTTTCTATCGACCTCATTCCTATCGTTCTGGGTAGTTTTGACGTTGTCATTGGGATGGATTGGTTATCTCAACACCAAGCGGAGATTATTTGCAAGGAGAAAATCGTCCGTATCCCTCGTTCTGGTAAAGAACCCCTCGCGATTCAAGGCGATAAGAGTGGTGCTGTCGTAGGCATTATCTCTTTCCTTAAGGCCCAGAAGTGTTTGCGAAAGGGCCACACTGCCATTCTAGCACTCGTTACTGACACATCAATGGAAGAGAAGAGAATTGAAGACATTCCTATTGTGCGCGATTTTCCTGAGGTATTTCCTGAGGAATTACCTGGTCTTCCGCCTCATCTACAAGTCGAGTTTCAAATCGTGCTAGCTCCTGGAGCAGCACCAATAGCTCGTGCACCTTATCGACTAGCTCCGTCAGAACTTGAAGAACTGTCCACGCAACTACAAGAACTCTTGGAAAAGGGTTTCATACGTCCTAGCTCTTCGCCTTGGGGAGCTCCAGTGTTATTCGTGAAGAAGAAAGACGGTACCTTCAGAATGTGTATTGACTACCGTGAACTCAACAAGGTGACCGTGAAGAATCGTTATCCTCTACCACGCATTGACGACTTGTTCGACCAGTTGCAAGGGTCGAGCTATTACTCTAAGATTGATTTGAGATCGGGATACCATCAGTTGAGAGTCCGAGAAGAGGACGTCTCCAAAACAACATTCAGAACTCGTTACGGCCACTACAAGTTTCTGGTTATGCCTTTCGGATTAACGAATGCACCAGCGGTCTTCATGGATCTCATGAACCGAGTGTGCAAGCCTTACCTGGATAAGTTTGTCGTAGTGTTCATTGACGACATCCTTATCTATTCTAAGAGTCAGGAGGAACACGAGCAACATCTGAGGCTTATTCTGGAACTTCTTCGTAAAGAACAGTTGTATGCCAAGTTTTTGAAATGTGACTTCTGGCTTCGCGAAGTCCACTTTCTAGGCCATGTGGTAAACAAGGATGGGATTCATGTAGATCCATCCAAGGTTGACTCGATCAAGAACTGGCATGCACCCCGTACACCAACAGAAATCCGCCAATTCTTGGGTTTGGCAGGATATTACAGAAGATTTATCAAGGATTTCTCTAAGATTGCGCAACCTCTCACTTCACTGACTCAGAAGGGTGTCACCTATCGTTGGGGTGATGCACAGGAGTCCGCATTCCAGCACTTAAAAGATAGACTTTGTAGCGCGCCTATTCTTTCATTGCCGGAGGGCAAAGATGATTTCGTGGTTTATTGCGACGCTTCCATACAGGGACTTGGTTGCGTGTTGATGCAACGTGACAAGGTCATTGCTTACGCATCACGCCAACTTAAGGTTCACGAAAGGAACTACACTACACACGACTTGGAATTAGGAGCAGTTGTTTTCGCACTTAAGATATGGAGACATTACCTGTACGGTACCAAGTGCACCATTTACACCGATCACAGGAGTCACGAGCATATCTTCAAGCAAAAGGAATTAAACATGCGACAACGTCGATGGGTCGAGCTCTTGAACGATTATGAATGCGCTATCAAATACCACCCGGGCAAGGCCAATGTTGTGACCGACGCCCTCAGTCGAAAGGATACTATACCTAAGCGTGTACGTGCGTTACAGCTTACCATCCAATCTAACCTTCCCGCTCAGATTCGCGATACTCAGGCTGAAACATTGAAAGCAGAGAACATCAGGGCTGAGTCCTTACGAGGATCGAGGAAGCGGCTAGAACGAAAGGAAAACGGCGCCTACTATGTTAACGGACGCATCTGGGTTCCATTTTATGGAGGCTTACGCGAGCTTGTGATGGATGAAGCACATAAGTCTCGTTATTCAGTACATCCTGGTTCGGATAAGATGTACCACGACCTAAAGACTACATACTGGTGGCCTGGTATGAAAGCCAGCATAGCAACCTACGTCAGTAAATGCTTGACTTGTGCTAGGGTCAAGGTCGAGTACCAGAAACCATCAGTTCCACTCCAACAACCAGAGATACCTAAATGGAAATGGGAACAAATTTTCATGGATTTCGTTACTGGCCTGCCCAGATCTCAATGCGGAAATGATACCATTTGGGTGATCGTGGATCGACTGACCAAGTCTGCACATTTTCTGGCTATCAAGGAAACGGATAAGTTTTCTACTCTAGCAGACATTTTCTGGCTAGTGGAGTTTTCGTATAACAACAGCTACCACACCAGCATCCAGGCTGCTCCGTTCGAGGCGTTGTACGGACGGAAATGCCGATCACCTCTTTGTTGGGCAGAGGTTGGCGACAGTCAAATCACTGGCCCAGAACTTGTAGTAGATACAACCGAGAAGATTGCTCAGATAAGACAACGAATGGCGGCAGCTCGTGACCGTCAGAAAAGCTATGCTGATAAGCGAAGAAAGCCACTCGAGTTCCAGGTTTGGGATCGAGTGCTACTCAAAGTCTCACCTTGGAAAGGTGTAGTTCGTTTTGGAAAACGAGGCAAACTCAACCCGCGATACGTTGGACCCTTTGAAATCATTGAGAAGATTGGCAAGGTGGCCTACAGGCTGAATCTACCTACAGAACTCAGCGGAGTTCACAACGTATTCCACGTGTCAAATCTGAAGAAGTGTCTGTCAGACGAGACCCTCATAGTTCCTCTCAAGGAGCTCACTATCGACGACCAGCTGCGATTCGTCGAGGAACCAGTAGAGATCACTGATCGAGATGTTAAAATTCTCAAGCGCACCAGGATACCTCTCATCCGAGTTCGTTGGAATTCCCGTCGTGGCCCAGAGTATACCTGGGAACGAGAAGACCAGATGAAACTCAAGTATCCCCAGCTGTTTAAGAAAAGTGCGACCATTACTGAGGCCGAAGCTACTGCAGAATTTCGGGAAGAAATTCCAAATCAACGGGGGGATGATGTGACACCCCATGAAAACCAGGAAACCAACGCAACTTAACTAGCTTCCTCAGTAACCACGTGCTAAATTTCGGGACGAAATTTTCTTAACAGGGGGAGAATGTGACAACCCTCATAATTCCATGTATCCGTACAAATTATTAATGATAATTAAAGTGCTTGATGACTGTGCTGAATCACTTAACTGCTTTCTGATTACTGTATTATACTTACATGTGCTTGTTAACATACTAGTAGTGTACAGAAAAATTACTAAATAGTCCGGTATGCTTTCCTGAGTGTTGAAAGTTAAAAATGTTACAAAAATATATATAAAAGACACCTTACGGATTAATTAATCACTTTAACGGAACGGTACCAAACCGAACAACCGGACAATACCCGGAACACAAAAATATTGTTAAACACATTGTTTCACATTTTACTGAGCCAGTTATGATCCCCGAACATCATAACACACTATATAAATATCTAATAAATAAACCCTTAACTATATACTTGATTTCTAACTAAACTAGCTTAACTATCCAACACCATCCAACTAAACCAACCCCCCCCCCCAAACCGGTTAGGAGACAAGAAGGACACTCACTTGATTTCTTGAATTGTTTAATTGATTCTTGTCTAGTCACTTGAAGCACATTATCCACTAGTCTTTCACATGTTGGAGATTATAAAAGAAACCATGGGACTTGAACCATCCTACACATTCAACACACTTCAAACAACAACACTTCTCTCCTCCTCTCTTCTTCATCTCGGCAGCCAACCAGCATCACCATACCACCACCTTCAACTCATTTCTCATACATTCCACAAGCATACAAAGGAGTTAGAAGGCATACAACGAAGCTTGGTGTGTTCGGAAGTTGAAGGACCTTCTCTATTCGCTATTAACCACCACATTTCTTCACTCGAACTTCCCTAGTCTTGAACTAATGGTAAGAACTTAGATCCGTTCATTTTTCATGTCATTAGAATGGTTAATAGTTATTTTATGAAGAGAATCCATGAACACTAAAGAATCATAAACAAAGCTTTGAACATAGAGCTAACCTAATGATGAAATGTTGTTGAAATGTGATGAAGTGATGTTAATATGAAGTTGTTTTGATTCTTGTTGATTACCTGATGATTTTCTTGTTAATATTGATGTTTGATGTTGTTGTGATCACTAAACATGTTAATGGAATCAATCGAACACAAGTTAGAAAGTTAAAAGCTGAAACAGTAGGCTGTTTGGTGATTACAGCCAACTTCAGTTGGCTGTAACAGAACTTTAATAAAACGAAAAATGTATTTTCTGAAGTCTAGATTCATGTATTATGAAATACGGTTCTAATGGAACTGGAATCATTATTTTTGGACTTCGTTTACTATTTTTAAAGTGTCGTTTTGTAACAGCAACTAAAGCTGCATTTTTGCTGCTGAAAATATGCGTTCTGTTTTCTGTCATAACTTGAATTCTGTGTAGAGTTAGATCATGAAATTTGTACTGTAGATAACCACCGATGTATTTGTAATTCTTTCACTAGAATTTCATAAATCGGACTCTCGATGAATTTTAAATAAATTATTCCGTGGACTGCAGTCAGAAAAAGATAAATCTGATTTCAGTCCGGAAAATGAATTTTTATAAAATATTGGTAATTAATTGTATCCCGAAATTTTTACACAATAATATTTGCATCGTTTAAGATATTCTATAAAAATTTGGGAATTTTTGGAATAAGTTAACTATTTTATTAAAATACCCGAAAACAGCCCAGTTTTGGATATTTAAGTTGTAATGACATAAGTAGTAATTTGCATGTCTAAATGTCGAGTATGTTATCTGAGGATGATCTAACATGTTATATGTCAATGAAAGTAATATTTTCAATATCGTATGCTTGTTCTTGAGTAGCTGTAGGTGGAATGTTTATATGAGCGTGAACTATTAAAGTAAATGCTTGTTATGTAGTAGATACGTGTAGGAACTTTGTGCTCTATTTGAAACCACTAAATGACTAACTGGTAATTATATTAGGACGTGATTGACCGACCTTGACTGTTAGCTATATTTGAGAATCTAACCGAGCAAACCGAGGTGAGTTCACACTTTTCTACAAAGCATGGTAATTCCCGGTGGGAATGGGAATGGGTTCAGGAATAGGGATTCCTCGTCCTGTTGGGACGGATTAGACTTACTGGACTAGAACTCTATCAGCGAAGTCCCTCCCTTTTTGTATCGACTTAATCGCCGAGGCTATGACGAGCGGGTCATTAGTTAATAGCGTTATTAGGTTTAACAAACCTCAAACCGTGCCAGTCGGACGGGCGTGTACTAATGGACTATGGCACGTCGGTGATGATAGACACCGACGCTAGGGCACAATTAATTTTCGTTAGTAGTCGATATGATAAACGAGTCCGGTAGTTTAAATAATGGGGTAGCCCCCACGGCCGGAGTGCCGGGCTGGATAGCCAGGGAAGGTGGACATGGGATGGTTAACTAATAAACGTTTTCGAACGATGGGGTAACCCCCACGGCTGGATAGCTGAATGAGATTGAACTACGTTTTTGAAACAACCCTAAAATGGACAACCAACCGTGAACTCACTCAACTTTGTTGTTGACTCGTTGTTACATGCTTTGCAGGTCGCTAGATGTCATGGGGCTTGCACATGGAGGTGGTCGTGGTGGGATGCGAACTGTTATGTCCCGTACTTATTAACTAAACCTTATGAACTTATGAAACTTATGTTTTAAGCCTTTAAAACTTATTAACTACGAACTTGTGTTTTGGACTTACGTTTTATGCTTCCGCTGTTAACTTAAAATCGGTTACCTTCTTTAGGTCACCAATCGTATTGTGGTTGGTTTTATTTACTTACTTGTGTTGTTCAATATGAATGGTGGCTCGATCCTGGTCATGTCACGCCTCCAAGCGGTGATACTCCGCATGGTGGATTTTGGGGGTGTGACACACCTCATGGTGGTCGAATGGCGTGCTTGCCGCCTACGAACTCCTCGAAATCACCCACCGGTGATTCATACCATTTGTTGCCAAACGGTCCAAACTTCCTCACGTCCTCTTCCTTCTTCTTTTCTAGAGGTGACTTCTTCGCCTTCTTTTTCTTGACCGTCTTCTTCTTTGTTTCTCCAAACCTACCAACCATAGCACAAACCTTTTTGTTTGGATTCATATCCTTTTTAGGGCACTTATCCTCACCGAGCGGGTTAGTGAAATTTGGAAAAACATTTAAATTTAATTCCCGGTCCCCAAATTTCATGCTTACCGTTCCCGTTGCACAATTTATTATGGCATTAGCAGTTGCCAGGAATGGTCTACCCAGTATAACTATCGGTTGGGTGTCCTCAACACACCTAACATAGTCTACTACCAAAAAGTCAACTGGGTAGTAGCAATCATCCACCTTAACAATCACATCTTACACCATCCCCCTTGGATGCGTGGGACTCTGATCGGCCAATACCATGGGAGTATCAAATTTTTTTAATGGACCAAAATCGTATTGGTCATACAAACTCCCGGGTAAAATGCTCACACAAGCTCCAAGATCGAGGAGCGCCCTCTCAATTTTAAATGTTCCAATTTGAATTGGAATAAGAGGATCTCCTGGATCTTGAGCTTTTTGGGGGAGCGCACTTGATAAAATGACGCTAACATGTGATACCAAATAAGTCGGTTCGGGTAATTTATTGTGCCGTTTTTCAATGCTCAACTCTTTCAAGCATTCCACATGAGCCGGAATTTTTTTAATGTCATCAAGTAACAGCAAATTAATTTTTGCTTGTTTAAAAATTTCCCACCTCTCGTCCTTTGGTGGGCACCGTTCTTCAAGCTTTGATGCATTACTTGAGTTAATTTGATTTAAACAATTTTCACAAAAATAATCTTTATTCATGTTTTCAATTTTAATTTGTGAAATCGTTTCTTGTTCATTTTTACTTTCCAACTCATCACTTGTATTTTCCACTACACCATCAACGCATTGTGGTGGTGGAATGCTTTCAACACTACTACAAACCTCATCATTTGAAAGGAGACTTACCGCGCTAACGTGTGCATTCCCCACGTTGCTTGTGCTAGAACCTTCATGCTTCGGGTTCACTGTAGTGTCACTTGGAAGTCCTCCTCCGCTTCCACGAATCCGAGCCATCTCTTGTGCAAGTTGCCCCATTTTCTTTTCCAACGCCTTATGGGATTTATCTCGTACCTCAAACTCTTTTTTCATCTCTTGATTTGAATGGTTGATAGCATTCATAATAGCATCAAGTTTAGAGTTTAATGAATCATCACCTTGAGAGTTTGATGCACCACCCCCATTTCCACTTTGGTTGTAACCACGTTGATAATTGCTTTCATGGTTTTGATACCCTTGGTTACCTCCTTGGCGAGTTTGGTGCGAATACCCACCTTGATTTCCCGATTGGAAATTCGGGTTCATTTGGTTGGAGGCATTACCATACCTAAAGTTAGGATGGTTTCTCAATCCGGGGTTGTAAGTGTTGGAGTTCATATCGTATTGCCTCCGGTCTCCATACACTTGATTCACATCCATAGTGGCTTGACAATTCTCGGTCCGGTGACCGATGTTGCCGCATTCTTCACATACGATGTATTGCACCGCACCCACTTCTTTTTTCTTCATGCGGGCCAACTCCCACTCCAACATTTCAATCCGATCCTTAGAACTCGCATCGCGATCGGGCCAAGACCTTGAGGTAGAGTGCTTTTTGGCTCGGTCGGACGATTCTTTCGCCTTTGACCTCTTGCTCATCCTCTCGAGGAACTCCCAATCATCGTCCTCGTGATTACTCAACAAAGTTCCATTACTCGTCGATTCAAGGTGGTTCCATGTCTCATCATCCAACCCTCGCACAAAACATTTGACCAACTCCCACTTTTCAATTTGATGATGTGGGCACTTCCGAATTAGTTCCTTGTATTGGGTGAATGCTTCGTGCAATGGTTCGCTCGAAAGTTGGTGAAAAGTCCTAATTTCATCTCTAGCATCATCGGTCTTCGCCATCGAATAATACTCATCAAGAAAAACTTGTTGCATTTCGCCCCATGTACGAATACTATTCGCTGGAAGTGTGAGGAACCATTGTTTCGCCTTATCCTTTAGCGAAAATTGAAATAACCTAAGCTTGACCTATTCCAATGCAAAATCATGCCCTCCAATAGTACTACATATGGACGAAAACTCCGCCAAATGAGTGTATGGTTCATCATTAGACCTCCCATTAAAGTGGGGATGTATGTTGATGTAGTGGGGCTTGCAATCGAACATCCTTCTTTCACAAACTATTGGAGAGTCATTTTCGGTGACCATCGGCCTAAAACGGTCATTTACTCCCCGTGGGGGTTGTTGAAGACGGTATGGACCGTTAACTTCTTGATCCACCGGCCTTCGATTATCTCTTCTATCACCTCCCCTATCACCTCTTTGGTTTCCACCTTGATTACCTCTTTGATTACCTCCTCCCATGAAACGAGGAATCCGGTTAGGGTTAATATTGTTGTTGTTATTGTTGTTGTAAAACCCATCATTCCGGTTCCTTTATTGTTTTGTGGTTGACGGTTGTTTTCGTAACCATCATTTCGCACATTCCCGTACCCATAGTTATCGTTCCCCACAAAGTTGCCATTTTGGTAGCCAAACTCATCATCTTCAAAACCTCTATCATTGTAGATGTTGTCCCGATTCACATAACCCCATTCGTCATCATCTACCTGTTCATTATAATTACCCCCGTCATCCGAGTATTCCGAGTGAATACTCACGTGTTTCGGTGATTGATAACCGGGAACGCTATACGGTTCGTCATCGGGGATAGCATTTCTCAAATCGTCTAAATTAAAGAACGGGTCTTCAATCGCGGGATTTCCGCGATCTCGGTTGCCTCTACGGTTGGAATTAACATTCCGATCATCAAGGTTGTTGGGTAAGGAGTTATGTCGGTGAAGGTTTTGTTGTTGGGGTGTTCTTTGGGTATTGTTGGTGTTTTGGTTTCGGAAAGGTGGTGTGGCTGGTCTAGAGTTGTTATTACCACCCGGTTGCTCTTGAGGTATAGGTTGGATATTTTGAGCGGGATTGAAGTTGCCTCGGTATTGGAATTGGTTCGGATTTTGGTTTTGGTTTGAATTTTGGTTTGCCATTGAATCGGTTTCAATGGATGGTGTGAGTTGTGGTGTTTGGGTGACTTGGTTAGAAGCAAGTGTTGCTTCCAACCGGCTTGCTAAATTCCTTCTTGCAACTCTTTCGATTTCCGGTTCGTAGACTACCGGTGAAGTCCTCTCGGAGTTCCGCGTATGCATGCACTACCTGTAATCTGCACAAGTAACACACCCCGCGTAACAAGGAAAAAGACAAAGTACAAGAAAAGAAATTATGCAAATTAAACAGTTAATCACCCAAATTCAAACAATATCCAAACACAAAGCGTACGCACACCCCGACAACGGCGCCAAAATTTGATCGGAGTGTCGCGCTCCGGTCAAAGATAATATTTATAAGCCCTATTTACCCTTGACAAATAGCTAGCGGTAGCAAGGGGTCGAACCACGAAGAGTATGTGGTTTGCGATTGGATTTAAATGAATTGAAATATGTGTCACAACTTATGAAGCTTGCTATCTTGTTTTTGTGTATTTTTGTTTGATTGAAAAGATGTGAATTAAAATTACTAAAGTAATTGGGTTGATAACTACTAATGATTAACAATTGCAAGAATGTAATTAAAGGGTTTAAACAAGATAGAGAAAACAAGGCTCACACCCGGTTCAGTAATTGCAATCCTAGGGTTCTTACACGTTTTAAATTTGATTCACTTGAATATGTTATTAATGGATTTCTATCATCAAAGCTTAGGTGCCAATTACTATCAACGCATATCACGGACCACAATGCTTTTCGTTACTTCAGACAGGTAAAACCTTTTGAATGACAAGGCATAATTGCACAAACTTGTTTCGCAAAATCAAATTTCATAACTCACTCGACAATTCACAAATATAGTTCAAATGCAAGACAATTGTCAATCAATTCAAATACAATTCAAGTTGTCACAAAATCAAACTAAAGCATTGTTCAAACCCTAGACTTACAATAACCTACACCGGGGTGAAACCTCCAAGGAATTAGCCATGCATGATCGATAGGACTTTATCACCGGATGAAGAGAGCTTGAACATCATCATCTTGAAGCCTTGAAGTGGTGGAAATAGTGATTAGGGTTTGGAATGATTGATGGTGATGAATGGATTGAAAAGGTGAATGATGATTAGGGTTGTGGAAGTGATGATGATGATCGAATCGAATGATTGTCAATCGAATGGGTGGATTAGAGGATGAATTGGTGGTGTATCTTGGCTCCAAGAGGTGTTTTTCACTTCAAAATAGAGTGCAACCCTCGTTTATGGGTCAAACAATGTGTTATAACTCATCCCACATCAAGGAAACTCAAAATTCACGATTTGCAGCAGTAAGGGGCGTCGCCGACGGCCCCCTTGGCGTCGGCGACGGTGTGCCAAACTTCCGACGGCTTATCTTGCTGTCTACGGACCTTTTTGCGCGACAGACATATCCGTGGGGCATCGCCGACGGCCCTTTTGGGCGTCGTCGACGGTGCCTCTAAATCCTGTTTTTTGTTTTCTTCATAACTTCTTTGTTATAGCTCCGTTTTACTCACCATTTTCGCCCACGTACTCGTAATTCAGCCCTCTATCATGCAATCTTCCAATATATTCATTTTAAATCCATTAATATTCCACAAAACACATCCAATCTTCATGATTAACCCGGTTTTGTTCATTTCACATCCTCGGTTGATCCGACTCGCGTCCTGGTGCTCCGTTTAGCTCCTGATTAGCCTCTTAAACTCTTTTAGACCTGTAAACACACAAATCCCATTAAAAGTAGGCTATTCAAGATTAAAAGCTACGTAAAAACATCAACTTAAGCACAAACGATCACCGGTTTTCGACCACGTATCAACATGCTTCCTTCGAAGTTTCTTAACCTGTCGATCCTCGATCGACAAAGGTTTTTCAACGAAGTTCAAGCTCTCATCTATCTGCACGTCCTTATGCGACATTGCTAGCGACTTATCGGCTAGACATTTCTTTAAGTTGCAGATATGAAATACATTATGTATTCCACTAAGCTCTTCTGGTAGATTTAACTTGTAGGCTACAGTTCCGACACATTAGATGATCTCGAATGGTCCTATGTATCTTGGGCTGAGCTTGCCCTTTTTGCCAAAACACACCACCCCTTTCCAAGGTGATACTTTAAGTAGCACTTTGTCACCTCGAATTTAAGAGGTTTACGCCTTTTATCCGCGTAACTTTTCTGCCTATCCCTGGCAGCTTTGAGACGATCACGGATCTGCAAATTTTGTCCGTTGTCTCCAGGACTATATCGGTCCTGACAGTTGGACATCTCAAACTTCCGCCCAACAAACTGGCGTTCTACACTTTCTCCCTTACAAAGCTTCGAAAGGTGCTGCTTGAATACTCGAATGATAGCTATTATTGTACGAAAATTCAATCAACGGAAGATGGTCATCCCAACTCCCTCCTAAATTAATAACACAAGCTCGTAGCATATCCTAGAGTGTTTGAATTGTGCGCTCGCTTTGCCCATCCGTTTGAGGATGATATGCAGTGCTGAAGTTTAATCGAGTGCCTAAAGATTGCTGGAAGCTTTTCCAAAAATGCGATGTATATCTTGTATCCCTATCAGATATAATAGATACTGGCACCCCGTAGAGAGATACAATCTCATCCACGTACAACTGAGCTAACTTGTCGGAGCTGTGAGTTTCTTTAATCGGCAAGAATTGAGCTGACTTGGTCAACCTGTCAACTATAACCCAAATGGTATCATTCCCACGTTTAGTCTTTGGTAACTTGGTAATAAAATCCATAGTTACCATTTCCCACTTCCAAGTGGGCAGTTCAGGTTGTTGAAGCAAACCTGACGGCTTTTGATGTTCAGCTTTAACTTGTGCGCACGTCAAACATTTTGCCACATAAGTGGCAATAGATTTCTTTAAACCTATCCACCAATAACTTGCCTTTAAATCCTAGTACATCTTATCACTTCCAGGATGAACAGAATACTTGGAACTATGGGCTTCTTGAAGGATCACATCCCTAAGTCCTCCATAGATTGGAACCCATATTCGTCCATTCAATCTTAGGATCCCATCCTTGCCATACGATAACTGTTCAGCAATTACTCCTAACTTCTCATTCGGATAGTTAGCTTCTAATACGGCTTCCTTCTGAGCGGCAACAACTTTTCATTCAAGCTATTCTTCAGTTCAATGCATTTGGCATTGATTCTAATAGGCTTAACCCTTTCTTTCCGGCTCAAGGCATCGGCGACTACATTCTCTTTGCCTGGATGATATCCGATTTCACAATCATAATCATTCAGTGTCTCCATCCATCGACGCTGTCTCATGTTAAGATCCTTCTGGTTAAAGAGATGTTGAAGGCTCTTGTGATCAGAATAAATCACACACTTAGTTCCATACAGATTGTGCCTCCAAAGCTTTAGTGCAAATACAATGGAACCCAACTGCAGATCGTGGGTGGTGTAATTCTTCTCGTGCACCTTTAATTGTCGGGAAGCATATGCAATAACTTTGCCCTTCTGCATAAGCACACATCCCATGCAAGTGTGCGATGCGTCGCAGTAAACCACAAATTCTTCGATCCCTTCAGGCAATGTCAGCACAGGAGCATTGCTCAACTTCTCTTTAAGAATATCAAAGGATTCTTGTTGCTTGGGACCCTAGTCAAACTTGACATTCTTGCGAGTTAATGAAGTTAGGGGTGCTTCAATCCTTGAAAAGTTTTCAATAAAACGCCTGTAGTATCCTGCCAGACCCAAGAAGCTGCGAATCTCTGTGGGCGTCTTCGGCTCTTTCCAATTCATGATGGCTTCAATCTTAGCGGGATCCACCTGGATACCACGCTCGCTAACCACATGTCCAAGAAATTGGACTTCACGAAGCCAAAACTCACACTTTGAAAACTTGGCGTAGAGCTTCTCTTGCTGAAGAAGTTTAAGAATACATCGAAGATGTTTTTCATGATCAGCCTGATTCTTTGAATATATAAGTATGTCATCAATAAAAACAATGACAAACTTGTCCAAATATGGTTTGCAAACGCGATTCATGAGATCCATGAACGCTGCTGGTGCATTAGTGAGCCCGAAAGGCATCACTAAGAACTCATAATGACCATCACGAGTCCTGAATGCAGTCTGATGCACATCTTCATCTCTGACCTTAAGTTGATGGTAACCTGACCTTAAATCGATCTTTGAAAAGTAGCTTGCTCCTTGGAGTTGATCGAACAGATCGTCGATCTTGGGTAATGGATATCTATTCTTGATTGTAACCTTGTTCAGCTCATGATAATCAATGATTAGACGCATTGATCCATCCTTCTTCTTCACAAACAGAATCGATGCTCCCCAAGGGGACGAGCTAGGATGAATAAATCCCTTTGCCAACAAATCATCCAACTGAGTTTTTAACTCTTTCATCTCCGTCGGTGCCAACCGGTAAGGTGCTCTTGCAACTGGTGCTGCTCCAAGAATAATATCGATTCTGAACTCTACTTGCCTATCTGGAGGTAAACCAGGTAGCTCTTCAGGAAATACGTCTGGATATTCAGAAATAATAGGGATGTCTTCGATCTTGGGCTTTTGTTCATCAATAGTCACTTGTGCCATGTAGATGACACAACCTTTCCTCAAACATCTCGAATCCTTAAGCAAGGACACTTGCTTAGGTAATCCGTACTGAGTATCTCCTTGATTTTGTTAACGGCTCACCATAAGGAGTCTTGATAACCACTGGCTTCTTGTCACAAACGATCTGAGCTTGGTTATGAGATAACCAATCCATGCCTATCACTATGTCGAATCCTGCTAGTTTCAACGGAAGCAAGGACAATGGAAAAGAGTGATTCCTAATGGATATAAAACATCCATCTAATATGGTTGAAGTAGTCTCTATAGTACCATCAGCCAATTCTACTTCATATTTTATGCTTAGGTTTTTAACAGGCAGATTTAACAATTTACAAAATTTATTGTCCATTGTCGTTCAGGTACCTGTTATCACATTGTCATTCTAAATGGCTTCTTGAGCATACATTTGAAAGACCCGAGCATTGGTCTTTTTACCCTCTTTAGTTTTCTTTGCATATTTGGGGCAATTGGTCTTGATATGCCCTTTCTCGTTACAGTTGTAACAGGTTGCGTCCTTCATTTTCTTACAATCTAGGGTCTTATGCTCACTTGATTTATAGATTCCACAAGCTCTAGGCTGCGATTGAGACCTTGATTTGAGCCTACATTTACCTAAATGGCCCTTATGGCAGGTCTTGCACTTGGGCTTCTCACCCGATTGTTGGTTATCCTTTTTGAATCCAGAACCCTTCTTATGATCTGAGTTCCCCTTATGTTTCTTATTAGAACGGCGTGAGTTCTCATCCTCACGTTTCCTTTTTCCTTCATCGGAATTCTTAAGCGACCTCTGCCTGACCGCATCGAGAGTAAGAGATAACGACAAATCTGCTACTAACCTGAAGGTGGTAGGTCTTAATGCTTTCACACTTGCCTTGATTTCTGAAGCTAGACCTCCAATAAAACGAGCTATGCGTTTTGGTTCCGGTGTAACCAAGTATGGAACCAATCGAGACATGGTATTGAAACTTGTAAGGTATCCCTGACAGTCTAAGTTCTTCATGACCAATGTCAAGAAATCAGTCTCAATCTTCTCAACTTCATGTTGAGGACATAAATTTTCTTTGATTAGAGCAACAAACTGCTCCCAAGTCAAGTTTTATAACAGAATCTTCCCTGTAGCTTGGATCAGTGACCTCCACCAAGCTAGAGCTTCTCCTTTAAAAGATTGTGAAACAAACTTCATAATGTCTTGCTCTGCACAATCACTAATATCAACCACTGTATCCATTTCATCGAGCAAATTCATGCAATCGATGGCTCCTTTCTCCCCTGTGAAGTCTATGGGCTTGCAGGAGATGAAATACTTATAAGAACATGTCTTAATACGTGGCTTTTGATTGAGCACAACCTTCTTAGACGGGACACTCCTTTGGTTCGATGAATAATGAGAATCGCCCTTGCGAGCTGTATGAGTCTTGGAGGGTGGTTTTGAATGTGGTACAGACTGAGTTCTGACGCGAGTGCCACTTGATTCATTAAACTGTCTGTCAAGAGCTCGAGTAACGACATTATCTATTAATGCCTGCAGTTCCGCACCAGCTACATTAACTCTGGTAGTATCATTATTCTCTTTTGGGTGGCTGTTAACCTCATCTGATCCAGCCATGTAGCTTGATTGCTACATAAATATTGACAATGATTTATTCAGAAGTCTATTATGGAATTGTCATTTATGGCAATTCATTAATCATGGTAATCTTAAGCCATATTGGTTAATTTAATTTAGAGTAAATTTCAAAGTTCGTCCTTTATGTATGTCTAAAATATCAAAGTATGTCCTTTATCTTTAATAACCTCAGAAAACATCCTTAATGTTTGAAAAACCAATCAGGTTATGTCCTTTAGTCATAACACAATTAGTTTTCATGGTTAAAGTTGACTAAGTCAATCCCACATAAGGGTATTTTAGTCATTTTATCCTAGATATTATAATAAATAATAATAAAACCAATAAATAAAACAATTTTAGAATTATAAAAAATAATAAATAAAAGAATTTTATTTATATATTATACAAATACATACACTATCTCTCTATCTCTACAATCTCTCTCACTCTAACCACCCACCACCACAACCACCCGACCACCACCCACCTGCCGCCACCGCCACCACCATCCACCACCCACCTCTCCCACCGCCCGAGAAACTTTCCTTCCACTTTCTTCTTCTTCTTCATTTCTCTCTCTCTCTCTCGATCGAGATGGATGCAGCAGCACCTCTGTTGATTCTTCCTTCCAATACAAACAAAACTGCAATGGGGACATGGAGTCCACAGTCCAAAGGAAAATCAACACCAAACAAAAATCCAGTCAATGCTTGAGGGGGCCGATTTAGTCTTTTACACACCTAAAATATTTAAAAACAACAAAACCGATGTAAAATCAAAGCGTGTCTAGGGTCTGAAACAAGAAAAAGAAAAACCCAAAATCCAAAACAAATTTCAAAAATCGATAAACCAACACCATCACCACCGTCAACCACCATAGCTCCATCATCACCACCGCTGCACAAACCCCAACACCGCACCTCCACCACCGCCCAACCCCAACCTGCATATTCAGATCTGAACACCACCACAAAATTCAAACCCTAATCTACATTTAAGCTACTAACCCCAAACAAACCCCAAATCCGGATTCAAACTACAAATCTCCCCACAACCACCACCTATTCGACCCGATTAGAAAGAGAGAAAAGAGGGCAGTAGAACGAAGTGGCGGCGTACGGCGGAGAGGCGGCGGCGAGGAACAAAGTGGTCGTTTGAGTGTCTCCGATAACTAACCGTTTTGGAGATTTGTATAATCGTTTTGGAGTATAATCGTTTTGGAGTCCGGTGAGGTGTGTGCAGGTGGTGGCAGTGGTCCGGTGAGGTGTATGGCGGTGGTGGTCGGTCTGGTGAGGTGTATGGCGGTGGTTGTCGGTCCGGTGGTGGTGGTCCGGCGATTAGAGAGAGAGAGAGAGCTGGTGTGTGTTGAGAGAGAGAGAGAGAGAGAGGTGTTTATGTGTGAGAGAGAGAGCTGATGTGTGTTGTGAGAGAGAGAGGGAGTTGTATTTATGTGTGAGAGAGAGAGCTGATGTGTGTTGTGAGAGAGAGAGGGAGTTGTATGTATATATATATAATTTTTTTATTATTTATTATAATATCTAGGATAAAATGACTAAAATACCCTTATGTGGGATTGACTTAGTCAACTTTAACCATGAAAACTAATTGTGTTATGACTAAAGGACATAACCTGATTGGTTTTTCAAACATTAAGTATGTTTTCTGAGGTTATTAAAGATAAAGGACATACTTTGATATTTTAGACATACATAAAGGACGAACTTTGAAATTTACTCTTTAATTTATTTAAATTTTATTATATTTTATCCCAGTTATAAACTATTTAGGATAATAGGGTGGCATATAAAAGGCCTAGTCACAAGGACAATTTTTAATTCATAAGCCACGATTTTATAGAATCAAGGCATTTAGGTCTGAACGTAGTTTATTACCTTTCTTGACAGGGAGTCATAGACTACAACTGTCTTTTGTCTTATTTTACAATTATCATGGCCCGCAGGCACATCATCACTAATGGATGTTTAATTTAAATAGAGAAAAGGAATTGGAAGAATCCAATATAAGGATGACTTATGTGATTTTATCGAATCACATTTGCCAGGAGTGCTAACATGTTTTCAGATGTTAACACGGATTTATTTCTTAAAAAGGTTTTACCATCATGGCCTTGTCTTAAAATGACATGTGGGTTAGGTTTTTACCTTTAAGATTTTCTTTCATAGATTATTGGCAGATCAATTTAAAATGAAATATTATTTGATTTATTTCACATGATATATTCTTACATATAATGATAAATGAATTTCTAAATGAAAACATTCCAATAAATGAAGAGAAATACATAGATGCCCTAAACGGGACTTTTAAATAAATAAATTGTCCACATAGGACTAAAAAGGAAATACAAGTCCTCACATGGACTGAATACATAAATAGATGTCCACATAGGGACTTGATTGAAATTAAAAATACAAAACAAATAAATAAGGAATTTCAATAATCCCTTTTCTTTTTCCCCTTGATCAGATTTGCCAAACCCTTAAGTAGACCCCCACGGCTTCTACGCTCCTCCTGCACCTCTCGTTCCACCTGATTCAACCTCTGAAGAATCTCCTGCTGCTGCGGTGGTTGGATCTGTGGCGGCTGCGGCTGCTGCTGCGGCAGAGGTTGAGGAGGTGGTGGGGATTGATACCCATAGGCCGGGTATCCATTCTGGTAGGAAGCTGCGTAGGGCCCTTCAGGATGAAGAGCATTGTAGTTTACCGATACGAGATACGGGTCAACATCAGGGGCATTGTAGTAGTTGTACTCTGGGTAAGCTGATTGCTCAAACGGGTTATACGCCGCTGCACCGGCGTAAGAAGGAATTGGGTTGTCATAACCCATTTGTGGTGGTGGTGGTGGTGGTGCGACTGGCGCAGGGTCCACCTCAGAAATTGGGTTTGAAGGCCCAACCATTTGTGGGTCTTCATACAACGGCGAGTAATGGCTGTTGCTGCTATGTTGGGGGTGCTGAAGTGAAATCCCCCTCGCACGGACATCCGTGCTCCTGATCTCCTTCTCCTCGGTGGTTCAGGAGGCGGCTGCAACTCTGGCGGCGGCGGTGGCGTAACCTCCTGGAAACGCGAATCCTCAGAGGGATCCTGTTGCTGCTATTGAGGTGGGTTGAAAGGGGGAGTAAACTCCCAAGGGTATATGGCCCACCTTTCTGCAAAGCTGTCTGGGCCCCGGTATGGCGAACCATGAAAAGATGATCCGTCTGAAATCTCGATGGGATGCGTGGGCGTCCCAGATGGTGGCTCGGCAGGATCCGGATCTTCATCCACATCCATATCTTGGACACCGAAAAAATGATCTTCTGGTCCCAATGGGTTAAAACCCACTGGTTCTTGCACCTGATTCGCCGGATTGAACCGGATCTGAAAGTACGGGGTAGGGTCCTGAAAGGCGCGGTGTGAACCCGACCGCTGCAACGGCAAGTAGGAATGGTGAGAATCATTGGGCTCGTTTTCTGATTGTGGCCCAAAGGAGTGGTGATATGAGGGCGAAGACCTAAGCGAGACAGAACGCCTCGCAGGTTCCAAGTACGTCCTCCAGTCTTCTTGAGGACTAGAGCTCATGGTTGCTGAAGGAGTTCGCCGATGTGATGGCCCGGCTTCGTGGTCGTTCCTTGTTGGAATTGGGGCTTTTCCCCTTCCACGTCGGCCTCTGACACGCGGTGGCATCTTCTTTGTTCCTGTCAAAACAAACAAAAAGAACAAACAAGGAAAAACCTTAAAGACAAAAATAAATAAGATTAGGATTAGTCCTAAGTCTTTTGCCTAGACTCGGAGGTCAAGGAATATGCAACTGTGTCATTGAGATTAAACACAAAAGGCTAGTGTTTAATTCACTTAATGTTGGCTCTGATACCAACCTGTCACACCCCCATATTTCCACGTATTACCGGTGGGCACGGTGGGAGTATCGTGACATAGTTGATATCATCATAGTCAAACAATCACAGTTCAATGCACAGCGGAAGTCTAAAGTAAAAATATTACAAACCGATTCGAAAGTAACATAAAATATTACACAACGGTTGTAAGATGGATCCACAGGCGGATCAAAAAAAAAGAAGTATTGTTCAACAGATTTTAAGCATCAAAAGCATGCAAGACTCTTTATTTAATACTAGGAGTAGCCAGCCCATTTCGCTTAGTACCTGCACTTAACCTTTTTGGAAAAATACGTCAGTTTACACTGGTAAATACAATTAACTGGCTCTTTTTGAAAAGTGTTTATAAAATTGATTTATATGCACAAGGCACCAAAATTCTTTTATAACTTGCGATAATTATTTAAAAATAATATTGTAAAAGATTTATATGTTTGTCATACGTTCAGGATCCGGGATAGAAGCCAGAACAAGATTAATAGACACACCACATAATATAAACCCATGGCGAGTTATTCTCAACAAGCGGGTATATCTTTTTACATATGCACCGGAAGGTGTATGCCTACACCCCGTGCTTAAGTCGTGGCCATTTCAATGAATGAGCCGAGGATATCCAGGACATGGTCATTAACCACCCAAAGGTTTAACACAAACAAAACAGATTAAACGGGTTATCTCAATGATTTAACCATTATTCGATTAAAGATTCAATACCCGACCAAGCGGTATTATTGTTAGTACATCCGTCTGTTGACTTCGTCTTGTATCGAGTCTAGTATTAGATTTGTTAGATCAGGGCGCGTTGTACGAGAAAATAGGAGATTTTAGGCTGTGTTTAAGGTAATTCCGCTTGAAAGTGCACCTGGCACTTTCAAACGAAATCAACATGTTTAATTTTGTTTGAAAGTGGCAGTGACACCTTCAAACGAAATCACTCACCCTATATATACCCTCCATGAGAAATCATTTGTAATCTTCTTGATTCCGACGCCGAGGTGCTGTCGAAGTGTCTACGTACTGTAAATCATTTCAAGATCAATAAACGAGACAATTAATAGTGAATACAAGCTAAACAAAGACAGAATCAATGAATTCCGCCTCTGATTCTGTCTGAGCACTCTTCTGATCGACTCATTAGGTCGTTTCACGATCCTACATGTGGTATCAGAGCTCAGGAAGAAGAGTTCTTACTGTTTAGCTCGTTTTCGCTGGAAAATTCTGATTTCTACACCTTCTTTTCAAAATTAATCAAGTTTTCACGGTTAAAAACGTCTGATTTTCACATATCATGTGCGTAATGTTGTTTTAACAAACCCTAGAAAGTTTCAGAACTAAAATCAACCATTTGCTTGATCAATTGGACAAAATTCAGATCGAAATTATGACATCATTGTGATTTCGTTTGAAGGAACTTTGTCATTTCGTTTGAAATCACATATTCAGATTGATTTCGTATGAAATTAATGGGTAATCTCGTTTGAATTCGGAATTTCGTTTGAAAAAGCTATGTGATCTCGTTTGATACAGATATCTCGTTTGAGGATTTCGTTTGAAGCTAGCTGTCTCATTTGAAATTGATGTTTCCATTTGAAAGGTGTAATTTCGTTTGAGGGTTTTCAAACGATATTAGTTGATTTAGTTTGAATCAGATATCTCGTTTGAAAGTGATAATTTCATTTGAAAGGAAGGTAGTTCAAACGAAATTAGATAGTTTGTTTGAGAAAGGTATTTCGTTTGAAAGGGGATCTAGTTTGAACTTGGTATTTCGTTTGAACAGATTGTTTTGGAAATATGGCAGAAATGTTTGATGAGAAAGAAAATGATTATATTGAAAGTTTAAATAGTTGGTATATGAGACATTTGGATAGTGATTATAGAAATGTAAATGTGGATATTTGGGTCAAAAGTTTTGAACATTTTATGTGTCAAAAGGATGAAACGTTGGATGAGTTGGAAATACGGTTTAAAATTTTAATAGACAATTTGAGGAAAAAGGATATTAGAATATCAAATGATGAACAGATATCGAAATTGGCAAATGCATTACATGCTATATGGGATGAATTCTTGATTGAGCTAAAAAAGGAAAGATTTTTTTCAAGAACTTTATCCAAAACAGTTCTTCAATGAGGTTAATGTAGAGTTTCGTAAGGAATATAAGAAAAAGAAGGAATTGATGAATGAAATGGTAAAGAATTTACAAAAAATGGAATTGGATCTAATTGCTGAAATAGATAAAAGAATTCGTGTGTGTCTTGCAACAAAGAGTATTTTGAAATATGATATTAAAAGGAAATATTATATCGATGAAAGTATGAATCCTTTTGATTTCGTTAAACTCTTTTGTGCAGGAACATACAAGATGGAAACAAAAGAAATCACAAGGAAAGAAGAATCTGGTTCTGAATAAGTGTGCTCTAAATGTGATAAACTTGAGGCTGACAATGGCAAACTCTTGAAGAATGCGGAAAGTTTGACATTGGAAATCAAGAAGTTGAAAGATGAGAAGCAATCTGATGTTAAACAGATTCTTATGTTGCAAGAAAATTGTGAGAAGCTGAAATCTGAAAATGTTAAACTGTTAAGTGATTTGAACAGTTTGACATTAGAAAACAGCAATTTGAAAGAAAATGAAAAAGGTTTTGAAAAGAAAATAATTTTTTTTGAAAATGAAAAAGTAAAAACTGAAAAAGAATTTCAAAGTCAAATAAAGATTCTTGAAGATCAGAGATCTGTTTTTAGTAAAAATAATATTGAAAAACAAAAAGTAATAAATTCTCATCTTCAGACAATTATTCGGCTTGAAAAAGAAGCTGAAATTGCTCGGAATAAAATTGATGAGATTGAAAAGAAATTGAAAGGTTTTGAGACTTCGTCATCAACACCAGATTATCCATGTCCAAAACCGATCAATTCTATTCCAATAAGTGACAATGTCACAAACTTTGACAAAGTCAAAGTTGAAGATTGTGATGAGAAAACTGATGATGATATTGAAAAAAGAAAAATATTTTTGAAATTAAATGAAATGTTTCAAGAAACTGTTTTACATTCTACCGAGAAAGGTGAATGCTCAACGCAAAAACCTGTAAAGAAGAATGTGGAACAAAAAAAAAGGATAAAAAGCCGAAAATTGTTCAAAAAGAAAATAAAAGCTCATCAGTTCAATCATCCAATCGTGATAAAAAACCACAAAAATTGGAAAATCAAAACTCAAAAACTGTTGGGAATAAGTGGTGCAGGTTTGACCACAGTGCTTCAAAGCCAAATCCAGCTTTCAAGAGGAGTGATGATCACCACAAAGCCAGACAATGCTATGATCTGAGTGTTTGGTGTGATAGTGGTGAATGGTATGATAACAGAGTGTGTTATACTTGTGGTGTTCGAGGACACATTGCTGTTAACTGCCAAAATCAGTGGTTTGAGACGATGAGATGCTATAATTGCAATATCAAAGGACACATTGCCAGAGATTGCCCAATGAGATCAAAAGGAAAATCGAGGGCTGAATCTCAGAAAATGGCAAAGAAACCAGTCAGTGTCAAAGCAAAGCCCAAAGAACAGAAAATTCAAGAACATAAAGTTCAAGAACATAAAGTTCTAGAAAAGAAAGTTAAGCTTTCACAAGGGCAAAAAGACAGACTGAGGAATAAAAGAAAGAAAGCGAGAGAATATCTCGAAAGGATTTTGTCCTCGGATACAACTGGTAAAACAGATAAAAGTTCTGATAAATCGTCTTGCTCGCCAAAGAATGACAAATCAAGCAAAACGAATTCATCAGATACAAATCTGAGGACAGAGGAGAGAGTAACGAAAGGGAAATCAAAGAAAGTGGAGAATTCACTTCCTGGTGATGAATTTGTTTCTTCGGAAACAAAGGAGCCAGTTGTTGGCAATGAATCTAACTCATCAAAGTCAGACAATCCAAGTTTAGGCAATGAATCTGGTGTGGTAAAGCCAGAAGAGCTGTGTGTTGAGGTAAAAGTTGAGAATTCTGCTCTAACAATGGATGATGTAAATTTTCCACCATTGTTGAACAAGAATTCAAAATCTCCCAAGGACAGTCAGGCTTGGGTGAATCTGTTCAAATAGAAAAACCTGACTTGCCGGAGCTCCCAGGTTGGTAAGTGTGGAGCAGGTATCGGCACATTTCTTGAGAAATTCACGAAAGTGATTTCGATTTAAAAGTGGTAAGTCAGGAACATTAAGTTGTACTTGATTTTCTACAAGTGATGTTTGTGGATTGATCTTAAAAATGTTAGTTTTTACAAGTGGTTAAAGAAAACAAGGTGATGAATGATCCCCATGTTTGAGAAATGACTCACAAAACTTATTTTCTGGAAAAACCATTTTGATTAAAACAAACTTAAGTGTTTTGAAATCACTATGGGAAAATGTTTTGTTGTCAGAGGGAGTTCTGATTGTTTATGCCAAGTGAATGGAGAATTGCAGTAATTCTCATCATGTTGTCAAGTTTGTACAGTTTATTTTCAAATTTTCCCAGAAAATCAAAATTAAGACATATTTTGATTTTAGGGGGAGTAAAAATTTTAAAAAAATTAGAAAATTTGAAAATGCCAAAAGCATTGAAAAATGCAAAAATGAGTTTTGTTGTGAAAAAGAGGAAATGATAGAAAATCAGTTGGACTGTCACAGCATGCTAAAGAAATGGAGAGATAAAATGTGATAAACGATCTTACTAAAGATGTGACGGTAGGCTCAGCTAGACTAGTAGATTTGCTATAACGATACAAACATAAATGAAAAAGCCTAGTTCTAGTGGGAAACATGGTCAAAAGCATAGTACTTAGTTTTATCCTTCTTGATTGTGTGCCTACTCAGTAATCGCTGATTGTCGAAAGACATAAAACTGGTTAAGTTTGTGAACTTTCACAACTTTGCTAAAAAGTCACTGTGATTGTGTATTTCATTTTGCGAAGATTTAAACTTGTTTTATTTCTTTATTTTGTTTAAGCATTGGACATCCTCTGTGTATACGTGAGTATCGACCTGGATGTTATTGCCTAAACGTTCTGCATTATTTTCTTTGGTGTTTCGTTTAAGCTTTGGACCTCCTCTGCGTATACGGAAGTATCGACCTGGTGGTTAAAGCCTAAACAACTTCAACTTGTTTTATTTTTCTTATTTTGTTTAAACATTGGACTTTCTCTGCGTATACGGAAGTATCGACCTGATTGTTAATGTTTAAACATTCTGCTTTGTTTTCGCACAAATCACCGTTGATAAAAGTTTAAAGGAATTACATGAGATAGTGTATTGCATGATGAGGGGATATGCTGAGATCGTGGGGTCCATAAGAATTTAGTGCAAAACTAATATACCTTAACGTATCGGTAAGCTTTTCGAAAGTTTTTAGATCGAGTTTAAGTGGACAACAATATCGTCAATCTATGTGAATCGTTTAGAACTGAAAATGTTTAAAGCTTAACGGTGCTAGTGATTGGTCACATAAACTGATATGATCCTCTTACACAAACTCACAAAAATATTGTTTGTAAATATTGCTTTATTGCATTCCTTTATTTCAAAAATTCAAAAAGATTTTAGTGTGTTTTAGCATAAACTTTTGAAAAATACAAAAAGATTTTCGACAACTGATGTTGGAGAGCTGATTTAGAAATTCCAAGTGCTAAACATGATGAACTGGTTTGGGAGTGTGTGTATTGAATTGAAAAAAAATTGATTTGAGAAAGAAGTTAGATTAGTTAATCGAGATCATTAATTTGAACTTGATGTAACTATTACTAGTAAGTTTTTCTTATTGATTTAAGTAAAAACTTATATTTTGTTGAGAATTATGTAGGTGATGAGCTGAACAGAACTAAAGCCAGTGTTTGATCTCAAGGTGATAGCTAATTCCAGACAGCGATCCCATCATGATGAAAGGGGGAGTCTGACGAGGTTAGAGCCAAAGAGAAGATACTGGTACATGATAAGAAAGAAAGAAGACCGATCAAGATTGAAGAGTCGTCATGTTGAAGACTCTTACTGAATATTCCGTCAACATTCAAGGGGGAGACTGTTGGTGCAGTTGTCTGTCGACTTCATCTTCGTTCGAGTCTCAGATTGTGAAAGAGCCCGAAGACCGGTAAAGACTGAAGAATGAGAAGACTCGATACTTCAGACTCATCAAAATCCGAGGGGGAGTCTGTTAGTGCATTCGTCTGTCGACTTCGTCTTGTATCGAGTCTAGTATTAGATTTGTTAGATCAGGGCGCGTTGTACGAGAAAATTGGAGATTTTAGGCTGTGTTTAAGGAAATTCCGCTTGAAAGTGCACCTGGCACTTTCAAACGAAATCAACATGTTTAATTTCGTTTGAAAGTAGCAGTGACACCTTCAAACGAAATCACTCACCCTATATATACCCTCCATGAGAAATCATTTGTAACCTTCTTGATTCCGACGCCGAGGTGCTATCGAAGTGTCTACGTGCTGTAAATCATTTCAATATCAATAAACGAGATAGTTAATAGTGAATACAAGCTAAACAAAGACAGAATCAATGAATTCCGCCTCTGATTCTGTCTGAGCACTCTTCTGATCGACTCGTTAGGTCGTTTCACGATCCTACAATTATTAAATACCGTACCCCAAGCCCGTATTAGGGAAAATAAGTTAAAAGTATTTACCTGAGCAAAAATACAAATTCATCTCAGCCGTATAACAATCAGCAAGTTCAAATAGCTTTTACTGGGCTCCTTAATCTAGAACGATGGTTTTAATAACCTATTAGATTCCTAACGAGTCTTACTTAAGTTTAAAGTTAGACCGGTTAGTTTTAAAGAAAGGTATACAGTTCAAAACGAAAGATTAATCAAAGACCGGATTAGAATGTGATTTAGACCCGACAAGTATGAAGACTTGTATAATATGGGTAAACTAAACACATTCTGGATTTTGAAGCAAAAATGATAAGGTTTGACCCGTTTCGGTTAATTTATGCAAACTAGTTACATAAACCGCACCGAACGCGAATAATGCATAACGGGTAACCGAATGAGTAATGTACAAGTTTCACAAGTTAATATGCCTTAAATATGTTGTGATATCAGTAGGATACCTTCCATTATGCCCAAAAAGAATTTAAAATCAATTTAAGCCCCGTAGGGGTATTCTGGTCATTTTAAAGATTATAAAAGAGGTTAAGTAGTAATCTGAGGTTCTGGTAAAAAATGATCAGTAAAAATATTTATTTTTACAAGTTATATCAGTAAGATATTGCATATATGTGAAATTTATCATTTATGGCCAAACTATGCACCGTAGGGGCATTTTGGTCATTTCACATAAGCTTTAAAGGTCAAATTTGGAAATCTGAGTTCAAAACTTTTACTTACTGTTTAAGTGTAAAAATTTATTCATAACATCAGTAGGTAACAAGTCTTACGTGCCAAATATGGTTTTAAACCATACTATGCGCCTAAATCGCATAAAAGTCGGTATTTGACGATATTCGGGATAATTAAGAAAATCTGAGATTTTGATCAGCCACTATTGTTTAAAATAATTTATTTGATGCATAAAATCAGTATAAAAAGGTTTGATATGTAAAGGATGTGTAAAACTCATTTTATTAGCAAAAAGGGCATAACCGTCAATTATCGAGTCAATGCAAGAACCCTATGTTATGATCAGTTTAAAATTTAACAAAAATTTCCAAAAATCCCTAAATATTATATAATAACAGTGGGTAGAAAGTTTGGTGTCAAAATTTGGGTTTAAATGGGTTTTATGCCAAAAATGCCGTTTAATTAATAAAAAGCTTTCTTTTTACGATATCGCGCATAACTTCTATTTTAGACTACAAACTAATGTCAAACTTTTAGGACATACTTAAATATCAGTAATAAAGGTTTTTGTCCTCTCACATTTTCAAAAATCTCGTTTTAATATCAAAAGGGCATAATGGTCAACTTTTAAGCATTTAACGGAAACATGCAATGAACTAGGATTTCTATGGAACCAAGTTGTATAACCTCAGAGGGTTATACTAACCTATAACATGGTCCTAAATGAATCCTAAGGCATATCTAAACTAAGTTAAATAGGGTCAGAACTGAAAGTCAAAGCAAAAGTCTACTTTTGCTACTTTCGGTTCCGAACCGAGCCTAAACTCAGAATTGTCGGGTTGAACATGCTTAGACATGTTCTTATATTATTTACCAAGTTATTTTAATGTTAAAATATGTTCCATAACCTCTGCATTGTTAGTTATGAATTTATTTGTAAAAATTGATTATGTTGACTTTTTATTAATAAGTTTGACCCGACAATTGACAAAGCAAAAGTGATAATCAGTAGGTGCCCTTTTAAGGGTTTATTTCCTACATGATTACCAACTCATAGCCACTTACGATTCGAACAATTGCTGGACCATTAGTGATTAATCACTAAGTTAAAGCTTAATTACGATGGCTTTGACTTTTGGCCATTAAACTAATAAAACATGAACTTAAGGAGCTAAGAACACTTACTAGGGTACTTAGCACGAAATATGAACTGAGGAAAGCTTCCTAGAGCTCCAAGGGACTCCAGAGAATGTATTGTGAAGTAATTTTTGAAATGAGCAAATGAACTCATGAACACAAGTCCCTTATATAGCAAATTTGATGCTCCAAGATCACTCCATCTGCACCTAGGAGGTAATTCAGATGTTTACAGGTGTCCCTAGGGCAGTAAAAACCGTTTACAAGCCCCAGGTATTGCTCAGAATGCATGCAAAGGCGGTGGAACTGGCTGGACATGCAGCTGTCCTTGTTTTCTGCATCTGGCACTTCCACGCGGGCCGCGTAAGACTCTTAAGGAGTCTACACGGGCCGCGACACTCCCCTATGACCGGAAAACAAGTTTCATTTATTGCAGTTTGGTCCCTGGTCCATATAAAGTTTATTTAACTTTCATTTGTTGCATTTTGGACCCCCATAGTTAACTATTAAGGACCTTGGGTCATAAACTAACTCCGTTAAGCTCTCGGTTAGATTTAAGATCACCCGAAAAGTCTCGTTTTCTTCGAAACTCTACAAAATTAACATCCGATATTCTTGAGAGCAAAATATATAATTATTACAATGTTTTTGGATTCGTTAAAAGGTCACTCCGAGGTAACATTTAACATGTTGACACTTTTAACCCTTATGTTTCGTAAAATCCTTATTTTAAGCACAAACGACTTTCTATGTTCGATAAATTATTCGTTAAAGAATACGGATGTCGTGTGAGGTCACACAGAGGCACAAGAATGGCATGTTGACTCTTTGGATCCTTTTACTAACATATTTACATTGTTTGACAACTTTAGTCCCTCCAGATCAATCTATTACACGTTTAAAGTCCATGACACGTGTCTTTATTATATTGGTTGAGATTTTATGAGGTGTTACATGTACCTAATGACCTTCAAAGCATGCAGTAGGGTGTCAACAGAAAGTTGGCGAGTTCACGGTTTTTCAATGTTGTTTCCAAAACATAGGTTGTTAAATTACTTATTTATAAACATGTCACGGGGAGCTATCCCATCTTCAAGCTACTAAACTGTGTGATACCGAATACTTGTGACTGTTGAGTTGTTTGTGCCCTAAGTCAATGTCTATCATCATTGACCCGATATCTAGGCATAACAGTTCACACCCGTCCTCCCAGGGATGGTGTGAGGTTTGTCAAACCTAATAGCGCTATCAACTAATATCTCGTTCGCCCCCGGTGATTAATCGGTATACTGTGTAGGGACTTTCCTGATAGTGTTTCGTGTAGTCCGCTAAAGACATGAAATATAAATAGCATTTAACAGTATTCCTCCCAGGAATACTAGGCAATCCCAAACCAGGGAAAGTGAGATTCCATTCCTAACCACCGTGAATACATGCTTTTAGTAAAAGTGTGAACTCACCTTTGCTTAGCTCGACAGATTAAATTACTTGTGTTAAGTTGGTCAACCATGTCCTATTATGGTTACCAATATCGATTAGGTTTGTATGCAAGTAACCCATGTATTTTCTACACGTATCTAATAGATAGCATACAAATAAAGATATCACGTATCACACAAACATGTGGGTCATACATGGATCCATAACAGATCCCAACGAGTGAACAATACATGTGTGCGGCCCACCATATGAGTGTGGCCTAATACAGTGTACGACCCAATGTGAGTGTGCGACCCACTGTAGGTGTGCGGCTTCCTCATAATGAGTGGTTATGCATAGTAGTGTTGTACATTGTGCATAAGGTGGTTGTATAACAAAAGTGTGTGGTTTCCAATTGTGCGCGACCTTGCATAACCCGGTTGTACGGTGTGCTATCAAAGAATGTACACTACAGGAGTGTGCGGCATATGTGGCATGTAAGTGTGCGGTGTGTTGTGCGGGATTGTACATCATGCATATTAAGTTGTACGTTCCATGAGTGTGCGGTGCCAAATATCCCTACCGTAACCGTAGTCTACGGTCCAATTCTACTGATCTAACAAGTAATCATTCATGCTCATACGATCAAAACTTCAACTTTTTACCTCAATCCTCATGAACCTTCTTATTATATTTATCACATTTTACACCAATTTTATGGATCTTAATCATGAACCAATTATTACCATAAAATCTATTCATTCATCATTATGGGCAGATTCAAAGTCAAAAACTCTCAATCTTTAACAAGCAGATCTATACATTCATTATCTCACCAAATTATCGGGTCATGTTATCTATATTAACAATCATTTGAACTTATTTATGAACATTGATCATTAAACACTTCATCGAACAACACTATCTTATCATCTTCATCAATAATCATCATTACTAACACCACCCTATTCAGATCTACAATACTATTCCGCACAACATCATCAGTATACCAACATCATACAACTCTATTTTATTATATCATCTCATTTATATTTCAAAAATGTTAAACATGTCTTTCAAACAAACCTTGGCTCTTCATTTAAATCAAGTCATTCATGTAAATCATCAGACAATCATAATACATCCATATATATATATATATATATATATACATCTTTCTTGAGAAATATCACAGTTGTGATTAGTGGTGGTTGTTGAACGTGTGATGAAGTTTTTGGTGGTTGTTAAATGATATTTCGACTTACAAGTGGTATTGTTGATAAGAACCTACAAGTGTCATCATTCTTGAAAAATGTTTGTGTGAAAAAAACCTACAAGTGATTGTTTTTACAAGTGGTTAATCAAGGTCATTAAATTGAACTTGATTTAACTTTCATACAAGTGGTAGAAAGAACAAAATGATGAATGAAACCCCATGATGTGAGAAATCAACAAAACTTATTTTCCGGAAAAACCATTTTGATTAAAACAAACTTAAGTGTTTTGAAATCATAATGGGAAAATAGTTTGTTGTCAGGGGGAGTTCTGATTGTTTAAGCCGAGTGAATGACGAATTGAAGCAATTCACATCAGTTTGTCATTATATTTGTACAGTTTATTGCATTTAGTTTCAAATTTTCCCGGAAAATCAAAAATTGAAACATATTTTTGATTTTAGGGGGAGTAAAAAATTTAGAAATTTTGAAAATTTGAAAAATCCAAAAACATGATAAAATCTAAAAACCAAAAACATCGAAAAATCAAAACGAGTTTTGTTGTGAAAAAGAGGAGATGATGGTACATCAGTGGACAATCACAGCATGCTAAAGATTTGGAAAGTTACATATGTGATAAACGGTCTCACTGATGATATGCCAGTAGATTTTTATACATTCAGTAGATTGATTACGAGATATAAACCTAAATACGAATAGCTTACTTATCTTGTGGGGAACATCTCTCGGATATATGGGTAACCCCCGAAATCTTGTTTGAAAGATTGTCTATTTCTGACATACTAGGTCTCTGTGCGTGATGATATCTGGGGTATTATACCAGGACTTCTGATTTTGCGGGAGCAATAGCCTAGTCCTCGTATAATATTCTGCACTGCTTTAATCATAAAGCCCACCCTCAGCATAAAAAATGATGAAACATTGAAAAATGCTAATCATGTGCTGTTGAAGAAAAGATCCCCAAACGGGACACACCTAAAGTCGAGCCATCATCTCTTTGTCTAAACGGAAGTTCTAACCTGAGCTCTCATGGTCTCGCATTACCCATTTACAGATATCATTAGTGTACATTCACCTGTAAGATTGAATATAGAAATCTTGATACGGGAGTATATTCTGATGTGAGACACGCGAGTAAGTTAAGTGCTTAAAACACTAATTCTCGTATCTCGAAACAATTGAACTTTGTGTGAAAATTTAAGTGGATATGTATACTGACAATCTAAGTGAATCGTTTAGAACTTAAAGTCTAAAAAGGTCAACGGTGTTAGTGATTTGTCTCAAAAACTAATATGATCCTCTTACACAAACTCACAAAAATATTGTCTGTAAATATTTCTTTACTGCTTTTCATGAAAAAAAAATTCAAAAAGAGTATGTTTTAGCATAAAATTTTGAAAAATCAAAAAGATTTTATTTCATCTTATTTTCGACAACTGATGTTGAAAAGCTGATTTTCAAAATTCCAAGTGCTAAACATGATGAACAACAGGGTTGGGAGAGTTTGTTTGAAAAGAGAAATGATTTTAAAATGATTAAATGGTTCATTAATTTGAAACCAAATTTGTGTGTTACGAATACAAGTGATTTATTTGAGAAATGGTTAACGATATCTACAAGTGGATTCTAAATTTGTTAAATCTTAACAATTGTGAAATTTACTTTTGGGTAGAGTTTGTACAGATTGTGAATTCCAGACTGAGATCCCATAACAACTTAAGGGGGAGTCTGAAGACGTAAGAGCCAGATACAAATCTTGGAATAGCGTTCGAGATAGAAGCTGCTGATGCTGATGAACTTAAGGAATCAAGAGACCTGATCAAGATAATTATACAGAGAATAGAGCCAGGTTGAGATTCTGATAAAAGAAAAGAGAGATTAATGAGGATGCTTATAGAGAAAGACATTTTGGAAAGAGTGAGAAGACTGATCAAGAGTGAAGACTCGACACACTGAAGACTCGTCATCATCCAAGGGGGAGTTTGTTGGTGCATATGTCTGTTGACTTCGTCTTGTATCGAGTCATGTAATAGAATAGATAAACCAAGACACGTAGTACGAGAAAAATAGGAAACAGGGCAGAACCAACAGGTTCATGCGACCTGGCCAGTTCGTGCGAACTGACCAGTTCGCACGACCTGGACATGACTTGGTTCGTGCGACCGAGCGACCTGGACTCCCTATATATATGTGTTCTTGGTTCTTCATTTGTAACTTCTGATTCCAGTAGCGAAGCTCTGCCGAAGTGTCGCCAGTTCGTGTAAACAGTGTTATATCAATACAATCGACATATAATCTACTTCTAAGTGCATATCAAGCTGAATGAAAATCAAATCAATGAATTCTGCCTCTGATTTGGTCAAGAACTCTTCTGATCGACTCGTATAGATCGATTCCCCGATCCTACAAGTGGTATCAGAGCACTAAAAAAATATGGTAAGGTTCATGCGAGAACCACCCTTATTGCGAGAACCGTGAGAACCAATGTGAACACAAAATAAAATCTAAAAAAATCAAAAAAGCACTAAAATTTTTTTTAATATATTTTTTAAAAAAATCGCTATATTTCGTTACCAAAAAAAAACTTTTTTTTTTCGAGTAACAGTTATCCATGCACATGTGCATATGTATCATTACTTCGACAAATTCGGTAATACGTTATCAGGAATAGACAATTGCACTTTAATTTACAATACCATTTGTAATACACTACTTTTTACATTACCAATATTCAAAATGCACATGTGCATCATTAGGTATAACCATGATATAACGTGTTTTGGTACAAAAAGTTTGTGATTTTGAATGGAGAAGTAGGCCCATATACATGTTTTTTGGTTAGTTATATCTAGTGGTTGATGGTTTGGTTATAGTTGTCAATTTATGATGTAATATGTTGATTGGATGGTATAAATGGTGTTTACCTACATGTAATAAAGTGAAAATATGTGTAATGGTATTGTATTATGGATGGTATGAGGTAATGGTATTGTATTATGGATGGTAGGAGGTAATGATAGTGTATTATGGATGGTATGATAGATGAAAGGGAAAGTGTATTCAAAGTAGTGTACCAAAACACCTTATTTTATGTTGATACATATAGATGCACATGTGCATTTCTAATATTGGTAATGTAAAAAGTATTGTATTACACATGGTAGTGTAAATGAAAGTGCAATTGTCTAGTATTTGTAATGAATTACGGAATTTGTAAAAGAAATGAGAAAAATGCACATGTGCATGTTTGTGTATTATGGATGGAATGATAGATGAAAGAGAAAGTAGTGTACCAACACATCTTATTTCATGTTGATACATATAGATGCACATGTGCATTTCTTATTTTGTTAAAGTAAAAAGTAGTGTATTACACGTGGTAGTGTAAATGAAAGTGCAATTGTCTAATATTTGTAATGAATTACGGAATTTGTCAAAGAAATGATACAAATGCATATGTGCATGGATAACTGTGACTCGAAATTTTTTTTTTTTTGAATTTTTTTTTATTATAAACGAAATATAGCGATTTTTCCAAAAAAAAAATGGGTGTTTTTTTGTTTTTTTAGGTATTACTGTTTGTGTTCACACTGGTTCTCGCGGTTCTCGCAATAAAGGGTGGTTCCTAATGGATCCTTCTCCTATATATATATATATATATATATGAAGGTTAACGTACATCACGTACGACATGTAATTACGCACGTTCATTTTAAAATCACGCACGTCATAACTAAAAAGTCCAAAATCACGCATGTTGAAACACAATAATCACGCATATTAAAAACATTAACTCGCAGAACTCCTAATAAACAATCTTTTTATTTATATATTTTTATATTTAGGATAATTTTATCATTTATTATGTGTATTTTTATGATTACATACATGTTAAGAGTAACTTTATCATTTTTTATATCTAATTTTATAATTACACGTATGTAAACTAGTTCTTTTACATATATGTAATTAGTTATGACACATATATTTAATTTTGGCAATTATATATTTGTAAACTACTTTTAACATGTATGTAATCAAAGAAATACATATAATAGATAATAAAAAGATCCTAAATACAAAAACTTATATATAAAATGATTGTTTATTAGGAGTTCTGAAAGTTCTGTAGTTATTTAGAGTTCTGAAATGAACTCAACCCTATATATATATAGAAAAAGTATATCGTACATTTCGGCTTAACGTACTTCACGTACGTCAACGTGCGTGATTTGTTCTATAACATGCGTGATTAATGCTTTCAATATGCATGATTATTGTGTTTCAACATGCATGATTTTGGATTTTTGAGTTATAACGTGCGTGATTTTAAAATCAACATGCGTAATTACCTATCGTACGTGATGTACGTTAAGCCGTAATGTACGTTAACCTTCCTCTCTCTCTCTCTCTCTATATATATATATATATATATATATATATATATATATATATATATATTTGTATAAACCAGATGGTGGTAAGCTACTAACCAGGAATATGAGATGAAGGTGAAGAAGCTTCGAGAGAGAAGGGTGTCTGCAGTAAATCTCCAAAAGAGGAAAAAAATGCCAAAAAGGGGAAGGAACGTTGCTGAAAGGCTACTGTCAAAATGATTGGGGAAAAGATTCCCTAGGGTTTGGCAGCTATGGGTATTTATACTCAAAGGGGAGTGTCGCGCACACATGTGTGGTCCAAATAAATGAGGTGTGCGGCCCTAGTGGGCCTGCTGTGGACCTGGGTCGAGGACAAAGGAATTAGGTGGGTTGTGCGGCTGGAGTAGGTTGTCCGGTTTAGAGTAAGTGTGCGGTTGGATTCTATAGTTAATACATAATTCATGTAATAATAAAAAAACTCACAACATTCCCAATTAAACGAATCAAATAGAAATCAAACACATTTATCAATTCCACATGATGTATATAATTACAACGTATAATGGAATGCGAAGCGGAAATGATACGGAGTTAAAGTACGAGTTGTCACAAAATACATGCAACTCTGTGTGTAATTATGTGTTTATTTTGGTTGATTAATTGTTTACCACTTTGTGTCGCTTATCATCACGTACGTGGATCCACAGGTTGACTGGTTCCCCATTACCTTGGATTGTAGCTTGGTATCGCCACAACATTTAGATTCGCTCTTGGGATGAATCCCAGTGTATGAGCTATGAACAATCATGATGCCCTAATCGTAAAAGGACAAATTTGTAAAAGATGTAATGTAAAGGGGACAAAAGTTGAAATTGAAAAAGTTTTGGAGTTAAAAAAAACAATAAAATCTGCGACAAATATGTAAAAGATGAAAACTATTGGGTTAAAAGTGTAGTGGATGAAACTATAGCGGTTATGTAAAAGATGAAAAGGGTTAAAAGTGTAAAAGATAAAAAGTAAAAGGATTAATAGAAAAGAAAAAGGAATAGTTTTTTTGTTTATAAATTAATATAGGATAAATTATGATATAATGGTGTGATGATAAGATTTATTTTGGTGTTAACCTCCAAAATTTTCCTTTTATAAAGAAGTCTTTTAATTTCTAGTCAAGGTTCAATTCTTGTACACCATTTGTGTTTTTGTCATTCATGGATAATAGCATTGGTAAGAGGGTGGAGTTGCATGTGTTAAGTATTCTTTGAAGAAAGTGTCAAGTAATTACATTCTTTTGTCTTTTGAGACAGTTGCAAACATAGAACTTGATCATTGTATTATATAATTTTTGAAAGTATAACATTAATGACTCAAATTTTGGTTAATGAAAATCATTTTTTTTGTCGAGTTGACTGAGAATGAAATCCAAAAAGGGCCCATTTTATAAGTTAGCTTTGGGCTCCAAGAAGTTTGAGTCGGCCATGCTTTCTATAAGTCATCTTTATGATCACATTTGCCTCTCCATGATATTTACGTTAGTTGAACTTCCCATGAACAAGTTTTCATGACCCTATTTGAATGAGTTAAACATCCTCCTATCAAAGCACACGGCCACAAATAACATGTGTTTCAAATTTTAAGCCACCATTCTTTATAGTTGGTACCCACCAAATCAACAGTTATGTCATAGAGTAAATTGCACAAAACATCCTTTAAGTTTTCTCAAACTTGTAGGTTACAACCTTTATCTTTAAAACTTGCTAAAAACATCCTTTAAGTTTATTTTTGTTGCTAGTTCAATCCTTTACTACTAACCAAGTTAATTTCATCAGCTATATTCCCTCATATGCATAACATGTGAGGGTATATTCGTAAATTTGGTTGATCTTATAAAACCCACTAAAAACACAATGTCGCTCAATCCAATTTTCTCACTTTTTTCTCTCTCTTCTTTCTCTATCTAAAAAATTCTCTCAGCTGCCTCCTTCTTCTAATGCCCAAAATCTCTTTTGGTGGTGGAGAAATTCCACCATTAATGTGACAACTGTCAAATTTGCATGCATCCGTACGTTTAATTAATATTGATTTATGCTTAATGATTGTGCTTAATTACAACTGTTGATTAAACTGCTTTCTGATTTCTGATACATACATACACATGCATCACATTCATATTGTCACTCCATTTATTACACACAAACTTTAGTGACAAACTTGATGCACAAAGCACATTGAGCGGATAACCCAGAAAACATGTTGACAATGCCAGCACATAGACAGACAATGTTTATGAGGCCAGTATGAGCCAGAGACAGGACACTACACTAGTAGGGAGTGTAGGGAAGTGAGGACCATAAAACTGCGTCACTAGGTGATAGTTATAGTGCCGGGAAGTGCCTAAAACACACTCTAAATGCAGAATTCTGCACTTAATAACAAAAATTCAGCATTTAATTATGCTAGTAATGTGCAAAAACTTGACAAAATGGTCCTAAATACTTTCCAAAGTGTCAGGAATTAATTGTGACACAAAAAGTATTATAAAAGACACATTACGGATTAATTAAGCACATTAACGGAACAACACCCAACCGAACAACCGGACATTACCCGGAACACAAAAATATTGTCAAACACATTGTTTTTATTTTTCTGAGCTAGTTAGGGTCCCCGAACACCCTAACACACTATATATTATATAACACACCATAACACACTAACTATATCACTTGACATCTAACTAGATTAGTAACCACCCATTGAAACCTAACCCTATACCCCCCCCCCCCCTTGGAGACGGTCACCATGGGTGTCCCCACCCATGGATTTGCTCAATATAATATTAGATTATGTTGGGGATTTAGAAGCATATTGCACAAAGGTTAAAGGGGTAAGAATAGTTAATAAAAAGGCACTAGGGTCATAACCTTTCATTCTCAACTCAACATCTAACAAACACACTCCTCTCTTCTCTCTTCTTGTTCGGCCGAGACCCACCACACCACCATCACCACCTTCAAGTTTCATTCCAAGCAATCTACATACTTCCAAGGGTGTTAGTGATCATACAAACAAGCTTGGTGTGTTCGGAAGCTCAAGGACCTCTCTCGTCTTCTTTTATCCACCACTTTTCTACACTTGAACTCCCCTAGCCTTGTGCTAGTGGTAAGAACTTAGATCCTTGCATTTTACATGTTGTTTAAGTGGTTAATGGTGTTTAAAGATCAAAATGATAAGAACTCTAAAGAACCATAAGCAAAGTCTTGAACATAAACTAACTTTGTGATAAAGTATGGTTAAGATGATGAAGAAATCATGATATTCTTGTGTTGTTATACATGTTGGTTATTGTTTACTCATGTAGTTGATATGGATCATCATATGATCTTGCTAGATCATGATTAAAAACATGATCTAGCAAGATGAGAAAGTTAGAAATGTGTAGGATGATGGAATCATCCACACATAAACTATGAACTTGAATAAATAAATGTTTTCTTGAAAAATAAAGATCAAATAAGGTTATAATCTTGTAGATCTAAAGATCCATGAGTGGTTTTCCAAAAGAACCAAGTGAAAAATATGAGTTTTGTTAAAACTTGGATCTTACATAAACTTAACACATTTTTAGTGGATAAACAAGTGTAGGAACACTTGTATAATAAGAAAATTTCGCAAAGAAATATTTTTAAAAAATATGACTAGAAGTTGTGAATATTCAAACTCGTTAAAAATGAAGTCTTTAAGGAACTAATCACATTTTTAAGGGTAACAAGACTTACAAGTATGCTAGTAAGTTACTACATGCTTTTATAAATTTCCAAGTTCATAAGTTTATAGTTTATGTTTGTTTTTGACTAGTTTGGTAAATAAAGATTGTATGTTGTTGATTGAGAATTGTTTGAATGAATTTTTTAAAAGAAAATGATATGCTAGTAAGCATGGACACCTCCATTTACAAAGGAAACTCTGGCGAAATTTTTCTAAAATTCCAACACTTAGAAAATATTTTTCTAAACAAGTGTTACAAGTATATTTTATAACTTGTGTTTCAAATATAAACTTCGCCATAAATTTTGTTACGAAATACAAAGTATCGGAGGTTGGTTTTCGCAAATAAAAATGGGTAAATATATATTTAGAATATATATTTTATACTGAGACACTTGTGTGATTATTTGTATATTTTGTGAACTAGTTATATTATTTTAGGGAAAAATAATATAACTTACAAAATACCATGGAAATTACAACTCCAAAATAATACCAAAAATTGCAAGGAATAAAATATTTAAGTTACACACGTAATATTGTGAAACCGAACAAGAAAACGTAACTTATGAAAATATTCCGGGATATACCATTACACTATATTTTTGGTAAATATTATTTTGGGAATGAAAGAAGTGAAAATATGATTTCGTAAATATTACCAAGTATATCATATTTTTTTACAACGAGAAAATATATTATTTTTGGGAGATAAAAATATATTTTCCTAGTATATTTAGAAGATATATAATTTTTTAGAAAAATATATATATTCTGGGACAATACATGATCGAACAAAATAAGTTTATATATATTTAAGTGAGACTTGAAATATATGGTTTTGGAAATATATATTGGGAATATATTAACATATTTTTATTTGGAACAATACACCGAAATACGACGCCATTACTTGGCAAGATATACAAATACAAATACATGTATGAGATACCCCCCATCCTTGGGAAGGAAAATACGAAGTTAAAATACTTGAGAAGTAGGAATATGAAATATTGTTTGGCAATTAACCCAAACATTAACTAATGATTATAACTTGGAATAATTTTGGGAACACAAGAAATGTAACTCAAAAACCTTCATACTAAGCAAAGGCACGGCCCGTTCGTCTAATAGACGTTAGTACACTGTAGGTAGTCGTGTTGGCTGAGGAGACTTGGGTTACACATACTGAAGACGCAATACAGTGAGTTCATGTCCCCCTTTTCTCTTAACTGTTTTCAGTTTTATACTTCGGGGGTGAAATACATGTTACAATTATTACAGACAATTTTATACATGGTATGGTTAGCTTAAGGAGGGTTTACTACAAGATCATGTGAATGGGTAGGGCGATTAAGGCCATCAATCCTCGTTGTAGGACCGAGGGGCATGAGTGATAGATCTATTTGGGTGTAGCGAGCCCCACCCTTGAGTCCGCTGAGTGGACCACGTGGTGACTATGTCTTACAGCCGAAGCCCGGTAACAAATCTGCTAGGTTTGAGTCTTCCTGCATCACTTCACACATACCATTGGCTTTGCAACCCAGTGGTGATCTCTTTTTTTTTCCTTATTGCTACATACCAGGGACTTACATACATACTTACAACATTTTCAAAGGTTTAAACATACACACAAACGAACACATGAACTCGCTCAACTTTTGTTGATGTTTTTCAAACTACATGTATTTCAGGGATTTTGTAAAGTGGATATGGCGGTCGTTGGAAGTTTTTATGCTGCGTTAAGAATAAAGATGTCATCCATGGTCTTTGAGTTTGGTTAGTGTGTCTTATTCCTGGACGAGACACGTCTTCCAAACCTTGGTGTTATTCAATATCTTTTGGCAAGTCTTTATGAACTCATAAGCAATTTGTACGATTTGTAAAACTTGAATTTTAAGTCTACGTTTTAAAACAATGTTGTTATGTTTTGAACTTATTAATGGATGGAAAACTTATGGTTTTATCATATAGTTGATGTTATGATTGAATGCAATGATATTAAGAAAGTCACACCATAATCACGCTTCCGCAAAAGTCAGGGTGTGATAATTAATCCCTCCAATCCCACCTATTCCTCCTGATTTAGGCACACAATCATCTAATCGTCCACCCGGTATCCTTGATTCCCACTCTCCTGAAGTTGCGGCGCTACAAAATCCCCAAAGTGAGGCTGTGTTTGTGAAAGAGCTCCACCCTATGGTTGAGTTGAACCTTCCCAGCCTTGATTCCAGTGGTAATCTAGCCTATACCATCTTAAAATCCAACGAACTGAAGAAAGGAACTATGAAATCCACAGCCTCCACCCTTGGGGATGTTCGTAATTCAACTAATGGCATGGGATCTCAATTTTGTAGAAGTTCGCCCCACAAAGGAACGTCTGAGATGCACCTGGCTACTACAACTCTTGAAGCGGCACCCACATCCTCAGATTCAGGTACAAATCATGAGTCTAGGGTCATAGCTACTGGAAATTGTAACGTGACCAAGCCCAAATCTATTTCTCCAAAAAAAAAAATGTGAAATTTCATAGAGGTAAAAGGATCAATTTCAAGTTCTGGGGATCCAGAATTGGACCGTGCTGCAAACATTGCTCATGATGCGAAACTCCAGCAGGAAGCAGATAAAGCCAGAGGTAGAATACATAAAGAGGGTTTTATAAGAATATCAACCAAAATTATGAATATACCCTCACATGTTATGCATGTGAGGGAATATAACTGATGAAATTAACTTAGTTAGTTGTAAAGGATTGAACCAACAACAAAAATAAACTTGGATGTTTTTAGCAAGTTTTAAACATAAAGGCTAGAACCTGCAAGTTTGAGGAAATATAAAGGACGTTTTGTGTAATTTACTTGACAACTAGATTTATGTCCTCTTTTGTCACATGTACATGTTGTACGTTCTCATGCCTAGTTATCTTGCAGTTATTAGCATGATGACTAACATGGTAACAATTTTAACATGTTCCTTGGAACAATTGGGGCTCCTTTTTCACAAACCCATTCCTTAGACCTAGTTACACCACATTTCCTTTGGTCTTCACACCCTTATTTTATTGCTATAGTAAGATTAACTGTAATCCACAACATTTTCCTTTACCAGTGTGTGCATAAGGCTTCCCTTATCCGGCCCACATGGTTTCTTCAATTCGTAAACAAACCACAAGTTCTTCCACAATCATTTCCTTTAGTTTTTTTAAGGGGGCGTTTGGTTTGTAGGAATTCAATGGAATTTAAGGGAATTGGAATCTGAATTCCATCTCTTAATTTGTTTGGGTCCCAGAATTCGATGGAATTGGAATCTCAATTCTAATCTTCATGTGTTTGGTTGACAATGGAATTGGAATTGGAATTAGACATAAATTCCTTAAAATTCCTTTAACTAAAGGAATTCAAAATCCTTCCTATATGTGAAGGAATTAAAGTAAATTCATTGGAATCTTCGACCCGAATGGTTTCGACATGCACCGTTTCGACCCGTACCGTTTCGATCCTCACCGTTTCGACCTGTGCCGGTTTCGAACCGAACAGTTTCGACCCGTACCGTTTCAAATCGAACCGTTTCGACACGAACCGATTCGACGCGAACCGTTTTGAATCAAACCGTTTCGCGGTACCGTTTCGTCGCGAACGGTTTCGACCCGTACTGTTTCGACCCGAACCGAGGGTTGTGGGTGACGGGGTGATGGATTCCATTCATTTGACAACCAAACACAACAAAAATGGAATTAAGATTCGAATTCCAACAATTTCCAATTCCAATTGGAATGTTTAAATTCTAAATCCAATTCCCTCAAATTCTAATTCCTATGCAAATTCCAATTCCAATTTCAAAACATTCTGCGAACCAAACGCCCCCTAAAAAGATAATTATTAATTTCTATTAAAACGATAGGCCAGTTTGTTATTAAGAGTGAACTTAAATAAATCAAGTCTATATGGAGTGGGTGTAGAAGAGGAAGAAATAGAAAATATGGCTAATAGATTAAAGTGCAGGAAAGGAAGCATGTCGTTCGGTTTTCTTGGTTTGACATTGCTGCAAATATGAAAAGAATAAAATTTTGGAAACCTGTGGTGGACAAGTTTAACACAAAGCTATCGTCTTGGAAGGCTAAATGTCTATCTTTCGCCGGAAGAATGATCTTAGCAAAAGCGGTAACGGGAGCTCTACCGAATTATTACTTCTCGATGTACTTAGCACGAAAGAAAGTTATACAAACGTTAGATGCAATACGGAGGGACTTTGTTTGGGGTAGAAAAGATGGAAAGAACAAGATTCGTTGGATTGCATGGAATAAAATGGTAAGACCAAAGAAGTGTGGTGGATTCGGAGTAGGAAATCTGAGAAGTGCAAACCTAGCTTTATTGGTAAAGTGGGGATCGAAATATAAGATGAACTCGGAAGCTTTATGGGCGAAGGTTATCAAGGCAATACATGAAAACAAAAGGTGCAAAAAATACATACCAGTTGATAATAGAATCACAGGAATTTGGAAAGATATTGTGGCTTCATATAAAGAACTCGATTGTAAAGGCATAAAGCTGAAAGAAAAATTGGCTGTAAAATTGGGAAATGGAACAAAGGTGAAGTTTTGGCTGGACAATTGGGCCGGAGGGATGCCGTTTGCGAATAGATATCCAGACTTATTCAAGATTGCGAAGAATAAAAAAGCCAGCGTGGCGGAACTTGCTATCAGACTTGACAATGAAACTCAGTGGAACATTGGCTGGTTTCGGCCTCCAAATAGCGATGATGCGTGGGCTCAATGGACATGTATGTTGTACGAATTAAATAGAGCAGGTTTTAACAATGGGGAAGATCGTTGGGGCTGGATGACCGATAAGTGGGAAGAATTCTCAGTGGCGATAATAAAGGAACAAATCATAAAGCATACGGCAAGTGAACAAGGGGAACGATGGAAACATTGGAACAGATGGGTACCAGCTAAGGTTAATTACTTCACTTGGAGGACGGGCATAGGAAGAATTCCGGTAAAGAGTGAGCTGGGGAAAAGAGGTATTATGCTGAACAATGATATGTGTTCGAGATGTGGTTCAGCGGATGAATCGGTCAAGCACTTGATCAGCGAGTGTACGATGTCGAAAACAGTATGGTGGAACATCCTGGCGTGGATGAAATTACCCACTTCAGCAGATGTTGATTCAACCGAAAAGATCATGTGTTACACAAGTGGTTTAGCAGGCTTACACAGATGGAAGAACACTGTGAAGTTGGTTTTCCAAGAAACTATATGGAACTTGTGGAAAGCAAGAAATGAATGGGAGTTCAAAGGAATCGCACGATCTGGTAATAATATTATTGAAGATATTAAAGCTGATACGTTCTTATGGTTAAAGTGCAGGTCAAAGTTCAAGGATCTAGTGTGGGAGAGGTGGGTGGATTTTAATATAAGAGACATAGTAATATAAAAGGTTGTAATTGGGGACGGGGGATGTAACAACTCTCATCAAAAGTCATAATTATTAAATTAATTAGTCCAAAAGGAAACCCTAATTGAGACACCCAAGTGATTCTGAACAAACCCTAAAATTTTCATAATTTTCAGAATCAGGATTAGGGCCCCTAAAACTCAGGGGGGGTAATACCCTAAGTAACGATTATCCAAATTGTGAGCTGTAGAAACCGAAATTTCGAAAACTGTTAACTCAGCTAAGCTAGTCCCAACCGTGGCAACCTAGGCCTAAAAGTAGGTCTTACGCGGGCCGCGTAAGGATAAGCTTAAAACTCACGCGGGCCGCGTAAGGGTCAAATTTCACCTATAAATAGTGGACAGTGGGACTTGAATTCTGGAAGAACAACGACGTAAAAATTCACAATATTCACTGAGATACGAACTGTATACTCTAAATCCACACACTGATCTCGAAATTCTGCCGCAAAACAGGGTATTAGCACAATCGCTACTACGATTCATTTTCCGATGATCAATATATCCAATGGATGTTTAAGTGCTGCCCACATTAGGGTTATACTTTATCGTTCGTCGTTAATTCGACGGATCATTGTTAATTCGATGGATGAAGTATTGCACTTTGTCATTTGTTGTGAGAATTTGATCTCGTGAGTTATCGTAAATGCTAGATTGATTACTAACCTAGTTTTGTGTGCATTGTTATTTAAATTAGGTTAACAAGGCTAATTCATAAGACTAGATTCTGTCCGTATTAAATCAGCAAAGTGAGTCATTCTCTTTTTATCAAATTTGTTTATAAAAGCATGTTTATTTTCAAAGTTATAATTACGGGGATTAAGTCTTTGTAATCACCAAGTTACAGCCGGTATGTGGGGTTTTGTATACATTACTTGATAATCGTCACCATTGGGGCAGCCAATGGGGGATATGACCATAGTCACAGATCCGGTCGAGTGACAAATACCGTGGGTAATTGGTTTGATATCAGAAACATTGTAATCGCTCTTAATACTGTAAATTATAACAAATGCGTCGTTTTTAGAATGATTCACTCAGTATTTTTCGCTGACAAAACCTTTTTCAAACATGTTTCAGGTGATCTGTTGTAATTCAGGAAAAGTGCTGAGGAGCATTTCAAGCTTAAGATAGTGGCTCATTATAAAATAACGAAATAAGTTTTGTAATATCACGATTTCGTAGTAAAAAAAAAACATAATATTGTAAATTATAAGGGTTTTATCCCGAATTGTGAAATAAAATAAATCGGGAAAATTTTAGCTTTAAACGATCCTGTTAAATAAACTTCCGCTGTTAAACTCAAATAAATAAATACCACGGGATTTCTGTCCCGCGGCTCCTGAGACGGGTCAAACCGGGTCGGGGGCCGTGACAGAAAAAGGTGGTATCAGAGCCACTGGGTTAAGCTAATTAAGTATTTAGAAATACTTAATTTTTTCCTGATTACTATTATGTGATTATGTGTGTTATTAACTGATTATTTGTTAGTTACAGTATGGGTAAGCAAAAGCTGTCAAGCATCTATCTTAAATTAGATAGATCATTCCATGAGAAGGGAAGTTCATCCCGAACCAAATCCTCGAATCAGGCTGAAATTCCTGAAGAAGGAATATTTGTGCGAAAGGCACAATACGAGGAATCACTTTCTCCTAGAAAGAGGGAGATGATTATTAAGAAAAGTAAAGAGAAAATCCGAGAAAAGAAGATTAAACGGGAAACCCAGGAATTAATTGATAAATCACCTTGGGAAGATAAGCTAGATGAAAAATGGGCAAATTTATATATGCTAGCCACAGTAGCAGAAAATATAAATATTTAAATATTTTAAAGTTTAGCACCTTACCCTTACAAATCTAGAAACCCTGTGCAATAAATAAAATTTCAAAACCTAAGTGTGTTTTTCAGTTATCTTTGTAATAAATTAGTACATAGTATGTAATAAATTAAAAGGTTAATTATGAATTTTAACTTAGTATTTTATGCATTTTGCATATATGCTACATCAGCATGAGTGAGATATCTGAAGCCTTTCAGAACCTTAATCTTTACCCAGTGAATATCGAAGTTTCCAAATAATATACTGGATACTTTCCCGATGTAGAACAACCGGTAGAATTCAAGGTTCCACCTGTGAACAAGCCAAAACGAAAGAAAAGAAAGAATTACGTGTGGGGAAGTCGTATACGTAAGAAAAAGCCAGTTACAAAACTTCCCAAAATAAACAATCCTTTGAAAAAGGGAAAAGAAATTATAACCGGAGAGAGTTCTAAACAACAGGAAATGGAAACTGAAGACAAGGAAGAGGTTAAGGAAATAGGAATTCAGATGGAGGAAGGTACTAAAGAAATAGTAATGGAAGTTGGGCAAAGCTCTAGACCAACTCAGATAGAAATCGGAGAAAGCTCCAATCCAAACCAGGAAAGAACTTTTCAAGATGAGATAGATTTCCTATTGGCAAGCTGTGAAACTATTCAGCCTGTCAATAATAATAATAATAATAATAATAATAATAATAATAATAATAATAATAATAATAATATTTTTACTTATTCTCTTGAAAACCAACTCCCAATGAATTGGGAACCAGCAATTCCAGACCCAATAATTCATTCCCAACCCATAGGAATGGACGAATGGTGGACGAACGATTGGCAATTTCAAAATATTGTCAACGATCCTTATTCCTTTCTTCCACAATTCGATCCAGAACCCCTACCTAATCCACACATGAGTAATGAAAACATGGCTGAACTTCGCCACTTTGGTGAAGAGTTGTTTGATGCTGGAACTAGAATCAGGGAAATAGGGGGACAAATTGCCTGGAAGTACGATGAGAGAGAACTGCGTTTTTAGAACGGCAAGTGACGAGAGATAGTAGGATGGTAAAACGGTGTTTGTATAATAGTAATAGTAAAGTTAGTCTGTAAATAACAAATAAAACTCTGTAAGATATTTGCGAGTAATGATGCATACTATACTAAATATAAAATGAAATCGAGAAATCGATTGTTTTGACTATATCTGTATTGTAAAATTTTCTGATTGTTTGTATATAATTGTTATTTATCAGATACTAATAAAATTTATATATATACATTATCAGATGGAAAACAGTGGTAATGAACCTATAAATGAAGTTAATCAGTCTGAACAACATTCAAGAGATCAATATATGACTCGGCAAGATATCGAAAACATTGTTGCTCAAGGGATAGCCAATGCTATTCCAGCATTCGTTGCTGCTATAAAGAATCCGATCGAACCGCAACAAATTGTCCCTAGTAAACAGATTACTGAAGATAACTTCAGTAATAGTGTAAATGGAGGCAATAATCATGTTAATCATAATAGGGAACCACATCAAGCTCCATTACCCAAGAAAATGAAAACTGCAACGCCTGGTTGCACTTTCAAAGAATTCCTTGCTTGTAAACCCCCTGAATTTGCAGGCAATGAAGGAGCAACTGCATCACTGCGTTGGTTAGAAAAAACCGAAGCAGTCATTGCAATAAGTAAATGTGGTAAAGATGATCAGGTCATGTACGCCTCAAATCTTTTCAAAGAAGGAGCACTCGAATGGTGGAACACTGTGTTACAATCAAAAGGAAGAGTAATAGCTTATGCTATGACTTGGGAAGAATTTAAGGGTTTGGTAGAAAGAAAATTATGTCCCGAGTATGAAAAGGAACAGATGGCAAATAAGTTTCTAAATCATCGGATGATGGGTATGGATTGTCGGGGTTATACCTCGACATTCTTTGAATATGCTAGAGTGGTACCAACACTGGCTTCGCCAGAACCGGTACTCATTTCTCGCTATATTTGGGGGCTAATTAGCGAAATCCGCAATATTGTTAAAGCGAGACCTCGCACTATTGATGATGCGGTAGAATTAGCCAATACTCTAACCGATGAACTGGTGCGCACAAGAGATGAAGATAGGAAAAAGGAACTAGCTCAGAAAATTACTCAAGGATTTCGTGTGGGTAATAATAACAGCTTCAAGAGAAAAGGAACAGGGCAATCTCCAGCTCCGTCATTTTGCAGGAAATGCAAAAAGAAACATTATGGAAGATGCGATATCACTTGCAATTTTTGCAAAACTGTAGGACATCGTGAAGAAAATTGCAAAAAGAAGACTGTAATTTGTTTTAACTGTGGAGAAGCGGGGCATTATAAAACAGAATGTCCTAAATTGATCAAACCAGTAGATAACAAACCCAAGACGACCGCAGGAACTACTAAGAAGAATGCCAGGGCATTTCAGCTGACCACTCAAGAAGCAGAACTCATTCCGGATGTGATAGCGGGTACGTTCTTAGTTCACAACGTGTACGCAAAAGTATTATTTGACTCTGGTGCAAACCAAAGTTTTATAAATACTTCATTCTGCCAAGCTCTTAGTTTACCTTTAATCAATATTAGGCAGATTTTTACAGTTGAAACAGCATACGGAAATTCAGTTAAAATAGATAAAGTTTTGCAAGAAGGAAACATAGAACTTTTAGGACATAAATTCTATGCAAAACTATTACCAATGAATTTAGCTGAATTTGATGTTGTATTAGGGATGGATTGGTTAGTAGCCAACCATGCTAGAATCCTTTGTGATCAGAATTCCATAGAAATTCAATCACCTACCGGAGAAGTGATTAGGATTACAGGAGATAAACCACGTAAGCCCATGAAGTTCATATCAGTAATGAAAGTTGCTAATTATGAACGAAAACAAGGAATAGTGTATATGATTTCGGTAATCATTAGCACTAAGGGTAAAGATCTTAAGGAAATACCAGTAGTCTCAGAATATCCTGATGTATTTCCAGAAGATTTACCGGGATTACCTCCAGACAGGGAAGTAGAATTTAGGATTCATCTAATTCCAGGAACTACACCGATAGCCAAGGCACCTTATCGGTTAGCACCCACAGAAATGTTAGAACTGAAAAAGCAACTAGATGAATTACTAAGTAAAGGATTCATACAACCTAGCTCATCCCCTTGGGGAGCGCCAGTGTTGTTTGTCAAGAAAAAGGATGGTTCAATGAGAATGTGTATCGATTATAGGGAATTGAATAAGGTTACAATTAAGAATCGATATCCATTACCTAGGATTGATGATCTTTTTGATCAACTTCAGGGGGCTAGATATTTTTCTAAGATAGATTTACGCTCTGGATATCATCAATTGAAGGTACAAGAAGAAGACATACCTAAAACTGCTTTCAGAACTAGGTATGGTCATTACGAGTTTACAGTCATGCCCTTCGGATTAACAAATGCACATGCAGCATTTATGGACATGATGAATAGGATCTGTAAACCGTACTTGGATAAATTTGTAATTGTCTTCATAGACGATATACTTATTTATTCCAAAAGTCAGACAGAGCATTGTGAACATCTTCATGCACTCTTAACTTTGTTAAGAAAAGAAAAGTTGTACGCCAAATTCTCGAAATGTGAATTTTGGTTACAAGAAGTGCAATTCTTAGGACACATGGTGAATCACGAAGGTATTCACGTAGATCCTGCTAAGATACAGGCAATTACCAAATGGAAGGTTCCACAAACAGCAATGGAAATTAGAAGTTTTATAGGTTTAGCTGGGTATTATAGACGGTTTATTAAGGATTTTTCCAAGTTAGTTGTACCATTAACTAAGCTAACCTGTAAAGCTACTAAGTTTGAATGGGGACCCAAACAAGAAGAAGCTTTTAGAATTTTGAAACAGAAACTAACCCATGCTCCAATCTTAGCCTTACCAGAAGGAACTGAAGATTTTGAAGTATATTGTGATGCTTCAAAATTAGGATTTGGATGTGTGCTTATGCAACGCAAGAAAGTAATTGCGTACGCATCAAGGCAATTGAAAAAGCACGAAGAAAACTATACGACTCATGATTTAGAATTAGGAGCCGTAATTTTTGCCCTTAAGATTTGGAGACATTATCTTTACGGAAGTAAATTTACTGTCTACACAGACCACAAAAGTTTAAGATACATATTTGGGCAAAAAGAGTTAAACATGAGGCAAAGGAGATGGATGGAAATCCTAAGTGACTACGACTGTGATATTCAGTATCATGAAGGAAAGGCGAATGTAGTTGCAGATGCCTTAAGTCGTAAGTATTATGAAAAACAACGACGAGTTCGTGCTCTCAGATTAAATCTACAAATAGATTTAATGGAACAATTGAAGAATGTTCAAACTACAGCAATCAAGGATGATGCTGAAGGAATGAAAGGACGAATCAAGGAATTAGAACAAGGAGTAGATGGGATTTGGAGATTCCACAAAAGTAGAATTTGGGTACCTAAGCAGGGAGACTTAAGACCTAAAATTTTAGAAGAAGCTCATAAATCTAGGTATACTATTCATCCAGGAAACAATAAAATGTACCAAGATTTAAGAAAGAACTTTTGGTGGATAGGAATGAAAAAGGATATAGCGCGATATGTTTCTAAATGTCTTACTTGTTCACAAGTTAAGGCAGAACATCAGAAACCTTCAGGACTACTACAACATTTAGAGATGCCAGTGTGGAAATGGGAACTTATAACAATGGATTTTGTTACTAAGTTACCCAAAACCAGAAAAGGTAATGATGCGATTTGGGTAATTGTGGATCGATTAACCAAATCTGCTCACTTTCTACCTATGAAAGAAACCTTTAGCATGGAAAGACTGGTTAAATTGTATGTAGATGAAGTTGTATCCTTACATGGAGTTCCACTCTCCATTGTTTCGGATAGAGATAGTCGATTCACTTCCCATTTCTGGAAAAGTTTCCAGCAAGCTATGGGAACTCGATTAAATTTAAGCACTGCATATCATCCCCAAACAGACGGACAAAGTGAAAGGACGATCCAAACTCTAGAAGACATGCTCCGAGCATGTGTAATAGATTTTGGTGGAAGTTGGGATGATCATTTACCATTAATTGAATTCTCCTATAACAATAGTTATCACTCAAGCATTGATACTGCTCCATTTGAAGCATTATATGGAAGAAAGTGCAGAACTCCAGTTTGTTGGGCAGAAATAAGAGAAAGTCAATTGTCAGGTCCGGAGATTGTGCAAGAAACAACTGATAAGATTACTCAAATCAAAGAAAGGCTGAAGACGGCTCGAGATCGCCAGAAGAGTTATGCAGACAATAGAAGCAAGCTGTTAGAATTCCAAGTTGGAGACAAGGTACTATTGAAAGTTTCTCCTTGGAAAGGAGTTGTTAGATTCGGTAAGAAAGGAAAGCTAAGTCCAAGATACGTAGGACCATTTCCAGTGATCCAACGTATAGGACCAGTAGCTTATCGTTTACAATTACCAGAAGAATTATCTGGAGTACATAATGTATTTCATGTATCCAATCTCAAGAAATGCTTATCAGATGAATCACTGGTAGTACCTCTTCGAGATATAGAGGTAAACGAAAAGTTGAAATTCGTTGAGAGACCTCTTCAAATTGAGGATCGAAAGATCAAGTTTCTTAAGCACAAACGACTAGTTCTAGTCAAAGTCAGATGGGATTCAAAGAGAGGAGCTGAGTACACTTGGGAGCTGGAATCAGAAATGAAGAAAAAGTATCCTCAATTATTCCAATAAATCTCGAGGACGAGATTTTATTAAGGTGGGGAGAATGTAACAACTCTCATCAAAAGTCATAATTATTAAATTAATTAGTCCAAAAGGAAACCCTAATTGAGACACCCAAGTGATTCTGAACAAACCCTAAAATTTTCATAATTTTCAGAATCAGGATTAGGGCCCCTAAAACTCAGGGGGGGTAATACCCTAAGTAACGATTATCCAAATTGTGAGCTGTAGAAACCAAAATTTCGAAAACTGTTAACTCAGCTAAGCTAGTCCCAACCGTGGCAACCTAGGCCTAAAAGTAGGTCTTACGCGGGCCGCGTAAGGATAAGCTTAAAACTCACGCGGGCCGCGTAAGGGTCAAATTTCACCTATAAATAGTGGACAGTGGGACTTGAATTCTGGAAGAACAACGACGTAAAAATTCGCAATATTCACTGAGATACGAACAGTATACTCTAAATCCACACACTGATCTCGAAATTCTGCCGCAAAACAGGGTATTAGCACAATCGCTACTACGATTCATTTTCCGATGATCAATATATCCAATGGATGTTTAAGTGCCGCCCACATTAGGGTTATACTTTATCGTTCGTCGTTAATTCGACAGATCATTGTTAATTCGATGGATGAAGTATTGCACTTTGTCATTTGTTGTGAGAATTTGATCTCGTGAGTTATCGTAAATGCTAGATTGATTACTAACCTAGTTTTGTGTGCATTGTTATTTAAATTAGGTTAACAAGGCTAATTCATAAGACTAGATTCTATCCGTATTAAATCAGCAAAGTGAGTCATTCTCTTTTTATCAAATTTGTTTATAAAAGCATGTTTATTTTCAAAGTTATAATTACGGGGATTAAGTCTTTGTAATCACCAAGTTACAGCCGGTATGTGGGGTTTTGTATACATTACTTGATAATCGTCACCATTGGGGCAGCCAATGGGGGATATGACCATAGTCACAGATCCGGTCGAGTGACAAATACCGTGGGTAATTGGTTTGATATCAGAAACATTGTAATCGCTCTTAATACTGTAAATTATAACAAATGCGTCGTTTTTAGAATGATTCACTCAGTATTTTTCGCTGACAAAACCTTTTTCAAACATGTTTCAGGTGATCTGTTGTAATTCAGGAAAAGTGCTGAGGAGCATTTCAAGCTTAAGATAGTGGCTCATTATAAAATAACGAAATAAGTTTTGTAATATCACGATTTCGTAGTAAAAAAAAACATAATATTGTAAATTATAAGGGTTTTATCCCGAATTGTGAAATAAAATAAATCGGGAAAATTTTAGCTTTAAACGATCCTGTTAAATAAAATTCCGCTGTTAAACTCAAATAAATAAATACCACGGGATTTCTGTCCCGCGGCTCCTGAGACGGGTCAAACCGGGTCGGGGGCCGTGACAGGGGATGTACGTTGCTTTTGTTTTATTTTATGTATTGTAATCTTTCGGGTTTTACAGCATATGTTGGCCCTATTCTATAATCATAGAATTTTACTGTTAAAAAAAATTAAACCGAGAGGCAACTTTTCAATTATTTTTGCAAATTGACAGTCTTACAAGGGTCATCCCATCAGCATGAATGTTTGGAGATTTTGAACTTGGTTGATTACGATCTTCGAATCAATCATCCTATAGTCAAAGAAGCGAGCTAACACCAATTTCAAGCTCTTGTCATCCTTCGTTTTTGTACTTACTAGATTCGACGTTTACAACGTCTGAAAAATGATCCGAAGACTTTTCTGGTTTCTTAACATAGTTAACAATGGTTTAATAACCATAAATACAAAGATATACACCAATTTAAATCCGAAGACTTTATTGGGCTTGGGAAAAGAAATAGGGATAATAGAAGTCCCCCGTCATCCGGGTCTATGCAGGGCCCTCCAGCTAAAAGTTTTTACCAGGATCCTTATCCTGGTGATTTTACTTTTGATCTAAACAGGCCATCATCGGTCTCTGGTCCGCTCATTGGTGAGCCGGTGGGTGTAATTAACAATCCTCAACTGCTGTCGGATCAGGAAGCTGGTAGGAGTAATGAATCGGCGACACTGATCCCAAATTTAAATTCTGGGCTCTCCCCAGATCCCGGCGAGTTAATTCCGGTCAATCATCATGTTGATTCTGAAGTCCTTGCAACTGCTGAGGTTGGTGCTAAAGTGGGCATCGACCTACAAGGGTTTGAAGCAGCGACTAGAGATGTTATTCTTGGTGAAGGTGAGTTCAATGGTGTACAATGAATTTGCTATCAGTTAATTTAAGGGGGGTACGGGATTCCCGTAAAGTTGATTGGGTTAGGGGTATTAAGACATCTTATGGTGTGCATTTTTTGGCGATTCAAGAAACAAAATTGAGGGCAGAATCTAATTTCTTGTTTAATGGGTTCTGGGGGCGTTCGGCGTATTGTTTGGAGGTGATAAATGCGGAGGGTAGATCCGGGGGACTTGCCTGTCTCTGGAACCCGGGTATATTTTCTTGTGAAAATGTCATTAGAGATCGCTACTTTTTAGTGTTGTCCGGGTCTTTGATCCAGTTGGGTATTCGGATTAATTTGGTGAACGTATATGCATCTAATGATGCTTCTGTCAGAAGAAATTTATGGGCCAGGTTACTGGATATAAAGAATTCCGTTAAGGGTTTGTGGGTTTTCATGGGCGATTTCAATGAAGTTAGAGAGGAATCGGAGAGGTTTAACTCTGAATTCATAGCGTCGAACGCAGAGGCGTTTAATCAGTTCATATTAGCGGTTGGCCTCAGTGAATTCAATATGGGGGGAGGTAAATTTACGTACATTTCTGACAGGGGGGATAAGTTGAGTAAGCTGGATCGCTTCCTTGTTTGTCTTGGTTTTATGGAGCGATGGCCGACGACGTCGGTTCTGGCCCTTAATCGGGATGTTTCGGACCATCGGCCGATTCTATTGTCCACTGTCCCATCAGATTTTGGCCACATACCTTTCCGGTGTTTTAAATCTTGGATGGAGTTACCGGGTTTTGTGGATCTGGTAAAACATTTATGCCATAGTTTTGTTTTTAATAGTCCTGCGGATATGGCACTATCGGTGAAGTTGAGATGGCTGAAAAATAATATCAAGGCCTGGTTAAAAGATGAACGGGAAAAATCTGAAGGCGTATATTTGGATAAAAAACCGTATTCGTATTCTCGAAGGGATGGCTGAGGAGAGAGCCTTGGAGGAAAGGGAATTGGCCGAAAGAGCCGAATGTATCAATATTGTGTTGGAAGCGGACCGTAAAAAACTCTTGGCTGCCAAACAAAAATCACGGGCTAGGTGGGCCATTGATGGTGACGAGAATACTGCATTTTTTCATAACCTCATTAATTCCAATATCAGTAATAATCGTATCAATGGTCTTTTGGTGAATGGAGTTTGGGTATCAAATCCGGTGGAGATTAAGGAAGACTTTTTGGAGTTCTTCTCGAAGCAGTTCGTCAAACCCATGGCCGCTCGGCCGAATATTATACGTCCTAATCTGGCTTCTCTCTCGATAGTTGACGCTGGTGCACTTGTTGAACCGTTTTCGGTAATCGAAATTAAAGAAGCGATTTGGGGATGTGTTGGTGATCGGGCCCCGGGCCCGGACGGTTTCAACTTCATGTTCATTAAAAAAAATTGGGATCTTTTTCAAGGGGATTTTATTAGATTATTCCAGGAGTTTTATTCGAATGGATCCATTAGTAGATGTTGTTCGTCCTCGTTCATTGCATTAATACCAAAATTAAAAGATCCTGTGTCTCCTTCTAATTTTAGGCCTATAAGCTTGATCGGTGTGATTAATAAAGCTATTTCTAAGGTTTTGGTGAACCGGCTAAGAAAAGTTATCGGAAAGTTAATCTCGGAGGAACAAACGGCATTTTTAGCTGGGAGGAATATTTCAGATGGCCCCTTGATACTTAATGAAACTATCGCGTGGATGAAAAAAGCAAAAAAAATCCGGAATGTTATTTAAGATCGATATTAACAAAGCGTATGACTCTCTAAATTGGAAGTTTTTGGATTCAATTATGGCCCAAATGAATTTCCCGGATCGTTGGAGAGGTTGGATTATGGCAACCCTTATTTCCTCTAGAGCATCGGTTTTGGTGAATGGTTCACCTACTATGGAGTTTGAGTGCTCGCGTGGATTGCGACAAGGAGACCCTTTATCTGTGACAACCCGCACTAAACCAGGTATCCGTACGACTTAATTAATGATTAATCAGTGCTTAATTACTGTGCTTGCTTGAACTAGCTGATGAACTGCTACTTGATATCTGATACATGTACTTACTTGCATCATACTTTACTTGCTGTCACTACATTATTTACATACTGAACCTTAGTGACAAACATGATGCACAAAAAGCACAGTAGCACTATAACGGATAACCTATTGAACATGCTGATAAAGCCAGCATCAGGCAAACACTGCCTCTAAGGCCTGTATGAGCCAGAAACGTTTTGCTACACTAGTAGTGAGTGTAGGGATATAAGGGTTATGGAACTGCGTCTCTAGGAATAAGTCACAATGACTGGATGTGCCTAAAACGTACTCTAAGTACAAAATTCAGCACTTTACATAACAATTCAGCTTTTAGCTAACTAATAAAGTGCCAAAACATGAGAAAAATATTACTAGACACTTTCCAAAGTGTCAGAATGAGTAGTGTCACTAAAAAGAGTAATAACGACACTTTAAAGCTTTAGTAACGCTTTAACGGATTACTATCCAACCAAACAACCGGACTATACCCGAAACATGAAAATATTGTTATTTTCATTATTTATCTTTTTCTGAGCCAGTTAGGGTCCCTGATTACCCTAACACCCGTTGTAACGCGTGACACACAACTAACCAAGTTAATCTCTAAACTTAACTTAGTTAACCTAACTAAGTAACCAACTAATGGTTGAAATCGAACCAAGGACCCCCCCCCCCCCTCTTGACCGAATTCGGTCCCCTAGGGGACACACTTGTACCATGGTGATTATTTTAATCACCTTTGCCTAATATCTAAGTGACACAAGAACCATTGGTTATTAGCACATGAGATTATCTATAAGATGCTAGCTTAACCCACATGATCATTCATCACACTCAACACACTTCACAACTCTCTCTCTTTATCTTTGGCTCTCGGCCGAACACACACATCCACAACCATCCATCCTTCGATTTTGATCTTCATATTCCATCATCATACAAGCATCAAGGGTCGTATACAAGGAGTCTTGGTGCAAGCGGAACGCGAAGGACCTCTCTACTTAGCTTTTATCCACCACATTTGCGCATAGATTCTTCCCTAGCCCCGAGCTAGAGGTATAATGCTTAAAACACCTTCTTGAACTAATCTAAAGTGGTTAAAAGGATTTTTATCGGTTAAAACTCGGAATCTTGCATTTTGAAGCATTAAAGTTTACTAAAAACACTAAAAATGGTGGTTAATAGCACATAAGTTGTGTAAATGATGTAGTATTCGAAATGTATGATTATTTAGGCCCGATCTATGATGTGGTAGCTCGGATCATCGTTTAACCCGGATTGGTAAGATCATGGATCTTAACATAAGCTTGTTTTGAATAATACAAGGGTTAAAAGGTGAAACTCTACCACACGCGAATCATGAACTTGTATAAAAGAGTTTTACTTGTGAAATTGTGTTTAAAACTAGCAGATCTACGCATCTGCAAGTGGTATTTTCAAAGAACCACGTATCAAAGAAATCATGTATTTTAAAAGATGGATTTTACACTAACACGCATGATTTTTATAAACCACAAGTGTGTAAACACTTGTGAAATGAAAAGATCCGAGAAAATAACGGTTTTTGTAAAAGATGACTGGAAGTTGTAAAGATGGATTTTCTCTAAAAACGAGGTTTTTACAAGATCAAATTACCTTATATAAAGATCTACTAAATTTAAGGGGATTTACACCACAGTTTTGGGAAAAACTGCAAGTTCATGTAAGTTTTGGCGATTTACACATATGTTGATTAGTTGTTGTGATGAAAGTTGTTCTGATCAAATAAAGAAAATTGTTGAGTTGATTTGTTAAAGAAGATGATACGCTTGAAAGCGTGGCCACCTCCAGTTACAGAGGAAACTCTGGCGAAATTTTTCTAAAAAAAAAAACCTAACACTTAGAACTATTTACACTACCAGTGTTAGAATTATTTTTGAAAGGTTTTCGAAATATAAATCTCGCCATGACTTTATTTACTAAATATTCGGAGGTGGGATTTTCACAAAATTTAACGTGATAAATATATATTTTTCACACACTGTTTATGATTATTTTGTGAAAATACATAGATATTATTTTTAGAGTAAAAATAATATTTACGAACGTTAACGATCCCAAAATAATACGAACGCTTTCACCATAAATATATAAGTTACACCGGTGATTATATTACCACTCGACTGTTAAACGTAACTTACGCCCTTACGGAAATATTTATGAACGCACATGTATTGAATCCCCCATCCTTGGGAAGGAAAATAATTACCAAGTATCTACAAAATGTAAACACGAAATAGTTGTCTAACTATTTCCCAAAAACTTAAACTATAAAGCTAAGGCACGGCCGTCCGTCTAATAGAATTAGCACCTGTAGGTCGTCGCACCGCTGCCTGATTTGGAGTACTTGGTAGAGACGCACCGACTGTGAGTTCATGTCCCCCTTTTTTCTTAACTGTTTTCAGTTTTCTAAACTGCGGGGGTGAAATACATGTTACTTTGATTACAAGTACTTTATGCATGGTATGGTTAGCGTAAGGAGGTTTACTACTTAGATCATGTGAGTGGGTAGGAGCAATATGAGGCCATTAGTCCTCATGTCGGGACCGAGGGACAGGAGCGGTAGATCTATCTGGGTGTAGCGAGCCCAGCCCCAGGCCAAACTAGAAACGGACCTTGGGGTGACTTTGTCCACATACTAATGCCGTGGCGAAATCTGCTAGGTTTGAGTCTCCCTATTTGCACTTCACATATATCAGTGGCCTTGCAAACCATTGGTGATCTCAATTCCCTTATTTGCTACATACCAAGACTATTTTTATACTCACAAAGGTTTACTTACTCACTTACACATGAACTCGCTCAACATTATTGTTGATTTTTCAACTTACATGTATTTCAGGAAACTAAAGATCTGGCGCGGTATGTTATGTTTTCCCGCTGCATAAGGGTTCCAAGGTCATCCCAGTTTAGGAAATGTGACTCTTTCCTGGACAAGTCACAAATCTTAAACTACGTTTATTTCATGTTGATGTTTATGTTATTCAAGACAATGTTTTATGTTATGAGGTTGTAAGTCCCTAAGACAATGTTGTGTTACTCTGGTTTTAAAACTTAATCAAATGGATGATCTTGCATGATTTTATTTCATATAGCTTTGTTATGGTTAAGCTATGGTATTAAGAAGTCACACCAAAATTAACCACGCTTCCGCAAAGCCAGGGTGTGACAGCTTGGTATCAGAGCTCTGATCATAGCGAACTATGATTCTTTCTCGAGTCTAGACTATGATCACTAGGGCTCTCACGAAAACATTTTACTGCATACCACTTAAGTCCAGATCCAAAACTTTTTACAAACAAATGTTGAGCACATTTTATTATTTATAGGTTCAGCCAGGAGGGCTGAGGCTCGGTCTGGAGGATCGAGGCTCGGTCTAGGTGACCGAGGTAGTTGAGCACGTTGATTTATTATAGGCTCAGCCTGGAGGGCTGAGGCTCGGTCTGGAGGATCGAGGCTCGGTCTAGGTGACCGAGGTAGTTGGCTAGTGAGGCTAGGAAGAGTAGGCTCAGTCATGAAGGCTGAGGCTCGGTCAAGGGGACCGAGGCTCGATCTAAGAGGTCGAGGTGGAGGATAGAGCAGTCTTAAAGACTGGGAGAAATTGGCTAGTGAGACTAGGAGAAATATGTGATACCTTACTTGGTGACTTATGTGATTATCTGATTGTGTGACTGATTATTTGAGCATATTTGTGTTTATGTTACAGACTCATGGATTCAGCTGGTACTGGCGTTTCGGACACCACTGGACCTATACCTATCGTATCTGATGACCTCACATCCTCCGAGCATGAGGTGTACACATCTGACTATACCAGTACTGACGAGGATGATTTCCAGCCTTTCGCATTACCCGATGGTGCTGATGAGCCTGCAGATGACCCTCCCGCTGAGTACCTACCTCTAGTAGAGATTCCGGCCCGTATACCCTTAGCCGTTTATCCAGCATATGATCTTCTTCTTGACGCCGAGGCTGATGGCGATATTGACCTGTTTGAGGATGAGCCCTTTGAGGAGGAGATCCAGGGCGAGGCCCTTCTTCCTGCAGACGATCTTCTGATGATCGCTGACGTTCCCGCTGAGGATTCGCCTGCACATTCTCCTGTCCCAGACTCCTTCGAGTCTGTGGCATCCGCACCTTCTCACACATTGAGCGCACAGCACTTTGCGCATGATTCTGATCCTGACCAGGCATCCTCTGTTGCGCCTATTCCCAGTTTTGCGTTTGACCATGATGACATAGAGGATTCTGATCCTATCTTTCCCCCGGGATACGACCCGGATCGTGATATCGAGTTTATACCTATGGATCAGCCCATGGAGGATCCAGCTGACCCAGTAGATCCTATCGACCCCGAGTTTGACTTCGAGATGGCTTTTGATGATCCCGAGCCTGTCGTCGCCCCTGAGCAGGCAGCCGCTCTAGACCCCATACTTGAGCATGACCCCGTACATGCTGGCATCCCTATTGAGCCTGTTATAGCAGACCCACCTGTTGATGATCTCCACGTGGATGTTCCTTTGTTAGAGGGCGATCATGTTGTTGTTGATCTTGTTGTTCCTCTACCTGTTGTCGATATACCTGTTGACCATCCTGTTGAGCACATTGCACCTGTTCACCCTTTTGTTGCTCCCCCACCTGATCCCATCCCACTAGAGCCCGAGCATGCACTGTTCGCGGCACACATGGATCCACCAGATGAGCATGCACAGCACGGTTGGATACCTGCTGATGAGGATGTTCCACCATTTCCTCCACAGATCCCTGACCCACGTCACATTGATACTTCCTTTTCAGTTCCTCAGTTTACACCTCCAGCACGAGCTGGAGAAGGTTCTTCGGCACACCCTTTTGGGCATGTACTGATGTCTATCCCTTTCATGCCCCAGATGTCATCTGTTCCACCCTCTGTTGCTCCATTTCATGTGGCACCTTTTGATCCCACCAGTGAGCCGTTTCTTTGGGCACCACACTCTGCTATGCCACCTACTGATCCCTACCATACTTTCCACATGGGGTATACTATCGAGGACATTTTGATGTCTTTTGTCGCCCAGCACGAGTCGCACACGCAGCGCATCCAGGAGCTTGAGAGAGCTCAGCTGCCACCATGCCAGTGCCATGGTCAGACACACACTCCTCTGCAGTCATTTCGACCCTTACCTCCAGATTATGCTGCCCGTCTCTTTACACTAGAGCAGCAGGTTGCTTCTATCATTCGTACCCAGCGAGCCATGGAGGAGGACTGGCTCCAGTTACGTCGTTTGTTTTACACCCACCTTCCCCCTCCTCCACCACCATCTGTATAGAGCTCATCAGTGCTGTTTGGGTAGACGAGGGTGAGAAGACGGCGATTGTTGGACTGCACAGCATTTTTGGAGACTACTTTATGATCCTGACTTTTGTTGACATGTATTTGACGTATTTGACACTGACATGATATAGTTTTTGGACAGGGGTGATGTAGCCCCTAGTTGATTGATGATTGTATGACACAGGGATGTACTAATACACTTACTATGTGGTCTCGATATATGGCAATCGCAGTATTCTCACCATATTTGATTCGCTTGATTGCTTATTTATATTTTTATGATATGGGATGTTGTGTGATTGGTATTTGTGATGTGTTGATAACATGAGATGTTATGTGCTATTACTATTACTATATACGTACGTTTTACTATGGCCTGACCAACGTAAACCATCTTTTAGAAGATGCCGCCGAGACGCGAGACACACATGCCTACTAATGAGGCAGAACTCCAGCAAATTATCGCTGCTGCCATTGCACAATACGCCGCCTCTCAAGGAGGGACTAGTGGAAGCAACTCTGGCAACACTGGCAACAATAATCCACCTCATGGTAATACTAAGTCATTTAGACATACCATGACCTAATTGGATATCTTTAGCAATGATGCTAATGCCAAACGTATGTTATAACGTATGTGCAGGATGCACCTACAAGCAGTTCTTAGACTGCAAGCCCGTAAACTTTGATGGCACAGGAGGCGCTGTCGCCTTTGTTCGTTGGGCTGAGAAAACCGAATCTGTTCTTCGCATGAGCAAGTGCGCGCTGGATCAGCAAGTCACCTATATCTCAGGGCTATTTCTAGATGGAGCCCTATCCTGGTGGAATCTACAAGTTCAGACACTAGGCGAAGCTGCTGCCTACGCGCTGACCTGGACCGAACTGAAGGAACTTATGCGCAAAAAGTACTGTTCCCGCGCAGAAATCCAGAGATTGGAAACCGAGTTCTGGCACTTGAAAATGGACGGCCCAAAGATCGCGGAATACGTTCAAAGGTTCCATGACTTATCGCATGTGGTACCTTACATGGTCACTCCTGAGTTCAAGAGAATTGAACGCTTCATTTGGGGACTAGCTCCTCAAATCATAAGCATGGTAACCTCATCCAAGCCTGCGACCATTACTGAAGCGATCGATTTGAGCGTGGCTCTCACAGAGGAGGCTATTCGCCTGAACAAGTTTGATGATGCCGAGCCTAAGAAGAAGGAGACTCACGTCGAGTCATCAGGAGGTAACAAACGGAAGTTCTCAAACTTCAAGCAGGGCGCCAGTGTGGCGGTTAAGAAAGGAGGATCAGGCACGCCAGCTCAGGTTACAGCTGGTAGTGGAAAGAAAGGAAAATGATATCAGGGCACCCAGCCCAAGTGTAATACCTGTCAACGCCATCATACTGGCCATTGTAGTGTGAAAGTATGCGAAGCGTGTGGAAAGCCGGGCCACTTGAAAGATTCTTGTTGGGCTAGTGCTGGCCAGGGAGGCTAGGGAGGATTTGGGAATAAGAATAATAATCGTGGTGGTAATCGCTCACAAGGAAACTATGGAGGAAACGGGAATCGAGGCAACTTTGCGAACCAAGCTGGCAATGCAAACCAAAACAACAACCAAGCTGGAAATGGAGGTAGAAACGGGCAAAGACTTGGATGCTATAACTGCGGTGATGTCGGGCATTTTAAGAAGAACTGCCCAGAGTTAAACCAAACCCGTGGAAGAGTGTTCCAAATCGAAGCAAGGGAAGCGCGCCAGGACCCCAATGTCGTTACTGGTACGTTCCCTGTAAATCAATGCTATGCATCCGTTTTGTTTGATACTGGTGCCGATTATAGCTTCGTGTCGTTAGAATTTAAGAATATGCTTGGGTTAGCCGCTAATAAGTTAGATATTCCCTACTCAATCGAATTGGCCAATGGGAAGTTAGTAGAAGCCAATGAAGTTATCAGAGGTTGTGTGATCGAATTAGGAGAGCGTGAGTTTGCTTTAGATCTACTACCAGTCCGGTTGGGAAGCTTCGACGTCGTGGTAGGAATGGATTGGTTATCAGGCAACAAGGCAGAGATAGTTTGTCATGAAAAGATTGTTCGTATCCCAACCGAAGATGGCGAGACAATTGTGGTTCACGGAGAGAAGCGTGATACGCCGTTAAGAATTATCAGCTGCCTGAAAGCGCGAAAGTGTTTGCAGAAAGGATGTGTTGCCTTCCTGGCACACATTGTGGATAAGAAGGCTGCTGAGCCAAGAATCGAAGACATCCCTGTCGTGAGGGAATACCCAGAAGTCTTCCCAGAGGACTTACCTGGACTGCCACCTCAGAGACAAGTAGAGTTCCGCATTGACTTAGTTCCAGGCGCCGCGCCTGTGGCTAAGGCACCTTATAGACTTGCTCCGTCTGAGATGCAGGAACTGTCGACACAGCTTCAAGAGCTGTTAGACAGGGGTTTTATCCGACCAAGCTTCTCGCCTTGGGGAGCTCCGGTCCTGTTTGTCAAAAAGAAGGACGGTAGTTTTCGTATGTGCATCGACTACCGGGAGCTGAACAAGCTGACGATCAAGAATAGGTACCCTCTGCCAAGAATCAATGATCTGTTTGATTAACTGCAAGGCTCAAGCTTTTATTCAAAGATCGATCTTCGATCTGGATACCATCAGTTAAGGATACAAGAGGAAAGTATCCCAAAGACAGCCTTCAGAACTCGTTATGGACACTACGAGTTCCTTGTTATGCCGTTTGGTTTGACAAACGCACCTGCAGTCTTTATGGATCTGATGAACAGAGTTTGCAAGCCGTACTTGGACAAGTTCGTGATTGTGTTTATCGACGACATCTTGATTTATTCAAGAACAAAGGCTGAGCACGAGCAGCATCTAAGAGCTATTTTGGAGCTGCTAAAGAAGGAACAGCTGTATGCCAAATTCTCCAAGTGCGAATTTTGGCTACGTGAAGTCCAATTCCTTGGACACGTGGTAAATGGAGATGGAATCCACGTGGATCCAACCAAGATCGAGGCGATCAAGGATTGGGAAACGCCAAAGACGCCAACCGAGATTTGACAATTCTTGGGTTTGGCTGGCTACTATCGAAGGTTCATTGAGGATTTCTCAAAAATCGCTCAACCTTTGACGCTCCTCACCCGGAAAGATAAGAAGTTTGATTGGGGAATCAAACAGGAAGAAGCGTTCCAGATACTGAAGGATAAGCTCTGCAATGCGCCAATCTTAGCACTACCGGAAGGTACTGATGATTTTGTGGTATACTGCGATGCATCGCGTCAAGGATTGGGTTGTGTGTTGATGCAACGCCAAAAGGTTATTGCTTACGCATCGCGTCAACTGAAAGTGCACGAAAAGAACTATACCACACATGATTTGGAACTTGGCGCAGTGGTATTTGCATTAAAGATCTGGAGACACTACCTTTATGGTACAAAGTGTACAATCTTTACAGATCACAAGAGCCTACAGCATATATTCAACCAGAAGGAGTTGAATATGAGGCAAAGACGATGGGTTGAGTTGCTGAACGATTACGACTGCGAGATAAAGTATCATCCAGGGAAGGCGAATGTGGTCGCCGATGCCCTAAGTCGTAAAGAGAGGATCAAACCCATAAGGGTTAGAGCTTTAGAAATGATTATCCAAACCGATCTTTCCTTGCGCATTCGTGCCACGCAGAAAGAAGCTCTCAAGGAAGGAAACCTTGAAGAAGAATATCTCCGTGGGATGGAGAAGCTACTGGTACCAAACGAGGAAGGAACGTTATGCTTCGAGAAAAGGATTTGGGTTCCTCTGTTTGGTGGTTTAAGGAAAGTTATTTTTGATGAAGCTCACAAATCACGGTACTCTATCCATCCTGGAGCGGATAAGATGTACCAGGATCTCAAAGACTATTATTGGTGGCCTAGGATGAAAGGCGATGTTGCTGTTTACGTGAGCAAATGTTTAACGTGCGCTAAGGTTAAAGCGGAATACCAGAAGCCTTCAGGACTTCTGCAACAACCTGAGATTCCCAAGTGGAAATGGGAACAAATCTCAATGGATTTTATTACAAAATTGCCAAGAACGCCAAGAGGCCATGACACTATTTGGGTAATAGTGGATCGATTAACGAAGTCAGCACACTTCTTACCTATCAGAGAGAAGGATAACACTAGCAAATTGGCTGAAATTTACATGAGAGAGATCGTCGCGCGCCATGGAGTACCTCTCTCAATCATTTCTGATAGAGACGGAAGGTTTGTGTCAAGGATATGGAAATCCTTCCAAGAATCCTTTGGCTCACAATTGAATCTGAGCACTGCGTTTCATCCGCAAACTGACGTCCAGAGCGAGCGAACGATACAGACTTTGGAAGACATGCTGAGGGCGTGTGTTATGGATTTGGGCGGTAGCTGGGATAAACATTTACCTTTGGTCGAATTTTCATACAACAACAGCTACCACACCAGTATTGGTGTCGCGCCATTTGAAGCCCTTTACGGACGCAAGTGCCGATCACCCTTATGTTGGGCTGATGCAGGTGATAGGCAGCTTGCTGGTCCCGAAATCGTCCAAGAGACGACAGACAAGATCGCGCAGATTCTTAAACGCATCGAAGCAGCTCGCCACAGATAGAAGGCCTATGCGGATCCAAACCGGAAACATGTGGAATTCCAGGTTGGAGAAATGGTGTTATTGAAAGTTTCACCCTGGAAGGGTGTGGCACGCTTCGGGAAGCGTGGGAAGTTAAATCCGCGCTACATTGGTCCTTTCAGAATTCTGGAAAGAATAGGACTAGTAGCATACAAGTTGGACCTACCTGCTGAACTGAATGGTGTTCACGACACCTTTCATGTATCCAATCTAAAGAAAAGTCCGACTCAAGTCACCGTTGCCATTCCCACCGACGAGATTCATGTTGACGACACGCTCCACTTCGTTGAAGAACCTGTTGAGGTCACGGATTGGAAAGTTAACAAGACCCGCCGGAGCAGTGTCAAGCTCGTCAAAGTTCGTTGGAATGCCAAACATGGTCCTGAATACACCTGGGAATGTGAGGACCGGATGAAAGAGAAATACCCCCACCTATTTCCTAAGAACCCTGCATCTACAAGCAGAACTTAAATTTCGGGACGAAATTTATTTAACGGGGGGAGAATGTGACAACCCGCACTAAACCAGGTATCCGTACGACTTAATTAATGATTAATCACTGCTTAATTACTGTGCTTGCTTGAACTAGCTGATGAACTGCTACTTGATATCTGATACATGTACTTACTTGCATCATACTTTACTTGCTGTCACTACATTATTTACATACTGAACCTTAGTGACAAACATGATGCACAAAAAGCACAGTAGCACTATAACGGATAACCTATTGAACATGCTGATAAAGCCAGCATCAGGCAAACACTGCCTCTAAGGCCTGTATGAGCCAGAAACGTTTTGCTACACTAGTAGTGAGTGTAGGGATATAAGGGTTATGGAACTGCGTCTCTAGGAATAAGTCACAATGACTGGATGTGCCTAAAACGTACTCTAAGTACAAAATTCAGCACTTTACATAACAATTCAGCTTTTAGCTAACTAATAAAGTGCCAAAACATGAGAAAAATATTACTAGACACTTTCCAAAGTGTCAGAATGAGTAGTGTCACTAAAAAGAGTAATAACGACACTTTAAAGCTTTAGTAACGCTTTAACGGATTACTATCCAACCAAACAACCGGACTATACCCGAAACATGAAAATATTGTTATTTTCATTATTTATCTTTTTCTGAGCCAGTTAGGGTCCCTGATTACCCTAACACCCGTTGTAACGCGTGACACACAACTAACCAAGTTAATCTCTAAACTTAACTTAGTTAACCTAACTAAGTAACCAACTAATGGTTGAAATCGAACCAAGGACCCCCCCCCCCCTCTTGACCGAATTCGGTCCCCTAGGGGACACACTTGTACCATGGTGATTATTTTAATCACCTTTGCCTAATATCTAAGTGACACAAGAACCATTGGTTATTAGCACATGAGATTATCTATAAGATGCTAGCTTAACCCACATGATCATTCATCACACTCAACACACTTCACAACTCTCTCTCTCTCTCTCTTTCTCTTTGGCTCTCGGCCGAACACACACATCCACAACCATCCATCCTTCGATTTTGATCTTCATATTCCATCATCATACAAGCATCAAGGGTCGTATACAAGGAGTCTTGGTGCAAGCGGAACGCGAAGGACCTCTCTACTTAGCTTTTATCCACCACATTTGCGCATAGATTCTTCCCTAACCCCGAGCTAGAGGTATAATGCTTAAAACACCTTCTTGAACTAATCTAAAGTGGTTAAAAGGATTTTTATCGGTTAAAACTCGGAATCTTGCATTTTGAAGCATTAAAGTTTACTAAAAACACTAAAAATGGTGGTTAATAGCACATAAGTTGTGTAAATGATGTAGTATTCGAAATGTATGATTATTTAGGCCCGATCTATGATGTGGTAGCTCGGATCATCGTTTAACCCGGATTGGTAAGATCATGGATCTTAACATAAGCTTGTTTTGAATAATACAAGGGTTAAAAGGTGAAACTCTACCACACGCGAATCATGAACTTGTGTAAAAGAGTTTTACTTGTGAAATTGTGTTTAAAACTAGCAGATCTACGCATCTGCAAGTGGAATTTTCAAAGAACCACGTATCAAAGAAATCATGTATTTTAAAAGATGGATTTTACACTAACACGCATGATTTTTATAAACCACAAGTGTGTAAACACTTGTGAAATGAAAAGATCCGAGAAAATAACGGTTTTTGTAAAAGATGACTGGAAGTTGTAAAGATGGATTTTCTCTAAAAACGAGGTTTTTACAAGATCAAATTACCTTATATAAAGATCTACTAAATTTAAGGGGATTTACACCACAGTTTTGGGAAAAACTGCAAGTTCATGTAAGTTTTGGCGATTTACACATATGTTGATTAGTTGTTGTGATGAAAGTTGTTCTGATCAAATAAAGAAAATTGTTGAGTTGATTTGTTAAAGAAGATGATACGCTTGAAAGCGTGGCCACCTCCAGTTACAGAGGAAACTCTGGCGAAATTTTTCTAAAAAAAAAAACCTAACACTTAGAACTATTTACACTACCAGTGTTAGAATTATTTTTGACAAGTTTTCGAAATATAAATCTCGCCATGACTTTATTTACTAAATATTCAGAGGTGGGATTTTCACAAAATTTAACGTGATAAATATATATTTTTCACACACTGTTTATGATTATTTTGTGAAAATACATAGATATTATTTTTAGAGTAAAAATAATATTTACGAACGTTAACGATCCCAAAATAATACGAACGCTTTCACCATAAATATATAAGTTACACCGGTGATTATATTACCACTCGACTGTTAAACGTAACTTACGCCCTTACGGAAATATTTATGAACGCACATGTATTGAATCCCCCATCCTTGGGAAGGAAAATAATTACCAAGTATCTACAAAATGTAAACACGAAATAGTTAGCTAACTATTTCCCAAAAACTTAAACTATAAAGCTAAGGCACGGCCGTCCGTCTAATAGAATTAGCACCTGTAGGTCGTCGCACCGCTGCCTGATTTGGAGTACTTGGTAGAGACGCACCGACTGTGAGTTCATGTCCCCCTTTTTTCTTAACTGTTTTCAGTTTTCTAAACTGCGAGGGTGAAATACATGTTACTTTGATTACAAGTACTTTATGCATGGTATGGTTAGCGTAAGGAGGTTTACTACTTAGATCATGTGAGTGGGTAGGAGCAATATGAGGCCATTAGTCCTCATGTCGGGACCGAGGGACAGGAGCGGTAGATCTATCTGGGTGTAGCGAGCCCAGCCCCAGGCCAAACTAGAAACGGACCTTGGGGTGACTTTGTCCACATACTAATGCCGTGGCGAAATCTGCTAGGTTTGAGTCTCCCTATTTGCACTTCACATATATCAGTGGCCTTGCAAACCATTGGTGATCTCAATTCCCTTATTTGCTACATACCAAGACTATTTTTATACTCACAAAGGTTTACTTACTCACTTACACATGAACTCGCTCAACATTATTGTTGATTTTTCAACTTACATGTATTTCAGGAAACTAAAGATCTGGCGCGGTATGTTATGTTTTCCCGCTGCATAAGGGTTCCAAGGTCATCCCAGTTTAGGAAATGTGACTCTTTCCTGGACAAGTCACAAATCTTAAACTACGTTTATTTCATGTTGATGTTTATGTTATTCAAGACAATGTTTTATGTTATGAGGTTGTAAGTCCCTAAGACAATGTTGTGTTACTCTGGTTTTAAAACTTAATCAAATGGATGATCTTGCATGATTTTATTTCATATAGCTTTGTTATGGTTAAGCTATGGTATTAAGAAGTCACACCAAAATTAACCACGCTTCCGCAAAGCCAGGGTGTGACATTATCTCCGTTCTTGTTCGTCTTAGCTATGGAAGCACTTACGGGGATCATGAAGAAGGCTGTCGCGGAAGATATTTTTAGAGGATTACGTTGTACTTCAGCTGGTCCGGTATTATCTCATCTTATTTATGCAGATGATGTTGTCTTTTTGGGTGAATGGTCCATTGAAAATGCTCTTAATTTATGTCGGATATTGAGGTGTTTTCATTTAGTCTCAGGGTTAAAGGTTAACCTTTCAAAATGTTCTTTGTTTGGTATTGGCATTGAAGAAGCACATGTGCAACAGTTGGCTGATATTCTGGCTTGTAAAAGAGGGTCCTTGCCATTCAAACACTTGGGTTTGGTGGTAGGGGCCAATATGAATCTAATTCGTAATTGGAAGCCGGTAATAGATGTTTTTAAAAATAGATTATCGATTTGGAAGGCTAAACACCTTTCATATGGCGGCAGAATCACCTTGCTCAAGTCGGTCTTGAACTCGTTACCGACTTATTTCTTTTCTTTGTACAAAGCTCCGATTAAAGTTATTGAGATTTTGGAACGGTTGAGGAGGGTCTTCTTTTGGGGCGGAGTCAACGAAAATTCTTATATGAGTTGGATGGCTTGGGAAAAGGTTACGGCCCCAATTGAATATGGGGGCCTAGGTTTCGGTTCTCTTCGGGATTCTAATCTAGCGATGTTGTCAAAGTGGTGGTGGAGGTTTAAAACGGATAAAGAAGGCTTATGGAGGAGAGTAGTTTGGGCAGTGCACCATAATAACATATCTTGGTCTTCGATTCCAGCAAAGGTCTCTTTGGCTGGCCCGTGGAAGCAAATCGTCGGCATTCGTGAACCGCTTAGCCAGGTGGGTATTAATCTTTTGGATTCTATTTGGTGTAAAGTGGGTTGTGGGTCAAAATCGGCTTTCTGGATTGATTTTTGGATCGGTTCTCAGCCCCTTCATATGAGTTTTCCGCTTCTTTTTGCATTAGAAACGGATAAACTGTGTTCAGTTTCCGACCGGGTATCTTGGGGGGCGAACAGTGTCATTCTGTCATGGTCCTGGCATCGAACTTTATTGTCGGCTAACGAGGATGCTGAGCTGTTAGCCTTAACTCTTCTTTTAAGTGATTTTGGTGCCAGCGATGAACCGGATAAGTGGGTCTGGACCCATGACAATTCTGAATTGTTCTCGGTGGCTAGCATTAAACAGGCAGTAGCGGCGGCATTCAGGTCAGTCCCGGCCTATTTATTTGAATGGAATAAGTTCGTGCCTAAGAAGGTGGGTATTGTCTCTTGGAGGGCTTTATCGGATCGTCTTCCTACTAGACTTGCCTTGGCCAGTAGGAATATAATTATTGGAAATCCCAGGTGCATATTTTGTGGCGATTATGATGAGTCCAGCGAACACCTTTTCGTTTCTTGTCATTTCACTCAATCTGTCTGGCTCGTCATGGCACAGTGGAGTAAGATCCCTCCTATTGTGGCCTTTTGCCTTAAAGACTTGCTAGATGCTCACTTGTATATGCATGGAAGTAAAAAGAAAAAGAAGGTGCTCAATGCCATTGTTCAGGTAGTGATTTGGAGTGTTTGGAAAATGCGGAATGAAGCTATATTCGGGCAGGCGGTTCCTAGCGTTTCGAAGGTGGTTGAAGAGTCCAAGTCGATGGCATATCATTGGATTAAAAATCGCTCAGGTTCTTCTCATTGGTCTTGGAACGATTGGCGTACTTTTTCCATTGTTATTAGTTTCATGTGTTTTTGGTTTTCCTGGTGTGACCGGTTGGTCTCCTTGGTGTAGTGGTTTTGTAAATTTGGTGTCTAGCTTCTGGCTAGTTGTTTCAATAATATTTTGTTGGCCGTTCAAAAAAAAACAAAGATATACATATGGTTAGTTATGTTTGCATTTAATAAAAAAAAATTAACTGAGTTTTCTAGCACATAATACAATACAAGATACGCATGTTTACCGATGTATATCAATCTAGCATTTAAAGATTACAGAAATAAATGACATGTGATCAGTGATCCCACTCGGAACTCATAAGTAAAGCATGGCATAATTAAACTACAAGGGATCATACGTAAAGTTTTTTTTTTTTCAATAAAAAGATAACATAAATAAAAACATTTGTCTTTCCCAACAAATCTTTTTTCAGAGTAAATCAATTTAATAACAACATGATCTAGAAAACAGAAGTATTGTGTAACTGGATGGCACATATATTTCATAAGCAACTTGATGTATTAATTTCTCAGTCAAAATTAAAAACAGTGTGTTCAAAAATAGTTCGGAGTATTTGGTAAGGAAATAAATAGATATAATATAATTATTAAATTTATCCTAGGGCTTGGTTATTCACACATCCCTTTGGTTATTTGTACATCCCTTGAACCCTATAGGACACGTATAGGGTAATACGGTTCCTCTGGGTCCAAGCGTATTGAGCAATACACTTCCTATATGTGTACTTGAAGTACAAAATTTTCAGAAGATGGCCAGTTAATGATTAGGGGACCAGAGGAAGCGTATAGGGCAATACGGTTCCTTTGGGTCCAAGCGTATTAAGCAATACACTTCCTATATGTGTACCAAACTTTTCAAAAGATGGTCAGCTAAAAGGAAGTGTATAGGGCCATACGCTCCCTTAATGATTTTTTTTTTCAAAAGACGAGGAATCATATAGGGCCATACGTTCCCCGGAGGATTTTTTTTTTTTTTTTGCAAGAACAGCATATTGTTATTAGTATCTTTTTTAACTTTATTTTTTAAAACATTAATTAAGTTATTTTTTTGTTATAAAATGATGTTAGTTTTTTTGTTATAAATTTTATAAAAGACGTAGTGAAATTAAGCAATACAAACAAATTAAACATATCCAAATTAAACAAATATTACAAATACTTAAAATTAAATTCAATTGTTCGCACAGTACTACATAATATGATAATCATGGCCGGCTCAAAATTTTCTAAATTTTTCTAGGCCCAAAGCGAATAGCAAAATTGGGGCCCTTTTTGTAGACGAAAAAAATTACTATGAATCCTATTATTCATATATCATCTTTGTATACGCATAATTATAGATCATAAACCTCAATGTTAACAATCTCAAAGCCAAAATTACCAACATATAATATATTTTCTTAGAATTTGAGGCCCTAGGAAAATGGAGGCCTAAATCTCTTGCTTTATTTCACTCCCCCTTGAGCCGGCCCTGATGATAATAAAAACCACTATCATCATCAATACTCATCAGACTCAGCGAGCTCCTCCTCTGTAAAGTTCGGGCCACGCCTAGTAGAGGGTGACGGGCTGTGCCGTGTATAGGACGTGCCTAGAGCCTATAAAAATTCAAACAAAATACTCATTACATTACATAACATTAAAATTATTCGTAGAAAATGAAATAAAACAAAATACCATACCTGCATGGAAAGGTCGGACAGAGGAAAGAGCTGCATGGTCTGGCCGGACCGAGGAAAATGTGGCAAGGAAATGTCGGGCTGAGTATAGGACGGGTCGTAAGGCTATAAGAATTTAAACACGTCCTGAACCAACTCCTTGTCTGTGTAAAAACCGGTGGCGACGGCAAATTGACGAAGCGACATCTCAAATACCTCGCCGAACAGACGGAATGTAATCTCGGGTGATGGGGCCGGCAAGTTCGGATCATCAAAATCCGAGTTCGGCCGGTCATCCGGTCGAGGTCTATAGCGGAATGTGGAGAGAAACTCCACCATCAACGGCCGATAAGATGGTGCGGCTCCTATTCGAAATAAACGATCCCACGGGCTATCATGCCCGATAACCTGTCGAACAGTGTCCGCCACCCCACATGTCTCTAACGAATCCCAATGTATCCCTCTCATGCACCCCACCTTCATCTCCCTAAGTTTATTGAACCGTTTCGCTTCATACTTTTAGGAAGGGTATATCATATATGGATATCGTGAACAATCGTCACCAGCCCATGGATCGAAATCCCCCATGGGCAATACGCTTCCTATTGGGTCACTTTTCAGACCTGTATAGTTTTGAACTGCGTGCGCGTCAGAGAATATTGTACCAATAGGAACCGTATTGCCCAATACGCTTCCTATCGTTGTCGCATTTAATGCTTCAAACCCTATGGGAAACGTATTGGCCTATATGGTTTCTATTGAGGGATGTACAAAAATTTTAGGGGATGTGTAGATACCATCACCCTTATCCTATGTAGTGGAAATGACTATATAATGGTTACTCATCTAGTTTTCTGTCAACCACGGGCTAAAAGACAAGTGGGGTATAAGTGAACACAGACTGCCATTGAAAAAGTCATTAGCCATTACGTATTTACTTCTTCGATTCTTGCTATCATACTAATATATAATAAACTATCAAAACGCAAAATTCAACTGATCTAAGGATAAGCTCCGTATTGGTACCGGTACTGAAACTAAATGTAACGGTACCTATCGACTCTGAAAATCGTCAAAAATGAATACCGGTATCTGTACTCAAATACTAATTTGTACGCTAGCGGAAATCAGTTATTAAGCCGGTTTTTCTGTATTCTTTGAGTATGTATCATCCCCCAATTTATTGTACTAAATATGCCGTTGCTAAATTAGTCCTACCGTCCACTACTTTATTTACCAGGGCAAATTTAATATATATGGGTACGTTTAGTCAATTACCTCTTGTTTTTCATAACTCAATTGTTTTTTTTTTTTTTTTATATCATATAAACTCTATTGATGCTTGTTAACAAGACAAACATATAGTTATTGAGTAATAACTAATAAATCAATAACTGAACTATTAACTATATGTGTAACTAAGGGAACAATTTGTTGGTTAGTGGTGTACTTTATACCCATAATGTCAGGAGTTTAAATTATGTTGTGTGTATATATATATATATATATATATATATAGGACAAGATCCGTTAAGAACCACCCTTTATTGCGAGAACCGCGAGAAACAATGTAAACACAACAAAAAATGCCTAAAAATAGCTAAAAAACACACAAAATTTATTTTTTTTAATATTTTTTTATAAAAAAATCGCTACTTTTAGTAGCCAACTAAAAGTAGCGATTTTAACATAAAAAATATTAAAAACAAACTTTTTTTTTTATTTTTTTAGGTTTTTTGGGGGTTTAGTTTTTAGCATTTTAGCTGGGAGGGGGGGGTTAGGTTTTTTAGAGGTTTTAATTTTTAGCATTTAGCTTGGGGGTTAGGTTTTTTTTTTTTTGGGGGGGGGGGGGGGGGTTAGGTTTTTTAGAGGTTTTAGTTTTTAGCATTTAGGGGGGGGGGGGGGGGTTTAGGTTTTTTTTTGGGGGGGGGGGGGAGGGGGGGTTTAGGTTTTTGGGGGGGAGGGGGGTGGGGGTTAGGTTTTTTTAACTATTTTAGGTTGTGTTCACATTGGTTCTCGCGGTTCTTGCAATAAAGGTGGTTCTCGCATGAACCTTACCATATATATATATATATAGGAGAAGAATCCGTTAGGAACCACCCTTTATTGCGAGAACCAGTGTGAACACAAACAGTAATACCTCAAAAAATCTAAAAAACACCCAATTTTTTTTTTTTTTTTTTACTATTTTTTTTTGTAAAATTCGCTATATTTCGTTTACAATAAAAAAATAAAAAAAATTTCAAAAAAAAATTCCGAGTCACAGTTATCCATGCACATGTGCATTTGTATCATTTCTTTGACAAATTCCGTAATTCATTACAAATATTAGACAATTGCACTTTTATTTACATTACCACATGTAATACACAACTTTTTACGTTAACAATATTAGAAATGCACATGTGCATCTATATGTATCAACATGAAATAAGGTGTTTTGGTACACTAATTTCTCTTTCATCTATCATTCCATCCATAATACACAAACATGCACATGTGCATTTTTGTCATTTCTTTGACAAATTCCGTAATTCATTATAACTATTAGACAATTGCACTTTCATTTACACTACCATGTGTAATACAATACTTTTTTACATTACCAATATTAGAAATGCACATGTGCATCTATATGTATCAAAATGAAATAAGGTGTTTTGGTACACTACTTTGAATACACTTTCCATTTCATCTATCATACCATCCATAATACACTACAATTACCTCCTACCATCCATATTACAATACCATTACCTCCTACCATCCATAATACAATACCATTACCAATATTTTCACTTTATTACATGTATGTAAACACCATTTATACCATCCAATCAACATATTACATCATAAATTGACAACTATAACCAAACCATCAACCACTAAATATAACTAACCAAAAAACATGTATATGGGCCTACTTCTCCATTCAAAATCACAAATTTTTTGTACCAAAACACGTTATATCATGGTTATACCTAATGATGCACATGTGCATTTTGAATATTGGTAATGTAAAAAGTAGTGTATTACGAATGGTATTGTAAATTAAAGTGCAATTGTCTATTCCTGATAACGTATTACCGAATTTGTCGAAGTAATGATACATATGCACATGTGCATGGATAACTGTTACTCGAAAAAAAACGTTTTTTTTTTTTATGGTAACGAAATATAGCGATTTTTTAAGAAAAATATTAAAAAAATAATAAAAATATTTTTGAGTGCTTTTTTGATTTTTTTTTAGATTATATTTTGTGTTCACATTGGTTCTCGCAATAAGGGTGGTTCTCGCATGAACCTTACCATATATATATAGGAGAGGGAGAGAGACCGTTTATTGTACAAAATTCCTTAACGTACAAAGCGTACGAGATTCGGTATCAACATGCAAAAATCGGTTTATAGCATGCGATTTTGGTATTCTTTAACATGCGAATTTGTTTTTTTAATAACATGCGAAATATGTTTTTTTAAAAACATGCGATTTTCATTTTATTTGAACAAGCGATCTTCTGTTTTTACAACATGCGACTTTTTGTTATAACGTGCGAATTTGACATTGTGTACGTTTCGTACGTTAAGGCATATTGTACGACACACTTTTTCTATTGGGGTTCGGTTACAAAGTCCATTTTTCCTACAAAGTGTACAAAGTTATAAAACACCATAGTTTCAGCCATAAAACACACTCACAACTCACAAATAGGAAAAATGGACTTTGTAGCCAACTCTCACCATATATATATATAGTGCAAGGATCAAATACAAATTCATCTTAACATACTAAATGTGAGAAGTGATGGAAATTATTTTTTTTATATTTCCCCATCCACTCAAGCATGTATTTTAGTTGAAAAAAAATGTATAGTTACTCTAGTAGAGTAATTATAATCATATATAACAAGATAAATTACTTTTTATATAAAGTATAAATAAAACACAAATTCTTTTAAAATAAAGTTATTATAATATCTAGAATATTTTTATAATTATATATAATTATAACGGACTTTTTAAAAGTACTGAAACTAAAAAGTATTTTTATGTATATGTAAGTATGCGTTTATAAAAACAAAATATTCGACAAATTAATATCGATAAAAAAACTAATAAATTAATTTGACGTCTAAAAAATCGTTAATAAACAGAAATTCCAAATATATCATATGTAAATAATATAAATGCAATAGAAAAATAATAAAATGTCATAAAATCTAGAATTTTTTATTTGTATTTGAGTGAAATTTTACAAAGATGTTTAAATTGTTTGTTAAAACTCTTAAGTCACCAATATACGTCATATAAACATAAGAATATATGACAATGTTTTTAATTTTTTGGTGAAAACCTAGCTAATTTAGATTTGTTAATGTGCATAATCTATACTTTTAGGTGTTCATTTAATGTAAGCCAAGTGCGAAAAAAATGTATACCCAACGTTTTTTAAACGTTAAATTAATTTATTACTTTCTTTTATTGATCTAAAGTTGTCTAATATTTTGTTTTCATGAACACATACTTACATATACATAAAAATACTTTTTAGTTTGAGTAGTTTTAACACGTCCGTTATACTTATATATAAACTAGAAATGCAACCCGCCGCGATGCGGCGGGGACTAGATTTATATTTATATTTAGTAGTTGTCATTGAGTCACATCGATTTAGTTAATTACATAAGCTCAAGCCAAAAGTTAGAATCTACGTTTAATACATGTGTTGTGGTCGCAAGTTATGTGGCTAACATTAAGCGTGTTAGTTACATAACTTGCGAAGAAAACATTGTCCTTGACGATGTGGCTTCTTGAACTACGTCTTCCTGATTCAGTTGTTTCCTTGTTGGCAATTGCCCAAAAGGTGTTTCTCCTGCCTATCATTCTTGACGTCCCTTCTTAGAAGCACCGCAGGAATCTTAGACGTCAAAGAGTTTGGTTAGTGTGTTTGGTATGTTAAGACATGGAAGTATTAATTAAGTAAAGCATTTGCCCTTTTACACCCTTATTTATAAAAGTAATTTTCATCAACAGTGCAGCAACTTCATTCCTGACACTTTATGTCAACATCCAACCAAGATAACATAATTGGATAGTGTCTAAAAAGTTCCTATTAATCTTGGGCAAAATTACTAATCTAAAGGCTTGTATTTTTAAGTGAAGAAATCTGTTTGATGGTGTTTTAACTGACATTCGTTTACTTAGGTAGCAACTATCTGCAATTATCTTTCAATTAGCATATAATAGACTTTATGTTGTTTATTGAATGTAAAAAACTTTTGCGATTCAGTAGTGACCCAGTTTTTGATTTGCAAAGATTCAACATTTCAACAACACATCATCCTTTGACACCAAATTAAATCACATCAACCACAACACCTAATCAAAATTATCGGTTGGCATCTGTCACAAGCAGGATGTAGCACGGTGGGTATCGTCATTAGCATCCCTGACACACTCTTCCACATCACAACTGCAACCTCTTATGACCTAAACATCTTAAAGAACTATAACGTGAACTATAAAAAAAGTGACTATATCACTAACAAAATAAACGTAAAAAAAACAAACAATAATTTAACCCATAATAGACTCGAACTACAAATAGAACAAAGCTACATACTACAACAGCCAAAGAACATACAAATACCACACGCATAGAGCAATATGGGATATAGAATACTCATGAAAACAAAACAAAACAAAACAAAATTTAATTTCAAAAATTAAATAAAAAAGAACTTACCTAAATCGCTAGTTCAGTTGACGATGTCGAGAATCCGAACACGAGATAACACAAAGGAAACTGTAAAAGAATAAACATGAGTGAACATTAATAAAATAGTATACATGCAGGTACGGCATACAATACATAGCGACGTTCAGAATCATGAAGCATATATTCCGTGAATATTCAGACTGCAAAGCAAATAAATTTCATGATTTTAGGTCCACGAATATCTTAAGGTGTACGACAACTATGATATCACTTCCATGTCCTAAAGAGTTGCAAATTCTTCATTCCACATAATCAAAAAGGCAATAATAAAAAACAACAAAACTATTTTATACAATACGAAGAGCAGAACAAACTTGGCTTGCGACAGTAATATAAATCTCATGTTGAACCCTAAAAGCTATTTTCTTAACTTCCTGCAGTCTCTCATATCTAGAGAAATGGAGATGTTTTTCAAGGTATCCATTCTACACAAAGTCGAGACATGTAAGGTAAACTAATGGAAATATAATTTAAAGCATGAATTTCAGAAGGAAAACAACATTTTACAAAATAAAAGTGCAGAGAACCTGTCACTAAAGCAGGTTAGCATAACCAAATTTTACAAACCAAAAAAAAGAAACAAAAAATATACTATAAGTACATACGTCTTGTTCACGAGCCTTTGACGTTGCAGTTGAACCCTCCAATGACTAGATTCCATGGCGATGTCACTGACAACGCCACATGCACCCTGAGTAGGTATCCCATTACTCATATCCATCTTCCATTTGATGATTGATTTTCTATCCTGCTGTGACATTCTAAAAAAAATACTATACCACAAGAATTAACAAAATTAAATAGATGCAACTTTTATCATAATCATCTTGTGGTTTGTTATGGCATCCTCCTTCTTAGTGACTAATTATCATATAATCAAAATAATATAGAAGTTGGAATCATCCTGTAGTCATAACATAAAAAGTAAGATCATTTTACCTTTGTGTCAACAACGGGAGCTGTATCAGCCTCTTCTGGGAAAGAAGCAGATCCCTCTACAGTAACACCGCTTCCTTCAGCTGAGAGCTGAGAGTCTGAGACACTACTGCAAGCAATTTAACAATAAGTATGTCCTAACTTGCACAACCCATAGGGTTAAAAATTTCATTAAGAAGTGTCAAATTAACTAAGCATCAAAATTAAAGAACCTATGAAACTCTGTCGTTCATCTTCATCACTCGTGTAACCACAGAAGCCACGTTGGAAAGAAAAACATTATTATTCATTTTTGTAACCGAATGTCCCTCACACGCATGAACAAATAACGAAATCTCTGAACAATTTGCAATAGCATCAATAATGATGATGAAATTGTATATGAATCTGTAAATTAGGGTTTTGGTACATGAAGATTACGAACCTACGACTTGCTATGGTGGATCGTCGTTGAAATTAGGGTTTGAATGAAGTGGAGATCAATGGATCGTTGCGTTTTTCTTTGATTCTTCTCCATAAAGCTCTTGAAGGATGGTGAAATTAGGGTTAGAATATAGCCTTTGGTTTGATCCTCCTAATGATTTTCATCAATATTGCATTCTTTGGACTCACACCCACTTCATCAATATATCCAGATAGTCGCCGGGTTGTATATCCAGTGGCCGGCGAACCTTTCTCTCCAGAACCATCTCTCATTAACCCTAGATCTAAATTTGTGAAAAGGGAAAGCCTGGGAACACGTAGCAAAAGAAAGGACACACAACTTCTAAAAAGTATTGTATATCTAATATCTATCTACTATACTAAAAGAATACATCTTAGCCACATGGCATATTCTTAGGCAACCATTTTGATTATGTGGACATCCTCTTTAGCAAGAGAATTAATCTTTGGGCGGCAATCCTTTTTCTCTATTTTCCTTCTCACGTACGTTTCTTCGCACGACCATCTCTCTCCTCAACCTTTCCTTTATATCTTATTTTGCAAATCACAAACCTAGATCTCTAAAGCAAGGATTCAAATCATCGATTGAAGGCAACACAGTAAGTTATTTTCGATCCTTAATCTGATACACTTATGTTTTTTTCATTGATTCGTGTTTCATATTTGTTTAATCTTGATTTATATTTCACGAACCCTAATTCGCAGCGAAGCGATTCTCATGTATCTCTGATTCATCCTAATCGTTACCCTCTTGGTATGTTTAGTTTTAATCTTATAATCTTACGTTTCTACAAAACCCTAATTATGATATGTGCGATTTTTTGTAACAACCCTCGGTAAAATCAAATACCCTCATAATATTTCCGACTCTCTGATATATGATAAAATGACTTAATATGTCTTATATTACACCCCGTATGCGAAAACGGAGTTTGTATTATGTTATAGTATATAAAAATAAATAAAAATGAAAAATATAAGCTGAGGCGGGCCGCTTTAACCCACCTCCACATCCAATGCGGGCCGAATTAGGACCAGGTGTTGACTTCGCTGACTTTTCTAGTCAAAGCGGGCCGCTTTAGGTTTACGTTAAGTGAATGCGGGCCGCGAGTGACTTGGTTACGCGAATGCACCAGAGGTCGACACGTGTCGTAATCGTGTCAAGTCTAGTAAACGACTCAGCTAAGCTACCGCGTTGACTTATGTTGACGCGGCCCGCTTTAGGTCTAGCGTTATGGAACGCGGGCCGCGTGAGCATCAGATTTCACAACTATAAATAGCAAGCATCAGTTTACGAATTCCGTCGCTCACATTTCATTCTCAATCTCGAAATCTCTGATATTGGTAGTAATATTTTGGGTACTATACCCCTAATTAGCGAGGTTCTGCTCCATTGTAAGTATTATAACCCCGGTTTCATAATAGTTACGCTGCCCGATTGATTTAGGGTTCCGTAACAACTGTCGTGGTTCTGCCCGACGTAGTTGTTGGAATGCCGTCTCGGGGAGGGTATTATTAATAATTTCAAAGGGTTATGGTACTAATCAATGTACATTTGTATAAATTATAGATTATAGCCAGGAAACCCTTACGAAAAGCCTAAGACAGCAATGTGAGTTTATCCTCTTTTTGTTAATGTTTTTGGTACTGTTTTACCAAACTTTAAATGTTTTACTATGAAATTAAGCGGTGATTGAGTCTTTGTAGTTCTTCAATTACTGCCGGTATTATGGGGTTTTGTATACAAAATTTACTACGAGTAGTAGTAAGTCTGAATGACAATGCATTACCATTGGACAACGAGTTAGCCAATGGGTAATTTGACCATAGCCATAGATCCGGTCGAGTGGCAAATACTGAATGAGTAATTGTGTAGAAATAAACAATGTGATCGCTCTCAATACTGTTTTAATTGATAAAATGTTTCTTGATTAAACTGCGATTCACTCACCAGTATTTCCGACTGACAAATGTTTTTAAAACACGTTACAGGTAACACAATGTGAACAGCCAATTAGTGAAAAGCCAGCTGGAGAGCACTGAAGGCTTGGGAAAATGTGGCTATAAAAGTTACCTAATACACGATGTTTTAAATTAAATAAAATAGGGTTTATCCCTATAATGTATTGTAATAAAGAAACTTGGATTTTGCTCATGTTATTATTAATATAAAAGAAGGTGGTTTTACTCTGATAAACATTTCCTAACTACGGTCCTGATGTAAATTCCGCTGCGAGACTAATTAAAACTGATACCACCAAACTCTGAGCTCACGTCCGCCCGTTCCCGGGGAACAGGGATCGGGGGTTGTGACAGAAGGTGGTATCAGAGCCTAGCCACTGGTCTGAGCCAAAGAAGTGTTCTGCTGACACTTAAATTCTAAATTTTGTGTTAGGAAATAATTACGGAAATATGTGCATAACTGTAATTATGTGTTATGTGTTATTTGACTATTTGTTAGTTTTCAGTGTGAGTGATCAAGGGCCATCAGATGTGAATCGTCAGTTAGCTGATTCACCTAGGAGTGAAGGTACATCATCACAGCCTGCCCTCTCGGGGTATGTTGCTGATCAGGAGGACGGGATATTTGCTTTTAGAGCTCAATCTGAAGAACCATTTCCTACTAAGAAACGAGGATGGTTCAGTAAAGATGCTTTTGCTCGTAGGAAAAGAATGAGGAAATTGCAACAGCAAAGGGCTTTAGCAGCTATTAAGAGAGAGACAGATGCCCAAACTCAAGAAATACTTAATAGAAGCCTAGCTAATTTCCATATCTTAGCTACGACTGCTGCTGAACCAGGTCTGGAACAATTAGTAGCCCCACAACCACAAAACCCAGAACAGCCTATGGAAATAGAAAATCAGGAAAACCAAGAAGAAATGTACAACTTTAATCCAGAAGAAATCCCTAGAGTGCCTGCACCAAATCCCATAGACCCGAATTATGACCCCTGGTGGGACGACAATAGAGACTTTGTGCAACGTTACCCTATCCAGGATTATCCACCCATACAGAACATAGAAACTTACCCAGGTATGGACCCTTTAGATCCCTATTATCAAAATGACTATATTAGGGAAATATTAGAGGATCCTTACCAATTTCAGGAAATGTCACCCCCATATCAGGAACCCGTACCCCAGATTCCAAACCCAGTCCGAGAACCTGCACCCCCAATGAGTGCAGAAAACGTGCAAGAACTTAGGACTTTCGGGGAGGAGATCTTAGAAAGTAGTGAGAGGATGCGCCAGGTGGGAGAGCGTCTCGTATGGAAATACGATGAGCGCAATATGGATTTCTGGATAAATCCATATCCATGAATGTTAGAATGGAGAAAGCAGTAGTAATAATAATATAATAAAATAAAATAAGATATGTGTGTACGGATGCATATTATTATTTTATTTCTGTTGGTATTGTAATTTCATTTCTGTACTGGTGTGTATTAGACGCATAAGTATATGAAAAGAGTAAAGTAGCAATGATCTACGCTTTTGGCAAAACTGCGTGTCATGTGATTAATTATATTAAGATATTATTTGTAAGATTAATATTGGATAAATGTTTAAAATTCAGATGGCCGATGAAGGAATTCAAGAAAATCTGAATAACGATAACTAGAGTAACATTAACGTGGTTGATGATAATCTGAATAATGGGAATCCGAACAACAATGACAATGGGAACCAGATGGATAATAGTGCTATCCAACACATTGTAGCCCAAGGAATAATAGATGCAATGCCATTTATACTTCAAACTGTTAAGGATGCGGATAATAAAAGTAGGCATAGCAGTAAACGACCACTTGAACCAGAAAACAGTGTGAACAATGGACCTGTACTTCAAATGCCTATTCCTAAAAGAAGAAGAACCGTGCCTAACGGTTGTTCTTATAAAGAATTCTGGTCTTGTAAACCAATGGAATTCTCGGGCAACGAAGGGGCCATTGCAACCTTACGCTGGATAGAAAAGACGGAGGCAGTCTTAAGGATAAGTAAGTGTGCTGAAGAAGATAAGATATTGTTTGCTTCTAATCTGTTTAAGAATGCAGCATTAGAATGGTGGAACACTATCCTCCAGACAAGAGGAAGTGATCAAACCTATAATATGGAATGGGAAGAATTTAAAAACAAGGTAGAAAGGAAATTCTGCCCACCCAATGAGAAAGAACAGATAGCAAACAAATTCCTAAACCTTAGAATGACTGGTGTAGATAGCAAAGGGTATACAAAGCTATTTTTCGAATATGCTAGGATAGTGCCAACTCTTGCTTCACCAGAACCAGTGTTAATTTCCCGTTATATTTGGGGATTAATTGGGGAAATAAGACATGTAGTCAAGGCAGCTAGACCACAAACCATAGAAGAAGCTGTAGAATTAGCCAATACCTTGACTGATGAGTTAGTCCGTACCCGAGAAGAGGATCAAAAGAGGAACCTAACCCAGAAATTAACTCAAGAATTTCGTTCTGGAAAATCTAATCGTGGGAGAAATGTAGGATCTACCTCTGCACCCTATTGTAAGTATTGCAAAAGAAAGCATTCAGGAAGATGCTCTATATATTGTAACTTTTGCAAAATGTCGGGACACAAGGAAGAAAACTGCAGGAAGAAAGCTAACAGCAGGGTATGTTACAATTGCGGAGAACAAGGTCATATCAAACTGAACTGCCCAAAATTAGCTCCAGCTACAGATAACAAGAATACCAAAAATGCTAGAGCATTTGTTCTAACTGCAGATGAAGCCATAATGATTCCAGATGTCATAGCTGGTACGTTTTTAGTTAATGATGTCTTTGCTAAAGTATTATTTGACTCTGGTGCAAACCAAAGTTTTATTAATACATCGTTTTTCAAATTTCTAAATCAGTCATTAACTAAACTACCACAAGAATGTGTAGTAGAGACAGCTAATGGAGAAACCATTAGAATTTCTGAAATCTTGCAGGGAGCAAGCATAGAAATTTTAAATCAAAAATTTATTGCAAATCTTTATCCCATGAATCTGGTAGGATTTGATGTTGTTCTAGGAATGGATTGGTTAATAGCCAATAAAGCTAGTATTCTATGTGATCAAAAGTTAATCCAAGTAAAATCACCAAAAGGTAAAAAGATCACAATTAAAGGAGATAAGCCCTTTAGATCTACAAAATTCATATCTGTGATGAAAACTGCAAGTTGTATGAGAAAAGGTTCTATAGTGTATTTGATTTCTATAATCACTAACACTAAAGGGAAAGAACTAAAAGATATTCCAGTAGTATCTCAGTTTTCAGATGTCTTTCCAGAAGAATTACCAGGACTACCTCCAGATAGAGAAGTTGAATTCAGAATTCACTTGATACCAGGAACATCACCAATTGCCAAAACACCTTACCGGTTGGCACCTGCAGAAATGCAAGAATTGAAGAAACAACTAGATGAATTATTAGAAAAAGGATTCATACAGCCAAGTTCATCGCCATGGGGAGCGCCGATATTGTTTGTCAAAAAGAAGGACGGATCAATGCGTATGTGCATTGATTACCGTGAATTAAACAAGGTCACGATTAAGAATCGGTACCCATTACCGAGAATCGATGATTTGTTTGATCAATTGCAAGGAGCTCGATTTTTCTCTAAGATCGATTTAAGGTCAGGATATCATCAATTAAAGGTACAGGAAGAGGACATTCCTAAAACCGCATTTAGAACAAGGTATGGTCATTATGAATTTACTGTCATGCCATTTGGTTTAACCAATGCCCCAGCTGCATTTATGGACATGATGAACCGAATATGTAAGCCATATTTGGATAAATTCATAATTGTGTTTATAGATGATATTCTAATTTATTCTAAGAATAAAGAGGATCATGCAAGACATTTGCACATACTTTTAAGTTTGTTAAGAAAAGAAAAGCTTTATGCTAAGTTTTCAAAATGTGAATTTTGGTTAGAACAAGTACAATTTCTTGGACACCTAGTTAATCATGAAGGAATTCATGTAGACCCAACCAAAATCGAGGCAATTACGAAATGGAAAACCCCTGAGTCACCAACTGAGGTTAGAAGTTTCTTAGGATTGGCCGGTTATTATAGAAGATTTATTAAAGATTTTTCTAGAATAGCCATTCCCTTAACTAAGTTAACTTGTAAATCTGTTAAGTTTGAATGGGGAGTAAAACAAGAAGAAGCCTTTAGAATTCTTAAGCAAAGATTAACCCATACACCTATATTAGCATTGCCAGAAGGAACTGAAGACTTTGTAGTCTATTGTGATGCTTCTAAATTAGGTTATGGATGTGTGTTGATGCAACGACAGAAGGTTATAGCTTATGCATCTAGACAACTTAAGAATCATGAAGAGAATTATTCAACCCATGATTTAGAATTAGGAGCTATAATTTTTGCTCTTAAGATTTGGAGACATTACCTTTATGGTAGTAAGTTTACCATATTCACTGATCATAAAAGTTTAAGGTATGTTTTCGGGCAGAAAGAGTTAAATATGAGACAAAGACGTTGGATGGAATTTCTTAGTGACTATGATTGTGATATCCAGTATCATGAAGGAAGAGCAAATGTAGTAGCAGATGCTTTAAGCCGAAAGTGTCATGAAAAGCCAAAAAGGGTACGTTCTCTTAAATTAAATCTGCAAGTAGATTTAAATGATCAGATAAGAGAAGCACAAGAATCAGTAATCAAGGATGATTCTGAAAAATTAAAAGGTATGTTAAAAGAATTAAAACAAGGAATAGATGGGATATGGAGATTCCATGAAAAGAGAATATGGATACCTAAATTAGGAAATCTACGTAATTGTATATTAGAAGAAGCCCATAAATCTAAGTATACAATGCATCCAGGAAGTGATAAAATATACCAGGATTTAAGGAAAAATTTCTGGTGGATAGGAATGAAAAAGGACATAGCAAACTATGTTTCTAAATGTTTAACTTGTTCACAAGTTAAAGCTGAACATCAGAAACCCTCAGGTTTGTTACAGCAATTAGAAATGCCAGTTTGGAAATGGGAATTAATAACAATGGATTTTGTTACTAAATTACCCAAAACTAGGAAAGGAAATAATACAATCTGGGTGATTGTAGATAGACTAACTAAGTCAGCTCATTTTCTACCAATGAAGGAAACAATTAGCATGGAACAATTAGCTAAATTGTATGTAAATGAAATTGTTTCTTTACATGGCATTCCTTTATCAATTGTTTCTGATAGAGATAGTAGATTTACCTCTCGTTTTTGGTCAAGTTTCCAAAAGGCAATGGGAACCAAGTTAAAACTAAGTACGGCTTATCATCCACAAACAGATGGACAAAGTGAAAGAACAATCCAGACAATGGAAGATATGCTTAGAGCTTGTGTAATTGATTTTGGAGGTAATTGGGATGAACACTTACCTTTAATAGAATTTTCTTATAATAATAGTTATCACACAAGTATCAATGCTGCACCATTTGAAGCACTTTATGGAAGAAAGTGTCGAACCCCAGTCTGTTGGGCAGAAATTGGGGAACAACAATTATCTGGACCTGAGATAGTGCAAGAAACAACTGACAAAATTATTCAAGTCAAGGAACGACTGAAAGCTGCACGTGATCGACAAAAGAGTTATGCTGATAACCGATGCAAGCCGTTAGAATTTCAAGTAGGAGATAAAGTGTTGTTAAAAGTCTCTCCTTGGAAAGGAGTGGTAAGATTCATCAAACGAGGGAAGTTAAGTCCCAGGTATGTTGGACCTTTTAAGATTATTAGAAAAATAGGACCTGTAGCCTATCAGCTACAATTGCCAGAAGAAATGGCAGGAATACATGATGTGTTTCATGTATCTAATCTTAAAAAGTGTTTAGCTGATGAATCACTGATAGTGCCTCTTAAGGACATAAAAATAAATGAACAACTCAAGTTTGTAGAAAGACCTCTACAAATTGAAGACAGGAAAATCAAGAATCTCAAACATAAGAGACTAGTTCTAGTCAAAGTGAAGTGGGAATCCAAAAGAGGACCTGAGTACACATGGGAACTCGAGTCAGAAATGAAGAAGAAATATCCGCACTTGTTTCAGTAGAACTCGAGGACGAGCTCTAAACAAGGTGGGGAGAATGTAACAACCCTCGGTAAAATCAAATACCCTCATAATATTTCCGACTCTCTGATATATGATAAAATGACTTAATATGTCTTATATTACACCCCGTATGCGAAAACGGAGTTTGTATTATGTTATAGTATATAAAAATAAATAAAAATGAAAAATATAAGCTGAGGCGGGCCGCTTTAACCCACCTCCACATCCAATGCGGGCCGAATTAGGACCAGGTGTTGACTTCGCTGACTTTTCTAGTCAAAGCGGGCCGCTTTAGGTTTACGTTAAGTGAATGCGGGCCGCGAGTGACTTGGTTACGCGAATGCACCAGAGGTCGACACGTGTCGTAATCGTGTCAAGTCTAGTAAACGACTCAGCTAAGCTACCGCGTTGACTTATGTTGACGCGGCCCGCTTTAGGTCTAGCGTTATGGAACGCGGGCCGCGTGAGCATCAGATTTCACAACTATAAATAGCAAGCATCAGTTTACGAATTCCGTCGCTCACATTTCATTCTCAATCTCGAAATCTCTGATATTGGTAGTAATATTTTGGGTACTATACCCCTAATTAGCGAGGTTCTGCTCCATTGTAAGTATTATAACCCCGGTTTCATAATAGTTACGCTGCCCGATTGATTTAGGGTTCCGTAACAACTGTCGTGGTTCTGCCCGACGTAGTTGTTGGAATGCCGTCTCGGGGAGGGTATTATTAATAATTTCAAAGGGTTATGGTACTAATCAATGTACATTTGTATAAATTATAGATTATAGCCAGGAAACCCTTACGAAAAGCCTAAGACAGCAATGTGAGTTTATCCTCTTTTTGTTAATGTTTTTGGTACTGTTTTACCAAACTTTAAATGTTTTACTATGAAATTAAGCGGTGATTGAGTCTTTGTAGTTCTTCAATTACTGCCGGTATTATGGGGTTTTGTATACAAAATTTACTACGAGTAGTAGTAAGTCTGAATGACAGTGCATTACCATTGGACAACGAGTTAGCCAATGGGTAATTTGACCATAGCCATAGATCCGGTCGAGTGGCAAATACTGAATGAGTAATTGTGTAGAAATAAACAATGTGATCGCTCTCAATACTGTTTTAATTGATAAAATGTTTCTTGATTAAACTGGGATTCACTCACCAGTATTTCCGACTGACAAATGTTTTTAAAACACGTTACAGGTAACACAATGTGAACAGCCAATTAGTGAAAAGCCAGCTGGAGAGCACTGAAGGCTTGGGAAAATGTGGCTATAAAAGTTACCTAATACACGATGTTTTAAATTAAATAAAATAGGGTTTATCCCTATAATGTATTGTAATAAAGAAACTTGGATTTTGCTCATGTTATTATTAATATAAAAGAAGGTGGTTTTACTCTGATAAACATTTCCTAACTACGGTCCTGATGTAAATTCCGCTGCGAGACTAATTAAAACTGATACCACCAAACTCTGAGCTCACGTCCGCCCGTTCCCGGGGAACAGGGATCGGGGGTTGTGACATTTTTAGACCTTCAAACTTCTACAAAACCATGCTATGAACCGAATTTCATTGATTCGTGTTTCATATTTGTTTAATCTTGATTTATATTTCACGAACCCTAATTCGCAGCGAAACGATTCTCATGTATCTCTGATTCATCCTAATCGTTACCCTCTTGGTATGTTTAGTTTTAATCTTATAATATTACGTTTCTACAAAACCCTAATTATGATATGTGCGATTTTTAGACCTTCAAACTTCTACAAAACCATGCTATGAACCGAATTCCCTTGATGATTCCACTGATTGGATTCTATATACCATTTGGCTTCTAATTATTTCAATTTTCTAAGATTTTTCTTTAATGGTAGCAGATCTCTGTTAGTTTTCAAGTTATGGTTTTTGCTCAGGTAAATGTTCTATTGGTTTTTTGGATTATTTAATAGTTTATTATTGGCTTATTTTTTTGTTATTCATATGTATATGTTATTGATTTGATTAGAATTAGGTTTATATGATATGGTTTGAAACATGTACTGAATTGTGATTTTTTAGGGTAAATTTTGGTTACATTCACCATGTGTATATTGGATTTTAGAGTTTGTAAATTGTGAAATTGTTTGAAGATGTTGCTCTAATTATGTTTCCTAATTTTGAGGTAATTTAGCTCCAGCATGCTATTCTTATAAACCAGTTGGCATTTAGACGCACCTTTCGTTTCTTTATATATATATGTGTTTGTTGTCGATAGTTTGTTTAGATAGTTTTCTAACCCATTCAGTTCAAAGCTTCGCACTATGGATGCTCGTGGTTTCTTTGATTCTAAAAAAATTTACAAACTCTTTTGTTGCTAATGTAGGCGACCCGTTTAGGCTGGGTGTCAATGAACTTGAGATGGACAAAACATAATGAAGATTTTGCTATTATTTTGCTGCTTATAACATGTTGTCCTTTACTTTTTTTTTTCACTTCATTCTGGTGATCGGTCTTTACAGCTATGCTACATCACATTTGCTCCAAATTCCTGGATCTAAGCCCTTGAAAAGATGCATCCACATTTGGCTTTGTTTATTCAGGTTTGAGCATTCTTCTTCATATATCATATTGTTTGATTCTAAGGAATGATGGTTTTAAAATCACTAATTGAACGGTATAAATTAAGTTTTAAGCTTTGACTAAGTCAGCGTATTTGGAACTTGATTGTGTGAGGTCGGTTAATCTTTTCTATAGGTGGTAAAATAGATTGGCTAGGATGGTTGGTTAATGGGTCAACCAATAAACATCTTGGGATAAGATGGGCCGGTAAATGAAGGCTGAGGTAGTCGGATTTAAATGTAGGGTGCCTACATTCTTATTTTTGTTCTTATATATTGATGAATAAGTGTTATTAGTATGATTAAACTATTCTTTGTTCTTATATTTGCTATCTACTCTTATGCGGCAAACCTAAAGGCTTTTTCAATATGCATCATGTTTTAGTTATGTGAGCATGCCTCTTATATATCTACCGGTTTTATTGTTCTATCAATAAAATATTCATTAATCAGACCATTTGTTCACGCTGACTTTTCTAAAGGGCAAACAAATGCACTTCACATGTCCCAATTAAAAAATGTTCTTAAGAATGGAAAATGAATGTCAAACAAAGATCAGTAATTTGAAAAAAATAATCAATTGTTATGTTTTCCTTCATAATTGTCTCTTATTTTTTGTGCTTATTTAGTTTTTTTTTGCGCTAAGTTTGGTTTGGGTTTTTTTTTGGGGTGGAGGTTAGATACTGAGATATGCCGAAACTGAACAGAACTATTTTCAAAAATGAAAGTTGAACTATCGGTTATTCATTTGAATATATGTTAATTTGCGTATTTTTAATCAGTTGAGGTAAAGGTTAAAAATCATTGTTAAGGTAGTATTCACATTTTTTGTCAAATGTAGTCAAAATTGTTGCTATGGATGGATTAGATTGATGTTTGTTTTCGTGGCAGGGTTTTTATTTTTATTTTTTACTAGCTATAAGTGATGCAAAGAACTATCTATATGCTAATTTTGATCGATTCTGTACAGGTCAAAGAATGGGCAAAGGCACATGATTGAATGATCTCAAAACTGGATCCTTTAATTCTTATTCATTATGATGGTTTAATTGTTGCAAAATGGTGCAAAAGTTTCATTCCTTACTCCAACACCACAGAACCTGTTGGTATGTGTTCATTAACTTTTTATTGTCAATTATGGTCTACATATAGATTAAGAATGATATGTTTCAAATCTGTAGGATTATGTTGAATTGCAACAACTACAATTATATACGCTTTGTTTTTGAGTTTCAATTTAAAATTTTCATACACTATAGACTATTTGTTTGGATATAGTTTAAACGTTGTTATTTCCTTTGGCATATTCTAATCTTGACAAGTATTGTTGATTTGCAGGTTAGTAAAGGGGCATGGATTTTCTTTTGGTGGCGGCTAGCCCACAACCTTGGTACCGGTGAAACAACCAACCAAAAAATCATCAAATTGAACAACGAATCAAGGAATGAGCAAATGGTACCGGTTCGGAACCGGGTACTGAATTTCTCAACCCGGCTCGATTTTCGGTACCGACATTTTGCGTTTTCGGTACCGGTTTTTACCTTTAAATACTGGTACTGTACTGGATATTTTCACTACCGGTAACGCTACCCATTTCTTAGGATTTTCGGTACCGGTTCGGTACTGTTTGGGAAACCTTTGACATGTTTGACCCGATATCTTTTTAGCTTAAAAATTTAGTTTTACCCATTTGAGAATTGAGATAAAGTACATGTTTAAGTAATATGTTATTTATGATGTTATCTATTCAGTAGTTGACCCATTGTTTTTTTAGCTAAAACTTTTAATTTGACCCATTTCAGAATTGAGATAACGCGCCTGTTTAGGTTGAATACGTGTTATTCAGAATGTGTTTTAGTGAGAACTAATACTTTACCACTTAACTATGTATAATTTCTACACAAAGTTTTTTCTTATTGTGTTTGTTTTTAGCATGACATAAAGTTAAGGCCTTGGCGGTGTGTGTTTGTTTTGCTATGTTCAGGAAGACGGACAAGTATCATTGATCCATGATGGCTGCCAAAATCAGCTGCCGCTCAACTTTGTATTATGCTATAACCCGAACAGAGATTACTAAATGCAAGTAAGGTATAGTATACCGACCCTGTGATACTTAGTACACTTACAAACGTTCATAGTTTAAAATTATAAGAAATTCACTTGAAGAAATATAGTGGTAGCCTATGTACTTTTTATTATCTTTTTGTAAACATAGACAAGTAAACTAATGTATCAAGGTTATAAAGCTTTTCAAATTATGACAATTGTATGTTGAATTATATGTTGCTTTATCAAGGGCAAAAACATGAGATGGAGTCAAAATACTAATAATTGACAACGGAAAACCTACAGATAAAACAACTAATGTGATTTATATAGAGATTTTCAACGAATCGTGATCGTTGCATATTCATGTATTTCAATTTGTCGTTGTAATCTAATATATTCGTTTGTGTTTTAACGTGTATAAAATAATAATATTTAATGTCGGCGGTATTAATGAAGAAATTTTCTTTTATCAACCCGCGAAATTTGCGGGTTCTTAAACTAGTTATACAACATACAAGATGCATTAGCACAAAGCACTATTTATGCAAATTGTACAACTCCCACATCACAAAAATGTTGTAAGTTATACTATTATATAATTACTTTACTAGAGTAACTATAACTTTTTTTTATTTTAATCTAGGTTTAGAGACTAAAATACATGCTTAACTGAGATTTTTTTCCCCTTCACCTCTCACGTTATAATGCATTTATAGAATAACCTCACCATCTATATATAATACACTTGTGTTTCCATCTGTTAGTGATAATATAAAGAAACAATTACCTTTCATTTTCTCTTCTCAATATATTTTTTGAACTACAAAGTTTTAAACTAATTTGTTTTCATAACTCTTAACCTCAAGGGGTATACCTTAACTTCAATTGCTTTGCCATTTTGACCCACCCCACCCTTTAAAATAAATCAACTTTCAGTTTTAATAATATTTTTGACAGTGAATGAAATATGGAAAGAACCCACTGGGAATTTTGGAAACTGTGACGATAAGTTTAGGGCATGTTCATGGTAGGTGCAACAATAAATCGGAATTAAATTATCACCCAGTTCTTCCCCTTTAACCATCGTCAATCACACTGTCTGGTCGGTCAATTTCCAGGCAGATAAGAAAGATGATATTAAGGGACAAAACAGAATTATATAACTAGGATAATTAGTACTCCTAAACGTGCTGCCTAACATAATTAGTAATGAAGTAATTAATAAAGATAATGAGTTGTACGTTAATAAGCTACATATGAAAAGTTAGCATAGTGACTATATATTAAACTTATAAATAAAAACATATTTATGAAAATAGATAAGTTTCAAAGTAAATTTTTTTTTTTACAATGAAATTATAAAAACAATAATATATCGACATTATCAAACTATTGAAATGAAATTGAAGTTGTATAATTTAAAGAAATTCGACTATACAATTTTTTTAATAAAAAGAGAATTGCATACAAAAAAATGTATCTACTGAAAAAATCGTTTAACCTAATCAAAGCCGACGAAGTTAGATATCCAGAGACTATGTAGAATGTTTTTATTGATATGGACTCTAAATGTGCAAAATACATAAAATTCTACAATGTTATATAACTAAAAAAACTATATACATACTACTACTTTTGCACACAATTCATTATTAATTTCATTTTTGTAATTATTTTTGACAAGTAAATGTATTTTGAACAAGTATAAAGAATAATACATAAAATTCTAGATAATAGACGTTTTATGTAAATAAGAAAGTATGACATTTTTTTATTCTATTAATTCTAAGTATATATTTCTTTTTTAACCAAATAACCATTGTTTTTAAAACAAGATTACACCGGTTCAACAAAAAAAATGGATTGTGTCTCTACCACCCTACAACAAATCAACCAGATTTTCAAACCAAACTACACCGAATCATAGTCACCTAGCTAAATCATACTTAAACAAATTGACCCGATTTATCAAAAACTTGTTCAAACGGAATCAGTTCGAGTTCACTTGGACAAGGTTGGAGAAGGAACTACGTGTTTATAGCTTATAGAAGAATTCCAAGTAAAAGAATAAAGTTCATTTTATATACGGGGTACCTTTATGTTTTGGTAATTCAAAGAAAAAAAAAAGCTAAAAAGGAATACCCACGGGTTACGATCTAAGAAATGGTCAAAGGAACAAGTACCAACTGATCTAAATATATTTTTGAATTAGAAAAGTATTATATCTTATATTAAAACTAAAAGATAAAACTTAACTACACTAAACTTTGATGTCTTAATGCTTTGCCCAAGAGACTCACTGCCGGATCTAAGAAATTATTTTACTGGGTGCCTTTTGGTAGATTCTCACAAATTCTCACTATTTTTTTTCCAAATCATAAGAGGTTCTTACTAACTTTCTCCATTTTTCCAAAGCGAATGGGTTCCGGGGAACAGTGGCGCAGCCATGAACGGGCCGGAGGGGGCGCCCGACCCCCCGAACTTTTCGCTCAGTAGTGTTATGTATGTACGTTTCCTATAGAATTTTTTAGGTATATACGTTTTCGACCCCCCGGTTTTATAAAAAAAAACAATTTTTAAGCATATACTTTTAGGTTCGGTGACTTCCGATCCCCCGGTGGAAATTCTCAAGCTTCGCCACTGCCGGGGAACCCACAAAAGTGGGCTACATCCGCCCCTGAACAGAAGATTTTTTTTTTTTTTTTTAAACTTTGAACACGAGTCATATTCTGTAAAACAAAAGAAAGGCTTAGGAAGCTCGTGGATACCATAAAATAAATTCATAACAAATATACCATTAGAAAAGAAGATTATTTCTTACACTGAAATATGTATTTTGACTTGGGAAGAATCCTATATCTATAGCCAAGAAAGAATTACATAACTAATATGGATTTTAGTAGACGAAAGTGTATACTGCAAACTAATATAAGTTTTAACAAATTATAGTTTTGGATATGAGTTAAGTTCTTTTTGAGTCCCTGTGGTTTGTGTAGTTTAACTGTTTGAGTCCAAAAAATCAAACTTGTCTTGATTTGAGTCCCTGTGGTTTTGTATTTTTAACCATTTGAATCCAAAATGCAAACCTCATCCAAAAACCATTTGGATTCAAATGGTTAAAAATACAAACCACAGGGACTCAAATCAAGAAAAGTTTTTGCATTTTGGATTCAAATGGTTAAAAATACAAACCACAGGGACTCAAATCAAGACAAGTTTGGTTTTTGGACTCAAACAGTTAAACTGCACAAACCACAGGGACTCAAAAAGAACTTAACTCTTTGGATATCTACTCTGGAACATGTTCTAAAGTTGTCTTAACAGAACATCTAATCAGCTTATGACCATATTAAACGATTTACAATTATAACATTTTAACTCCCTTAACTATAATTTTTTTAGTTTATAAAAATTATTGGTGTCAATTACTTTTTTTTTTTGAACGGCAAATTAGGATCACTGACGGACCACTGGAGTATCATCGTGCCACCAGCAGAACCACCCGATCATATCCATCTCCACTAGGCTATAATGCCTATACACCAATTCAGGAGGAAACCCAATAAATCTGGGAAAACCCCCCTTTGTGAGAATCGAACCCAAGACCTAATGATCCCAAAACCTATTCCATGGAAGTTTATACTATATTAAAATGAATGAGATAAAGACATTTAAATATACTAAAAAAGTTTAAAAAAAAAAGGCCAATTGGATTTTAACACCTTTAACTTTGAAGAATTGGCCGATAACACCTGCAACTAACACTTTGATCTGTGACACCCCAAACTTTTAATTTTGTTTGTCATTTCACCACTCAGTTAAAAAATGAGTAACTGAGTTAGGGGCTGTTTGGCAACATCTGAACCAATAAGTGCTGAATGAATAAGAGGTCTGAATGGGTAAGAGGGTCTGAATGGGTAAGTGCTGAACCAGTAAAGTGCTGTTTGGTTCCATATCTGAATGACAGTGTAAAATGACATTTTTACCCCTCCCCACAAAATAAACCTTTTATAGATTTTTTTTCTATAAAACCCAATCATCATCATCATTCATCAGTATTAATCATCCCCCCACCCCCTTCCCCTTTCTCTCCATACCTGCAACACCGCCCCTTATTCTCTACACACACACATACACTGAATTTAGAGAGAGAATCGGAGAGAGATGGAGAGAACCAGAGATAGAGAGAGCCGGAGAGGAGGAGGAGGCCGGCCTGGTGGCGCGACACGGCGGCGCACGGAGGTCCGACAGCCGCACCCGGTGATGATGATGATCGATGAAGATGAAGATGTTGATGAGATGATGATGATCGATGAAGATGACGACGATGATGTTCGATGATGGGATCGATTAGGGTTTGATTTGGGGGTTTCGATTTGGGGGTTTCGGAGATGGTGGAGGTGCAGGTGGCGGAGATGGTGGAGGTGGTGGCGTCGGTGACGATGATGATGATGATGGAGATGGTGTCGGAGGTGGTGTCGGAGTTGATGATGATGATGATGATGGAGATGGTGTCGGAGGTGGTGGAGGTGGTGTCGGAGGTGGAGGTGGTGGCTGTGGAGAACTCGTGAAGAAGAAGGAGCAAAGGGCATACAAGTCCAATTTTCATTCAGAGATGAGAAGTAGCTGAACCATTCAGAGCTGAATGGTTCAGTTCAGAGGTGAAGTTTTTGTGAACCAAACAAGGATACCTCTGTCCGATTCAGAGGTTTACCTCTGAATGAAGCCATTCAGAGGCAACCAAACAGGCCCTTAGTCTTCCATCCTACGTGGCACAGACTTGATTACGTGGACAAGATGACATGGCAAATTCTTGATTACGTGGCACTACATGTGTATAACTCATCTCCTTCTTTATAACACACTTTATAACACAGACAAAGTCAACAAACAAATTATCCCCAAATCAAACAACCCTTATCAATTTACAAAATCAAATCATCTTCTACTGCATCGGCTCTTCATCTTCAATATACAAAATCAAATCATCATCGGCTCTTCACCACAATCTGTATCCATAACTTCACATTCTAATCAAATCTGTTGTCAATTAACCAGGTGGATTAGCAGAAGAAGTAAACGAAATGATACTGCATTCAGCCTTCATACCCTTCGGAGATATTAAGGACGTGAAGACGCCGTTAGATCAGGCGACACAGAAACACCGGTCGTTTGGATTTGTGACGTTTCTAGAGAGAGAAGATGCGGCGGCGGCCATGGATAATATGGATGGTGCTGAGCTTTACGGTCGTGTGCTTACGGTGAATTATGCTTTGCCGGAGAAGATTAAGGGTGGTGAACAAGGATGGGCTGCTCAACCGAGTATGTGTTTGGGTAGAAGATGGAAGTTAAACCATAGGTTTTGTTTGTTTTGTTTACTTTATCGATTGAGACACTACAATTAGTTTAGGTTAGGTGTAGGTTTAGATGGTATGTTTTTAAATTGCAAGTTAAGTGAAGTATGCGAGTTTAGTATAGTTGAATGGTTGATTAACTGATGCAGAGACTTGAGTTATCAATTAGAACTAGGTTTTAGCTCTTAGAAAGATCATTGTGGTGTTTATACACATGTAGTGCCACGTAATCAAGAATTTGCCATGTCATCTTGTCCACGTAATCAAGTTTGTGCCACGTAGGATGGAAGACTAACTCAGTTACTCATTTTTTAACTGAGTGGTGAAATGACAAACAAAATTAAAAGTTTGGGGTGTAACAGATCAAAGTGTTAGTTGCAGGTGTTATCGGCCAATTCTTCAAAGTTAAAGGTGTTAAAATCCAATTGGCCAAAAAAAAATTCTAGTTTAATATGTAAGATACAATCCTAAAATGAGGATAAGTTAGTCTTTCAAACAATAATTACACTTTAATCTATATTATAATGAATGAGATAAAGACATTTTAATATACTAAGAAAGTTTAAAAAAAATTCTAGTTTTTTTTTTTGAACGGCCAACAAAAATATTATTGATTCAACTAGCCAGAGGCTAGACACCACATTTACAACACCATTACACCAAGAAAGACCAATCGAACAAACCAGAAAAACGGAAGACACATACACTAGACATTACATCACAAAATAATAGAAAAATTACGCCAATCATTCCAAGTCCAATGAGAAGAACCTGAGCGATTTTTGATCCAGTGAAAGGCCATCGACATGGATTCTTCAACCACCTTCGAAACGCTAGGGGCCGCCTGCCCGAATATAGCTTCATTCCGCATTTTCCAAACACTCCAAATCACTACCTGGACAATGGCATTAAGTACCTTCTTTTTCTTTTTACTTCCTTGCAAATATAAGTGAGCATCCAGTAAGTCTCTAAGGCAAAAGGCTATAATAGGGGGGATCTTACTCCACTGTGCCATGACAAGCCAGACGGATTGAGTAAACTGGCACGAAACGAAAAGGTGCTCGCTGGACTCATCGTAGTCACCGCAGAGTATACACCTGGAGCTACCAATAAATATATTCCTACTAGCCAAAGCGAGTCTGTAAGACCCTAACACGTATTTGACAAAAGTCGCAGCGGAAATTCGTGCCATAAAATTTCTTTCATTACAAACGTCTTGACTTACTTGAAGGTTTATTTTTAAAATATCTCTTTTACAAAACAAAAGCATAACTCCCGTTTACTAAAGTACATACTCGATTATTCCCGTACAATCTATCTTGTGACTCGGTCTTCGATCTCAATTCCTTGTGATAATCGCCCGTGATCCGTACAACCTGCACTCACCACATACATTCCTAACATTAGCACACATTATATAAACAAGATTCTTTCACGTACACTTCACATTTCGTCCTTTTCAAACTTTAAGCATTTCATCTGCTTATCCATTTCCTGGTGAGGCTTCAATAACGTACCTGCATTACTTTTCATTCTCAAGGTACACCATTAATAACGTTAACACTCAACGTGTCTAAATCATGCATACATACGTACTTACATACATACATACATACATACATACATACATACTTACACATTTACATACGTACATACCTTTCCTACAACTTTACATACGTGCATACACTCATACATGTCTTTATTCATACATACATACACAACTACATACGTACATACCTTTCCTACACCTTTACATACATGCATACACTCGTACATATCTTTACACATACCTACATACACATCTACATACGTACATACCTTTCCTACATCTTTACATACATGTATACACTCATACATATCTTTATACATACATACATACACATCTACATACGTACATACCTTTCCTACATCTTTACATACATGCATACACTCGTACATATCTTTACACATACCTACATACACATCTACATACGTACATACCTTTCCTACATCTTTACATACATGTATACACTCATACATATCTTTATACATACATACATACACATCTACATACGCGTACAAGATCTTGCATACTTCTTACATACTCATGCATTGATTACATGGGACTTAGACTTTGATTTATAGCCCATAAACATCTAAGGATCGATCAAAATCATGTTTAGGAAGCCCGCCGTAGTCCACGGATAACAAACCGAAGCCTACGATACATGAATCAACTTAAATAACAAATTTCATGTTTTTGGACTTGGGGAGGGCGTCGGCGACGGCCCTAGGGCCCGTCGGCGACGACCCGTGGTTCTTCCCGTAGCCAAAAACCCCGTAGACAGGTAAATAACCCGTCAGCAAAAAAACTGACTTTCTAGAGCCCGTCGGCGACTACCCTTGACCCGTCGGCGACTACCTCTAGAAATGGCACTTTTCTGCAGTTCCGTTTCGTCGTCCGTACGCACTAAAACGCGCATAACTTTTGAACCGTTTACCCGTTTAACCTCCCGTTTCTTCCTACATGCTTGTAAATTCACATTCTATCATATGAACTTAAAATCCCACATCCGGATTAAGGAAATTCTTAACTTACACGCTATCGTCTTATTATTCATTTATGATTTATTCGACCCGTTCATGCATTCATCCACAAAACTTGTTTGTTTGACCATAACTTCTTATGAACCTAATAATGTCAACATTGTATATCATACAAGATTAAGTTCTCGGATGTCTTGCATCCTCTTGACCCATTTTCGCTCAAGAGCTTATTTTGACCCGTTAAGGGTATTTGCGCATTTTAAGGTCTTTAGCTTACGAAAACCATACTTCTCACTTTCTTGCTTTTTCAAAACATTCATTTAATCAAATAGCTTGTTTGTAATCAACTTTTAAGACAATTTGCTCGTTTTACCCATCAAGGGCGTTTTTGTCAACTTTGCTCTATCCTTAACAACAAAGGACTCCCTTGCATAAGTAACCAATCCTACTATTTAGCTACAATTCTTAATCACACATACCTTGCTCAGATCAAAGCTAAGATCCGTTTAATACTTCATCGGTCTCATACAATTCTTTCCTACTTGACCTCGATCACCATACTTAATTAAATTGCACATAACTTTACATAAACAACTAAGAAGTGATTACAAAAATCACTTACCTCGTGCGTCCATGTTCATACTCGTTTCCTCGCCACTTTTTGATCTGTTAGCCTTCCGTGCTTGATTCCATCTCGACATGATTCCTATACTTCCATGTCATCGAAATCACATTCTTATTAGCATACATAATTGTACATGTTAACGATCATATCGATCGCATAATTCCTATTTGACTTTCATTAGTTACTTCTAGCAAGCATAATACATGTGACCAAATTCATATCATTTCAAACTCATGTAAACCATCATGTCATCGCATTAAACACACATTCGTCAAACACGCTCCATATAACTTACCTTAATCTTACAATTATGACAACTCGTCTAACCATCCTTCTTATACACAGTTGACTTTTAGAAGTCAACGGTTCATTTAGTTTAACTTTCGACTTATCATTATATACCTGTAACATCATAATAGCCTATACGGACAACACTATATACATATCATCTTTTACTTACATACAATTTCATCGATTAAGCTCACCTAGGCGTTTCATCAAACGCTTGGTGTGCGTACCACTATCTTAGCACAATGTACAACTAATATATGCATATTCTTCTAATCTTATGCATAATTCATCCAATCCTCCCACTAATTAGCATTTATCATTCATACATAACATCAAGCATATCAACACCATATTTCTTTCAATTCATGTAACAAGAATTCATCATACCCACATAATACAAACAACATGCAACAAGAATTAGACATGGATGATGATTCAAGTCATTATTCTTACCATAACTAATGGGTTTTGCCTCTAAACATCAAATTAACCTAAACCATGCATAATCCATGTTCTATATGATGATTCTAACATATCCTCATGCCCAATTTCATACCAATTCATGATTTACAACATAACCCACTTCGTGGGTAATCACCAATCTAGAATCTAAGACATACCTTATGATTCCCTAGTGTAGGTGATCACAAATTCGTGTTCGGTTCTGAATTTGAGCTTCATTTATCCTTCCAATTTGATGGATTAGATGGAGTTAGGGTTTTGACTTCATGAGAGCTCCTGCTCCCTCTAGAACACACGATCGTGTGTGTGTTTGTGTGTATAAATTTTTATTTATTAATTCAACTTTCAACTTAACCCACTTTAACCCCTCAAGTTGCCACTAATTATAAAGGGGCACAACTTTCTTTCTTTTAATTGTTTTTACCATTTTGTTAACTTGGTTAAATAACCTAGTCATTCATTTCTTGATGCACCATATCATAACATTTAACAAATATAAACATTCGGGTTTTGGGGTGTTACAGAGTCTAGTAGGAAGACGGTCCGATAAAGCCCTCCACGAGACAACACCAACCTTCTTCGGCACATAATTGTTCCATTCAAATAAATAGGCCGGGACAGACCTGAATGCCGCTGCTGCAGTCTGCTTTATGCTAGACACCGAGAACAGTTCAGAACTGTCATGGGACCAGACCCATTTGTCCGGTCCATTGCTGGCACCAAAATCGCTTAAAAGCAGAATCAAGTCTAACAGTTCAGCTTCCTCGCTCGATGCCAATAATGTCCGGCTCCAGCACCAAGACAGAGTAACTCTGTCCGCTCCCCAAGATACCCGGTCCGAAACTGAACAATTTTTTTCTTTTTCTAAAGCAAAAAGAAGCGGAAAACTCATGTATAGGGGCTGAGAACCGATCCAAAAATCAATCCAAAAAGCCGCATTAGATCCACAACCCACTTTACACCATATAGAATCCATAAGATTTATGCCCACTTGGAAAAGCGATTCCCGAATGCCTACGATTTGTTTCCAAGGGCCAGCCAAAGAGACCTTTGCTGGAATTGAGGACCAACAAAAAAAATTCTAGTTTAATATGTAAGATACAATCCTAAAATGAGGATAAATTAGTCTTTCAAACAATAATTACACTTTAATCTGTTCATCTTAATTACACTTAAATTCCCTTATCTTTAACCAAATTATGGATAATTAATTAGTTGTTACACTTTATCTCTCTTATAAAAAAAAACTAACTATCTCACGTTTTTAAAATGACCATACTTTTATGGATGTTAATATTTTTTTTGAGTTACACTACAAAAATGAGCATTTTCTTTTCTTTAATTTGAGTATATATTACTATAATTGTTTTTAATTAAAAAATGATATATTACGTGATTAACAATGTCCAGGGGAGAGCAATAATCGTTAATCAAAACCGAACCGAAAACAGAAGAAACCGAACCGAAATCAACCAAAAAACTGAATAAACTGAAAACGATTAATCGAAAATCGAATTAATAAAAAACCAGCTATCGGTTTTTGAGTACCCCGGTTTAACCAAAATTAATTGAACCGAACTGAAGAATTCATATTTCTATATATTTCTAGCTTTATACCTCTAGTTCATGCATGTTTTATTTTATACATCCATTTCAGATATATATATTTATATTTCCACTTCATTTATTTATACATGAATTTCATGTATTCATAACTCAATTTCATGTATTATACCATGGTTGCAAAAGTCGTTAGGCGCTACCTAGTCGGTCGATCAGAGAGTTGAGAGTACTCGGTCTACGCGAAGAGTACTCGGGGAGTACTCGGACATGTTAAATTATAAAGAAATTACTTTTTGGAGATTAAATATATGTCAAATAACACAAATTTACTAATATTTATAACAAAATACGTGAAAATAATATTCATTCTTTAATATGATAAGCATAAAAATTCTGTTATATTATTATGTAAGTCAAACTAGGCCCGAGTTGATCTACTAGATCCAATTCTGGCCGAGGTTGACCGCGTTTGACCGACTCCGTGTAATTAGGCGGAGTCAAAGAAAGTCGCATCGGCAGCCTGCCTTGTGGCGACTACTCGGGGAGTACTCGGCCTTGGAAACCTTGTTTTACAACCATGATTATACCTCAATTTCAATTATTTTAAATAAAAGTTTTAGCCCAAGTTTGGTTTTGGCTATTAACTTAAATTCCATTATCTTCAACCAAATTATGGATAATTAAATAGTAGTTACACTTTATCTCTCTTATAAAAAACTAACTTTTTTTTTAAAATTAAAATTCATTAAACAACCTCCGACCCAAACGGGCAAAACGTCAAACAAACAACAACACCCCCGACCCAAACGGGCAAAGGACAAGGAAATTACAACATGTACAAAGGGTATTTACACCATTCCGTCTAACTAATATAATTACATGAAGATCTATTTTTAACCCATGCGTAACCTCTTGATTTAAGCTCCCCTATGATCTCTTGCGGGCTACATCTTTTCTGTTTAAAAACCACGTTGTTCCTTTCTTTCCATATGCACCAGCATGCTATCATAGCAAACCCGTAAATGATCTTCTTTTCCTTCTTACTCCGTTACCGAACTTGTGGATTTCTAAAATGTCTTTTAACTCAAAAAAATAAAACTGCGGAATGTCACACCAAACACTGAAAGTCGACCACACCCTCAAAGCTATCGAGCATGCGGTGAACATATGCTCTACCGATTCCTCGACATCGTCGCAAAAGGGCACATTACGGATGATATGTCCACATTCCTTCTTCTTAAATTTATTCTAGTAGGAAGCCTATCCAGATTGCCTCTCCAGTTCATAATATTGCATTTAATGGGCACCCACTTGCACCAAACAAAATTTAGAGGGTGACCATTACCTCTATTAATGATCAGGGCCGATTTAGCCACCTCACACTACTAAGCACCTCGCAACATTCCTTCCATTCCTTAAGCCCCTCTTCTGTCTCAGGCTGACTAGACCAATGCCATTTGAAAGTTCCATTTCCACTCCTTGTTTCCACTCTCTCTGCAACCCTGCACGATTTAAACACCTCCAAACCAAATAAATGGGGCTACCTTTCTAAGAAGGGAAGGTCACCGACCCACGTGTCGATCCAGAATCGAATATCAACCCAATTCCCCACTTTGCCCATGATAAGATTATTTAAACCCTTTCCATTTATTTTTATTTTGGATATCAATTTCACAATGTTTTTCCAACAACCCAATATATTTTCGTTAAGTGGGAGGAAGCTCCTTTGATTATACTAACTATGACACGCTTCCACAATTTTACACCAAATGGTTTTCAGCCCTATATCTCCAACCCCATTTAACAAGAAGGGCTTCATTGACCTCTTTAAGCCTACTAATACCCAAACCACCTTTTGTCTTCGGCCAAGTAACCCAATCCCACGACACCCGGTTCATTTTAGAATTGTTACCATTGCCGGCCAATAAGAATTTTCTCATTTTGGCTTCAAGGGACTTTAAAACCCCAGCCGGGGCCTTATATAAATAAAACTAATAAATAGGCAAGCTCTCCAACACTAAATTTATTAACGTAAGCCCCCCCCCCCCCCCCTATCGATAAAGTTTAGTTTTCCACATTGACAATCTTTTATTAAAAATCTCAATAATTGGAGTTCAGTTATTAATTCTGTTCATATTCGACCCCGCAGTAATTCCCAAGTATGTAAGCGGAATATAATCCGATTTACACCCAATCACTTTAGCTATATCAGACACTGCCCCATTATCAACACCCAACCCGTATATCTTTGATTTTTGAAGATTAATTTTTAAGCCCGAACATAAGTAAAATATTCTCAAGCATCTCGTCACATTCTTTACATCTTCCCTATCCCACTCCCCCCAAACAAGAGCATCATCAGCATAAAAAGGTGAGAAATTACGAGACCATTATTGGGAGTTTGAATACCTTTGAAAAGTCCTTCCGTCCTAGCTTTGCTCATAATGCTAAACAAAGCTTCTATCACCAGAAGGAACAGAAACGGAGAAAGAGGGTCGCCCTGTCTGACTCCTTTGGAACAGTTGAATTCAAAGGTGGGGGACCCATTTACAAGAACCGAGGTTCTAGCCAAAGCTAGGATCCCTTTGATCCATTTACACCATAATTCTGAAAAACCCATTTGCCCCATGATATCCAGAAGAAAACTCTAACTGACATTATTGTAAGACTTTTCGAAATCGATTTTTAGTAGAAAAGCCTTTTTATTGTATTTTTTAATCCAAGCCATGAGCTCATTTAACATTAACGGGCTGTCCAGAATTACGTTTTTTAAATGACCATACTTTTAGGGATGTTAATATTTTTTTAAGTCACACTATAAAAATGAGCATTTTATTTTCTTTAATTTGAGTATATATTGCTATAATTGTTTTTAATTAAAAAAAATGATATATTACGTGATTAACAATGTCCAGAGGTGAGCAATAATCGTTAATAAAAACCGAACCGAAAACAGGGAAACCGAACCGAAAACAGGGAAACCGAACCGAAATCAACCAAAAAAACTGAATAAACTGAAAACGATTAACCGAAAATCAAATTAATCAAAAACCAGCTATCGGTTTTTGTGTACCCCTGTTTAAGCAAAATTAATTGAACCGAACCGAAGAATTCGTATTTATATATATTTCTAGCTTTATACCTCTAGTTGATGCATTTTTTATTTTATACATCCATTTCATATATTTATATTTCCACTTCATTTATTTACATTAATTTCATGTATTTATAACTCAATTTCATGTGATATACCTCAATTTCATTTATTTTAAATAAAAGTTTTAGCCCAAATTTGGTTTTAGCTATTAACAGAAACTAAACGAACAAAATAAAAAATCGTCAATAAAACAGAATAAACCAAACTGAATAAAACATAATAAACCAAACTGATTAACTGAAAATAGATTGGTTATTAAAATCGACTACCTGATTACATGCAAAAAAAGGTTATGGCGTTTCAAATGGAATAATAATGCTCCTACTTGGTTGCTCTAATTGAAAAGTTGGTTTTTAACAACTGATTGTTTCAATGACATTTAGTTGCATTCACAAATCAATTACTAAACCATATATTATTACGACGTTTTACCGTCATTATTGCAATAATATATATACAAAGCTCGATGGAGACAAAATATATCAAAATATGCATTACCAATGTTTTTTAATTAATCAAAAGCAACTAACTGGTGAACAAAATTTTGCTCCGGTAATCTCACTAAATATAACGCGTGTGCTTGTTTTTTTAACTCAACATTTAAACTCTATTTTCAAGAGTTTTGGTGGAGAAGATGATGCACCGATATTCTTTGTTTGGTTATTTATGAGAGCCTGAGACGTGGTTATCAAATCAATTCATTTTTTGTATCATATAGAAAACGAGAAATATAAACTCGGCTGTCTGATGGAGACTTCATGGTTACAAGCAATGTTGTAGAAGGCGCTAGGCGCTAGTCGGGCGGTGAGGTACCGCCTAGGGATTAATCGGGATTAACCGGAATGGGATTTTTATATGTATTTTTTCAAAATTATATATATATATATATAGGGGAGGGTTATATAGAAAACCCTATATATATGAAAAACCTTAGAAAACCCAACCTCCCGACATTTTTTTTTTTTGAAAAAATTAACACATGTAATATACATGTTTTTAAGAGTTTTGGGCCAAAAAAATCAAAAAAGCGCCGAGGGGATGTTTTTAAAAAAAAAAAAAAAAAATTCAGCAAATTCTGTCATTTTTTGCTAACACATGTTAGTCGACCGGACATGGCTGAAATTTGTTTATTTTTTAAAAAAAAATCCCTTCGGCGCTTTTTTGTTTTTTTTTGCCCAAGACACTCTAAAACATGTATATTACATGTGTTATTTTTTTCAAAAAAAAAAATGTCGGGAAGTGGGGTAAAAATGGGTTCCCATTTGGGTTTTCAGAGTTTTCTAAGAATTTGAGGGTTTTTTATCTATCTTTATCCTATATACCCAATAATATAAAAATAATACTTCAAAATTCACATAAATACTTCAAGTTTCAGATAGTATGGTTCGATTTTGACCGATTTTGACCAATTTTGACCGCCTAGGACCGATTTTGACCGATTAATATAGTCCGATTAATCCGATTTTTGACCGCCTAGGACCGATTTTCACCGATTACGACCGCCTACGACCGACTTTGACCAAAACCGATTAATTCCACCGACTAGCTTAAAATTAATCAGTAGCCTACCGCCTAGCGCCTAGGCGCCGATTAATCGGCCGCCTAGGCCCATTTCTGTAACCATGGTTACAAGTTTGTAGTTGGGAGGTGGAACAACCTTCATTAATGTGAATTATCTCTTCCACTAGTATGAGTTAGAGTAAACTGCCGAGGTGCTTCTTGTGGTTGTCCCAAATTTCACCTTTAGTCTATACCTTTATAAAATATTAAAATTATATGTTTGTTCAATGTGGTTTGATCGCTAGTTACTCGGATGACTCATTGACTGAATAGTCGCTAGTTTTTCACTTCATTTGGTATTTGGTGTGAAATGACTAAATTACCATTACTATTAAAAAAGTAATTCAAACATTTAAAATTACCCGTTTAAGAATTTACATGGACCCCATCTTTTTTAACTCATAGAAAAAGTATTAAGTGTACTGTACATCATCACCACCACTCTCCTTTAATCCCCTTCATGTTGGAAAGACGAGCCCCCCACCACCGTCGAGCTTCATCTTCGCCGAAGAAGATGAAACCCATCCCATCCCAATCCCAACTTCGCTTACGAGAGCTTAACATGTGAAACGCCCATATTTCAAAACAATAAAAATTTACAACCCAATTTATACTTTTACGCATCATTAAAGCAAACTTGGTTATACATACAAAATCAACCATTTTAAACAACTACAATCCCACCAACGTTTACAGAAGTTATAAACACATGTTATTGGGTAAAGTTTATTAACACCATGACTAAAAGACAACAAAAGTATTTTGACTAGTTTACAACATTAAAGTCCGGAAGCGAATTGCGCGCAATATGGAGTGTGTTCGTTCCGAGCGTAGCGTGCCATTTAAAGGATGGCTTTACCTATATCACAACAACAAGAATCAAAGTTAATTACATGTAATTTCATCATTCTAACTTCCAACAAACATGATTCACATTCATTATCCAACTTCCATTTATTTGACCCGTTCACAACAGGTCACTTACATACCATTCTTAAGCATAACATTCTAGTTCGTCAACCCGTTCATAACGGGTTAATTACATGATCAATCTTTAGCTTCACATTCTAACTTGTTTGACCCGTTCGCAGCGGATCGATTTCATAATTCTTTAACATCACATTCTAGTTTGTTCGATCCGTTCATAACGGATCAATCATATGCCCATTTCTTTAACATCCTCATTCTAGTTCATTTGACCTATTCATAACGGGTCAACATATGACCATTCTTTTACATATTCATTCAAATTCGTTCGACTCATTTGTAATGGGTCTATTACATGATCATTCTTTATTGGACTACAATTACTACAATATATAACATTAAGCAATGCTACAAATAAACTTTAATTGTACAAGTAGCGTACCTCGATCTTGTGAGTTTTAAGGCTTCTTATTGCTTGAGCCTTCTTCCTTCACACCTACAATTACCATATTCACTTCCTTTTAGTTCTCATGAATTCATTTTACCACATACAACATATACTTACATTCTAAACATGAACTTCACTAACAATTGTCATTTATTCGCACAATTATCATCTAAAGCATTTCATCGAGCACTTGGTGTACGACAATCATTATTGTTTAGAATTTATTGTTTTTCATATACTTACATACTGCATCTTTCTATACGTACACAATTTCCCAATTACTTAAATCGTCACAATGAATAATCATTATCAAAATTATTCATCCTACCTCTTAGTTGACTAGTTAACATCATAGTTATCGCTAGAATCTCCATTTTATGAAAAATGCTCAAAAACCCACTTCATGACTTATGAAGGGTTTTGATCAAAGCACATAAAATTTCATTCAAATTAACATTCACAATTGCTTCTAATCATGATTTCTTCAGCAATTAACACTAGGTTACTAACATACCAAAGAAATTTGCCAATTTCATACACCTTCATCATATCAAAATCAACCAAATCAAAAATTATAACTTACCACTTGTTAAGCAAGCTTAGATGGTCACAAATTAGGGTTCATGCACAAGATTAGCCTTGACCTTCCTTCTAATTTCACTGATTTTAATTTGTGAGTGTTTTTCCTCTTTTTTTCTTATGCCTGGGGTCGACACACACACACTGATGTGTGTGTTTGTGTTTTAGTTTTTGTTTTAATAATTTCATTTTCTCACTTGTCCAAGATTAGTCCCTCAATTTTGAGTATTTATTTCAAAATGGTCATTGTTCATTCTTAGGCTAAAATTTTACATATATTTTAACTAGGTTTATATTTCTAGTTATTTTTAAACACATATACTTATTTAAAATTTTTGTGGTGTTACAACATGCCTCCAATATGTTAGTATTTCATGCCACCATCTGGATCTGAACAGAGGTTGTCTTCGTCGACGAAATTGCTGGCCAACGAAAAACTAAGGTTGTTTTCGGTCCGGTAAAGATCTAACAAAGGAAAAATGATATATGATGGTTGTTCATCGTATGCATTTTCCATCAGCTGAAATGTAACGCTCCGCTTTTCGTACTTTCCATATTTAGAAAGATGTATTCACATTTCTATTTTTAGCAACTTGAAATCGTATTTCGTTCCAATCTGGTAATCACCTTGATCGTAATGGAAAATCATATTTATACCAATCATGTTCCATTCATAATTATGTTACATGCAATCTGAGGCTTATTGTACATTCGAGGCAGCAATCATACACACACGATACGTAACGCATGCTTACATACACTTCCTATACTTGAAAACCTTCAAAATATAAGCTTTTAGCACAAAATAGCATCAATATACAAGTTCAGGGGCTAAAGTGACAAAAATCAAACTTCGGCTGATATATCAACACGCTGCGTCTCGCGGGCTCTTAAGCCTTGCACGTCGCGCGACGCGAGGACCCTTAATCCGCAGAGTATTGTTTCTTGAATCCGAGTTGGTCACCTTTCTCACCTCTTTTCTTCCCCAATCACCTTCAAACCTCATTAAAACTCAAACCCTACTAAACTACTATATAACCAAGCCTTCTATACCTTCATTTCATTTTTCCCACACTTTAAACTCACACAAAACACTCTCAAACTACTTGAAACACACACTTTAGGACAGATTCTTGCAAGTTCAAAAGTGAGCTTCAAGGTCACTTTCTTTATTTTCTTCTTAAATTCTTGCTTCAAACTCGTTTGGAACACCTCTAGGAGTGTTTCCACGAGTTTAATGGTAAACTAAGGTGGAATATCACCATTTTAAGGTCCAAACTTTCTGTTTTGGTTTAACTTTTACAAACTTTCCATGAAGTTGTTATTTACGTGGTAATGTTGCACCTACCTTGCTTCTAACCAAACCTATGATTGTGGGGCTTGAGTATGGTTGATTCGCATAAGTTTAGAGGCCCAAACACCTCCTAGACTTTCTATTTTAACAAGTTCCAAGCAACCTACAAGTGTTGAGACCATCCAAGCTCACCATCTTCAATCTGGTGAGACTTGTGTTTTGGCAATGTGTGAACCATGGAAGCCTTGGCTTTCCAACTATGTTCCACTACTTCACTTGCTTGATTTGTTAGTTAATCTTCCATCCAAGTTACCAAGTAAACTTACTAGTAACAAAGTGACAAACTACACCAAGTCTCCAAACATTTGCCATGATTGGAATGCACTAGTCTAGTTTGAGCACATTTGGTTACTTGATGAACTAGATGTGTACTTTATTTCAATTCCATTCATGACTAACCGAAATCATCAACTAAGTTGATGATTTTATGCTTTGGTGAATCATATAATGAGGTCTAATGGATTAAAATCATCGTACCTCCTTGCTTGACATACTTGTTGATACATGTCTATAGGATTTAATATATATATATATATATATATATATATACGTAGGGTGGGGTTCTAGAGTGAACACTAGTGTATTTGCGAGCTGAGTGAACAAATCCTGGCCATTGATCTACACGCGTGTATGGCCAGGATCTCATCATCAAATCGTAAAATACATTAGTGTATTTCAACATCCAATCCTGGCCATTGATCTACACACGTGTATGGCTAGGATTAGTTCACTCAGTTCGCAAGCTACACTAGTGTTCACTCTTGAACCTAATCATATATATATATATATATATATATATATACTATAACACTAATAACTGAACCCTAAACACTAACCAATTCATGGATTGTTGTTAAGAGCTACGGTTATGATATCTCAGATTGAAACATCTCATATTTGGACTTCCAATATGCAAACTTGTGCCAATGAAGAACACATGAATATGGTGTCTAAATTTAGGTGTTTGTCAAGATAATTTTTTTGTGTATTTGTAAACTATAAACTAAGCATCCGCATACTCATTCTTAATTCAAAATCCGTCAAACTCATACGCCTCGTTTATCCTTGTAGGATAACTAGGCGGTTCTCAACACCTTCAACTCGTCAACTCACTTTCGTGGAATTTCTATGCAAACTGTGAGTATACTTGCCCCTTTTTTACGCTTTAATCACTTTTGAGGTGTAACATGTATAACCTATCAAAAATTTACAATACACACAATCAAACATATTTAATCACTCAATCCATCAAACATGCTATTTGTTATACTTAGGTTAAATATGCTAGATTCAAACACTCATACATGCAATCTATTTGTCATTAACTTAGCTAGCCCACCTTAACAGTTATAATACTATAGGAGTAGCACACCGCCCATTTTGGGTATTGTTAAGTTATTCAATCTTTACGGTTTCGCTCACTTCGGTAGCAAGAGATGCACAATATACGGTCTCGTTCACTTCGGTGATGAGGGATGCATATTATTTAGTGGACACAAGGATTTGACCTATAGTTATGCATGCTAGCTTCAACTTAGTATACAAAATGCCATGTTGGATTTGAGACAATCTTTTATACTTATGATATGTAATCAAACTTGTATACTCACCAACTTTGTGTTGGTTTTATTTTAATATATGTTGCAGGAAACGTATGTTGACGCTTGAAGAAATCTATGTAGGATGGATTTAGAAATGCACTTGAATTCTTTATTTTTAATTCCAATGTTGTATTTGTGTAAGTTGCAATTGTTGTATTCTTTTCCACTTCAATACAATGTAATCCTTTTAGTATGTAATGAAACTTGGTTTATTTAAATATTGTCACATTAGCACGTTATGAAGTCTCGAGCAATCTCGTTTTCGTCTCACTCCGATGTTTCCGCCATCAGTTGGGGTGTGACATGAAATTCGTACCATTGAACGTCTCGATCTGCAACTTCTCGTCTTCTAGCATCTCAAATGACTTAAACAAACAACAGAATCAAGAAAGCGAATAAACACGACCATGGCTCGAGCATGAACTTAATGGTTGTTCTAATGAACATTGTTAATCAACCGACCTGTTTTCATGGTCGTTTTTCACAAACTAACGGTTCTCAAGACATGCCGGTTAAATTAGTCTCTGACACAAATTGTAAAACCAAAGAACTAGACAACGACTGAACTGCGGGTGACTAATATGATCCTGGAAACCTAATCTCGATCACATGCTCTAATCTCATTGATATCTAACAAAAAAAGGGTGGCGGCAAACTACCGACTGATCTCTAAATCGATGAGGAGGCTGGCTCTCCAAACAATCAGATGGCTGGGCTAATCTGCTCAAGACTACCGATAACATAACAGATGCCTAAAACAATTAACTCTTATTTCTTCCGATTGTGAAACCGTATGTAAAATAAAACCGATCTATCGAACTTTACTGATATTCAAAAAGCACTTCAAAATTTTCAAACCTTTCAACAGTTATAAAACTGTTAGTTGAAAACATAATTGAACAACAGCTATCGTAATCAAATAGCAATAATAAGCCTTAGCTCTTATACCACTTATTAGGATTAGGTTGCAAACACACACACAAATAAATTGCATAAATGTAAAAAACATGAGGATTTACGTTGTTCGGTCTAAACTGACCTACGTCACGGGTAGTAACTAGGTTATTGATTATTTGAGGTGATAATCATATTAAAAGTACATCAAATACATTTATAGAGACTTATTAGTGTTTGAAAACTTGATCCCTAAGTTAGACCGATACAGGTCTTATTCAAATAGGGCTAGGGTCAGTTGCCAAAGCCCATGCGTCTCTTTCAATCTCGATTAAAAGCACGCCATATAAGGCCTTCGAAACCCAACAGATTCATTTCTTAAAACATATTAAAAGATCGTTTATTATTTCACAGTATATTATTTTAGCGTTTTCATCATTTATTTAATTTAATTATATGTAATATATGTTATCTAGTATATTAACGCTGGTAGAAGATCGATGAAACAAGATACGCAACAGAGGTACCAATAGAGTCAACTAACCATATAGCTTTCTTTACATAGCATATACACAACCCAAACTCGACTAGCCCCGTAGATTTTTTACCGTAATCCTTTAAAAATGACTTGCATGAAATGTTAATAAATCATATATTGTCTCACTCGTTTATACATGTGATACCGTGTTTTCTAGAAGGCTGGAGATATTTGGACACCCATCGCGCCTATTTTCACACCTTTTGTGCCCTAGACGCCTCGTATAGGTCTATACGAGGCGTCTAAGCACTGAATTCAAGGGGGTCTGAGAGGGTGTCAGGCACAAAGGAACCCTAGACGCCTCGTACAGACCTATACGAGGCGTCTAGGCTTGGGTTTTTTTTTTTGCTGAAATGAGGGGTGTTTTGGTGGGTTTTGGTATGGTTTTTTGGATAGTTTTTGAATATGTGTTTTTTGGTTGAATTTTTTTTGGTTTTTAAAAAAGTTTTGTTTTTTAAAAATCAACTATTTTAAAAATCGACTCTTTAAATATATTATATCGATTAAATATTATAATGTTTTTTAACATTTTACTTTTTTAAATATTATTCTTCCGATTAAAATTTTATCTCGTTCAAATATTGTTTCCGTATTATATTCAGGGGATATATTGTTTCCGTATTATATTCAAAACATATTTTGTTTCCGTATTATCTCAATTTAAGACAACAATCATTAGGTAACCGAATAACTGAAAACAAACATAAATATGACATATATAAGATAACTTTGTACATCCATAACAAAAATATATAAGATAAGTTTGTACATCCATGATAAAAATAAAAACAACAACAGGTCTATGCATCCAAATCCGAATCTGGATGTGGCTGCTGCTGCTGATGTGGTGCTCGAGCCGGTGGAAGCGGTATCGGGGGCCATCCCTCTCTCTCTCGTCTATCCTGCTCGCATCGTACCAGCCAACCAACCAAATCGTTGAGCCTGTCAAGCTCTGCTCGTACATCCGGATGTAGCGCAGCTCCTGGGGCATGACCTGGAATAGCGTGACGTGGAAACTGAGGCGCCCCGGCAGGTGGCGGTGGCTGTGGCATCGCTGCACCGTCTACATCCTGCGGAGGCTCCTCCACGGGCACTACATCAGCAGGATCTGCAGGAGGATGAACGGGCTCGAAATGCTCTGGTAGGGCCTCCTCTGTCCATATGTCCCCCTCGCGGTTTTTAAACCGCGGGCCAACTGGGAACCTCTTGATTACCCTCATCCCCCACAGCGACTGCATGCCCATCCGCGTCGGGATGACTGACGGCGTCCGTAGATGTGGGTCCTCGTGCAGTACGAGGCCAAATGAATGGGCAATGACGGTCACGTACGCCCCGCCATACAAAAATCCGCGCTCCTGCCGGTGATGGGCGGAGGCGTAGTACTGGGCTAGACCGTGTGCTAGCGCGCACGGCCTCCTATACAACAAACAATAAAGGAAAAAAAGATCTGTGGTCGTACACCACTCACGGCTGTAGCCGCGCACTGAAATAGAAGTAGCGAGCAAATGGTGCAGTTACCTGCAGATAGTGTTAGCGAAATACAGAAACAGAGATTAATAAACAATGCACATAATCACAATAATTGCCGTAATAAACGTACGTACCTGTACAGTGGGTCCCTAACAAACGACACCCTCCCCTTCGACTTGTCGTGCTCCCAAGTATTTGGCCCCGCAATCACCTGCCAAAACCATACAAGAGTGGGTTTGTCAACCACCACTTGCCCCGCTGTGTAAATCTCCGTCTCGATCTCCCCCTGCATGTATAAACCAGAACGCACCGCAAAGTCTGCTAGCGTCATCGTACGCAAAACGCCAGCGAGCCTGAAAGAAATCTCAGGCGGAGGGGGAGCATCTGGGTACGGAAGCGGCACTGGGACCCCAGGAGGGTGAAATGTGAATGACGAAAGGAACTCGACCAGCAGCTCCCTGTAGGTCAGCGTGTGCGCCAAATCAAAAAGACGATGCCACGGCGAATCGAGAGGTATAAACCGACGCACTCTATCCGTCTCAGCAAGCTGGTCCATCGCATCCCAGTCGATCGATACATGTGATCCAATGTGCATCCTCCTAAGCTTCTGGCAATGGCGGGCGGCATCGGTGCCGTCGGGAAACTCTAGGTACGGACAACCCTGCAGCGTATCCAGAGCCGGCCGCCGTCTCCGTCGTGGACCCTCCTGAACCGGCTGACCCTGCTGAGCCGGCTGACCCCCCGGCAGTGCCCCATCAAGATCTATCTGAATGTCGTCGCCCTCCATAATCAATCTGCAGGTAAATAACGTATACGTATAAAAACAATAATAAATAAATCAGAATAATAATAATAATAATTAATAAATAATAATAATAACAATAATAATAATAAATAATAATAAATAAATAATAATAATAATAATAACAATAATAATACTAATAATAATAATTAATAAATAATAATAATAATAACAAATAAATAAATAATAATAATAATAATAACAATAATAATAATAATAATACTAATAATAATAATAAACAAATAAATAATAACAATAATAATAATAATAACAATAATAATACTAATAATAATAATAATAAATAAATAATAATAATAATAATAATAATAACAATAATAATACTAATAATAATAATAATAAATAAATAAATAATAATAATAATAACAATAATAATACTAATAATAATAATTAATAAATAATAATAATAATAATAAAAATAATAATAATAATACTAATAACAATAACAATAATAATAACAACATTAACAATAATAATAATAAATAATAATAATAATAATAATAATAATAATAAATAAATATTGACAATAATAATAATAAATAATAATAATAATAAATAAATAAATAATAATAATAATAACAATAATAATAATACTAATAATAATAATTAATAAGAAAAAAAATTATAGAGCCTCGTATAGGGCTATACTCGGCGTCCTGTTCTTCCCCATTCATCTTCAACCTCACACTCAAACCCCCAAACCCCACAAAAATCAAATTTCAGGGCAAACCTACGGTCTAAAGGCAAAAACGTGGCAAAAATACTAAACTACGGGGCGAAATACGTACCGGGAATGCTTCAAATCTTCGAAAATCCGGTCGAAATACGTATCCGAGGCGTATAGAGGTGTATTCTCCGTATGTTTGTTTGTTTTTTGTTTGGGGGTTATAACCAGCCTCGTCTAGACCCCCCAGCCTTATACGAGGCATAGACGCCTCGTATAGGGCTATACGCGTCGTCCTATCTTTTTATTAAATGACCATTTAGCCCCTGTTATGCCCCCAGTATAGGCATTATTCAGGGGCAAAATGGTAATTAACCAATCCAAAAAGATATTTCTGGAATGGTTAATTACCATTTTGCCCCTGACTAAAGCCTATACTGAGGGCTTTACAGGGGCAAAATGGTAATTTAATAAACCTTTTTTCATAACTAAAAAACAAAACCTTAAAAAGTTGCCGCCTCAAAAGACGACACGTATAGCTCTATACGCGGCGTCTGGATTTCAAAATTACCTTTAAGCCCCTGTTAAAGGCCTATACTGGGGACTTTCAGGGACAAAATGGTAATTAACATAAAATATTTTCAAAATTTAAATTTATAAAAAAAAGAATTGTTGCCGACACTGTTGACGCCGCGTATAGCTCTATACGAGGCGTCCTCATTCAAAAAAATCAAATTTTGATTTTCAAATATTCAAAATTCAAAATTTCAAAAACCCGCTCAAATAGACGACTCATATAGATCTATACGAGGCGTCTGTTGATTCTAGAATGACCTTTTAGCCCCTGAAATAAGCCTCGATTGGGGGCATACCTGGGGCAAAATGGTCTTTTGGGCAAACCTATATGACACGTCTAGCTCTATACGCGTCGTATATTTGTAATTTTTTTTAAAATGATATTAACCTGTTTTAATTATAGAAAAATTATACAAATTATAAAAAAAATTATAGAAATTGTAGAAAATTATAGGAATTAATAAAAAAAATACATTCAAATAACAAAAATCATTCTTCCGTATCACTATCGATGTAATTAAGACTGGGGTTTGATCTTTGCGGAGGATTCATTATCGATGTATACCATTCTAGACGTGGCAAGTACATATCTTCCCATTGTTCCATATGGGGTGTTCGGTGGGTTAACCATAGCCCGTGTGCTGGTGGCATTGGATAATCCCCTTCCAGCTTAACATGTATGAAGTGGTTCTCGTTTACATGTGTAAGCGTTATGAACAATGGTTGTTGATTAGCCGGAAGACTTAATATCGGGAAGAAAGTGGAACTCGCACCCATGGTTGTCGTTAACAGGTGCACCCCGATACCGTACGTTTGTGCAATAAGAAGTCCTGCAAAGGGGAAGTCCATCCAGTGATCCCCCCCCCCACAACCGAACTCTGAATCCCAAATTAGGCCCTGACGATGCGTGTAAAAATAACCTTTACCCCATGCTTCAAATATTGGGAACCAGATCGATTTGTTCTGATCCATTTCTTGGACAAGGTGCATTCGAATGAGCCCCCATGAACTCTGATCCATACCTAAGCCCACAGCCACAGACCGAAACCCACAATGACCGTCCGGCATCACATCTCGTATGCACGAGACGTACGGATGGAACACTAGCGGAATGTCATTCTTAAACTGTTCGATGATTCCCACGTACTCGTCCCCAATGATTAACGGAAAACCGTGAGCATCTCATGTCTCTTTCTTCTTAGAACTCTTTGAACGGCTTAGGCTCGCTTTGGGTTTTTGGGACCTTATAACCGACTGTTGAGAGGCCTGTGACGGAACGTACGAGCTGTGGCGAGGTTTATCGTACTTACTTTGTCGGGAACCTTCAAAGCACGTGTTTGCATCACCGAATGAGCTTCTCCTCAATTCTTCATCTATACGAGAGGCCTCATCCAACCTTTGTTGTACCTGCTTTGTTGTTGGTCGGCCACGAGTATTTTGTTGGACAACCGGTGGTTTCTTGGTAGATTTCTTTGGAGTCAACACCGCTTTAATCTTTGACATCAGGCTTTTTTGCTGAGCTGGGGGGTGCGACTCTAATTGTTGTCTAACAATATTTAGCTCTTCGATCACGTCCACGTCATCGTCTATCAATTTACAACTTTGGAAGTTAAGTTTCCGCCAGAAGACGTCTATGTCTTCGAGTTGAATCGGACGCTCTGCACGGTTAAAAACAACATTGTTTAAGTCACAGGATTAACGGAAATATATCACACAAGTGTTGTACGTTTAACAATTATTACCTTCAAGCATGTACTTTTCTATCCTGCAAGCACAGGGCAACCCACAGCTGTGCCACATTTGGCAACCACATGATGAATGAAAGCGCTCCAAGACATCTAGCTTCCTAATTGCCTCTCCCCTCAACAAGTCAAGGGCTGTATGGTATACTTTTCCAAGTAGGTGTTGAAACAACGGGTGTTTGTGTTGGGTCATTCTTTTTTCGATGATATCTCGAAAAGTCTTCCTTATTTCACCGAACTGTGTCTCAACTATATCTTGGACACAACCAACTACACGGTCGAGCGAGCTCCTATCTTCAACGTATCTCTTTAAGTTGGCGTGTTGGCTCTCAACTCTGTTTGTGGTACGATTACCAAAGTTGCGCCTCTTATCAGTCCACGCAAAGACGAACATCTCCTTATAGTCTTTTAGCCAGTTATCGTACACGTATTTGAAGAATCCTAAAACGTAAAAATAATTTAATAAAATTTGCATAGGTGAGTCGTATGTTATTATAAAAACTTACTAGAACGTTTGCACTCCACAAGTCGTTTTCGCATGTTGCGCAAGTGGTACTCGTAGATGAGTATGGATGGAGACTCAATCAATGTCCCCCAGAATGACAAAAATTTCTTCCAGTCTTCGTCTGTGAAGGCACCCTTGCAGTTCTTCACAACATTCTGTTGTATGTGCCACCTGCAAAGAAGCCTGGAGGCGTTTGGAAATACTTTAGCACACGCGCCCATAAGGGCTAGGTCTCTATCGGTTAAAATCACACGTGGCTCCATGCATTCATCCAACATTGACTTGACCCTCTGAAGCACCCACACAAAGTTATCACCCCGTTCTTTACTAACAACGGCATGCGCGATAATAAACGATTTGTTGGTAGGCGTCATACCAACAATCTGGATAAAGGGCATATTGTATATGTTTGTCTTGTACGTCGCATCGATCAGCATGACGTGGGGGAATGCACGCCACATGCACCTCGAGTCCCGATGAAGAAAGAAGATCTCTGTTACGATCTCTGTTCCGGGTTCCTCCCGTATCTCGTAAATAAAGTCGTTGTTTATCAGTACGTTTTCTAGTGACTGCATGGGAGTCAATCCTTGTCTTTTTTTCGGCTCTAATCTTCGCCACAACGTTTTGAACGTCTTTCAGAACATGAAACCTGTCGGGGTCCTGCTTCCTTATCGTTTGAAATATTTTGCGCGACTCCATGTTTTGAGCTGTCAGCTGCTCGATCAGTTTCATTTCGCTTGGAGTAAACCTTCGCACAAACGCGTGGGCCGACAGGTCCTCACAAAGTTCGTGGTTATGTTCAATTTTTCCGTCTTTAATCTCCCAGGTTTCATACGGGTGGTTTCGCACAGCCAGCAGGTAAAACGGGCAACCGGTTTTTTTGCTTCTGGCTTTTCTAAGTGTTGCTGTAGTCTGGTGCTCACCACCACGATCACATTCAAGCCATACCCTCCCGATTCTTCCCCCGGTTTTCTTTGATCGACGGGTAACAATAACGAAACCATCCGCGTTTGCTATTTCTTGTATCCGATTCTTTAGTTCATCTAAAGAGTTGAAAACCTGTAACATCGACAATAATAATAAATAATTTTAATAAATAAATAAATAATAATAATAATAATAATAATAATAATAATACTAATAATAATATTAATAATAATACTAATAATAATACTAATAATAATAAAAATAATTAAATAATAAAAAAATAGTAATTAATACCTGCTTTTTTAAGTACGGACTGTCCTGGATGGGAGGTGTCTCACCACCATATCTACCATATCCACCATAACCACCGTCTCATCCGTATCCACTGTATCCACCATCTCCTTTGTAACCACCGTCTCCTCCGTATCCACCGTCTCCTCCGTATTCACACCCGTATCTATAATCCAGATACCCTTGTTGCGTCGGATAACTTGGTTGACAAGCATGGTATGAGTCATCTACAAGGGCTGTTTCATCAATAGGGGGATGCTTGTTCAAATCTAGAAACGGTTTGTTTTGTTCTCCTTGTATACTAGACACAACCTCCTCTTGCTCATTAGAATCGGGAACGCAAGACTCCTCCAAAATAAAGAACCGTATCATCATTAGTAAATAATAAACTAAAACAAAAACTAATTAAAACATTTAAGTACCTGTACAGTTACCGGATCGCTTTCGGGCACCCAGTTCTCGCTAGAATACTTCCCGAAGACATAGTTGCCGTCCCAGTATGATGACATTTCAACACTTCGGGATGATAAGAACACAAATGCAAAGCAGAATGAAAGAAGAAGAAGAAGCAGAAAGATGAAGCATAATTAAATGTTGAATGCTCGGGGGTGGACAAAGAATACACTGTATGTTGCACTTTTTCATAAGTCTTAGACGCCTCGTATAGCTCTAGACCCCTCGTATAGCTTTAAGTCACTTGTCAAATGTATAGTAAATCAGTCACTGAAGACGCCTCGTATAGGCCTATACGAGGCGTCTTAGTGCCTCGTATCCATCCCTCGTACAGACCTAGACTCCCCGTCTGATGTGACTGATTTGACATTGTGCTTTGATGCAGAGCTGGTCGGAAAAGTAACCCTATACGCCTCGTATAGGTCTATACGAGGCGTGCTGAAGGGTGCCAAAATAGGCATTAAGGTGTGTAAATATGTAGACCCTTCTAAAATCGTAGGTCGCTGGTTTAAACCTCCTATGTGACATCTTTTTATTAACCTTTTTAGTTATTTAAATATTTAAAATTGTTGGTTCGTTTAATTTAGTTTCATCCTTGATCTGCTTACCTCATCTTCATCACATAAACACCAAATCAGCTACCTCAAAAAAATATTTTTCCAAGCTCTTCAAAGATGTTCTTCAGCTCCAACCCTACATAGAAGTTCGGGGCAAGCTTTCAGATCGTTTAAACTTGATTCTTGATTGAAAATGAATGTTAATTGACTGAAATTAGTTGTCAAAACTTTGATGATCTTAGTTGTTTTTCATTGAAACTATAGCAATAAAACCACACAAATAGAGTTGATAATTAATGAACAGAAAACAAATAATTATGGGTTTGTAAATAAAATTTATATTATATATTTTGAGATGATTAATCGTAGACTTTGGGTTATCTAAGGGTATACATTACATTTTATTTCAACTTTTTAAGCAATCAAGTCATTGCATGTGGTATATGCATACCAAAGAAAATAAAGCTTAAAAAAGTTGATCGTACAGTTAGATTTTTAACCAATTAAATTTAAAATTGTAACCACTAACTAGTATGTAACGTGACAACTTGGCAAACCCTAGTGGTACTACAACATTTACTCTATATATACCATGCTATGAATCACATTATCATGCACACCACCTCAACACCATGTCTTCTCTCACAACATCACCAGCCACAGCCACATCCACCGTAACCACCAAGAAAACCTACTCTTCTTCCTTTACCACCACCTCCCCCACCGTCTCTTCTTGGCCACTATTCTCAAAAACCTCCAAAAAATGTGCCATTCAATCACTAAAACACAAAGTCTCATGCAATGCCGGTTCTTCTGAAAACCTACTAAACAACCTCGATCGTCGGAACGTTCTTCTCGGTCTAGGTGGTCTTGCTGGAGCGGTGAACCTTGCATCGGTTCCCTCAGTTGGGGCGGCACCTCTAGCCGCCCCTGATATATCAAAATGTGGGACGAACCCACTTTCGGGGTTTAAGCCCGGGGAGAACACTCCTACAGGCGGAGATTGTTGTCCCCCGGACTCTAGTCTGATTAAGGACTTTGAGTTTCCCACTAACCAGGCGTTTAAGGTCAGACCGGCGGCTCATTTGCTTAGTGCTAAGTACATTGCTAAGTTTAATGAAGCGATCAAACGTATGAAAGCATTGCCTGAGGATGATCCTCGGAACTTTTTGCAACAAGCTCATATTCATTGTGCTTATTGTAATGGTGCGTATACTCAGTCGTCCAGCGGCTTTCCGGATATCGAAATCCAGATTCATAACTCATGGCTGTTCTTCCCGTTCCACCGATGGTACGTACTATTAACCGAGTTTATTATCTATTATTAATATATAATATATCATTTATTTTTAGTTTTATTTGTTAGTTACTGTTCTATTTTTGTTGAATATTAGGATAGGTATTTTTTTACCCATAAATACTAGCTAAATTTACATGTGTAAAGATTTAAACACCATATATTAGGATAGGTATGAATGTTTTATCCATTTCGGATATTAAACACCGACAGTTACTTTGAATATTATTGGATAAATATTAATGTTTTATTATTATTATTATTAAGAGATCTAGTGTTATGTTATGTAGGATACAAATTAAATTGAATATTTCATCAGTCATTTATTATTGAGTAAATTGCCATTTTAGTCCCTGAGTTTTGTCCAAATTTGCCACTTTGATCCAAATAGTTTTTTTTGTGCCTCTGGGTCCCTGACTTTTACATTTTGTTGTCATTTTGATCATTTTGTCTAACTCCATCCAAAAACCCAGTTTGTAACAGAGGTATTTTGGGGATTTCCTTAAAAAAATGTTTTCAGTTGCCATTTTGATCCAATTCCAAAAAATCAAAAAAATTCCAAAAAAATCAAAAAATAAAAAAATTTCTAAAAAATCATAAAAATTCTAAAAAATTCAAAAAAATCTAAAAATCAAAAAAATTCTAAAAAATCATAAAAATTCTAAAAAATCCAAAAATCATTAAATGTTTCGGCACGAACCGTTTCGACCCGTACCGTTTCGACCCGTACCGTTTTGAAACGAACCGTTTCGACGTGAACCGTTTCGAGCCGAACCGTTTCGACCCGTACCGTTTCGAACCCGAACCGTTTCGATACGGTACGGGTCGAAACGGTTCGGTTCGAAACGGTACGGGTCGAAACGGTTCGTGCCGAAACATTTAATGATTTTTGGATTTTTTAGAATTTTTATGATTTTTTAGAATTTTTTTGATTTTTAGATTTTTTTGAATTTTTTAGAATTTTTATGATTTTTTAGAATTTTTTTGATTTTTAGATTTTTTTGAATTTTTTGGAATTTTTTGATTTTTTGGAATTGGATCAAAATGGCAACTGAAAACATTAGTGATTATGTACAAACTGGGTTTTTGGATGGAGTTAGATAAAATGATCAAAATGGCAACAAAATGTAAAAGTCAGGGACCCAGAGGTACAAAAAAAAACTATTTGGATCAATGTGGCAAATTTGGACAAAACTTAGGGACTAAAATGGCAATTTACTCTTTATTATTATAGTAAAGAGATTTGGGGGCTGTTTGGCTAAGCTTTTCAAAATGACTTATTTGCTTATTTGCTTTCTGAAAAACAAATTAGCAAATAAGTCATTTTGAAAAGCTCCATTTTAAAGCTTTTCAAAACAGCTTATTGACTTATTTACTTTTCAGAAAAGCAAATAAGCAAATAAGTCATTTTGAAAAGCTTAGCCAAACAGCCCCTTGGTTTTTAGTTATTCAACACACTATAAAATATCATTCTTCATTCATCAATATTGTTTCGATCTGATTTTCAAGTACCTTTACTTTTTTTTATTTACAATGCCTACTCACTACTAATTTACATCAAAATAATCCTAAACTTTGGAATTTTTAGGTACCTTTACTTCTACGAAAGAATCTTGGGCAGTTTGATCAACGATCCCACATTCGCTCTACCATTCTGGAACTGGGACACTCCTGCCGGGATGACGATTCCGAAATACTTCAACGATCCAAAATCCGCACTCTTCGACACCAAACGAAACCAAGCACACTTAAAAGGCGTAGTCGACTTGGGCTACAACGGCGAAGACACCAACGCCACCGACATCGAAAAAGTGAAAAACAATCTCGCAATCATGTACCGCCAAATGGTCACAAACGCCACTGACCCAACCGCATTCTTTGGCGGCGAGTACCGGGCTGGAAAAGAGCCCATTTCGGGAGGCGGGTCAGTTGAACAAAGCCCCCACACCCCGGTTCACAGATGGGTCGGTGACCCGAGAGAAGCAAACGGTGAAAACCTCGGAAACTTCTATTCCGCAGGTCGTGACACACTCTTTTATTGTCACCATTCCAACGTTGACCGAATGTGGTCGTTGTGGAAAATGTTGGGAGGTAAACATAAAGACATAACCGACACTGATTGGTTGAACACATCATTTGTGTTCTATGATGAAAACAAGAATCTTGTTCGGGTCTATGTTAAAGATTGTTTGTTAACCAACCAACTAGGGTATGATTACCAAAGAGTTGACGTACCATGGCTCAAAAGCAAGCCGGTCCCACGTGCACCAAGATCCGGAGTCGCTAAAAAACTCATTGGAAAGGTTAAAAAGTCAGACGACGTCGTTTTCCCGGTCAAACTCGACAAAACCGTGAAGGTTTTGGTCCCGCGAGCGAAGAAGTCGCGAAGCAAGAAGGAGAAGGAGGAGAAGGAGGAGATATTGATCATTCAGGGGATAACTTACGACAGTGAAAAGTATGTGAAGTTTGATGTGTATGTGAACGACGAGGATGATGACGATGACGCTGCTCCGGATCAGACTGAGTTTGCGGGAAGTTTTGCGCAGTTGCCGCATAAACATAAGGGGAAAACTTCGAGTAAGACCAATTTCCGGGCTGGACTTACGGAGCTGCTAGAGGAGCTTGAGGCTGATGATGATGAGAATGTTTTGATCACGGTGGTTCCGAGATCCGGGTCTGAGGATATCACGATTGATGCAATCAAGATTATCTATGCTTAAGTTGAGGATTTGACGACGTTGCAGGGGTTCAATAATTATGTTAGGTTATTGTAAGGTAGTTTGAGCCTTGATTAGTGATCAGGGTTTGTGTGTTTGGGTTAAAGTCCGAACTTGTGTTATGCATGTCTCGGATCCTAAATAAATCTCTGTTTGATCAGTTGTGGTTAACTGGTTATGTATGTAATATGGGGTTTTCAGTTTATTCCCCAAGTAATGGTAGTTATGATTTAAATAATTACTTTTATCCCTATCTTGGTGTGTTTTTTTTTTCATAGAAATTTACTTGGATTGACATGTAGAATGTCTTAGGAGTTAACAACCGTCTTTTTCAAAGAAAAGAAGGTATTACATACTTCTCTAAGATAAAGAACAAAACAAATTGGGAGTGGAATAATTGGCTGAAATTCGATTTTGGGTAGATTTAGTTTTGATGTTAGTTTAAAACATAAATATGTAATCGGGTGTTTGGTTTTTTCACGTGGTTGGCTAATCACTTACTAACCATTTGAACATAAGACTTTTGTAATATTTGGTGTGGAATGAAAGTATTTTTTGCCGTTAAAAAAAAAAATAAAAAGCTTAATTAATGACACGAAACAATGACACGGACACAGAATTAATATGATTAAATTCTGTGTAAACGGGTTCTCGGTCACAGCCGGGTTAATCTTTGTGTACATGTTTAACTATACGGCCACTTAAATTGACTGGGTATCTTATTTAAAATTTCAAAAATAAAAAGGAATAATTACCATTAGGTTGTATATATAGTTTAAATGTAGTTTTAAGATAAAGATCAATGATCAAATACAAATAACTTTAACGTATAAAACGTACGAACTAAAAGGTTTTGTTAAAAAAACGCGGTAGCATTTTTGTCATGGGCTGCCCTGAGGGTGGGTGGAGAGAACCACCGGCCATGGCCTGATATTTCGAATGACACATTATTTTAAAAAACAAAATCCAATCTGCATATGTAAAAAATTTAGTTAATAGGGTATATCCATACAAACACCAACATAGGCCCCCACTTACAAAACTATTTTTATGGTTTAGATTATTTATTAGCACATTGGTACACGAATTTAGTTAAGGCCTAAGGACACGTTTTTTCAGGCTCAAACAGAGTACTCGAATTCTTAGAGCAGACCCTGATTTTCGTAATTATTTACTCGTAAAATAATTATCAAAATTACTCTACAAATTATCTTGTATGGTAATTTTGATCTTGTAGAGTAATTTTGTAAAATGTTCTTATAGAGTAATTTTGATCTTATAGCGTAATTATCAAAATTACTCTACAAGTGTATCAAAATTACTCTGAATCAAAATTACTCTACAAGTGTATCAAATTACTCTGCAAGTTTATCAAACAACATGCAATTCAAAATTACCTTACAATATCAAAATTATCATACAAGATCATTTGTAGAGTAATTATGATACTTTACAAAATTACTCTACAAGATCAAAATTACCCTAAAAGATCAAAATTACCCTACAAAAACATTTTACAAAATTACTTTACAAGATCAAAATTACCCTACAAGATCATTTGTAGAGTAATTTTGATAATTACTGTAAGAGTAAATAATTACAAAAATGTCACCGTGTTTTTTTTTTTTTATTTTTTTATGTCTTTCGTACGTTTTCTACGATAAGACACTTTGTATGTAAACTTTACTCTTAAGATATAAACATGTAAGAAACTAAAATAAAATGATTTTTCTAGTTGAACATGTTATGTTTTTTTAACTCTTTAAAATATGTGTTGTGCTTCGTTTTATGTAGCTCATACGGTTTTCAAGTTCGTTTTGTGTTTGATTTTAACCCGTCAACATGAGAATACGACTCATTTAACACCCCGACAAAACATTACATTGCACCCAATATGTACCACATCCGGGTTCTAAATTCTAAAACATTTAGTCGTGTGTGTGAACATACGATAACACGTAATAAATCTACAAAATGGTAAAATTATATACATTGCACATTCTATTTGAAAATTTCCTTTTATATCATATTTGCACAAATTTGCTTTATTTCTAAAGAAATGATGATCACCGACGCATATAGTTCTTCTTTATAATAGCAACTCCTTGATTTTATAATATACCTATAATACTGTAAAAAGGAAAAGTAATGTACACACATGTAATTTTACATGGCGTCCGTCATTTTATGCAATATGTACAATTAAACAATGCTTATTTTATAAGGGTAAAATTGGAATGAGCATGATTTTAAGACACTGTGAGGGTATAATAGTAATTCGACCTACCCACCACACTCACAAACCCAAAATCCTTTCCTTCACTGCCCTCAAAGAAACCTAACAGACGTGCAATCAAAACCCAAGAGTGAATATAACAAATGAAAGGGTCGATGCAATTATAGATGAAATCAATTGGACTAGGGAGAGGAAGAGAAGAATACAGAGAGGGGGGAGAAGGCCCATGGCTCTCCGGCCAAAGCGACATCCGACTAGGGATCTGTGTTGAGAGAGAGACGATCTAGAGAGAGTACATGATTGAAGCTCGACCTAGGGTTTCCGATGGCAGGGTTCTGTCGCAAGTCAGGGTTATTAGGATTCGGGCAGATGAATCTTGTGGTTCACATGTTTCACATGTTTGATTCAGGTAGAGTTGGAGTGACTTTATGGAGACAGAAACTAACATGGCGTTGTGGAGATTTATGGCGAGACGATTAGGGTTCCGACGAGCCCTTTCAGTGCAAGACTGCCATCTCTGTCAAAAAGGTAATTTCTTTAATTTGATTTCCGAAAGATGATAAGCCTTAAATCGATAATTTGTAGCCATAAATCTATCTTTGTATGTTGTTCATAGTTTCATTTGTTACAATGATTTGTGAGCATTTTCGTGATTTTAGCAGGTAAGCTAGCTGATTGTTTTAGTGAATCTTGTAGATCTGAATCGTTTATGTGTGTTGGTGTGTCGCTGATGATGTCGGAAGCTATAAAGTCGCTTGCTATTTGCAAATGCATTGCTAGGTGCTAAGGCTCAACTATTTTCAAGGTTTTTTTCTTACCAATCTCATAACTTATCACGTCGATGAGTTTTCGGATCCCTATTCTTTGTAATTTTAGATTTGTGGTTGTTTTGATTCATATTAAGGTTGAGATGTGTGAACTGGTTGAATTATGGTTTACATCTGATGAAATACGAACAGTAAAAAAATCTCTAAATATATATTAATGTTTGTAGAGTTGCGTTGTTTATTTGATTCATGTTCGGTTCCTCTCACCGTGACATTACGAGAGAAAACCATAAGACAGAAATCCTACCTTCATCGGCCGTTAGTGTGAAACCATCCATCATCTCTCCGGCCACTTTTTCCGATTCCGATGGCTCTGCATATCACCAAACGCCTCCTCCGCACTCGCGCCACAACCCCTACCGTCGCGCTTTTCTCAGCCGTTGATCGGAGCTTTTCCTCCACCTCTTCTGATCTGATCCGCGCCACTCTCTTTCACTGCGACGGCATCGGTCCCGAGATCGCTGAATCCGTCAAACAGGTTCGATTTGTTTTTTGGGGTTATTCGATTCAACTGTATCATGATGATTTGATGTTTTATTGTTTAGGTTTTTATTGTGTTATACTGTTGTTATGTATGTTATGTTTGTGGTGCTCGGTGGTTGAAGCACACATCGCGACGCAGACGGTCGGTACATGATCTGTATGTGCCCTAGAAGTTTATCATGTAAGTTAGATTCGATTCGTTCAAGTTTTAGTTTCGTACTGTCATGTAGATCAAGTAGGTTGTGACTTATTGATGTTTATATGTTCAAATCTATCATTATCTAGGGTTTCACAGTTCGATTTTTATGTATTTAAATAACAGTCAAATACAACAACCGTGTTTATGGATCTAGCATCTATTAAATTTATATGATACGTAAAAATTTAGGTTTTTTTGATTGTATTTTATTTGTTTGTTTTAATGTCGGAGCGAAAAATAGGTTACAAGGTTTTGAATGCTAGAGAAAGCGTGAAAGATCTAAAGCATGAAGTGGATAGTTTTTGCTCAGTTACTGTCATTATGATTTAGGTTATCATGTCTTTATTAACAGGTTGTGTCAGGACAGGCGTTGCAGGGCTCTAATATTCGCGAGATGGTATCTGGTGCACGCTCGTTTGCAACCAAACACTCCTTTTCTACTGATAAAGGTATGAGTCGGGCTGTTAAGTTTCATGCATTATAAAACCGGTTTTAGATTTGTAACCGAAAAAAACTCGAATTGGTTTTCTTGAAAATCAGTTCTCGGTTCAGGATCAACCCGAACCGGTGGTTGTAGACCGGTTCATATTCGCGATCTTTGTAATCAGTTTAAAAATCGAACCGGTTGTAAAAAAATCTGTTTTAAAGTAGAGTTAGTTAATAAGAAGCTTTCCTAATGTGTTATTTGGATCGGAATGCAGATTTTTCTTTTTGCTATTACTTGGAGTCGCTTGGTACGCGCTTATGCTCAAATATAACGCAATAATAATACCTTTTCCACAACATTTTTTTCCAACAATTTTGTTTGAAACATGTTGTTTATCTTGCATCAGCGTTGCAGCGTTGTAGATTCTGTCTGAACTTCCAGGACCAAGTGTCAATTCATATCTACATTATTATCTTTTTGTTCTAGGGGTGTGCAAAACTCGGTACAAACTGTTTAAACCGGAAAAAACCAAACCGAAACTTGTTTAGTTACGGTCCAGTTTGGTGATCCAGTATTTCCAAAAGTTTGCTTTTGGTTTGGTTTCGGTCTAGTCCTGTTTTGGACCATTGCACACACTCTTTAGTTGACAGTTTACTCTTAATTAAGACGGTATCTGGTTTGTTTCAGTTACGGGGCATTGTATCCAAACAAGTGGGCCCTACCGAGCAGGTAATGGTCACATATCTCTTCAATCTTACTTAGGTTGTTACATTTTGTTGAAATGGTATTTTGGTCGCAGTTTTAACTAATTTTATATAGAACCATGCCAATTCATGTTGTATTTTACATATAATGAGGAAAATAGGTAATATATAAAAAAAAATCGGTTCAAGAGGGTTAAACTGGTTAAACAAGAAAAAAATAATGTGGCTTCATGCGTTATTATTTACAAATTAAAATAAAGGACAAGAAAGTTTTGATGGGAAGGCCTAAGGGGTTTAAACAAGAGCTTCAGCTTGAAATCGGCTCGTTCGGTGTTAATCGATTATTTTATTACTTTGTTTGTATAATCGATTATAGCTGTCAAACCGCTCCAAATAGCTGCTGAAGTAGTAATTTTTTGGCAAACAATTTTCAGGCGAAGGAAGATTAAGACAAACCAGGTCTTGAGGTAATGCTACAAAAAGTTTTACAACTGTATGCATCAAGAGTCCTCTCAAAACTTGGATCAGATTTAGATTTAACTGGTGGATGCATGAATCCAGCTGTTGTAAGTATCTTCAGTTTTACTCTCTTTTTGGTTGCATATAATTATTACTAAAAAAAACTTATTTAACGTAGGTTGACTGTAACACAGATGACAAAATTCGAGGTGGTATATTCAAAAGTCAACACATGTAAAATCATATGGGTCAATATAGATTGCGTTTGTTGATAACGGGTCAGATGGGTAAAATAGAGAAATTTAGCTAAAAGAAATCAAACGGGTCGGAAGTTGGCTCTGGACTCAGCCTACAACATACAATCATTTTCTTCAAAAAAAAGGTTATTGTTTTGATATAGTTTTTGTGACCATATCTTCTCCTTACAAACTTACAAAAAAAAAGAATGAAAAGTGGTTGTGGGTCAACGGTCAACCCCACACGACCCGATTGACCTGCGCATAGACATTACTTGTTTTGATCCAAACCAATTTTGACCCGTTACTGGACCATGAAAGCTACTTGATTTGTTTACCTATTTTGATGTTCTCTTATGAAAATTTTTGTTTTTGAAAATCCATAGAACCAGTGAGCAAAAGGTAGTCAAAACAAAAGCTTTTAGGGGCCGCGTTATGACGTTATCTAAGATTATATTTGTATGCAACAGTTTTCTTGAAGTTTGCATATTGACACTTTATTTATAAAAAATGTAGGTTGTTGGGTGGGCATATGCTCTTGGTGTTCATAAAACAAAGGAGCATATAGTTGTTTATTGGTTTGCCCCCATCGAGGCGACTTTATTGGCTGTATGGACATTTAGTTTGCTGGTACGGCGGCCAAACAGAAGAAACAGAAGACTAACTGAAGGTGATTCTATCACACCTCACATGGATGCACAAAACCAATCCTTCTACATATATAGAATGAAGATTTCATTTACAGAATTGTACATTATAGATTTTTTGGTCTTCCATACCAGTTGCATTCTTTAATCTCCAGATTAGAGATACTTTGACTTTTCCAAGTCAAACAAGTATTTTTCAGTATTCAAAAGTGGTGTATACTCAACTCATGTTGTATTCCTTTATCGCAAAACTGGAGAAGCTTTGACTTTTACAAGTCAATTAAGTATTGAATGTGATGTACTGATGTAATACATATTTTGATTAAGTACACATGCCAAATTTATGGTGGATTTTACAACTCAATTCTCTTTATGGATGTAAAAATGGGTCAACCTCGGGAAGCCCTAAATGCCCTTCACCCTCATGCCAAATTTATGGTGGATTTTACAACTCAATTCTCTTTATGGATGTAAAAATGGGTCAACCTCGGGAAGCCCTAAATGCCCTTCACCACCAGCCACGACGGAGGAGGTTAACTGAATCGGAAGGTTTTGTGCATTGAAAGTATTATGCGGCTATTGTTGAATGGAAATAAATGTTACAAACCCGGAATGGATTGTGGTTCGTAATAGACATCATAATTGAAATTGATATCAGTCGGGACACCCGCCGCAACGCGCGGGCATTCCCACTAGTATATATATATATAGAAAAATTATATCGTACATTACGGCTTAACGTACTTCACGTACAACAACGTGCGTGATTTGTTCTATAACATGCCTGATTAATGTTTTCAATATGCATGATTATTGTGTTTCAACATGCGTGATTTTGGATTTTTGAGTTATAACGTGCGTGATTTTAAAATGAATGTGTGTAATTACCTGTCGTACGTGATGTACGTTAAGCCGTAATGTACGTTAACCTTCCTCTCTCTCTCTCTCTCTATATATATATATATATATATATAGAAGAGAGAGAAAGAAAACCCACTTTTTTTAAACGGTAGATCAACTGGATTTTCAGCTTACTCCAAAGGGTCAGCAAATGCTGTTAAAACCCCTCAGCCCAAGTTTGAATCCCTCCCAGAGGTGTTCTCCTATATTTACATAATTTTGCACTTAGTAGGAATCGAACCTGAGACCTCCCAAGGAGGAAACCACTTAGTGGAAAACCCCCTGACCAACTGGGCTATACCATATTGGCAAGAAAACCCACTTGAGTTAAGAAAACTTAATGTAACAATTTTTTTTCTAATAAAATTAGAGAATGTAAGATACATTTTATCGAACATTTTGTAACAAAAAAAAGCAAAAAAAGCCGAGCGGAATGTAAGTTACACGTTTTTCATAATCAAATCATGGCCATTGATTTACACTTGTGTATTGATAATCAAGGGCTATGATTAGTTCACTAGTGTTCACAATTAACAATTAAGGGGTTGTTCACAAATGAACGTAACCCTTATATAGGGTGGGAGATGGCTACAAAGTTCATTTTTCCTACAAAATGTAAAAAGTCATAAAACACCATAATGTTAACCATAAAACACACTCAAAACCCACAAATAACAAAGTGAAGATTACTAAAACGTCATATTTGTGGGTTTTGTGTTGTGTTTTGGACGATAAGGCTTTGATTATCGAATTACTAACGTTAGTGTGTTTTATGTTGATTCTCATGTTGTGTTTTATATTCATAGTTCTACGATCGTGTGTTTGAAGTTTTTATGGACTGTTAGGGTTTGGATATTGTGTTTTAGTGATCTTCACTCTGTTATTTGTGGGTTTTCGAGTGTGTGTTATGACTTTGTACATTTGTATGAAAAATGGACTTTGTATACGATTTGATTGTAGATGTGATTGGGAGAATAATAGAAGGTAAACGCGATCGATGTTCTTTTGAACTTTCTCTTCAGGATAAGACGTAAGTTATTATTTATGTAAGAAAATACTATTATTAAAATAACTTTAACCCAAAATTGTTATATACGGTGGTCACACAATACAAATGTTTTTGTTTGCCTTGAAGCCTTCCTATGTTATATGTACCATTTGAGCCGTACAACAAAAGTCTATCATATATGTATCGGGTGTGAAGTTGGTTCATCTACCAGATAGTATGTTATGCTTTACACATGAACTTTCTAACAATTAGTTACATTTAACGGCTCGTCTAATTTAATAAAAGTTATACTTTGTTCGTTATTCCAGTTAATATTTTGAAGTCTACGGAGTTGAATACGATTACGTACGAACTAGATATGGTCGAGGCATGAGATATATAAATTATGGATCGTTATCCAAGTCTGTGTTTATGTTAGAAACTTTTGTTGTTGTTATATGTTTAGTTGTGGAATACTAAAGTCCATGTTGGTGTTTTGTGTTTTCATTTTTGTTTCCGTCATATTGAAGTAATGTGCTAATTGCCTTTTTGTTTCCTTCCTCTTGTAGAAGTATACTTTACTTTGTCTAATCTTATATTATGTTGTTACAAGTATGTTATATTACTTGATTTACATGTAATGGTTACAGCTATTTTCCACCAAACTATAATCTTGTTAGATTGGACAACTAAATAATCATTATTTGTGTTAAACGAAGGTATAACCATGGCTGGCCTTCCTGTTGATACAATCGTGTTTGAGATATTAATGAGTGTCACAGCGAAGGATGTAGGTCGTTCTAAGAGTGTTTGCAAGGAATGGTATGCGTTACTGTCAAGACAAGATTTCGTAAGGGTACATTGTTCTCGCTCATTAATTTCATCTAACCAAAGAGTTCTTTTAATTGACGACCTAGCATGCTCTGTTCATCCTATCATCTTTCAATCCAATGATTATGGGCCAAGCTCCATAATTACATTTCCATTCGATCACCAAAATAATGATGTCTTGATACTTTCACATTTAAATGGATTGCTGTGTGTTTGCTTGAATCATACATACGAGTTGCTTCTTTGGAATCTAACAACTACTGCTTTTAAGCGTTTGTCAACACCTGATTCTCATGGATTCTATATAAATAATCTTGATGTCGTTGGTTTGTATGTTGACGCTGACGATGATTACAAGGTCTTGCATATTAAGCGTATGTGTGGCGTACTCGGTGTCTATGTTTATTCTAGGGAAGTAGACGCTTGGAGAAATATTCCTTTCATAACAAGATAGCTAAGCCCCCATTTTGAATTGTCAGCTGGCACATTTTGTGGTGGTACTCTATATTTCATTGTTTGGGAATGTTAGCTTGGAGGTAAAAATGCAGTGATTTGCTTTGATGTTAACTCGGAGCAGTTCAAAGAGATAGGCTTTCAACCCGTTCCTTCTACATGAATGGTTCAAGGAGTTTTAGTGAATGTAAAAAATGAGCTTCCTATGTTTGCTAGCACTGGCATGTTTGAGATGACAATTGACCCATGGACGCTATAAGGGGATTACTAGATTAAGGTCTTATCATGTCCTCCGATCCCCCGAATATCATTGTCATTGTGGTGTGATATAACACATTACGTGACAAATGGTAATTGGTTTGTGATGACTAAATTATGGAAGTTGTTTACAATTGAGATGGACATGAAGCCCTTCGAATGTTTTTATCCCGTTACTTGGTTCCGTGGTTTTAAGGGTGCGGTGTTTGTGGAGACCGTTGTTCCACCAACTATTTAGTTTGGCTTTCACTTAATGTTATCAATATGTATTTCAATGTTTTAAGGATTTTCATTTTTTTCTCTAAGTCACGATATTTGGTTGTCATGTATTTCAATGTTATCATTACTGCTTTCAAGCATTATTATTCGTTTTTTTTTCTCTAAGTCATGTATTTCAATGTTGTAATGATTTTAGAATTTCATCATCCATGATAACTCTCTTTTATTTAATTTGCAAGGTATTTGTCACTTTATCAACTTACAATGACTAATGGACAAGCAAACCATGGTAATCATGCTTCCAGCTCGAGTGCATCTACTATAGCTGAAAAACGAAAATAGTATAACAAAAGATACTATGCTGCATGGAAAGAAAATAAAAAAAGTATCGAAACTTGGGAGTGATGATGTCTCCCAAAGTCCTTCGTCAATATCTTTAATGAGAAATAGATCAACAGAAAGGACACCGTTAAGAAGTTTACAAACTAATATTACTCAATTTATCCAAATGACAAATGAGAACGCGTCAAGTATTTCTACTTTGAAACGTAAGGAGTACAATGGAACGCGTATTTCAAATGGTAGTCAAGTTAGCTAAACCCCGACAGATGATGCTACGCCAACAAGCACATTCCCCTCTGTAATTGACGTAGTCAGGCATAGAACATCACGAGGTTTCTATTTATTTAACAATGATTTCTTTATCGAACTTGACATCTTTTACAACCTTCATTACTTAATACAACAGTTTTTTTAGGTATTCGAATTCAACCGCGTACACTATTACCCCAATTTGGTGAAGTAATTGATCAACCTTCCTTCTAAGATGAGAGCGTAGAAGATGATCCATATAAATTTGTTTACGATGGTGTACCTGAAGATCATCGTGTTTTAAAAGAACGGGGTACATGTCCTGATTGTGGAGCAAAACGATTTCAATTTGAATTTGATACCTTTTGTTGTATGAGTGGGAAAACGATGTTAGCAAACTCAGAAATTCCAGAGGAATTGTACCGACTTTTCACGTCTTAAGATGAAATTGGAAATATGTTTAGGCAAAACATTCGTGCTTATAACACCAATTTTTCTTTTGCGTCAATGGGTGTGACGTTGGATGATACATTGAACAATATGAGAGACGGTGTATATACTTTTCGTGCACATAAAGGAATATATCACAAAATCGACCAATTAGTTCCAAGGGATGGAACCCCTAGGTACTTGACGTTGTATTTTTATGATCCTGATACTGAGTTATATCACAGACTCCAATGGCCAAATCTTGATCGACGTATTACTCAGATTTTGACACGCGTTCTTTCTACAAACCCATATGTCGATATATTTCGAAGACTTGCGGAACTAGGACCTCTGGACAACTGACACATTGTTGCTTTGTTACAGAGAAGGATACTAGGTTTCTACCTAAAAAAAGGCCTTAAAAATGATACATTTAATATTTCATTTGTTTTTATTTGCATGAGTTCAGGGACTATTATGGCTTTTTTCTATTTTTGTGGGTGACTATTGTGAACTTGGTATTTGTTTTTAGTTTATAAGTCAATTGACTTTCCTGGAGGCTGTATCAAGAGAATTACGTATCTTCTCCTCTAAGTTTCTTAACCCTAACCCTATCAAGGGTATCAGAGCTGTTCTGATCTCCGATCGGGATTACTCTTTTTATCAAGACGAACACGCGCAACCAAGAGGTTGACAACACCCTCAAGAATCATGAAAAGGCAATCAACGAGATCCAGGCAACACTATCGGAGCTAGCGAAATAACAGGAAGAAATATTGAAGGCGGTTACCGATAAATCGGGTCAAAATAGCGGCGGCGTATTTAGCTCAGGTTCGTCGTTTTCTCCTAACGGTGCAGACTCGAAGGGTAATTGGCTCCTGAGTATCTGGAAGGTCGACTTTCCCAAGTTTTCGGATGAAGACGTGGAGGGGTGGATCTACCGTCACCAACAATTTTTTGCGATGGACGAGACTCCGGACGAGGTGAAACTTAGGTGCGTTGTTGTTCACTTGGAAGGCGACGCGCTCCAGTGGCACAGGGCTTACCTGCGTATACGTAATGCTACTGTATCGGAAGTTCCATGGGAAGAATATGTGAGATCTATCTCGACCCATTTCTCTAATGCTATGTTTGAAGATCCCTTGGAAGAGTTGGCTTCCCTCAACCAAACCGGTACTCTTCATGAGCTCAACACCGCATTCAATTCTTTGTTGAACAAGGTAAACCTCACTGAATCTCAAGTTATTAGTCTCTATCTCAAGGCCCTTAGACCAGATATTCGGGGACCGGTTAAGATGTTTAAACCGCGCACCTTGCACAAAGCATATGGGTTGGCTAAGACTCAAGTTTTGAATAACGAAAATTTGGAGGAAAATTTTAGCAAGGGTAAATGGAATGGAGGAAAAACAAAGAGCTACAACAACTCCAAGATTACACTGCCAGTTAATCCTACCAAATTGCCACTCTTACCTACACCCAACCAAACAAACACAACTGTTAATAAACCGACGGGAGGTCCTCGTCGTCTCTCGCCTAAGGAACTGGAAAACAAACGCGTAAAGGGAGAGTGTTTATGGTGCATGGAAAAATTCATGCCCGGACATAAGTGCCCACGAACCCGGAATCAAGTTTACATCATTGAAATGGAAGACGGAGACGAGGAAGAGGTGGAGGATGAACCGATAACCGAGGAGGGGGAAGAACGAGAGCCACAGATTTCGGTTCACGCATTGATGGGCATTCCGTCATACTCAACCATGCGAATACAACGGTCTATGGGTAATTGATAGCTTCACATACTTATTGACGGTGGGTCAACCCACAACTTCCTTAAAGACCGGTTAGCGAGGAAGTTGCAATGTAATGTCAGGGAAGTCGGACCACTTAGTGTGGGTGTGGCTGACGGTAAACGCCTCACGGCCACTCATGTATGTCATGATTTTCGGTGGAATATGCAGGGAAATTGGTTCACAACTGACGTACTTTTATTACCGCTTGAGAGTTATGATATGATATTAGGGGTGCAATGGCTTTTGCCCTTGAATGACATTTTATGGAATTTCTAAAAAATGACCATGTAGTTTGAGGTAGAGGGTAAACAGTATGAACTTAGAGGCCTACAAAATAATTTATTTTCAGTATGTACAATGGAAAAAAATGGGGGGCTGTTGAACAAGCATTCAAGGGGTGGTGACTTGCAATTATCTGGGTTACAATTGACAAATGTAGAGGCTGACAAAAATTACCATTCAAGAGTGGTTCGTTTTTCCGACGACCCACAAGACTCTCTACTCTGGAAGTTACTAGATGCAATACTCAGAGGTTTTTCAGGTACCAATGGGGTTGTCCCCGATGTAACACCCCGTGTTTCGAAAGTCAAAGTACAAGTCAAAGTCAAAGGAAGAAAAGATTGCTAATTGCGATATGTCCCTCCTTGCTTAATTACTGATTTGTGCTTCTTGACTTGTAATCGAATTCTATTACTTGTTTACTTTAGTTGTATTATGTGGGGTATCTATAATAATCGAGGTTTAATCGCATGTTTATCGCTAATCAATTTATCGCTAATCGCATCGCAATCGCATTCGCAACTTGATTGATAGGTTCTGTATATTCTGTGTGCTATTTATGTGTTACAAGTGCGTGTTTATATTATGTTTGTGATGATTAATCGAAAACGCAACCGCAACGCAAACTAATCGCAACGCCGAATGAAAGTTTATTTATATTGATTGTATGTTAGATATAGTATTTGTGTGACTATTATTAATCTATCGCACCGCTTAATCGACACTCGCTTAAACGCATCACAACACTCAACACGCAAAACGAAACATCAAAACCGAACTCGCCGGATCACTTCGATCGAATGACCATTCGATCGGATGGCCATCCGATCCAAAACTTGTGCTCATATTTCCTCTTTTGGCAACCTATAAATACCCCCTGTCACATCATGAAGAGTGATGTGACAGCTCTTTCCTTCGACCAGCACGCCCAGCCCTCCTTTCTCTCGATTTCTCGCGATTCTTGTAAGTTTTCAACTCAAATCTTGTACATCTATCATCTACACACACTTCTTCATCATTTTCACCTTTGAATCTTCACTTTTAACCATGAAATCACCTGATTTGAGGTGTTCTAGGGTGAGGTCATCATGGAGTTCTTATAACCTTCAAGTTTTGGCCTCAATCCACCAAGAATAACTCAGATCTAAAGGATTTCAACATGATTTAACACTATTTCGCGTAGATCTAAACATTTTCAAGGATAAAAGGATTGAAAGATGTTTTCCTAACTATTCTTTCAACTCTTTTACACTCAATGCACTCAAAAACCGATAGAATTGGAGCTCTTTCAGGCCTTCCACTCATTTCCTAGTGAAGCGTCGGTCTGAGATCTGATTCCTATCAAAGAGACAACCGATTTAGGGATAAACATGAACAGCTGTCATGAACAGTTAACCGATCGGACTGGGGTGATTCCCATCCAATCAGATAACCTGGACTTGGTGGGGTTTCTGTTGTTTAACGCGTTGTCATACCGTCTCGATCAAACCGTAAACTTTTCTAACTTAACGAAATATTCAAGTTTTCAAAAGGATCAGATTGTTGGACGGATTACCGTCCGATCAGATTTTCATCCGATCGGATTGCACTTGGTCTTCAACACTTAACAATTTTCATAATTTTCAAAAATCATCAGTTTCTAACGGATTGCCATCCGATCGAATGACAATCCTGCTGTGAACTTGTTCTCTGAGAAATGTCTCGCTGAATGGATCGCCATCCGATCGAACGACCGTTCGATCAAACGACCTGAAAAGTAGAGATACTTCTCTGATTTTAAAATGCTACAACGAAAACTTCAAAGCCATCATACACAAACACATCCATCCCAAACGAATGTCAATCCGATCGAATGGCCATCCGACCGGATGACCATTCATCACTTAGTCATTTCATCCTCTTTTAACGTGCCGTTCATTCGCTTATGCTATCGTTCTATAATCAGGCTAACTTTCCAGCGCTCCCTTCAATCCAAGAGAGTGTTTATTTACTACACACAATCTGTGAGTATATTCGAACCCTTTTTGCTTTATGCACTTTTGGGTGTTACATACGTTAGTTATTCAAATCACAATCGACACACAACGCAAACACTATTTATACGCTGACCGTTATTGCATTCTACGTGTTATTCGATGAATGCTTGTATGTTATGTTTACACAGTGATTGTTGCCTGACAACTTAGCAATGATAGTACTATAGTTTGGACTCAGCACCTGTCATGGACGGGGGTTGTTAATGGTATTTCTTCATGTGTCACAGTGGTGATATGTGTTGCGCACTCTACAACTCGCAGTCACGTCTGTGCATATTTCATTGTCGATAACCTACTAGCTTCACTTTGCTACATGTTACATGCTGGTTATGCGTAAACGATTTTCGCTATCTATTATACTATTAAACTTGTATGCTCACCTTTACACTATGTGTATTGACCTCTATTTTAACGTATGTGACAGGTGTTTAGGATGCTTGCTTGTTACTTGCTGATCAAGCTAGGATGGAGTCTAGAAACAAATCTAATAAAATATGAGTTGTCGGAACATTTGATCTATCTTTGAGAAAACAATGTCTGTAATAACTGCTTTCATTTGATATATTATGGTATGGGACATAATGCTAAATATCTGGTAATTTTAGTTGTTATGGATTTCTCCTGGACAATCTGTTTCGCTCAGTGCCGCGCCCCGATGTTTCCGCCATCGGTTGGGGTGTGACACCCGACACGAGCCTTTGACCATAAAATAGTATTGAAAGAAGGAACGAAACCTATAAGCTTACGACCCTATCGATACCCGGTCATATAAAAAGATGTAATAGAAAAAACCACCCGCTAGTTGTTAGATTCGGGAATTATTCAAAACAGCCAAAGTTCGTTCGCGGCCCCAGTCGTGTTGGTAAGGAAAAAGGACGGTCAGTGGCGAATGTGTATGGATTACCACCGACTCAACGAAGCAACGGTAAAAGACAAGTTCCCGATTCCATTAATCGAAGAATTATTGGATGAATTAGGCGGAGCATCGTTTTTCTCTAAACTGGACTTAAGGTCCGGTTACCATCAGGTTCATATGGCTCCCGAAGACGTTTATAAAACGGCGTTTCGACCTCACGAAGGTCACTATGAATTTCTCGTTATGCCCTTTGGGCTTACTAACGCTCCGGCAACATTTCAGGCCCTCATGAACCATATCTTTAGACTCCTGCTTAGGAAGGGAGTGTTGGTGTTTTTTGATGATATCCTAGTTTATAGCCGAAGCCAAGATGATCACATTCGACATTTGAACCGGGTCCTTTCTATAATGAGGGAAAACAAGTTGTTTGCGAAAGAATCAAAGTGTGTGTTCGGGGGGCGGGCGGTAGAGTACTTGGGTCACATTATATCAAAAGAAGGGGTGAAGACGGACCCGACTAAGATAGAGGCGGTGCAAAAATGGCCAACTCCAAAAACTATTAAACAACTTTGGGGGTTCTTGGGGTTAGCCGGGTATTACCGGTGGTTCATCCGATCCTTTGGAATAATTGCTATAAACCACTCACGGATTTGTTAAAAAAAGATGCGTTCCGGTGGAATCCTGAGGCTCAAAACGCATTTGATCGCGTCAAGGAGGCGCTTTCTTCGGCCCCTGTACTGGCGCTACCTGATGTAACCAAGCCGTTCGTAATCGAGACTGATGCGTCAGCAGGAGGGGTGGGGGCGGTTCTCATGCAAGATCGACATCCGGTATCAGTTTTGAGCCGAGCTTTATCACCTAAACAAAATGCTCTTTCGGTTTATGAAAAAGAATTGCTAGCAATCATGATGGCGGTTAAGCAATGGCACTATTATCTCGTCACGGGCTCTTTCATTATTCGCACCGATAAAAAAAGCCTCAAGCACCTCCTAACCCAAAAGGTGACCACTCTGTTACAACATAAATGGCTTGCTAAATTGATGGGTTATGACTACTGTATCGAGTACAAAAAATGAAAAGAAAACGTCGCGGCGAACGCCTTATCTTGGGTGCAAGGTACGGATTTATTTGTCACAACGGTATCACAAATTGAGCCCCTACTTTTGAAAAAAAAAATCATCGATAGTCAACAAAGGGACATTGATGTGCAAAACATTATTAAAAAATGGGAAACAGAAGGCAATGTTCCAAATTTCAAGTGGAACGGGAAATGGCTATGTAAGGGAAATCGAATGGTAATAGGGGGTGACGAAATACTACGAGAGGAGATAGTCAAGCTTTGCCATGAGTCGCCAATTGGGGGCCATTCGGGTGTTCGGGCAACGGTTCAACAAGTGAAGGGGATGTTTTTTGGAAAGGAATATCCAATGTCGTGCGACGAGTGTTACGGGGGTGTGACGTGTGTATGCGGGCCAAACATGAAAATGTCACCTCGCCCGGTCTACTACAGCCGTTATCGATTCCAGACACGATTTTTACCGATATATCGATGGATTTTATTGGTGGTTTACCAAAGGTTAAGGGCAAGGATACCATTTTTGTGGTGGTGGATCGACTCACGAAATATGGTCATTTTATGACGTTGGGTCACCCATTTTCGGCCAAGGATGTAGCTCAAGTGTTTTTAGATAATGTCTATAAACTACATGGTTGTCCGAATTCTATCGTCTTTGATAGAGACCCGATATTCTTGAGCTCATTTTGGACCGAATTTTTACATCTTCAAAGGGTGGAAGCTAAATTGTCTACGGCTTACCATCCTCAAACCGATGGCCAAACCGAGGTGGTGAACCTGTGTTTGGAACGGTATTTGAGGTGCATGGTGATGGAGCGACCCCATACGTGGATTAAATAGGTGGAACTAGCGGAATGGAGGTATAACACTTCGTTCCGTTCATCTTTAGGGCGATATCCATTCGAGGCTCTTTACGGATACCGGCCTCCTTTGCACATTCCGTATATTCCTAAAGATGCGGTGGATAAAGCCGTGGATGAGATGATGCAAGATCAAGAGGCTGCGATAAAAGTGTTGAAACAATCATTATTGAAGGCGCAGAATCGTATGAAGCAACAAGAAGATAAGCATCGTTCGTAGAGGAGCTTTGAACGGGGTACGTGGGTTTACCTTAAATTACAACCGTACATGCAAAATTCGTTGCGGATTCATAAACATTCTAAGCTCACTCCAAAGTATTTCGGTCCGTTTTTTATTGTGGAAAAGATGGGTTCGGTTGCGTATAAGTTGGATTTGCCGGAAAAAGCTCAAGTACACCCGGTTTTCCATGTTTTGTTGCTCAAGGGGGCTGTTGGGCCGCCTACTAAGGTAATTCCGCTTCCGAATGACTCCCGATTTATGGTTCAGCCACAAGCCGTGCTTGACCGTAAGTTGGTGAAACGTGGTAATCGAGCTGCTATGAAAGTGTTGGTGAGTTGGAAGGGGCAAACGGTACAAGATGCTACATGGGAGTTCCTTGATGATTTGAAGTTGCGGTTTCCGGATTTCTCCGAGCTTACTCTTGAGGACAAAAGTGGCTAAGAAGGGAGTCTTGATACGTTTAATATTTCATTTGTTTTTATTTGCATGAGTTCAGGGACTATTATGGTTTTTTTCTATTTTTTGTGGGTGACTATTGTGAACTTGGTATTTGTTTTTGGTTTATAAGTCAATTGATTTTCCTGGAGGCTGCATCTAGAGAACTACGTATCCTCTCCTCTAAGTTTCTTAACCCTAACCCTATCAAAAAATTACAACAGCTACCAAACAACTTGAAGAATCACCTATATATAGAAAGAAAAGAGATGGAGTGGAGAACTATTACTAACGGTGTAGATTGTGGAGTCTTTACAATGTGACATATGGAAACATATAAGGGCAAAACACCGTGGATATCTGGGTTTGTGAAAGAAGATGAGGTAAACAACAGACAAAATTCACAACTCCATCTCCTGAGACACATATATCTTAGTAAGATTATTCTATCCGAGTACAATCTGGAGCGTCAAAGAATAATTAAAGAGACAAATGCATTCGATAAAAGGCCGGACAGAGACACCTTTATGAAAGATTTGGATAAAAAAATCCCAGAGAGGTTGAATGAATACTTTCGAAGCCCAGTATAAACTTGTCTATGTTTGATGTTGGATTATTGTACGTATTACTTTACTTTTTTAATTTGAAATCGCATGTTTGAAGTATTAGAAACATGACATGGGAAAATATATAATATGCGAAATATGGGAAACATAACATGCGAAATTAATTTCTAAACCATAACATAACATGCGAAATAGGGGAAAGATACAAAGATACAAAAATACACATCATTTTATTAGATGTTTAATAAAGCAACAAAGTCATTCAAAAGATGAAAGAAACTTCATTTTCATATCCATCGAGCATCTTAAAATAGTTATTGCATCTGCCAGATCTTTCAACTGCTTCTCATCCCTCTCACCCAGATCAACCATGAACATCACAGCGATTTCTCTAAGACTACTCACTTGCATCTGAGAAAGCAAGTTCACGATTTCTTGTCTTCTCTTCATGTTTTCTGTTACACGAGAAATATTAGTTTCCAACATCTCTTGACATGAGTGATCCTCTTGAATTTGTCCCTGAATCCTTTTTCTCAAAGCATGTTTGATACTTGAATCCTAACACGAGGCAGAAGAGGATGTTAGGAAGTCTGCCATTTTTTTAGAAGATAAGAAATAAGTGGTTTAAGATTGGGATATAAAGAGAAAACTCTATATGAAAACAAAAAACACTATGAACTAAATTATTGATGTAAAGCCCTTTCATCTACACATGTTTTATATAAAGCTACATGCAATTTATGTAACTTCAGCATGTTTTATATATACTGAAAACTACATGCGACTTATGGTGCATTCTTTGCGAAACCAGCATGTTGTAACTTTTATGACGTGCGAACTATTAAACTCAAAACATGCGAAATTAACATTTTGATTCCATGTTTTATACATGCGATTTATGATGTAATAACATCCAAACCCAGCATGTTATGCCTTTCAACACATGAGATTTGTTAGACTCGTCACATTTTGATTCCATGTTTTATACATGCGATTTATGATGTCATAACATGCAAAACCAGCTTGTTATGCCTTTGAACACATGCGATTTGTTAGACTCATCACATGCGAAGTTAAACATTTTGGTTCAATATTAGTTACCCTCTAATAACATTAAAAACCTTCCAATCAATTACTATGAAACACCAAATCATTAAACCGAGTATAGAAACTAAGAACATTTAAACATCTGGATTACGAACTTACTATTGGAACACTCAATTACAACATTTGCATTTGCAGAAGTAGGGTTCCTAACTTCCTCAACCGTAACTCTCTGCTCACCACCCAATTGAACATGCTCAATAACGAATTCAGCATCTTCGAAATCGACATCTGTGTTTCGTCCGATGTTGGATCCATTGAAAACAACAATCAATCAAACCCTAATATCGAACTGATACCATTCATAATTACAGAGATAGTTGTGTAACGAACTCGTGATCTGCTTGTTGAAGGAATTGTCTAATTTGCCCTGTGTTGATTGAATGGATTGTCTGATATACCCTTGTGTACGAAAAATGAATTAGGGACACATGTAGCGCTATTATCGCCGCGTACGTAATGTATGATTAAGGGATTTGTGTTCTACACTTCCTCTATCTATATGTGTGTGTGTGTGTGTGAGAGTGAGTGAGAGAGAATAAATTAATTCAATTGTCCATATAGACTATGGGGTATGGGGCGGGGGTTGGGGCGTGGGTTGGGTACAAACGCCCAAATCACCACCCCGGGTGGGCTTGGGTTTCGGCGTGGCCCCTTGGGCAGGGGTTTCAGCGCGGGCGTTGGGCGGGCCTAGCGGTCTTCCGTGGCTGGCTCTCATTGCCTGGGTTGGCTAAACTATAGGTGGCTAGGTTTAAATTTAAAAAATAACTGTTTGGCCAAGCCAAACCCATACCCCAACTACTATAAAACCCCCGCCGCCTGTCCACATCGCTTCCCCAACCCTTCACTCCACCTACCCAAACCCGCTACCCACACTTGAAAATGGCCACATGGACGCACGAGGAAGAGATAACACTTGTAACGAGCGCCGTGGACGCGATGAAGGGCTGCCAACCCGGCGAGACCCGTTACTGGCCACGTAATCTATCTACTATAATAAAAGAAACCAACTTTTGGACACGTGACATTCATTAAAGGTATCCTCAAATCTATACTTGTCTTATACTAATTAAATAAATAAAAAAATTAATATTAAATCTTATCGTACTTTAATAAAATATTATCCTCAAAGTGGAGGGTTCAAATGAGAAGAAAAATTATGTAAGAATAAAAAGAATAAGTTTTAAACCAATAGAAATGCTCTATTTTACTTCATTTAATATGTGTATTTAATGTTATTAATAAGGGCATATAGGTAAATTTCTAATTGTAATTAATTAGCTAACTAATTAAAATTGTAACTCACTTTTAAATATACGCTTTCAAGATAAAATAATATAGGATGAAGGACAATTTTCGACATGTGTAGGATAAATTTTAGTATGTGTAGGATAAATTCTTAAATGTGTATGATAAATTTAGATATGCGTAGGGTAAATTTCGGTAAATGTAAGATATGTGTAGGATAAATTTTGAAATGTGTAGGAATAAAATGTTTTTTGCTTTGTTAATATAATATATTTTTAAAACAAATACCTCTCTTTCCTACTTATCTTATATTAAATATATAAATAATAACTTAATATTAAATGTTATCCAAATTTATTAAAAATATAACTTTTTTTATTATTTGGTATAAAAAAATTATATTTATCAACTCGTGTAAAATGCGGGGTTTTTAAAAATATATTTTTTATTATTTACTATACAAAGTTACATTTATATAACATGTGTAATACACGGAGTTTTTAAAGATATAACTTTTTTATCATTTGCTATGTAAAATTAGATTGACTCAACACGTGTAATACACGGGGTTTTAAGAATATATTTTTTTTTATTATATGGTAGATTTTTCAACCGGACTATACATGGGTTTTTTTAAAGATACGACGTTTTTAGTATCTAATATACAAAATGACATTTATTTAATCTATGTAATACACATGGTTTTTAAATATATAACTCTTTTTAGATCTATTTAACACGTGTAATACATGGGGTTTTTAAGGAAGTAATTTTTTTTATTATTTGGTAGATTTATTCAACCCGATTATATACGGGTTTTTTAAAGATACAACGTTTTTAGTATTTAGTATACAAAATTGCATTTAGTTAATTGTGTAATACACATGGTTTTTAAAGATATAACTTTTCTTATTATTTGATATATAAAATTATATTTATTTAACCCGTGCAATATACGGGGTTCATAAAGATCTAACTTTTTATTCTTTAATATATAAAATTACATTTATTCAACCCATGTAATACACGGGGTTCTAACCTAGTATAAGATATACACATGTATCACTAAAAAGATTCAAAATTAAACCATATATTAAATACCAACAAATTAGTTTGTTAGTTTTTCTGTTATACGTATGTATGTATATATAGGGTCAGGATTTAGAGAAAACGGCGAAAAGTGTGAGAACGGAGAGAACGATTATGGATCGTCAGATGAAAACAATCTATGGACTAGATGACGCGGTGGCGTTTTCGTAAATAACATCACTTTTATTGTGGTGGCGCGCTTCATTAAGGGTAAAAAAGTCTTTTGACTTCTCCACACAAAACGCCATCTCATGAAATAAAACGCCATTAAAATTACCGCCTTAACCTACAATAGCACACACCATCCTAATCTAAAAACGTCATTAGGTATAAAACGCCAAACTTAATTATAATAAAATCACGCCTAAAAAAACCGCCAAAAAACATCCTATATATACAACATCTCAGACCTTCCGTTAAAACACACAAAACCCCAAATGCCATATTTAATATATACCATTCATCTTAGAAACACCAAAAAACACAAACATCAAATATCCTCTAAACCAAAACATTTATTTGAAATTAAGTTTGGTTGTCAGTAAGGTTTCACACAATGTAATGGACAAAATCCTTAAGTGAGGATATTGTCCATTTCATTGAGTAAAATTTTATTGACTTTATCCTCAACTTCCATCCAATTTATAACGCCAAAACATACAAAAACATTATTGCGGTTTGTTATCAATAATGTTTAGCTGTATGGGGTGGACAACATTGTCAGACATCTTTCTTAAATGGGGATTAACAATGTTGTCCATCTCATACAGCAAAACATTATTGATTTTAATATGATCAAATTTAGAGGTTTAAGGTACTTTTATTTAGTGGCGTTCTTTTTCTCGGTAAAACGCCAAAAAGTTAAAAAATCAAACATCGTTCCTTGGAAATTCAAGATTGTTAGCTGAAGGGTGTAACTCAATAACATTTTGCTGCATGAGATGGACAAATCTTCCAGAAAAAAAGGCTGATTTCAGACTTTGTGCTTCCATACGGCAACAAAAAAACTACTTCAAAAACAAAAAAAATCAAAATAAATCATATGAAAGTCGAAACAGCCAGTGAAGATGCTTCAAAAGAAGAAAGAGACTGCTGATAGTGAAGAGTTGGAAGATCAATTGTTTATATTTTTTTTAATCTTCTTTTTCAGTTGATTGTTATATAATAACAACGCCATATATAATAAAAATGCCACACAACTAAATGCTTGTCAAAACGCCATAATGCCTTAAAACGCCCCAAAAACTACCAAACTATAATAAAATTACTTTGGACAAGTATTATAAAAAACCAAAAAAATAAAAAAAATAAAATAAATTAAAAAAATAAAAACCAAACTTGAAAAGGTAACTAGAAACAGTAACTACAAACAAGTAAAAGTGAAGAGACGGAAAATTTATTATATTAGAATCTAAAACGCCAAACTTGAAAGATGGGATGTGTTACAGACTTCAGAGAAAAAGCTTATAAAAACAGTAATTACAAACAGTAACTGAAACGACGAATACTTTATTATAATAATGCACCACCAAACCTACGTACCAAAAGACATCCCATAAAATGATACCTCTCAGCAACTTGCATTTGATCAAACGTAAAAAACAAACGCTAATACTACTAAATACCACCCACTGTAAAACGCTAAAAAATTAAAAAAATCAAAGATGACTAATATGCTCTCTTGGATATTCAATATTATTCTTCCTGAAGTTTCACTGAACGTATTGTTAGGTGAGAGGGCAACTCAGTAAGATTTTGCTGCATGAGATGGACAAATCTTCAAGAAAAAGATACTGAAGACAGTCATATGTCATTTTGTGTTCTTTGTTCTTGAAAAATGCTTGGATGAGGAGAAGAGATCAATGACACTAAAGAATGGGATTATTATAAAGATGAAGATCAAGTTGAAGAAAAAAGTGAAAAACCCACCTACACGTCATAGATCTATGTCCCCAAACATCCACAAAAGCCACTTCAATGGACGAGCAGACAAAATAATCAAACCGATGGGTTTGTTAAGTTTACATAAAACGCCATATATTTTGTGACAGTTCTTGTAGTATTAAAGAAGAGAGAGACTAATGACAGTGAAGATTGTGAAGAGAGATCCGATTAGGATTTTTAATTTATTTTTTTCGCGTCTATTTTTTCCCTGTGGTTGTAATATAATTTTCCGATTGTAAAGCGCCAAGAAACCACAAACGCCAAAATGTATATAAAAATAATAGAACAATGAGCCATCTTGTTTAAAACGCCTTGAAAAACGCCATTCAGAGAGATATTATGACCCCTTGGGGTTCCAGTGACATACGATTTGAAAAACGCCATAAACGCCAAAATATTAATACAAATCTTAAACCCCAAAAATAAATCAATATTGTGAAAAGCGGAATTGGAAAAGCGGAAGATAAAATGACAAAAAAGACCATACGCCCTAATTATATCGCACACCACGTGTTGGGTCAGGATGCGTTCTCACCGTTCTTACACGTTTAGGCGTTTTCTCTTGATCCCATACTTGTATATATATAAGGCCATCCGTAGTCATAACGCCCCTTTGTGGGCGTTATGCGACACGTGGCGCGCCACGTCAGCGTGTGGGCGTTATGGGGCCTTATGCATTTAAGCCCGTAGTCATAACGCCCCAACCTCATCATTACCCAATTAATTAATAAACCCTTAAATTATAGATATATATGTATATATATATATGTCTGTGTGAGTGGAGGGAAAACAAACAACAAGCATGGCACCGCGCTATACACATCGCGCCTCCCCCATTTTTCCGACTGATGGCGCCCTCCGTGGCGGTGTGCCCGGCGCTATGCCGGCGCTATGAGGCATACCGCCCCCCCCCATGCCGCCCACTACACATACCCTAAGGAACCAAAGTTTTAAAAATATAAAGAAAGTGATTAGAAAAAATGAAATGGTTTAGACTTTTTATTTCTTGTTCTCGCACTAACGTAGATTTCTTTTATTTTTCACATAAATATAATTATTCTTCTCCTCTCCATCAAAGGAACCACTAGGCTGAGTGTTTGGGAACAGGCGTGGTATGGAAAACATCATTGTAATGATCAGATATGAAAAGAAGCTGTATTACGTTCATTTGTGACAAAAAAGGTGATTTATTAAAAAGCCGTAGCGCATCCAGTTAGTCACATGTTAAAATTTGTTGTTAAAGATAAGACTATGGGGTATGGGGCTTGGGTTGGGGGAAAACGCCCAAGCCACCACCCCGGGTGGGCTTGGGTTGGGGCGTGGCCCTTGGGGCTTGGGTTTCAAGCCGGGCGTGGGGTGGGGGAAGCGAGCTGACATGGCGGGCTGTGAATGGCCAATTCAAACTAGCCGTTGGGGGCATGTTTTTTAAAAAAAAAAATCTCTTTATAAATACCTTTCCATATTAAACATTTTTCTCACACAATATTAAACACATAAACCACAATTTTGCCATGAGTTCTTCAAGTTATAGTAAATCGTCATCATCATTTGGAGATGGTGCGGAAATATTTCTACAAACGATCGCGGTGGTGGTGAAAGCTATCGTGGAAGACGAAGACGATGAGGAAGAGACTCAACAACCTAAACGGAGGAGAAGGTACATCGCTCGTGAACGGCACACCGCTAACAATTTGTTGGTAAGCGATTACTTCTCAGCGGAACCTAAGTATGATGAAAAAATGTTTAGGCGTCGTTTTCGTATGAGTAGAAACTTATTTTTAAGGATATCTAGAGATCTTGAGGAGAAGTATGTTTGTTTCCAACAAAAACCCGATCTAACCGGGCAATTAGGATTTAATACGTGGCAAAAGGTCACGGCCGCACTTAGGCAGTTAGCGTACCGCAATAGTTCGGACATTACGGATGACTATTTAAAAATGTCTGCACGTGTAGCTAGAGAAAGTCTTCACAACTTTTGTTCGTGTATTCTAGAACTTTATAGGAAAAGATATTTGAGAAAGCCATCCTTCAGTGACATGCAACAAATATTGGAACATCACGCAGATTATCATGGGCTACCCGGGATGCTCGGTAGTTTAGATTGTATGAAATGGGCTTGGGAACTTTGTCCTACCCAATGGCAAGGCACTCACACTAGTGGATTTCACGGGATGCCAGCCATCATGCTTGAAGCGGTTGCGTCCCAAGATCTTTGGATATGGCATGCGTTATTCGGTATGCCAGGTTCACATAATGATATTACCATCATAAATCACTCGCCCATTTTCAATGATCGGATAAATGGTATAGGACCCAAAGGAACTTTCTTTGTAAACGGGGTTGAGTACATGTATGGGTACTACCTAGTTGATGGGATTTACCCAGAGTGGGGGGTTTTCGTAAAATCGTTCACAAGACACGGTACCTCAGATCCAAAGAGATTAAAGTTTAACAGGGTCCAGATGGCTGCACGTAAAGACGTCGAGTAAGCATTCGGTGTTTTGAAGAAAAGGTGGCGAATATTGGCAATGCCTTGTCGACTATGGGACAAGGATCAGATTGGAAACATGATGTACACATGTATCATTCTTCACAACATGATTTTGGAGGATGAAGGTAGAGCGGTCGTTACCTACTATGATGACGATGACCCCCAACCAGGTAACGTAACAGACGAAGATAAAGCGGCAAATGAATTTTTGAAAAAGTCAAGGGATATACATCACAACCTTCGATCTGATTTGGTGGATCATGTTTCAACGATTTCTGGGTTCGAAACCGACGAAGACGACGAAGAATGATTGTTTTTTATTTTGATAATTATTTTGTATGTTTATTTTAATAATTATTTTGTATGTTTATGTAGTTTTTATTGGTTATATATATATATATATATATATATATATATATATATATATATATATATATATATATATATATATATATATATATATATATATATTAAAAAAAAGCTGATGTGGCTTGGCCACGCCAGCCAAGCCACGCCCACCATACCCCATCCAAAGTGGGTTTTATAAATTGAGTTTTGAAAATCCACGTGTTAACTCATGCCCCAATCCAACCACAACCCAAGCCCCACCATACCCTAAGGTCTAAAAAAAGTTCTATTTAACTATTATTATTACTATTATTATTATTGTTATATATTATTATTATTATTATTACTACTTTACTATATATTAATAAATGAATTGAAATGAATAGTGATTTTAATATTATCATAATATATAACTTTTTTAATACTTTTATTATTTTAATATTATAATAATAGTTATTTTCTTTATTTTTTAACTTTAATCTTTTTTTTTTTAATATTAGGGGTTGGGATAAGCGTGGTGTCAACCGGTATCGAACCAGTACTGGTATCGAAAATACCGGTACGGTCCTGTTCGGTATCAGTACATGAAGGTAAAAACTGGCACTAATACAGAAAACGCCAAAAGTTGGTGTCGAATTGATATTGGAAATCTTTTGGTTCGGGAAATTCATTGCGGCTACCCGGTACCATTTGCTCATCCCTGATCACGGTTACCGTACGAACAACGGTATCTTATAACTTTTTTTGTTGATTTTTTTCAACTTTTAATTTTTTCTTTTTTAGTTTCAGGGGTAGGGATGAGCTCGGTGCCAAACGATACAGAATCGGTACTGATACCTAAAATACCGGTTACGGTACTGGTATATGAAGGTAAAAATCGGTAGTGAAACGATACCAGAAACGCCAAAAGTCGGTACCGAATTGGTACTTAAATCTTTCGGTTCGGCCAATTTGGTACCGGTACCCAGAACAATTTGCTTATCTTTGACCACGGGTTTCATACGAACAACATCGTTACCATACAACTTTTTTGGTTGATTTTCTTTCGGTTATCTTTTAGTGTTTTTTTTCTACATTTTCTTTTTATTCTTGTCAGCAGTTTTGTTCGCAACACGCTCGTAGTGATTTCAAAACACATGTAAACACAGACTAAATAACAAAAAAAATTCGCCGCAACGCGCCGAACTTCTTTAAACCTAGTTTATATAACCTAAGGGCTTTATTCTTATGGTACCATGAGAGAGGGTTAAGTCTTTTAGTGAAAAAAAAATATATAGATTTAGGACTAATTAGTTAATGGGTCTGTAATTATCCGCTTTAGGCCATGGGGTATGGGGCTTGGGTTGGGGAAAAAGCCCAAGCCACCATCCCGGGTGGGCTTGGGTTGGGGCGTGGCCCTTGGGGCTTGGATTTCAAGCCGGGCGTGGGGCGGGGGAAGCGAGCTGACATGGCGGGCTGTGTATGGCCAAAAGAAAAGAGCCGTTGGCCAACGGCTATATTAAAAAAAAATTTAATTTTTTCTTCCATTTTTTCACTATAAAACTCACATTTTTCTTCTATTTTTTACCACATTCAACCACATCTTCTATACATGTTCAATTCTCCTTCTACAAAACGAAAAAATGCATCCTTACAACCGTCCTTTTGACGCGAGCAACCCGTATGGAATCCAAGAAAATAATCCTAGCCCACCACCCACTCGTCCAATAGCTCGTCCATTTTTCATACACTCTCCTATGCCCGAGTTTGCGGGTTATGCATCGTATATCGAGAATCGTGTGTTTACTAACTTCCCACACACCGACGATTCGATGCCTACCCCGTTTTCACAATCGCCCATCGACCTTTCACTAACCTCCATCGACCTTTCACAAAACGAATCCGTTCCCGAAACTCAACCACCCAATGATGGTCCTTCCGCATCGAAACTCATCAAAAAGAGAAGTCATAAGAAAAAAACCGAGGAGGATAAAGTAAGTTCCATCCAAAGTGGGCGACTATCCCCATTGGTAGCGAAACTAACTCGTCTTCCAAAAGGTCAAGGGTCTCGTCCCAAGCCCAATCTGATGCACGAGATCAAGAGTTTGAGGACCTTTTGGATGATACGCCAAGCCCAAACCGGCCTGAGTATGGAAGAAATGCCTCAAGAAGGCGTGCTCAAAAATCTAGATCTGATACGGCATCGCCTTCAGCTGGGAGTTCTGGCTCGCGTAGGGGAATATACAGCGAGCAGTTGGATGACATTTCATGCAAGATGGACACATTCAACGTATTCCAACAACAAAGGGCCGAAATACGAAGGAGCAAAGAAGCTAGAGATGCCGCTAGAGATGCCCAGAAACAAAAACGGGATGATTTGAAATTTCTATCCCAGCCCGTTGATCACCTACAGGGTGACGAGTTACAACTAGTCTTGGCGTTGAGAGAAGAGATAAAAAAACAAATATAAAAGTTAGGAATTTTTTTTTGTAATTTTCTTTATTTAAAAATATTAAAAAAATTAAATTTGTTGTTTTAAATAATATTGAAATAGCCCAGCGGGTCAGCCCAGCGAAGCCCACCAAACCCACGCCCCAAACCCCCGGCCTACCATACCGTGTTGAATGTGGGTTTAGCCCATGTCTGCCACCAATTCCACGTGTCAACCAATGCTCAACCCACGCCCCAACTCAAGCCCCACCATACCCCACGGTCTTATAAAGAGAAAAAAGTATTTTTAAAACATCACTTCTATTAGTATTTTTTAAAAGTTTTTAAATAATCACCATGAATTCATTCATAATTTATGTTTCTACAAAGTAAAGAAACTGTAAGGCTGGAGGGTGTGGAGACGCCACCCCTGCCACCTCACCTTTTATGGCGCCGGTGGGGCTCCATCACCCATACCGCCATCTTTAAGGGGGGGGGGGGCATGGTGGTTTCGCCAAGATGTTAACGGAAGAAAGGGGCGCTATAAGGGGAAGAAAAGGCGGTTGGGATAGGTTAAAGGTGGCGCTATAGTGTAAAGGGGGCTTTATCTCACACCCTGCAAGTTAAGGGGAGATGCCTTAAAGCACTTGTGTGAAGTGGCGTTGATAAAGTCCCTCCCACACCCTCCGGCCTAAATAGTAAATAACAACTCTTGAAATCAGGAATAAGGATTTGACTCAAACAGAGTGACCGGGTTAGATCAACTCACCGTTGAACACCCTTGAAATCGTGAATCGCTATTAGAGTGTGTTTTAGACCATATTAAAAGATTAAACCCCTTATGATAACTTGATTTATATAATTTTAATATTCTAAAGTTAAATTACTGAATACCAACCAATGGCCTTAGAAAGAAATAGTAATTGATAATTAAGCTAGCCAGAGAAGAGGTCACATGTGTGATAGTTGGACAACAACCATTTCAATGAAACTTAAGCATACTGTATAAAAGAAAAGGCCCACTTGGTCCGTAGAGCATCGGATTCCCTTACCTTATTTATGGGCTAACTCACTGGGTTTATCAGGTACTTTGTATTCTAGTTTCGTACAACTTCTTGTCGCATCTCAATTCTTGTGAATCATTAGTGTACAGCAAATAATCCAATGATAACCGACACAATCATAAGAGTTTTTTTTTTTTTTGAAAGGGATAATCAAAAGAGTTGAATCAGTCTTTTATAATCGATTTTTATACTTCGATATTATGGTTACCAATGTCAAAATCAACATTAATTTTTTTATGAATAATGTTGTGTGTTAAGAAATTTGGTTTTTATATAACATAATAGTTACCTTTTATTCTCCTTACAAACTAAAAGATAACATAATAGTTACCTTTTATTCTCCTGACAAACTAAAAGTATCGCATGACATTATAGACTAATGGTATTTTTGGGAGTGAGATAAGACTTAGGGACCATTAGGTCTTGGGTTCGGTTCCCACAAGGGGTTTTCCCGATTTATTGGGTTTCATACTGAACTGGTGCATATGCATTATAGCCTAGTGGAGATAAATATGATCGGGTGGTTCGTGATCCAAATTTGCCGTTCAAAAAAATACTTAACCCAATATATAATTGGATTAACTAATTAAAATGAGCATGAATCCATCCACCTCCAATGTCAAAGAGTAATAGAATTAAACTAACAATCGTTTAAAATAAACGAGTTACCTAATTAAATGTGTATAACCGATGCTGATTGGTTATAAAACTCTAAAAATCGAAACATTACTTATAAGTTTGATTTCAGAACATTCTCACCCCTATTTTACAAGGATTTTAGTTACGTTATTTTCTAACAAATTAAAGACAAAAAGAAAGAAATTATGAATTACATAAGTAGACATAAGGTAATCAAATGCAAAGTCTACATAAAGTGTGCGAATACCAAGCCCTAAGACAAAGCTAAAACATATTTAGACCTCTCCTATAAGTCTTTAACCTTAATCTTACGTCTACACGGACTCTTATGTTGGACCATGTCTTCAGAGATGTACAACTCTATCAAATGCTGCTTAATTCTCGCATCCAAAGTCATTTTAAGCATGCCTCTACACCTCCATAGTAAATGAAGATTCTACTGGCAAATTTAATATTCGTAAAACTTCCTCGTGCTTTTTATTTAAACAATAAATTCATGTGAATTGTACACATGTTTAAATGTTGTTTGACGTCTACGCCACAAATTAATTACTAGCTGGCATATAAAACAAACAATTTCTAAGGATAGAAATTGTACTTGATAATGACATGTGACTGAAAATAATATAACAATAGATAGTGTGGACATGTGATATGTATGCCAATCTTTGTTTTCAATGCTACATGTGTAGCATGTAGGGTAACTCACTGACTCGTACGCTAGGCTCAGATGACACTCTTAGGGTGTCCGGGGCACTCCCCTAAGAGGGGAGTCCCCTCTCTTACGCACACCCAATCCTCGTGTGCCACGTCAACTCCCCTCTTAAACTCCCCTCACACCCCAATTTGATGGCGCCACTCCCCTCTTAGGTGAATTGCTTTTTTTATTCAAAAAGAAAAAAAAAAAAAAAAAAAAAACAAAGTTTTCATTGGTTGAAATAGCGGCTGGCCCCACCACCATCTCTCCCCCTCTTCGGTCACTCCCCACCGCTCACCCTCCCCGATTCGGGTTCCCGCTTGGATGGCGGCGGTGTTCCCGATCGGGGAAAGTGGTCACCGAAGGGGTCCCCGATGGGTGCCCCGGATACCCTTAAGTCTTAATACTTTATGTATATCTTTTGAATTCATATAACTACAGTTACTCTATCATTTCACACGAAAAAGGGCTATTACAAAGCAATGGCAGGTAGTCGGGCAACAAGATGGTTGTGAAGAACAAAATAAAAGATGGTTGTGAAGAACAAAAGAACACTTTTAATTAATTCTATGTTCATTGTTAACGTCACAAGGATTCACAATGAAGATAAGTATTATGAGGTGGATATAGGCATTTGGCTTGAATACAAAACACTTGTATTTACCAAGTACCATTATTAGCTACCTACCTAAGTAATTCAATGTGATATGTATGCCAATCTTTGTTTTCAATGCTACATGTGTAGCATGTAGGGTAACTCACTGACTCGTACGCTAGGCTCAGATGACACTCTTAAGTCTTAATACTTTATGTATATCTTTTGAATTCATATAACTACAGTTACTCTATCATTCCACACGAAAAAGGGCAATTACAAAGCAATGACAGGTAGTCGGGCAACAAGATGGTTGTGAAGAACAAAATAAAAGATGGTTGTGAAGAACAAAAGAACACTTTTAATTAATTCTATGTTCATTGTTAACGTCACAAGGATTCACAATGAAGATAAGTATTATGAGGTGGATATAGGCATTTGGCTTGAATACAAAACACTTGTATTTACCAAGTACCATTATTAGCTACCTACCTAAGTAATTCAATGAATGCAAATAGCTCTACATTATTTATGATGATATATAATAAACATTCTCCCTCAACTTAAACGTGAATATAACATTTGGCTTGAAACAAAATAATGTAAAACAAAGAGTAAACTGCATTTTGGTCTCTGAGGTTTGGTCACTTTTATCACTTTAGTCCAAAACTCAAACATTTTGCATCTGTGTCTATGTGGTTTCACTTTTATTGCCATTTTGATCAAAAAGTGAAATCAGGTCATATTTGTCTTATAAAATCATGCTATTTTGTCCTTGTCCTAAGGGGCAAAATGGTCATTTTTTTTATTTTATTTAAAAGTTTTATTAAAGGGACTATTTGTGTAACTAGGTTCAAGTTTTGAACCAAAATAAAAAATACATATGTTTTTAAACACACCTGCAACACCATTTATCTTCACCATAGCCTCACCACTACCACCACCACCACCATCACCACCACTGTCACCATAGCCTCACCACCACTACCACCATCACCTCCACAACCATCACCACTACTGCCTCACCACCGCCTAAGCAAAAATTTCCACAATTTTTCACAATTCAAACAAACATATCTAAATCAAGTAAAATCAAACACAAATCCTGCAACTAACACTAAATTCTGCTTTCACATATGCACTATAAAAACAAACTCACTTCAAAATCAAGCAAACACAACAATCACCACAAAACTTATAGCCTGGCACTGACTCCGTTTAAAGATTTATTATTCTGCTCTCAAATCTGCCCATAAAAAAAGTTAGGGTTCTTTATATACCTTCGAGATGAGCCGCAAAAGCCTCACCGTAAACCCCCTTCGACTCGTAACCGCCGCTGATCCATGATAGCACCACAATCGCCAAGCTGCTAGGTGAAACAGTAGCTGCCACTATCTTTCTCCTGGTCTCTCTCTCTCTCTCTCTCTCCAGATTTGTATGTGTGGAAAAGAATGATGGTTTAAGGTAGAAGGAGGATTAATGGCTTCAATTGTAACAACCCGCACTTTCGCGCTTGTTATTCTCGCTACACTCGTTACGCCTAGCACCAGAGATTCGGATCATAATGTAAACTATATCGCAAACTACACTACTTCGCATATTTTCGCGCTACATCGCTTATTACACATGCTTTATCGCACATCACAACGCTTACGCTTATAACGATAACGCTTACACGATGACATCGCGTGAGTATCTAAAGTACTCACTCTCGCTCATCACAACGCAAACTCGAAACTCGGTTACTTATGCTATGACCTATTATATTATAATAATAGTTAGATATAAATACCTAAGTATTTAAAACTTTTTTAAACGCGCACACGCTGGCATGCACAACTCAATTTATCGGACTGAAACGCAACATAACACGATACTACTTATCTCACTAAAACACTTAAAGTACCCACAATGTTTAACGCAACAAAACACGTCAAACGAATCAAAAAGTTAGAGAACTAACAAACCCATCATGGCAGTTCGAATGGCCATTCGCCCGGATGATCAGCCGACCGGATGACCCTTCGTCCGGACGGACCCTAATGGGAACCATCCGAACCATTCGAGCGCACCGCCTTAACTTCCGCCCTCACCAATAAATAGGGCCATCATTTCAACACTTTGGTTCTCTCATCCGCTACCAAGCTTTCAGACTCAAATCAAGGCCTTTTTGTAAGCTTTTTCTCTCAAATCTTCGTGAATCTTCATCTCTAATCGCTTCTACACCATCTTCTTCATCAAGAATCACACACGCACTCTAACTTTTCTCGAAATCATCTGATTTGGACATCTCGAAGGTGGTTTCCACTCAGTTTTCTTGGGTGAACTATTAAGGAGCATCATTTAATGAAGATTGGTTCCAGATCTAAAGGATTTTCACACCTTTCAACCAAGTTATAAAAGAGTTCAACACTTTTTCAACTATTTTTCGGTTTTTTACACATTTTCGATGGAATCTGGACTCACTCAGACTCTCGACTCGTTCCTTAGTCGAAAGTCGACTTGAAAATGGATTTCCACCGGAGAAATGGACCGATTAACGGGTCAAGCATGAATCTTCATCAAGAATAACACATCTGTCCGAATGGGCTGAGACCATCCGACCGAATGAATTGGACTTGGTGTATTCCCGTTGTTTGACACGTCATCACGTTTTTCCCGTTGAACTTAAAATTTGTTACTTAGAAAATTTTATAAAAACTTCAACTACAGACCATCTCGCTCGAATGGCCATCCGTTCGAATGACCATCCGACCGGATGATAAGACTCTTATTTAAAGCGTTTAAACAATGAGAACTTTTAAGTCAAACTTTGAATTTTAACGATTCACAAACACCCACAAACTGTTCGAATGGCCATCCGTTCGAATGGTCATCCGCCCGGATGACCATCGGTCTGGATGACCATCCGTTCGGATCACCTGTTAAACACTTAACCCGTTCGACCTTCTGTTTACAACTGATCAGCACTGTGGAAGACTTATGCTTCTGTTCCCGTGTACAGGCTAACTCAACGCGCTCCCTTCAATCCAATCCAGATTGTGTTTACTAGCTAAACACACACCGTGAGTATACTCGAACCCATTTTCTCCTAATGCACTTTTGGGTGTAACATACGTTCTCTATCAGAAACACAACACTTAAACGCATTACAAACGCTAACCACACTCGCATGTCATACGTGATTAGTTGAATTATTTGCTGCTATGCTTACACAATGTCACACTAGACCGCCTCTAGCAACGATAGTACTATAGTTTGGACTCAGCACCTGTTGTGATAGGGGTTGCTAGGGATCACTTTACTTTACTTCACGTGTTCGCTTTGGTGGACATGTGTCGCGCATACTCTACAACGCAGTCTCGTGGTTAAGTTGTATCATTGTTGATAGCTTGCTTGATTCGCCAATTATGTGTTACATGCTGGTTATTGTAACACCCCGAAAATGGGTTTGGTAATCAAACCACGTTAACACTAAAAGACAGGTAAAGTACCGTTAGTGGTAAAATTTACCCGGTAAATATTAGGATTTAAATAATTAAACCTAATATTAAATAAAGGTTATACGAAGACTTTTGAGAAAATAAATTTATGAAAGGCCCGAGTTAACGAGACTTAAAATGAAACGGGTTATGACTATACCGAACTCACTACGCTAACTAGGAAAATTTAACCTAGTTAACAAGACAAAATATTGTTGAAGATAAGTAGGTTGTAGCCTACTTACTAATTAACAAAACATGAGGGGCTAATAATGTTAAGTAAGGAACTTGAGTTATTAAAAATAAAAAATAAAACACAACACACAGTGTGTGTGCGTGCGTGAGGGAGATCGACCAGGAGAGCTCACAAGGGGCTCAAACCCTAACTTCAGCAAAATTAACAAATTGAAGGTCAAATCCAGCCCAATTCAGATGCATGAACACAAATTCGTGATTACCTAGTCATGGGGATTACAAGGTATGTTGACTTTTGCTATTCAGTGATACTTTGAAACTATGATGAGAAATCATAGTCAAAATTTTGGAATGAATAATGAATCTATGAGCGTTATTGTGATGAAATTCATGTTTAGAAACAAACCCTAGTTGAAAACTTGAAGAATTAGTGTTAAAAACTAGGGGTTTGATGAATTCCCTTGTATGTGCTAAGTGGGTTTTAGTTAAATATCGAGGATGATGATATGTTTGTGCTAGAAATCATCATAATTGATAGTCGAAGCGAAATACTTAAACAATTTCAAATTTGAGTATTTGGTTATACATAATTCAAAAAGGGTTTTGAAGGTTGTAGTGAAATTAGTGATTTATTTCATGAATTTGGATGTTTGAAATCATGTTACCTATTAAATTGATAGGTAGAACTTGATTGTATTAGGTGTTCGGGTAAATGCTAGTGCTATGATGAAACGGGTTCCACTCGTATACGAGAAACCCTTAGTCTTTGTGAAAGGAATGAACAAATTAGTCTTGATAATCACATAAACAAGATGAAGTGTTGAAAATATAATAAATTCGACTAGAATCTTGGATGAATAAGTGGCCTAAAAATAGTGACTACCGAATAGTTAAAGAAATGCCTGAGTGAGTTCGTTGAACTCAATTGTGCATTTCATATATGTTAAAAAGGGGCAGTTGACTTTTGAAAGTCAAACTGACCATTAATAAGGTCGAATGAAAATTTTGATAGAAAATACGTAAGGTGGAATAATCGTATTAAATTATGATTTAACTAACCACCTTGAAAACGATGATGATAGTTTGACGCGTAACAAGCTAGGTGGAAGCTTGGAGAAGGAAACGGGTCAAACGAATTAAGAAGGAAAAAAGAAGCATAGTTTGGATGCGAGGTGAGTTAAGCTTACGCCTTTTTTTTCTTACTACCAAATACTTATAATGCAAGGCGGAATAAGTAAGAATGGCAAGAACCCATAAATTATGGTAAAAAGGGTAAAAACGGTAAAATGGTAATCCAGACATGGGTTAACGAATAAATAAAAAGGATTTGAAAGGACACCATTTGGCATGAGTCAAAATGGGTCAAACAAAGCAAGAAACGACTTTTAAGCAAGATGAATTCAAAGAGTAAATCGGAATAGGTTAAAGGGATGAAATGGTAATTAAATATCATCTCATAATTATAATTGGTCATTTCGACTAAACGGGTCAAATGGTGTTGTTAACACAATTTGATAATAATATCTTATGATCGCGTATTGAGTTTTGTAATCGTAGGAATTTAACACATGGTTCGCGTTGCTATTGATTAGAAATTAATAGCGAAAGGTAAGTAAACGGGTCAATCCTATGACTCGAGCCAGGTACGCATAGTTAAGTTGCTAGTTAAACATGCAAATTTGTGTCAAATAATTAGTGAGAGTCCTTCGTCGTAAATGAGGGACTAAAAATGACCAAAATGACCCTTAGAGGTCGTTTAGATTCTAGTATTATGATTATGTAACTTTTAGATATATGTAACTTGTTATGTTACAATATGTAAAGTAGATATGTTAATTGTTCATAATTGAGTTCTAGTTTAAGGTTGATATTAGTTGAAGTGACATTGTTCACTAATTGAATTAATGAGTCGTAAATAGACTAGAAAGTGTTTGGTAGTCATAGAAACGGAGGATTCCGTGAAGGAGCCAAACGGGTCGAATAATTTGTTAATAGTAATAAAATAGTGTTTTGAATGTCATTTGATTTAAGGCGATCACAAGAGCGTGAAACCAGGGAATTGGTAATGAAACACAAGTGATTGTGAACCCCGGGTATTGGGGTAAATACGCCTAGTAGTCTTAAAACTTATATGGGTCAAAATATTACATTATGGAATGGTAAATTATGGATCGTGCGTTCCATCTTTAATACATTGTACATCATAGATGCGTCGGTAATTGAATTACGGACGCATAGGAAAAAGAATCGGCAAAAACGGACGTTCGAGTCGAAAGTTATGTTAGTTTAAAGTTGATAGATGAAAATATTGTTGCTGGGCAAATCTGCAGCACCAGCTAACAAAACCTTCTGCCGAAAACATGCCGTCGCGCTACGCGACGGTTGAGTCGAAAAGCAGTCGCGCGACGCGATGAGGGTCACGGCCTGCGTAGGATTTCTTCAAAGCGGTCGCGGGGCGTGACAGCCCCCAAATTGCAAAATTGTTGATTTTTTTATTGTTTGAGCAATAGAACTTATATTTAACCAAATTTGAGATGTCAAAACTAACTATTTACGTGGTTTTGACCATAGGTGATTGTCAAGTGTGCCCGGATGAAGATCAAGCTCGAAGAGGAACCGAACACTTTCAATATACAAGCTTCCGCACGTTGTTACATCGTCGTTTTTAGTTGACGAAATTATTTATATTACACTGTACAAATAACCTTTGTAAAAGTTTTAATAAACTCACATTTTTATATGAATGTGTAAGTATGAATATACAGTTAATCGTTGATTATTGTGAGGAAATCATTAATTAATGACAAGGGTCTTACAAGTTGGTAATCAGAGCTCAAGGTAAAAATAATAAAGTGTTCGGTTCGAGGCTTGATCGCAAATCCGGTAAGTACATGTATATTAACGGTTAACATGATTAAAGTGTTGTGAACAACACATAGGGTTATCGTGTAATACACGTTACCTCAATTAAATGAAAAATATAGTTGACGAAATTACACGCGTTAACGCGTATAGTAGAAAAGCCTTTTATTATAATACGGGCAATTATTGAAGTTGACATTACTAACTTTTGGGAATGTTTTAATTGAAGGACACTCGCGTATGAAGAAGACGAGAGTTGAACGAATTGCGGATATGACGGTGGAACGGTCCGAGGTATGACAAGAAGAGCATACTCATCAAGGACCTAAATCGCGTAACGATCACAAATAAGTAATGGCAAGGAAAGCCCGTTAGGGCAAGCATTTACCAGGTGCACGTTTAAATTATTGCATGAATAGTAATATGCAACAAATACGCAGAAACTGATAGTTGCATATGTAGATTAAAAACTTGGAAAACCTGAATAGGATACCTATCCAGGATATTGTTTCCAGGTGAAATAAATAGAGACGTTACTGACATGGGGCGTGATGTGGAAATTATAAAAAGTTCATGTATGTCGTGTGTTGATCGCTTACTCTGGCCAAGTAAGTAGTGAACACATGATACCATGAACTTCTTAGGATGGACACACTTACGTCCGATGTAGTAAGGACAGGGTAAACGGGATAAATTAAAAGTACCCAAATGAATCAAATAAGCAAAATACTTGAGAATAATGTAAACGCAAGCCGGGTGACGGAAGCGTATTACATTAGGATAATGAGCCCGAGAGAAGGGACAAAGATAAATGTAAAATGATAAAGATATGCATTGGGAGGGAGTGTACTTACACTCGAACCCGGAGAATGCAAATATGTAAAATGATTTAGATATGCATTGGGAAGGGGTGTACTTACACTCGAACCCGGAGAATGCAAAAATGTAAAATGATTTAGATATGCATTGGGAGGGGGTGTACTTACACTCGAACCCGGAGAATGCAAATATGTAAAATGATTAAGATATGCATTGGGAGAGGGTGTACTTACACTCGAACCCGGAGAATGCAAATATGTCTCTTAACGGGCCGTTTTTGTAAAACGTCAAACTTGAGGACAAAGTCGGAATATAAAAGTGAAGCGAAGTCTTAATGCATACCGGAAGGGTTGCAGTAACAATGACTTTGGTAAAACACCCGGTTGATGGGTAAGGATTTAAACACATGCGTAGACCGAGAAACGGGAACTCGGATGGAAAGTTAAAAGACTCGGATTTTGGAGTCAAGACTAAAAGACGACAAGATGATGTAAATAGAAATTTTGATAAATTATGTTCAACTATTTTAAAGTTGAGCGGGTCGAACAAAGAATGAAGTTTGACATCCATAAATGATAAAATTTCACATGAATAAGTCAAACGGGTTGAATATAATATAATGCCGGATGGCCTGAGTAAGCGCAAGCTGGATAACGGTAGCGTTAAATGCAAAAGAATAATGAGCCCGGTAATGGGACATAATCAAATACGAATATATGTAAACTGGATAATGGTGAGCATAAGATGAACCGACGCATAAATGACGTGAGAAGTCATAAAGTCGGAAAATTTGTCCGAAAGAAAACAAATGTAGCCTTAGACTACGGTCAAGGTCAAAGGAAATACCAAGGCGAAAATAAATGATTTTGAACATAAAAAGGGTGCCTTAACGCCATATATATATATAAATGTATATACCTTTGAATAAAGACTTGAATAAAAGATGATCTACGGGATTTTCATAACCTACAAGATTATAAATGAGGCTAAGGTCTACGGGACCGAAAAGACCTTCGAGTCCCAAATAGAAAGAAACGAATTGTTGGGGTCTCACCTTAATAAGGTAAAAAGGTGAAAATATAAAGAAATAGCCTACGAGGCTAAGCGAAAGAACCTACGGATCAATAGTATAAAACAAGGAAACTGGTTATAACTTCCCGCGTAAAATAGTAACGGGAGATAAAGTTCGTATAAAAGAGATGTGTTTCGCTAAGTTAATTAAATGGGTTAAAAGCGAAGAGATTGTGAAAGGTCTGGTTGACAAAATTGAAAAATTTCACTAAAACATTTAAACGGGCAAAAAAATGACAAAAGAATTCACAATTATTTAAATTGTGTTACGTCACAAAAGTGGATGAAGTCATTACCGAAATGACAACGGAAGGAGATAAATCCTTGGACGAAAATTCCTTGGAATTGACATGAGTTCAAGAGAAAAGCGTTAAACTAAAATTCAGTATTAGTGAGAAACAACGCTTTAACAAATACGAATATTATGAAACGAATTCGGAAAATGATTAATATCAAGGAATATGGATCTTAACACCGGTAGGTGCAAAGCGATACATTCGAAGGAAAGATTTCCAATAATAAAAGTCGACATAAACTTAAAAAAAAAATTTGATGTAATCACGGTCACAAAAAGTGATATAGAATACAATCAAGTAGTAACGTGAGTTACGAGATATGAAAATCAGAAAACACGTAAAAGGCCAGGTTGGCAATAAGATATACCCGAATGACGGGGAATAAAGTGACGACGACTAATCAGTCCGGCCGGTAAAGCCTTTCAAAGTCGAAGTAGTGTTACGACTTATATAAAGCGCCTGTTGAAATAAGATTAGCTTGAAGTAAGCATGATGAAAATAAATACAACTGTCACACCCCGATTTCCACGTGTCACCGGTGGGCCCGGTAGGGGAGTATCGTGACGTGGTTGTTGGCAACATAATAGTCAAACAACACAATATATAATTATGCACAGCGGAAGCAAATGAGAAATATAATTCAACTTTATTAATATTGTAATATCGTGTATCACAACAGTTGAAGGTTTGTCCACAAAAGGATAAAAAATAAATAGTAGTTCAACAGACGGTAGACATCTTAAGCTTGCGAGACTTCTAGTGATGCTAAGGAGAAATCCCAGCCAATTACGCTTAGTACCTGCATTTAATCTTTTTGGGAAAATACGTCAGTTTACACTGGTAAATACAATCAACTGACTCATTTTGGAAAATGATTAAAAATTGGTTTGGATGCACATGGCATAAACATTTTATAACTTGGGAGAATTATTTAAATATATAATCTTGTGAACGAATTACATGTTCCTTGTGCGTTCAGTAGCCCGGATCGAGTCCGGGTTAAAGATCAATAGACACACCACATTATTCTTTTGTGCACTGACGGGTGTACGCCTACACCCCGCGCTTAAGTCGTGGCCATTTCGTAAAATGATGCCAAGGATATCCGGGACATGGTCATTAACCCCCCAAAGGCTTTAAGCAACAAGACTGTTTAAATGAGCCGATCAAATTATTCAATTAACCACCCAACGATGGAAGATTTGATGCCCGATCAAGCGGTATTCTATATACCGTAACCCAAGCCCGTATAGGGAAAATAAGTTAAAAGTATTTACCTGAGCAATGTAATAATCACAATAAGCAAATTGCAAGTAGCTTTTACTGGTTCTCCTATTCTGGAACGAAGTTTTATAATAACCTATTAGAATCCTAACGGGTCTTTAGTTAAGCTTAAGCTTAGACCGGTTAGTTTCAAAGATACGGTTCGTACGCACGATTAAGCGAAGACCGGATAGAATGTGATTTAGACCCGACAAGTTCAGAGACTTGCTTAATATGGGTATTTCATACACATTCTGGATTTTGAGATAAAACCGATAAGGTTTGACCCGTTTCGGCTAATTTATGTAAACTAGTTACATAAACCGAACCGAACGCGTAATAAGCGTAACGGGTTATAATGAGAGCCATTTACAGGTTTCCTAAGTTAATATTCTTCAAATATGTTGTGACATCAGTAAGATATCATTTATTATGCCCGAATTGAATTTAAACACAAACTATGCCCCGTAGGGGTAGTTTGGTCATTTATAAGGTGATAAAAGAGTTTAAGTAATATCCTGAGTTACAGGTCTGATGTAAATAGCAAAGATAATCAATTTGCTAAGTTATATCAGTAGGGTATTGTACATATGTGAAATTTATCAATTATGACCAAACTATGCACCATAGGGGCATTTTGGTAATTTCACATAAGCCGAAAAGCTCAAAACTGAAGTCTGAGTTTGTCAACCTTTGCTTACTGTTAAAATATTATAATTTACCTCAAATATTAGTAGGTATCACCCTTAGTATGTTTAAAATGGTTCTAGTACATACTAGGCGTTAAAAACGCTTAATTAGGCGATTAGAAGCCGTTTCCGGGTTCTATATAGAAATCTGATATTTTTACTATTCCAGAGGGTTTAAAATAATTTATTTATCATTTAGAATCAGTAGCAAAAGGTTTGGAGTCGTTTAGATATGTAAAACTCATTTTATGGCCCGTAAGGGCAAAACCGACAATTACCGGATTATGCCTACGACTATGAGTTATGCTCAGCCTAAAATTAATTAAAAATCTTTAAAAATCCCAAAATAATATATTACATCAGTGGGTAAAGATTTTGGTATCAAAAAGTAGGCTTAACTAGACTATACGCTAATTACGCCATTTAATTAACATAAAGCTTTCATTTTGCGCTAATGAGCATAACTCTCAATCTACACCACCAATTGATCTCAAATTATGGGTACAAGTTTATATATCAGTAAAAAAGGTTTCTACTCTTTTACATTTTCAAAAATCACGTTTTAAGGTGAAAATGGCATAATGGTCAACATATGGGCAATTAACGGAATCATGCATATTAATTGGTTAACTAATGAACCATGGTGTATAATCTCAGAGGGTTATACTAGCATGTTACCTGGTCCAAATGAAGCTCTAAGGCATTTCTAAAACATGCCTAAACGGGTCAGAACTGAAAGTCAAAGTGAAAGTCAAACTATGCGACTTTCGATTCCGAACCGGGTCTAAACAGTAAATTGTCGGGTTGAGCATGTTTAGACATGTTCTTACACTAATTACCAAGTTATATTAATGATCAAACAGGTTGTATGTGTTCTACATTGCTAATTATGCATAAATTAGAAATTAAGCATGCTGTTGACTTTTTCTTAACAAGTTTGACCCGACATTTGACCTAGTTAGAGTGGGAATCAGGGGGAACCCTTTTGAGGGTTTATTACCCACATAATTACCAATTTATAACTACTTTTAATTCGAGATTTGACTGAGCCATTATTGATTAATCTCGAAGTCAAATCGTAATTACGACGGTTTGACTTTTAGCTAAATAACTAAGCTAAACTCAATTAAAGAAGGTTAAGCAAACTTACAAGAGTCCTATGAACGATTTGTGATCACTTGAGAGGGGTCTTGTGCTCCAGAAATGATCAGGAAGTGCAAGAGAAGATGTGAAGAACTTGTTGCAAACTAAGGGCTTTATATAGTGATTTAATCACCATAAGAAGTTGACACACAAGTCTACATATGACCACAACTGATCAACAAGTGTTCCTAGTGCTTAGGGGTTGTTTAGGGGTCAAGAGAAATGTGGAAAATCGGTTGAAGGTCGAGCACAATGGCTATGGTAGGCAAAAACCCAAGAAAATCGGATCAGATGACCCCTAGCGCGACGCGTAGCCCCCCCTGGGACCTTCGCGTGGCGCGAGGCCCTCCTGCAGCAAATCAGAATTTTAGATTTTTGCGTTTTGATCCTTGGCTCTTCAAACTTTGTTTAGGCATTTGTTTCTTGCATCTTGAACCCTCCAAATTGGTTTATAAGGGCTTTAAAACATATACCCACTTTGTTAAGTCCTCGGTTAACTTTATTGTTACCCGAAAAGTCCTAACTTTCAACGTTTACGCTTTAACCCTTCGCACACGAATTTGATCATAACTTTCTCATACGATCACGAAACTTTACGAAATTTATATCGTGTGTTCTAGTGAGCATAATTAACAGTTACGAAGCTTCGAGTTTGTCAAAAGGTCACTCAGAGGTATAACTTAAACATGTTGACACATTTAACCCCCGTAGTTTGTAATCTCTCACTTTTAGCTTCGCATGATCCATGATTTATTCGTTTGATGTTATAAACATCATGTAGGGTTAATGTACAATATATTTATTCACTGTTGACATTTAGAACTCGTATATTCACATACTTTTCATGATTGTCAACTTTAGTCCTTTCAGAACATTCTTTCACACGTTCAAACATATGACACGTGTTTACACATTATAGGACGTGAATTTTCGAGGTGTTACATCCTCACCCCCTTAAAATAAATCTCGGCCCGAGATTTACTGAAATAAATAAGGGTACTTTTCTTTCATCGTGGATTCAACCTCCCACGTATATTCGGGTCCTCTACGGGCATCCCATTTGACCTTTACAATAGGCACATGCTTGCTTCGAAGCTTCTTAACCTGTCGATCTTCAATCGACAATGGTTTTTCCACAAATTTCAAGCTCTCATCTATATGCACATCTGTATGTGGTATAACCAGTGATTCATCAGCGAAACACTTCTTCAGATTGCAGATGTGGAACACATTGTGAATTCCACTGAGCTCTTCAAGTAAGTTTAACTTATAGGCAACTGACCCGACACGTTCGATAACCTCGAAAGGTCCTATGTATCTCGGGCTTAACTTGCCTTTCTTACCAAATCGCATCACCCCCTTCTAGGGTGATATTTTAAGCAACACTTTGTCACCTACTTCGAAGTGAAAAGCTTTACGCTTTGGGTCTGCGTAACTCTTCTGCCTATCTCGGGCAGCTTTGAGACGGTCACGAATCTGGAAAATCTTGTCCGTCGTTTCAAAGACTATCTCTGGTCCTGATAATTGGACATCTCCAACTTCCGCCCAACAAACTGGCGTTCTACACTTTCTACCATATAATGCCTCGAAAGGCGCAGCCTTAATGCTGGTGTGGTAACTATTGTTGTAGGAGAACTCAATCAAGGGTAGGTGGTTATCCCAACTACCACCTAAATCAATTACACATGCACGTAGCATGTCTTCCAAAGTTTGAATAGTACGCTCACTCTGACCGTCTGTCTGAGGATGGTAAGCCGTACTAAAATTCAAACGCGTGCCCAAAGATTGTTGGAAACTTTTCCAAAAATGTGACGTGTATCTAGTATCTCGGTCAGAGATAATAGACACAGGTATGCCATGTAAGGCTACAATCTTATCCACGTATAATTGGGCTAACATGTCGGAGCTATAAGTCTCCTTAATGGGTAAGAAATGTGCTGACTTAGTCAGTCTATCAACTATCACCCATATTGTATCATTTCCTTTCCTTGTCTAAGGTAACTTGGTGATAAAATCCATGGTTACCATTTCCCACTTCCACATAGGAAGTTCAGTCTGTTGTAGCAAACCTGACGGTTTCTGATGCTTGGCTTTGACTTGCGCACATGTCAAGCATTTAGCTACATAGGTGGCTACAGACTTTTTCAAGCCTATCCACCAATAATTTTCCCTTAGATCCTGGTACATCTTATCAGCTCCAGGATGAACGGAATATTTGGAACTATGGGCTTCCTGGAGGATGACATCTCGAAGTCCCCCATAAATTGGAACCCATATTCGTCCATTCAGTCTCAAAATTCCGTCTTTGCCAAGAGATAACTGCTCCTCAGTTACTCCTAGCTTTTCGTTGGGATAGTTAGCTTCCAACACAGCTTTCTTCTGTGCAGCTAACAACCTTTCAATCAAACTGTTCTTTATCTCCATGCGCTTGGCATTGATTCGGATGGGTTTCACCCTTTCCTTTCGACTCAAGGCATCAGCGACTACATTCGCCTTGCCGGGATGATATCTGATTTCACAATCGTAATCATTTAAAGTCTCCATCCAACGGCGTTGCCTCATGTTTAAATCCTTCTGGTTAAACAGATGTTGAAGGCTCTTGTGATCAGAGTAGATCACACACTTGATACCATACAAATAATGCCTCCACAGTTTTAGTGCGAATACAACGGCACCCAATTCCAAGTCGTGGGTGGTGTAGTTCTTTTCGTGCACCTTTAACTGTCGTGATGCATAGGCAATAACCTTGCCTTTCTGCATAAGCACACACCCCATGCCAGTGTGAGATGCATCACAATAAACTACAAATTCTTCGATTCCATCTGGCAATGTCAGTACTGGGGCGTTGCTCAACTTTTTCTTTAGGATATCAAAGGACTCTTGCTACTTAGGGCCCCAAACGAACTTTACTTTCTTCTTAGTCAAGGAAGTTAGGGGTGCAGCAATCCTTGAAAATTTTTCGATAAAACGCCTATAATATCCTGCCAATCCCAGGAAGCTACGAATTTCTGTAGGCGTCTTTGGTTCTTGCCAGTTCATAACTACTTCAACCTTAGCGGGATCCACTTGGATACCACGCTCACTCACCACATGTCCAAGGAATTGGACTTCTCGAAGCCAAAATTCACACTTGGAAAATTTGGCATAGAGCTTCTCATGATGTAGGAGTTTGAGAATACAACGAAGGTGTTTCTCATGGTCAGCTTGGTTCTTCGAATAGATAAGAATGTCTTCGATGAAAACGATGATGAATTTATCTAAGTATGGCTTGCAAACGTGATTCATGAGATCCATGAACGCGGCCGGTGCATTAGTGAGCCCAAAAGGCATCACTAGGAACTCGTAATGACCATAGCGAGTCCTAAATGCAGTTTTATGTACGTCTTCATCTCTAACCTTCAGTTGATGGTAGCTTGACCTCAAGTCAATCTTCGAGAAATAACTTGCTCCTTGCAATTGATCGAACAAATCGTCGATCCTGGGCAAAGGATACCTATTCTTTATCGTGACCTTATTAAGTTCACGATAATCGATGCATAGACGCATCGACCCATCCTTCTTCTTGACAAACAGGACATGTGCTCCCCAAGGAGACGAACTAGGTTTAATGAAACCTTTAGCTAGCAATTCATCCAGCTGTGTTCTTAATTCTTTCATTTCCGTTGGTGCTAACCTGTAAGGTGCTCTAGCAACTGGTGCTGCTCCAGGGATGATATCAATCCTGAATTCTACTTGCCTATCTGGTGGCAAACCAGGTAGTTCTTCCGGAAAAACTTCAGGGTATTCAGAAATGACAGGGATGTCTTCTATCTTCGGTTTAGGCTCATCAATAATCACTTGTGCCATGTAGATGACACAACCCTTATTTAAACATTTTGAAGCTTTGAGCATAGTCACTTGCTCAGGTAGTCCATACTGGGTATCTCCCCGAATGGTAAGTGGTTCACCAGACGAAGTCTTAATCACTACTTGTTTCTTGTTGCAGACAATTTGGGCCTGGTTATGAGATAAGCAGTCCATACCCAGAACTATGTCAAAACCGGCCAACTTAAAGGGGAGTAGAGACAGAGGAAAAGAATGGTTCTTAATGGATATAACACATCCATCTAACACAGTTGAGACGGTTTCTAGTGTGCCATCTGCTAACTCCACCTCATAATTCACACTTAAGGTTTTGACAGGTAATTTCAACAATTCACAAAACTTATTATCTACGAAAGACTTATCAGCGCCTGAATCAAAAAGTACTCTTGCATAGACATCATTTACAAGGAAAGTACCTGTAATAACGTTGTCGTCTAGAACCGCTTCCTTTGCGTCCATTCTGAAGACCCTAGCGTTGGTCTTCTTGGCCTCTTCAGGCTTCTTGGCGTATTTAGGGCAGTTGGTTTTAATGTGCCCCTTTTCATTGCAACTGTAGCAAGTTGCATCCTTTATCTTTTTGCAATCCAAGGTTTTGTGGTCCTTGGACTTGCATATACCACAAGCATAGGTTTTTGACTGAGTCTGTGAGTTCGACTCAAGTCTGCACTTTCCAAAGTGCTGTTTCTTGCAAATCTTGCACTTGGGCTTCTCACCAGAATGATGCCCATCTTTCCTTGACTCAGATCCCTTCTTGTTGTCACCTCTCCCACGGTGCTTCTTGTTCGACCTCCGTGAACTATCATCTTCACGTTTTCTCTTCTCAGCATCTTTGTTCCTCAGCGATCTTTGCCTGACCGCATCCAGAGTGAGGGACAGAGATATGTCAGCTACAGATCTGAAAGTAGCTGGCCGAGAAGCCTTCACGCTTGCCTTAATTTCCGGGGCTAAACCACCGATAAAACGAGCTATTCTTTTTGGCTCCGGGGTTACCAGATACGGAACCAACCGGGACATCGTGTTGAAGCTCGTGAGGTAAGCTTGACAGTCAAGGTTTGTCATCACTAATGATAGAAAATCAGACTCTATCTTCTCCACCTCATGCTGGGGGCAGTAATTCTCCCTGATGAGGGCAACGAATTGTTCCCAAGACATATTGTACAATGGGATTTTCCCGGTGGCTTGGATCAGTGATCTCCACCAGGCTAAAGCTTCACCCTTAAAAGATTGCGACACAAACTTGACTACATCCCTCTCAGCGCATCCGCTGATATCCACAACTGTGTCCATCTCATCCAGCCACGTCATGCAGTCAATGGCTCCCTTTTCCCCAGTAAAATCTCTGGGCTTGCACGAGACAAAGTATTTATAGGAGCAACCCTTACTACGGGGTTCTTGATTCAGTACAACCTTCTGAGATGGAGCACTGTGGTGGTTCGAGGAGTGTCGATCATCATCTTTCTTCAGTTCTTCCTTCTTGGAAGGAGGCTTTGAATGCGGCTTAGATAGGGTCCTACTTCGAGTCCCACTATACTCTTCGTACTACCGTTCCAATGCCTTTGTAACTGCGTCGTCTACCAACGCTTTCAATTCAGCACCCGTTAAAGTAACTCGGGCGTTATCAATGTTCTCCACTGGATGGCTATTAATTTCGTCTGAGTTAGCCATTTTAATTGAACTGTTACAGAAAACAAGGACAATAGTTTATTTGGGAGTTTATTATGGAATTGCCCCTTAGGGTAATTCATTAACCATGGTAACAGAGACCATATTTGGTTAATTTATTAATCATATTTATTTAGGATTTCTATTATAATTTATCCTAATTATAAAACAATAACAGTTTTATTTGTGGCACAAAAGGCCTAGTCACAAGGACATATTAATTTATAATCTATGATTTCAGAGAATCAAAGCATGAAGGTTTGAACCTAGTTCATTACCTTTATCTGACAGGGAGTCATCGCTACCACTGTCTTTTGGCTCATATGGAAATGAGCAGGGCCCGTAGGCACTATATTACCACGTATGGTCAAAATATGATCATCATAATTGATGATCTAAACCCATGATTCAGAGACCATTCAATTGGGTTAGGAATCTTTTAAAGAATCCAATAATAAGAATGACGTGTATGATTTTAATGAATCACATCTGCCAGGAGCGTTAACATGTTTACAGATGTTAACAGAGATTTGAATCTTTTAAACAGGTCTTACCATCTTGGCCCGGTCTTATAATGACCCGAAGGCTAGGTTTCACTCTTTAAGATTCTTATTCAATATTTAAATAGGCAGATTATCATCAAAAAGAAATGATTTTGATTTATTTATTTCATGTAATATTTTTATGCATATAATGGCAAACATGAAATTTATAAACTTACATTCCATTATCAAAATATTACATATCGCCCTAAACGGGACTTTTTAATAAACAAACTTACCCACGCAAGGGCTTAACAACAAACATCATAATAGTCCACGCAGGAACTTACACAAATAACATAATAGTCCACGCAGGGACTTAAACAATAACATACCCTCGTAGGGGTTAATAGAAAGATAGACCCACGCAGGGGTCAAAACAAACAAGCATACCCACGCAGGGGTTTATACAGCAAGACTGGCCCACGCAGGGGCTTAACAACAATAGGAAGGATTCAGTGGTCCTTCTTGCTCTTCCTTTTGATCAAGCTTGTCAATCCTTGGATGAAGCTCTGTCTCTCCCTGCGTTCGCGGTGAAAGTCTCGTTCAACCTGATCCAGTCTCTGAAGAATTTCCTCCCGTTCTGGGGGAGAAAATCGTGGCGGCTGCGATTACGTCCGAATGATAGGTCTGGCCGGTATCTGGTACCCATGAGTTGGGTACCCTACTCCCCATGGGTCTCCATAGGGTCCTTGAGTGTTATAGTTAGCCGCTACCAAGTATGGATCGGCTTCGGCGTAGTTGTAGTTGGTGTGCACCGGCTGCTCAAACGGGTTATACGCCATGGAACCCGTGTATGCCGGAATTGGGTTATCAAAACCCATAGGCGGTGGTTGCGGTGCAACTGGGTGTGAGGGTCCACCCATTTGTGGGTCCTCCTGAAGTGGCGGGTAATGGCTGCCACTCGATTGGCGTGGAGAACTAAAATGAAAGTCTCCCGCTCGCGCAGACATACGCGCTCCGGTTCTCCTACGCCTTGGCGGTTGCGGAGGTGCCGGTTGAACTGGTGGTGGTGGAGGCGGTGGCGTGACTGCCACAAACCTTGAATCCACAGAGGGATCCTGCTGCTGCTGCTGAGGCGGTGAATGGCGAGGAGGTGTATAGTACCATTCGTGCCGGGTAAACATAGCTTGAAAGCTGTCTGGACCACCGTAGGGTGATCCGTGGAAAGAAGAGCCATCCGAAATCTCTATGGGATGGTTCGGTGTACCACTGGCAGGTTCGACGGGATCCGTGTCCTCGTCCATATCTTCCGCGTGATCGCCCGAGAAATGGTCCTCTGGTCCCAATGAGTTGAAACCCACTGGCTCTTGTATGTAGTTGGCCGGGTTAAACCGGCCCCTGAAGACAGGTGTGGGGTCACCAAAGGAGTTGTGCGATAAGGATCGCTGTAAAGGTATGTATGAGGGTTGAGGGTTGTTGGGCTCATTTTCAGAATGTGGCCCATATGAGTTATGAACAGGAGGTGTTGAACTATGTGAGACCGACCGTCTAGCCGGCTCGAAAAGGTTCCTCCGGTTCTGCCGAGGATTGTTACTCTCGGTAGTAGAAGGAGCTCGCACATGCGAAGGTCCTGCCTCGTCGTCATTGGGGGCGGTGATTGGCCCCTTTCCTCGTCCTCTTCTTCGGAAGAATCTTGGCGGCATTTTCAATCAGAAGTCCTGTCAATATAACATGAGATAACAACTACAATATATAAAAATTAAAGGACAAAACAAAAACCAAACAAGGTAGAATTTGTCCTATGTTATTCGTCTAGACTCGAAAGTTTAGATATGTGCAATTGTGTTATTGAGATTAAACACAAAAGGCTAGTGTTTAATTCAGTCAATGTTGGCTCTGATACCAACATGTCACACCCCGATTTCCACGTGTCACCGGTGGGCCCGGTAGGGGAGTATCGTGACGTGGTTGTTGGCAACATAATAGTCAAACAACACAATATATAATTATGCACAGCGGAAGCAAATGAGAAATATAATTCAACTTTATTAATATTGTAATATCGTGTATCACAACAGTTGAAGGTTTGTCCACAAAAGGATCAAAAATAAATAGTAGTTTAACAGACGGTAGGCATCTTAAGCTTGCGAGACTTCTAGTGATGCTAAGGAGAAATCCCAGCCAATTACGCTTAGTACCTGCATTTAATCTTTTTGGGAAAATACGTCAGTTTACACTGGTAAATACAATCAACTGACTCATTTTGGAAAATGATTAAAAATTGGTTTGGATGCACATCGCATAAACATTTTATAACTTGGGAGAATTATTTAAATATATAATCTTGTGAACGAATTACATGTTCCTTGTGCGTTCAGTAGCCCGGATCGTGTCCGGGTTAAAGATCAATAGACACACCACATTATTCTTTTGTGCACTGACGGGTGTACGCCTACACCCCGCGCTTAAGTCGTGGCCATTTCGTAAAATGATGCCAAGGATATCCGGGACATGGTCATTAACCCCCCAAAGGCTTTAAGCAACAAGACTGTTTAAACGAGCCGATCAAATTATTCAATTAACCACCCAACGATGGAAGATTTGATGCCCGATCAAGCGGTATTCTATATACCGTAACCCAAGCCCGTATAGGGAAAATAAGTTAAAAGTATTTACCTGAGCAATGTAATAATCACAATAAGAAAATTGCAAGTAGCTTTTACTAGTTCTCCTAATCTGGAACGAAGGTTTATAATAACCTATTAGAATCCTAACGGGTCTTTAGTTAAGCTTAAGCTTAGACCGGTTAGTTTCAAAGATACGGTTCGTACGCACGATTAAGAGAAGACCGGATAGAATGTGATTTAGACCCGACAAGTTCAGAGACTTGCTTAATATGGGTATTTCATACACATTCTGGATTTTGAGATAAAACCGATAAGGTTTGACCCGTTTCGGCTAATTTATGTAAACTAGTTACATAAACCGAACCGAACGCGTAATAAGCGTAACGGGTTATAATGAGAGCCATTTACAGGTTTCCTAAGTTAATATGCTTCAAATATAGTGTGACATCAGTAAGATATCATTTATTATTCCCGAATTGAATTTAAACACAAACTATGCCCCGTAGGGGTAGTTTGGTCATTTATAAGGTGATAAAAGAGTTTAAGTAATATCCTGAGTTACAGGTCTGATGTAAACAGCAAAGATAATCAATTTGCTAAGTTACATCAATAGGGTATTGTACATATGTGAAATTTATCAATTATGACCAAACTATGCACCATAGGGGCATTTTGGTAATTTCACATAAGCCGAAAAGCTCAAAACTGAAGTCTGAGTTTGTCAACCTTTGCTTACTGTTAATATAATATAATTTACCTCAAATATTAGTAGGTATCACCCTTAGTATGTTTAAAATGGTTCTAGTACATACTAGGCGTTAAAAACGCTTAATTAGGCGATTAGAAGCCGTTTCCGGGTTCTATATAGAAATCTGATATTTTTACTATTCCAGAGGGTTTAAAATAATTTATTTATCATTTAGAATCAGTAGCAAAAGGTTTGGAGTCGTTTAGATATGTAAAACTCATTTTATGGCCCGTGAGGGCAAAACCGACAATTACCGGATTAAGCCTACGACTATGAGTTATGCTCAGCCTAAATTTAATTAAAAATCTTCAAAAATCCCAAAATAATATATTACATCAGTGGGTAAAGATTTTGGTATCAAAAAGTAGGCTTAACTAGACTATACGCTAATTACGCCATTTAATTAACATAAAGCTTTCATTTTGCGCTAATGAGCATAACTCTCAATCTACACCACCAATTGATCTCAAATTATGGGTACAAGTATATATATCACTAACAAAGGTTTCTACTCTTTTACATTTTCAAAAATCACGTTTTAAGGTGAAAAGGGCATAATGGTCAACATATGGGCAATTAACGGAATCATGCATATTAATTGGTTAACTAATGAACCATGGTGTATAATCTCAGAGGGTTATACTAGCATGTTACCTGGTCCAAATGAAGCTCTAAGGCATTTCTAAAACATGCCTAAACGGGTCAGAACTGAAAGTCAAAGTGAAAGTCAAACTATGCGACTTTCGATTCCGAACCGGGTCTAAACAGTAAATTGTCGGGTTGAACATGTTTAGACATGTTCTTACACTAATTACCAAGTTATATTAATGATCAAACAGGTTGTATGTGTTCTACATTGCTAATTATGCATAAATTAGAAATTAAGCATGCTGTTGACTTTTTCTTAACAAGTTTGACCCGACATTTGACCTAATTAGAATGGGAATTAGGGGGAACCCTTTTGAGGGTTTATTACCCACATAATTACCAATTTATAACTACTTTTAATTCGAGATCTGACTGAGCCATTATTGATTAATCTCGAAGTGAAATCGTAATTACGACGATTTGACTTTTAGCTAAATAACTAAGCTAAAATCAATTAAAGAAGGTTAAGCAAACTTACAAGAGTCCTATGAACGATTTGTGATCACTTGAGAGGGGTCTTGTGCTCCAGAAATGATCAGGAAGTGCAAGAGAAGATGTGAAGAACTTGTTGCAAACTAAGGGCTTTATATAGTGATTTAATCACCATAAGAAGTTGACACACAAGTCTACATATGACCACAACTGATCAACAAGTGTTCCTAGTGCTTAGGGGTTGTTTAGGGGTCAAGAGAAATGTGGAAAATCGGTTGAAGGTCGAGCACAATGGCTATGGCAGGCAAAAACCCAAGAAAATCGGATCAGATGACCCCTAGCGCGACGCGTTGCCCCCCTGGGACCTTCGCGTGGCGCGAGGCCCTCCTGCAGCAAATCAGAATTTTAGATTTTTGCGTTTTGATCCTTGGCTCTTCAAACTTTGCTTAGGCATTTGTTTCTTGCATCTTGAACCCTCCAAATTGGTTTATAAGGGCTTTAAAACATATACCCACTTTGTTAAGTCCTCGGTTAACTTTATTGTTACCCGAAAAGTCCTAACTTTCAACGTTTACGCTTTAACCCTTCGCACACGAATTTGATCATAACTTTCTCATACGATCACGAAACTTTACGAAATTTATATCGTGCGTTCTAGTGAGCATAATTAACAGTTACGAAGCTTCGGGTTTGTCAAAAGGTCACTCAGAGGTATAACTTAAACATGTTGACACATTTAACCCCCGTAGTTTGTAATCTCTCACTTTTAGCTTCGCATGATCCATGATTTATTCGTTTGATGTTATAAACATCATGTAGGGTTAATGTACAATATATTTATTCACTGTTGACATTTAGAACTCGTATATTCACATACTTTTCATGATTGTCAACTTTAGTCCTTTCAGAACATTCTTTCACACGTTCAAACATATGACACGTGTCTACACATTATAGGACGTGAATTTTCGAGGTGTTACAACAACCGAGTGATCAGATAACAACTCGGTCAAATAAGTGACCAGAATAAGAAACACAAAATGAAATTATCGGCCTATGAGACCATACACATAAAAGGCGTATACGCTTTGAAACCGAAAGCACATTACCATACTTCCCTGGTAAGAGTATTATGTGCGAGCAATGCTCAAGTGATCACCGAAACTAAGGTTCGGATGATTTAAACTAATAAAGTACGTGAGAAAGGTTTCGGGGACGAAACCTCTTTAAGGGGGGTTAGACTTGTAACACCCCGAAAATGGGTTTGGTAATCAAACCACGTAAACACTAAAAGACGGGTAAAGTACCGTTAGTGGTAAAATTTACCCGGTAAATATTAGGATTCAAATAATTAAACCTAATATTAAATAAAGGTTATACGAAGACTTTTGAGAAAATATATTTATGAAAGGCCCGAGTTAACGGGACTTAAAATGAAACGGGTTATGACTATCCCGAACTCACTAAGCTAACTAGGAAAATTTAACCTAGTTAACAAGACAAAATATTGTTGAAGATAAGTAGGTTGTAGCCTACTTACTTATTAACAAAACATGAGGGGCAAATAATGTTAAGTAAGGAACTTGAGTTATTAAAAATCAAAAATAAAACACAACACACAGTGTGTCTGCGTGAGGGAGATCGACCAGGAGAGCTCACAAGGGGCTCAAACCCTAACTTCAGCAAAATCAACAAATTGAAGGTCAAATCCAGCCCAAATCAGATGCATGAACACAAATTCATGATTACCTAGTCATGGGGATTACAAGGTATGTTGAATTTTGCTATTTGGTGATACTTTGAAACTATGATGAGAAATCATAGTCGAAATTTTGGAATGAATAATGAATCTATGAGCGTTATTGTGATAAAATTCATGTTTAGAAACAAACCCTAGTTGAAAACTTGAAGAATTAGTGTTAAAAACTAGGGGTTTGAAGAATTCCCTTGTATGTGCTAAGTGGGTTTTAGTTAAATATCGAGGATGATGATATGTTTGTGCTAGAAATCATCATAATTGATAGTCGAAGCGAAATACTTAAACAATTTCAAATTTGAGTATTTGGTTATACATAATTCAAAAAGGGCTTTGAAGGTTGTAGTGAAATTAGTGATTTATTTCATGAATTTGGATGTTTGAAATCATGTTACCTATTAAATTGATAGGTAGAACTTGATTGTATTAGGTGTTTCGGTAAATGCTAGTGCTATGATGAAACGGGTTCCACTCGTATACGAGAAACCCTTAGTCTTTGTGAAAGGAATGAACAAATTAGTCTTGATAATCACATAAACAAGATGAAGTGTTGAAAATATAATAAATTCGACTAGAATCTTGGATGAATAAGTGGCCTAAAAATAATGACTACCGAATAGTTAAAGAAATGCCTGAGTGAGTTCGTTGAACTCAATTGTGCATTTCATATATGTTAAAAAGGGGCAGTTGACTTTTGAATGTCAAACTGACCATTAATAAGGTCGAATGAAAATTTTGATAGAAAATACGTAAGGTGGAATAATCGTATTAAATTATGATTTAACTAACCACCTTGAAAACGATGATGATAGTTTGACGCGTAACAAGCTAGGTGGAAGCTTGGAGAAGGAAGCGGGTCAAACGAATTAAGAAGGAAAAAAGAAGCATAGTTTGGATGCGAGGTGAGTTAAGCTTACGCCTTTTTATTCTTACTACCAAATACTTATAATGCAAGTCGGAATAAGTAAGAATGGCAAGAAACCATAAATTATGGTAAAAAGCATAAAAACGGTAAAATGGTAATCCAGACATGGGTTAACGAATAAATAAAAAGGATTTGAAAGGACACCATTTGGCATGATTCAAAATGGGTCAAACAAAGCAAGAAACGACTTTTAAGCAAGGTGAATTCAAAGATTAAATCGGAATAGGTTAAAGGGATGAAATGGTAATTAAATGTCATCTCATAATTATAATTGGTCATTTCAACTAAACGGGTCAAAGTGTCAAACCCCAAAAACGTCGCAGCGGAATATATAACGTAGTGGAGACGGAAGTTGGTGCCCATTTATATCTTGTTGATTGATGCATTTAATTGTTGGAAATTTTAGTATGTTTTAATTGTAAGTTATTTAAACTTTACGTTTTAAGACACGGCACAACCATGACATAGTTAAGTTGTTTATGATCACCATGGATCTTATTACATTCGTCCCAGAAGTTTTAAAAGTTTGTCCAACATTAGTAAGTAAACAAACATGCATCAACAACCACAAGACACGCCATAATTCCCGAAGCCGAACTCAAGTACCTGTAGAACACGTTAAAATCAAGTGTTAACACAAAGGAAGGTGAGTTCACATATTCACTTACAACCAATTTTATTCCAAGGAAAACTTTCTGATTAGGTGTTTATTTGAAAACATCCATATAAGTTTTAGAAAGTCCATTTTACTTCCTTAATAAAATCCATGGGCCTTCCGTCAGTTCATCAATCCGACAACTGTAATATATATTGGCCAGGTTTTGTATATTAAATTATTGCGTCAACTTTTAGACTCGTATGTTAGCTAGACGAAACGAACTATATATTAACATGCAGGGATAATCATAGTTAGACAATAAACAGAATTTAAATTCGTCGTTTGACTTGACACGGGGCGACCGGTCACGACGGGGTTGTCAACCCGATAGATCTACCAACAATTCATCGCGTGCAATAATTAACTTATTAAACTACATCATGGGCGTAGGGTCCTCTTGAGGGACAATATGATGTCTGCCTAACGTACAATATATATATATATATATATCCTACTAATATGACAATTTAATACACGACGTTGTACGAATTCCCCTTACTCTCCATCATATGAGACCCAGTGAAGAATTCGTCCCCAACTGTACGGTCTTGTTTCACTTAAGAAATACCGTACATACAATATTTATTCATAAAAAACGTTTTACTTTGAAACGTATAACTTATCTAATTTCATATATTTTCACTGAAAATATATATTTTATATTAAAAGGTATGTTTTATTTTGAAAACATTATTACACCCTTTTAACGACGTGTTCTACCCCCAAAATATATACAAAGCAGTAAAAAGAGGGGTTTAGTGACACTCACCTTTGGGTGCGTATTTTTAAATAGCGCAATCCCAGAGATCGATTTCTACACGTCCTATTATATAAGTAGGAACGATTTTTAAATCAATATACATACATTACAAAATCCTAAGTTTCTCTGTTTCTTAGAATGTTCACATAACTTTGAGATTATCTCGAAAAGTTGTTATTTTTGGATTATGTTGGCACGCTTATATATACATGAGTCCATATATATATATATATATATATATTTATGATTCTGTGACTTGAACGATTTTATTGGTGACCATTATTGTGTAAATCCGTTAACTCTCCCGTTTATACGCAATATATCTATGGTTTGCGCGTCGTAATACATATACATAAACGTTCATATAATTTAACACCGAGACACGCGAAATCTTGTTAACATATCTATTTTGTCATTTTCATAGCAAATATACATAAAACATCTCTCAAGTATCAAATTTCATGCTCGACAAACAAGTTACACATTTAACGTGATTTTCACCGTTTCTACCGCATAAATACACATGCAAAGTCTAAACTTCCATCAACATGTTAAAACTTAACATACTTTCACATTTTTACGTTTAAATCATATAACACATTTTAACATATAAGATTTACCCAAAATTTTACCCATACTTGCGTGTGTTGAAAAATGTGTATTTTAGCGATTCGGTAACGTTTTCGGGCGTCGGAAGTCACGTATGATCAACCAAACACCAAGTAAACTTAAAATTAGTTAAAATACTTATTTTTAAACCAAAAATATCAGTTTACTTACTGATCTAAATCAGTTTCATATAAATCATTCGAAAAGCCGATTTTTGACCGTTTTAACGCATAGTTTTGCGTTAAACGTTACTATAATCATCCCAACTCGGAATGACTTGATATTTCAACACAATACATGGTATTTTCTGATTAAAATAGTGGTTATAATCAGATTAGTGTAGTTTTTGTGTAAGTCACATAAATCATGCGATTTCACGTATTTTACAACTTTTAATGCATCAAGTACAACATGCAAAGCTAGCAAACATTATGACAAAGTTATAAGTCACTAAACACTTTAAAATAACTTTATTTTAGTGTTTATAATCTGCTCAAAACTGATTTTTAATAAATCATACACAAAATACATTATTTCACCTATTTTACAAGTTTCTAAGCCTCATGTATAACATGCATAGCTAGTAAACCTTAGGACAAAGTTTTATATCATTAGATACTTCAAAATAATCATATTTTAATGTTCATAATCTGATCAAATATCATTTTTATCAAATCATCATTTCATGCTTTCATATCATCATGCATGTTCATGTAAATGCATCTAATGCATCCATATCATATCATCATCAACATGTATAAACTAAATCATATTCTTCATGCATTTAACTCATGTTTAAACACTCAAGAACATCATCTTCTTCATATATTATCATCTAATCATTTAACAAAAATGTAAGATTCACTCTATTTATAAACATATAACCAAAAACTCACATGCATGTGTACACACATATACATACATGACACCATATACATGTGCACATAAACATCCAAATATTCCATTTTTCATGACCATCTTTTATCATAGAACTTTTAAAAAAATCATTCCTTGATCATGCATGCATCAAGTTTCACATAAATCACATAATCAAAATCAAATGACATAAATATTCAATCTCTAATCCATACACACTATAATTTTCGGCCAAATTAGTACTCACACAAGTTCCATTTTTAAATTTTGTACAAAACCCATTTGTTTAAGAACTCAAGTTTGTGAAAAATTCCAAGATTTAAGAGAAACCTTTTAACATTATGAATATCACCAAGAATCAAGAATGTGATTTAAAATAAATTTTATACCTTCAAGGTTCAAGTGGGTTTTTGACAAGATTTTGATGTTTATGGAGCTTGTTTCACCTTGAAAACCCATTTGGATCTTCAAAATAACTTGAAAACACCTTGGTTTTAAGTTAATTCTTACAAGATCAACAAAATTTTTTAAAATATGGAAGTGGCAAGGGAATTTTCGGCTGAATTATAGTTGAGAGAGTGATGAAGTTGTTTTTGAGACAAGTTCCTAGGTTTTATGAAGTTTTGAAATAATTAGAGCATATTGTTAAGTGCGCACCTATGTTTCAACCACTAAATGGAAGAGAGAGGAGAGAGAGTGGCCTTGCATGGCTGCCAACTCTCCTCCACCTCACACATATATACGATCACACACATACATATACATATATATAGACAAAAACTGGTATTTTACTGGATACCGGGTATTTTATCTAGCGTTTTAATCCCGTTTTAGTGCGTTTTAAATTATTTTTAACAATCTATAAAAATAAACTCACCAAAATATTACTGAACAATATTTTTTTTGCCTGGACTGGCTACGTTGCCGGTATTTGGCAGTATGCGCGCTGTGCTGCGCGGTACGCGCTTAAAATCGCAAAAATAGGGATTTATGCGTTTTTATTTATTTTTATCATTCTAAAGTAATAAACTCATTAAATTATTACTAAAATGATTATCAGTTGCCTTGACAGGCTGTGTTGACAGTATTTTGTCGGTATACGCGCTGCATCGCGCGGTACGCGCTTAAACTCGAAAAATAGAGTTTCTTAGCGTTTTAATTTATTTTTCCTCACGAATATGATTAAAATTATTATTCTAATCATAACAGACTATTTTTAGGATTTTAACACTGATCGGGTGGTTACCAACGTTCGTTTCGCATTTTAACCGTTACGCGATAAGTGTTTATCTTATCGTTGCCAGCATAATTTTTATCAAAGTTTAATTTTACCAACTCATTAAATTTCACATATAAACATCATAACCAGTCAAATACAGCCCTGTTACCTATTCACAACACGTGTTACAATTGTACGGTACGGCCTGAAAAGCCGGGTGTCACAGTCTCCCTTGTTTAGGAAATTTCGTCCCCGAAATTTTTACTCTACAGGTTTTGTTCTTGCAGTGGGTGGAAACAGCAAAAATAGGTTTAATGAATATAGTATTATAGTTTATGTGAGAAACTTTGATTCTTACAAAGAATCTTCGTAGACTTATATTACACACATCCTCAATTCTAAAACTCACATCTCAACGCTCTCCACCCTTTCCAAGGTTCAACATTTTCAAGCACTTAATCAATAGGATTAAGTCAAAATTCCACCAATTAGGGTTCTACTTACGTATATTTACATATACATTACCCCGTACCTAAGATAGTCTGAGTTTACACCCGGTTGATCCAACTCGAGATGGGCTCTCGAAAGAATGAAATCTCATAAACTTGTCTTCCTTCCTTCCTGCATTCATTTCAGATATCCACAAATCACCAAATCAATAAATTGCATACACGACTAGAATGTTGTAATCTGTCCAGTTATTAACATAACCCTTCTAGCTATACGTACTGCTTCTACGGTGCTTCGATAAACTTTCGTTTATCTTCTAAACAAATCTCTATAAAGAACAAAATCAGTGTATTATCCATTATACACTTTCTCAACTGAACCCAAACAATACATCATGCACACTACTCCATCCTTATGGTAGCTTGAGCCTATAAGCGACTGATCCAACTCAAGATGGGCTCTTGAAAGGACCTAATCATTGTGGCTCAACTTTTCTTTTCTCTGCTAAACCTAATAGCATCTCTGCAAGATAACTCCTTTAACAGAACCAAATCTTCAATCTGGAATCGCAATAGTTCCTTCAATTGTCCATGTAATCCTTCTGTTGATCAATTGGTGACTTTTAATCTACCCTCGATCCGGGAAAATCTAGTCGCTGGTTTCCTAAATAACTCGGGTCTGGTTAATTGTCCTTTGTCACGCCAGCTAAACAAAGTGATAATCGACACTTCCATCCATACAAGGCTTCAAACCAAGCAACCTAAATACTAGCGTGTTAATTATTATTGTATGATAACTCTACCAAGGGCATGTAAGTATCTTAACTTCCTTCGGAGTCCATCATACACGCTCCCAACTTTTCTTTTAAAGGTCCGAAAAGCTTCCTACTATCTTGCTGTCCAATCAATTTCCCTTTTCCTTTCTGGGTTATTAGTGTCGAAGGCTGCACTAATTTAGGGAAATTCTCAATAAATCTCCGGTAGCACCTAGCTAGTCATATGGATCATCATACTCCCGACGGGGTTTTTGGCGCTCCTCATTATTCACCAACTCTATAGTTAACTTCAAACGTTACTCATGATTCTCCTTGGTTCGTGTATAGACAAACATGTCATCGATGACTATTATCACGAATTTACCCGAATAGGGTTTCCATACCCTGTTCATGAGATTTATGAATGTAAATGGCGCATTAATTTAGTCAAAAGGCATGACTAATAACTCGTAATGGCCATATCGTGTTCGAAAAGCAGTCCTCAACGTATCTTGGTTAGCAACCTTCAACTGATAATATCCCAATCGTAGATCGATCTTCGTGTAGCAGCTGGATCCCGGTAGCTTGATCGAACAAATCGTCAATCCTCGGTTAAGGGTACCGATTCTTGATAGTCAACTTGTTCAGCTCTCTGAAATCTTCTCACATCCTGAAGGATCCATCCTTCTTCCTCTTCAACAAAACAGATGCGCCTCAAACGAAAAGCTTAATCGAATGAAACCCTTGTCTAATAGCTCTTGAAGCTGATTCGACAGTTCCTTCATCCCAAACGGTGCTTAATCTTCAAGGAGTTTGTGCAATTGGGTGCAGCACCGGATGCCAGATCGATTCGAAATTCGATCTGTTTCGCAGGGGGCAACCCAGGTAAGTCTTTTTAGGAAAACTTCTGGATAATTGCGAACAATAGGAATCTCTCCGATATTCCTACATTTGGCCTTCATATCCTACCATATTAACAAAGAATGTAGGATAGCCTTTTTGCAACAACTTGAGCATCCTCAAAACACTTATGACTCTCAACCATCAACACTCGACACTCGATCGGCCTTTGCGAACAACTACTACCTTTCTACCGTCATCAGTACGAGATATCTCAGCTAACTTCTTCAAGCGATAATCCCTGCTTCGTTCTTGGATAATCAATCCATCCTCGTATCTACGTTAAAGCTTCCCAGCTCCACTGGAGATAAACCAACACTAGAACTACGATCACCTAACTAAAAACTACGACTGCGAACGACCTTACTAGTTTCTATCAAATTACCAATTGCTTGTTTTGTCGGGCACTTTATATCCAGCTTACTTGTTAGTGAACACAAAAATGGTTCCAAGTTTCTCGAACAAAACTCAAGTCAGCTTTGGTATTAAAAGTATGAACATAGGTTGGTTTTTGATTTGAAACACACCGGTAACAACAATAAGATCGTCTCGTGCCTTCCCAGCGTTTAGCTCGAACACTCTACCCCTGGCATCCTGACCCTTCATTTCCGGACAATCTCTCTTGAAATGTCCTTGCTCACCACACTCGTAGCATCCTTTGAGCGTAACTCCATCCAATGTACTCTCAGCATAACACTTGGGAGTCATATGTTCAGTCCGACCACATCTGACGCACTTTATCCACTCATCCTCGTGAGTCTTCCTCTCAAAACCACTCCTGCCATCCCTGGCATTATCCTTTCTAGAATGGCTAGAACTGGCTACATACGCCTTCCTCGAACTCTTAGACTTTCGCTTTCGCGAATCCCTAGATCTAGGCTCGGAATGCGGAATTATTTGAATGGTCGATCCGCTAAGACGACCCGACATCACGCATACCATTGCCACGTCATTGCATAAGGTGCCAGTAAATGATCTTGGGTCACAACCCTGGAGTGTTTTATGTGTACATCTATGTACTGTTCACAAAGTTAATGAAAATCAGGAATGCGCTCCGATTATATCATAACACAGGAACTACTAAAACTTTCCGATCATTATATCACCTAAAGGGTTTCCGATCTGCGTCCCACCAAAACCATGCCCATGAGTATCACATCCACGTTCCTGGCCATTATTTTGGTTAACATCGCGCTGTTCCATGGCAGTATTAACGTGTTGGGCTATGAGTTGTGCCAACTCTTTTGGGGTAATAGGTAGTCCAGAACCCTGTCTCGCTTTTGGCGGCATTTCGTCGTTTCTATCATTTACAACAATAATAATCACATAAGACGATAACCAAAAATAATTCAATCATTAAATGGTAATGGACCAAACATTGCGCATATATAATATCCACATATTAATGAGAACAATTCTTAAACCAAAAGAAACCCATTCGATATTTATACCCGAAATTAAAAAGCTTGTTTTTAGTACGAAGACTAATCAAAATTTGGCATGTCTACATCAACACCCTCAACAAGCCTATATGAAATTTCCACCTAAATATCTGAGAATTTGGCATGCAAGCCATAAATAGGGTTCATCAAATGAGACATACAAAATCAAACAACAGAAACATCCAATAACTAACGCTTCAATCCCTGGAAGTCCAACATCTCCCTAACAAGCCCTTCTAGCTCATCATAACAGTTCATCTGTCCCTCTAAGTCCTTTATTGTCTCCACGCCTCCTCGTAACGTGGCGAACTGACGATCGTAGTGAGAGCGATTGACCCAAATCTCCTTCTGCTTCTTCAAAGCGGACGTTGTCTCAGCTCTCGAAGTCGATGTGATATCTCTAATGGGTCGAGTCCTCTTCCTACGGTGAGTGTAGACTAAAAGAGGTGTAGCAAAACACATGACTCGAGTAGCAGAACAAATGATTCTGTAATGACGGGCGAAAGAATCTCAAGTGCAGGCTCGACAGTATCAGTGAGCAGAACTACTAATGGCTCTATAGGCCGAGACGTGACACATCGTGACTGTACAAAGTAAGTGTGTGATCAATATGAATAGTAACACATAAGGCCTAAATAAACAGAAAATCACGTATGCACATAAACACATAAGGGTTTTCATACATGATAAAATTTCCACATTTATTTAAAAATCTTGGCTTCGAGAATTTGGGACTTTAAATCTCAAAATTCTTCGGTTGAAGTCTAGTATTTTCCTCCGAAAACATCTAGTTCGCTAACAACCAATGGCTCTGATACCAACTTCTGTCACACCCCAAAAACGTCGCAGCGGAATATATAACGTAGTGGAGACGGAAGTTGGTGCCCATTTATATCTTGTCGATTAATGCATTTAATTGTTGGACATTTTAGTATGTTTTAATTGTAAGTTATTTAAACTTTACGTTTTAAGACACGACACAACCATGACATAGTTAAGTTGTTTATGATCACCATGGATCTTATTACATTCGTCCCAGAAGTTTAAAAAGTTAGTCCAACATTAGTAAGTAATCAAACATGCATCAACAACCACAAGACACGCCATAATTCCCGAAGCCGAACTCAAGTACCTGTAGAACACGTTAAAATCAAGTGTCAACACAAAGGAATGTGAGTTCACATATTCACTTACAACCAATTTTATTCTAAGGAAAACTTTCTGATTAGGTGTTTATTTGAAAACATCCATATAAGTTTTAGAAAGTCCATTTTACTTCATTAATAAAATCCATGGGCCTTCCGTCGATTCATCAATCCGACAACTGTAATATATATTGCCCAGGTTTTGTATATTAAATTATTGCGTCAACTTTCAGACTCGTATGTTAGCTAGACGATATGAACTATATATTAACCATGCAGGGATAATCAAAGCTAGACAATAAACTGAATTTAAATTCGTCGTTTGACTTGACACGGGGCGACCGGTCACGACGGGGTTGTCAACCCGATAGATCTACCAACAATTCATCGCGTGCAATACTTAACTGATTAAACGACATCATGGGTGCAGGGTCCTCTTGAAGGACAATATGATGTCTGCCTCACGTACAATATATATATCCTACTAATATGACAATTTAATACATGATGTTGTACGAATTCCCCTTACTCTCCATCATATGAGACCCAGTGAAGAATTCGTCCCCAACTGTACGGTCTGGTTTCACTTAAGAAATACCGTACATACAATATTCATTCATCAAAAACATTTTACTTCGAAACGTATAACTTATCAAATTTCATATATTTTCAGCGAAAATATATATTTTATATTAAAAGGTATGTTTTATTTTGAAAACATTAATAAACCTTTTAACGACGTGTTCTACCCCCAAAATATATACAAAGCAGTAAAAAGAGGGTTTAGTGACACTCACCTTCGGGTGCGTATTTTTAAATAGCGCAATCCCAGAGATCGATTTCTACACGTCCTATTATATAAGTAGGAACAATTTTTAAATCAATATACATACATTACAAAATCCTAAGTTTCTCTGTTTCTTAGAATTTTCACATAACTTTGAGATTATCTCGAAAAGTTGTTATTTTTAGATTATGTTGGCACGCTTATATATACATGAGTCCATATATATATATTTTTATGATATATATATATATTTTTATGATTCTGTGACTTGAACGATTTTATTGGTGACCATTATTGTGTAAATCCGTTAACTCTCCCGTTTATACGCAATATATCTATGGTTTGCGCGTCGTAATACATATACATAAACGTTCATATAATTTAACACCGAGACATGCGAAATCTTGTTAACATATCTATTTTGTCATTTTCATAGCAAATATACATAAAACATCTCTCAAGTATCAAATTTCATGCTCGACAAACAAGTTACACATTTAACGTGATTTTCACCGTTTCTACTGCATAAATACACATGCAAAGTCTAAACTTCCATCAACATGTTAAAACTTAACATACTTTCACATTTTTACGTTTAAATCACATAACACATTTTAACATATAAGATTTACCCAAAATTTTACCCATACTTGCGTGTGTTGAAAAATGTGTATTTTAGCGATTCGGTAACGTTTTCGGGCGTCGGAAGTCACGTATGATCAACCAAACACCAAGTAAACTTAAAATTAGTTAAAATACTTATTTTTAAACCAAAAATATCAGTTTACTTACTGATCTAAATCAGTTTCATATAAATCATTCGAAAAGCCGATTTTTGACCGTTTTAACGCATAGTTTTGCGTTAAACGTTACTATAATCATCCCAACTCAGAATGACTTGATATTTCAACACAATACATGGTATTTTCTGATTAAAACAGTGGTTATAATCAGATTAGTGTAGTTTTTGTGTAAGTCACATAAATCATGCGATTTCACGTATTTTACAACTTTTAATGCATCAAGTACAACATGCAAAGCTAGCAAACATTATGACAAAGTTATAAGTCACTAAACACTTTAAAATAACTTTATTTTAGTGTTTATAATCTGCTCAAAACTGATTTTTAATAAATCATACACAAAATACATTATTTCACCTATTTTACAAGTTTCTAAGCCTCATGTATAACATGCAAAGCTAGTAAACCTTAGGACAAAGTTTTATATCATTAGATACTTCAAAATAATCATATTTTAGTGTTCATAATCTGATCAAATATCATTTTTATCAAATCATCATTTCATGCTTTCATATCATCATGCATGTTCATGTAAATGCATCTAATGCATCCATATCATATCATCATCAACATGTATAAACTAAATCATATTCTTCATGCATTTAACTCATGTTTAAACACTCAAGAACATCATCTTATTCATATATTATCATCTAATCATTTAACAAAAATGTAAGATTCACTCTATTTATAAACATATAACCAAAAACTCACATGCATGTGTACACACATATACATACATGACACCATATACATGTGCACATAAACATCCAAATATTCCATTTTTCATGACCATCTTTTATCATAGAACTTTTAAAAAAATCATTCCTTGATCATGCATGCATCAAGTTTCACATAAATCACATAATCAAAATCAAATGACATAAATATTCAATCTCTAATCCATACACACTATAATTTTCGGCCAAATTAGTACTCACACAAGTTCCATTTTTAAATTTTGTACAAAACCCATTTGTTTAAGAACTCAAGTTTGTGAAAAATTCCAAGATTTAAGAGAAACCTTTTAACATTATGAATATCACCAAGAATCAAGAATGTGATTTAAAATAAATTTTATACCTTCAAGGTTCAAGTGGGTTTTTGACAAGATTTTGATGTTTATGGAGCTTGTTTCACCTTGAAAACCCATTTGGATCTTCAAAATAACTTGAAAACACCTTGGTTTTAAGTTAATTCTTACAAGATCAACAAAATTTTTTAAAATATGGAAGTGGCAAGGGAATTTTTGGCTGAATTATAGTTGAGAGAGTGATGAAGTTGTTTTTGAGACAAGTTCCTAGGTTTTATCAAGTTTTGAAATAATTAGAGCATATTGTTAAGTGTGCACCTATGTTTCAACCACTAAATGGAAGAGAGAGGAGAGAGAGTGGCCTTGCATGGCTGCCAACTCTCCTCCACCTCACACATATATACGATCACACACATACATATACATATATATAGACAAAAACTGGTATTTTACTGGATACCGGGTATTTTATCTAGCGTTTTAATCCCGTTTTAGTGCGTTTTAAATTATTTTTAACAATCTATAAAAATAAACTCACCAAAATATTACTGAACAATATTTTGTTTGCCTGGACTGGCTACGTTGTCGGTATTTGGCAGTATGCGCGCTGTGCTGCGCGGTACGCGCTTAAAATCGCAAAAATAGGGATTTACGCGTTTTTATTTATTTTTATCATTCTAAAGTAATAAACTCATTAAATTATTACTAAAAATATTATCAGTTGCCTTGACAGGCTGTGTTGACAGTATTTTGTCGGTATACGCGCTGCATCGCGCGGTACGCACTTAAACTCGAAAAATAGTGTTTCTTAGCGTTTTAATTTATTTTTCCTCATGAATATTATTAAAATTATTATTCTAATCATAACAGACTATTTTTAGGATTTTAACACTGATCGGGTGGTTACCGACGTTCGTTTCCCATTTTAACAGTTACGCGATAAGTGTTTATCTTATCGTTGCCAACATAATTTTTATCAAAGTTTAATTTTACCAACTCATTAAATTTCACATATAAACATCATAACCAGTCAAATACAACCCTGTTACCTATTCACAACACGTGTTACAATTGTACGGTACGGCCTGAAAAGCCGGGTGTCACACAAATGGTGTTGTTAATACCATTTGATAATAATATCTTATTATCGCGTATTGAGTTTTGTAATCGTAGGAATTTAACACATGGTTCGCGTTGTTATTGATTAGAAATTAATAGCGAAAGGTAAGTAAACGGGTCAATCCTATGACTCGAGCCAGGTACGCATAGTTAAGTTGCTAGTTAAACATGCAAATTTGGGTCAAATAATTAGCGAGAGTCCTTCGTCGTAAATGAGGGATTAAAAATGACCAAAATGCCCATGATTGGTAAATCAGGCAAATGAACCTTAGAGGTCGTTTAGATTCTAGTATTATGATTATGTAACTTTTAGATATATGTAACTTGTTATGTTACAATATGTAAAGTAGATATGTTAATTGTTCATAATTGAGTTCTAGTTAAAGGTTGATATTAGTTGAAGTGACATTGTTCACTAATTGAATTAATAGGTCGTAAATAGACTAGAAAGTGTTTGGTAGTCATAGAAACGGAGGATTCCGTAAAGGAGCCAAACGGGTCGAATAATTTGTTAATAGTAATAAAACAGTGTTTTGAATGTCATTTGATGTAAGGCGATCACAAGAGCGTGAAACCAGGGAATTGGTAATGAAACGCAAGTGATTGTGAACCCCGGGTATTGGGGTAAATACGCCTAGTAGTCTTAAAACTTATATGGGTCAAAATATTACATTATGGAATGGTAAATTACGGATCGTGCATTCCATCTTTAATACAATGTACATCATAGATGCGTCGGTAATAGAATTACAGACGCATAGGAAAAAGAATCGGCAAAAACGGACGTTCGAGTCGAAAGTTATGTTAGTTTAAAGTTGATAGATGAAAAATATTGTTGCTGGGCAAATCTGCAGCACCAGCTAACAAAACCTGTAGGTCCCGTAAGCCGTATGGATCGTAACAGAATCGTCGATCTAACCTAGAGTGCGGAATCCTCTAGATCAGATTTCACAGAAAATGTGTAGAAACAGAATCAAGAACACGTTACACTTTCAATCCGGTCTTCTATTGATTATCCAACACGAAGTTTACAATCAATTCAAGACCCGTTAGAAATCTCCTAGCCACTCTCTATAGATTTCTTCCAATGTCCCAAATGTCTAACCCTAACCCTTATGCCAAGCCTTGTTTATATAGGACAAGGTTTGCACATGGGCTTTGGTCTGGGCCAGGCAATTCTCCAAGCCCATAACACTAAATAACTCCCTAACCAATAATGCTAAGCCCAATACAAAATATCCAAAGACTAAATAATCAAACTATTAAGCTGTTGTCACAAAACACGCACCAACAAACTCCCCCTTGACAATAGCTTCATAGTGAACTTTGTCTTCAAACATCTTGCAGTCTTTTGGTCTTTGGATAGCGTCAGCTACACAGTTTCTGACATCAACAAACTCCCCCGTAGCTGATGCTTCCAATCTCCAAAACTTTCATTCGTTGTAGATCAGCGAACTAGCAATCTTTGGTTAAGCAAGTATCTCCAACTCTTTCATATCTCTTTCTGCAATGTAGTAGAAGGATCCTACCATGCATCTTCACACGTTCTTCACTTCACTCTCAATCTGCACTTTACTTGTATTCTGCACTTCATTTTGATAACTGCATCAATCTGTTTAGCAACACAAGCAAGTATCTCGAAAAACCATTAGTCTTTTTCACATTTAAAGATAAATCAATATTTTATCTTAATTTGCAAAAACAACTACCTGTCAGTTCAAAATGGGAGATCTTTTAAAAGGAAATATTTTTGGTATTTTTGATTTTTCAAAACAAACTAACAAACTAAATTAAACTCAAAAATATTTACAATACTTCTTTTTGTGAGTATCAAGTGCAAGAAGATCATATCAGCAAAATCAAACTGTTTTCACACCATTAGTTAATTCTTTATTTAATTTTTCATGAAAAGCAGTTCAAGACGATTACCAGTATGTTTGTCCACCTAAACAAATGCATGAACATTTCAAGTACCATTACCGTATGATACGTTAAGGTAATTTTATATCTGATATACTAGTGTGTCCCACTTCAGGATATACCCCCGCGATCAAGGTATGCACAAAGATTCATCGTAGCAGGTGAGTATACTGAATTCATCCGTTTTATTTTTCAACGATAGATAATTGGTGAACAGGTCAGTACTTCCGTACAGCAGAGAGACCAAAATATCTTATCGAGGGCTAAGACTGATACCATTTTTGGTACGATTTGTGCATTTAGCACTTATTTTGAATGACTCTCTATGAGAGCTTCTTCATTTTCAGGGTTTTGGCATTATTAGCTCTTTTAAGATATCCTGGGTGTGTCTAGGTCAGCATGTATCTAGATGCAGCAGAAGGACACCCCTGATATCCCCAGATGAAATAACAGTATAAAGACCCAAAACTTCAGATTTTGGCAATCTATCAACGCAAGATTTAAGGTCATTAAACCATACACCACTGATGTGTTCCCCACTCATACTCAGTGCATTTAAGTTTATATCACTTTGGTAAGTTGATTATTTCATGCTTTTGCCTACTGGTATATCATATAATGAAGCTGCTATCACACTTAAGCATTTTAATTCAGTTTGAGTGTGACAGTCTAACTTGCTGATGTACTATCATTTCTTCCTTTTCACACTATGAAAACTCATTTTTTTCAATTTTTCAATGTTTTTGGATTTTTAAAATTTTATAACTTACTCCCCCTAAACTCACGCACTATCTAAACTCTTTTTGGCTTAGGGAAATTTCTCCCCCTAAATTTTTGTTTTCATGGAGTAAGTATTAAAAACATAAATTTAAAAACACAAACAAACTCCCACCTTAACCTGACTACAGTTTTTCACTGTTAAAGTTTTGAAAACATCATAACAATCACTGTAGTAAATAGTTCGTTACCCATGTTAACCTACTATTCACCTCAGATGCTGTACAGGAATGACCACTGTCGAACACATCAACAGTCCTTCTTGGTCATCCTGCATTCACTCAACAACTCAGTTAGACTTTAGAACCCAAACCTTACCGGTTTTGGGTCGACCATTTAAATCCACATAAGATGCTTCTATCCAATATCCATCACACCTTAATGGTGTCTTGGATCTTAGACCTGTTGATTTAAATAGGTTTTGATTTCCATAAGGTCTTTGGTCCTGAGGGTTTCTATATGTGTTTGGACTATTTGACCTTTGAAAATTTTGATTCCAAGAAGCTTGATTATTATAATTTATAAAGCCATTGTTATAAAAAGTTCGACCACCAAAATTTTGGTATCGATTTTGATATTGACCTTGACTTCTGAAATTATTTGAACTATAATTGTTCATTCTTGATGAACTACTTCTAGGTCTCTCATATCTGCCTGGTGGAGATCTAGGCTGAAATCTTAGTTGATTTCTTTGAAAACGAGGAACTTGTGGAGTTCCTTTTTCAGCCTTATCTACACCAACAGCAACACCCGGTTGTTGCTTTGGAGTAGATTTCTTTGGAGAGTTGAACTCTTTCTCCTTTTTATCACCACTCTTCTCTGGTGACTTCTCTCTCTTTCTCTCACTCACTTGTGCTTCATTCTTTTTGTTAGGACAGCAGCTAGCTACATGTCCCTTTGTGTGGCACTTGAAGCACGATCTCTTTTTCGAAGACTTCTTAGTTGAAGCCTTTGAACTAGATTCAGGTTTTGATGATGATGCCTTAGAAGGATTTGGTTCAGTTTGCTTAGTTTCAGAATTTTCTTTGTTCTTGTTTTTAGCAAACTCTACATTAGATTCATTTTCAATAACAGCTGTTTCGTTTTTCATGTCACTTCCTTGAACAAAATTAACCTTTTTAACAAAAGTTTGATTTTTGGTTTTAGGAGGTGTGTTTATCTTTTTCAAAACAAGTTTGCTGTTATTTACCTTCTTAGCATCATTATCTTCAAACACATCACCTTGACTGGATGTGAAACTACTTGGTGATGTTGACAGAAAGTCTGTAAACTCATCTTCATCAGGTAAGAAAGAATAGTCATGACTAAGAGGAGGTGGGACTTCATTAAAGCCCTGGAATCCCACACTGGTCTTGTCATTACTTTTCTTTAACCCACCCATCATGTGTTTCATAACAAAAGTAGAGTCCCTGAATTGACCTAATTTCTTTTCAAGTTCAACAATTTTGAGTTGTGCATCTGACAACTCTTTGCATTTTTCAGAAATCTCTTTTGTTTTCTCAGCCATCATGTCATGAGCTAAGTCTATGACTTCAAGTTTTTCATTTAGTTTGCAGGTTAAAGCTTCAATTTCACTTTCATAACCTTTTATCTTCTTCAAGTATGAAGATTCGTTTCTTTTAGCAAAAAAGTTTGATTCTTTGATGTTAGACATCTCGTTTACCAGACTTTGATTTTGTGTTGACAACCTGTCAACTTCACCCTGTAATTCACGACATTTTAAACACACAGAATTAAATTTTACCTCTTCCTCATGAACTTCTGTAGTTTGATCAGCAACGACTAGTTCAGCTTTTGTTTCAGCATTCTCCACTTTAGCTTCAGCATCATTCACAGTAGTTTCATCCTCATCAATAGGCACTATCTCTGCTATGTATGCCTGAGTGTCATTCTCTTTATCCTCTAGAAGAGCACTACAATCATATGAACCTTCTCGTGCTGTAGAGCTCAAAGCTTTATTCTTTTTGACATTCGCATCTCCCAGATATCGTTTTTCTAATGCATCCCACATATCCTTTGAATTTGTGTACTTCTTGAAGGTATACTTGATGCTATCAGGTAAGGACATCTTTATTGCAGCCAAGGCTCTCTTTTCAGCCTCATACATCTTTTTATCATCCTCTTTCATGTTCACATAGTCTGTTCTACGTGGTCAGCCCTCATAATCGTGAGTTGGGTTTGTGTACCCATCTACAATACAGATCCACATGCGTTCATCCTGAGATTCAATGAAGGATTGGAAGCTGTCCTTCCATGTAAGATAATTCTCTACCTTCATCATCTTAGGTGCATTCACATTCATCATGTTCGAGATTTTAACGCAACAGACTGGTAAAACCGTACAAAATATCTCCGAAAACTGTGATTTCCAAAGTACGCCATTAGAATCGTCTCGGAAAGACGAATCCAATGAAGGATTGGAAGCTGTCCTTCCATGTAAGATAATTCTCTACCTTCATCATCTTAGGTGCATTCACATTCATCATGTTCGACATTTTTTTTTACCCTAAAAATCAAAGGATCCCAACGGTGCAAACGGTTTCCTGTGACGTGTTACGGATAATTTTCTAAACACGAAACAGTGTAACTTTTCTCACACAAGCCAAGAAAAATTCCACCCCGTCCGAAATGGTCCTAGATGGTCCGAAATGCCTTTAAATCCGAAATGAGCACTTTCTGGTCCGAAATGAGGCTATATGATCCGAAATGATCACTTGCTGGTCCGAAATGAAACAAACTGATCCGAAATCAGACCTCTTTATCCGAAATGAACCCCTTACAATCCGAAATGAACCCCTTACAATCCGTAATGGTCCGTAATCCTTTGATTGATCCGAAATCTATCTTAAACTGGTCCGAAATGGGTTCTTCTGATCCGAAATGGATCAGTCTGATCCGTAATGCTAGTTTATGGTCCGGAATTGATGCTGTTTAATCCGAAATGACTGATTTCCTGTCCGAAATCAATCCGAAATGCAGCAAAACTGGTCCGAAATGCTGGTATTTAATCCGAAATGCAAGCCTGTGAATCCGAAATGATCCGAAATGCTTAATTTAGATCCGAAATCCCTGCTGTTTGTTCGAAATCACCAGCAGAACCCTAGCACAGCCTCCAAAACGCCCGAAACTTCAATTTTTCTGCAGAAAACGATTCTGAACCAAGCCAATCAAGAGCCGAATGCTCTGATACCAATTGTAGGTCCCGTAAGCCGTATGGATCGTAACAGAATCGTCGATCTAACCTAGAGTGCGTAATCCTCTAGATCAGATTTCACAGAAAATGTGTAGAAACAGAATCAAGAACACGATACACTTTCAATCCGGTCTTCTATTGATTATCCAACACGAAGTTTACAATCAATTCAAGACCCGTTAGAAATCTCCTAGCCACTCTCTATAGATTTCTTCCAATGTCCCAAATGTCTAACCCTAACCCTTATGCCAAGCCTTGTTTATATAGGACAAGGTTTGCACATGGGCTTTGGTCTGGGCCAGGCCATTCTCCAAGCCCATAACACTAAATAACTCCCTAACCAATAATGCTAAGCCCAATACAAAATATCCAAAGACTAAATAATCAAACTATTAAGCTGTTGTCACAAAACACGCACCAACAAAACCTTCTGCTGAAAACATGCCATCACGCTACGCGACGGTTGAGTCGAAAAGCAGTCGCGCGGATGAAGATCAAGCTCGAAGAGGAACCGAACACTTTCAATATACAAGCTTCCGCACGTTGTTACATCGTCGTTTTTAATTGACGAAATTATTTATATTACACTGTACAAATAACCTTTGTAAAAGTTTTAATAAACCCACATTTTTATATGAATGTGTAAGTATGAATATACATTTAGTCGTTGATTATTGTGAGGAAATCATTAATTAATGACAAGGGTCTTACAGTTATGCGTAAACACTTTTTATACTATTATTATGCAAACATGTATACTCGCCAATACATTATTGTATTGACTTTATTTTAACGTATGTTGCAGGTTAATCGCAGACTATCTCGAATCAAGATTAGGAAGTCTAGAAACCCACATAAAATCTAGGTTGTCGGATTTGTATTGTTTGAGAGACATGAAATTTGTATGACTGTTAGATGAAATACTGTTTATTAGTATGGGATAATGAACGCATTAAATATTGTCACTAAATAGTTGTTATGGATTCTCTTGAGCAATCTGATTCGCCAAGTGCCGTGCCCCGATGATTCCGCCATCGGTTGGGGTGTGACATCAATGTCCGGCAGCAGTGGCTTCAATGCGGCGGCAGTGAGGGGTGTCACACCCTGACTTTTGCGGAAGCGTGATTATGGTGTGACTCGCTTAATACCATTGCATTCAATCATAACAACAACTATATGATAAAACTGAAGATGTTCATCCATTAAATAAGTTTTAAAAACATAATAACGACATTGTTCTAAACCACAGAATTCAAACTCGAGTACAAACCATGCAACTTGTTTAAGAGTTCACAAAGACTCGACAAAAGGCATTAGACAAAATCAGGATCTGGAAGACGTGTCTCGTCCAGGAATAAGACACACTGACCAAAACCTAAGATCATGGATGACATCTTTTATTCTTAAACCAACTTGGAACATCCAAACGCCTGCCAGATCCACTTTTAATTCCCTAAAATACATGTAGTTTGAAAACATTAACAAAAGTTGAGCGAGTTCATGTGTGTGTTTGTGTGCACGAATAAACCTTTGTAATCATTGAAAGTATGAACGTATGTTTGTAAACTCCTGGTATGAAAGCAACAAGGAAAACAGATCACCAATGGTTTGCAAGGCCATGGAAATGTGTGAAGTGATGCAGGAAAGCTCAAACCTAGCAAATTTGTCTCCGGGAATAAGACACAATCACCACATGGGCCACCCTGGTCCGCATGGGTGTGGACTCGCTACACCCAAATAGATCTATCAGTCATGTCCCTCGGTCCTACAAAGAGGATTGATGGCCTTAAGCGTTATACCCACCACTCACATGATCAAGCAGTACCCTTCCTTAGCTAATCATACCGCATAAAATGTTTGTATACTGTTTGTAACATGTATTTCACCCCCGAAGTTATAAAACCAAAAACAATTAGAGAAAAGGGTGTCATGAACTCACAGGTTTGCGTCTTCAATCACCGTAACTCAAGCTCCTTCGGGTAAACACAACTACCTACAACGTACTAATGTCTATTAGACGAACGGGTCGTGCCTTGACTTAGTATTATTGTCTTTGAGTTATGATTCTTTTGTGTCTTCGATATTATTCCAAGTTATATAATTATTTGTTAAAATAATTAATATTCTAACTTAAATTACATTTATTAAATAATATGTTTTTGACTTGATACACTTCGGGTATTTATACCTGTATATCCTTCCCAAGGATGGGGGTATTTGTATTCGTATTCTTATTCTTATTCTTATTCTTATACTTGTATATTTTTGCCATGTATTAGGGTCGTGTTCCGGTGTGTATTTATACGTACGAGAATACGTATTTTTACAGTATTCATTAAGTATCCTTTATACTTAATTTCATATTAATTATTCTGGAATATTCTCTGTAGTAAGGATTCAATATATATTTCCAAAATATATATTTTAAGGGATGTTACTTAGAAAAAATATTTATAATTTTTCTTTGGCAAAAATATTTGTATTTTCTTATAAGTTCAAAAATTAATATATTTTCAAGTCACACTTGGAAAATGTATATACAAACTCATTTTTCTCTAAAAATGATATATTCCATATTTATTTGAGGAAATATATATTTTACTCAAAAATATTGTATTTCATGTTTTTGTAAGAAGGCATATATTTCTTAAAAATAATATATCTTCTACAAATATCAAGAAAAATATATATTTCATACTTGCCAAAAATAATATATTTTTCCTTGTCAATATGATATATTTTGTAGTAATTGTAAAAATCATGTTTTCGTTTCCTTGGTGTCCAAAATATTATTTTTCAAAATATACTTTGTGAATAAATTTTCCGGAATATTTTGTAAGTCTTATTCCATAGTTCGGTTTCACCAATATTTTGTGTACAACTTGTATATTTATTCCTTTGGAATTTTGGTAATATTTTGGATGGAAATTTTTGGTATTTTTGTGAGTTATATTATTTCAAGCCCTAAATAATATGACTAATACACAAAGTATACAAATAATCACACACATGTGACTTCTAAATATATATTTTCTAAATACATATTTAGTCACTTTTATTTATGAAAACCAACCTCCAATATTTATATTTTTATGACAAAATTTATGGCAAAGTTTATGTGGGAAATTCATGGTTTAAAATACATTTGTATATATTTGTTTAAAAATATTTTTCTAAGTGTTTATATTTTTAGAAAATTTTGTCATAGTTTCCCCTAAAAATGGAGGTTTTCATGCTTTAAAGCTATCATTTTTTATTTTGTAAAAATCATCACAATCAATTCACAATCATCAACAAACAACCTTTACTTACCAATTTTGCCAAAATCATGCATTTTCTACTACTTCATGAACTTGAATATTTGTAAAAATTTGTAGTAACTTACTAGTGTTCTTAGTAGGTCTTGTTAACCTTTAAAATGTGATTAGTTCTTTAAAAACTTCATTTTTAACGAAGTTAGATGTTTACAACTTTTTGTCACATTTTCTAAAAATGTTTCCTTATGAAATCTTCTTGTTACACAAGTGTTTCTACACTTGTTTAACCACTAAATATAGAGTTTGTTTATTTAAGAACCAAGATTTAACAAAACTTATATTTTTAACTTGGTTCCTTTGAAGAACCATCCATGAATCTTTAGATCTACATGATTAACAACTTACTTTGATCTTTATTTTTCAAGAAAACCATTTATTCATTCAAGTTCATGATTCATGTGTGGATGATCCATCATCCTACAACATTCCTATTTTCTCATCTTGCTAGATTATGTTTTTAATCATGATCTAGCAAGATCTTATGATGATCAACATCATTTCTACAAACATTCAATGATCAACAAGCATAACAACTCATATTCATCAAGATTACTTCATTAAACATGCTTATGTTCAAGTTTCATTCTTATGATCTTTAGTGTTCTTCAAGTTTTTGATTATGATTCTTCTTTAACCACTTAAAATAGAAGTAATATAGCAAGATCAAGACTCTTACCACTAGCACAAGGCTAGGGATGACCAAGAGAAGTTATGTGACGGATAAAAGCAAACAAGAGAGGTCCTTGATCTTCCACAAGCTCCTAGCTTCTTTGTATGATCTCTAGCACCCTTGTGAGTATGTAGAATGACTGGAGGTGAAGTGATGGTAGTGGTAGGGTGGTGGTGGTCTTCGGCCGTGAGTGAGCAAGGGAGGAGGAAGAAGATGGGTGTATTGTGAGAAATGAGATCAAGATCCTACAAGACCTTCTTATAATCCATGCTCATGGTTTAACTCTTGTGTATTGTGTTTAGTAAAGCATTTACAAGATCCATTAAATTATTAAAACAAATCAACTTTGTGGTGCCCTTGTTGGGCCGTAGATATGTGGGGGGGGGGGGGGTCTAGGGTAGGCTTAAACTAGATTGGTTAATGGTTAGTTGAAATCCAAGTTTTAGTTGCATGTTTTAGTTATTAGATATTTTGTATGGGGTGTTATGATGTTCGGGGACCATAACTAACTTGGTAATGTTAAAAGAGTGCTTCTAGTGTAAATTTGATGTTTCGGGTAGTGTCCGGTTGTTTGGTTGGTTACTGGTTCGTTAAAGTGCTAAACTATACTGTTTAGTGTGCTTTATGTATCTTTTTATGACACTTTTGATTCCCGACACTTAAGAAAGCATTCAGGACAAATTAATCATATTTCTGCATAATATTATTGTGTTAAATTGCTGATTTTTGCTGAATTCAGCACTTTGGTGAGTTTTAGGCACTTTCCGGCACTTAAACTAACACTAAAAATGCAGTTTTATGATCCTTGCTTTCCTACACACTATACTAGTGTAATAATTAGTTTCTGGCCCATTCTGTGTCTCAATGCACTATCTGTCTATGTGCTGAGTTCTGTCAGCATATTCATGATTTATGAGATAACTATGCTACTATGTTTCATGCATCATTTAAGTAAATAAAGCTCTTATGCAATAATGATATGACATTAAGCAATATGTGATGCTCATGTATGTATTTGGCAATAATCGGAAAGCAATTAATTGTAATTCAGCACAGTCATTAAGCACTAATCATGGTTAGTTAATTGTACGACTACCTGGATTTTTGATAGTTGTCACATTCTCCCCCTGTTAAGAAAGTTTCGTCCTCGAAATTCACACTACCTTAACTCCTTAGGGTTACGTCATGCATGTATGAATATGAATAGCACCACAATAACTAGCCACAATACCGAATCATGACCTATTGAATCAGGTGAATCCAAGGACATCTTACTATATTAAGAATCTAATGGTTAAAAGGTATATCTCTCAGAATTTGACGTCAAGGGATACGGGTTGTATGGATATAACATCTGGTGTTACTTATTTCACAGGAGTCTAATAAAAGAGGAGTTCTGACCAATAGAATCTCAATGGACCGTTTAGAATATGCAAATGAGTTTTCGAGGCAATAACATCCGCTAGCTGAACTCAAAATCAGCAAGCTCAAATGTAACATGAGGTTGATCCGTCAACTTTCGAACAGATGAATGAATAAAATTAGCGTGTTGACAGTATTGAATCGCAAGGATACACCAAAATGGAATACAACCGAACTTGGTGTATCATTGTCTTAATACATACTTGCACTAAGAGTGTTTTGAAAGACAAGTCAAGCAAAAGTGTGTGTAGTTGCGTGTGAAACGGTTGACCATAATTAGCACAAGCTACAAGTTCGTATCGACACCACAAGGTGTGAAAATGACATAATTCAATAATAGCGGTGACCGAACAAGTTCACCGTGTTTGGAATCAAATGAAAGTGTAATGAAACAATCTGAAGATTTGATTTACACAATGTCATAGAGTTTTCAATTGAATATGGAACATCAAGGAACTACTGTTTTTGATTGAAGATGAACAAGTAACAAATTCCGCAAGGCATTCGATTGATAATGAAAGAATCGTTAGGAGGTACACTGGAATATAAAATGAATTTATGTACCATTGTCTTAACACTCGATTGTGTTAAGACTGCTTTAATTATGTTAAAACAGAACGGGTTTAGAGCAAGTCAATAAATGAACAATTAAACCCGTGTATGAGATGTGTAGATGAGATTGGCGCAAGCTTCAATCTTGTGAAAGCATCACTACAAGGTGTCGAAAGCAACAAATGATTTAATGGAGTCGTAGGCCAAATAAGTCTACTACGACTCGAAACAAAAGAAATACTTGCAAAAATGAATTTGAATATGATGCCCTCAATACATCATATGATGTCTTGGATTGAATGTATGAAATGGACATGTTCAAGCAATTGAACTTGGTTTCAGCGCAAACTGACAATAAACGTATGTATCGACAAAGGAATTTCAGCATGGTTACCAAGACAAATCATGTATGTAATGAAGTTTTGAGAAAGTGTGATGACTTGATAGCAAAGGAGTCAACAATTACAATAATGTAGGTTATTCGAATCATAATTCACTAATTAGATTTAACGAAATGGTATTTGAACTTTGATGAGATGTTCATTCGAAACGAAACCACATGCATAACAAACGATGCACGCGTAACATATGAATTTCCAAGAAATGAAACAATGAGTATTCGCTATCATGAAGAAATGATCAAGTATCGAGACAAAGGAGTGTTTGTTTTAATGAAGAAAATCATTGTGATGCAACTACTATTAAGAGGAGTAGAGATGTAAAAATCCACTGGCTAGATGCAAAAGTGGAAATTTCAATAAAATAAATTTGAGTACTTTATCCGTTCGGTTAACTGAAATAGCATATATGTCAGAATAATGAGGTTCGCTTGAGCTAACGGACGTAGTTCCTAACTGATAACCTCTAATGTGTTTTGACCTAGGTTCCCGAAAGTCCTAAGTACGTGTCTCCTAGATTCTCCGAGTTTTGTATTCTGTGTAAAACTGTTTTATTCATCGCATATAAAACACAACGCTAGCGCATGTCTGAAATCAGCTTGTTGACTCCCTGTACCTTGGTATACTTTCTTCCTAAGTCCACAGCTAACGATGCTTGATCCACGATCAGTCTTAGGATAGTAGTTGGATCCTTGTGGTTAGTTAAATAAATCATTATTCCTCGTCACGGGGTTCTGGTTCTTGATGGTTGACTTGTTCAGCTCTTGGTAGTCGATACATGCTCGAAAGCTACCGTCCTCCTTCCTAGCGAATAGAACTGGAGCTTCCCAAAATGAGAAGCTTGGTCTGTTAACTTCCTTCTCTAGCAACTCCTGAAGCTACACTAACAATCCTTGCATCTCCGAAGGTGTAAGTCGATAAGGTGTCTTAGCTACAGGTGTGGTGCCTGGAACCAAGGCAATATGAAATTCGACTTATTATTGAGGGATATTTCTGGCAAGTCTTCGGGGAAGACTCTAGGATATTCCCTCCCACAGGGATATCTTCGAGCTTCGGTTCTTCGGCTTCCTTGTCCGCGACATGAGCCAAGAAGGCGACACATCCTTTATGCATAAGCTTCTGTGCCTTCTAACATCTAGTAATCCGTAGGGGCGTATCCTGCTTCTCTCCGTGAATTACGATCGTCCCTTCATTCGACATCGGGGTGCGGATAGTCTTCTCCTGGCATGCAATCTCTGCACGAGCACTTGGCAATCAATCCATTTCAAATAGTACATCAAAGCTTCCCAACACATCTGGTAGAAGAACTATCGCAGCTCACGTTCTCCAAGCTTTGTCACACGGCTTCTAGCTATTTCGTTGGCACTTACTAGCTTCCCATTAGCTAGTCCTAGCGAGTACGGGATATCTAACTCGCTTACCACTAAACCAAGTATATTCCTAAACTCTAGAGATATGAAACTATAGTCGGTACTAATATCGAACAACACAACTGCACAACGTTGACTAACAGGGGACGTACCGATAACCATGTTTGGATCCCGGCGTGCTTCTCTAGTTCTGATGTTGAATGCTCCTTCACGGTCTTTGTTAATCTCCCTTGGGCAAGCTTTCCTAGAGTGCCCCACGTCTCCGCAGCTAAAACACCCTTGTCTATGTTCTTGATTGTCGCCGTTTCCACCTTGACAGTCACTGTTGTTGTTTCCTCCGTGATTTCTCCTACCATCTTGACCTTGATTTCCGCGTCTCATCTGGTGCCAACACGTCTCCTTAAGGTGACCAATTTTCCCACAAGTTTCACATTTCCTATACCTACATCGCCCAATATGATGAAGTAGACAGTTGTCGTACTTAGGGAGAGTACCCAGGTATTCTTTTCCCTTTTTGTTTTTGTTGTTGTTGTTCGCCCAAGAACCTTCTTGGAAATTAGTGTGCTTCCTTTTGTTCTTTCCAGATGACTCCACCTGAGCTTCCTTCTTCTTGTCAGGGGTTGAAAGCTTTTCCAGTCTAGCCGCTTCTTTAGTGAGCGCCACACTTAAGTCAACCGCATCGATAGTTGTTGGAGGTTTCGATGCTGTTATCAAGCTTAGAACCTGAGGCGCCATCCCCCAGATGAGTTGTTCAATTCTCTCAATCTCTGGTTCCACCGAGTATGGGACGACACGCGCTAAGTCATGCAGTCTCTGCACGTACTCTGCCACCTTTGGACCTTCCATCTTTATTCTCCAGAATTCAAATTCCAGCTTCTGGATCTCCATCTGAAAACAATACTCTCTACGCATCATTTCTTTCAGCTAATCCCATGTTAAAGCATTTGTAGCAGCTTCGCCCATTATCTGAACCCAAAGGTTCCACCGCATCAGAGCCTCATCTTGCAACAATCCAGAAACGTATGGGACTTGTTGCTCTGGCGTACAACCGCTCATTCGTAAAACAGAATCCACGTTCTTGACCCATTTCACAAAAGCTACGGCACCTACAGTGCCGTCAAAGTTCTGAGGCTTGTAGTCCAAAAACTGCTTGTAGGTAAAACCTGTACCCAAGCAATCATCATCACAGAAAGCATTAGCAAAGCACACTTGGAATTGTCCAAACGTATTGTAATGTGTCTTGGGTGACTTAAACATTACCGTTAGGCGGGTTATTCCCTGAGGTACTTTCGCTGTGTTTGTAGCGAAGAACCTCGTGCTGAGCTATGGCCTGTGAGACGTGCGCTTGCCATTCTGCCTTGGTCAGCCGAATGATTTCCTGATGAGACATCTTCTAAGAAGAATTCGGATTGGTCAGGTCTCATTTGTTCAGGGAGTGTATATAGTTGTTTAGAGGTCATATGTACATACACATAATAACTTATCATATCAACCAATCAAGCAACAGCATAATCATAGCATAAACAAGTAAATAGGAGTATGTTTAATGAGAGTATAATAGACAAATACGTAACATTACAATCATAGCACAAACCTGTATATCAACAACGTGTTTAACAAGAACATTACTGTAACACCCCAAAAACGGGTTAATTAATTCTATTAAAGTAACTGAAAATAAACGGGTAAAATACTGTAAGTGGTAAAAATAAACCCGGTAAATATTAGGATCTAAATAAATAAGTCTAATATTAAATAAAAAGTGAATTAAAGCTTTGGAAGAAATAAAGCTTATAAAAGACCCGAGGTAACAGGGTGTAACACCCCGAAAATATAAAGTTTTATATTAAGAATTTAAAATCGGTAATAAACAGAATAAAGTAACTAGGAATAAATAACCTAGTTAAATCATAAGTCTTATAGTAATAAGGAAAATTGTTGAAATAAACTACATGTAACTTGGAATAAAGTATAGGGGCCAATTGTAGCAAACTTGAAACAAGTTTGTTTAATTTAAAATGTTAGACACCAAAACACACACTTTAAGTGTGTGTTCTGGTCGAATTCTCCAGAGAAGCCAGGAAGCTCCCCATATCAAACCCTAACTAGCTCAAAATTGACAAAAACGAAAGGGTAAATCTAGCCCAAATCGAAATCCAATCATAGATTAATGATCACCGCAGTAAAGGGATCATAAGGTATGTAAAATTTCGTTGTTTGATTTCATCTTGAATTCTAGATGAACACATGAGAATCGAAATTAGAGCTTTCATGGTTATTGCTTGGATGAAATTGGAATAAAATCATGTCTAGGGGTAAACCCTAGTCATTATCTTGTTGAATTAATGATTAAACTATGAAATTCATGATCATCCACCATGTGTGTGTAGTGGGTTTTGTAGAAAAATGATGAACACTAGAATCATGATTAGTAAACTAGTGTTATTTGAACACTATGAATTTAATCTTGATATTGAACTATAAATTAGTTGATTGACTAGTAAAAGGTGTTAAAATCTTGGCTAAATAAGTAGTCATGAACTTGATTGTTGATTTAGTGAAATTATGCCCTTTAGGTGTTTGTTGAAATGCCTAAAAGAAAGCTAGATATGGTGATTTTGAACGAAACGCATATTTAAATAATAAGATGAATTATGCGTTATAAGACATGAATGGAGTTCTAAACGAAGTGTTGATTGAACTTTATAGGAAAAGGAGCCGAGTCTTCAAGCGGACACACGCTTGAAAGGAACACTTTGAAGGTACGCGACTTGTCGTCTCGTTACATTTATGTAGACAGGCCTAGTTGTAGATATGTTTAATGTTGTTATAGCAAAAATAGTTGCGTTTGGTGACTCCAAGAAGTGATGGGATTCACTCGACAAACCAAACGGGTCAAAATAAATAGTTGGTTAGATATATTTATGGATAATATTGTTTAATTAGTCATAATGGGAAAGTAAATAAAGTAATGTAATTCACTAGATAAAGAATGGGTTAAAATAATGGTCGAAATGGTAGTGTTCGAAGTGACTCGAACGTCACTCGTTAAATTTGAGTTATAAAAGCGTAAACCATGGATTTGAAGGGATACGATGAGGTTGACAAGCCCGGGAATGGGTAATTATGGTTAGAAAGCAATGTTGATGAATTATGAAGGTATGTAACTTGTCTCGTTACATTATGCAAATTAGATATTGTAATCGTTCATAGTTGTGTTTTAGAATAAAGATTGGTATTAGTTGAAGTAACAATGTTCACTACTTGATTTAACGAGTTAAAATTAGATTAGAAAGCGTTTGGTAGTCATTAGAAATGGAGGATTCCATAAATGAGCCAAACGGGTCGAATAATTGTTTAGTAAGTAGTAAAAGTGTGTTTAGAGTAGCATTTGGCAATGACGGATTACAAGTGCGTGAAACCATAGATTTGGTAATGAAACGCCGGTGATCATAAGCCCCGGATGTTGGGTAAATACGTCTTGCGGATATAAAATTTGTTAGTGGTTAAATTAATGCAAAAGCTAAACGGGTCAGATAAATACATAAGGCATTTATAGATTTTCAGCCCGTACATCCAATTTTTGATATAATAATCTTGATAGATGCATTGGTAATTTAATTACGAATGCGTAGGAAAAAGAATCACCTAAAACGGACTTACGGATCAAAAGTTATGGTGATTTTAAGTTTGGACTTGATAAAAGGGTTGAGCTGGAAAGTGCAGCAACAAATAAGCAGCTTGCCGTCAAAAAAGGGGCTAGGTGTATCTAGCCCCTCCTGAATCCGAAAATTGTTTAATTTTGTTTATTTGACCCATATAACTTGTTTAAACTTGTTATTTAACTACCAAAGCTAACTTTTAAGTTGGTTTTGGTCATAGGTGAATGTCAAGGATTCCCGGACGAAGATCAAGCTCAACGAAGAACCGAACACGACCAAGATACAAGATTCCGCACTGCGTTGCGTCGTAACTTTTAAACGACGAACTTATATACAATATGTTGTCAAACTTTTAAACTATAAAAGTTTTTAGTAAACCCGTATTTTACATGTACGTGTGTTCGTAGGAACACAATTAATTGTCGTTATTAGTACTAAAACCCTTTTATAATAGGGAGGGTGTTACAATTACGATTGGGCTTTCATTAATCATTGACCACAAAGTACCGTTGTATGTTTTACAAAGTGCATTATATCAAAAGGGAACACAGGGTTACATTACCCTTGTCCAATTAGTCTACCAATCTACAAAAGTCTTATAATCAAAAGGTGATCTCCAAAAGGCTTCCCAAGCTCAGCTCAACAATGGTGCTCTCATCTTAGGTAATGCATCTGCATAAGACCAAAAACCTATTGTACTGATGGCGGAGGAGGAGGAGGGAGGAAAATCAAACTGAGGACATGTGCGAGCTCCTCCTCGAGCTTGTGCACATGACGAAGCAAGTAACGGACCTGCTGCTCGACTGTGAGGAATCGAGCATCAAACTCTGGGAAAGGAGTAAGAGGAGCAGGTGGACGTGCAAAAGGAGGCAGTGATGAACTAGGGGGAATGGAAGCATGCTGACAAGGACATGGTTGTCACGACCCCCGACCACACCCTGGACGGGAGCCGCGAGCAGTCAAGTGGTACCGGTGGTTATTTTGAAAACTATTGCAGCGGAAATTTCATCAGGACCGCGAGTTAGGAAAATTATCAGAGTTTAGAAAACACCGGATTTCATTTATTAAATAGATGGGATAAAACCCATGTTTTACAAAGGTAGCTGTAATATGGGATAAACCCGAATATATAAAAATAACATTTAATTCATTTGATAAAATAAGCCACTTCTTTAAGCCGTTCGGTGTCGTATCACAACTCTTATTCCAATCTACCGTAATCACCTGAAACGCGTTTTAAAAACATTTGGTCAGCAGGAAATACTGGTGAGTTCATTCATTTTTGTACAAAAACATATTTGTTATAATTCACAGTATTAAGAGCTATTACAGTGTTTATATATCAACCAATAACCCCAAATCGGTATTTGTCACTCGACTCGTTTCTGTGACTATGGTCAGATCACCCATTGGCTAACCCGTTGTCCAATGGTGACGGGTATCAAGTAATGTATACAAAACCCCACATACCGGCAGTAATTGAAGATTACAAAGACTTAATCCCTGTAATTATAACTGGAAAACAAGTAGAGTTTTAAGAAAACAATTTGATAAAAGAGAATGACTCGCTTTGTAACTTTAGGGTTCAACTAGAAAGCCTCCTGGTATAAATCTTGGGTATAACTCTCGAGCTATTTAAAAATTATATATATATATATATATATATATATATATTTGTACTCGTGTTAAGTATAGTAACCCTAATTCAACCTTATCCCTATGTCACGAGACAGAACCCCAACGAACTTAGTCAGGCAGAGCCTTGACATGCGTTATGGGGCTCCAGATCAATCGGAAAGGGTATCCGTGATCGGGAGTTAAAACACTTAAAACGGGGCATGTCTATTATTATTAGTGAAATAATAAAAAATGAAAAGAAAATATTTAAAAGAAAGACATAGGCCGAGATGAAAGAAGTTAAGCAATTTTTGAATGGAAGGCTAACATCCTATATATAGTTTAACAAAACTTGGAGATGAAGAAAATTCAGGATTCCTTCTCATCTTGCATCCTCCACGTAGACACTTAGAACATTAATGTCTCATGTATACGTATCCTTTGGTTCAAATGAAGATTGGCCACATATATATCTAATATTTGATGTAAAGTTTGATAGTGTACACGTACACTATATTTTCATAATGTTTAGTTTTTAAATTTTAATATTACTTTATTATTATAATTAATTCAACAGCTTCACTTATTTGGCGCGTATAACTTCTAAAATATGACGTTTTATCAAATAATGAATATGTCATTTGAACGAGAATATTTGTGTCTACATTTTGAACCAAGTTTCATTAAAAACGGAGTAAGTTCAAATATAATGTATTTTTATAATTTAATTATTAAATGGTTCCTAGGCCCATCTAGGTACTTCATATTTCTAATAGTCAACTTACCCATGATCTACCCATTTAATAACATAAGTTTTTATACTTTATTTTAAATTTTATAAATAAAAATTTTGGGAATGTTACATCCTCCCCACCTTCTTTTAAATCTCGTCCTCGAGATTCACTGAAATGTGGAGGAATACCTTTAGTTTGTTACTGATCCTAGTTCCTAAGTATATTCTAGTCCTTGCTTTGAATTTCACTTTACTTTGACCATAATTATTTTCTATGTTTTGAGACTCTTATCTTCTCAAGAGTCCTTAATGAAGGTAAAAATTTCTGTTAGCGTAAGCTTTCGAACAACTTTTAGTTACAGGTTTCCTAATGCGTCAATAATCTAAGGTAACGCAAGGGGAATTCTTATACATTCGATGGTGTTCAACTTATAGAGTTCCCGTCGTTTATCTTGTCGCACGAATTTCGAGACGGATAATCAAACGAAATAATGTTTGATATCGGAATTATAGATGTATACGAGAGATTTCTACAATTATCATTGACATACCTGTTCGTGATTTATCCCTAATTGCCAATCATTATGGATTTTGGATTTCCTTATAGATATACATATCTATATAATCATGTATTTCACATGCTTGTAATATACACACCATTCATAAGGTCAATGTATTTATCAGATTCATATTTTTGAAAACATGTCAAATATCTGGTCATGGTACTATTTAGGGAATTTTATTAACATAACACATACCCCATCTCACCCGGTCTCGCCGGAGAGGTACCCTCATCTTACCCGGACAAGCTGGAATGTTTGCCACATCATACCCAGGCTTGCCGGAGAGGTAATTATCATTGTATTTCCTATAAATATAATTTTTCTCACATCATTTATTATTGCTTATATCAAGAAATAAGGAAATTAGTATTCTCGTGATAGATCATATTCTAGAACCGAGTAGTACTAATAAACAAGAAATAACAGTGGCCAGGTGTTATTGCTTATTTATCATACTTGCACTGTTTTAGTCATTATCCTCACGGCATACTAACATCCATCACACTTTATCTACATGCTTGTGTTCAAGTCTAAATACTATCCTGGGTGTTACTAGTAAATATTTATATCATAATTCTTTTGTCTAATCATAGATATTATTATGGTTGTAGTTTTCTTTTATTTTGGAAGATGGAGTTTTGAAAAAAATATCATTGTCTTCATTGACACTATGGCTAGGTTCAATGTGAAAAGTATGCTTACAGCTAGCTCTATTCATGCTTATATATTATAAAATTCCGATGCACGGAATATTTTATTGAGGCAGATGGTGTTTTAAAACATAATACATTTCATGATTTATCCTGATAATGACTTCATGTTTTCATATGAATCACCAGTGATATTTTCTCTTATCTTTATCTACAGAGGATATTTTATTATTATCTTGTATATATGTCATTAAGAAATTCTATTATGTATATACATGTGTATTTTTTAGAAACATAAAATTTCAAATCTCTAGTTAATATTAAAACTTACATAATATATATGTATATACACACACACACATATATATATATATAATACTAAATTATTTTGTAATTTATAAAAATATAACTATATATATCCGATAGTACCAATCGTCAAGCTTATTTCCACAACTTTATTTACCCTTTTATAAAAGCAGTATATTGAAATAAATTTCTGTTAAATTTATTGAATCTAATACTTTGAAATTAAAGGATGGATAAATAAATATTTAGAGAAATAAATTAATCCAAATACAAATTTTATGGATTTAGGGGAAACAATTTCATTTTTAACTAATGGGTTAAACCATATTGATTTAAGATATTAAAACTTAACTCTTGACTTATTGTATATTACATTATTTATTCAAAGAAGTAATATAATAGGTAGTACAAAGTTTGACGTTTTCTAAAATTGATTCTAAAAGTAATATACAGATATTAGAATATGTATATATATCTTTCAAACAATAATAATAATAATTTGTTTAGAGACATTATAATATTAACATTGTAATTGATCTTTAAATAAAACTATATAACAGACAAGTGTATTAAACATTCATTTGAGTCAATTATTTTTATGTGAGGCATCCATTTTAATTTTAATTCTAGCTTGAAAATAAAACAATAACTAGAATGTTCAGGGAAATTTTAATGTGCCAGGTAAAATAAATAAATACGTAAATAGAATACTAAATTATTAATTTAAGTCGAGTAAGAAAAGGGGTTTTCATGTTGTAATATCTTTTACTTTTAAAATTTAATTATTTACTTTCTTTTATATGTACCGATTGTATAAACCATTAGACTCATCTTTTCTCTTCCTTTATAATATATCATAAAATAAAAATTATTACTTCTTTTAAATATAATATTCTAAATGATAGAGAATAAAAACATGATTGTTTATATATGATTATAATAATATATATAATAATCTATTGAACATACACTTTTTTTTAAAATTATGTTATAGGTTTAAATGTATAAAATTTTACATATATCCTACGTAAAATAAATTTTTAGTTTACATTATATACATGTATAAACCTATAAAGTATATAAACAATATTTAAATGTATATATATTATAAATAAAATAGAAAGCAACTTTATACTAATATTCCATTTACATCATTCAAAAGATGTTACCTTTTCCATTCATGCTAAACCAACGTGACTCACGAATTTTTTTTTTTAAACATGTGTGTTAATCCAATGATAGTATTATACAATTACCATCTTTAAAAAGTCAAATTTTTTGCCACCACAATGCAAGTTTATGTTATGCTAGAATATTCATAAAAATTTGTGAGGCTAAACATATTTAACGTATCAATTATACGAGATAATTTAATATAGAGAGGTGATGTTATTGATTTAGAAGACAGGGATGGTAACCTAAGGTAAAAGTAAAAACATAGGAAAGGGGATCCGTTTAGGACACATAACAAAACTTTATATGCCACATCCATGCATAGCTGTGGTTTACCCGCTATATATATGATATACTAGTATGGTGTTTATCTTAGACAGTAAAGAATTATGTGCTAAAATTTTAAAATAATGAAAACTACTTACCCTCAAAAATTAAAATAGAATAATAGTAAATATATCTATATGTATCTTGAAGATGAACTTGATATAAATAAAACAAAATTAACGATGTAACTAATAATTATTAATAGTACTTGAATTTTAAAATCATTTGTCTTAAAACAAAAGTGATAATAAATCTAATGAAATTCAAAATATATAAAAGAAACTCTCTTGATAGTGTGTAACATATTATATTTTATTAGTTATTAAACTAAAACAAAAATGATTATGGATACATAAAGCATATCTCTATTATAAAAGTGAGTTATATAATCATACCAAAATACTAAGTTACCAGGTAGGTCCGATTTCTATACTTGCACACATTTTTTTTCTTTTCTTTTATTTATTTATTTATTTTTTTTAACCCGAACCATTTCTTCCTAACATGTAAACGTGAAATATCTCAATGTTTGGGCTGAGAGTGAATATTTATTATTTTCATGTTTTTTATTTATTTTGGTATTTTTATAATTAATATAATTTCTTCTTATTTATATGGTTTTATTTATATATCTTGAGAAATAGTATATAAAAAAATGATAGACCATAAAGTGTAATTCAGAATAGAGAAGTGTCTGCCTAGTTAAAATATAGCGCACGTGTTATATTTTCCTAGAAATATAATACATCTGCCTAGGTAGCCTATGGGTACGTCTAATCATATTGGTTACTCCTACTCTGAACTCAAAACATAAAAATCATAATACAAATATTAATATTTAGAACAATACATAAATTGTCACATTAATTTCCTAACATAAGGTTTAAGTTTTAGGTATTAAAAGAACACCTAGATGGCTTAAACCAGTGGCTCTGATACCACCTTCTGTCACGATCCCCGATCACACCTTGGACGGGAGCCGCGAGCAGTCAAGTGGTACCGGTGGTTATTTTGAAAACTATTGCAGCGGAAATTTCATCAGGACCGCGAGTTAGGAAAATTATCAGAGTTTAGAAAACACCAGATTTCATTTATTAAATAGATGGGATAAAACCCATGTTTTACAAAGGTAGCTGTAATATGGGATAAACCCGAATATATAAAAATAACATTTAATTCATTTGATAAAATAAGCCACTTCTTTAAGCCGTTCGGTGTCGTGTCACAACTCTTATTCCAATCTACTGTAATCACCTGAAACGCGTTTTAAAAACATTTGGCCAGCAGGAAATACTGGTGAGTTCATTCATTTTTGTACAAAAACATATTTGTTATAATTCACAGTATTAAGAGCGATTATAATGTTTATATATCAACCAATTACCCCAAATCGGTATTTGTCACTCGACTCGTTTCTGTGACTATGGTCAGATCACCCATTGGCTAGCCCGTTGTCCAATGGTGACGGGTATCAAGTAATGTATACAAAATCCCATATACCGGCAGTAATTGAAGATTACAAAGACTTAATCCCTGTAATTATAACTGGAAAACAAGTAGAGTTTTAAGAAAACAATTTGATAAAAGAGAATGACTCACTTTGTAACTTTAGGGTTCAACTAGAAAGCCTCCTGGTATAAATCTTGGGTATAATTCCCGAGCTATTTAAAAATTATATATATATATATATATATATAGGGGATCGCTAAAATGAGAACCACCTCCAGTTATGAGAACCATGAGAACCACTTTATAGCCTTTAGATCAACTTGATGGATGGATGGGATTAAAAGTAACAAAAACTAATATTAAATAAAATTTGTCTTATTATGTCTTTTATATTTTAATCAAAAAGGGTAGATTAGTAAAATAACTCTTTTTTGTCTTTTTCACTTTATTATTTTTTAATTACTTTTTGTTTTATTATATTACTTTTTAGTTTTATTATATTACTTTTTATTTTTTAAAAAGATTTTTTTATTAAAAACATTTTTAAATTCAGATTTTTTTAACAAAAGACAATTTTTTTTTCGCGCCGGATTTTGCACGCCGTTTTTACGCATCGTTTTTTAATGGGTTGTTTTTCCACGTCGTTTTTTACGCTCGACTTTTTCAAGCGTCATTTTTTTAACGCGGCGTTTGTTACGACCCGTTTTACGCTCCGTTTTTTCACGCCGATTTTTACGTCACGTTATTTACAAGCCGTCCCGTTTTTTACAAGCCGTCCCGTTTTTTGCGCCCCATTTTTTACGTCCCGTTTTTTTCCGCGCCGTTTTTAGCGTCACGTTTTTTTACAAGCCGTCCCGTTTTTTGCCGTCCCGTTTTAGCCGTCCCGTTTTTTTACAAGCCATCCCGTTTTTTGCCGCGCCGTTTTTTACGTCACATTTTTTACAAGCCGTCCCGTTTTTTGCGCCCCTTTTTTACGTCCCGTTTTTATGTCCCGTTTTTACGCGCCGTTTATACGCCCCGTTTTACGCGCAGTTTTTCTACGTCGCGTTTTTTCACGACGTTTTTTTTGCGACCGGGTTTTTAAGTGCGGTTTTTTATTCCCGGTTTTACGCGCCGTTTTTTGCGACCGGGTTTTGCCGCGCCGTTTTTAACGTCACGTTTTTTTACAAGCCGTCCCGTTTTTTTTCGTCCCGTTTTTTACCGTCCCGTTTTTTTACAAGCCGTCCCGTTTTTTGCCGTCCCGTTTTTTTACAAGCCGTCCCGTTTTTTGCCGTCCCGTTTTAGCCGTCCCGTTTTTTTACAAGCCGTCCCGTTTTTTGCCGCGCCGTTTTTTACGTCACATTTTTTACAAGCCGTCCCGTTTTTTGCGCCCCATTTTTTACGTCCCGTTTTTATGTCCCGTTTTTACGCGCCGTTTCTACGGCCCGTTTTACGCGCCGTTTTTCTACGCCGCGTTTTTTCACGCCGTTTTTTTGCGACCGGGTTTTTAAGTGCGGTTTTTTATTCCCGGTTTTACGCGCCGTTTTTACACTTTTTACGTTTTACGTTAACCTTTTTAGACTTTTTACGTTTTAAGTTTTACGTTAAAATTTTTACGTTTTACGTTAAATTTTTTGCGTTTTACGTTAAACCTTTTTACTTTTTACGTTTTACGTTAAAATTTTTACGTTTTACGTTAAAATTTTTAGGTTTTACGTTTTTTTCCGTCTCGTTTTAGCCGTCCCGTTTTTTGTCGTCCCGTTTTTTGCCGTCCCGTTTTAGCCGTCCCGTTACGTTAAAATTTTTACGTTTTACGTTTTTTGCCGTCCCGTTTTAGCCATCCCGTTTTTTGCCATCCCGTTTTAGCGCGCCCGTTTTTTTACAAGCCGTCCCGTTTTTTGCCGCGTCGTTTTTAACGTCACATTTTTTACAAGCCGTCCCGTTTTTTGCGCCCCATTTTTTACATCCCGTTTTTATGTCCCGTTTTTACGCGCCGTTTATACGGCCCGTTTTACTCGCCGTTTTTCTACGCCGCGTTTTTTCACGCCGTTTTTTTGCGACCGGGTTTTTAAGTGCGGTTTTTTATTCCCGGTTTTACGCGCCGTTTTTGCACTTTTTACGTTTTACGTTTTACGTTAACCTTTTTAGACTTTTTACATTTTAAGTTTTACGTTAAAATTTTTACGTTTTACGTTAAAATTTTTACGTTTTAAGTTAAAACTTTTTACTTTTTACGTTAAAACTTTTTACTTTTTACGTTAAAACTTTTTACTTTTTACGTAAACTTTTTACTTTTTAACGCCGTTTTTAACTCCGATTTTTACGCGCCAATTTTTTAACGCCGTTTTTTACGCGCCGTTTATTAACGCCGTTTTTTCAACGAGCCGGTTTTTTGTCGTTTTTTAAACTTTATACGTTTTAGGTTATACTTTTAATACTTTTTACTTTTTAAGTTTTATGTTTAACTTTTTACGTTTTACGGTTTACGTTAAAAAAGTTTACATTTTACGTTAAAAATTATAGGTTTTACGTTTTACGTAAAACTTTTTACGTTTTACGTTTTTTACGTAAAACTTTTTACGTTTTACGTTTTTTACGTAAAACTTTTTACGTTTCACGTTTTTTACGTAAAACTTTTTACGTTTTACGTTAAAATTTTTACATTTTACGTTTTACGTAAAACTTTTAACGTTTAACGTCTTACGTTTTACGTAAAAACGTTTTACGTTAAACGTAAAACTTTTTACGTTTAGGTTATACTTTTAATACTTTTTACTTTTTAAGTTTTATGTTTAACTTTTTTACGTTTTACGGTTTACGTTAAAAAAGTTTACATTTTACGTTAAAAATTATAGGTTTTACGTTTTACGTAAAACTTTTTACATTTTACGTTTTTTACGTAAAACTTTTTACGTTTCACGTTTTTTACGTAAAACTTTTTACATTTTACGTTTTTTACGTTAAAATTTTTACATTTTACGTTTTACGTAAAACTTTTAACGTTTAACGTCTTACGTTTTACGTAAAAACGTTTTACGTTAAACGTAAAACTTTTTACGTTAAACGTAAAACTTTTTACGTTTTACGTAAAACTTTTTACGCTTTACGTTTTTACAACAAAAAGTTTACGGTTTACGTTAAAAAAGTTTACGGTTAACAAAAAGTTTACGGTTTACGTTTTTACAACAAAAAAAAGTTTACGGTTAACAAAAAGTTTACGGTTTACGTTTTTGCAACAAAAAAGTTTACGGTTTACGTTAAAAAAGTTACGTTTTTACAACAAAACGTTTACGGTTTACGTTTTTTCACCAAAAAGTTTACGGTTTACGTTAAAAAGTTTACGTTTTTACAAAAACTTTTTTACACAAAAATGAACGCACTCATAAATCGCAAACTCGGGAGGTGTCTCGGATATATTGTTATCATCATCGACGCCTCAAAAAAAAATATAAAAACCCAACATAAAAAACAAAGGGTATCTCGAAAAAAAATACGGGGTTTGGCTCAGATTATCCGATAATCAAGAGGCTGCAAAAGTGGGGTTGTAGGATCAAAAAACCCTACCCTCCGCCGTCCTTGCCGCGCCATCGTCAAAAAAATCTACGCTTTTTTTTTTTGCATCATCGCCGCCCCAATCCAAACAGATCAAAACCCACAAAATCAAAGAATGCAAAAATACATCATTCAAACAACCCTGCATCATTCTAAAAAACATTCAAAATAGTTGCAACTCAATATTTCCAGATTCTGATAAGTAATTCAGGCTTTTAATAATAACTCAAAGCTAAATATACTAATCTTGTTGACCGTATATGTTTTTAAAAATCCATTTTGACCTTACTCACATAAAAATTTATGTAGATGCCAAACATAGTTGCAAAAAAATAATGGGAAAACCCTTTGTTTACTGCCACCAACATCCAAGATCGGGACAAAAACAGAGACACAAGATCTGAACAAAAAAAAATCAAGAAAACCATCGCTACCTTGTCGGCATCCCACCGCCGCCGTCCTCTTTCCTAGCCGGAGTTGCAACGCCACCGCCGCCGCTGCAACGCCACCGCTGACCAGATTCAAAGATCAAACAACCACCTCTCTTGCAAAAACCCACTTCTCAAAAACCTAGAGAGAGAGACCACAAAACCTACCATTTCTAGATAGATAAACCCACTTTATGCACCACAAAACCGGTGACGGTGAAGATGGCCGATGGCAGGGCCGCGTTCAGAGCCAGTGGCGGTGACAGAGGGGGCGGCAGCCTGAGTTGACGGTGGGGGCGGCAACCTGAGAAACCCACTTTATCTCTCTAATTGATCGGGACTCTCTGGCCTCTTTCGCTCTTCAGTGATGCTCAGACAACAAATACACATTCACTGTGTGCTCTTGATAACTAATGAACATTAAAAACAAAGGCAAATCCAACAGTTTCTAGAAGGGTTGTTCTAGATCTAACTTTTCCATTTGTTATTTGGTGAAAAGTTTTGAGGTTTTGAATGTACAGGAAGATAAAGTATATAAGTCTGCAATTAAATAAAGGAGAGAGGAGAGAGGTGAGAGGATGTGAATTAAATGAAGAGAGATGGATGAGATTAGACATTTAGAGTAAATGACCAAACTACCCTTTTTGTTGGCTGATTATGATTGGTGGAGAGTGGTTCTCATGGTTCTCATAACTGGAGGTGGTTCTTATTCTAGCGGCTCCCTATATATATATATATATATTTGCACTCGTGTTAAGTATAGTAACGCTAATTCAACCTTATCCCTATGTCACGAGACAGAACCCCAACGAACTTAGTCAGGCAGAGCCTTGACATGCGTTATGGGGCTCCAGATCAATCGGAAAGGGTATCAGTGATCGGGAGTTAAAACACTTAAAACAGGGCATGTCTATTATTATTAGTGAAATAATAAAAAATGAAAAGAAAATATTTAAAAGAAAGACATAGGCCGAGATGAAAGAAGTTAAGCAATTTTTGAATGGAAGGCTAACATCCTATATATAGTTTAACGAAACTTGGAGATGAAGAAAATTCAGGATTCCTTCTCATCTTGCATCCTCCACGTAGACACTTAGAACATTAATTTCTCATGTATACGCATCCTTTGGTTCAAATGAAGATTGGCCACATATATATCTAATATTTGATGTAAAGTTTGATAGTGTACACGTACACTATATTTTCATAATGTTTAGTTTTTAAATTTTAATTTTACTTTATTATTATAATTAATTCAACAGCTTCACTTATTTTGCGCGTATAACTTCTAAAATATGACTTTTTATCAAACAATGAATATGTCATTTGAACGAGAATATTTGTGTCTACATTTTGAACCAAGTTTCATTAAAAACAGAGTAAGTTCAAATATAATGTATTTTTATAATTTAATTACTAGTCTAAGATCCCGCGAATTTCGCGGGTGGACTAACACAAATTTATAACTTAAAATTGTTGATATAATCCTTTGAAATAAATAAACGTTCAAGTAACGAAATCCATGAATATGAAGACTGTAAATACTACGAATATTCAGATCAAGATGATCATTGCAAGCAGTTTTCAATTTATGCTTGTAGCCAAACACACATGACATTGAAGACCGTAAATAATTGGATGAAGTACAATATATATTCAAACATGTAGCAGTGACTATTTATCATTATAATTTTCTCTACCGTTTTAGCATTATAAGCAAGTGCAAGTACGCCACTACCCGAGTGTGTATACATAAGCCCGATAACCTGAAAATACCCACAAACAAAAGAATTAAGTGAAATTTACAATAATACAAAACCATATAGCATGTTAAGTTCATTAAGGTGTACTTACCTTGACTGGTAAAAGAGTATCAAGAAGTCTCAAGGATCGAAGTTGAGATGGTTTAGTTATTTCCTTTGGCCTCCACATAATCGGGAATTCAAACTCATTTGTTATTTTACCTCTGACATCTGACATATTCTGGTTATCCTGATTCTAAATAATTCATAAGAAGTTGATTAATAGTTAGTTAATTAATTATAAAATAAAAAATACAGGCATATAGTGATATTAATCAGTCTTGTGATTAGCATAGTAGACATAACTGGAAAAGATACACTTCTATCAGGAAAACTTATGTTTGTAATTGTTCCTGCTGATGAGGTAGAAGCAGCGTTAACGTTAGAGGCCTGCACAACATGTTATCAATGTAAGAATGACATTAAATAGTTTTAGAAGATGTTATATATTTACACAAGTGAATAGAATCATAGATCAGATTACCTTAGCAGCACTTGCAGAAGCAAGTCTAAGTGCTTCTGGATGATTCTCAGAAGATTTCACCAACCGTTGACCTCCTGGATTCGCAAGTATTTTTACACCGTTAAAAATTGGTTGTTACAGCCAATAGTATGCCGTCTTTACTGAAGCGAACACAAGGTGAGGCCTAAAAATTTACAGTCTTCATATTCATGTATCAATAAAAAAAATTAGATTTTTCAACAATAACTAATCTTTTAAATAGACATGTTACTCGATTTAAGCATTAGATATTGGCTTTATGACACCAAAAGGTAACTTTCTTTGATGTTTTTATCATTATATGCAAGTAACTTTCTATTACTCGTAAAATGGTGGCAGAACCAAAAGTTATCCGTTTTTTCATATTCATCAGCAGTGGTTCTATTATTCTATTTTTTTTAAGCATTAAAATGAAGATAATGAAAAAGAAGCATGAAAGACTCAAATTCAAATTACGACTATGAAACTAAACTTGAACATAATCATACCAGAAATGTATTTGCAGAATCAACTGAATCACATAAAGTTACAAAGGCCCTACACATCTATATATAGTAAATAGATTAGCATTTATTCAAAAACATGGCACTTAATTTATAATACAGGATCTGTAAGCTATTTTCACTAAGTTTATTGTAAAGGCCAAATAAATTCGCTCACAATAAGAAGCTTCACAACAGATTCATATGTTTACTTCTATCATTCAGTCGAATAAGTAAAGATAAGAAAGCCCGGATATAACAGCCCTAAAAATTGATACAAAACAGAAGCTTCACAAAAGATTCATATGTTTACTTATGTTATTCAGTGGAAATCGATACAAAATCAGACATTCATACAAAAACATATTCAAAAAAAATCCCTAAAATTTGATACAACATCAGAATAAGTGAAGATAAAATTTCCCTAATATAAGTGCCCTAAAAATTGATACAAATCAGAAGATTCACAAAATATTCATATGTTTAATTATGTTATTCAGTGGAAATCGAAACAAAATCATACATTGATAAAAAAACATATTAAAAAAAACCCTAAAAATTGATACAACATCAGAATAAGTGTAGATAAAAAATCCCTAGTATAAGTGCCCTAAAAATTGAAACAAATCAGAAGATTCACAAAAGATTCATATGTTAACTTATGTTATTCAGTGGATACAAAAACATATTCAAAAAAAACCCTACAAATTTATACAGATTAAAGAACAGAGAAATATGCATACAGATTAAAGAATCGTACCTTAGATAATGCTTGACAAATCGGTTGACAACCAAATCGATGTGAAGAAACAGAGGATGATTGATAAATCGATTAACAACCGAATCGATGTGTAGAAAAGACTGAATACGTATGGATTTATAGATCTAGGGTTTATGCAACCAATGATCCTTAAATTTGGGAACTCATTCATATTTTGGAAGATGATCATAGATAAAGATGGAATTCGGATCTTGGTACAACTATTTTAGATAATATGAGAGAAGGATGGAAACTTTCATTATTTGAGTGAAAATGAAACTGAAAAAAAGGATATCAATAGACATCCAATACATTGCCGCTCAAAGCAATATTGAGACATACAATCACATGACACGTGGCATTAAGTTTTTTAAGAATATGACAAATGGCATAAGTTGGTTTTGTTTTATTATAAGGTATAGATTAAATGGTTCCTAGGCCCGTCTAGGTACTTCATATTTCTAATAGTCAACTTACCCATGATCTACCCATTTAATAACATAAGTTTTTATACTTTATTTTAAATTTTATAAATAAAAATTTCGGAAATGTAACAATGGTAAAGGACGCGGTATCGACTCGAGCTCCGAGACTCTGCGACTCATAATCTCAAGTCAGAACTGAAGCGAATAAAGTAACTCATCTTGTGTATATCCAGCAAAATGCGAGGGATGGTAGGGGTCTGAGGTCGGCATGGAATACCGCGGGGACCCTCTAAATGACTCATTAGTTGGTGAAGAAGTAAAAGGAGCAAAAGGTGCAGACAGGGGAATGTGTGGATAAGCTGCTGAAACATGAAGGTCATGACTATGCTGCTGGCCTGAAGTGCCTTCCCCTAGACAGGGTGCGGGTATGTTCTGCAAGGAATCGATAGGTAAATCAACACGATTGACATCAGATTCCACAATATGAGAAGGAGCCACATCGATGGGTGTAGGTGCAAGTGGAGGAACAAATGTCTCAACAACAGGAGGATCAACGGTTGCAGGAACTGGATCAGGTATGAGGGGTGCAAGGCTAGGTATGCCAAAAGGAATAGGGTCATGGTCAGGCAAAGGTTCAGGAACTGGCATCAGCTCAGGATTAGCGGGTGTATCAACAGGCTGATCGACAGGAATAAAATCAGGCTCAAGTCCAGGCTCAAAGTCATGTGGAGGGGATGGTGCAGCTGACATGGCTGTATCATCATCAGTATCAGTGGCGTAACATCGCAAACCAACTACCTGTAAGGCAGAAGATGTCATAGACGCGAAGGAATCTGAGACAGAGCGAAGACTAAAATCAGAAGATATCTCGATGACAGAAATCTCAAAAAGTGGAATAGCAACAATGTCCTCGTCTAGCCTTCCATCACCGTGGGCTTCACCAAAAGGACCATCATCAAGCAAGTCAATGTTAACATTAATCAAATCGTCAAAAGGCAAATCCTCGAGAGGAATGGCCACCAAGGGATCGGGAGTGAGGATCGGTGCCACGACGTGCTCACCATCGGGATGCCCGATGACAAGATGATCGTGAACTGGAATGGGAGCTAGAAAAGGATCCTCGTCTGGAATTCCATCAGTAGTCGGCGTATCATCTCCCAAGTCGGGCAGCGCAAATGGCTGGAAATCGTCATCGTCGTTGGACATCATCTCCGGGTCACTCTCTTCGTCGAAAGTAAGGATCTCTGGCTCAGGGACAATCTCATCGTCAGATACAATGGCCATAGGGTCGTGGTCTTCGGACAATCCGCTATCGGATGACGACATGGTATCTGTAACATAACAATTACCACATATACACATATATCAACTACTAACATTAAGCATATAATCAATGACAATGTAATCATGTAATCAGATATTCTCGTGATTCCTCACGAACCCTTCCTATCCTTCCTAGTCTCCCATACTAAACCACCTAGCCTCCCAGACTAAACCACCCAGTCTCTCAGACTGAAACACCTAGTCAACCAGACTTAACCACCTAGTCTCTTAGACTGAAACACCTAGTCTCCTAGACTGAACCACCTAGTCTCTCAGACTGAAACACCTAGTCTCCCAGACTAAACCACCCAATCTCTTAGACTGAAACACCCAGTCTCTCAAACTGAACCACAAACATAAACCTTGAAATGTGTTTCGTGTATTTTCAAAAAAAATGTTTGTTTCCTTGGATCTGGGCGTTTCGTGTATGCAATGAAAACATGTTGTAAAAATATTTTCATGAGAGCCCTAATGATTGTAGTCTAGACTCGAGAATGAATCCTAGTTCGCTACAATCGAAGCTCTGATACCAAGCTGTCACACCCTGACTTTTGCGGAAGTGTGATTATGGTGTGACTCGCTTAATACCATTGCATTCAATCATAACAACAACTATATGATAAAACTGAAGATGTTCATCCATTAAATAAGTTTTAAAAACATAATAACGACATTTTTCTAAACCACAGAATTCAAACTCGAGTACAAACCATGCAACTTGTTTAAGAGTTCACAAAGACTCGACAAAAGGCATTAGACAAAACCAGGATTTGGAAGACATGTCTCGTCCAGGAATAAGACACACTGACCAAAACCTAAGATCATGGATGACATCTTTTATTCTTAAACCAACTTGGAACATCCAAACGCCTGCCAGATCCACTTTAATTCCCTGAAATACATGTAGTTTGAAAACATCAACAAAAGTTGAGCGAGTTCATGTGTGTGTTTGTGTGCACGAATAAACCTTTGTAATCATTGAAAGTATGAACTTATGTTTGTAAACTCCTGGTATGAAAGCAACAAGGAAAACAGATCACCAATGGTTTGCAAGGCCATTGATATGTGTGATGTGATGCAGGAAAGCTCAAACCTAGCAAATTTGTCTCCAGAAATAAGACACAGTCATCACATGGGCCACCCTGGTCCGCATGGGTGTGGGCTCGCTACACCCAAATAGAGCTATCACTCATCTCCCTCGGTCCTACAAAGAGGATTGATGGCCTTAAGCGTTATACCCACCACTCACATGATCAAGCAGTACCCTTCCTTAGCTAACTATACCGCATAAAATGTTTGTATACAGTTTGTAACATGTATTTCACCCCCGAAGTTATAAAACTAAAAACAGTTAGAGAAAAGGGGGTCATGAACTCACAGGTTTGCGTCTTCAATCATCGTAACTCAAGCTCCTTCGGGTAAACACGACTACCTACAACGTACTAATGTCTATTAGACGAACGGGTCGTGCCTTGACTTAGTATTATTGTCTTTGAGTTACGATTCTTTTGTGTCTTCGATATTATTCCAAGTTATATAATTATTTGTTAAAATAATTAATGTTCTAACTTAAATTACATTTATTAAATAATATGTTTTTGACTTGATACACTTCGGGTATTTATACTTGTATATCCTTCCCAAGGATGGGGGTATTTGTATTCGTATTCTTATACTTGTATATTTTTGCCATGTATTAGGGTCGTGTTCCGGTGTGTATTTATACGTACGAGAATACGTATTTTTACGGTATTCATTAAGTATCCTTTATACTTAATTTCATAATAATTATTCCGGAATATTCTCTTTAGTAAGGATTCAATATATATTTCCAAAATATATATTTTAAGGGATGTTACTTAGAAAAATTATTTATAATTTTTCTTTGGCAAAAATATTTGTATTTTCATATAAGTTCAAAAATTAATATATTTTCAAGTCCCACTTGGAAAATGTATATACAAACTCATTTTTCTCTAAAAATGATATATTCCATATTTATTTGAGGAAATATATATTTTACTCAAAAATATTGTATTTCATGTTTGTGTAAGAAGGCATATATTTCTTAAAAATAATATATCTTCTAAAAATTTCAAGAAAAATATATATTTCATACTTGCCAAAAATAATATATTTTTCCTTGTCAATAATATGATATATTTTGTAGTAATTGTAAAAATCATGTTTTCGTTTCCTTGGTGTCCAAAATATTATTTTCCAAAATATACTTTGTGAATAAATTTTCCGGAATATTTTGTAAGTCTTATTCCATAGTTCAGTTTCACCAATATTTTGTGTACAACTTGTATATTTATTCCTTTGGAATTTTGGTAATATTTTGGATGAAAATTTTTGATATTTTTGTGAGTTATATTATTTCAATCCCTAAATAATATGACTAATACACAAAGTATACAAATAATCACACACATGTGACTTCTAAATATATATTTTTCTAAATACATATTTAGTCACTTTTATTTATGAAAACCAACCTCCAATATTTATGTTTTTATGACAAAATTTATGGCAAAGTTTATGTGGGAAATTCATGGTTTAAAATACACTTGTAAATATTTGTTTAAAAATATTTTTCTAAGTGTTTATATTTTTAGAAAATTTTGCCATAGTTTCCCCTAAAAATGGAGGTTTCCATGCTTTCAAGCATATCATTTTCTTTTGTAAAAATCATCACAATCAATTCACAATCATCAACAAACAACCTTTACATACCAATTTTGCCAAAATCATGCATTTTCTACTACTTCATGAACTTGAATATTTGTAAAAATTTGTAGTAACTTACTAGTGTTCTTAGTAGGTCTTGTTATCCTTTAAAATGTGATCACTTCTTAAAAACTTCATTTTTAAAGAAGTTAGATGTTTACAACTTCTTGTCACATTTTCTAAAAATGTTTCCATATGAAATCTTCTTGTTACACAAGTGTTTCTACACTTGTTTAACCACTAAATATAGAGTTTGTTTATGTAAGAACCAATATTTAACAAAACTTATACTTTTAACTTAGTTCCTTTGAAGAACCATCCATGAATCTTTAGATCTACATGATTAACAACTTACTTTGATCTTTATTTTTCAAGAAAACCATTTATTCATTCAAGTTCATGGTTCATGTGTGGATGATCCATCATCCTACAACATTCCTATTTTCTCATCTTGCTAGATTATGTTTTTAATCATGATCTAGCAAGATCTTATGATGATCAACATCATTTCTACAAACATTCAATGATCAACAAGCATAACAACTCATATTCATCAAGATTACTTCATTAAACATGCTTATGTTCAAGTTTCATTCTTATGATCTTTAGTGTTCTTCAAGTTTTTTATTATGATTCTTCTTTAACCACTTAAAATAGAAGTAATATAGCAAGATCAAGACTCTTACCACTAGCACAAGGCTAGGGATGATCAAGAGAAGTTATGTGATTGATAAAAGCAAACAAGGGAGGTCCTTGATCTTCCACAAGCTCCTAGCTTCTTTGTATGATCTCTAGCACCCTTGTGAGTACGTAGAATGAATGGAAGTGAAGTGATGGTGGTGGTAGGGTGGTGGTGGTCTTCGGCCGTGAGTGAGCAAGGGAGGAGGAAGAAGAAGATGGGTGTGTTGTGAGAAATGAGATCAAGATCCTACAAGACCTTCTTATAATCCATGCTCATGGTTTAACTCTTGTGTATTGTGTTTAGTAAAGCATTTACAAGATCCATTAAATTATTAAAACAAATCAACTTTGTGGGGCCCTTGTTGAGCCGTAGATAGGTTGGGGGGAGGGGTCTTGGGTAGGCTTAAACTAGATTGGTTAATGGTTAGTTGAAATCCAAGTTTTAGTTGCATGTTTTAGTTATTAGATATTTTGTATGGGGTGTTATGATGTTCGGGGACCATAACTAGCTTGGTAATTTTAAAACAGTGCTTTTAGTATAAATTTGATGTTTCGGGTAATGTCCGGTTGTTTGGTTGGTTACTGGTTCGTTAAAGTGTTAAACTATACTGTTTAGTGTGCTTTATGTATCTTTTTGTGACACTTTTGATTCTCGACACTTAGGAAAGCATTCAGGACCAATTAATCATATTTCTGCATAATATTATTGTGTTAAATTGCTGATTTTTGCTGAATTTTGCTGAATTCAGCACTTTGGGTGAGTTTTAGGCACTTTCCGGCACTCAAACTATCACTAAAAAGGCAGTTTTATGATCCTTACTTTCCTACACACTATACTAGTGTAATACTTAGTTTCTGGCTCATTCTGTGTCTCAATGCACTGTCTGTCTATGTGCTGAGTTCTATCAGCATATTCCTGATTTATCAGATAACTATGCTACTATGTTTCATGCATCATTTAAGTAAATAAAGCTCTTATGCAATAATGATATGACATTAAGAAATATGTGATGCTCATGTATGTATTTGGCAATAATCGGAAAGCAATTAATTGTAATTCAGCACAGTCATTAAGCACTAATCATGGTTAGTTAATTGTACGACTACCTGGATTTTTGACAGTTGTCAAAAGGGGACGCCTGAGCACTTCACCGAATCAAGCATACGCTTGCTGATCTCGTCGATGAGGGTTTGGATGAGGTGTTTAATGACGGCGTCTTGCACGACGGTGCCAGAATCTTCTCCGGCGGTGACTGGGGTGACGGTTACTGTTTGTTTTTCGGAGTGAAAAGGGGATATGGTGGGGGTTGGAGAGTGGTGGTTGTGATGGTGGTGACTGGTTGCAGACTTAGAGAGAGAGAGAGAGATGGATGGTTGTAGTTTTGAGAGAAAGGGAGATGGATGGATGGTGTTACATACATATGTATTTTTTATTTTGGTCCAAAACTTGAACCTAGTTACACTAATAGTCCCTTTAATATAAGCTTTAAATAAAATTAAAAAAAAATGACAATTTTGCCCCTGAGAAAAAGGACAAAATAACATAATTTTATAAGACAAATATAACCTGGTTTCACTTTTAGACCAAAATGGCAATAAAACTCAAACCATAAAGACCCAGATACAAAAGGTTTGGGTTTTTGACTAAAGTGGCAAAAGTGACTTAACCTCGGGGACCAAAATGACAGTTTACTCTAAAACAAATATCAAACTTATCTCTAAAAATACAAATATTGTGTTATAGCCCAAGAGTGATCCATGATAAATGATTGTTAGACTACACGGTTTGATTTTGAAGGTGAAGGGAGCGTGAAAGAAATAAAAATTCTACAAAAAAGATACACAAAATAATAATAATAAAACAGAATTATATATTTAAATTATCATACTTGGAAGATTCCAAATGTGTTCAATCAAATCCGTTTGAAGGTTGTGATGCTTCTATTTGTTAAAAACTTCACGTTCGTTTAATTGTCTCACTTCATCACCGATTTCTACATTATTTGGTTGTGTATCCTCTTCATAAGATTTGCAAATTGTGCGTCCTTCATCCTCCAAAATCCTGTTTTGTAAAATAATGGACGCGTACAACGCACTTCTAACTTTATATTTTTTTTCAAAATCCTACACGACATGCTCAAAACGCGCCATCTTTCTGGAAAACACCAAAAACTCATTCGACATCTTTTTGTGTTGCCATTTAAGCTACATTAAAGTTTGTTCTCTTTTCATCTAGCATTGTAGCCCGTGTAAATGCTTTTACAAACACAACATATTCAGGGTAAATTCCACCCACTAGATAATATTCGTATTTGTACTCCACCTCGTTTACAAAAAAAGAGGCCTCCGGTCCAACATCGTCTATATAGTCGTTGAAAATAGGTGGTTGATTAAGAATATCTATATCATTATTCGAAGAGGTCACGCCAATGAATGCATACCAAAACCAAAGATATTGTGATGCAACCACTTCAAGCATCATAGTTGGTTTTTATGATGCCCACTTGTGTGTTGGCTCCGCCACTCAATTGGACAAAGTTTCCACTCCTATTTTATAGAATCTATAGTACCGATCATCCCGGGAAAACCATTTGTCTCTTCATGAAACTCCAAAATTTGTTGTATGTCACTAAATGTAGGTTTTCTCAAATATTTTTTCATGTATAGTTCAGTGACATACTCACAAAAATATGGAAGACTTTCCCTCGCCACTCGTTCTGATATTTTTTAAATAGTCATCCATTATGTCGGAACTAGTGCCATAAGCCAATTGTCTAATCGCAACCGTGACTTTTTACAACGTGCTAAATCCCATACTAACACGCACATCGGGTTTTTGTTGGAAGAATTTGTATTTACTTTCTAAATCATTTGCTATTCTTAGAAATAAACCTCGACACACACAAAAACGCCACCTAAAACTCCTATCATCATATGTTGGGTTAGGTGAAAAATAAGCACTTACCAATAATTCATGTACGACGAGCCAATCATGTATCATATATTTCCTCTATTTGGGTTGTGAACTCCAGTTATCTTCAAATATACATTGAACGACTTTCTGAACCAATAATATTATTAGTTTTGCTTCATCATTAGATGAAGATGATAAATCAAAGTTGTCAAGCGAAGATGATGATGAACTTGATTATTGCATTTTTTTTATGTAATTATGACTTAGATAGTGAAAGAATGTGTTTGTGTGGAGATATAGGTTGTGGTTTAATGCGTTTATATATTAGAATTTTTAGGAAATTTTTTTAAATCAACTAGCTGTTCAACGGCAGACACGTCATCATCACCTTTTCTCCACGCCCGACCCTCCAAGCCCCCCCCCCCCCCCCCCCCCCCCCGCGCCATGTCCATGCTACACCAGGGGGCGCTGTTGGCAACATGGAAGGGCTTCACCCCTCTCCACACAACCACACCGAGTGGTTTTAAAATACACAGTTCACAATAGAGATAGTTGCTCGATTGCTAGAGCCCAACGGCCCATGATAATTGTTGGTTTCAGGCCCCTCTTCACTCACAATATACACACACTCACGTATGTATACAAAAGAAAGAAAAATAGATGCAAAATAGGAAAGATGAAAAGCTGCTCCTTCTATTTAATAATACTAAGACTATGTGTAATGGGGCGTTTTTTTTAAAAAAATTTCAAAAAAAACGCCCAAAAACGCCTCCCCCACCATTACATGGGGCGTTTTTTTATAAAAAAAATCAAAAATTTGAGTCTGGGCGTGTTTATGAAAACGCTTAAAGGAGATGAGGATAATGATTTGAAAGGTGCATGGGCCAATGGGAGTGCCAAAGGGAGTGGTCCCATGCTGAAAGGTTTGACTGGAAGGTTTGACTAGTAGTTTGCTTTTTTTTTTTTTTTTTTTTGTTTAATGATTGGAAGGGGCGTTATTGGAATAATGCCCCACTACACCACTTTATGCTATAATGCCCCATGCTGACTGGGATGCCACGTGTCGGATAATGCCCCATGGTGGGGGCATTATAAGTTGTTACCACTACGGGTGGTCTAAGGGCTTTATATAGCCTTACATGCATATCAACGTGGGAATAGAAAACAATAAAAAACTAACTGCTATCCTAAATAACCGGTTAATATCATGACCCACTCTTCTACTCAATTCACCTCCACTCTCCATGATAATCGGTCAAAGATAAGTACCAAGTCTAACTATTTAACCAATAATAAAACGTGAATAACATAGATATCTTCTACTGCAGTTCGGAGCCTCATCTGACCCGTAACCAAAACCGACATTGACCCGATAAATCAAGATTATTTCCAACAATAATATCCTGATCCAAAAGGAAGTTCGTATTCATTCAGTTCACTCAATGAAGGTAATTACCAAAATTAAGGCTTTGTTCTTTTGCAAAAAATTAGGGTTGCTATTAGGTCCTAAATGGTTATCCGCCGGTGTCCAATGCTTTGCTTCTTCCACGTCTACTTTCTCGTGCTCGAAGGTTACGTGTCTTCCTGGATCTATTCGTTTCTAAAGCAATCGTCGTCACACGACAAGGCTTGCTGTTGACGTGAGCAACAAGGCGTCATAAGATCATGGACCGAAGAAGACGTGTTTGTGCTCACCAACGACGTATCCTGGATTGTTTTAACATTGCTTGCACAAGATTGAATACTCGGATAGTAATGCTAGTCACAACACCTTTCACCCGTTCCTCTTCCCTACTATTTTTCTCTTCCCTATTGTTAGTCTTAAAGATGCTTGCATTCCATCATCCATGCTGCACTACATGGGCCTATTTAACGTGGTGTGCCTTTCATAAATAAATATAAGGATTCAAGGAATATGGGCGGACTTAATAGTATTGTTGGGCTTTTTTTTTTAATATTACGATCATAAGTTATGGGCTTAAAAATAGTTTTGGGCTTCTTTCAATATCTTGAACCGTAATCTATACTTTTTTTGAACGGAAGGAACGACGTGCCAACCACCGTAACACCGGGCGCTGTGACCAAGGTCGACTACTCGACCACCGCCAGCCTCTTGGCTCTCCCAGATGCGCGGAAACCCGACCTCCACCCGCCCGAAGGCATGACAGTGGAATAATCGGTAAAACCGCGCATCTCATCCAAGACGAACCGGCGTCACCCGTATTCGCCCCTTCACCTGCATGCCGAAGCAAATAATGGGGAGAGTGAGAGTTGAACCTGGGTCACAAGGAACACCAAGTCTTTCCTCAACAATTTCACCACTACCTCATTGGCAAACCGTAATCTATACTAAAATCACTTTCTAAGGTGATCTTCCCCATTTATCCTTATTTAATTTATCAAAATTCAAATACAATGATATAGAATAAATCCTTTAATTGATTATAAAATAATAAAAATAAATAAATCTATCCTAAAAATATGAACAGTTAGGATGCATTTAGATATTAGATACTAGTAGTAAGCTCCTGCGTTGCAGCGGTTGTCATAAAAATGTGTTAAGTAGTAGCAATACTATACACATTGTCAACGACCTCCAACACCGAAAAAGCTCGTAAAACAAAATAAATAAAAACGGGGAAAAAATAACGTCGAGCGAAAAGCAGACGTAAAATCTTTGAATCATGCACGCTTGTTGCTAAGAATAAAGTGAAACGTAAAACATAGAAAAAAATAACTAAGTCCATCCTGGACCCGCATGTTGGATGAACTTGTCAAACGCAGAAAAATAGATGTGACGCGACAGGCCAGTACAACGGGAAAAAAATATATGAAAAAATGTTGAACCCACACGCACGTTGCGGTGCGTTAACTCACAAAATTTAGAACGAAACGAAAATTTGAGAAAGATGAAAAGTATGGTGCACCAAAATTGAAAATAAAAAAAAGTTGAGATTAAATTGCAAAAGATGAAAAACTTTGGGTTAAAAGTAAAAAAACAAAGGGTCTAAATTGCAAAATTGAAGTTATTTATTAATTTTAGATAAATATAAGGATAAAAATAAGTGATATTGGTTATTAATTAATATTAATATTAAAAGAAATTTATTAAAGAAATATAAATAAAATTTATGAGATTAAAGTAGAGAATGCCATGTGTCATTATTTGGAGTCTTTTATTATAAGTTAGATTATATTATCCTACAGTTTCGTTATCTTTTAAATCTCAAACAATTTATGAGCATCTTATTATTGTTATAATTGTTTTGCTTACATATAAAGGATGACAAACGATTTTTTAACTGATCCCAACCAATTGAAACACAATTTTCACTAATTTTTTTTCCTCTCGATTCCGATTAGTACGACTCTTTGCGATGGCGTTATTGTATACATGGAGCGGGAATTCAAATTTGTTATTGTATGATTTGTGATCTTAAATATTATGTGGTATTATATATGTAGGGGAAGGTTTATTTGAGAAGAATCTTCTTGCAAGAAGAAAACTAAATTAATCTAGACTATATATTTTTTTATCAATGGTTGTGAATCAAGATATTATTTTTGTCCACTTTTAATTAATTTTTAATTAACAAGGGTAGGATAGACAATTTAATATAGAGTATTAATATTTTATGAACGGTTACTCAAGTCTCGTTAATGGCACCATAATTTTCTTCTTCATCATTATTAATGTGTTGGGTTCTACACCAATTTTATTAAAAGTGATAAAATTATTTAAAATTGTTGTGATCCTACACATTCTGTACCCTACACCATAACATTATTTTTATGGTGTAGGAAACATTGAATATGTAGGATCATGTGCAAGAATGGTTTTGTTGTGTAAGGTGCATAACTATTTTATAGAATAGACTCATTAAATGATTAAAGTTCATTAACTAGAATAGTAAAAATATTTTATAGAATAGACTCATTAAATAATTAAAGTTCATTAATTAAAATAGCAAAAATAAAGGATAGACTAATTAAATGATTGGTTTAAATTACATTTGTATCCTTTATTCTTTTTATTTTTAATTTGTAATTTTCTTCTCATTTGAACTCTCCACTATATATATATATATATATGTATAGTTATTTTATTTTTTAACAAACATTGAATATGATTGAGTCTGAGGAACTAAAAGGTGACGTACTGAAAAATCGAATATGACTAACCTATCGAATGTGAATTACCGAATGTGATTATGTGAACTACCAAAGGTGACTAACCTACCATATGAACTACTGAATGTGGCTACCCAATGTGTTATGATGTTTTGTGATATGATTATTGTATAAGTGACACGTAATGTAATGATAATGATGTTTATGAATTAAACCTTACTAAAAATAGATTTCTATGAAATTTAAAAAAAAAATTCAGATAATTTTTTTATTATACAAATAAACGAGTATATACAATTCTCCTTATTGTGCTTAGCAAACGATAGCTTTATTATTCAACCCGTGTAATACACGGGATTATAACCTAGTCTAATCAATATAATAAGGCTTTTTGTGTGGGTGGTTAAACAAACCTAAAATACAAAAGGACCGGTTTCTAAGCTAAAATAGACACGCACCCACGCTTTTACTCACAATTGTTATTACATATAGAGTTAGAAGCTTTTTTTTTTTAATTATACACAATTGTTATTACATACATATAGAGGTAGAAGCTAATTTTGTTTTATTATAATTAGATAAATTTGCATGCACTTCACGTTTTTTAGGCTTATTAGTGTGCTAAATAAACATTTTATAATAACTAGTTGATTTTCTGACCCCACGTTTCGGCGGGGATCTAATGTCTGCAAAACGTGTGCCGACAACGGCAAGCGGATACCAAATATCAAAACATAGATAAAAATGATGTAGTAACTGTTGGATATATGTATGTCCGACCTTAATTAAAGTCAACGTAACTAACTCGGTACGATCCGAAGAGTTACACGTTGGTACACAAATCGTATATGTTCACGAGTAGGTAGATTATTATTTGTGAAATAATAATAGTTTAAACCCGAGGGGCTTAATATTAATTAGATTATTATTAAGAGGATTATAATTGTATAATCTTAAAGGGCCTTAATGTAAGATTGGGTTTTATAAAATGATGTTTAAGGTGGAAACCCTAGACACACTTTTATATAAACGCAAAACCCAAGCCACCCTCCTAAGCTTGGCCGCCATCCTCTTGCCGTCGACCAAGCATCGCCGCCGCCTCCTTCTTGGCCGGTTCTACTCTCGGGTATCTTGTGCTCGGTTGTGAACTTCCTACTAGCGAGGATTCGTTGTAACCCGCGTGTTGCAATTCCGGTGTAGTCGTCAAATGTTGATTACTAAAACCCTCTATGGTTGTTTATTCCGTTTATTTGTTTATACGCGTATAACCTTGATCCTGATTGGGAATATTTATTAATCGGATTAATAAATCAAATTTATATAATCGGCTTTTGGTAAATTATATAAACCGCTTCCGCTAATATTTTGATACCATGATTCCCAACAGTGGTATCAGAGCCACGGTTACATGCGTATAGATGGTAAAGTTACAATTTTGAGCTATGTTTTATTTGTCAAAAATTATTTGTTTTGACAAAAGATCAAAAGCTTTTGGTTGTCTATGGATTGTGATGTGAATCGAGCCTTAGGTTATGACCTTTGTCATGGTTGTGTTGGTTATGGTTTTATTTTGATTTGTATTTTTTTCGGATATTGGATCTGATGTAATAATATTTTTGATTTGTATTTTGTTGCGGATATTGGATCCGATGTAATAGATAGGATTAGAATAGATTTGGTTTTATTGTATTTTCAAAATTATTATTATAATGCTTCGAGTACAAGATCAAGATAAATGGCGAACAGGTACCATGAAGATAGAGATCACGGGTAAATATTAAAATAAATCCCAAATTTTAAATTGATGTTTTATGCCACCCTTAACGAGTTAACACTTCATTCTAAATCGAACCCAAATGTTAGTGTTATACCCTGCATCTGGGCGTCCATCATGAAAGAAGGTAATCATCGCGTTTCCTGTGTAACATAGGCCGATGTTACAGTTAACAGTAAAGGACAAAACATCGCTTGTTCATCAAGTGGGCATAGTTGGGGTTAAACATACATCGTTTTAAGCGATAACCCCAAATGGAGAGTTGTGTAGTGGACACAATTAACAATCGTTGTTTACCTACATAATCATACCAGTGGATAGTGCTTAAGCCAATTCACTGTCATATGATGAATCGGGATCTCATCTTAATTAAAATTTTGTTTTTGGGTCATAAAATTAAATTAAGATATTAAAAACATAAAATACTAATTAATGGACTGGCAAGTCCATCTTAGAGAAGGACAAACTGAACCACTCCAACTTCATGGACTGGCACCGCAACTTGAAAATTGTTCTCAAGGCGGAGAACAAACTGTATGTTCTTGAAACGCCAGTCCCTGATGAACCCATCAATCAGCAAACTGTTGCATATAGAAACTATACAAAGCACTTTGATGACTCTATGAAAGTCTCATGTTTAATGTTAGCATCCATGATTCCTGAACTTCAAAGGACCATGGATGACAAGATGGCATATGAGATGAATGAGCACCTGGTTGAAATGTTCCAACAGATGGCTCGTCATGAGAGGTTTGATGTGATGAGATCACTCATAACCACTCGTATGCAAGAGGGTACATCAGTTAGCGCTCATGTGCTAAAAATGAAGGCATATGTTGATCACTTGGCTCGTCTGGAATCCCCCTTGAGTGATGAATTAGCTGGGGATATCATCCTCAACTCATTGCCTAAGTCATATGATCAGTTCACTATGAACTACAATATGAATGGGGTGGAGAAGACACTTGCAGAGCTGCATCAGATGCTCAAAACTGCGGAGGTGAATATACCCAGCAAGACTGCACCAGTGCTGATGATCAAGGAGGGTCATGTTAAGAAACCTAACACCAAGAAAAGGGGCAATCAGGGCAAAGGGAAGGGCAAAGGAAAATTAGTTGCAAACAAGAAGCCTTAGAAGGATGCCAAGTGTTTTCATTGTAATGAAGTTGGGCACTGGAAGAGGAATTGTGCTAAGTATTTAGCTGAACTGAAGCAAGCCAAGGCTTTAGGAGGAGAGTCCTCAAGTATATATGTTATTGAAATCTTTTCTTTTTCTGGCAAAACATGGGTGTTTGACACAGGATGTGGTTTTCACATTTGTAATGCTTTGCAGGGACTAAGAAAGATTAAGAAGCTGAAACAAGGCGACTTGGAGGTCCATGTTGGCAATGGACAAAGAGTTGTTGTGAAGGCGATTGGAGAATATGTTCTTTTACTTCCTTATGGTTTAGAACTTGTTTTGAACAATGTTTATTATATTCCTAGTGTTACTAGAAATATTGTTTCGGTTTCTGCTTTGCATGGACAAGGTTTCAATTATCATTTTAATGGTGAATTTATTTCTGCTTATTTTAATGATGTATTTTACTTTGATGCAAAACCAAACAATGGAATCTATGAGATAGAAATCCAAAACAATAACATATTATGCGACATCTCCCATAAACGTAATAAGTTGGACTTTAACGATACGTATATGTGGCATTGTAGACTTGGTCACATAAGCGAGAACCGTGTTAAACAACTTAAAACCGTGGGAATCTTACATTCTAAGGGTTCGGAAACGTTTGGCAAATGCGAATCATGCTTAAGTGGAAAGTTAACAAAAGAACTTTTTTTTCAAATGTTGGAGAAAGAGCTAATGATCTGTTGGGACTTGTACATACAGATGTATGTGGTCCATTCAGAACAATGTCAAGACATGGAGAAAGATACTTTGTTACCTTCACTGATGATTTCAGTAGATATGGTTATGTTTATCTTATGAAGCATAAACATGAGACATTTGAAAAGTTCAAGGAGTACCAAAACGAAGTAGAGAATCAGCAAAATAGAACTATTAAGATGCTTCGATCAGATCGAGGCGGTGAATATCTTAGTCAGGAGTTCATCGACCATCTAAAGGATTGTGGAATAGTTTAACAGCTCACTCCACCTGGAACGCCACAACATAATGGTGTGTCTGAATGGAGAAATCAAACTCTATTAGATATGGTTCGATCAATGATGTGTCGAACAACCCTCCCACGCTCCTTTTGGAGTTATGCTCTGGAAACTGCCGCAAAACTTGTTAATATAGCTTCAACGAAGAAGGTTGACAAAACGCCTTATGAGATATGGCATGGAAAGAAACCAAAAGTATCCTATCTCAAGGTCTGGGGATGTAACGCTTATGTCACTCTAGAATCTTCGGATAAACTAGATCCCAGAGGCGAAAAAGTGGTTTTCGTAGGATACGCTAAAAGGATCGGTTACCTTTTCTACCACCCCACTGAAAATAAGATTTTCACTAAACGCAGAGGCACTTTCTTGGAGTAAGAGCTTCTGGCACGAGGGATTGGAGAATACCATGTGGATCTTGAAGAAATTCGAGAATCACAAGTGACTGAACCAGTTGTTCAGACAGAACCAGAAGTAACTGATCTAGTTGTTGAAGTTGAGCCTGAGAGGACTCAAGAAACAACAGAAACACCAAGTGTTCGAAGAGGTATTAGGGATCGTCGTGCCCATGAAAAGTATGACGATATCTTCATGATTGATTAAGCTAAACCTGCTACTGACAAAGCTGCAATGTTGGATTCAGAATCCAAGAAATGGCAAGAAGCCATGAATGCAGAGATGCAATCCATGTATGATAACCAAGTCTGGGATTTGGTTGATCTTCCTACCGAAGGTCGGACTGTAGGAAACAAATGGATCTTCAAGAAGAAGACCGACATGGATGGAAATGTGCAAACCTACAAAGCAAGGCTCGTAGCGATAGGGTTCACTCAGACTCAAGGAATTGATTATGAGGAAACTTTCTCACCAGTAGCCAAGCTTAAGTCTATTAGAATTCTACTTGCCATTGCTGCATATTATGTATGGCAAATGGATGACAAGACCGCATTCCTTAATGGACACTTACTTGAAGATGTCTATATGGTTCAACCTGAAGGTTTTGTCGATCCAAATAATCCTAATAAGGAGTGCAAGCAAAATAAATCCATCTATGGATTGAAGCAAGCATCTCGCAGCTTGAATCTTCGTTTTGATCAGAAAATTAAAGAGTTTGGCTTCATTAAAAACGAAGATGAACCCTGTGTTTACAAGAAATCTAGTGGGAGCTATATCACTTTTCTAATTCTGTATGTAGATGACATACTAATCATTGGAAACAATATCCCTATGCTAAAAGATGTTAAGGCTTGGGAAAATGTTTCGCAATGAAAGATCTTGGTGAAGCCGCTTATATTCTAGGAATAAAGATTTATAGAGATAGATCAAAGCGGTTATTAGGTTTAAGTCAAAGTACATATATTGATAAGGTCATACAATGCTTCTCAATGCAAGACTCAAAAAGGGGGCTCTTGCCCATGGCACATGGAACCATTCTTAATGGCGAACAGTGTGCTAAGACCGAAGAGGAAAAGAAGAAAATGGAAAGAGTTCCATATGCTTCTGCTATCGGTTCCATCATGTATGCCATGTTATGTACTAGACCTGATGTCTCGTATGCTCTTAGCATGACGAGTAGATATCAACAGAATCCAGGAGAGAGTCACTGGGCTGTAGTGAAGAACATTCTTAAGTACTTAAGAAGGACTAAGGACATGTTCTTAATATATGGAGGACTGGATGAGGAGCTGTCAGTTAAGTGTTATACTGATGCAAGTTTCCAGACTGATCGTGTGACGATTCAAGATCACAGACGGGATATGTTTTCATTCTGAATGGTGGGGCTGTTACTTGGAAGAGCTCGAAGCAAAGTGTGGTTGCTCAATCCACCTGTGAATCCGAATACAATGCTGCATCGGATGCTGCTAAGGAGGCTGCCTGGATGAAGAAGTTCATTACTGATCTCGACGTTGTGCCTAGCATAAAGAAACCAATCGAGATGCTGTGTGACAATACTGGTGCCATTGCTCTTGAAAAGGAACCAAGGTCGCTTTAAACCACAAGGCATATACTCAGAAAATTCCACTATATTAGAGAGATAATAGTGCGCGGAGACATTGTAATAAGCAAAGTTCATACGGATCTAAATCTGGCTGACCCTTTTACTAAGCCTCTACCTCAAGCTAAACATGAGGAGCATGCTGGAAAAATAGGGCTTAGATTTGCTAGACAGTGGGCATGATCTGTAGTTAGTATTGGTGTTTTAATTTTGAACTACAACAGTTACATTGAAATAGTTATTTTATTTATTGGTTAAATGCAAGTTTAATTATTTTGTAACTGTGTTCGTTATTTGTATGTTTATATCCTTGAATAAGCGTATTCTAAAATATCCGTAGTCGATCAAATTACATGGGAATGAATTTGAATGTAAGACTATTGTGAATTGAGATGATTGTATTCATGAGATGAATAACTCAAGAGTTTGAGAATCAAAATTCACAGATATCACTAGGGAATGATATTGGATGTGACTCGCTTCAAAACGATCTCCATGGATCTAAGTCATGAGATGTTTTGATATTGATATGTTCAATTTGTCCTTTTTCCTTAGGCACATATTAAACTACATTGATCAAGGACAATCTTTGATGTTATCTAACACTGTCCTGAAACATGGGTAGTAATCCGGGTAGCGTTGGGAGGAATCCAAGGTTAAGTGGGAGTTGTATGATGCTGATGGAATTCTGTACTTATATAAGATTAGAAGTTTAGACATTCTGGCGCCCTCGTTAACTCAAACTGGAATAAACGCGTGGCCACGCTCGGACTAAAAGTAGTTCGTTAGACCACCTTGAATTAAAGACGAGAATAGAGAATGGTTGATCACTATATAAGAATGAATGATCCATGACTTATGATCAACGAATGTTCTATACAGAAGGGACTTATTGATAGAATTATCAGGGCTATAGTATTTGGTTAAGTAAAGTGTTACTTGAACGCAAAGAACTAGTCAACGACTGTAAAGTGTCATGCCGTGTTAAGAGCAGTGCGATGCAGCTAGGCGTCCAACTCTGCACACGTTGACTCATTTAATTAAAATAGTCCAAGTGGGAGATTGTTGGATATATGTGTAAGGACCTACAAAAACGTCCATAAACGACCCGTAAGTGAAAACCCGGACCCCTGAAACCCTAATGCTCATGAAAAACCAAGAAAAAAAGGAATTTGGATTTCAGGCGGGCCGCGTAAGACTTAAGCCTGGGCTTACGCGGGCCACGAAAGGACATCTGGTGACCGGGACGCGTTCCAGGCCACGTGTCAGCCACGTGGCGGGCCTACACGTGACATGCTAGCCCTAGATGTAGAATAGGGGGCCCTCGCGGGCCGCGTAATGTTTAAGTGAGGGTTTACGCGGGCCGCGTAAAACCCAAAAAGTTGCTATAAATTGCCTGTGCATGGGCTGATCGTCTGTGTGCGAGAAATTTATCAAAATCACAATATTTCTGTTCGAAAATCACATTCAAAGTAGGAAAACGCTGCTACGATCAAGGGTAATAACTCGATCACTGCTACGATACAATGTCCGATCGATTGAAACCGATCCGATGGATGTTTAAGTGCTGCCCGTATTTGGGCTATACTTTGTCATTCGTCGTGAGGGTTTTGATTTCATGAGTTATCGTAAATGTTGTATTAAGTTACTGACCTAATTTCGTGTGCATTATTTAACTAGGTTATCAGGCTAAAATCAATAGGCAAAACTCTGCCCGTCTAAATTTGTAATGTGAGTCATTCTCTTTTTATCAACAATGTTATACAATACTCAAATTATTTTCAAGAGTTATAATTACAGGGATTAAGTCTTGGTTATCTTGAATTACTGGCAAGTGGGGTATTGTGCACATTATTAATTTCTCATGGTTAGGCTCACCAACCTAACAGTGATAATCATCACTACTTGGGTGAAAGGACCCAATAGTGGTATGACCATCGTCACCAGGGTGTGACACGGCGCCAGATAAAAATAAGATAGTGGCCATTGTAATCGCACTTATGCTATAATCTATAACTAACGTGTCATTTTATAACTTGAGTGACTCGCCAGTATTTCCCCGCTGACAAAACCTTTTTAAACATGTTTCAGGTAATTTACTGTGAACCAGGGAAGGTGTCGCATATCACACCAGCTTGAAGAATGTGGCTCAGTAAATAAAATAAATAAACATGTTTTTGTAAAACAGGGATTTCCCAGTGAAATCACCTTTATTGTAAAATATGGAGGTTATTCCCAAAATGTGAAATAAAATAATTTGGGCATTTTCAAGTTTAAAAGATCCTGTCAAAATTTCCGCTGCCAAATTAAATGATAAATACCACGGGTTTCTGTCCCGCGGCTTCTAGACCGGGTAACACCGGACCGGGGGTCGTGACAGAAAAAGGTGGTATCAGAGCCACTGATTTAAGCCAATTAAGTATTTAGAAATACTTAATTTTTCTGATTGCCATTATGTGATTTTGTAAAAATTTAATTTACAATAAACAAAATTTTAACTTAAATTTGTGTGTGTTTCTTCATATGTGTTATCAGCATGAATGAACTGTCGGAAGCACTCCGAAACTTTACTATCCATAGCACCGATATGGATACCACAGGAAACCCATCTGGTTACCAGGCAGATACTGAGGAACCACTAACTTTCCAGGCCCAGGCCAAGGAGAAACCAAAGCCGAAAAAGAGGAGGAGGATCTTGGACTGGAAACGTGGGCGTAAGAAGAAACCAGCTGCACAGAAGGTTAAAAAGACTAAGGATTCCCAGGATAAAGGGAAAGGTAAAGAGATCGGGGAAAGTTACGGGCAAGTCCAGGAAATGCCACCATGGGAGGAAGTGGATCGTAAACTGGCGAACTGTGACCTCATCAGACTTGCCGATGAAAACCTCTTCAATTACCCCGTTGAATCCCAGCTCCCAGTTAACTTGGAACCGGCTATCCCAGATCCTATTGTCAACCCCCGACCTCTACAAGGAGAGCTGGAAGAATGGTGGACAAAGGACTGGCAATTTTAGAATCTCTTGAATAACCCCAACGCCTATTTCCCCCAGTTTGACCCTAAACCTACGCCAAACCCATCTATGAGCACAGAAAACTTGGCTGAACTCCGTCACTACGGCGAGGAACTGGTAGAAGCAGGGAATCGAATCCGGGAAGTGGGAGAACGGATCTCCTGGAAATACGACGAGCTGCTGTTAAAAGTCCTGTTGAGCCTTCACAAGCCAACCCCAGTAAACGCACGCGCGACGATAATTTCAGTAATAGTGTTAACGGAGGCGGCAATAATGACAACGTGATCCAAGCCCTAATACTTAAGAAAATGAAAGTTGCAACACCTGGTTGCACCTATAAAGAATTTCTTGCCTGTAAACCTGGCAAATTTGCAGGCAATGAAGGGGCAACTGCTGCACTACGTTGGTTGGAAAAGACCGAGGCAGTAATTAAAATAAGTAAATGTGCCGAGGAGGATAAGGTCATGTATGCTTCTCACCTTTTCAAGGAAGAGGCATTAGAGTGGTGGAATACGGTATTACAGGCCAAAGGAAGTGACCTGGCTTATGCTATGAATTGGGAAGAAATTAAGCCATTGGTGGAAAGAAAATTCTGCCCCGAATATGAAAAAGAACAAATGGCCAATAAGTTCCTGAGCCACCGAATGGTGGATGTTGACTGTCGAGGGTATACTTCGAAGTTCTTCGAGTATGCTCGAATTGTACCAACTCTGGCTTCGCCAGAACCGGTACTTATTTCTCCTTATATCTAGGGTTTGATTAGCGAGATTTGTGACATCGTCAAAGCTGCAAGACCCTGCACAATCGATGATGCGGTGGAATTAGCCAACACCTTGACAGACGGACTGGTGCGTACGCGAGAAGAAAACAGAAAGAATGAATTGGCTCAAAAGATTACCCAAGAATTTCGAGGGGGTAATACGAGTAGCAACTTCAAGAAAAAGGGTACTGGGCAATCGTCCACCCCGCCGTTATGCAGTACCTGTAAAAGAAAGCACTTTGGAAAATGTAAGGGGTACTGTAACTTCTGCAAAATCCCGGGGCATCAAGAAGAAGATTGCAGAAGAAAGAAATCGACAATTTGCTTCAATTGTGGAGAAGCTGGACATTTTAGAGTTTAGACCAGACTGCCCTAAACTGGTCAAACCAGCTGACAACTAAATCAAACCTGCTGAAGGAACTAATAAAAAGAACGCAAGAGCCTTTCAGCTGACAACCCAAGAGGCAGAGCTGATTCCGGATGTAATAGCGGGTACGTTCCTAGTTCATGATGTTTACGCAAAAGTATTATTTGACTCTGGTGCAAACCAAAGTTTCATAAATACTTCATTCTGCCAAGCTCTTAAGCAACCCTTAACTAAACTTAGACAAGTTTTTACGGTAGAGACGGCAGATGGGAGTTCTGTTAACATAGATAAGATTTTGCAAGAAGGAAAGATAGAACTCTTAGGCCATAAATTTTCTGCAAACTTGTTACCTATGAATTTAGCTGGATTCGATGTCGTGCTAGGAAAGGATTGGTTAGTAGCCAACCATGCTCGAATCCTCTGTGATAAGAATTCCATAGAAATTCATACATCCACAGGAGAAGTAATTGTGGTTATGGGAGATAAGCCCAGAAAGTCAATGAAATTTATTTCAATAATGAAAATGGCCAGTTATTCAAGAAAACAAGGAATAGTATATATGGCTTCGGTAGTTATTAATACCAAAAATAAGGAACTTAAGGAAATCCCAGTAGTATCAGAATACTCTGATATATTCCCAGAAGAACTACCGGGATTACCACCCGATAGGGAAGTAGAATTTAGAATTCATTTAATTCCTGGAACTACACCGATAGCTAAGGCACCTTATCGGTTAGCACCCACCGAAATGCTAGAATTGAAAAAGCAGTTAGATGAATTATTAAGCAAAGAATTCATACAACCTAGTTCATCCCCGTGGGGAGCACCAGTGTTGTTTGTGAAAAAGAAAGATGGTTCGATGCGAATGTGTATCGATTACAGGGAATTGAATATGGTTACAATTAAGAATCGATACCCATTACCTAGGATTGATGATCTTTTCGACCAACTCCAGGGAGCTAGATATTTTTCTAAGATAGACTTACGCTCCGGATACCATCAGCTGAAGGTACAAGAAGAAGACATACCTAAAACCGCTTTCAGAACTAGGTATGGTCACTACGAGTTTACAGTCATGCCCTTTGGACTAACAAATGCTCCTGCAGCATTCATGGACATGATGAATAGAATCTGTAAACCGTATTTGGATAAATTTGTAATTGTCCTCATTGACGATATACTTATTTATTCCAAAAGCCAGGAAGAGCATTAAGAGCACCTGCATGCACTCTTAACTTTGTTAAGAAAGGAAAAGCTTTATGCCAAATTCTCGAAATGTGAATTTTGGCTACAGGAGGTGCAATTCTTAGGTCACATGGTGAATCACGAAGGTATTCACGTAGATCCCTCCAAGATAGAAGTGATCACCAAATGGAAGGTCCCGCAATCAGCTACGGAAGTTAGAAGTTTTCTAGGATTTGCTGGGTACTATAGGCGCTTCATTAAGGATTTCTCTAAGATAGCAGTACCATTAACTAAGCTAACCTGTAAAACAGTTAAGTTTGAATGGGGGCCTAGGCAAGAAGAGGCTTTTAAGATTTTAAAGCAAAGGTTAACACACGCTCCAATTCTAGCCTTACCAGAAGGAACATGAGATTTTGAAGTTTATTGTGATGCTTCTAAGCTAGGATTAGGATGTGTGTTGATGCAATGCAAAAAGGTAATTGCGTATGCCTCAAGGCAATTGAAAAAGCACGAAGAAAATTATACGACTCATGACTTAGAATTAGGAGCAATAATTTTTGCCCTTAAGATTTGGAGACACTATCTATATGGAAGTAGGTTTACAGTCTATACAGATCATAAAAGTTTGAGGTATATATTTGGGCAAAAAGAATTAAACATGAGGAAAAGAAGATGGATGGAAATTCTAAGTGATTACGACTGTGATATTCAATATCACGAAGGAAAAGCAAATGTAGTAGCAGACGCCTTAAGTCGTAAGTATCATGAAAAACAAAGACGGGTTCGTACTCTTAGATTAAATCTTCAAGTAGATTTAATGGAACAACTGAAGAACGTCTAAGAAACAGCAATCAAGGATGATGCTGAAGGAATGAAAGGAAGAATAAAAGAATTGGAACAAGGGGCTGATGGAATTTGGAAATTCCACAAGAAAATGATTTGGGTACCTAAGCAAGGAAATTTAAGAGATAAAATTTTAGAGGAGGCCCATAAATCTAGGTATACCATGCATCCTGGTAATAACAAGATGTACCAAGATTTAAGGAATAACTTCTGGTGGATAGGAATGAAAAATGATATAGCTAGATATGTTTCTAAGTGCCTAACTTGTTCACAAGTTAAGGCAGAACACCAGAAACCTTCAGGTTTACTTCAAAAACTAGAAATGCCTGTTTGGAAATGGGAACTAATAACAATGGATTTTGTTACTAAGTTGCCTAAAACTAGGAGAGGTAACAACGCGATTTGGGTAATTGTGGATCGATTAACCAAATCAGCTCATTTTCTACCCATGAAGGAAACCTTTAGCATGGAAAGATTAGCAAAATTGTATGTAGACGAGGTAGTATCGTTACATGGAGTCCCACTCTCCATTGTATCAGACAGGGATAGTCGTTTCACTTCACGTTTTTGGACAAGTTTCCAAGAAGCAATGGGGACCCGATTAAACTTGAGTACTGCATACCATCCCCAAATAGATGGACAAAGTGAAAGGACGATCCAGACCCTGGAAGACATGCTCAGAGCATGTGTAATAGATTTTGGTGGAAACTGGGATAACCACCTACCCTTAATTGAATTCTCCTATAACAATAGTTATCATGCAAGTATCGAAGCTGCCCCATTCGAAGCACTGTATGGACGAAAATGTAGAACTCCAGTTTGTTGGGCAGAAATAGGAGAAAGTCAATTATCAGGTCCCGAGATTGTACAGGAAACCACCGACAAGATAACTCAAATCAAGGAAAGACTGAAGACCGCTCGAGATCGCCAGAAGAGTTATGCAGATATTCGACGCAAGCCACTGGAATTTGAAATTGGAGACAAGGTACTCTTAAAAGTTTCTCCTTGGAAAGAGTAGTCTGATTTGGTAAGAAAGGAAAACTAAGTCCAAGGTACATAGGACCATTCCCAGTAATCCAACGCATAGGACCAGTCGCCTATCGCCTACAACTACCAGAAGAACTAGCTGGAGTACATGACATATTTCATGTATCCAACCTCAAGAAATGTCTATCTGACGAATCACTGGTAGTACCTCTTCAAGACATAGAGGTAAATGAAAAGTTAAAATTTGTTGAGAAACCACTCCAAATAGAAGACAGAAAGGTCAAGTTTCTCAAACACAAAAGACTAGTAGTGGTCAAGGTCAAGTGGGATTCAAAAAGAGGACCTGAATACACCTGGGAGCTGGAATCGGAAATGAAGCGAAAGTATCCTCACTTATTTCAGTAAAACTCGAGGACGAGATTTTAAATAAGGTGGAGAGGATGTAAGGACCTGCAAAAACGTCCATAAACGACCCGTAAGTGAAAACCCGGACCCCTGAAACCCTAATGCTCATGAAAAACCAAGAAAACAAGGAATTTGGATTTCAGGCGGGCCGCGTAAGACTTAAGCCTGGGCTTACGCGGGCCGCTACAGGACATCTAGTGACCGGGATGCGTTCCAGGCCACGTGTCAGCCACGTGGCGGGCCTACACGTGACACGCTAGCCCTAGACGTAGAATAGGGGGCCCTCGCGGGCCGCGTAATGTTTAAGTGAGGGTTTACTCGGGCCGCGTAAAACCCAAAAAGGTGCTATAAATTGCCTGTGCATGGGCTGATCGTCTGTGTGCGAGAAATTTATCAAAATCATAATCTTTCTTTTCGAAAATCACATTCAAAGTAGGAAAACGCTGCTACGATCAAGGGTAATAACTCGATCACTACTACGATACAATGTCTGATCGATTGAAACCGATCCGATGGATGTTTAAGTGCTGCCCGTATTTGGGCTATACTTTGTCATTCGTCGTGAGGGTTTTGATTTCGTGAGTTATCGTAAATGTTGTATTAAGTTACTGACCTATTTTCGTGTGCATTATTTAACTAGGTTATCAGGCTAAAATCAGTAGGCAAAACTCTGCCCGTCTAAATTTGCAATGTGAGTCATTCTCTTTTTATCAACAATGTTTTACAATACTCAAATTATTTTCAAGAGTTATAATTACAGGGATTAAGTCTTGGTTATCTTGAATCACTGGCAAGTGGGGTATTGTGCACATTACTAATTTCTCACGGTTAGGCTCACCAACCTAACAGTGATAATCATCACTACTTGGGTGAAAGGACTCAATAGTGGTATGACCATCGTCACCAGGGTGTGACACGGCGCCAGATAAAAATAAGATAGTGGCCATTGTAATCGCTCTTATGTTGTAATCTATAACTAACGTGTCATTTTATAACTTGAGTAACTCGCCAGTATTTCCCCGCTGACAAAACCTTTTTAAACATGTTTCAGGTAATTTACTGTGAACCAGGGAATGTGTCGCATAGCACACCAGCTTGAAGAATGTGGCTCAGTAAATAAAATAAATAAACATGTTTTTGTAAAACAGGGATTTCCCAGTGAAATCACCTTTATTGTAAAATATGGAGGTTATTCCCAAAATGTGAAATAAAATAATTTGGGCATTTTCAAGTTTAAAAGATCATGTCAAAATTTCCGCTGCCAAATTAAATGATAAATACCACGGGTTTCTGTCACGCGGCTTCTAGACCGGGTAACACCGGACCGGGAGCCGTAACAATATGTATGTCCAACCTTAATTAAAGTCAACGTAACTAACTCGGTACGATCCGAAGAGTTACACATTGGTACACGAATCGTATATGTTCACGAGTAGGTAGATTATTATTTGTGAAATAATAATAGTTTAAACCCGAGGGACTTAATATTAATTAGATTATTATTAAGAGGATTATAATTGTATAATCTTAAAGGGCCTTAATGTAAGATTGGGTTTTATAAAAGGATGTTTAAGGTGGAAACCCTAGACACACTTTTATATAAACACAAAACCCTAGCCACCCTCCTAAGCTTGGCCGCCATCCTCTTGCCGTCGACCAAGCATCGCCGCCTCCTCTTTCTTGGTCGGTTCTACTCTCGGGTATCTTGTGCTCGGTTGTGAACTTCCTACTAGCGAGGATTCGTTGTAACTCGCGTGTTGCAATTCCGGTGTAGTCGTTAAATGTTGATTACTAAAACCCTCTATGGTTGTTTATTCCGTTTATTCGTTTATACGCGTATAACCTTGATCCTGATTGGGAATATTTATTAATCGGATTAATAAATCAAATTTATATAATCGGCTTTTGGTAAATTATATAAACCGCTTCCGCTAATATTTTGATACCATGATTCCCAACAGTAACGATAGTTACTCCGTCCTAAAAACGATTTTAAAAAATCTAATATATAATAGTAGGACCCACACGTTCTACACATTGGAAATTCGGTTGTTTTCAGTTCAGTTATGACGTTACTAACACGTTAAAATATGGATGAGCTCGGTACCGGACCGGTAATGGCACCGAAAGTACCGATCCCAAAAATAATTGAAATTAGGTACCGGCACCGAAAACTATTGAACTTTGAGAGCTGTGTATTAATTTTTCTTTTTAAATACGAGCCAAACCAAGCCGAACCGAACTAGCTCGGTTTAAAACCAAGCTGAGCCCGAGCTTAGATTTGCAGCTCGGTTTTAAATCCGAGCCGAGCCGAGCCGGCTCGGTTTATAATCGAGCCGAGCCCGAGCTTGGCCTAGCTCGGCTCATGAACAACCCTAAATTTTATACAAGCATTATGTTAAAATCTAATAGAATGATCGATTATGTTTCTTTTACAAAACAACATTATGAAGAGCTTTTACAAAGCTCTTATAGTATTATTATTAACTTAATTTTTCAACTTATTCCAAAATCACTGTATTCTATTTTCCATCTGATCGATTTCATTATTTGCAACAACTATGTGGCTAAGAAATTCGAGCAGCATAACTTATCATCAGAAGAGATTGATAATCTTCAACAAAACAACTATATGTTTTAAGGCACTTACCAATTACCATCATTCTTGTATGCACAACATTCTTAACTAAAAGTGTTACATTTGATCATGTACACAAATATGTTTCATATCATTGAACTAAAATCAAAATACACACACAACATGTGGTTATCATAGTTTAAAATTTAGTAAATTTAGTTTATTAACCTGGATAAAAAGGGCGTTTGATAACTACGAAATTCATAGAAATAGCCTATTTCTCATGTCGCCTTAGGACTTCAAAAAGGTTGAACGGTCCCACGATAAAACTGGCCATTGTAGTTTCCCATAATCTCCATAGACAAACAATCTTCAAGATGCATACTTTAGAACAAAATTTGATGTACAAAATCTGATATTTATATTAGACAAATGATAAACATAATTCTTATATTTACTTAGGACATATGTATTATTTTATGTGATTATGTATGTGTGTATGTAAACGGTATAACTCGAATAGGGAATGGGCATGACGGTTGGTTGACCACATTTCGAATGGCGGTTACTCCCGCCAAATTCAACCAACTTCATAACTGTTCTTCTACTTCATGTATATATGTTTGGTTGCCGAAAACTTTATCGGTACCAAGACAATTAACTGTCCAATTGTCCTCTCAAATCCATCATCACATATCGCTACCAATTTCATTATCAATTCGTTGTTAATATGGAACCAAATCACTGTGATGTTTCCACTGCAAATCAATTCGAAGTCTATCAAAGTGGTATCAGAGCGCCAGGCAATTCTGATCTTAGGGCAACCTCTACAACATTACCATGTCAACATTGTTCAGACGAAAGACGGGAAAGAAAGTGGCTGATGAAGCAATGTTACTACTGTAACAATCCTGGCCACCAAATATCAAACTGCAAGAAGAAGGAAGACGATGAAGAATCTCAACTGATACGTCTCGCTATAAAAACTGGGATGCAACAACAACATGACGAAGATGAAGATCACAGAAATGATCAGAAATCGGAATATCTCGTGGTCGGAACCGACGGAGGTTTTTGGTCAGATATGTGGTATGTTAGCAAAACTCGAAAACTTCATTTTTCTAGAAATCTAGACATGTTTAAGCGCATTAAATGTATGACCGATGTTGAGACGAAAACCGGTGAAAATCAGTTTTATTTTATAAGGGGCATAGGTGTTGTAGATATTGTTTCAGGGGTGGAGAAGACCCGTGTTCAAAGTGTATTTTATACACAAGACATAGATAGAAATGTTTTAAGTTATGATCAGTTAATCACACAAGGTTTTACGGTGAAATTCACCGGAGACAAGTGCAAACTGTTTCCAACCTTTAGTGTTCCCCTAAACAATAACATAAGCATAAAGTCTGGATTAACGAAAGAAGATGAAGAAACACGGGTTCACCGCCGGGATGACTGGACCAGTTTCTACATGAGGGTGAAGAATCACATCTTGTTCTTCCTCTTGAACCTAGATCTGCAATGGAGAAGAGAAGAAAGTGGAGCTGTAGAGATTGCCGGTAGGAGAAGATTCTCCTGTTTCCAGCTACAAAAAGTGTGGCGGCTCCATATGCTCTACCCTATTCAAGAGGTGAAGACCTCTTTATATAGGGGGATATGGGCCTCCCCTAACCTCAATGGGCCAGGCCCAGTTAGGGGTTATCTGTACAAGCCCCGGCCCAAAGTAGTGTAAACTACATCGCGTTGGGCCTCGCGGTTGGGTTAGTAGCAACAATAATAAATAATTAATATAAAAGCAATGCGTAACGGGAAGCCTGACCGCTCGGTTCGGGTTTAATACCGTACCCCATCAAGTCCCCCAGTCTAGTGCTGCTCCGCGTGCAAGCGTGGTAGGAGTACTAGACTTGTTAGGAGTGCTCGAAAGTAAAGATTGAGTTTTAGGCTTACCAGTCGCCCAGATGCGGGAAAGTTGTTGTCCATGCTTGTTGCGTCTGTCTTTCACTGTGAGTAGAGATAAATGGAATAATGAATATCCCATGGTTGTTCATTGTGGAAATTGATTGGGTAAACCTGGCGCACGCTGTTTGATTGCGGGTAGTTGCTATTGACGCATTGCCATGAGCTTGTCAAGGTTGCGCGTACGTAACTAGTTTTAGGTTTATTAGTTGGGTTTATGTTTCGACCATAAGGGTTAATCTTCTTAATCCTTTCTGAGCTTAGCTACGGTCCTTCCTGTGTATGAAGGACCCTATCTTTAGTTGGAGTAGTTTAGAAGGAGATGGGCTGATGGGCCTTGGGCATGAAGACGACGACAAAGAATATCCGCTCTATCCCTTTGGTGCCAACCGTTTGTGTCTTCTAGAAGATCTTTGGTGCTGGCGCACCCTGATTGGAACCACGTAGGCGTCCTTGCGTTCCCTCTGCCTCACGCCCGATTGTTAATCATGGAGCGCGATAGAATACAACCTATTGGACGCTGATTGGCTTGCTCTTCTGCCACTCGTACCTTTCATGCTTCCTGAAATGAACCTGCGCCGCCACCCTTGCCCGGCCTTTGGTGTGTGTCCGACCAGCTGGCGCAAGGCTTAGGGATTGAGGGCCTTCATTCAGGATGTTAAGTGCTGAATCTGATCTTTAATCCTGTTTGAACCTCGCGCTTGGCTTAGGTTTTGTCCAAGCAGCCCGCACGTGGTCTGTAGATTAGTTTGATTAACGTATAAGGAGTATGGTCTGCGCGGCTTTTTGGGACCATACCCCTTTAAGTCCCCCCAGTCCAGTGCTGCTTCCATGCACGAAGTGAATGGTTGGAGCTCTGGACTCAGGAAAAAGAGAAAGGAAAGGCGTGCTGGTCTTTAAAGAATTTGCTAGATCTTGGTAGCTGGCGCGCGTGTAAGTGTTTGTCAATTACTACGGCGCGGCTACCAGGCTTGTTAATTGATACCTGTTGCTTTTGAGAGCTGGCGCGCATGATCATTGGTTGATGAAGCATGCGGCGCAACCCTTGCTAACTTCAACTTGCAGTTTCATTGTAATTTTAGGCGAAAAATTTCTCGAAATTTTAATTCTGACAGGGTGCAAATGTCGTTGTTGGTGACCCTTGAGTTGGCTGCTGACACGGCGATCATTATGTTGTCACTGACGGTTCGCCTTTGTCAGGTGAGTGTGGCCCAGCTTTAGCGGTGCGCACACAGTCGTGTGGCTATTGTAAAATATTCACCCTATGGTGTGACTTCTGTTGGTTAGCGCAAGGTGCGCGCGTGCCTTAAGCCATGAAGCGTATGTATTTATAGTGTTTGAATCTTTGTAGACTGCTGTCTACAATAGTTGCACGTGTTACTCCACTTTGAACAGGTTATCGCGAATGAGAATTGGCATAAAGTTGCGTCAGGAATAATGAAGTGGAGACCCGAGCCTGCGCTAATCCTCTGGTGTGACACAACAACAATGTGGCATGAAGCAAGGAGATGTGGCTTGTCTTGAAGATTGTAGGTGTAAGCGAAACTTTATTTCAGCCAATGTGTTTTTGCGTATACCCAAAGTGGTGCGTGCATTTGTAGCACAGTTTACGTTTTGTAAGCGTTTTCATATATGGCTAAGCATGCGCGCGCGGGCGACACACACGCTCGTATGTAAAGCAGCAGGGTCGTGTGGAGATTAGCGTGCTTACATGTGTAGCAGCAAGACTCGCATGGAGGCTGAGATGATCGTATGTAGAACAACGGACTCGTATGGAGGTCAACGTGTTGGTATGTAAAAGAGCTTCCGCGGATGGCGACTTACGTGCTCGTAAGTAATGGAGTATGCGCGCGAGGCGACTAATGGGCTCGTATGTAGAGGAGCATGCGCGCTTGGCGACTTACGTGCTCAAATGTAACGGAGCATGCGCGCGTGGCGACTTACGTGCTCAGATGTAAAGGAGCACGCGCGGTTGGTGACTTACGTGCTCAAATGTCAAGGAGCATGCTGATGCGTGCGAAGTGTTACTTATATTAGGTGTATATTTTAAGCCCTTTTTTAACACTTATTTTAGCCAAGTTTTAAATTTATAAAACACGATATTTCACTAACACTAAACACACATATGGGCTAGTGCACCCATCGTTGAGTGTAGCATAGCGTTGGTAAGATACCGAGGTCGTCCAAGGACACAAGAGCTTTTAGTACCGGTTTATCCTCAACGTCTAACCAAAACAAAAGTTTAGAAAAATGTTTTAAACTAAGAAAAATAAAACTAACTAAAATGCTGAAAATAAAAATAAAAATAAAAACAGATAGCCAAGATGAATCACTTGGTTCCGACTCGTATCTAGTATAACCTTTGATTATTTCCGCACTTTTGCACATAATTAAGAGATTATCTTAGTTATTGTAGTAGGCCCCTCTTTTGAAGGTGACGTTACCCTCACCCCAGTAGTTTGAGTCAGCAGGGATACAATCCTAAAGGGGTGGATTATTGGAAGATAATGAATTAAGTTATTAATGCAGTATTGTGGTAGGCCCCGCTTTTGGCGGTGACGTTACCCTCGGCTAAGTAGTCTGAGTCAGCAGGGATACAGTCCTAAATAGCCGGGTTATAGTATTAATAGTAGTTAACTTATGAGGGGATCAAAGAGTTTGGACCCCCGCCATCCAATACCGTGAAGTATTGAAGGAGGTCCTACTAAATTTGACCCAGGTCCATTGCAGGACCTCTAAACGCTGAACAATGGCAAGACCTTTACCAAACCATTCCCTTAACCCCCTACCAGGTAGCCAACATACCTCCATATAGACCGTGGAGATATGAATGGTGAAAATCCTTTATTTTATATAGACAGTAAAATAATGCCAAGACACCACGGACAAACGATAAGGAAAGATCACCTTCAACATAAGTAACTAGTTATTAAAGTCATTAATACAAAACCAAATAAAAAGTGCAAAAGATTAGAAATAAAAAGTATTATACTAGACACTTTGTCTTCACCAAGTGATGTAAGAGACTTAGGCAAACATGGCCTTGATTGTCAAGAACTCTTACGATCAATCTTGGATCCCGAGACGACTCACACACTCTATGATGGACAATGGATGATGGTGGTGGATGATGGTGTTGTGATGGTGGTGGGTGGTGGATGAAGTGTGAGAGAGGTGGTGTGCCAAGGGATGAGATGAAATGAATCCAAGCACTCCTATTTATAGGCTGAACAGAGAGCTGGACACGGCCCCGTGTCCGTCTGACACTCTCTCTCCTCATTAATTGTAATTCGCAATTACAATAAATGCGCCTGCTGTACTTTCGACACGCCCCCGTGTCCGCTGAGCACGGCCCCGTGATGGGCAATAGAAGCTTCTATAGGTTTGTCTTTTCTGCTGCTTCTTGGGCACGGCCCCGTGCTGGATGAGCACGGGGCGTGTTCAGCCTTCTGTTTTCTCTATTTTGCTTTGGAAGGTGCCATTGAGGGTTCGGGCAGTCCACTAATGTTCCTTTTCTTGTATTTATGTTGGATTTAGCTGTCTTTTTGCTTCTTTTGCGTTTTTGAGCTCATTTAATCCTGAAAATACAAAAGGAAGACAAAAACACTCTTTTTCCAATATTAGTACTAAAAAAGGGTTAGTTTTAGGCCTCATTTGATGTAATTTATATGTTGCATTTTACACACATCAAATACCCCCACACTTGAACTTTTGCTTGTCCTCAAGCAAAACTCTTTAATATGTGGCTTACACTCCCAAATGGAATAGGTAGAAGAGAAGGTTTTGGGCTTGTCGTAGAGTGTCGGGATTTCCAAGATCTTTTTGGGTTTTATTTTTATTTATTTACACTCCTATTCGTAATGATTTATTTAGAACTATTCATAAAAGAAATTACTTATTTGGGCATAACATGCCTTTTTAAAATTCTATTTATATACAAGTTCACATACCTCGCGGGGAAATCACTCACACTCGGCCGAAGGTGTATTTTTAGTGAATCACTCGAGAGCGGCACGGAACTTATTCCTACCATAGGCTTGCCAAGAAATCAATCCTCCTCCTTTTTAACTTTTATACCTTTGTAGATATCAAGAGGACTTTGTGGGTTAAAGGTTGGCTAGGGTTAAAGGTAGGTGGTTGGGTTAGTGGTTAGTAAAAAAAACTAAAAGAGTAACAAGTGTCGGTTTTCGTATTTTTGCAACTTTTTATTTTTAATGAAGCTTTTATTCAAACAAAGTTATTTTTGATTACTTTGTTTGTTTATTTTCTTTTTGCTTCATTATTATCAAAAAAAATTTTTTTTTCGAAGAACCGAACTTGTTACTAAGATAAAGGGTTAAAAATGAAAAAGGTTTTGGTGGATGAAAGGGTTTTTGTTTGGGTGATGAAACGAAAAGGTTTAGGCTCAAAGGGGCTAACTAGGGGGATTTTTGGGTAGGTGGTAAAAGAAAAAAGAAAAATAATGGTGTAGAAATGAAAAAGGTTAGTCCTAATGCCTCCATCATTTACTTACTCGGGTTTAAGTTGATAAGGACCGGGAATGTATTGTCATGGCAAGTTCTAGAGTCGTAAGAACCAAGCGGCTATTCACACAAGAAACGAAAAATGAGCATTTAGTCAAATGATATGAAATTGTGTGCTCAATAAAGGCTCAAAACTCACTTTTGTGGGAATGGGTTTTTATGTGATCAAGTATATATAATCAAATTTTAAATAAGTTTGTCATGCCTTTTCATAATTTTCTTATGTTGGTTCTTTTTTTATCACTACGCTATTGGTTGTAAATTTGTAAAAATATAACCTTTTTGAGAACTTGAATTTCCCGAGTTAAACCTAGACAAGTAAAAAAATGAATTTTTTGAAAAAATTTGGGGTGATTAGCGGTTCCAATAGAGTTTTGTGTAAGGCTTGTATTTAGGACTTGCAAAATTCAAGGTTTTAGCATCCCCCCCACACTTAAATTACACATTGTCCTCAATGTGTCCCAAAAATAAATTTTTAGGTTGATTAGATCTGTAAAATAGTGTTTAAAAAAGCAAAAATTTGTGTTACTGGGCACTGAACACGGCCCCATGTTGAGTGGGCACGACCCCGTGTTCAGGTGCCAGTAACAAGAACTTACAGAAGGTGGACACGGCCACGTGTCTGAAAAATTTTTGCTGAACAGCAGGTCTGGGAGGTGAGCACGGGGGCGTGTTGGCTGGACACGTCCCCGTGTGGACAGTCTGAAAGCCTGAAAAACAGGTTTCTTCCTCCGGTTTTTCCATCCTAGCCCTATAAGTGCTGAGGCTTAACACCCTAAGCCTTGGTTTGTACCTGTTTCAACACTTAATACCACACCAAGCAATACAAACATCCTACATTACCAAAGTTAATTGTTCCAAGCATAAAGTAAAAAAAAAATAAAACGGAAAATAAAAGTGTTTAGGGAAAGTAAATTGTTCAACTTCTGGCACGCAGGCCACCAATCGTTCGATAGATAAAGGGACTTAAACCTGTGGGCTCGCCATCAACCCGCTCCTGCTCCTCCAAACCCTCTAATCCATATCTTCATCGCTATCATCACCTCCATCCCCATACCCCGCCATGTACTCCTGGATGCTGCCGATATCGTCTCGTAAATCGCTGATGTTGCGTTCAATAGCTCCGACCCGTTGGTATGTGTTGTTGGCGAGGTTGTAGGCGTTCCTGGTGCACATGAGGTTTTCCTGCATAAGATCATGTAAGCTTTGAAAATTAGGAAAACCGCCTCCTTGTGAGGAGGATTGACCCGGATCACCATGGGGTGGATACTGGTGGTGGGGAGGTGGTGCGTGAAGAACTAGGGCCTCCTGTGGGTTCCATGCATAGCCTTGCGTTCTTTGGAAACTCACTGTTCCGTCTTCCGCCTCATAGAGTAAGTTCATGGCTCGGCAAATGTGGTAGTCAACTCGTCCCGACCATGGGCTTCTTTCAAAGGCTCTTGGAATTCGCGTGTAATGCTTAAAAAGACGGTACACCCATCCTCCGTAGAAGATAGGTGTTGGAGCTCGAGCAAGGCGGTTGAGATGCATGTTTTTCAACAGGAGATATGGAACATCAAGAGGCTTTTGGTTGTGGATACAGTGGAGGACAACCAAATCTTTCAACCCTACAACACCACTACTGTCGTGTCGTTGGTTTAGAGAGTAGGTGAGGATCCTGTGAATGTAGCGATAGAGCGGATCCCTCAGCTTTGTACTCTTGGTGCTACGAGGGTCGTAGATTCCTTCACCGATTTGAGCCCATGCGGCTTGTCTTTCATTCACCTCCAAGTCTCGTAATCCCCCGGTATTCTCTTCGTTTCCCGATTCCTCTTCTTGATATAGACCTATTATGGCTCCAAACTGTGCCATGGAGATCGAGTACATTGTTCCTCCACACCGAAATACAACCCCAGTATTGTCAAATGGGTCACACCTTGAATCGAAGTTGAAAGTACTGTAGAACTCCAGGGTACATTGGTGTACTGATTGAAGCCTAGTGTTTAATGCAACAGCTAGTGGTCCCGTAACAATGTTGTTGAATCGGTGCAGCTGGTTTACCAAGGTTAACAGCTCCGTGCAAGCTCTCCTGGGGTACTCTTCGGGTCTTGTTTGAAGAACCTCATACCTTGCCCTTGCATCAAGCTCACTTGCATTGAACCTTGTGAACTTTGCCATCTGAAAGAATACACCAAAAATTAGCGTGAAACAGAAGTGTTTTCGGACAAAACAGCAAACAGCGGGCTGGACACGGCCCCGTGTCCAGAGGTCTGTTACTCAAAAACTTCAATTTTCGACCCGGTTTCGAAAACTTGAAAATTTTTGGTCCAATAGGTGCGGTTTCCCCCGAAAATGAAACCCTAAACATCGTTTTTCCCAAAATATCCCGGTTACCCTATCAATTTTGTCTTTTTCGGTTCAAGAACAAGGGTTTTGGGGTTTTTGTAAGAAATCGGGTGAATCTATGAACAATCTAAGTTTATTTACATCCCCTAACACTAATCTAACTAAATGCAAGCAGATTTAGGCAAAAATTTTAGGTTCGATCCAGATGAACATCAAGAACCCTAGATTTTTCCCCAAATTTGTGGTGTATTAACTACATGCAAGTAACTAATCTAACTACTAAGAGTGATAGAATCATACCTTGACGTTGTTAGATCGGTAAGAGACGTTGGAATTTCGCAAAAAATCGCCTGGAACCAGAACTTTTGTGGGGAAACGGGGCGTGTGGAAAGAAGAAACTGTTTTGAAAAAGGGGTTTTATCCCGTCTGCAGCGCGAACACGGCCCCGTGTCCAGCGGACACGGCCTCGTGCCGAGCTTCTTTTTTTTTTTTTCGTGCGCGTGTGAGTGCCCCTTTTTCCCATAAGCTATGGTTTAGAAAACTTACCGCTTTATTTTGCCGCCTCACTCGTTCGTAACTTACCAGGCATGATGTTTTTATTCTTCCACGGTTTGAAGCGAGATTTCTTCTTCCTCATCCTCAATAAATCCTTGATAGAGTTTCAGCCGTTGGCCATTGACTTTAAATGGTGGCCCATTTCGAGGTTTAATTTCTACTGCACCGTGTGGAAAAATATGGGTGACGGAAAAAGGTCCTGACCACCTAGACTTTAATTTACCAGGAAATAATCGAAGTCGTGAATTAAACAAAAGAACTAAATCTCCTACCCGAAATTCATTAGGTTTAATATGTTTGTCATGCCAATTTTTCATTCTTTCCTTATAAATCTCAGAGTTTGAGTATGCATAATTCCTAAGCTCGTCTAATTCATTTATTTGACAAAATCGATTTTTACCAGCAAATTCTAGATCTAAGTTTACATTTTTGATTGCCCAGTAGGCTTTGTGTGCAATTTCTACGGGCAAGTGACAACTCTTTCCATAGACTAGCTTATATGGGGTTGTACCTATCGTCGTTTTATAAGCAGTTCGAAAAGCCCATAAAGCATCATCTAATTTATCAGCCCATTCCTTTCTGTTTAACCCTACGGTTTTTTCGAGTATTCGTTTTAACCCTCTATTGGTCACTTCGGCTTGTCCGTTTGTTTGAGGGTGATAAGCTGTCGAAACCCGGTGATAGACCCCATATCTTGTTAAAATTTTTTCAAGTTGATGATTACAAAAATGGGTACCTCTATCACCTATTAAAGCTTTAGGTGTGCCAAAACGAGAGAATAATTTTTTCAGAAATCTTACCACTACTCTTCCATCATTTGTTGGAAGTGCCTCGGCCTCGGCCCATTTAGACAGGTAATCTACTGCCACAAGTATGTATTTGTTTCCTTTTGATGGTGGGAAAGGTCCCATAAAGTCGAGTCCCCACACATCAAAAATTTCACAAACAAGAATGCCATTTTGTGGCATTTCGTTTTTGGAAGAAATATTACCTGTTCTTTGGCAAGCATCACATGTCTTTACAAGATTTTGGGCATCTTTGTAAATGGTTGGCCAATAAAATCCTGAATCAAATACCTTTCGTGCGGTACTGGCTGCACCATGATGTCCTCCGTATGGACCTTCGTGACAATGGCGGAGAATTCTTTGTGCTTCACTACCATGTACGCATCGTCTGACGAGTTGGTCGGCACACATTTTGAAAAGATATGGATCTTCCCAAAAATAGTGTTTCACATTGGCAAAGAATTTTTTTCTTTGATGATATGGCCATCCTTTTGCGACTATTCCGCTAGCTAGGTAGTTAGCAAAGTCGGCGTACCATGGTTCTTCCTTAAATTCCACCATTTCCAGGGATTCAGTTGGAAATTTTTCGTTGATTTGCTCGTCCCTGGTTGCCTCCAAAGCTGGGTCTTCTAAGCGCGAAAGATGATCTGCTGCGGTATTTTCTGCTCCTCTTTTGTCTTTGATTTCAATGTCAAATTCTTGGAGGAGTAGAATCCACCTAATCAAACGTGGTTTTGCGTCTTGCTTCTTAAAGAGATATCGAATGGCTGCATGGTCTGTATAGACTATAGTTTTAGAAAGAACAAGATAAGAACGAAATTTATCAAAAGCAAATACCACAGCTAGTAACTCTTTTTCAGTTGTTGTGTAATTTTCTTGTGCATCGTTAAGTGTTTTACTAGCATAATATATTGGGTGGAAATGCTTTTCTTTTCTCTGTCCCAAGACAGCTCCAACTGCAAAGTCACTAGCATCACACATGATTTCGAAAGGAAACTTCCAATCGGGTGCTATCATGATAGGTGCATTGACTAGCATTTCCTTTAGGGTTAGAAATGCTTGATTGCAATCCTTGTCAAAGATGAAATGAGCATCTTTTTCAAGTAATTTTGTTAGAGGCCTTGAGATTTTTGAAAAGTCTTTGATAAACCGCCTATAAAATCCGGCATGCCCTAGGAAACTTCTAATAGCTCTTACGGAGGATGGAGGAGGTAATCTAGAAATGGTATCTATTTTGGCTCGATCCACCTCCATTCCTTCGCTTGAGATCTTGTGACCGAGTACTATTCCCTCCGTTACCATGAAATGGAATTTTTCCCAATTAAGGGCGAGGTTAGTTTCCTCACATCGGGATAGCATTCGTTCAAGGTTATCGAGGCATTGGTCGTATGAATCCCCAAAGATAGAAAAGTCGTCCATGAAGACTTCCATTGTCTTTTCTATCATGTCATGGAAAATGGCTACCATGCAACGTTGGAATGTTGCGGGGGCATTACATAGACCAAACGGCATGCGTCGATAAGCAAAAGTTCCATAGGGACATGTGAAAGTTGTCTTTTCTTGGTCTTCGGGTGCTATCGGGATTTGAAAGTAACCTGAAAAACCATCCAAGAAACAGTAAAATTTATGACCGGACAATCTTTCTAACATTTGATCAATGAAGGGTAAAGGAAAATGATCCTTTCTTGTTGCTTCATTTAATCGTCTATAATCTATACATACTCTCCATCCTGTGACGGTTCTTGTTGGTATTAATTCATTCTTTTCGTTAGTAATTACCGTCATACCTCCTTTCTTTGGAACTACTTGGACGGGACTTACCCAAGGACTATCGGAAATAGGATAGATAAGTCCGGCGTCAAGTAATTTGATGACTTCGTTTTTAACCACTTCTTGAACATTTGGATTTACGCGACGTTGTGGTTGTATGACTGATTTGTAGTCATCATTCATCAAAATTTTGTGTGTGCACATAGAAGGACTAATTCCTTTTATGTCAACAAGTTTCCAAGCTATTGCATTTTTGTGTTTTTTCAAAAGACTAATTAGTTTTTCTTTTTCTAGGTTATCTAATTTAGACGAAATAATTACAGGTAACTTACCATCTTTGTCCAGAAAAGCATATTCCAAACCTTTTGGAAGTTCTTTGAGCTCAAGTGGTGGGTCTTTAGGAGACTCCTTATTTGGTTGCTCGTTTCGATCAAGAACTTTAAAAGTTTGTTCTATGGCGACCTCTTCTTCAACAAAGTGGTCAATCTCTTCACTTGTATCGGGTGGTTCATCTTCATCTTCAATTAGGGGGTCATTATTGCCGAATGGATATTTCATTGATCGTTCGAGATCGACACTTCTTTTAAATGCCCCTAATTGAAGAGGTAAATTGTTGAACTTCCGGTTTTTCAAAGCTTCGTGAGTTTTTACAAATGGTCGTCCCAACACAAGAGGAGCGTCATCGAGGAGGACGAAGTCGGTTGGGATTACCATTTGATTTGTTTGAACCAAGACATCTTCAACTATGCCGATTGATTTTATTACTTTCCGATTGGATAGAAAAATGGGTATTTGAAGTGGAGAAAAATCACTAATACTTAATTTTTCGAAAATGTAGTTAGGCATTATGTTAACACAAAGATCTTTATCGATTGTGACATTACTAATAAACGAATTTTGAAAGAAACATGGAACCGGTGTGATGTTAATTTCAAATGGGTCTTCTTTTATTAGCGAAGTTTGATCATTGGTTAACTTAACACTTACTGTTTCGTCAATTTTAGTGTTACTGTTTAACTCTTTTAAAAACTTAGCATGAGTGGGTACTAAACAATGATTTTCGAAAGAAGGTGTCAAGAGATTAATTTCTTCAAAATTAGACTCTTCTTGGATTTTAACGTTATTGGACTCACCTTTTTCGTTGTTTAACTCATGTGTCGGTTTTTCACTTATTTGTTCTTCCATTTTTTTATTTTTAGTTATCTCTTCTTTTTTTAATTCTTCTCTTGCGCGGGACTCCTCTTCCCTTGCGCGAGCTTCTTTTACACATTGATCGATAACTCTAATGTGTTCTAATATCCTATCGGTCACTTCAGTTATAGAAAAAGAATAATTATTTTCTAAGCTTGAATCCGGTTGTTCGACCCTTTGTTCCTCATAATACCCATATGAAGTTGATGGTTCACACCATGGTCCCTCATTGTGAGCATATGATGGATAAGGTTCGTAATTTTGTTCTTCATAATACTCATATGAGGTAGGTTGTGCATGCCAAGGTTCCTCATAATAAGCATATGAAGGTGGTGGCTCATATCTTGGTTCCTCAAAGTATGAGTAAGAAGGCTCATACCTAGGTTCATCAAAATATGAGTATGAGGGAGGAGGTTCATACCTTTGGTCTTCATAGGATGTGTATGAAGTTGATGGTTCGTACCTGGGTTCCTCATAGTAAGTGTATGAATTGGATGGTTGATACGAGTGATTATTTTGAATCGAACGTGTATTACGACAATTTGTGCAATAATTACCCCTATAATCATCCTCATCATAGGTGTAGTTGTAACCTCCTGAGTATTGATCCATAAGAATCACTCAGCAGACCACAACTGAGTCTCGGGACCAGAAATGAAACAAAGATTGAAACAGAAGGCTGGACACGGCCCCGTGTCTGGTGAACACGGCCCCGTGTCTGGTGAACACGGCCCCGTGTACAGGATCTGTATCTGGGCGTTTTAATTAAAGTTACTGGTCACGTTAAGCACGGGGGCGTGTTCAGCGAGCACGGCCCCGTGTTCAGACTCTGTATCTGGGTATCTAACTAAAAATATGTAGCACGGGGGCGTGTTCAATGAGCACGGCCCCGTGTTCAGGCTACTGTAAATGCAAACTAAACTAAAATGCAGAAAAATGTGCGCGCGTTTTGAAAAGGTTTTGAAAAACTGATTAGGCCGTTGATTTTAAACTTTCTCAAAATCCTTGTGTCCCTGGCAGCGGCGCCAAAAACTTGATGCGTGCGAAGTGTTACTTATATTAGGTGTATATTTTAAGCCCTTTTTTAACACTTATTTTAGCCAAGTTTTAAATTTATAAAACACGATATTTCACTAACACTAAACACACATATGGGCAAGTGCACCCATCGTTGAGTGTAGCATAGCGTTGGTAAGATACCGAGGTCGTCCAAGGACACAAGAGCTTTTAGTACCGGTTTATCCTCAACGTCTAACCAAAACAAAAGTTTAGAAAAATGTTTTAAACTAAGAAAAATAAAACTAACTAAAATGATGAAAATAAAAATAAAAATAAAAACAGATAGACAAGATGAATCACTTGGTTCCGACTCGTATCTAGTATAACCTTTGATTATTTCCGCACCTTTGCACATAATTAAGAGATTATCTTAGTTATTGTAGTAGGCCCCTCTTTTGAAGGTGACGTTACCCTCACCCCAGTAGTTTGAGTCAGCAGGGATACAATCCTAAAGGGGTGGATTATTGGAAGATAATGAATTAAGTTATTAATGCAGTATTGTGGTAGGCCTCGCTTTTGGCGGTGACGTTACCCTCGGCTAAGTAGTCTGAGTCAGCAGGGATACAGTCCTAAATAGCCGGGTTATAGTATTAATAGTAGTTAACTTATGAGGGGATCAAAGAGTTTGGACCCCCGCCATCCAATACCGTGAAGTATTGAAGGAGGTCCTACTAAATTTGACCCAGGTCCATTGCAGGACCTCTAAACGCTGAACAATGGCAAGACCTTTACCAAACCATTCCCTTAACCCCCTACCAGGTAGCCAACATACCTCCATATAGACCGTGGAGATATGAATGGTGAAAATCCTTTATTTTATATAGACAGTAAAATAATGCCAAGACACCACGGACAAACGATAAGGAAAGATCACCTTCAACATAAGTAACTAGTTATTAAAGTCATTAATACAAAACCAAATAAAAAGTGCAAAAGATTAGAAATAAAAAGTATTATACTAGACACTTTGTCTTCACCAAGTGATGTAAGAGACTTAGGCAAACATGGCCTTGATTGTCAAGAACTCTTACGATCAATCTTGGATCCCGAGACGACTCACACACTCTATGATGGACAATGGATGATGGTGGTGGATGATGGTGTTGTGATGGTGGTGGGTGGTGGATGAAGTGTGAGAGAGGTGGTGTGCCAAGGGATGAGATGAAATGAATCCAAGCACTCCTATTTATAGGCTGAACAGAGAGCTGGACACGGCCCCGTGTCCGCTGGACACGGCCCCGTGTCCGTCTGACACTCTCTCTCCTCATTAATTGTAATTCGCAATTACAATAAATGCGCCTGCTGTACTTTCGACACGCCCCCGTGTCCGCTGAGCACGGCCCCGTGATGGGCAATAGAAGCTTCTATAGGTTTGTCTTTTCTGCTGCTTCTTGGGCACGGCCCCGTGCTGGATGAGCACGGGGCGTGTTCAGCCTTCTGTTTTCTCTATTTTGCTTTGGAAGGTGCCGTTGAGGGTTCGGGCAGTCCACTAATGTTCCTTTTCTTGTATTTATGTTGGATTTAGCTGTCTTTTTGCTTCTTTTGCGTTTTTGAGCTCATTTAATCCTGAAAATACAAAAGGAAGACAAAAACACTCTTTTTCCAATATTAGTACTAAAAAAGGGTTAGTTTTAGGCCTCATTTGATGTAATTTATATGTTGCATTTTACACACATCACATGCGCGCGTGGCGACTTACGTGCTCAGATGTAAAGGAGCATGCGCGGTTGGTGACTTATGTGCTCAAATGTAACGGAGTATGCGCGCGTGGCGACTTACGTGCTCAGATGTAAAGGAGCATGCGCGGTTGGCGACTTACGTACTCAAATGTCAAGGAGCAAGCGCCAGCCGGCGACTTACGTGCTCAAATGTAAAGGAGTATGCGCGGTTGGCGACTTACGTGCTCAGGTGTAAAGGAGCATGCGCCAGCCGGCGACTTACGTGCTCGTATGTAAAGGAGCTTGCGCGGATGGCGACTTACGTGCTCGTATATGGGGAAGCAGGCTCGCATGGAGGCTGAGATGCTCGTATGTAGAGCAGCAGGCTCCTATGGAGACTGGCGTGCTCGTATGTAGAGGGCGCTTTTTAGGCTTTAATCGGCGTGCGTGAGAATCACCCGTTGCGTTTTACCGATTGAATGTATTGCTAGTCCTGCAAATAAGTTGACAATGTAAGTCGTAATAAAGGGTGATATGTGGAAAGTGTTAATACCAAAACTTCATCCTTAGGAGGTGTTTGTTCCGTGCATCCATATTTCGCAATATGTGAACAATTTTAGCCCTCCAAATGGTGTTGCACCATGCTAGTCTCTCAGTTTATTGCTGTTAAAAATGTTAGTAGAATTGAAATAACAATGTAAATAGTCGAGTCATTGTAAGGGACTGACATGTACACATGGGTTTCACGAAAACCGGGTCCTTATTTAAGGAGTAAATCTTACCCAAAACTTGATGTGGTTCGCGAACGGCGGTATCACACCGCGACGATGGTAGTAATGTTGTTTCAAATATCATTTTGAAGAATAACAATTTGCGTTTGCCCTTTCTACTGGTAAAAAAGATTTGTTTGTGTCATCGAATTTCAGGTACTGGCTGTACAGATATAGACGATACGATCGTGCTAGTCAATATAAATGCCTGCCCATATACTAGTTTATGATGTAGTTTAAAAAGCCATACACTAACTCATGTAGCGTGCAAGGTGTCATAAAGCATTAGTTTATGATATGGAAAGGGGCATTAATGCAAAAAGTTGTTACATATGGACCAAGTGTGAAAAGTGGAGATATAAACCAAATGATATAAGCTCCTTCACGTGCGTTTTTACCTCTCCACCTATATTCAAGATTAGAAAGCCTTTCAGCTTTCTTCACAAGAAAGTTTGATGTGGAGGTTTCACCTTATCACTTATCTTTGGTATATATCCCGTGATGGTTTAAATGCAAAGGAAATGTGCAAGTATTACATCCATGGAGCCTTATGTTCATGCTTTCATTTGTGGAGGCTTCAACCTATATATGGCGCGCAGGACCAGTAATCCACAAAAATATTTTTACTACCTCAAAAACAAAGCCGAGATTAAACATTTCCAACGAAATATGTATAAAATTGAGTGCTAGAAGCAAGCGCAGCTTCCAACTTTGTTTGTTGTTTTTACCTTTTTTTTTTAGATTTGGAAGAATAAGAAAACACTAACTTGCAAAGGTAAGTAGGACAGTCGTTGTATCCAAATTACTCCACCAAACTTGCGCGATGTGGCAGAGCTTGTGTTAGGGAATCCCGCCTGTAAACCACGGTGTAGGAAATTCCCCTAGTTGTACCGTTTCACGTTGCGCGAAGTGGAGGTAATCCTCTAGTAGAGCACGTTTGCAGTGCGCAAAGTAGGGAAGCATCCCGGCGCGAGATGGTGCTTGTCCGGCAAGATGCGCGAGTTTCGGGGCGAGGTTGTGTTTGTGCAGCAAGGCTCGCGCGTACTTGCGCGCGGTGCCATGGCTTTGTAAAACGAGTAAGCGTAGAGCATGAGCGACCCAGCGCACGAGTAAGCGGAACTTGTTCGCCGCGCGAGATAAAGAACATGTCTACATGTGGCGGGTAACGGGGAGTATGTTTGCCATGCGCGGCGACATGGTTTTGTAAAACAAGAATTGTTAATCCTTATAACTTATTTTCGGTATATATGAGCATGTGCCAGTTCACGTTCTGACAGCTCATTAGCTGTTTGTTTGCCCTTTACAGCTGTAAAGGTTTTTGGAATTGTCGTATTTACCATGATGGTTCTCTTTTTTTTATTGCTACGAAATAAAATGTTAATAGCGTTATGTTAAAATATTGGTTGTGCGTAACCAATATGAGTACAATTTACGGATATAATGCACGTTGTCACATTTTTGTCATAAATAAATAATAAAATAAAAAAAACGATAAAGGACCTTTTTGCTAATGATCTTTTATTTAACATAAACCCATATTAAATTGAATTTGAACCCAAATGTGTATAGCATGATAGGTGCTGACATCATGATGACAAGTATATTGCTAAAGCCGAAAAGCAACGCTAAAGTCAAAAAGCATGAGAACACTGGATTATAACATGTATCTAGCCTTGTCCTTTCATTATATTATATGATTTCCATATCTTTCTAGAAAACGATTTCAAATTTACTTGAATACTAAAACAAGTATATTAGGTTGTGAAGCAATATTTGCCTGCTAGACATGGCTGACAAGCATGCATGCGGGACATGGGACTCAGCTTGTAAGCGATGGCGCCTTATCGTAGGACCAAGTTTTCACTTGTTTGATTATGTGTTAAGGCAGACAAAGCGTGGCTGCGCAGCGGAGAGTGTCCGCCAAAGGGATCGTACTCGCACATGAAGACCATGTTCATGCCGCGCAGCAGGTAGTGACCGCCAAAAGGGATCGTACTCGCGCATGAAGAACTTTCTCGTGTGGCGGGATCGTGTCTGCGCGTGGAGAACTTGCTCATGCGGCGGGATCGTATCCGCGCGTGAAGAAGTTGCTCGCGCAGTAGTGGGAGTTATACTTTGTTTGAGACATAATATAGATGAAGGCAAAGTTGTACCTTGTTTGAAGACTACTCACGCCGTATGCTCGAGGGGTGATGTGAGGGCTGGCGGGCTGGAGGTGGAGAAGGTATATCCTTGTTGCGTGACTCGATGAGTTCATGGTTGCGGGTGCAGGGACATGGAGGTGGTGGCGCATTTGATGCCGGAGGTGACAGCTGACTTTGATGTGCGCGGCGTGGTTGATGTGGGAGATGACAAGTTGATTGTTTGCGCGCGATGCGGTTCATGCCGGAGGTGGCAGTTGATTTTGATGCGCGCGGCGTGGTTGATGTTGTAGATGACAAGTTGATTGTTTGCGCGCGATGCGGTTCATGCCGGAGGTGGCAGTTGATTTTGATGCGCGCGGCGTGGTTGATGTTGTAGATGACAAGTTGATTGTTTGCGCGCGACGCGGTCGATGCCGGGTGTTTGAAGCGCAAGTGATATAAACAGGGAGCACCATGGGTGCCGTTGACGCGTAGACTTCTGGCTGAACGTTGCTGGTAACAAATTGCGTGGAGGCGGAGATAATCGTTTTATCATGGTCGCGTGGATGCTTGACCAAATGAGAGTCCCTTTTGCATGGTGACAAAGTATAGATGTAAAGTAGGAAACACTAGTACACTGTTACCTGTCAATGTCAGTATGTGTCTCCTCACAAAAGATGTATGTGCAATAAGGGTTATACCTTGTGCAATATGATTTGTATCTTGACAGTTGTACACAATTCTCTTAAAAAAACGTTTGCAAATTAGAGAATAATAATAATCCATTCTTTGGATGGATCTAGATCTTTGTGCCAAAAATCAAATCCAAGGATTATGACAAAACTTTAATGATTATTCCAGTGTTGATAAGGAAAACCACCATAGAAACCGACCTATCAAGTGGTTGATTGAGGGTCATTTTTAATACAGTTGTATACATCCATTGTGGGATATTTTTGACTAGCCAATGCACAATATGCTTATACATCACGCATTATAACTTGTACCATGTATAATTATAATTATAATTTGATACCATGGGCGATGTAGTGGTTTGAGGCAAGCAATAAAAGGGGATTGTGCAACTCCCACATGTACATCCTGCTTTGCCACCTGTGACTTCACTTTTACCATGTGAGAAAGATAATGTAAAATATGATTTAACATTAACATGATAGGATGGACAGATTTCAAGTTTGTATGATAAACAAGAAGGTAAACATCATCCCATCAGATCGGATCTGAGTCTTATCGCAAAAGAGACTTTGAGTTTCAGATCCAAGTTCTACGCCCCCTTTTTTTTTTGCTAAAAATTAAGAGTTTCGAATCTGAAACAAAATTCAAGGGCGGAATTCTTCCAGAACTAAGATCTAGAACTTTGTGAAGAGAAGAACCACAAGATGTGGTTCTGAAACCGTAGAAGTATCAGATCTATGAATAAGAAAACTCAAACCTGAAGTTTTTTACCGAGAACCGTTTGTAAAAACTCAAGGAAAAGAGATCTGGAAGGTCTGGTAGAGAAGAAACCGAGTTGTGATTCTTGTTGGGTTTAGAATTTGATACGGTGGGCGCCAATGAAGAAACACGGGTTCACCGCCGGGATGACTGGACCAGTTTCTACATGAGGGTGAAGAATCACATCTTGTTCTTCCTCTTGAACCTAGATCTGCAATGGAGAAGAGAAGAAAGTGGAGCTGTAGAGATTGCCGGTAGGAGAAGATTCTCCTGTTTCCAGCTACAAAAAGTGTGGCGGCTCCATATGCTCTACCCTATTCAAGAGGTGAAGACCTCTTTATATAGGGGGATATGGGCCTCCCCTAACCTCAATAGGCCAGGCCCAGTTAGGGGTTATCTCTACAAGCCCCGGCCCAAAGTAGTGTAAACTACATCGCGTTGGGCCTCGCGGTTGGGCCTCGCGGTTGGGTTAGTAGCAACAATAATAAATAATTAATATAAAAGCAATGCGTAACGGGAAGCCTGACCGTTCGGGTCTGGTTTAATACCGTACCCCATCAGAAGAGGAGATGGGTGTCATAGAAAAATAGAAAATGATGAACAAAGAATCATAATTTATGAGGTTCAAAACAAATTACTTGAATGATTACTTCGAAAAACTGTAAATATCATCCAACGAACCGGACTGGAACGTGATGATACTTTATACAATGAAATTCGAGGAATTTTTAGATTGTAAGGCTTTACTCGACATGATGGACGATGATGAATATGTCAGAAAGTATAATTTTATACTGCAAACGAAGTTTGAAGAGATGGTGGAGTGGTTTATAACGAAGAAGTTGGGGGTGACAACAAGGCCACTTCCGGCTTATGCCTCAAACAATCGCAAAGTGAGTCTGTTAGATCTGTATCTGGTAATAGAAAAAGAAGGTGGGCATCGAAGAGTGACCGAAAATAATTTGTGGCCAAAGGTGGCCAAAGATATAGGTTTTGAGTACAGTGATGGGGAGTTAATGCGTTTAATGTACGCAATGTATTTGGATGTCCTTGTCTATTACCACAAATTTAAGGTTATTCAATCAAATGTGTATGATAAAGAAGTAACAGACAGTAATGATGTGCTGGGAAGAAAGATGGATCCAAGAAGCAGCCGGAGTGAAGGAGATCACGCTGAACATGAAGCAGACGAAGCTGAGAAGAATGAAGCAAGACAAGAAGTTGCTGATAAACAATCGGAGCACTATGCACTCTTTGCCGACAATGGATGGAATGAGATCAAGAGGATGCATACACGAAGGAAGTTTGATTTCAACAGAGCAAGAGCTGCAATGGATGATGCTAATGAAAGTGTTCTTAAATACTCTCGTAAACAGAATCATGTTTAGGGGAGAGTATTAGACAAATGATACACATAATTCTTATATTTACTTAGGACATATGTATTATTTTATGTGATTATGTATGTGTGTATGTAAACGGTATAACTCGAATAGGGAATGGGCATGACGGTTGGTTGACCACATTTCGAATGGCGGTTACTCCCGCCAAATTCAACCAACTTCATAACTGTTCTTCTACTTCATGTATATATGTTTGGTTGCCGACAACTTTATCGGTACCAAGACAATTAACTGTCCAATTGTCCTCTCAAATTCATCATCACATATCGCTACCAATTTCATTATCAATTCGTTGTTAATATGGAACCAAATCACTGTGATGTTTCCGCTGCAAATCAATTCGAAGTCTATCAATTCATTTATGCATATTGATCAGACCCACCAAGGGCTGGATCCTACAATTACTGCTAATAACAAACAACTTTTTACAATCACGCAAATAATCTTTTTTTGATTCACATGGAGAAAAAGATGCATTATTGCAAAGCTTCAGACAGTGAAACAGCCATGGCTACCATCATCTGCTCTTCAAAACTCTCATCAATCATGTCCGTTTCATCTTTTGTGACCGAATCTTCATATCGCGTGTTGCACATTGGAATACTCCTTTGGTAAGTTGACGATTCTACCCCTTCTTGGTGTTGATCAGGGGTTGCCATTACACATGCTAGGCCACCAAAAGGCGATGGGGATGAGGTTGATTCAGTCTGTGGGGCTACAGCTGCTGAAACATGAACTTCTGATGCATATCTTGCTAGTTGTGCTGCATCACTATAGTTATAGTGGTGTTTGATGTCCTCCTAATGATCACCAATATAACAGAATAAAGACGATTAAGATATTTATCGGTTAACAATCTTGATCATTGTTAACTTAAAGTACCTGAAATGAGAGCCAGATGGCTTCCATAAGCATTATGTTCTCAAGATCAAATTCATCATTTCTGCATTTACAATCATGATTCGGGTCAACATGATCTTTTTTGTCACTTGGCTAATAGTCAAACACTTTCACTAAACTAAGGTCTAGTGATTATGAACATCAAGGCCCAATTGTTATATTCATGGACTGGTTTATAGCTTTGGAAATTTGATTTTATGCCTTTTGTAGACTCAACAAGTTTAACACGATTATTGAGCCTGAACACGACACACTTAAGCAAACATGTCATTTTCGTAAACACTAGCACAGACGTGTGTTTAATAAGAGGGTTACACAACACGATACAAAACGTTTAACTTAGTTAAATGCAACTAGTTTAATAACATAAATGACACACCACAACCCGTTTAACACGAGTAAATATGAATAAAACAAATGATGTGACATGGCACTTTTAACGTGATTATTGGCATGACTCGTGGTTAGGAAATTATAGGACATAATTAACAAGATAAGATAAAAAGCTACCAACACTTGCAATCCGTATCTAATTATAATATATTTGATTATTCATAAAACTATAAAATTGTGTCGTTTTAATAAGCAGGTCACAAACATGTCATGTCGAATATTAATCTACTTAACATGAAAACTTAAACGTGTTATATGTGTCATAAACGGGTTGAACCTATTTAGCCACGATTTTTACCGGATGATTAATGTATTGATCACACGTCTATGACGCAACCTGTTTACCCAAAAATTACTCGTTTAATATCATGTCGAATCAGTCATGTACCTGTTCTGCCAAGTGCCTGAAGGATTTGTAACTACAGAACCACCTAGCGGTTGAGTAGAAACAATTTCCTCACCTTCAGAAGAAGACAACATCACAGATAAAAACAGTTGTAAAAACCGAAAAATACAGCAAGCAAGATGTATAAAATCCAAAAAAAAAAAATTTAAAAAGTTATTTACTTTATCATGACATACCAACAATAATTCCACTTGAAGAACTCATATCTTGTCTCCTTTGCATCCTTTCTTCTTCATCTTGAATTTCTTGCAGCCTCATTCTTATTTTCGCATCGTTCACCCGTTGTTCTTCCTGGATACAATCAAACATTCGAATTCATCTATATTCAAACAGAATATTAATGATAAATTATGCTTACAATTTGCTCCAACCCCTTTTCCTCCTTAGTCTTCACCCCTCTATACTCCACAGCATAATTAAAGGTCTTACAAAAGGGACATCTTCAAATTGTTAAGGATATAAATCGCCAAGCATAAAAACAGAAACATATATCATTGTATATGATTTCGGTTAAAAACCGGGTAGGATACTGTGACAGAACTGTTGAATCAGGCTTCATCTGCAGAAAACATTCTGAACCAAAAGAAAAAAAAAAAAACATTTGAAAATTATCATCATCATCATCATCTAGTGACGGATCAAGAAACTTTTGATACATTGGGTGAACATAAGTTACGCTAAAACGCCGGTTAAAAAACAACAAATAATAAGTAGGTTCTAATTATTACCTAATACGTTCATAAAAACCAAAACAATAATAAAAGAACTATAATTATTTAATAAAGAAATATTTATTTTATAACTTAATAACACAAGTAGATGATTATCTTTACCTGTACAAATGCCTTTCATGCAGCATCTTGAACTATTCAGACTTGGATAATACTGAAGTAAAAACAAACAGAAATAAATATACATGCATGAGAAATACATGCTCAAACAAGCAACAGATTTCGGATGAAGTCGAACAGAAGCACAAACCAAGAAGCAAATAGGGCACTCATCAAGATCAAAACTACAGTCATCGTCGGCACCAGGATAACAAGGAGCTAGCTTAGATTCAAGTATTAGTTTACGAAGTTTCTTGTGATCAACATCTTTGTGTTCATACAACCCTTGAGGCCGGGTGTACTTCTCGTCCACAAGATGTCCCTTTCGTCCCAACTTATTCCCCATTCAGAACCAATCAAAAATTGTTACTATAACCTCGTACACAAACGAGAAAAACTTATTGAAAAAGGGTAAATCCAATGCCATTAACATACTGCATAGAGATAGAGTAAGAAACCTTAACATGTGCAGAACATGAAAGAGTAATAAGGAACACGATCAGAACTTTCTGTGATGATTTACTTGATACATAGAGACCGGAAGTCTTTGTACGAATGTCTGTTGCCAATGTTTCTTGACTGATCATATAATAAAAACAGAATAACACTGTCTCATTCAATATCATATATAGAATAGGAATGGTCAGTTGGTGTCCATAAGTATGGGAAATTACACAAATAATCCAAACTTATGCATAAAAGTAACATAGATGGTCCCTAACAAGATAGCGAAATTTGTTGCAATATTTTCATATATGCTTTTATAGATTCTTGAAGATTAACGAACGGCTTTCGTGTTCAACCTAGGATAGGGGTACTAATCGTTTTTCGATATATGGTGAAACACCTCAAACCCGAGGGTCTCGTTCGTTAGATTTACTCTTTGGCATATAGTTTTTATACTAGAAGTTCATTATGTACAACGGAAACTTTCAAAACAAAAGTTGCCAATATATCCCAAACCAGGTACAAGTCTTTAAAACATAGCACAACTATGAGCAAACGAGTTGGTTATAATTTAGATTATTAAACATAAAACTTTTCATTGTTCTCACTTAGTAAAAATCGTTTACCATATTATTACACATTTAATCTAACGGTATTAAAAAAATAATTTATTGAATGTGATTATTAATATTCTTATTATTATAATATATGTCGCATTGTATTTGATTAACCACCAAATATTTGACCATATCTTCCTTGCCTAAGAAATACCTAACCATAATATATAAATGAAAAGGAATACTAAACCCACTACTCATGTAAGGTCATTATAAAGCTCATTTGTGGGCGTTATGCGACATGTGCCGTGTCACATCACACAGGGGCTTTATGGGGCGTTATGTCACTAGAGCCCGTAGTCATAAAGCAGTAAGCACCTACCTCATCATTACTCAATTAATTAATTTTCAAATTTTTTAATTAATTTCTAATTTTTTAAAATTAAAAACCATTCCATTAAATAAAAAACATTACAATAAAATAAAATAAAAACATTACACTAAAAAAAACAATACATTTATTCTTCGTCTTCATCGTCGTTCTCTCCTTCTTCCTCTTCGTTTTCTCCAGCATCCAAACCTACGTCTTCAAAGTTCCCGGCTTCGAATTCCTCAACTTCTTCTTCCTCGGAATGTTCTTCGTCGTCACCATCGTGTCGAATTGGGCGAATCGCCCAAGCATGCTCGACTAAATCCGCCTTTAACGCGTTATGTATATCCTTATATCGCAATAGTTCAGCATTTACGAGTCTCTCTTCCATTGTTGCTTGGGTTCCTTCAACTACATCTTCTGGAATATAGTTTTGGCATATCGCTTTTCCATCATCCTCTATTATCATATTATGTATAATGATGCAAGCATACATGGTCATTCGTATTCTATCCTTATGCCACATACGACAAGGATTTTTGATAAAATGCCATCGTTGTTGTAGAACCCCAAAACACCTCTCGATGTCCTTTCGCGAAGACTCTTGTAGTTTTTTAAAATACTGTCTTTTCTCATCAAACGTTTCAGAAAACATTTTAACAATATTCGAATACTCCGGGTATATACCATCGCCCAGATAGTAGCCATGCTCGTAGTCGTTCCCGTTTGCATGAAAACCGGCCTTTGCTATCGTTCCAGAAATGTAGCTCTCTAATAATGGTGAAGCCTCGAACGTATTAATGTCGTTCATACACTCGGCTACACCAAAGAAAGTCGACCAAATCCAAAGGTCATATGACGTAACCGCTTGTAAAACCAAAGTTGGCCCTTTCTGGCCACCCCGTGTATGTTGACCTCGCCATGCGTTTGGACAATTATACCAACGCCATTGACGACAATCCAAACTACCAATCATGCCGGGTATTCTATGCTTTTCTAGATGCACCTCGTACATTTGTAGAAGGTCGTTTCAAGTGGGATTACTCAAATAACGTTTTCCATATAACTGACATATACCTAAAATTTAATTTATTATATAAAGGTTTTACTAGTGATGTACTTAAAAATAAAAGTAAATAAATAAAAGTGATTAAAAAAATACCAAAGAAAAATTGTTCCACGCAATCTCGTGTTGTTTTCTTCCCCATCTTCAAGTACTCGCCGTTGATGTCGTACGTGTTTCTGTAGGCTAGTATGCGTAAAGCGGAAGTGACCTTTTGAATTGAGGTGAACCCTAAATATCCTCTCGCGTCCATTCTTTGCTTAAAGAAATCATACTTAGCTTCCATATCACTATTAATACGTAAAAATAACCTTTGGCTCATCCGAAACCGCCGTCTAAAAACATTGGGTCTATGAACCGGTGTGGGATCAAAATAGTCTTTCATCAAACGCTCGTTAGTGGTTTCACGATCTCGCAAGATATAGGTGCGCCTCAAAATGGGGCGTGGAGGAGAAGGCCGAACGTGTTCCATTGCTTGTATCACGAGAGTACATGCACTCGTAACCGCTTCTTCCCCATCCGCGATTTCTTCGGGTGAAAAAAATCTTCGGTAAATATTGGTGAACGAATCTTACGATGGGGAACCCATTTTTTTTAGAATAAAGTAAGAGTAGTTTCTAAACTTTTATAAAAAAAAATATATATATAGAGAATAATGGAATGAGATGTGATGAATTGTAAAAAAATGGGAGATGTGGGACGTATTTATAGATTGGAAATTGAATATTTTTTTTAAAATTTAAATCATCCTCACAAAACGCTGCTATGGACATGGCGCCACACCCACATTTGATCTCCATAGCGCCGCCCGTCGTGATATATCTGCGCGCTATGAGGAGCGATCTGCCAAAAAATTTCCATACATAGTGCCCCACTACAGATAACTAAAAATGTTTTGTGATTTTAAAAAAGGAAAATTAAGCTGTGTTTCAAGTGAAAGTATTTATTTATTTACTATTTTAAAGAATCTAAATTTAAATTTTCAAAGTGAAGTATTTATTTGATTTAAAAATATTTAAATCATATAGTTCTGATTTTTTATTTAGAAATATCTAATTTCCAATAGTTTAAGACTTTATGTAATATTTGGTTGTAGAATTTAAAGCCAGAAGTTCATGATCTATCTAAGATTGTTACACTATTCTCCAAAGTTATCCATTAAATGAGTTAATTTTCTTAAAAATATTTTCAAAGTGAAAGTATTTATTTGATTTAAAAATATTTAAATCATTATTTTCTTTTTTAGACAAAAACTCAATATTAAAGTGCATTAAATGGGTTATGTGTTAACATGTTAAACCATTTTCTTAAAGTGAGACAAAGTGAAATGAGGAAAGAAAAGGTGGAGTTAAGGTAAGTTAAGGTATACCCAAAGCCTTATAGTACTATATAAATAACTCTTAACTTAATTTTGGGCATATGCAAGTATGAACGGTTAATATGAGTAAATTAAGATTAAGACTCGTTCTAAAATGTTGCACATGGTTTAGTGATTAAATTTTAAAAATGTAATTGAATTCGTTACTTGCCACGTTTGGTTTCTCCGCTGTCTTTTACAATACTTTCTTTGGAAACAATGACCTCAGTTTTGGTGAAATATTCATCGTTTTCTTATCGTCATCTTCTTGCAATGTTTTATACTAGTAGATGTAATGTATGACGTTTCATATTTCGATTAATGATAATTTGTTCAACTAATTTAAAGAAAAGTTTAAAACTTATCTTCAATTAACATATATATCCTTACCTCTTAATAATATATTTTATTACGTAGTAATAGCTAATATCAACGGCTTTTGGTTCAGCGGTATCTAGAAGATAAGGTTTTGCATTTCTAAATGGCGAAGGTTAAAGTCTTATTATGGTTGTCAAAAAATGTCTAAAGCAACACGAAGTGACATCAAAAAATTTTATGAAGCACATGAAGCAAAACATGGATTCCCTGAAATGCTAGGCAGCATCAATTGTATGCAGTGACAATAGCATAATTGTCCTAAGCATGGTGAGGTCGGTTTATGCGAGTTTATCACGAAAAGATAATGCCAGAAGCTATGGTGTCACATGATCTAAGGATTTGGCGGTTTTCAACGACATCATAAACGCAGTGGGATTCAATTCTTCGCTTATGGTTTTAGGAGTGGAATACAAGCACGGGTATTATCTTGTTGACGAATATATCCTAAATACAGAGTAGTTGTCAAATCTTTCACATTTTTTAGAAGATGAAAAACGAAAGAACTTCAAAGTATGCCAAGAATCTGCAATAAATGATGTGAAACAGATATTTGGTGTTCTAAAGCAACAATGACACATACTGCATAGCATGGCATGCACATCGTCAACAAAATATTAGGTACGTAATCAGGGGCGGACCTTAAGTGCAATCGGGCGTAGCCCGGGCTACGGCTCAAGTTTTTACCCGCAGTGTAAATTTTTTTTTTTTTTCCGATTTTTATACACAGGACACCCCTGAACAAGTACGAGGACACCCTAAAAAATTTTGGGATACCCCTGAGTTGAAGTTCTAGTTCCGCCACTGTACGTAATGTATGCTTGTATTATATTGGATAACATGATTCTCAAAGATGATGGTCTTGCGTTTTGTCAATACGATGAAAACGACATTGTTGAGGATGTTGAAGAAATTGATTAAGCTCAATGAGAGTCAAATATGTTGGTGCTATTCAACCGAGACACACACAACAACCTTCGTGCGGATTTGGTGGAACATATATGGCGATTTGGTCGTGTCGAAGAAGACTAGGTATCTTGTATATATATATATATTTTTTCAATTATGTAGTTTTAGTTAATAATGTAGTTATAATTTTTAATTGTGTAGTTTATTTTCTAATATTTTGTACTTCATTGTATTTTATTATTATGCAAAAGTTATATTTTAATATTTTAATAATTTAAATTTATTTTACTATTTAAATGTTTGAAAATTAAAATTATTATTAAAAGATATAAAAAAGGTAAGGAATGAGATATATGATAGAACATATACATTGGCGGACATACTAAGGACTTATGGTGGGCACATGCCCACCGTCCATTCTATAGCAGACCCAACTTTTTTCTTCCTTAAACACTCTCAATGAATAAAGGATATGTGGTATAGGACTTATGATGAGGCTCATGAAATGCCACGAGGGACATGGACCCATGGTACATCGCCCTCTTCCATGCGTAGTAAGCATGGATATATCCAAGCTCACCTCAAGCCTCTTTGAAGAAATTGATAAATTTGATTCATGGTGGAGGATGAAAGTGATGGATGAAGGGGTATGGTCCCAGATCTCGCGTCAGCATGATCGTGAATGACCATTACCCTTATCAAAAACCCCCACCAGCAATAAACTTACCTGTGTCCGTGCGGGCACGCGCGAACACAGCGGTCCAATCTGTCCAGTGATGAGAAGACTTACCTTAAGTACGAAAACAGATGTTACGCATAGCGATGCGGCCTGGCACCGCATCATATGAACATTTTCGTCACGACAAGGGATCTGGACAACAGTAACAGTCACTAAGCGGCGATGCGGCATGACACCGCATCCCGTATACATCCTGGATAGAACAAAGAACGCGGGAACAACATAAGTGAACGCAAACAGTGATGCGGCCTGGCACCGCATCCTGCCTACAAGGCAAGTGGGTCTGACACTCAGTGCAAGTGGCACTGAGAACAGTCGCCTACTAGCCTACACGTATGCAACAGTCTGACACCACAGCAGGACGTGGCATCACCACCATGACTGATAGGTCTGACACACCTGCAAAAGACTGTGCGATGTCAGACTAGCTACTCAACTACCCTCCTTCACTCCTCGGCTATAAATACCCATCCCAAACCAGGTTTGAGGTAACACTTCTCAACTCTCTCACTACTACTATTATCACACTTTGCTTCCCAAGCAAACTACTGATTCTCACGCCGGAGAGTGGTAACAAGGAGCACCCCCCACTCCATCCTCCTTGTTACGAGTCACGGCTTGTTTCCTTGTGCAGGAAACCCACCACCGGACGATCCAGCCAACGATCCTCAGAAAGAAGGGATTAACCCTCTTGACGAGACCAGTGAGTTAACCCTACCCGGTTAACCATTGTTTCATCATTGGACATCACCACACCATATAGGGTGGTAATAGAGGATGGTCCACTCTTTGGTCTATATTATGTTTTATGATTTTGCCATTTGTTAAGAACTAGTGTTAAACCCCCGCGTTGCGGGGCGGGGGTCGTAAAACCTTGCTAAGTATTTCCTATGATCTTACTCTGATTGTTATATACTTGTGGGTTATCCTGAGCATCGCGACGTTTTATAGGAGTGTGTGATATGCCTTTACAAATAGGGGCATTTTCACATTGTTACCTAAGGATGAGATTAAACCAATTAACCGAATCAATATAAACCCATCCAAACTAAGAATCAACGGTTCGGTTTTGTTTACGTTTTTAACCACTAATCACGGTTTGGTTACGCCACACTTTAAAATCAAACTGAACCGCACCGGATTTATTTGAATGGTTATGAAATTATCATACAATTCATTATTTTTTTATTAGTAAAAAAATAGACCACAAGTTTATCCCAAGAGCTAATAGTTTAGCTACCTGTAAATTACTTTTACTTGACTGTTTCTCAAGACCACAATCAACACCTACCTCCACTTCTTTTCTCCATTCACACACCATCAAACCTGAAATATTTGTCAGCCATAACATGAATACTTCAGGCTGCACTCATCCTCTTCTTCCCAAAAGATCTTTTTACAAATTATAATTTCTTCTCGCTACTAAGATGTCGTCCAGCTGGTGCTCGGATGTCTCCGATTTGAACATACAGGGCGAAAACGACTCGCCGGAGATTGACCGAAACCTTGCCAGAAACCTAGCCGTCATAGTCGAAGGCGACGGCTAGATGCTCAAACACCGTCAACAATCTACTTCCATCAACGTTTCCCCGCCTTCAGATTAGGGAAAGAACCGACCCACGCTCCTGAACGGTGGTGTTGCCGTCGTGGCGCCGTCATGGAACCACCGTGGCCGGCACCCATAACTCTTCGTCTATCAAAAGCTCTTTTTCTATTTATGATGTTTATATGTCTCTCTTCCTATTAATTTGAACAAAGGTGGTTTCATAAAGCAAGCAGTGGTGCCATGGTGGTGGTAAATATTAACTTCTATGAGTCTCCTTTTGAAGTCTGCCATGGCTCTTTTTCAAACAATTAGGTTGGTGGCATAACCGTAATTAATAATAAAAAATTGTCCAATTAAAAAATGACAACACCACTGTAGCAAAGTGGTGTTGTCATTTGATATATATAATAATTATTTTTACTAGTACTAGTACTATTATTTACACACTTTTTTATATCTGTTACTAGTATTATTAATTACACACTTTTTTATATATGTTCTTTGGAGAATTGGATCTCCTTATTGTTGGAACAATCAAGACCGAGCAACAACAAAACGCGAAGAACACCATCGAGAATATTAGACAAAAAGTCTTTTCACTAAGAAATCAAAACCACAAATATTACATCAACCCTACAAATCTACTTATGATAATTGAAAAACAAGCTATCTTAAACCAATACCAACTCAAACTAATATAAATTAAAAAATTTAATTAAACTAACATTTATCTCTAATTTAGTTCACCAAGAATTAACCTAAGACCATGAATAATGCCCCCACCCATGGGCATTGTGCGACACGTAGCATCACAGTCAGCAAAGGGAAATTGTGAGGAATTATGTTAAAATGGGTGTAGTGGGGCTTGAAATCTTGTGGGGCATTATATTCTAACAGAATTAAATAAAAACCATAAAAAAAATGTTATTGGCCAAAGATTTGGAAGGTGTGTAGTCATTGGCCAAAAAAACTGAAGGAATGCGTGGATTTGGAACGCCTGGAACCAAAAATTTGAAAAAAAAACGCCCAAGGGGATGGGTAAGGGGCGTGTTTGGACTTTTTTTTAGGAAAAACGCCAAAAAAAACCACACTATGGGTGGTCTAACCACCCTTTAACCTTTGCTTTCTACCTTTTTCACCCAAAATTAGAATTAACCTAACATTTGCCCCACAATCCTACTTTGTTTTCTACATTAACGGTCCCGGTTGATGGGGCTCATCAACCGAGTCACTTCATCCTCTGGTTCTTTCTTGCCACTCCTCCTTCGAAAGTAACAACTTACCTGGATCATCATCTTTCTCATCATGATCTTTGATCCTCTCTTCACATGCCTTCAATTCAATCTTCCCACAACTTCCTCAAGTGGCATATTCTCCATCTCCAAATGTTGCTCAATTGAAGCAAGAATTTGCAAAAACATCTTTGGTAACAACTCTCTCACAACCACCTCATCTTTAAAGACTCTTAAACCTTGTAGCAATCCCGCTAAGTTTGCCCGAGAACTCATCAACCAATTCACTTTCTTTCATCTTCCAACATCTCGAGTTCGGATCGAAGAGTTTGTAGCCTTGCCTTTTAAACTCTCTCACCTCCCAATTACCGCACAAGAAGCGCTTAGTAAATGAATCCTTAAGGAAATGAAGATGGTGAGTGTTAAACTCTGTTTCACAATCCGGAAGCAATTGCCTTGAAATCTAACCTCCATCATGTTTAAGTTAAGTTTATTTTGGAATTTAAGTATTGAGTCCTTGTTTAAACCAATAGGATTAGTATGAAACTTGTTCACCCGACCCGACCCAACCCACAGATATATAACATAGCAGGCACAAAACAATATCATGGATCGAAAAACATCACAAAATACCGAACCATATAACCATCCAAGTCAAACCCAGAAGTCAACATCTAACAACCATGACCATCATTAAGCATGGACCTCATGAAACATGACACAAGCAAGTAAACAGAGAGCAAGTTCTCAACTTCAAGCTGCATGACTTCATTACACTACTTTAGTTATGGGCCGACTTTAAAAAAAAGAAAGAAAAAACATCACGAAAGTAACGAGAACAAAGGCTCCCTCATGGATGCATAGGATGTCTGATTCACACAGTTGAAATTTAGTTAAGTCGAAAGCGGGCGAGCAGCCTTAGGCCTCACTGGAGTCTTTGAAGGACTCACCCTGATAATGTAAAATATATTTATATTAACAAAACACAATTAAATAAAAACGCACAGTTATTAAACCATACCTGATCGGTTGTGCTCCTAGCGATTGACCACAGCAATCAAGTGCCACAATTGCACTTTCTGCCTATAAAAATATTTATAAGACGATAATTAGCAAGTGTACAACACCCATCATATGCAATAAAAGCTTAACTTACTATAACAAACTCAACAAAGGCAATGCGGGTTGAATGAACATTATCCCCCAAAAGCCTGAGGCGAGACACCTTCATGCGAAAAAGTTAAATAACGGTTAGCACCACGAGCAATGAAAAACTTGTGAGAAAATTACAACGTTGAGGGTTGTTTTAACCTCGCCACATCTTGTTTCAAAGAAATTCTTGACTTCAGTTTGAGAAACCTGCAAATACAAAAAAAAGGTTCGTTTGTTCCGGGATGAAGTAGAAAACTGATTTGAAACTAGATGTAAACAAGAAAGCGGTTCCGAACCTTCTTGTCAATATTTGTACAGTACACTGTCCTCGCACACATCTCTCTCTCATCCTCCGACTGTATCCCAAAGGCCGGAACAGCAAAAAAATAAAATAAAAAAATAAGTAAAAAAAAGTACCATGTTAAAACAATTGTGAATAAGACCTACATACCCTGGGGAGGAAGGTTGGATTCACAGGAAGGATGGCGGTTTTTGAGGGTAAAACAGTAATTTGAGAGAAACCAAGCATTGTACCGCCAAGATTAAGCGCGGCCCGTGCAGAGTCTATATATGTAAATTCGTAAGTTTTTAAAAGTTGTTCATTTCACTGGTTAATAAAATTAAAAAAAGTAAAAGACATTAAGACAAGATGCCGTACTCTCGTCACCAAACTCAACGAATGCAAAGCGGAGACGTGAATGTGGATCGCCACAAACTCGACAATCCAAAACCTTCATAGTAAAACCATTTTTAATTATATTTACCATATAATTAAAAAAGTTTAAGATATCGGTTTATTGAAGATAAAGATTCTGACTTACATGCCCATAGCCACTAAACAAAGCAGCAAGTTGCTCTTCTGTGACCTGTTAAAAAAACCCTTTTACGTAAATAACATGAACTGAACTCTATGACAAAAATGGTACATTATTAAAATTTGTAATTGACTAACATTGTGATCGTTATCTGAGACGTAAACAGTTCTCTTAATGCTATCTTCTCGTTGAGCCCTGAAGGTCCTCCCATTGGACAGTCGCCGAGTGTTGCTATAGCTATTTCTCCTCTAAATTTTAAAAATGAAAACTGAATTCTTTTGGGGTTTTGATGTTGAAAGTGTAAGCGATTGAATTAGGAAATAATCATGTCAGGTTGGCGGACACAATTAGAACTGTATAAACCCGAAGCCAACCCGTTTAACCATTTATCTAAACGAGTCAAATAGATAATCCACAAAGTAATTAACTAAAAGATATATGAATCATGCTATATCAGGTAAGTCCAAACTGATAAAAGAAGCAATTAAGCAAACATAAATGTGATCTTTAATCTATCGACAAACTACAAAAGCGACAAAATAATCAGATTATCGAACATGTACACGACAAAATATAATCTAAATGATTTAAAGCTTGATACTCCTGTCATATCGGATGAACGTTATTCGAACATGTACACGACAAAACATAATCTAAATGATTTAAAGCTTAATACTCCTGTCATATCGGATAAACGTTATAGCACAACACATGCTTTCTGCGCTTAAAATATACCATCCAAGATTATATAAAGAATCACAAATCAAGAACTTTCATTCGTCTTTTTTCTTTGAGAACTCAATTTTCACATGATGCAAAGAAGTTTTTCCATTTTGACAATTAAAAATCAAGAAACAAACAAAACAAGACTGATATACACATAAACAACATTAATCCAAAAAATTCCATCTTTTTATCATTAAACCAACATAACCCATTGCAAAAAAGGCACAAACTCATAGCTAACACTCAGCACAGTATTCTTTTAATAAAACTATAACACAAATTCAAGAAATTAAAGAAACCCATCAATCAAAAACACCAACTCTAATTCAGATTTCAATATATCAAAACAACAACAATTAAGCAAAAATATAAGAACAAATTATAGGAATAAAGAGATGATACCCTTCTATTATTAGGGTATCCTTCAACCCCATTTTCATGATAATTCTTGAAATAACCAGGCTGCTGAACAAAGTAATTGATTGCAAACTCGGATTGATCACGATTTCGATCAATAATCGAGTATGAAGGAAAGAATTCCTTAGCCATGGGATTCAATTTCAAAGATGACAACATATCAACAAACTCTTGCATTTTCATTTCTGATTTTGGACCCAAATCAGACCCTTTTTTGGTCTCAACAACAGACCCATTAACATTATTATTATTATTATCATCGGAATTCACGAAATCAACACTCTCACTATCCACACTCTTGACCACAGAAACCTCAATTTTCGGTGGAGATTGATCGGGTGATTCAACACCAATTTCAGGACCAGCAGCCATAGATTAAAAAAAATCAAATTTTTAACAAAACCCAGAAAACAAAATCAAATTTTGATAAAACCCAGAAAAAAGATCAATTTTTTATCAAAACCCAGAAAAAAGAAAGATAAATGTTGATTAAAGAACCAAATTGCGGATGAAGAAAGCAAGGTTTGTAGTGTTCATCTTTTCTTGATTTGGAAAAGATGAAGAAAGAAACGGTGGGTTTTGTTCAGATTTGTGTAATCTGTGAGGTTGCAAAAATAGCTAAGAAGAATAGATTCTCACTTTATAGATAGACAGACAGACCCAATTGTCAAAACAGAAAATGGATAGAAGTGAAGATTGAAATGGTGAAAAAGAGAAGGGTTTTTTGAGCAATTTGATCACAAGAATGTGGTGGGTTTCTACGAGAGAAACAGGTGGCTTTGTGTTTGGCGTTTACTCGTCTTCTTCTTGTTTTTACAGAGGCATAAGGCTATGAGGTGTGTGACCCTACATCAGCGTCACGTCAGCAAGGGGTTTTATCATGTTTTCTCTTAATTTACAGGGTGTGGGATAACGTCTCCTATTAAACAAAATTAAAAAAAAAATTTATTGGATGAAATGATGTGGGCCCCACCTCCAACTCACCTTCTTCCTCGTTACCATGGTGAAGCCCCATCAATGACGCCCCTCCGTAAATGCGACGGTGTGGGGTGGTGGCGCCATCAGACGCTATAGACGGTGAGGTGGCATGGGTGGCGCATCCACACCCTCCGACCTAATGCACCATGTAAGTGAAGGCTTTATCGTTAACTTATACGGTGTGTTTCAATGGCGTAGCTTTGTGGGGGCGGGAGGGGGCGACCGACCCCCCGAATTTTTCGCTTGTTAGTGGAGAGTATGTAGTTTTCATATAGAAATTTTTGGGTATACACGTTTTTGACCCCCCGGTTTTATAGAATTTTTGGTATATACGTTTTCGACCCCTTGATCGGAAATCTCAAGTTTCGCCACTGGTGTGTTTTCAAGCCCCCTGTTAAACAAAAAAATGCAAATTGGTTGAAAACAATGGACCCCACCTGCAGATGCCATTAGCACTCGTTACTGTGCTGGCCGAGACTTAATGACGCCCCCCCCCCCCCCTGGCGCCCAAGGCGTGGCTTCGGAGCGCTATAGGGCGCTAATTTAGCTGATTTGGCCAGGAACATTATACCCCACCCCTGACCGTACAATGGGTTCATAAAAAGGGAAAGAGTTATATATTTTATGGCATTAAATTATTATATGATATTCTGGTATTATGGTTGTGTATATGGCATTAAATTGTTATATGATATTATGGTATTATGGTCGTGTATGTATTGATATCGTTAGGAATATTAGATTTTAATAATCAAAACTATTCGTCGTCGGCTGTTGACAGTTTCAGTTTCAAAAATAACAGAACCCTAACGCCGTTAGTCTCTGGTCGCCGGAAAAACGTTTTTGGCCGGAAAACTAAACATTTTCGTCACAAACTTCTTTGTAACCTTAATACGGACCTTTAGTAACATTTTTCTAGTAAAAGCTCCAATTATTGAGGTCGCTAAAAAACTTCTTTTTTCGCTGAAAATTTTCTTTTTGGCCAGAAAACTTAACATTTTCGTTTCAAAACTCTTTGTAACTTTAGATCGGACCTTTAGGAACTTTTTTTTTTCCGACCAAAAATGTTTTTCCGATGACCGGAGACTAACGGTGACTGGAAAATGCAAAGTGAGTGTAACTCTAGTAGACCGGAAAACATTTTTTGGCTGGAGCAAAAACTTAGGGTCCATTGGAGGCCAATATGTTAATAGTTTGGACCCCGAGTGGTTATTTTTGAAGTTAGAAGTGTTGGCGGCCAACACCGATTAATTAAGATTATTAAAATCTAATATTCTATATGGTTATATGGTTTTTTCTCTACTAGAGTTACACTCATAGAGTTGATGCGAAAGCACATTCGGGAATCACCTTTAGCTTGTATAGTATAAATTTTATTACAATAAAATGATGAAGGTTTTATGTAAGTTCATACTAGAAAAAGTTAATAATGAAAAAAAAAAAAAACAAAGACAACAATTGTTTTCTATTCAATATAATGGTTACATACTCAGTGGCGAACCTTAAGAGTTTCGACCGGAGGGTAAAAACGTATATACCTAAAAATTTATATACGAAAACTACACACTCTCCACTACTGAGTAAAAAGTTCGGGGGATCGGCCGCCCCCTCCCACCCCGACAAAGCTACGCCATTGTACATACTGAAATTAAATTATGATACATTGCTCAAAGTATGAGAATTAGATATATTCGTTGATACTGTATAATACATTATTAAATTACAAGAATTACAATACATAACGGTTCTATAATGTTGAGGGATATGGAATTTATCAAGCATTGCGTAATATATTATTTTCATCACAAGAAAGTTGGTTGTAACATAACACTTTAATTGTCATTCTAAATATGCACTAATGTGACTATGTGAGGATCAAGCATCATTGCCTTACATTAGGTTGAGAATGTTTCAAAGTTATCGACTTATTATTTTAGCGTAGGATTTTAATAAAACAATATGACCCTGGCCTGGTAGCACAACAAGGTTCAAGTATGTTGCAAGTTTTATCGAAATATATATAGCATTGGTGTATAGGACCAGAAGTAATCACTTTACTAGGTGTTTATAATAGCTTATTAAACAACGCACAAACCCCTGATAAAGTAATTATTTCGTGTCTCTTGCCCCGAAAACCACTATATGTCGAAAAAACATGGATACAAACAAATATGTTAAACTAACAATGTTGCATTGGCTTGTTAACACTTGGTGCTAAATTAATAACGTGAGAAAAAAATCTAAATGTCTACAACCTAGTAAAAGGAGAGAATGTATGTAAATTGACAACATAAACTATTAAAATGTACAACCCATGGTGAATACTGGAATGAATTGTTAGGCAATTTAAGAAAACTTGTGACCATCATTTTGCAGTATTTGTGCTATCTTTGTATTATGGTATCAAGAGACATGTAAACCTTAGAGATGTAACTTTTAAATTCATTGAAATAAAAAAGAAAGTAGATGTATGCTAGTTGGATGTCAAGAAAACATGTGGTTACGAAGTGATTTGTAGTGCTCTATTTTGATAAGTTGATAGTGTTACACAACAACGCATATATGATAGACCTTACGAACCAACAAGAAACAACGATTGCTTATTTTATTACAAAGACCTCCGATATGTTTGAAACACTATTATCGATAAAATACCATTGATGGATATTGATCTCTATGTTTATATGTATATATGCGTATATGAGTTATAATATTTGTTTTTAAACTTCATGTATAAAGTTGACATACTAATAGCCAGCTATGTAAATATAACGGTCCCTACGTGAGTCTAGTTTTCATATGTATTGGATTTGTCATCATAATTTGCGTTTTGTTGACAATATGTGATGCAAAGGTGATTTACAATAGGGTTTCCTTGTACAAAATGATTTATGAGCGTTTGATGGAATAAAGATGGCATAGATACACGAGTCAAAGTGGATATCTAGCCATGGTGTCGCACAAGTATTCAATATATACATAATTAATTACCGAAATTACTATAGAGGTACATCACATCCTGATATAGTTGCGTGACTAATTTTTTTCTGTGTGATTTTCTTGAAAATGTTAGATAAAGAGGTGTCACACGACTATCAAATATGTAAATAACACATTAAAAAGAGTATCATATACTATATAACACGTAAAATGTATTACGCACTGATGTATTATGTGGGTCCATCCCTAGTGTGACTTAACATAGTGTTTATGTTATTTTCTAGCAACAATGTTATGACATGAATGATGAATCCAGATAGTATATAATCACCTTGCTAGTACTATTCTACTGACTATTTAATTGGGTGCTAGATATGTATACAGTTTTCTTGGTTTGCTATTGCTACAATGCCAGCCATGAATCAATGGTGTGTTAGTGGTCCTTACCATTGAAAGCATTAAGAGAAATGGACGAACATTTTGGGATTAAAGGTACCACATGGGAAAGTGAAAAGGATGCACCTTTCATTTGTTTTGAGTTTTGAGAGGGAGAGTTTGGTGGAAGCTGATGATGATGCTTCGTTTGGTGGAGGATGATAATGATGCTTCGTTTTTGTGGTGGCCATATATTTTTGATTCCAATCTCTAGGGTTTGGTTTGTGTTTCCATAATAAGGTAAAGATTTCATTATGGTTTTTTTATTTGACGGTGACCGAATAAAAGTAGGACTTTCATATTATTAGTTTTAAGCTTCAATTCTACTTTCATATTATTCTATAAAAAAAAGTTAAAGAGTTAATTGCCTGGATGGTTCCTAAGGTTTTTCATTTTTTCACATTTAGTTCTCACCTTTTTAAAATAACATATTTGTTCCCTGTGGTTTGATCGTTTATTACTCGAATAGTCTCTCTGGTTGGATGGATGTTAGTTAGTGTAGTTAAGTGTGTGTGAAAAGATTTAACTACCCTTTATATACATATATTAAAAAATAAAAATATAATTAATTAATAATGTGAGACCACCCATTGTTAGTTCATATGTCTGTAGCTTCCGTCAGCATTGAGTCTTATTTTGTACTGTATATGTCTTTTATGTATGTGTGTAGAATGACAGACCAGGGAATGGCTTTGAACTGTAAAGGTGATGTCTGATGGCTGGCAAGTCTCACCCGATCGGATGGCCATCCGACCGGATTGCCACCCGACCGGACAGCACCTATCACCTCCCCGAGTCTGCCTATAAATACCCAGCTTGGGTTAGTGTTAGTAATTTTTTTTGAAGACTTTTGCTCATTTTGTAAGGAGACTCTGTCAAGTCTGACTCTCTACCGGTTCTTGTGTACTTTCACATCATTCTAATAGAAAGTTCAGACGGTTCTAATCGTTGAATACGTTGTTGTGATTCTGTGACTTGATCCATGGATTCCGCACATTGATCGAGGTCGATTCATCCACGTTCCGTACGAACAGATCCTGATCCAAAGGCCTAACAAGTGGTATCAGAGCCACAGGAGGCTGAATCGAGGACTACGACAGCGAATTCACCGGAATTACAGCTATTCTTGCCGTTTACAGTCGAATTTCACCCGAAATTTGACGAATTCTCTCACTTTCTAATCATTTCTTGCTGTGTTTCACACTTTTATACCTTAAAAACAAGAAAAACGTAAAATTGAACGGGAATCTACGGTTAAAATTTGACAAATTTGATATCAATCGAGTCGCAATCAATCAAAGAACAATCCTACAAAATTTCATAAGAAAATTCCTTCAAAAACTGAATCAAAATCATCAAAAACCATGTTGAACTGTTCGTGTTTGCTGACGTCATCCACCCGCTCGGACAGCTGTCCGAACGGATTGGCTTAGACTGCGTCATACTTACTACTTGCTGACGTCATCAATGTCACTCGTTCGGATTACCATCCGAGTGGTGTAACATTGATTGTTCAAGTTTCATCAGCATTACATCATCATCCCACCCGATCGGACAGCAATCCGATCGGATTGGATTTGGTAGATCTTGTTTTCATTAGCTGACGTCATCCTGTCACTCGATCGGATTACCACCCGATCGGTGAAGGGTTGAAAAGTCAAAGTTTTTCAAAAGTCTTTGTGTCACTCGAACGGACAACCACTCGACCGGATTACCATCCGAGCGAGTTGTCATCCGACTCGTGTACATCTCTCGTTACTTCACTATGCCACTCGAGCGGATTACCATCCGATTCAAGTGCATCAGTGTGAATCTTTTGAAAATCATAAAAATACGTCTAAGTGTTTGAAATCTGTTTCAGGTACTATAAAATGGGAGACGATTTTCTAAACCTATTTAGCGACGTGTTTCCTTACAACACGGGAGACGCCACGACAAGTAACACGAACAACACAGCTCCAAACCCGAATCCTAAGAAAGCGATTGCTGACTCACTAAGCGTGGACAATGCTTATGGCACTTATAACAAACCGCCTAAGCTCATGGCAATCGAAGATTATAACAGATGGGCGAACAGGTTTGAGGATTGGTTGAAGGCATTCGCCTACCAAAGCTGGAAGTGTTTAAAAAATGGTTTCAACATCGGAAGGATTGATTATGAAAATCTGATCGATACTGAACAAGAAAGTTTTATTGCAGAACAGAAATGTATTTCATTATTACATCAATCCGTTAGGGATGATATCATTTCCTTGATCGATTACAAAGATTCAAGAAATTTGTGGGGAAAATTAGAAAAGAAGTGTGTAGGAGGAGCAGAAATCGTTAAGAACAAGAAAAAAATAATAAAGAAAGAATTTGATTTGTTCGGTTGTATGAAGAATGAGTCAGTGTTGAAAATGATAGAGCAGTTTTGTCACTTAAAGATCGAGCTTGTGAGATATGGGATTACTTTCACTGAAGAAGAATTGGTCGAGAAGTTGCTGGAATCACTGCCCGATGAAAGAGATCGGCAGTATTATGCGCTGGTGTTGAAAAATACAATGAAGTTGTCTGTTATGACTGTCGATTGGCTGATTGAGAGGTTTGAAAGCCACAAACTTGAGATTAGAAAGACGAATAAAGTCAACAACACCCCGTACCAACAAAACGTTGATCTGTACTATCAGGGAAGCATGATTCCAAAGACTGTGTCACCAAAGACTGCATTCTTAGCTGAGAACTCAAGCATGCCGAATCAAGAGAATCAAAACAGCAGTTCTGTCGCAACCCCCGATCCATTATCTGTCCCGGGAACGGGCATACGCGAACTCAGTGGTGGTGGTATCAGGTTTCGTTAATTTGGCAGCGGAATTTACATCAGGACCGTAGTTAGGAAATGTTTATCAGAGTAAAACCACCATAATTGATATTAATAGACACATGGGCAAAACCCAAGTTTCTTATTACAATACATTTATAGGGACAAACCCTATTTTATTGAATTTAAAACATCGTTTATTAGGTAACTTTTATAGCCACTTATTTTCCAAGCCGTCAGTGCTCCCGAGCTAGCTTTTTCCCAGTTGGCTTTCACATTGTGTTACCTGAAACATGTTTTAAAAATATTTTGTCAGCGGGAAATACTGGTGAGTGAATCCCAGTTTAATCAAGAAACATTTTATCAATTAACACAGTATTGAGAGCGATCATATTGTTTATTTCTACACAATTACTCATTCAGTACTGTCAATCCTTGACTTGTGGGTCATATTACACATTAGCTAACTCGTTGTCCAATGATAACGTACTGTCATTCCGACTTACTACTCGCAAGTAATAAATTTTGTATACAAAACCCCATAATACCGGCAGTAATTGAAGAACTACAAAGACTCAATCACTGCTTAATCGCATTGTAAAACATTTAAGGTTTTGTAAAATATTACAAAAAGTTTAACAAAAAGAGGATAAACTCACATTGCTATTTTAGACTTCTCGTAAGGGTTTCCTGGATATAATCTATAATTTATACAAATGTACATTGGTTAGTATCATAACCCTTTGAAAATATTAATGATACCCTCCCCGAGACGGCATTCCAATAACTACGTCGGGCAGAACCACGACAGTTATTACAGAACCCTAAATCAATCGGGCAGCGTAACTATTACGAAATTGGGGTTATAATACTTACAACGGAGCAGAACCTTGTTAATTAGGGGGATATAATACCCGCTTATAATTTCTACTACTTCAGAAATTGAGATTGAGAATGAATTGTGAGCGACGAAAAACGAAAACTGATGCGTTCTATTTATGGTTTCTGAAATCAACTCTCAGGCGGCCCGCGTAAAGCACAGGCCAGGGTTACGCGGACCGCGTCAACCCTGGTCAACAGAATAGCTTGGCTGAGTCGATGTGTAGGTCCGCCACGATGTCGACACGTGTCGTCCTAGGATGTCTCCGCGTTTAATGATCTCTCGCGGCCCGCGTCAATGTAAGCTTAAGCTTACACGGCCCGCTTGAACTAAAGAAATCAGCGGAGTCTGGTTCCAGCCTTGATACCGCCCGCGTAAGGGTTTGGGGTGGGTTCACGCGGCCCGCCTCAACCCTAAATTTAAGCTTTTATATTTTATTTAAATAATATAAAATAATTCGGGCTCGGTTTTCACATACAGGGTGTAATATAAGACATATTGGGACATTCTATAATATACTAGAGTGTCAAAATATTATGAGGGTGTTGGTTTTACCAAGGGTTGTTACATTCTCCCCACCTTGTTTTAGAGCTCGTCCTCGAGATCTACTGGAATAAATGCGGATATTTCTTTTGCATTTCTGATTCAAGCTCCCATGTGTACTCTGGTCCTCTTTTGGAGTCCCATTTCACTTTGACTAGAACTAGTCTTTTATGTTTGAGATTTTTGACTTTCCTGTCTTCAATTTGTAGAGGCCTTTCTACAAACTTGAGTTGTTCATTTACCTCTATATCTTTAAGAGGAACTATCAGTGATTCATCAGCTAAACACTTTTTGAGATTAGATACATGAAACACATCATGTATTCTTGCCATTTCCTCTGGCAGTTGTAGCTGATAGGCTACAGGTCCTATTCTTCTAATAATCTCAAAAGGTCCAACATACCTGGGACTTAGCTTTCCCCGTTTGATGAATCTTACCACTCCTTTCCAAGGAGAGACCTTCAACAATACTTTATCTCCTACTCGAAATTCTAATGGCTTGCGTCGGTTATCAGCATAGCTTTTCTGTCGATCACGTGCTGCTTTTAGTCGTTCCTTGACTTGAATAATCTTGTCAGTTGTTTCTTGCACTATCTCAGGTCCAGATAGTTGCTTTTCCCCAATTTCTGCCCAACAGACTAGGGTTCGACACTTTCTTCCATAAAGTGCTTCGAATGGTGCAGCATTGATACTTGTGTGATAACTATTATTATAAGAAAATTCTATTAAAGGTAAGTGATCATCCCAATTACCTCCAAAATCAATTACACAAGCTCTAAGCATGTCTTCCATTGTCTGAATTGTCCTTTCGCTTTGTCCGTCCGTTTGAGGATGATAAGCTGTACTTAGTTTTAACTTGGTTCCCATTGCCTTTTGGAAACTTGACAAAAAATGAGAGGTAAATCGGCTATCCCTATCAGAAACAATTGATAAAGGAATGCCATGTAAAGAAACAATTTCATTTACATACAATTTAGCTAATTGTTCCATACTAAAAGTTTCTTTCATTGGTATGAAATGAGCTGACTTGGTTAGCCTATCTACAATCACCCAGATTGTATCATTTCCTTTCTTAGTTTTGGGTAATTTAGTAACAAAATCCATTGTTATTAATTCCCATTTCCACACTGGCATTTCTAATTGCTGTAACAAGCCTGAGGGTTTCTGATGTTCAGCTTTAACTTGTGAGCAAGTTAAACATTTAGAAACATAGGCTGCTATGTCCTTTTTCATTCCTATCCACCAGAAATTTTTCCTTAAATCCTGGTACATTTTATCACTTCCTGGATGCATCGTATATTTAGACTTATGAGCCTCTTCTAGTATACGATGACGTAGGTTTCCTAATTTAGGTATCTGAAGGGGTAAGGTCCCAAAAACCTTGTAATAAGTACTTGGGACCATACCACAACCTAGTCTTTCAAGCTCTTTTTACCTTACACGGCCGCGCACTGGTTTTATAAAGGAAAGGCTTAAGGCAGATAGCAGACAACACCCGCGCGCCAAAGGAAATCATAAAATCCTTGCGCTTTCATAAGGGATGAAAATCCTAGGACAGACATTCTCACTTAATAATATCCAGGCTTGGATATTATTTAACTGATACCACACGATAAAGAATCACACCAGATTACAGCAGTAATCTTCTAGAAGACTTAATCGTGCACCACCCAGACGGTTACAACCGTCTGGGCCACGTGTCATCTCCCCAACCTCCCTTAGAGTCACGGTGATGGCATGGAAATAGAAAGAAATCATCACTTGTCCACTTTCCACGTGGCAATTCCCCAGCCTTTGATCTAAACCACGATCCGTGTGCTCTCACGTCGGATCAAAGGAATTAACGATGGAGAAAAATAACCGCTACGACGTTAGCATCTTCCGTTAACTCTTCAATAACAGGTTTTCCCTCCCAAAAACTCCTGGCTATAAATATGAGAATAAATCAGGTATGAAACTCAAGTTACACACACTTCTTCAATACTTCTTCTTCTTCATAAACACATACTTATTCTCACGCCGGAGTCGGGTCAAGGAGAGAACCCCTTTCTCCGCTTGACGAGGCTAACGGTGCTTTGTTTTGCAGAGTTTATCGGAGAAGAAGAGCTGTTCCGTCAGATCGAACGAGAGAAAACCCACCTTTTATGCGGATTCAAACCCCCTAGATAATTCGATTCCGGTCTATTATCTAGCGTTTCTTCATTGGCGCCCACCGATTTCTCCGTTTCATCCAATTTTTTCTCGTTTTTAATCTACCTTGTTGATTCCATTTATATATGGAAGAAATGTCTTCTCATCGACAAACCGGCCCTCGGCCAAACATCGTAAACAATTTTCAGGTTGAAGGAATTCCAGAGGATGCCTCAGATGACAATGAGGTTCAATCCAATCGAGTAAATGAACCTGTCACTCCAGGGGTGTTACCAGAAAACCATGTTCACTCAATTCTGCCTCCAGGGGAGACCCCAATCTCCTGGTACGTCAGATCTCAAGGGGCTCTAAATGCAGTATACACACAGCTGTGTGCTCAAACTGCTCCCTTAATCCAATCTCGAAGGCCAGGATCTCGTGCTAATGCTTCTCAACAGGAAGATCCATCCCACGAAAATACAGAAGTTTATTCCAGATCCACATCAAAATATGAATACACCCAATCAGGGAGTCATCAGAGAGAGTATCGAGATGAACCACACCCTCACCGAAGACAATCAGTTCACACTAGGTTGGGTTCTCAACGAAACACCCACACCGATGAATCTGATCCAACCTACCGTTTAAGTGCAAATACCAGGGTGTTCAACCGATTGCAGCCAAATTACAACAAGTGCAGACCTCGTGCGGTTTATAACCCTGAGGCAGAACACAACTATGATTTGATTTACCGTCCTACGGAAGCAGCAGAAAATTCAAAGTTCATCATGGAAATATCTTTGGCTCCACTTGAGAAAGCCAAACTACCATCCAACGTGGGTAAATTTAATGGGCTGACAGACCCCGATGACCACCTGAGGGTTTTTACAAGCGCAGGGCTAGTAGGCGGCTGGACTCTACCATTATGGTGTCATCTCTTCGTACAGACCCTTACAGGCGCTGCAAGAATCTGGTTCGATAATTTACCCATCGGCAGCATCACATCATGGAAAGATCTACGCAAGAAATTTCTGACTCATTTCAGTCAACAGCGACGCTCTATCCGAGACACATCAGATGTAATGAACATTTGGCGTCATGCTGATGAAAGTCTGGAGGACTTTATCACCCGATACAATAAAGAAGTGCTGGAGATCGGGGGAGTTCACGAGCAATTGATCCGCGCACAGTTCAAATACGCGCTCAGATGTGATGATATGATTAAGGTCCTATCTGGGACGAAAGGACTCCCAACAAGTTGGGAGAAAGTAATGGCAGCCGCAAAGGTTTATGCACAAACAGAGAAGAACCTTACCACAAATAGGCCACCACCACCGCATAATAGACCCGCGGACTTAGGCTCCACTGGCGGGAGGAAGTTTAAAAAGTCATGGCGTGATTCTGGCTCAGGAAATCATTCGTCTGAAGATGCTCGAGCAACGATCAACAAACTTACCGCGCAGAGGGAGGCCAAACAGGAGAATAGGGAGAGGCAGTGGACTCCCCTAACTAAGACCCCGGCGGAAGTTTTAAGTACTGAAGACTATTAGTTCAAACCTCCAATCCCCATGAAAAACAAGCGTGGACAAGATCCTGCCCAATATTGCGAATATCACAAAGATAGTGGTCATACCACTAACAACTGCATTTCTCTACGCACAGAAATAGAGAAAGCCCTCAAAAGCGGCGAGCTCACACATTTGCTTCAAAATGTGCGCAAAGAAATAAAGCAGATAACTCGGGGTGAGGAGGGCCCGAGCAAAAGGACAAAAACTTAAGAGACAACTCTATGAATTCACCGCAGGAAAACATGATTTATCAAACGAAGCGGGAAAATTAGAGTAAGTTAAGTTTTGTTAGGGGTGGATTTCTAAATGACCCGTGATCCTCAATTATTATCCTGCTTGGTGATCCTTACTTCTGTGCCAGTTAGTGATCCTCAGAAGTGCTTCAGGATCAGGATCATGGATCATCCTAAGGATCCTTATACTAATGATTGTCTGCTTTGAATTCGTAATTGTTTTGCAGGAGTATCAATTGGACTTGGTCTTGGCGATATTCCTGCAGTATATTCCTTGAAGTATTCCGCACGTGCTTGGCTGAAAGTGGACGTTGTGGAGTCGTGGAGGACTTGCACCATTTACGGACAATTAGTTACTTAGATATTTTCTAATTTAAAAGGGGTAGCGAGCTAATTAAACAACACTTTTTGCTATTTTTGGCTACACACACACTCATACAACTGCTCTCATCAATTTCGCTAACACACTTGGCGATTACATACATTTCTACACGATACACTATAGTGATCCTTGTACTTAGCTCGCTATCATCCGAAGTTGTAACAGATTGTTTGTTTAATTTAAGTTGGTGATCGGTAGTTTCCATCACCCGGGGTTTTTTGTGCCGGAGATCAACTCTTGATCAAGGGCTTTTTCCCCGTATAAATCTTCGTGCCATTTGTTCATCATATTTCATAGTGATCCTTATTATTGTTCATCAATTCAAGCATCATACCCCGTAACAAAGAGTTTGGTTGCATTATCCTCGTCTGATTTTTAACCAAAACAGTTTGGCGCCCACCGTGGGGCAATTGGTGCTTCATTCCTAAGAAATTCTCATTTTTGTGATTCGGTTCGTTACATCCAAGCAGATGGCTTCATCATCAAAGAACACCTCCAGTGCGATGTCTGCAGTCAATTCATCCCAGGGCATTCCACCATTGCCTCCACCACCTTCTGGACCTCAGAAAAATGCCGAGAAGAAACCAACTCCCATTTTCTCAAAACCTCCAACTTCTTCTGCTTCTTATACTCCTACTACTAGTGACTTGTTTACTCTGATTTTGCAGATGAAGGAGCATATACAACAGTAGGATAAGACCAATGAAAGGATTCTTAGAGAAATTGGAGACATCAAGAAACAGAAGAGATCGACAGAGGATCATTCCCCACTGATGCCCAGATCTTTGAATTTCGATACTCCGGTTATAACTTCTCAGCCTTCAGTGGTTCCAGACGTTCAATACGTGGGAGGACCAAAAGGAGTGCATTACGAATCATCAGCAATGACTCAGGCTTCAGGGTTACACTTCCAACCAGCAGGATCCCATCCTCAGCATATAGGATCCTTCGCCAGCTCAGGAGGATACTCAGGAGCGCAGCAGATTCAAGGGTTCTGGTCGTTTCAAGGATCCTCCCAGGTCCAAGGATCCTCACAGATTCAAGGATCCTCTCAGTTTCAAGGATCCTCCCAGGTCCAAGGATCCTCACAGGTTCAAGGATCCTCTCAGTTTCAAGGATCCTCCCAGGTTCAAGGATCCTCCTACGTCCCAGGATCCTCACAGGTTCAAGGATCCTCTCAGTTTCATGGATCCTTAAGGAGTTGGCAATCAGGGAATTCCGATATCCATCAGGGAGATTTCATTCCAATGCAGACCATTACTTCTACTGGTCCATCGGTCATTCCAGAGCCCCAACAATATGGATTCACATCCGCTTTTCCTAATTTGAATCCAATGGGAGGTAACACTTTCAATAATTTTTATACCACTAACCATGGCCTTATGCAGGATACAGGTATCAATCATGCCATGGCCAGAGAATTGCAAAAGTTAAAGGATATGATATCAAGTGTCCCAGGAGTGGTCAAGCCTATCCTGGAGATTGCAGATGGGAGCCATAAGATATCTCGTTTTACACCACCAATCTGTGATGCTGAGATACCAAAGAGGTTCCATGTGCCTACTATGAAGTTGTATGATGGTTCAACAGATCCTGAAGAACACATAGCACAATACAGGGAAAGGATGGAGATCAATCCCATCCCAGAAAGGTTAAAGGAAGCATGTCTATGCAAGGGGTTTGGATCCACTCTTACTGGATCAGCTCTTAAATGGCTGCTAAGTGTTCCCCCTTACTCTATTACCTCGTTTGCTAACCTAGTTAACCTATTTAATAACCAATTTTCTTGTAGTAGGAAATTTGAGCGTTTAACTAGTGATCTGTATAGGATAACCCAAGGTCATAATGAATCATTAAGGGATTATATCACTAAATTTAGTAAAGAATCCTTGGATATTCCTAACCTGGATATAGCTACGGCTGTTGAAGCCTTTAAAATGGGATTCCTTAGGGATTCATTATTCTATGATGATCTTGTTATGACACCATGTAGGAATCTAGACGAGGTAAGAACCCGGGCCCTTAGGTTTATCCGGCTAGAGGATGATAAAAGGATCCAGGAGAGGTTAGCAGGATCCTCAAAGCAAGAGAAGCAAGGATCCTCATTCAAGAACAACAAGTTCAGATCCTATAACAAATCTGATAACCAGAATGTGCATGCTGTTGAACAAGAAGAGGATGATGAGGATTATCCTCCAATTTCCGAATATTGCTTTTCTGTTGATAACAATGAACTAATCCTTGCGATGCAGAATTTAGGTGATAAAGCTAGATGGCCCAGGAAAAATGATAGACCAACTGCAACTAAAGACAAGTCAAAGTGGTGCGCATATCATGAAGATTTTGGGCATCTCACAGAAGAATGCATCGCACTGAGAAAAGAAATTGGATACTTGTTGAGCAAAGGGCACTTGAAAGAATTATTGGGGAGAAAGAAGTCAAGGACTCAGGATCCTGAAAGGATCCCAGAGAAAGCTCCAGCCCCTCCAGCAGATGCACAAGTTATAAACTTTATTTCTGGAGGATCAGACATTTGTGGAACATCCTTCTCTGCAGCTAAAAGACATGCAAAGGAAACCAAGATGGATAATGGAGATAGACCCATTCGAACATCCAGTGTCTCCGAAGGAAAAGTTATAACTTTTGATGAGGATGATCGTGTTGACATTCAGGATCCTCATCACGATGGTTTGGTTATCACTCTTTTTATTTCTAACCATTTTGTTCGCAGGATCCTTATAGACGGAGGAAGCTCTGTGAACATTATCCAGCTTGATGTCCTCAAGAAGATGAATATTCCTGAATCTGATATCATCCTGAGATCCTCTGTGCTCATGGGATTCAGTGGCGAGACTAAGAATACTCTGGGGGACATTAAACTCCCAATTTATATCGAAGGCCTACATTCTTACCAAAAGTTTTGTGTTATTGACTGTTTATCTTGTTGTAATGTTATCCTTGGCAGGCCTTGGATACATGACATGAAGACAGTCCCATCCACTTATCATCAATGTGTGAAGCTACCTAGTCCTTGGGGAATAGTGAAGATTGATAGTGATCAGCAAGAGGCTAAGAACTGCTACACCTCATCAATGAAACCAGCCTCAAAGTCAAGGGAGCAATAGTAATTAAAGCATCCTCCAAGGGATGTCTTGGAGGCAAGAGAACAGGATGTGGTAGAAATCCTTATGGATCCTGATGATCCTGAATCTAAAGTTTATATAGGATCAGGGATCCTTGGCGAAATAAAGGAAGACCTCATATCCTTCCTCAAAAGGAGAAAGACTACCTTTGCATGGAAACACGAAGACATGACAGGTATATCTAAAGATATAATCACTCACAAACTTGGTATTGATAGGTCCTTCAAACTAATCCATCAAAAGAGGAGGAAATTTGCACCAGAAAGAAATGCCATTATCCAGGAGGAGGTAGAGAAATTACTCCGAGCAGGTATGATTAGAGAGGTCAAGTATCCAAGATGGTTGGCCAATGTGGTTGTTGTTCAAAAGAAAAACGGAAAGTGGAGGGTATGTGTCGATTTCACCGATTTAAATAAGGCATGTCCCAAGGATCCTTTCCCATTACCCCACATTGACTCCATGGTGGATGCAACTGCGGGTCATGAACTGTTAACTTTTATGGATGCTTCATCTGGATTTCAACAAATTCAGATGGAACCCTCCGATCAAGAGGATACAGCCTTTATGACTCCAACTGGTATATACTGCTATATTGCTATGCCATTCGGACTAAGAAATGCAGGTGCAACTTATCAAAGGCTAGTGAATATGACGTTCAAGGATCAAATTGGACAGACTATGGAGGTTTACATAGACGATATGGTGGTAAAATCAAAAAAGGCTGAGGATCACCTAAGAGACTTGGAAGAAGCGTTCAATATCCTTGATAAATATAATATGAAACTTAATCCTTCTAAGTGTCATTTTGGTGTAAAAGCAGGTAAATTCTTAGGATATATGGTGACAAAGAGAGGTATTGAAGCCAGTCCAGAACAAATCAAAGCTATAGTGAACATCAAGTCCCCTGCCAATGCTAAAGATGTTCAGAGGTTAACAGGCAGGATTGCAGCTTTAAACAGATTCATATCCAAATCCTCAGAAAAGTGCAAGGAATTCTATGATATCCTAAGGAAGAACAAGAAATTCGAGTGGACTGAGAAGCATGAAAATGCCTTAAAAGCTCTTAAGGATTACCTATCCTCAGCCCCAGCCTTGATGAAACCAGAAAAGGGAGATGTGTTATCCTTATACTTGGCGGTATCCTCAAAAGCAGTAAGTGCAGTCCTTGTTAAGGATCACCAAGGTACACAACATCCTGTCTATTATGTAAGTAAGAGTTTACTTGATGCTGAATCCAGGTATTCACACTTAGAAAAACTTATCCTTGCATTAATTATGGCATCTACTAAATTGAGACATTATTTTGAAACTCATGCCATTATCGTTAAAACTAATTTTCCAATTAAGAATGTCCTCAGGAAACCTGAAATGTCAGGAAGGATAGCCAAGTGGGCAGTGAAGCTTAGTGCATATGATATAAGATATGAGCCCAGGACAGCCATTAAATCCCAAGCATTAGCCGACTTTGTGGCAGATTTCAGTAGTGATTTACAAAAGGAAGCTGAGTTAGAAGTCCAGCAGCTAGAGGAGACCAAGGATCCTTGGATACTCTATACTGATGGATCCTCAAATGTCAAAGGAACAGGGCTTGGAATACTACTAAAATCGCCACAGGGGGACATAATACCCCACTCTATAGCTTGTGAGTTCCAAACCACTAACAATGAGGCTGAATATGAAGCCTTGATAGCTGGTTTGCAAATTGCTAAGCACATGAGGATCAGGTATCTTGAGGTACATGTAGATTCTTTGTTAATCACTAATCACTTTAATGGATCTTATGCTGTTAAAGGTGAAAAGTTAACCAAATACTTGGAGATAGTCAAAGAATTGGCACTCTCTTTTGTATCTTTTAGTTTGACACAGGTGCCAAGGGAAGAGAATGCAGAGGCAGATGCATTAGCCAATTTAGGATCATCCTTGAAGGTCCCGGAGGATATAAGTATCCCCATTATCCATATCCTGGCTCCCGCCATCGAGGATCACGTGGCTATGGAAATAGGAGAGGATTCTGCAATTATCCCTAGTGAGGATACTCAAACTCATCCAGGATCATGGACCCTCCCAATCATGAGATACTTACAACATGGAGAGATTCCTACAGGAGAAAACCCTAGGGCTTTCAAAATTAAGGTATCTCAATTCACAATTTTAAATAATATGTTGTATAAACGATCTCTTGCTGGACCATATTTAAGATGCATTGAGGATCCTGAAATCCAAGAAGTTTTAAAAGACTTCCATGAAGGAGATTGTGGAAACCACACTGGGGGCAGGGCATTATTCTCAAGGATCCTGAGGACAGGATACTGTTTGCCAACTATGAAGAGAGATGCTCTGGAGTATGCTAAGAAATGTGATCCTTGTCAGAGACACAGCAATATCCTTCATCAACCGGCTGAATTATTGCATCCTATATCCTCCACTGGGCCATTCATGAGATGGGGCATGGAAATAGTTGGTAAGCTCCCTAAGGCACCTGGTGGAAAAGTGTTCATGCTTGCTATGACTGATTACTTCTCCAAGTGGATAGAGGCTGAAGCTTTTGCCCAAGTCAGAGAAAAGGAAGTTATATCCTTCATTAAAAGAAATATTATAACTAGATTTGGTATTCCTTCTGAAATTATATGTGATAATGGTTCCCAATTCATTGGGGGCAGAACTACTAACTTTTGTGACAGCTGGGGGATTAAGATGATAACATCAACACCAGTCCACCCACAAGCTAATGGTCAGGCAGAATCCTCCAATAAGATCATCATCAACAATTTGAAGAAGAAGCTTGGATCCAAGAAAGGGAAATGGGCAGAAGAACTACCTTATGTGCTTTGGGCTGATAGGACAACCCCTAAGAATGCTACAGGCCAAACTCCATTCTCTTTGGTATTTGGGGCAGAATCAGTGATCCCTACAGAAATGGTGGTTCCAACTGCTAGAACAAGTATTCGTGATCCTGAGGAAAATGATGAGAACTTGGTTCAAGACCTGGATACTATAGAAGAAATCAGAGATTTGGCAAGGATAAGGATGGCCAGCTATCAGCAAAGAATGGCTGGAGCCTACAACAAAAATGTCAGGATCAGGAAATTCCAAGTTGGTGATATGGTGCTAAGGAGTTTCAGAATACTACCAATCCTGCTGATGGAAAGTTGGCACCAAAATGGGAAGGACCTTACCTGATTGAAGCTGAGGCAGGAAAGGGGGCATATCGATTGCTAACAATGGAAGGTGATTTGCTACCTAGAGCCTGGAATGCTGTCCATTTGAAGAAATACTTCATGTGATAAGGATCCATGATCCTCACATGATAAATATCCTTAAAGGATCCTTAAAGCACAGATGATCCTCATTTGGGTAACATTCTAATCTTAAAATATTTCATTTCCTTATTTTTTCACAAAAGGATAAGGATCATGCATCCTTTATCCTCCTTTCACGTGATTTTGAGTTTTGAAGGTTCAGGTACTCTTAGCAAAAGGATGATTATCCACAAAAGCAACAAGTTACTTGGGTTTGACCCCAGTTGTTTGGGCTTGACCCCAGTTCCGCCAGTAGCGCATGATGATCCTGGTATAGTTCATGGCAGTGGGACCAGTACTCGTTTTAGGGGCTGATAATTCCATTGTACTGGCTATACCTAGGATCCTACGTATAATGGTAGACGTACCATACATCCGTTCTTAAGGTTTCTAACGTTTTCACGTTAGCTAAGGTTTTGGCATTTTCATGCCACTAAGTTTGGATAGTCGCCAGTTAGGGCCTTACTCCAGTTCACACACGATCCTTGGGCTTGTCCCCAGTTATCCTTGGGCTTGTCCCCAGTTATCCTTGGGCTTGTCCCCAGTTATCCTTTGGGCTTGTCCCCAGTTGCTAACTTTTATCTTATAATGGCTTAGTCCCAAGTTATGTTCTATTTCAGGTCTTCGGAGTTAAACAACTAAGGATCCTTAATCCTTACTTCTTACTAAGGTTTGTCTTATGGTTATTCTGGTTATAACTTGGATCCTCAGGTATGATCCTTAACTATTTTGATTTTATTCATTGATTATTTGAATAACCCCAATACTTTGACAACTGAATTCATGATCCTTAAAATATACTACTTTTTGGAAATTTTCAACTATAGAATATTTGATCCTGAATCATATCCTAAATATTTTCTTTATCTAATTTGTTTAACTTTTCTTACACAGACAAGTGTACATCAAAACAATTGAAAAATAAAATAACAACAAGGATATCAACACAGGATATAGCCAAAAAGTTAAAGTCATTTTATTCACAAAAGCTTAAACCCTTTTAAGGTTGTCAAAATTACCTACCCCGAGCATCTACCAGCAATACGTGGCCCGTCCGCTAGGGTAGGTAAAGGGTGTCCATTGTTCATAGGTTTTTCAAGTGCAGGGATCAAAAGACGGCAGGATCACATTGGCTTCATCCCCCAAACAGAGGATCCCTCCACCATTTGTAATCCTGCATATTGTTCAAAGGATCATCCATGATCCTCAACCCTAGTTACTATTGTTTGAGTACAGACCAACCATTGTTCAATCAAAACATCATCAAAAGAAAAAACTACTACCAAATTTAAAATTTGGGCTCCGGCTACGTCTAGGAATGTCCATCATTGCCCAATCATGCAGCCTACACCTTCGCTGCATCTTCATCCCCTCCAGCTTCGGTATCCTTCACCAGATCCTTTCCACTGCTTCCAGCCTCAATCGCCAAAACCTCCTCAGCCTCCTCATCATCTTCTAGATCAGCTAACCTCGCCTTCCAGCCCTCAACATCCCAGCTGCTTCTGTCAAAGTCAGGATCTTGAGCCTCCTCAGCCATCTTCAGTTTTGTCTTGTCCATTGTGATGGCAGCAGAGACCTTTGCACCTTCTATGAGATCATGCTTCTCGTAGTCAATGTCGATCAAGATCTTAGCTGTCTTAGTCTTGGCGTCTTGAAGGGCTTTTTCGAGATCAGCAATCTTAAGATCCTTGAGCACTGCAACTTGTTGGAGGTCAGCAATCTTCTTATCCAGCTCCTCAACACTCCCCACGTAGTCTTCAATCTCAGCAAATTTCTGCAAAAAAGACAAAGTAGTTCAAGATCAGGTGATCCTCAAATAAGTAGGATACCTAGGCAGAATTGGTGATCCTCACATCATTGAAGTATTCAAGGAACTGGTGGCGGATCAGTGGCAGACCTTGTAGGTCCTCTATCTCAGAGTTTTTCCTCTTCTTGCCACCCCTTCCTTTAGTGGGTGCCTTGGGGATGGAGACACTAGGGCTGGCAATGGCCTTCTTCTTTCTGGATCGAACAGTGTCAAGATCGGCCATGTTGAACTGGGAGGCAGGCTTGGAAGCTTTTCCGGCACCTACACATTCAGAGCAAGCTCTTGAGAATCCTGGGTGATTGTCTTAAACGATCTTGTTTCAGGACCGAGTCTTCTAAAAACAGCAAGCCTTTCCTTAGTATCAGGAGATGGTATGAGGTGTGAAACGGTGACAGCTGCATAACATAAAACAAAAGGGAATTGGTGATCCTATCACAAGAGCAAGATTACCTGGTGATCCTTCTCAGGATCCTCTATCCTACCATGGGTGGACCACTTCCTTGGTAGATCCTCTCCGTTTGGAATGGTATCCCTTCTGACAAAGAAAAAGCGTCGTTTCCAGTTTGTATCGTTCTTGGTGGCCTTAAAAATGGGATGTTCTTCGCCGGGTTTTCGCTTAAACAGATATCGGTGGGATCCAAATGTCATGAGATCATACATCTCTGCCAGTTCCGACATTCCTAAATCAATTCCTTCCTGCTCTATGATCCTTTCAAGGGTATATAGGACCCTCCAGATCATCGGCATAGCTTGGATGTAAGAAATGCCGGTTAAGGAGAAAAAGGATTGGGTAAAAGCTGGAAAGGGATAGGTGTATCCTATGGTGAATGGGGTAACCGGAAAGGAAACCCATGTCTCAGAAATGTAATCACTCAGAACAGTGGGATCAAAGGGTTTGAAAAAGGCGTTCGCCGGAAAGCAGTGCCGGATCTTATCTACTTGTGCATCGTTAAAGCAACACCTCTCATTCGCTGAGTCTTTGATGATCCCTTGACTCTTCAAGGGGCTATCCTTCTGGTGATCCTTGGCGGGGGAGGACCGGAGCGTCACTCTTAACGTGATGTTGGTAAAGAAAGAAAAAACAGAGTAAGAGAAGGAGAAGTAGGAAAAGAGATACCTGATTGATCTTCGGCTGAGAATTTAAAGGGAAGTTCTCTTGGATTTAAATGCAAATTGATCCTATCTCTAACTCCTATTTATAATGATGATTTGCAGGATTGTCACTTCGGTGACGTCAGGTTTGCAACGGCTAGTCCATCTTCAACGGCTAGTTATCCGTTAGTTTGTTGCGGATAAGATCAACAAAATACAACTCGTTTATTTACAATATAACTCCTTATATTTTGGGGGCAATTGTTAGGGGTGGATTTCTAAATGACCCGTGATCCTCAATTATTATCCTGCTTGGTGATCCTTACTTCTGTGCCAGTTAGTGATCCTCAGAAGTGCTTCAGGATCAGGATCATGGATCATCCTAAGGATCCTTATACTAATGATTGTCTGCTTTGAATTCGTAATTGTTTTGCAGGAGTATCAATTGGACTTGGTCTTGGCGATATTCCTGGAGTATATTCCTTGAAGTATTCCGCATGTGCTTGGCTGAAAGTGGACGTTGTGGAGTCGTGGAGGACTTGCACCATTTACGGACAATTAGTTACTTAGATATTTTCTAATTTAAAAGGGGTAGCGAGCTAATTAGACAACACTTTTTGCTATTTTTGGCTACACACACACTCATACAACTGCTCTCATCAATTTCGCTAACACACTTGGCGATTACATACATTTCTACACGATACATTATAGTGATCCTTGTACTTAGCTCGCTATCATCCGAAGTTGTAACAGATTGTTTGTTTAATTTAAGTTGGTGATCGGTAGTTTCCATCACCCGGGGTTTTTTGTGCCGCAGATCAACTCTTGATCAAGGGCTTTTTCCCCGTATAAATCTTCGTGTCATTTGTTCATCATATTTCATAGTGATCCTTATTATTGTTCATCAATTCAAGCATCATACCCCGTAACAAAGAGTTTGGTTGCATTATCCTCGTCTGATTTTTGACCAAAACAAGTTTCATATATTTATTTTAGCAAACTTTGTAATGGCCTCTGTGCCCTATCCCTAAATAAAAAAGCAAAGTTTCTATTATTCTTGTGTTTTTCTTACAAAGTGCATGCAATTTCTTTTAGTAAGCGCAAAAACATTATGGTAATTACAAAAACAAAGCCTCATGAACGGTCAGTGATTACGTCACAAACGACCATAAGTTCATACATGAGCTTTATACCAACTTCATTAGCCTTACTCAATAAAAGTAATCGTACTCATGCAAAATATTGTAAAACGAAAAACATAACATACTATTCTCGGCGTACAAATACGCCTAAAAAACTATCAAACACGGCTGTGTTTTAGTTACTTGCGCAACAGCGCACCAACAAAAAGAGGGATATACATCCCAAATATTACAAGAAAATTGTTCAATACTTTTTCAACTTACGCTAAATCTTCGCCCTCATCCGGAAAGATTTCCTTTAGTTGTGCTACATGATCATCAGATTGCAGCGCAACATTTATCAGATCCATAACCGGAAGTTGCAAGTTGTTAAATTCTGCCTTTAAAGTAGCAAGCGCAGCATTAGTATCCACGCCATAAGTAGCAGATTTGCTGATATCCCAATCAACCTTCAAAGCGCAATTTACATGATGAGAACACTCAGAATATCCTTGGGTGTACCCGTCTTTATGCGCAACAACAATTAACCGCGCAACGGTTTTATCCAACTCTTCAGAGTTCAACACTGATTCAGTAACCTGTGAAGGAAGGAAAGGGTAAATAACAAGAAAGCGCATAAACAGTCCCAAAAAAAGCTAGCAACTTACACAAGCAATTCCACGATCTTTCAGCCACGCCATATCACCCTTTAAAGGTTCAAGCTCGCTTTCTGCTGTGGCTCGCGCCGTTTCAGAATTTTCCAAATTTTCTTCGGTCTCAGTCAAATGACGGGAAGTTTCAGCCTTTTCAGAGTGCGCAAGCTCCAGGTCCTTTTTAAGTTGTTCCTGGTCAGAAAGAAAAGCAGTAAGTTCTTCTATCTCTTTATCTCTAAGAGCAAGAGTGGCGCAAGCTTGTACCTCTCGTTGTTCATCGCTCCCTGTGAGCACGCGCTTCATCACGAGCAGCTTCAGCTTCAGCTCTCTCCTTTTTTAGTTTTTCGATCTCCGCATCCTGCTTCTTCAATCTCTCAACTTCAGCTTTGAGATTATTAATAGCATTACGAAGACCCATCTTCTCATTGTTATCCTTTTCACAAATCCTTTTAAAATTCTTGCGCTCCTCAGCAATAAGGGTAGCTTCAGCTTCCGCTTTCCGTTTCCAACCCGCAACGGACCATTCCTCAGTTTTACGATCGGCCTCAAACTTGGCTTGATCAGCTTCCAATTTAGCTTTTAGCTGAGCTAAACGCTTTTCATCACTAGCAAACTTCTTCTGGGATACCCTAAAAGTTTCCCAATCTTTATGCATACTATACCACTCACGCACTATGCGATGAGTGGTAGAAGCATGAGAAGCAGTCTCTTCAAGGTAAGATTGATAAGTTTGTTCATAAGACCGGCTTTCTTGAAATTTGATCTCTCCATGCGGAAATATCCCCTGCAACCAATCTTGGCACACACGCCAATCCTACAAAGTGTCACCTTTCTTTAAATTCCAAACAGGGGCATGAAGCTCAGAAGCATCTTTCTCTGAGTAAGTCCTGTAATAGTAATCCCCCAGGGTTTCCTCTGGGCGGATTGGAGATTTTTTATCAACACCAGCAAATGAGCTTTGCTCCTCAGCAGAAACCTTCTCAACATGCTCAGGCATAGCATCAGAAGGTTTAGGAGAAGAAGTTGAAGTAGGAGTTTTTTCAGCAGTTTGTTCTTTCCCCAGGTCTTGAGCAACAGCTTCAGAGGTTCGTGGATTACCAGTACCATCCACAACCTCTGGATCAACAATTTTTTCAACCTCTGCAGTAACATCAACATGCTTATCAGCCTCAATAGTCTTCTCCACACCACCTTCAGGAGCCTCCGTAGTCTTCAACTGATCAACAACAGGAGCACACGGAGGGGAATGTGGGAGTTCTTCATTAACCACAGGCTGCGGCCCTGTGGACATAGGAGAAACAGAAACTTCTGAAATAAAAACAACAAAGTCTGTAAAGACTTAATGCGCATAAAGAAAAAAAAAGTAAAGACAACACTTACTAGGAGCAGATTCTGAAATAAAAGCATCCAGATTGCCCTTCCTGGTAATCTTCTTCCTTTGGATCTTCTTGGAGGGCTGACCCTCAGCGTCAGCATCAGCTTGTTTTCTTTTACCGGCCTTCCTGTGCACCAAGTGTTCAGGACTAGATTCCAAGTCAATGGGATCATTCGGGTTGGATAGAGGGATATCAACAGCATCTCTCGGTTCTGGTTTTGGCCTCCTAACAGTAACTGCAGGCGTAAGACCCTCCAGAGAGTCAGAAACCACCATATAATCACACCAGGAGCCAGAGGAACGGCGCATACATTTCTTCTCTCCTCCAACATTTTTTGTCTTCAAAGATTGAGCTTTATCAGCTTCATTCTTCTTCAGCGCAGAAGTAGAAGTCGTCGCACGTTTCTTCTTTTCAGGGCCTATGCCCAAGTTTGACAACTCACCTACGAAAGCGCAAAGGATAATTTACTCAGAAGCGCAACAGAAAAAAGCAAACAATAAACCAATAAGCACATAGCTTACCAGCGCCAGCAGTAGGCTGAACAGACAGATCCGCATCCCGCGGAAGAACAAAATTTCTCACAATCCGGTGGTACCAAAGCTCCTCATCAGGTTTCTTCTTAATGGTACCCATTCTTCCACATTCTCTTTTGTATGCTACAACATACAATGAAACAACTGCAGAAGAAGGAAAGCATGTTCAATAAAAAAAAACGAGAAAAAGCAAAAAGGGGTAAACCCCCAATCTTACCATGACCTTCCTCTGTATACACTGGCTTGTCGTCACGGTCCATTTTCCAATTCAAACTCATGCTAGCACCAACAAGGGCTTTCTCCGGCAAGGCAATATTAGGAACTTCCTTCAGGTCTTGATACCAACTCTCGTCAACAGGGGTTCGAAGAGTTTCAATAGGGACGTCTTCCTTTCCCCGTAAAACCATCCTCATCGGAATCACCCCTGCCTTGACGAAAAAGAACTTTTGCTTCCAATCATGGAAGGATTTTGGAGGATGCTGTAAAATCTTCTTCGCAGACGACCTTTGGAAAAACGAATAAAACCCTTGAGTACAGTGCATTTGATAGAAAACCCTAAATCGAAGAACTGACGGCTCAATATGCATCGACCGGCTCACAAACTCAAAATGACGAACCCTAACCATGCCAATAGGGTGCAGTTGGGAGATATGCAACTTATAATTCTCAAGGATTTCAAGGAAAAATTTTGTTACAGGTAAGCGAAAGTTGCCTTCACAAAAAAAATCCCAAAAAAAGGTGATGTACCCAGCCGGAGCATCTGCTGCTGTTTGACCCTCCTCAGGATACAGGGCACCCCAGATCTCCGGGAATTTAAGATTCCGAATCAGACCATCAAAAGTTTTTCTGGGCCACTTTAACGGTGGAAGTTCAGCAGACATTTCTTCGGATAAGTCTTCTTGGTGTTCTCCAGTTGACATAGGGGATGAAATGACAAAGTTCTCGGATAATAAAGAAAGGAAAAAGAAAAGATTTCAACAGAGCAATGATTAACAGAAAGAGGCAACTCAAACGAACTTATATACTCACCGCAATAAATAACATTGGTAACCAACATAGCACCTTTTTCGGATATCACAGTTATCCAAGCGGCAGAGCGAGTGAAAATCAACAAAAACGCGAGTACACGCGCGCGTGTAGAAAACGGACAGTAGGGGACAACTGACAATGACAACCTGTCACTCAGTCTTTACTGTACCAAGTCCCATCTAAAGTCAAAGATTTTCAAAAATCGTTATATAAAAAAAATGAGGATGAATCTTCTTCCGGAAGATTCCCTATTTTCGCGCCAAAAACATCTTTCCTCTCATAAGTCCAGTGCTCCACTTACTTGCATAAGAGCAACACTAGACTGGGGGGACTTGAAGGGGTAAGGTCCCAAAAACCTTGTAATAAGTACTTGGGACCATACCACAACGTAGTCTTTCAAGCTCTTTTTACCTTGCGCGGCCGCGCACTGGTTTTATAAAGGAAAGGCTTAAGGCAGATAGCAGACAACACCCGCGCGCCAAAGGAAATCATAAAATCCTTGCGCTTTCATAAGGGATGAAAATCCTAGGACAGCATTCTCACTTAATAATATACAGGCTTGGATATTATTTAACTGATACCACACGATAAAGAATCACACCAGATTACAGCAGTAATCTTCTAGAAGACTTAATCGTGCACCACCCAGACGGTTACAACCGTCTGGGCCATGTGTCATCTCCCCAACCTCCATTAGAGTCACGGTGATGGCATGGAAATAGAAAGAAATCATCACTTGTCCACTTTCCACGTGGCAATTCCCCAGTCTTTGATCTAAACCACGATCCGTGTGCTCTCACGTCGGATAAAATGAATTAACGATGGAGAAAAATAACCGCTACGGCGTTAGCATCTTTCGTTAAGTCTTCAATAACAGGTTTTCCCTCCCAAAAACTCCTGCCTATAAATATGAGAATAAATTAGGTATGAAACTCAAGTTACACACACTTCTTCAATACTTCTTCTTCTTCATAAACACGTACTTATTCTCACGCCGGAGTCGGGTCAAGGAGAGAACCCCTTTCTCCCCTTGACGAGGCTAACGGTGCTTTGTTTTGCAGAGTTTATCGGAGAAGAAGAGCGGTTCCGTCAGATCGAACGAGAGAAAACCCACCTTTTATGCGGATTCAAACCCCCTAGATAATTCGATTCCGGTCTATTATCTAGTGTTTCTTCAGTATCCACATTCTCTTTTCATGGAATCTCCAAATTCCATCTGTTCCTTGTTCTAATTCTTTTAGCATACCTTTTAATTTTTCAGTATCTTCCTTGATTACTGCTTCTTGTGCTTCTCTTATTTGATTATTTAAATCTACTTGTAGATTTAATTTAAGAGAACGTACCCTTTTTGGCTTTTCATGATATTTTCGACTTAAAGCATCTGCCACTACATTTGCTCTTCCTTCATGATACTGGATATCACAATCATAATCACTAAGCAATTCCATCCAACGTCTTTGTCTCATATTCAACTCCTTTTGCCCAAAAACATACCTTAAACTTTTGTGATCAGTGAATATGGTAAACTTACTACCATAAAGGTAATGTCTCCAAATCTTAAGGGCAAAAATTATAGCTCCTAATTCTAAATCATGGGTTGAATTATTTTCTTCATGACTCTTAAGTTGTCTGGATGCGTAGGCTATAACCTTCTGTCGTTGCATCAATACACATCCATAGCCTAATTTAGAAGCATCACAATAGACTACAAAGTCTTCAGCTCCTTCTGGTAATGCTAATATGGGTGTATGAGTTAATCTTTGCTTAAGAATTCTAAATGCTTCTTCTTGTTTTAATCCCCATTCAAACTTAACAGATTTACAGGTTAACTTAGTTAAAGGAATGGCTATTCTAGAAAAATCTCGAATAAATCTTCTATAATAACCGGCCAATCCTAAGAAACTTCTAACCTCGGTTGGTGATTCAGGGGTTTTCCATTTAGTAATTGCCTCAATTTTTGTTTGATCTACATGAATTCCTTCATGGTTAACTAGGTGTCCAAGGAATTGTACCTGTTCTAACCAAAACTCGCACTTAGAAAACTTAGCATAAAGTTTTTCCTTTCTTAATAGACTTAAAAGTGCGTGCAAATGTTTTGCATGATCCTCTTTATTCTTAGAGTAAATTAGAATATCATCTATAAATACAATTATGAATTTATCCAAATATGGCTTACATATTCGGTTCATCATGTCCATAAATGCAGCTGGGGTATTGGTTAAACCAAATAGCATGACAGTAAATTCATAATGACCATACCTTGTTCTAAATGCAGTCTTAGGAATGTCCTCTTCCTGTACCTTTAATTGATGATATCCTGACCTTAAATCGATTTTAGAGAAAAATCGAGCTCCTTGCAGTTGATCAAACAGATCATCGATTCTCGGTAATGGGTACCGATTCTTAATCGTAACCTTGTTTAACTCACGGTAGTCAATGCACATACGCATTGATCCGTCCTTTTTTTTAACAAATAAGATGGGTGCTCCCCATGGCGACGAACTGGGTTGTATAAATCCTTTTCTCCAACAATTCGTCTAATTGTTTCTTTAATTCTTGCATTTCTACAGGTGCCAAACGGTAAGGTGCTTTGGCAATTGGGTATGTTCCTGGTAGCAGGTGAATTCTGAATTCAACTTCTCTGTCGGGTGGTAGTCCTGGTAATTCTTCTGGAAATATATTTGAAAACTGAGATACTACTGGAATATCTTTTAAATCATTTCCTTTAGTGTTAGTGATTATGGAAATCAAATACACTATAGAATCTTTTCTTATACAACTTGCAGTTTTCATCACAGAGATGAATTTTGTGGATCTAGATGGCTTATTTCCTTTAATTGTGATCGTTTTACCTTTTGGTGAATTTACTTGTATTGACTTTTGATCACATAAAATACTGGCCTTATTAGCTATTAACCAATCCATTCCTAAAACAACATTAAATCCTGCCAGATTCATGGGATATAGATTTGCTATAAATTTCTGATTTAAAATTTCTATTCTTGCTCCCTGCAAGATTTCAGAAATCCTAACGGTTTCTCCATTGGCTGTCTCTACTAAGCATTCTTGTGGTAGTTTAGTTAATGACTGATTTAGAAATTTGCAAAATGATGTATTAATAAAACTTTGGTTTGCACCAGAGTCAAATAATACTTTAGCAAAAACATCATTAACTAAAAACGTACCAGCTATGACATCCAGAATCATCTTGGCTTCATCTGCAGTCAGAACAAATGCTCTAGCATTTTTGGTATTCTTTTTGTCTGGAGCTGGAGCTAATTTTGGGCAATTAGGCTTGATATGGCCTTGTCCTCCGCAGTTGTAGCATATCCTGCTGTTTTTCTTCCTGCAGTCTTCTTCCTTCTGTCCCGATATTTTGCAAAAGTTACAGTATATAGAACATCTTCCTGAATGCTTTCTTTTGCAATTCCTACAATAAGGTGTAGAGGTAGAACCTATATTTTTCCCACGATTAAAATTTCCAGAACGAAATTCTTGTGTGAGCTTTTGGGTTAGGTTCCTTCTTTGATCCTCTTCTCGGGTACGGACTAATTCATCTGTCAAGGTATTGGCTAGTTCTACAGCTTCTTCTATGGTTTGAGGTCTAGCTGCCTTGACTACGTGTCTTATTTCCCCAATTAATCCCGCGTATTCAAAGAATATCTTAGTATATCCCTTACTATCCACACCAGTCATCCTAAGGTTTAGGAATTTGTTTGCTATCTGTTCTTTTTCATTGGGTGGGCAGAATTTCCTTTCTACCATGTTCTTAAATTCTTCCCATTCCATATTGTAAGTTCTATCACTTCCTCTTGTCTGGAGGATAGTGTTCCACCATTCTAGTGCTGAATTCTTAAATAGATTAGAAGCAAACAATATCTTATCTTCTTCAGCACACTTACTTATCCTTAAGACTGCCTTAGTCTTCTCTATCCAGCGTAGGGTTGCAATGGCCCCTTCGTTGCCCGAGAATTCCATTGGTTTACAAGACCAGAATTCTTTATAAGAACAACCGTTAGGCACGGTTCTTCTTCTTTTGGGAATAGGCATTTGAAGTATAGGTCCATTGTTTATGCTGTTTTCCGGTTCAATTGGTCGCTTACTGCTATGTTTACTTTTATTATTCGCTTCTTGAATAGTTTGAATAATAAATGACATGGCATCTATGATTCCTTGTGCTACTATACGTTGAACGACACTATTATCCATTTGGTTTTCGTTGTTATGGATGCTCGGATTCTCATTAACCACGTTAATGTTACTCTGGTTATCATTATTCAGATTTCCTTGATTTCCTTCGTCGGCCATCTGAATTTTAAACATTTATCCCATATTAATATCACAAGATAATAAGTAATATAGTTAATCATATGACATGCAATTTAACCAAGAGCGTCGATCATTGCGACTTGTACTCTATTTTCATATACTATGCATCTATTACACACTAGCACTGAAATAAAGATTACAATACCAACAGAAAGAAAATTACACTAATAGTACTATGCATCCGTACACACATAATTTTATTTTATTTTTATTATTATTATTACTACCATTTCACCATCTTATTCAAGGATATGGATTCATCCAGAAATCCATATTGCCTTCATCGTATTTCCATACGAGACGCTCTCCCACCTGACGCATTCTCTCACAGCTTTCTAAAATTTCCTCCCCAAAAGTCCTAAGTTCTTGGACGTTTTCTGCACTCATTGGGGGTGCAGGTTCTAGGACTGGGTTTGGAATCTGGGGTGCGGGTTCCTAATATGAGGGTAAAAGTGCCTGAAATCTGTAAGGATCTTCTAAGATTTCCCTGATGTAGTTATCATGGTAATAAGGATCTAAAGGGTCCATACCTGGGTACGCATCTTGTGACAACCCGTATTTTCGAGGTACAAATCGTTCGTTTCGCTCTTACGAATAAACGGATATACTTATCTATTTTCGACAAATTAAATTTATACTCGTTAGTTATTGTGTGCAAACTTGTAGTCGAAGCCAAGTCCATTTGCCTTTCCTTGGGTAATTCTCGGCCCAATCAATTCTGTTGTGGCAGTCAACATCGAGTCCCTTAACCTTTGCATGAACTATTAATTGGGCTTGAGCCCATTTATCGACCAAACATAATGAACCGCCAATCTATATGCTTTTATATATATATGCACGAAACATGTAATTTGTATTACCCCATATTTAAGAATCAAACCCTACCCCCTATCTCAATCTTGCGATCGACAGTATACCCCCCCTGTGACTGGCGACGACAATAGACCCCTCCCCTATGCATCGAAACATTTAAATTGGTTAGTATTAATTCATGTTCAGCTTTGAATATATGATCACCATTATTATATTGGTTATTATATGCATGTTTTGAATATATGATCTATGAGATAAAAATGGACCTATATATAGTTCTTGATTTCATCAATCCATGTGTATAAAAGTAATTTTCGGCCATGTGAAATTATGATATCCTATCTCATTGATGCATGTGCACCTCTTGAATACGTTGTCAAAATTAGTCAAAGATGAAAACCTTTCAATTGTTTTAAATTGCATGACAAACTGTTGTCATAGGTAGGAACTAAAAGCATGATTGATGATATATATAAAGCCTGATAATATCGAGGGTTTAAAAAGACTAGGGAATATTGGTGGTTGGGTGTTATGTAACCTGGGTCGCGGTCAAAATTTTGGTTGGGAGAATTATTTTGGGCCAGGGCAGTAAAAAGGGCCGCACTAGGTTTTTGCAAAATATAATAGGTGGGTTTTATGAACTTAGATGTTGTGTTGCAAACTGTCTCATATTGGATCGAGTGGGGTTTGTGAAGGGCCGCTTATTTTAACTGCTGGGCTGCATGACCACGGGTCATCAGCTCAGCCCACATCGTAGTGACTACTGTGTTGTTGTTTGGGCCGTGATAAAAGTTGGGTCGTGCATAATATAGGTTAATTGCACTGATCCATCTAGTCGTATGGACCACATAACTAAGGTTAACTCACGAATACATGAACTGCACACTGGCATTAGGCCACTAACTAAATTGGATTGCACTCTATGGATAGCTAATTGAACTCAATGTGCAGTATGTGTATGCCATGTTGATATGAATATGTGATGTTTGTGCTACGTGTTGAATATGTGTATATGTGCCGTTAACCGAATACGAACCTAACGAAACATGGTAACTATAATAGGACGTGATTGACTAAATAATTTTAACAAGTGAAATACCTGCCGAGCAAACCAAGGTGAGTTCACACTCCTAAGGCATGGGATTCCCGGTGGGTTGGGAATGGGATTGAATAACTACTCGTACTATCATTACTATTAAACTATTTTTCACTGTCCTTGGGTTGGGAAGGGCACATACGTAAAACCTATGTACACTCATACTTACTACTGTCCTCGGATTGAAGGGCACGTACATAAAACGTACGTACACTCATACTTGCTACGGTCCTTGGATTAAGAAGGGCACGCACGGATACCACTAGTCTAGTAACATACAACATGGGAAGCCCCCACTAATCATCGCAAACATGTTTGGGAAACCGTGATACGGATTAATACGATACACATGGGAAGCCCCCACTAATCATCGCAAACATGTTTAGGAAACCGCGATACAGATTATTACAGTACATGGTTTACGAAATAAACATATGATTTACGAACACTATAACTAAACAACCAACTGTGAACTCGCTCAACTTTGTTATTGACTTGTTGTTACATGCCTTGCAGGTCGTTAGGTACTCATGGAGCTTGCATTGGAGTGGGAAGAGTCGTTGTGGGACATGGACAGCTGTGTGCCATGCTAAACATTTGAAACGTTTAAACTTATGACTTGGTTTTAAACTTTATGCTTCCGCTTGCAACTTAAACTATGTTTTGTTTAGACACCAATTGTATTGTGTTGGATTTTATACATTACTTACATGCTTGTTCAATATGATTGGTGGCTTGATCCTGGTCAGTCACGCCTCCAAGCGGTGATACTCCGCGTGTGGATTTTTGGGGTGTGACAGATAGGTATCAGAGCCATTGGTTATAGTGAACTTGGTTTTAATAAGGGAAAAAGTTTTTGTTAAAACCATACTATAACCTGTACAGTGCTCAACGATCCACAACGACACTTCGCTCCACGTGCAAGACTCAACACTATAGGTGATATGATTTATGTTTATATTGCCTACTTGGTAATTACATAGAACTTTGCTCATGGTATGCTTAGATAAATGTAACAACTATTGTTTGAAAACCCATGTGTGCTTACTCTCTTCTGTCATCGCACTTTCGCGAACCTTTCTCACTCATGTTTCTTTTGATATGAAGATCATGAGTGGACGCGTTAACCTAACTCAAGCCCAGTTGGCGGCTTTGATCACTGAACAAGTTACTGCAGCGCTTGCAGCCGCTCAAGCAGGAGGTATACCCTGCAGTCGCAACTCACTCTAGGATCTTTAGATCCTACCCTCATAAACCAACTCTTGTGAATTAACTTTGTCCTGTTCTTATACACGCAACAGGTCAGCTTGCTCAGCCGCCTGTGTGCACGTTCAAGACTTTTATGGACTGTCGTCCTAGTACTTACAGTGGCACTGAAGGGGCCGTTGGACTCCTCCACTGGTTCGAGAAGCTCGAATCGATCTTCAAGATGTGTGAATGCCCAGAGGCTCATAGGGTGAAGTATGCCACTGGTACTCTCGAAGGCGTTGCGTTAACTTGGTGGAACGCGCAAGTTCAAATGTTAGGGCTGGCAGCTGCTAATGCCACCCCATGGAACGACTTCAAGGAACTGATCAAAAGAGAATACTGTAATCGTGATGACATCCACAAGTTGGAAGTGGAGTTCTTTAACCTGAAGATGACGGGGTCAGAGATAGAGGCGTATACGAAGCGATCCAATGAACTGGCAGTGTTATGTCCAACTATGGTGGATCCTCCCATCAAGCATATCGAGCTGTACCTCAAAGGCTTAGTACCAGAAATTCAAAGTCATGTGACTGCTGCCAACCTTGCTACCATCCAGGATGTTACTCGTCTTGCTCATCGTCTCACAGACCAGGCAGTGGAACAGAACAAGCTGCCTAAGCGTATAGGTGCTACTGCTACTACTACTTCTGCTATTCCCAGTGACAACAAACGAAAATGGGATGGAGGCTCCAGCAAGGGTTCGACTACAGTTCAGTCCCAGGCGTAGCAGTGAAAGATTGATGACTACCAGAGTCCTGGTCAGCAATCTTCTGGTAGTCAAAGGCAGGGTGGATATCGAGGAAACCACCCAAAGTGCAAAAAATGTAACATACACCACAGTGGTCAGTGCAATAAGGGACGTTGTCAGAGGTGTCTCAAGATGGGTCATGAAGCCAAGGATTGCAGGAGCTCACGGCCTGCAAATCAGAATCGTCAGCAGCAACAGCAAGCACCACAGAATCAGCAACAACAACAGGGCAACAGGGGATGCTATCAGTGTGGCGCTGAAGGTCACTTCAAGAGACAATGCCCGGAGTTAAATCAGAATCAGAATCAGAACAATAACCAAGGGAACGAAAATAACAATGGGGGTAACAACGGGGGAAACAATGGAGACAATGGCGCCCGGGGCCGTGTGTTCGTGATTGCTCAGGGTGATGCTAGGAATGATCCCAACGTCGTGATGGGTAAGTTTCTTCTCGACGACTTTTATGTTACTGTTTTATTTGATTCGGGTGCCGATACCAGTTATGTGTCTCTAAAAGTTAGTCAAATGCTTAAACGCACACCAACACTTTTGAACACTAAGCATGCCGTAGAGTTAGCAAACGGTAAAATCCTAGAAGCCACACACATAGTTAAGGGTTGTAATCTCGTCTTAGCTGGTCAGACTTTCTCTATCGATCTCATTCCTATAGTTTTGGGTAGTTTCGACATCGTCATTGGGATGGATTGGTTATCCCAACAGCAAGCAAAGATCCTTTGCAAAGAGAAGATTGTTCGTATTCCCCGTTCTGGTAAAGAACCTCTCATGATCCAAGGCGAAAAGAGTGGTGCAGTTGTAGGTATCATCTCTTTCCTTAAGGCCCAAAAGTGTTTGCGAAAGGGCCACACTGCTATTTTAGCACTTGTTACTGACGCATCAACGAAAGAGAAGAAAATCAAGGATATTCCAGTTGTACGCAACTTTCCTCAGGTGTTTCCTGAAGATTTACCTGGGCTACCGCCTCATCGCCAGGTCGAATTCCAAATCGAACTAGCTCCTGGAGCAGCGCCCATAGCTCGAGCACCTTATCGCTTAGCTCCAACCGAACTGGAAGAACTGTCGAAACAATTGCAAGAACTCTTGAATAAGGGTTTCATTCGTCCTAGCTCTTCGCCCTGGGAGCTCCAGTGTTATTTGTGAAGAAGAAAGACGGTACCTTCCGAATGTGCATAGATTATCGTGAACTCAACAAGGTGACCGTGAAGAATCGTTATCCTCTTCCACGCATTGATAACCTATTCGACCAGTTGCAAGGGTCGAGCTTCTATTCAAAGATTGATCTGAGATCAGGCTACCATCAACTGAGAGTCCGGGATGAGGACATCTCCAAGACAGCATTCAGAACTCGCTACGGCCACTACAAGTTTCTAGTCATGCCATTCGGGTTAACAAATGCACATGCAGTTTTCATGGATCTTATGAACAGAGTGTGCAAGCCCTACCTAGATAAGTTTGTTATTGTATTCATCGACGACATCCTGATCTATTCTAAGAGTCAGGAGGAACACGAGCACCATCTGCGGCTTATTTTAGAACTCCTTCGAACAGAACAGTTGTATGCTAAGTTTTCGAAATGCGACTTTTGGCTTCGTGAAGTCCACTTTCTAGGCCACGTGGTAAACAAGGATGGGATACACGTTGATCCATCCAAGGTAGACTCGATCAAGAACTGGCCTGCACCCCGTACACCAACAGAGATTCGCCAATTCTTGGGTTTGGCGGGCTACTACAGAAGGTTCATCAAGGATTTTTCCAAGATTGCGCAGCCGTTTACTTTGCTAACTCAGAAGGGTGTCACCTATCGTTGGGGTGATGCTCAAGAATCAGTGTTCCAACGTTTGAAGAGTAGACTTTGTAGCGCACCTATCCTTTCATTGCCTGAAGGCACATATGATTTTGTGGTTTATTGTGACGCATCCATTCAGGGTCTTGGATGTGTGTTGATGCAACGTGACAAGGTCATTGCTTATGCGTCACGTCAACTTAAAGTTCACGAAAGTAACTATACTACGCATGACTTGGAATTGGGAGCAGTGGTTTTTGCTCTCATGATATGGAGTCATTACCTGTACGGTACCAAGTGCACCATCTACACCGATCACAGGAGTCTCGAGCATATCTTCAAGCAAAACGAGCTGAACATGCGGCAACGTCGATGGGTCAAGCTATTGAATGATTACGAATGTGCAATCAAGTACCATCCGGGTAAAGCAAATGTTGTGGCCAACGCCCTCAGTCGAAAAGATACTACACCTAAACGCGTGCGTGCATTACAACTTACCATCCAGTCTAGTCTTCCTACACAGATACGAGATGCTCAGGTAGAAGCATTGAAACCAGAAAACGTCAGGGCTGAAGCCCTACGCGGCTCAAGGCAACGGTTAGAACAAAAGGAAGACGGCGCCTACTACGTAACAGGACGCATCTGGGTCCCACTCTATGGCAATTTACGAGAACTTGTAATGGATGAAGCACATAAGTCTCGTTACTCAGTACATCCTGGTTCGGATAAGATGTACCACGATCTCAGAACTACGTATTGGTGGCCTAGCATGAAAGCACACATAGCAACCTACGTTAGCAATTTTTGACTTGTGCGAGAGTCAAGACTGAATATCAGAAACCATCGGGCCTACTCTAACAACCAGAGATACCACAATGGAAATGGGAGCAAATTTCCATGGATTTCGTTACTGGCCTGCCTAGATCTCAACGTGGAAATGATACTATTTGGGTGATCGTGGATCGACTCACAAAGTCTGCACACTTTTTGGCTATCAAGGAAACGGATAAGTTCTCCACTTTAGCAGACGTTTATTTAAAGGAAGTGGTTTCGAGGCACGGGGTGCCGACCTCTATTATCTCTGATCGTGATGCACGTTTTACTTCAGAACTGTGGCAGGCAATGCACAAATCTTTTGGCTCTCAATTAGACATGAGCACCGCTTATCATCCACAAACGGATGGGCAGTCTGAACTCACCATCCAAACTCTTGAAGACATGCTTCGTGCATGTGTAATCGATTTTGGCAACGGTTGGGAAAAACATCTTCCTCTAGTGGAGTTTTCGTATAATAACAGTTACCACACTAGCATTCAAGCCGCTCCGTTTGAGGCACTGTACATGCGTAAGTGCCGATCACCTCTTTGCTGGGCAGAAGTTGGCGACAGCCAAATCACTGGCCCAGAACTCGTAGTTGATACTACAGAAAGGATTGCTCAGATACGACAACGCATGGCGGCAGCTCACGACCGTTAGAAAAGCTACGCTGATAAGCGCTGGAAACCACTCGAGTTCCAGGTTGGGGATCGAGTGCTACTCAAAGTCTCACCTTGGAAGGGTGTGGTTCGTTTTGGCAAACGAGGCAAGCTCAATCCGCGATATGTCGGACCGTTTGAAATCATTGAGAAGATAGGCAAGGTGTCCTACAAGTTGAACCTACCAACAGAACTCAGTGGAGTTCACAACGTATTTCACGTGTCAAATCTGAAGAAGTGTCTGTCAGATGAGACCCTCATAGTACCTCTCAAGGAGCTCACTATCGACGATCAGCTGTGATTCGTCGAGGAACCAGTAGAGATTACTGACCGAGATGTTAAGATTCTCAAGAATACCAGAATTCCTCTTGTTCGAGTTCGTTGGAACTCCCGTCATAGCCCAAAGTATACCTGGGAACGAGAAGACCAAATGAAACTCAAGTATCCCCAGTTGTTCGAGAAACGTGAAACCACTGTTCAGGCTGAAGCTACTACTGAATTTCAGGACGAAATTCCGAATCAACGGGGGAATGATGTGACACCCCAGGAAAACCAGGAAACCACGCAACTTAACTAGCTTCCTCAGCAACTACGTGCTAAATTTCGGGACGAAATTTCTTTCAACTTGGGGATGATGTGACAACCCGTATTTTCGAGGTACAAATCGTTCGTTTCGCTCTTACGAATAACGGATATACTTATCTATTTTCGACAAATTAAATTTATACTCGTTAGTTATTGTGTCCAAACTTGTAGTCGAAGCCAAGTCCATTTGCCTTTCCTTGTGTAATTCTCGGCCCAATCAATTCTGTTGTGGCAGTCAACATCGAGTCCCTTAACCTTTGCATGAACTATTAATTGGGCTTGAGCCCATTTATCGACCAAAAATAATGAACCGCCAATCTATATGATTTTATATATATATATATATATATGCACGAAACATGTAATTTGTATTACGCCATATTTAAGAATCAAACCCTACCCCCTATCTCAATCTTGCGATCCCCTGTGACTGGCGACGGCAATAGACCCCTCCCCTGTGCATCGAAACATTTAAATTGGTTAGTATTAATTCATGTTCAGCTTTGAATATATGATCACCATTATTATATTGGTTATTATATGAATGTTTTGAATATATGATCTATGAGATAAAAAGGGTCCTATATATAGTTCTTGATTTCATCAATCCATGTGCAAAGAAGTAATTGTCGGCCATGTGAAATTATGATATCCTATCTCATTGATGCATGTGCACCTCTTGAATATGTTGTCAAAATTAGTCAAAGATGAAAACCTTTCAATTGTTTTAAATTGCATGACAAACTGTTGTGATAGGTAGGAACAAAAACCATGATTGATGATATATATAAAGCTTGATAATATCGAGGGTTTAAAAAGACTAGGGAATATTGGTGGTTGGGTGTTATGTAACCTGGGTCGCGGTCAAAATTTTGGTTGGGAGAATTATTTTGGGCCGGGGCAGTAAAAAGGGCCGCACTAGGTTTTTGCAAAATATAATAGGTGGGTTTTATGAACTTAGATGTTGTGTTGCAAACTGTCTCATATTGGATCGAGTGGGGTTTGTGAAGGGCCGCTTATTTTAACTGCTGGGCTGCATGACCACGGGTCATCAGCTCAGCCCACATCGTAGTGACTACTGTGTTGTTGTTTGGGCCGTGATAAAAGTTGGGCCGTGCATAATATAGGTTAATTGCACTGATCCATCTAGTCATATGGACCACATAACTAAGGTTAACTCACGAATACATGAACTGCACACTGGCATTAGGCCACTAACTAAATTGGATTGCACTCTATGAATAGCTAATTGAACTCAATGTGTAGTATGTGTATGCCATGTTGATATGTATATGTGATGTTTGTGCTACGTGTTGAATATGTGTATATGTACCGTTAACCGAATACGAACCTAACGAAACATGGTAACTATAATAGGACATGATTGACTAAAGAATTTTAACAAGTGAAATACCTGCCGAGCAAACCAAGGTGATTTCACACTCCTAAGGCGTGGGTTCCTGGTGGGTTGGGAATGGGATTGAATAACTACTCGTACTATCATTACTATTAAACTATTTTTCACTGTCCTCGGGTTGGGAAGGGCACGTACGTAAAACCTACGTACACTCATACTTACTACTGTCCTCGGATTGAAGGGCACGTACGTAAAACCTACGTACACTCATACTTGCTACGGTCCTTGGATTAAGAAGGGCACGTACGGATACGACTAGTCTAGTAACATACAACATGGGAAGCCCCCACTAATCATCGCAAACATGTTTGGGAAACCGCGATACGGATTAATACGATACACATGGGAAGCCCCCACTAATCATCGCAAACATGTTTGGGAAACCGCGATACAGATTAATATAGTACATGGTTTACGAAATAAACATATGATTTACGAACACTATAACTAAACAACCAACTGTGAACTCGCTTAACTTTGTTGTTGACTCATTGTTACATGCCTTGCAGGTCGTTAGGTACTCATGGAGCTTGCATTGGAGTGGGAAGAGTCGTTGTGGGACATGGACAGTTGTGTTCCATGCTAAACATTTGAAATGTTTAAACTTATGACTTGGTTTTAAACTTTATGCTTCTGCTTGCAACTTAAACTATGTTTTGTTTAGACACCAATTGTATTGTGTTGGATTTTATACATTACTTACATGCTTGTTCGATATGATTGGTGGCTTGATCCTGGTCAGTCACGCCTCCAAGCGGTGATACTCCGCGTGTGGATTTTTTGGGGGTGTGACACTTCTATAGGTGTGTCTTCAGGGATAGAGTAACGTTGCACATAGTCTCTATTTTTGTCCCACCAGGGGTCGTAATTTGGGTCTAGAGGGTTTGGTGCAGGTACCCTAGGGATTTCTTCTGGGTTAAAGTCATGCATCTCTACTTGGTTTTCAGGGTTTTCTATCTCCATGGGTTGTTCTGGGATTTGGGGTTGTGGTGCTACTAGTTGTTCCAGACTCGGGTCAGCAGCAATTGTAGCTAGGATATGGAAATTAGCTAGGCTTCTATTAAGCATATCTTGTGTATGGGCATCTGTTTTTCGCATAGCAGCTTCTAGAACTCTTTGCTGTTGCAACTTTCGTATTCTTTTCCTACGAGCAAAGGCTTCCTTACTGAACCATCCTCGTTTCTTATGAGGGAATGGCTTTTATGACTGAGCTCTAAAAGTAAACACTCTTTCTTCCTGATTAGCAGAATACCCAGAAAGGGCAGGTTGTGAAGAGGTACCTTCACTCCTAGGTGAATCAGACAACTGACGATTCATGTCTGAGGGTCCTTGTTCACTCATACTGTAAACTAACAGATAGTCAAATAACACATAACAAATAGTTATAGTTATGCACGTATTTTCATAATTTATTTCCTAACACAAAATATAGAATTTAAGTGTCAGCAGAACACTTCTTTGGCTCAGACCAGTGGCTAGGCTCTGATACCACCTTCTGTCGCAACCCCCGATCCATTATCTGTCCCGGGAACGGGCGGGCGCGAACTCAGTGGTGGTGGTATCAGGTTTCGTTAATTTGGCAGCGGAATTTACATCAGGACCGTAGTTAGGAAATGTTTATCAGAGTAAAACCACCATAATTAATAGTAATAGACACTTGGGCAAAACCCAAGTTTCTTATTACAATACATTTATAGGGACAAACCCTATTTTATTGAATTTAAAACATCGTTTATTAGGTAACTTTTATAGCCACTTATTTTCCAAGCAGTCAGTGCTCTCGAGCTGGCTTTTTCCCAGTTGGCTTTCACATTGTGTTACCTGAAACATGTTTTAAAAATATTTTGTCAGCGGGAAATACTGGTGAGTGAATCCCAGTTTAATCAAGAAACATTTTATCAATTAACACAGTATTGAGAGCGATCATATTGTTTATTTCTACACAATTACTCATTCAGTACTGTCAATCCTTGACTTGTGGGTCATATTACACATTGGCTAACTCGTTGTCCAATGATAACGTACTGTCATTCCAACTTACTACTCGCAAGTAATAAATTTTGTATACAAAACCCCATAATACGGGCAGTAATTGAAGAACTACAAAGACTCAATCACAACTTAATCGCATTGTAAAACATTTAAGGTTTTGTAAAATATTACAAAAAGTTTAACAAAAAGAGGATAAACTCACATTGCTATTTTAGACTTCTCGTAAGGGTTTCCTGGATATAATCTATAATTTATACAAATGTACATTGGTTAGTATCATAACCCTTTGAAAATATTAATGATACCCTCCCCGAGACGGCATTCCAATAACTACGTCGGGCAGAACCACGACAGTTATTACGGAACCCTAAATCAATCGGGCAGCGTAACTATTACGAAATTGGGGTTATAATACTTACAACGGAGCAGAACCTTGTTAATTAGGGGGATATAATACCCGCTTATAATTTCTACTACTTCAGAAATTGAGAATGAGAATGAATTGTCAGCGACGGAAAATGAAAACTGATGCGTTATATTTATAGTTTCTGAAATCGACTCTCAGGCGGCCCGCGTAAAGCACATGCCAGGGTTAGGCGGCCCGCGTCAACCCGGGTCAACAGAATAGCTTGGCTGAGTCGATGTGTAGGTCCGCCACGATGTCGACACGTGTCGGCCTAGGATGTCTCCGCGTTTAATGATCTCTTGCGGCCCGCGTCAATGTAAGCTTAAGCTTACACGACCCGCTTGAACTAAAGAAATCAGCGGATTCTGGTTCCAGCCTTGATACCGCCCGCGTAAGGGTTTGGGGTGGGTTCACGCGGCCCGCCTCAACCCTAAATTTAAGCTTTTATATTTTATTTAAGTAATATAAAATAATTCGGGCTCGGTTTTCACATACGGGGTGTAATATCAGACATATTGGGACATTCTATAATGTTGGATCTGAGTTTCTTTTTGATTGTATTTTCGTTTGAAATTAAGATGGAAATGAAAGAGTTGTGCAGCGGAATTATAATGAAAACAAACTTTGCATACAATCAAACGAGAGTAATACTTTTATCAAACATCTTTACACAATGAATCGAAAGATTGAATTTGTTTCAACACCGATTACAATGATTGATGAATGAATGCAAACTCCCCCTCAGCCAGAGCTCAGTAGTTTGTTCGTGCAAAGAAGACGATGTGGTGAAAGAGCTAATAGAACAGTACAAAGTACTGAACTATTTATAGGCACTTGCAAACCACTGAGCATCTTAGCTGACGTTACCATGAAAGTGACATCTAACCTCCTAACAAACTCTAACCTCTGATCTATAAACAATGATGTACTAAACTACTGCTATTACATTACATTACATAAAAGACACTTAAACAGCTGCTGCATCCTTCCACTGTTGTGAACCCAGTAGTGCTTGTCCGTATCAGCAGTACTTGACTCAAGGCAGTAGATTGAGTCAGCAGAGCTTTGGTCTTCCATCAGTCTTTAACATTTGGCAGTAGATGCAAGGCAGCAGTTGTGAATCAGCACTTGGTAAGATCAGCAGATAGGAGGTCAGCAGATACAAAGCCACTTTCAAGGGGAGAGATTTGCATGAACTAACTGTAATCGTCTGCTTATTCTGGATCCACTGCTCTGATCCAGTTTTGGCTTTAATTATCTGTTCCTCTGATAGGGTTCAATCCCAACAATCTCCCCCTGGAACAGATAATGCCAAAACTCTTCATTATTTGTGGAATTCTTTATTGCCTCATCAACAGCTCCCTTATCTGACCTTTAAATTGTAATTCAAAGTCTAGGGCATCTGTATCTTCATCATCCCTGCTAAGTGGAAGATCAAGGAGATCCTGCAAATCTTCAAGACTCAGGCCAAGAGCTTGTTCCCTTGATATTTTCTCCACTACTCCACCAGACCTGAGCAAAGTCAATACGCAGGTCTGTTTGTCAGTTTCCCACTTTTGTATTTTTAAGCCTGGTGGGTTTCTTGGGAGATGTTTATTTGCAGAAGTATTTGGAGAGGCTGGCCTATTCATGACTGGCTGAGCAGTACTTGCAGATTGTTCCAATTCAAGATCTTCTTTTATCATTACTTTCGTGCCTGCTTTTACAATGGTATCTCCAGCTAATAGATCTTGAATAGTTTCCATGCTAAACTGGTTTTTGCTCCTTCTTTTGTAGATGACAGCACCAGCTGGAGCAGTGGTTCTTTTGACTTGCAGCTTTGGTGGTCTTTTTGAGACCTCTGCTTTGGAATAGTCAGGCTTTTGTGGAACTCTTGGATCTTTCTTTCTTAATTGTTCCAACTTTTTGTAAGTAGCCCTGACCACATCTTCTTTCCATCTAGCAACTTGTCTTTTGTTTCCATAATCAGCTGCTACCAGTTCCTCTTTCATTCTCCTCAACTCTTCCTGTTTGTCAGGTACATTCTTTCTGAACTTTGCCCAGTTAGGAGGAGTGTGAGTGACTTTCCTGTTTATCATGTCTTGAATTCTTGCTGCTTCATTTTCAAGTTCAGGAATAGTCCACTCTTTGTACATGTATCTCTCTCCTTTGTACTTCTTGTGAGCCATAATGCTTTCAATGTAGTCTTTCTTCAGAGTTTCAGCAGCTCTTTCAGAAATTTGTTGACTAACATTTTTTGCAAATTGCTCTAGGGATCTGACTTGTGTGAGCAAATATTGACTTCTCTGTGCAATTTCTTTATCAGATTTCCCTTGTGTGTTTTTCTTTGAGATATCCTCTGCTTGCTTGGCCTTGATTTCCAAATATTCATCAACATTTTTAGGCCAGGGATATCCTTTTATTGATGGCAAACTCCTTTTGGCAGGGTCATCCTCAAGGTAAAAGGATTTTATTTCTTCTCTAACAGCTGCTAATTCAAGAGGAAATTGAACACCTGCAGGAGGTAAGGGCTTGTATATTTTGACTGAAGAGAGAGGAACAGGTTTTGGAATTGTGACAAGTGCTAAAGATTTTGAAGATGTTTGTGGTGGTGAATTGTCATCATCTTTGAGAATTAGTCTTCTCCTTTTTGTAGGAGGGACTGATGATGTTTTGGATGGAACAGTGGTGGTATATGTAGTGGCAGTGGATTGTGATTGACTAACAGCTGTTGAAACAACTGGTGTTTCAACCACTGTTGTCATTACAACAGATGTTATAACATCTGCTGTCTTCTGCTGTATGTCAGTAGGTGTTGTTTTTGGTGGTGATGATGGTAAAGCAGTGGATGTTGTGTGTGTTGAAGTGGTGTGTGTTGATGGAACAGCTGTTTGGCAAGCAGTAGTTTTTGTAACCCCTGTTGCATCAGCTGTTTTGTATGGTGGTTTTTGAGCAGACTTTGAACGTCTGGTTGAAATGGATTTGGGTTGCCTCACTTTTCTAGTAGGCTTCTTCTTTTCCTCAACAGGATTTTCATGATCCTTTGACCCAGAAGTACCCTGATCTGGATGATCCATTCTGTCCACCCTGGCTTTCTTTTTGGCCTCTCTATCCCTTTTTACACTTGCAACTGCTTCTGCTAGTGCATTTGTTGTCACATCAATTTTCTTGCTGCCATCTGGCAAAGGGATCTTTTTGGTCATGTTTGAATTTTCTGGTTCAAGATAGAGACCATCCTCTATACCCTTCCTTTTCCACTCCTTAATTTTCTCCCCCTTTTTGGCATTATCTTCTGGGAGTTGATAAAGGTAGCGGACTTTTGGAGGAGCAGTGCCAGTGGTTTGCAAGATCTGAGTTTTGAGAGCCTTTAAATCAGCCTGAGTGTTCTTGAACCTTGACTCCATTGCATTTCTCAGCTGTTGTACATGTTTTTCATGTTGCTGATCTGCTAATTGTGCTTATTGTTGGAGAAAAGATTGAAATAGATTCCAGAGCTCATTTGTAGCAGGTGCCCTTTGTGGAGCAGGTGCTTGAGGTGGAACAACAGTTGATTGTACCTTCTGAACTTGTAACACCTGTTGTAGCATATCTTTGAGTTCTGCAACAGAGTTATCAAGCTTTGCAATACGATCCGTCAATTTCTGGTACTTTAAACCATCACCCAAGTTAATGGGATCATCTGATTTCCCACTAGCAGTGGTTTTATCAGTGGTAGATGTAGGGAATATACTCCAAACATTAACCACTGATGCCCCTTTTTCTTGGTACTGGGGTCTTCTTCCTTCAACACTTGACAACCTTTTGATGTTGCCAGTAGGATAAATAAATCCACTGGTGGTTGGCAGAGGTGCTATAAAAGGAATTGCCTCCAAGGAAGTCTTATGAATGTAACCACTGTCCAAATGTAACCCAATGGGTGTAACAGTTGTAGTGGCTGCTTCACTTGGATTACCACCAAGAGTTACTTGTAACTCAAGGGGTGTAACCTCCTCAGGTTGTGTTGGTGGGTTAGCAAAGATTGATACATCAGACCCAGTCAGTTGTTTAGGTATATTCTCATTAATAGGTGATTGAGAAGGACTGGATAATGCCTGGTTCAAATCAATTGCATCCAACAGTGGTTTTATTGGTGAGGGAATTTTGGATGTGAGGATTGGTGTAGAAATAGGATGTGTCCCGGGCATTGGACTGTGGATGATAGAAACGAGTGTTTCCAGAGCATCATGATGTGGAGGCCCTATTTGTACAACCTGTTCTTTTTGTGAAGAAACATGAGGAGTTTCGGTTATGGTTTGAGATATTTGTACCAACTGTTGTGAGGAAGTAGCAGCAGTGGTTTCTTGTGACTTTTGTGTTGTCACTGGCAGACGCTCTGGTATCTCATCCTCCAGAGATGCCGTTTTGATGGTTTTGGGGGGGGGGGGTTTGTGTTTTTATTTTTGTTGGTTTTTTGGTGAGTTTAGGTGTGGGTTTCAAAGCAGTTGTGCTGCTGCTTTGATCACCTTGAGCAGTGGGCTCAGCAGCAGATACCTGAGGAGCAGTTGTAACTGCTAAAATCTGCTCAGGCACCTCTGCTTGTGTTTTGCAAGGTGCTAACATTCTTGAAAAAGTTTCAGTTGTTAAACTGTTTATTTGAGTAGAATCACCTTGGTTTATTACAGCTAAATCATCCTTACTGAATTTCTTTGCAAAATAGTAACTTAAAAACCTTGGAAACAGTAAGAATGATTTTGTTTCAACATTATTAACCAAATCTTTAAAAATTTCCCGAGAATAGTTAAAATTTTCTCCTTGAAGAATTGCATATCCCAGATTTTGAATCTTTAAAGGGATTTCATTGAAAGAAGTGGTTTTATTTGAAACACATAGTAGGAGGGTATGAAATAAAAATCTGGTTGCAGAAGGAAAATAACCTTTTTCTAAGGTAATTTTCTTCATCATTGTGGCTTCATACCCTCTCTCAATGAAGTCAGTTTGTAACTCGTTTTTAGTGAAAGAAATTTTACCTTCCTGATCACCGAGTTGAAAGACCTCTGAAATGGATTGTGGCGTGATTTGGACAGCTTTACCCTTTATCGAAGAGTTTATGGTGGTTGCAGTGTCTCCTTGTTTTTCAAGGGTTGCATTTTTCCAGAACTCCCTTTGGGTCGCCAAATAGATTGGTGCATCGACAGTGAACAAAGTTTTGTACTTTGATTTTGCCATGAGATCAATGATGGAATCGAAAACTTTGGTGGTTCCTGGTTTTGTGAGAAGACCCAGGAGATTGTGAGATGGTTTATGTGGAATTTCAGTGGAGATTGCCTTTTGAGAGGCTGTTTTCGATGATGATTTGGATGAGGGTTTTGAAGATTTCTTTGATTTTGTCATTTTGAGGATGATTGATCGAAGAAATTTGTGAAGAAAAGAGATGAAAAACTGCTTTGAGAAGAGAATTTTTAAGAATTCAATTCGACAGTAAAACCCTGTTTTGATGGTGAGTGGGGGATTTTATAGGGAAGAAAGTGAATGCTGAGGTGGAAGCCGTTACAAAAGGTCTGACCAATATGTACTGTCCACGTGACAACCCCTGTTGAAAGTGAAGAACAGTACTTGTGTGATAGGGACAGATGAAGGCAGTGGTATGAAAGCAGTGGATGATTTTCACTATCAGTGGATAGCATATCAGTGGATAAGACACTGCTTTTGAACAACAGAGTTTATCAAAGTAATGAGAGAGCAGGGGTTGACTTTCAGCAGTGAACAGACTTTTGAAGTAAAGCAGACTTTTGAACAATCAGTGGTTAATGGCAGACTTTTAAGGATTTTAATGAAAAATTTTCATTTTTAGCTATTTTTAAGGATGGAGTTTTGATTTTTTGAAAACATTTTGTTGCTTTTATTCATAGAAGAACAAGATGTTGCTTGTTATTCCATGTTCAGCATCCCAATTCTAGAGACCAAGCTTTCAAAAGTGGCTGTATCAAGTGCTTTTGTGAGCACATCAGCTAGCTGATCTTTAGTTGGGACATGATGCAGAGAAATCAAACCTTTTTCATAGCAATCCCTCACAAAGTGATGTCTGATGTCGATGTGTTTGGTGGTTGAATGGGAAACTGGATTTTTGATGATATTTTCTGCTGCCTGACTGTCCAACATGAGTGGTGTCTTTAAGGCAGTAATACCAAAATCCAACAACTGATTTTGAAGCCACAGGAGTTGGGCTGTACAGCTTGCAGCAGCAATGTATTCAGCTTCAGCAGTGGATGTTGAAACAACTGCTTGCTTTTTGCTTTGCCATGAAACTAAGCAATCACCTAGAAACTGGCACCCTCCTGATGTGGACTTCCTTGTGGTGTGACATCCAGCAAAGTCACTGTCTGAGAAACCTGAAAGCTTGATGTTCCCATTAGCTGGATACCAGATACCAAGTGTGGGAGCACCTTTTATGTATCTGAAGATCCTTTTTACAGCAATGAGATTTGATTTTCTGGGAGCTGATTGACTTCTTGCACAGACACATGTTGCAAACATGATGTCTGGTCTAGATGCAGTGAGGTACAATAAAGACCCAATCATGCTTCTATAAAGTGTTTGGTCAATCAGCTCATCTTTTTCATCAGACATGACCAGCTTATTTGTTGCCATGGGTGTGCTGCATGGTTTATAATCATTCATATCAAATTTGGTTAAAAGTTCTTTAGCATATTTGCTTTGATGAATGAAAGTTCCATTTTGCAATTGCTGTACTTGGAGACCAAGAAAGCATTGTAGCTCACCCATAGCACTCATTTCAAACTCAGCTGTCATGAGTTCTCTAAACTCTTCACACATTGAGTTACATGTGCTTCCAAAAATAATGTCATCCACATAAATCTGGACAATCATTAAATCCTTCCCTCTCCATTTTAAAAACAGTGTTTTATCAATGGTACCTCTTTTGAAACCATTTGAGAGTAGGAAGTTGGAAAGAGTTTCATACCAGGCCCTTGGTGCTTGTTTCAAGCCATACAAGGCTTTGTTTAGCCTGTAGACATGATCTGGATAAAATGGATCCTCAAAACCTGGAGGTTGACAAACATACACCTCTTCTTGAATTGTACCATAGAGGAAAGCACTTTTGATATCCATTTGAAACACCTTCATATTGTGGTTGACAGCAAAGGCCAGGAACAGTCTAATGGCTTCCAATCTTGCAACAGGGGCAAATGTTTCATCATAATCAATCCCCTCTTCCTGTCTGTAACCTTGAACCACAAGCCTGGCTTTATTCTTGACAACAATACCCCTTTCATCAGTTTTGTTCTTGAAGACCCACTTTGTGCCAATGGGACTAACCTCTTCTGGCAGTGGTACAAGCTCCCATACTTGTTGTCTTTTAAACTGTTGGAGCTCCTCTTGCATGGCTTCTACCCAGCTGTTGTCTTTCAGTGCCTCTTGGTACTTGACTGGCTGATGGAGTGATAGAAAACCAGCAAAAAGACAAATGTTTTGGGTTTGGCTTCTTGTGAGCACCCCTTCATTTATGTTGCCAATGATTTGATCAGGTGGATGAGATCTCAAGAAGATTAAATCTCCTTGGTATGGTATGATGGCATTGGTTGGTGAAGGCTGCAAATGTGTATCATCTGAGCTAACCACTGCTGGGGACTTTGATGATCCAGCAGTGGTTTCAAAAGGTGGTGGTATAGGAGGTAATGAAGTGGACAACTGCTGACTTTTATCCACTGTTTGAGGACTTTTGTCAGCAGTGTTTGAGGATGTGGAAGCAGTGGTTGATGGGCTACTTTGGTCAACAACTGTTGAGGTAGCAGTGGTTGAGCTTTGACAACTGTTTTGAACAGCTGGTGCTTTTCCCTTTGTGGAAGACCTTTGAGGGATGATGATTTCATACCCATAGTCTGGTGTTGTATCCTCTGATGGACCTGCACTGTTAGTCTTGACAACAGTATTGTCAAAAGTGAATTTTTCAAGATCAAACAGATCTGCAGGGTTTGCTAGGATTTTCATTGATGAAAGCTCATTGAACTTTACATTCAAAGTCTCCTCCACTGCCTTGGTCCGTGTATTGAACACTTTGTAGGCCTTGGCAGTGGTTGAGTATCCCAAATGGTAACCACAATCAATTTTGGCTGCAAATTTTGAAATGGAATCTTTTAAGTACAAAATAAAGCATGGGCAGCCAAACACTTTGAAATATGAGATCAGTGGTTTAATTTTATACAGAATTTCATAGGCAGTCTTTTTGTGCCTGGGGTTTATTAAAACTCTATTCTGAACATAGCAAGCAGTGTTTACTGCCTCTGCCCAGAAAGTTAATGGCAAACCTGAATCTGCAAGCATGGTTCTGGCAGCCTCAATCAGAGTTCTGTTCTTCCTTTCCACTACCCCATTCTGCTCTGGTGTTCTTGGGATGCTGTACTGCCTTACAATCCCTTTCTTCACACAGAAGGCATCCAACTCCCTATTTTTGAATTCTGTGCCATTGTCACTCCTGAAGCTTTTTACTGGAAGGTCAAATTGCTTTTCAACCTGTATTACAAAGTCTTGCAAAATGCCTGCAGTTTCATCTTTTGAGTGCAAAAAGAAAGTCCATGTGAACCTAGAAAAGTCATCAACAATAACCAAACAATATCTTTTCTTTTTGAGGCTCATGACTTGAACTGGGCCAAACAAATCCATGTGTAGCATTTGCAAACACTGGGTTGTTTTGGACTCTTCAATGGACTTGTAAGAACTTTTATGCTGTTTTCCTTTTAAACAGGAAATGCAATGTTCAGGACATGAAAACAATTTTTGTGGTAGGCCTCTCACCAGACCATTTTTTGAAATTTCTGTGATTGTCTTAAGATTTGTGTGTCCCAGCCTTCTGTGCCAAAGTTCTGTCTCTTTGTTAGAGGCAGCTGAGAACAGAAAGGCATCAGCTCTGGGACACTCTTTTGACATGTCAACAACATAAACATTGCCACTTCTTTGAGCAACAAGTTTAGTTTGACCAGTTCTGATTATTGCTTCAATCTTTTTGACCATTTCTGGTCCAACAATCCTACAACAATCTTTTGTGAAGAATGACCCAAAACCCTTGTCACTCATTTGGGACACACTCAGAAGGTTGAATTTTAGATTGTCTATTAGATTGACATTTTCAAATTTTACTTTTCCAGACTCCACTGTACCCGACCCCAGAACTTTTCCTTTACTATTATTCCCAAAGGATATATCACCCCCTCCATGGATTTTAAAGTCTTTGAGGAGGGCTTTACATCCTGTCATGTGCCTGGAGCCTCCACTATCTACATACCAAAGACTATCAAAGCATGCAGAAGCTCCCTGCACATGAAGTAAAATGATTAGTTCATTAAGGTCTCCAAAGCCAACAAGGCTTTGGATGGGGTCTCAACAGTGTCTGGGATGGATGCAAGATGATGGACAGTGGTTAGGTCAGGGGTTTGAACTGTTTTAGGACAGTGTTTCTCTAACCACTGTTGTGGGTCCTGACCAATCATCTGCTGGTAACCAAAAGGATGCTTGTTCACTTTGGGTTTAGAAGGCCTTTTGTAGGCCTCATAAACGTGAGGAATCCTTTGGTAAGACTGTTTTTCTCTGCCTTTTCTGAACTGATTGGCAGGGGGTGCATCAGTAACCTGAACATCTCTTTTGACAGATGTTTGGTTCAGCTGTTTTGTAACAGCTGGTTGAACTGGCACAAACAGTGGTTGTTTCTTTGTGAATTTGACAGATGTTGATGATGATGGTGGACTCAAGGATGTTTTAGCCATGTACTCATTCCTTTTCACATCAAAGTTTTTGAGGTACACACATGCTTGAGTTTTGTGGTTTGTCTTACCACAAACAATGCAGCTTTCTGCTGAAACAATGACACTCGTTTTGTTTAAATCATAAGCTTTCAAGTGGAAACAATCTTTTGTTAGATGATTCCTTTTTTCACAGAATTCACAAAACAAGTTATCAATTTTTTCTTTCTTCTTTCTCTTTTCAGACTCCTTTGCAGCAGAGGTTTTAACCACTGCTGGGATGTCCTTGAGAGGTATGACTTTAGCTTTTGGAGCTTTAACACCATCAGTTGATGTAAAGTCCATTGGCTTGAAATTTTCAAGAATATCACACTCGTCAGACCAGGTAGGTTTAAACTGATATTTTTCTAGTTCTTCAAAAGTTGAGGAACTCCTTGTTCTGCCAAGTGTGATTTTGTTTCCAAGTTTGTCAGTGATTTTCACTTCTTGGCCATTCTTGTTTGTGGGGATGAACTCAGTGGTTACATCAGTGTTTTGACCAGATTTTTCACAAGCAATGTGTTCATCATCATATTTTCTATACCCAACCCCAAATTTCACATTACTTTCAATCTGTTTAGCAAGCATCACCTCATATCCTCTGCAGGATTCCACCCATCTTTCACAAGTAATCTGGGTGGATTCCAACTCCTTTTTGCAACTTTGGTATTTTTCTACCATAGTTTGAAGTTGGGTTTTGGTGATGCTTTGCTCTTCTTTTAGACAGCTGATTTCTTTTTCTTTTTCAGTCAATTTGTTTTTAAGTTCTTTTAAAGAGCTTTCAAATTTGACCTCATCAGACAAGATTTTATCCCGAAGGTTTTCATTCACCTCTTTAATGTTTGCAAAAGCAATTATGCAATTTTCAGAACACAGTTTTTCAAGAACTTGAGGAGATACCTTGGCAGCTGCCATCATTGCACAATCACATTGATGATCTTCATCATCATCAGCTTTTACCTTCTTTTCACCAGCCTTTTCTTCTTTCTCTTCTTCTTTGTCCTCTATGGACCATGGATCTGTCATTGGTTCAATCAGGGTACCTGAACTTTCTCCCAATAGTATTTCACCAGCCACAACAGTAACCACTGCTTCAGTCACCACTTCCACTGTTTCTAAGCTCTGCTGTTCCTCCTCAGTTTCAACCCCCTCCTGTATTGACTCTAATGCCATCAAACAAAACTCATCATAAGAAGAATCATTAGAAGCATAGAGTGCAAAATTTTCATCATTAAGGTCTTCAGGCATACTGCTCCAGTCAACAAACCCTTGAGTGAAAAAACTTTGTTGATCTGGTTGTGCTGCTGCTGGAGCAGTGGTTTGAGGTGCAACAGGTTGCACTTGTACCTGTGGAGCAGGGGTTTGACACATATTGGATTTGTGGAATAGTAGTTTGGACATAATGTACTGGCACAGGGGCAGCAGCATAGTGAGCAGTGTTCACTTGAGCTGCTGGGGCATATTGGGCATAGTGCACAGTGTTTTGGTTCAGAGGTCTAGGATTTGAGCTAGGATGAGTAATTATGGGACCAGTAGTTTGACTCCTACATTCCCTAGCGAAATGTCCCAACCTATTACACTTATAGCACTTGATTTTCAATTTATCCAACCTAACCCTTAGATTCCCATGCAAACCTGGGAATTTTCGCCCTGTTCTTTTGTAGAACTTGCTAGTTCTGACACTTAGCAAAGCCAGTTGGTGCAGGATGTCCATTTCCTCTAAATCAGTGGGATCAAAATGTTGCAAATCATTTAGTTCAAAACTTAAATTGTCTGACATCTGGTTTTCATTTGCAGTGAATGCATAACTAGCAGAGTGAGGATCAGGGTTGTTAAAATTTGCACCAGCAGTTATGTCAATGAAGTGATCAAAACCCTGATCCTTACCACTGCTCCCAGATTCTTCTTGACCCAGAAGAGCAGTATTACCGAAAGTGTAATCATCGGTAACTTTTCCTGACTCTTGTAACCTCCTTTTCTGGTTCAACTCCCTTTCATAGGTCAGGAGTCGACCGTGGAGTTGGGTCAAGGTCAGATCCTTGAATTCAGGTGAGTTTCGGGTGACAAAAGCTATGGTGTCCCATTTTTCTGGCAGTGACCTGAGGAACCTGCTATTTTGAGTTGAGTTTGTAAAAGTGGTGTTAACAAGCCTCAGTTCACTGATGAGACAACTGAAACGCTCAAAATGTTGCGTTAGTGATTCGCCTTTAACGTAGCAAAATGTTTCATACTGTTGGTTCAGGATTTCCCTATTGTTTTCTATGACTTCTTCAGTTCCCCCAAACTGTTCCTTAAGTGCGTCCCATAACTCTTTGGCACTGTTACAGTGTAACAGTCCAGCATATATCTCATTGGGCAGCGCTGATGCTATGATGCTAAAAGCTTTAGCATCTAGTTCGATCTTTTGAAAGTCGGTTTCGGTATAATTTTCAACTGGTTTTGGAACGAACTTTTTAGCATCTTCAGTGCTTGGCACTGAAGGAACATGGGGACCATAAATGACAGACCTCCAACAACCTGTGCTTTGTTGAGCAAGGATGTGACCCATCCTTCTCTGCCAGATGTTGTACTCATTTCTTTTTAGCATAGGTGGTTTAAAAAGTGAGCCGATGTTGTTTTTATCATCCTGAGATTGTGACGTCATTCTTGTTGTTTTACAGACACTGAGAAATCAACTTTAATGGTGATTAATCCTTGCTCTGTTTTTCAACGGACGAACAAACGATCAGTATCAACTGTTATGAGCTGAACTGTTTACGTCAAAATGATTGTTAAATCAAATTTGACTGTCCAAGCTCTGATACCAATTGTTGGATCTGAGTTTCTTTTTGATTGTATTTTCGTTTGAAATTAAGATGGAAATGAAAGAGTTGTGCAGCGGAATTATAATGAAAACAAACTTTGCATACAATCAAACGAGAGTAATACTTTTATCAAACATCTTTACACAATGAATCGAAAGATTGAATTTGTTTCAACACCGATTACAATGATTGATGAATGAATGCAAACTCCCCCTCAGCCAGAGCTCAGTAGTTTGTTCGTGCAAAGAAGACGATGTGGTGAAAGAGCTAATAGAACAGTACAAAGTACTGAACTATTTATAGGCACTTGCAAACCACTGAGCATCTTAGCTGACGTCACCATGAAAGTGACATCTAACCTCCTAACAAACTCTAACCTCTGATCTATAAACACTGATGTACTAAACTACTGCTATTACATTACATTACATAAAAGACACTTAAACAGCTGCTGCATCCTTCCACTGTTGTGAACCCAGCAGTGCTTGTCCGGATCAGCAGTACTTGACTCAAGGCAGTAGATTGAGTCAGCAGAGCTTTGGTCTTCCATCAGTCTTTAACATTTGGCAGTAGATGCAAGGCAGCCGTTGTGAATCAGCACTTGGTAAGATCAGCAGATAGGAGGTCAGCAGATACAAAGCCACTTTCAAGGGGAGAGATTTGCATGAACTAACTGTAATCGTCTGCTTATTCTGGATCCACTGCTCTGATCCAGTTTTGGCTTTAATTATCTGTTCCTCTGATAGGGTTCAATCCCAACATATAATATACTAGAGTGTCAAAATATTATGAGGGTGTTTGTTTTACCGAGGGTTGTTACAAGTTCTGCTCCAAGCAGTGGATATCATGGAGGGTCATCTTCATCAAGTTCAGGAAGTCAGCAGTAGCAGACCAGTCCTAAAAACGTCTTCCAGTGCAACATTGCTGTAAATCTCAATAATGCACAAAACTTTAGCGAAGAAACAGCCAAGCAGCAGATGGTGTTTCTGGCTTCAATCTTGGAATCCTATGAAAGCCTAGTCGCTGGGAAGATCGGGAACACGAACTTGACCAAAGAAGACTATGATCAAATCGATCCTGAAGAAATGGAACTAATTGACATTAAATGGTGTATGGCAAGCGTTGTTCGAAGGGCTCAGAGGTTCATCGAGATAACCAGAAGACACTCCATCGGTGGACCTTCAATGAAGTTAGGCTTCGACAAGTCGAAAGTTACGTGTTTCAAGTGCAAGCAGAAGGGGCACTTTAAGAGAGAATGCAGGAATGCAGCTTCTGATGAAACGGCCAATCCATTCCATGATGATTATTATAAAAAGGCCATTTATCATAAGAACAAAGAAGAACCGCCAAGAATGAAACAAATTGAAGAAAATCCTAAAGAAAAGTCAAGAGCCTTAGCAGTTATCCATGATGATGAGAGCTTTGACTGGAGTGATTTGTTACCTGAAGAAGATGCTGTGGGATATGCTTTCATGGCAAAAATTATGCCATTCAAAGACACACAAACTGAAGAAGAAAAATATGTGAATAGAAAGATGTTGGCACAAACCATGAAGGATAGACATTATCGAGCCTAGAAAGAGGCTAGAAGTGCAAACAGATGGGATGCTGATCGAGAGTGTTATTTGGACCCTAAAGGCAATATACTTGTTGAACCATCAACACTCATTGTGGAAACTCTCATTGAACAAATAGCACAACAGGAAGAAGAGAGATAGAGAATGTGGGCAAGAGAAGCTGAAGAGAAGGAATTAAAGTCAAAGAAGTTCGATGATGGGATAATCGACACTACCAAAGAAATGACTGTAGAGAATCTGACCAAGATAGCAGATAAAGTGCTCACAGCAAAGGAATTAGAGGTAGATTCTAAGCCTGCATCTGCGTCAAAGAGCCAGGTCTGTTGTAGTGATTCAACAAATGGGTCAGGTAAGACTGATAAGGCTAAAACTGTGAGTGACTGCAAAAATTTGCTTGAAAGACTGCAAGGTTTGTAGCACACATGCATATCTCAACACCAAAAAGACTGAAGAACTAACTGAAAGAGTTAAAGAGGTTAAAAATCAAATCTTAAGTCGTGACAAACTGGTAAAAGCTTCAAATGACAGAATAAAGGAATTAACTGAGAAGATTGAAAAAGATAAAATTGATGTAGAACGAGTTAGGAAAGAAAATGAAAAGTTAATTCATGAAAACCGACAACTTTCTGAAAATCATGAGAAGCTGAAAAGAACGATAAAAGATTCTGATGAGCGTAATAGTAAAACAACCAAAGAAAATTTGCAACTGTTAGGAGTCCTTCAGTCAAAAGAAAAGCAAATCAACCAACAGTTAGATGAGATTGCTAATCTGAAGCTTCAGTTTCAGGAAGCTAAGATTGAAAACGAACGAATCAATCTGAAACTAAACAGTTACAACTCCGCGAGGTTTGTTCTTCAACATATAGTTCCCAAAGCCATTGGGAAGAACAAAGCTGATGAAGATGTATATTCAGATGGAACTGGGGTAGGGTATCAACAACTTCCACCGCCAGTGTTGAATAATTTTTCAAAGAAAAAGCCTGGGTTGGTTAACGCTGATGAAACAAATGAGGTTAAACTTCCAGAAACGATTTATGTCACATTCACTTCATCATCTGATGAAGATAGTGTTCAGTCCGAGGTTATTAAAAATGTGGTTGAAAGCGTTTTAAAATCTGATAGTGATTCAACTGAGGTCAAAGAATGCTTTTTGAATAATTACATTCCGAAATCAAAATCCAAAAACAACTCAAATGAAGAACCTACTCTTGTGATGTACAAGATGTTGGGATTAGATAAGATGTATTCGGATCTTGAATTTCCACTTGAGAACGTGAATGTTGAGAAATTGAAAAATGTGTTTAAACTGGTTGAGATTGATGTTTCTGAAATCGAAGGTTTGAAACGTTCCAAAGGAAATTGAACTTTGAAAAAGATAAGTCTTACTACAAAAAACCTGTTGTATCGCCATGATTTTCTAAGAACAACCAAAACAAATGGTCGGGTGGTTATCAGGGTGGTAAGAACAATCAAAGAAGGAACTTTGAAAACAAGAAGTTTGTTGAGAAAAAGGTGTTTGTAAAAAGCTCGAGTTCACATTCCGAGCAAGAATCTGAGATTTTTTCAAAATCAAATGAAGAATTCTTTGAGAAGAAGGCCTCACAGCCTCAGACCGAAGGCAAAAGTCGGGAAGATGACACCCGAACATGCTTTAAGTGCAACAAAGTTGGACACATTGCACGAAAGTGCACCAACTCGAATCCTAAGTCTGCGGTTGTCGAGAATCCGAAAAAGAAAGACGATGTAAAAGGGAAAGCTCCAATGCTTGTTGAGAAGAAAGTTTTGAAAAATAAAACACCAATGTCAAAACTGAACCTGTAAAGAAGTTGGTAACTGAAACTGATAAATTTTACAAACGGGTCGCTTCATCTCAACAAACATGGAAGCCAAAATCTGTTATTAAGAAAGCAAGTTCTCCAAAACCAAAGGTTTCTGAGTCTACAAAACAATCATCTTCTACCACACCGGTAAAGATGAATGTTCCTTTGGATTACTATGAGAAACTTGAGAAACAAACTTCTACCTCATCAGGGAAGAAGTATGTTGCAAAGAAAGACCAATCATCTGGTCAACCTCCGAAAAATGATTTCTTTCTATACAAAGAAGTTGAGATTGGGTCTGAAGAAAGCCTGAAAATGAATGACAAGAATTTACCACCATTATACACCAAAACCACACACATTAACGTCAAGCTACCTGAGTCAAAAGAGGCTTGGGTTGCTTCAAAATCTCACTAAACATTTGTGATATGTGCAGGAGCTTCCGAGATCCATCTCACGTTGGATTATGGATAGTGGAGCTTCGAGGCACGTGGCGGGGAGAAAAACCCTACTTTACGACGTTAGAGGGTTTAACGGAGGTTATGTTGGTTTTGCCGGTAATCAGGGAGGTCGTATAATTGGTGAGGGAACTTTATCGAATGGTATTGTTACATTTGAAAGAGTCAACTATATCGCTGAGCTAGAGAACAATCTTCTGAGTATATCTCAAATTTGTGACCGAATGTATTCGACACACTTCACGGATAAAGAATGCCTGATCTTGAAACCGCGGTTTGTCATCCCCTAGGAGTGGGTCATCATGAAAGCATCGAGAGTCGATGATTTGTACGTGTTGGACATGAGCGTAGCCACTACTACCACGGGTCAGACTCACTACTTCATGTCAAGGGCCACTGAAAAGGAGTCGTAATTGTGGCATAGGAAGATGGGCTACATTCATCTGCGCAAGATGAACTACCTAGTACATAACGATTTGGTCAAAGGTGTTCACTTGAAGAGTTTCCATCTTGAGGGGGAGTGCATTAGTTGTGTCAAAGGAAAGCAACGGAAGCAATCTCACCCTAGAAAGAAGATGAACTCAGTCTCGAGGCCATTGGAGAGATTTCACATGGATCTTTTTGGTCCTGTGAATGTCAAAAGCATAACTGGTGATCTCTACTGCTTAGTAGTCACAGACGACTATTCGAGATTTTTGTGGGTGTCGTTCTTGAAGACAAAAGATGAAACATTCGTGAGTTTGCTGAGACTTTTCAGAAAGATTGAGAATTTGTACCGAACCCGCATAAGAAGATTGAGAAGTGATAACGGTACTGAATTTAAGAAGAACAGAATGGAAGAATATTGTGATGAAAAGGGTATACTGCAAGAATTCAACGCACCTTATACTCCGCAGCAAAATGGAGTCGCTGAGAGAGAATAGAACGCTAATAGAAACGGCCAGAACAATGCTAGCTGATTCCAAATTACTGATCAATTTCTGGGCAGAGGCAGTTTCAGCCGCTTGCTATACTCTCAACAGGGTTCTCACTGTGAAAAAGCACAACAAGACATGTTTCGAGTTGATCAACAATAGAAATCCCAATCTCGAGTTTTTGGAACCGTTCGGGTCTCCCTGTACAGTTCTGGATCCTGATGGCAAATTTGGTCCAAGTGCTTTGAAGGTATCTTCGTGGGATATGCAAGTCCAATGAAAAGAGTCTTTGTTCCAAATATGAAGCAGATCATCGAAGCACAACATGTTGAGTGCCAAGGCTACACAATGCCACCACAGAAACCCGCTGACTCATGGCGCTTCATTTATGACAATCTATGAGATTCATTCGAGCTAGAGGAAGAGCCAGAGTTCTTTGATGAGTTGGATATTCTAAGAGAATATGAAGCAGCACAGGAAAGATTCCTAGCAGAATCTTCTAGACGTCAATGACAAACTTCAAACGATGATGAAGCTGGTCCAAGTAACGCTGGAGGGAATGATGATGTTCAGCAAACTCCGATATCTTCGGAACGAGAACATGCTCCTAACAATCAGACGGCAGTCAATGAAAATTCAGAATCTGATGAAAGGCCAACATTCGATCGTGGTGATTCAGAGTCTGAGGGGGAGCAAATCCAGCCTCCAGACCAGACAATTCCTGTCAATAAACAAGTCGCAAATCAGAACGTTACAAATTTGGAAGGTGAGGTAGATGTTCCAGGCGAGGTGATGCCAAGGACTCTTTCATACCATCCAGAAGAGTTGATCATAGGAGAGCTACAATCAGGCGTTCGCACCAGAAGCCAGATTGACCAGGGCCTTACTTTTTTATACAAAAGTTGCTCCTTTACAAACAAAATTTTCACTTAGTTGTTTCATTTCGCAGATTGAGCCACGAACGTACAAGGAAGCACTAACTGAAGATTCCTGGGTCAACGCGATGCAGGAGGAGCTGAGTCAGTTTGAGAAGTTGGGTGTTTAGAAACTGGTGGACTTGCCTGATGGTCATAGGAAGATAAACACCAAGTGGGTGTTTAAGTGCAAAAGGTATGATCGAGGGGTTATTTTTCGCAACAAAGCTCGAATCGTTGTCCAAGGTTTTAGTCAGCAGGAGGGGATAGATTTCACAGAAGTATATGCTCCGGTTGCTCGACTTGAAGCGATCAGAATCTTCCTAGCATTTGCATCTTGGAAAGGATTTAAAGTGTTTCAGCTAGATGTGAAGTCGGCATTTCTCTATGGAAAAGTGAAGGAGGAGGTATATGTCGGACAGCCACTGGGCTTCACCGACCCAATCCACAAGGATAAGGTTTATCTCTTGGATAAGGCGTTATACGGCTTACATCAGGCCCCGAGAGCCTGGTACGAGATGCTGTCTCAAGATCTGTTAGCCAACAACTTCATCCGAGGCAAGGTAGACTCCACCCTCTTCACAAAAGAAGTCGACGACCATCTTCTGATAGTCCAGATTTACGTGGATGACATAATTTTCGGGTCGACAAATGAAGAGCTCTGCAAAGATTTTGAAAGGGTTACGAAGGAGAAGTTTGAAATGTCATCAATGGCTTCAGGTTGATCAACTGCCCGAGGGAACGTTCATACATCAGACGAAGTATGTTCACAATGTCTTAGAGAAATTTGGGATGTCCGGGACTGCTCCAACTTCCACCCCATTAGCAACGAACCATGGAATAAACCCTGATCTTACCGGAGAGAAGGTGGATGAAACATTGTACCGTTCCATGATCGGATTGTTGATGTATTTGACAACATCGAGACCTGATATTATGTATCCGACCTGCATCGCGGCCCGATTTCAATCAAGTCCCAGAGCTTCGCATATGACGATCGTCAAGAGGATATTACGATACCTGAAAGGAACTCCAAGCTTGGGGTTGTGGTATCCAAAAGAAGGCGATTTCACGCTTGAGATGCAAAGTCAATGCTAAGTCAATAACTGCGGGATGCCAGTTTTTCGGACCCCGATTGGTCACCTGGCAATGTAAGAAGTAGACTTCTGTTGCTTTGTCCACATGTGAAGCCGAGTATGTATCTGCTAGTAGCTGCTACTCCCAGATCTTGTGGATCCAACAACAAATGCGCGACTACGGTTTGCAATTTCTTACCTCCCCTATCTTTGTTGATAATGAGGCAGCTATTAACATAACAAAAAATCCTGTTCATCATGCTAAAACCAAACATATTGAAATTCGTCATCACTTCATCCGAGACTGTTTCGAGAAGAAGTTGATACGAATAGAAAAAATCCACACCGATGAACAAAAAGCTGACTTACATACCAAAGCGTTTGACAGAACACTTTTTCAATGTCTATTAAAACTTAATGGTATGAAGTTATTATCGGTTGCGGAGGGGATTCTTGGCGTAGATGAAGGTACCACTGTAGATGATGTTGAAAAGCAATCTGCAATGGTTTGTCGAGTTTTTACTTGTTTTGGTATTTTAGGGGGAGATAGGTAATATTTTCAGAAAATACAAAAACAATAAAAAATGCAAAATTCCAAAAACATGAGATATTTCAAAATCCAAAAACAATAGAAAATCGAAAAAGAGTTTGTGTAAAAAGGGGAAATGATAGTACATCAGCTAGACAGTTGCAGTACGCTAAAGAAATGTAATGATTAAATAAGTGTTAAGCAGTCTCGCTGATGATATGCCGATAGGTTTTTACACAATTAGTAGGTTTGTTTGGGATATAAACCTAAGTCATTTCTTGCTTATTACGTGGGGAACATCTCTCGGATATATAGGTAACCCCTGAAATCCTGTTTGAAAGACTTATATGTATCTAACATACTAGGTCTATGTGCGTAATGATATCTGGGGTATTATACCAGGACTTCTGATTTTGCGGAAGCAATAGCCTAGTCCTCGTATAATACTCTGCACTGCTTTAATCTTAAAGCCTACCCTCAGCATAAAAAATGATGAAACATTGAAAAATGCTAATCTTGTGTTGTTGAAGAAAAGATCCCCAAACGGGACACACCGAAAGTCGAGCCATCATCTCTCTATCAGAACAGAAGTTCTAACCTAAGCTCTCATGGCCTCGCCTTACCCGTTTACAGATATCATTATTGTACGTTCACCTGTAAGACTGAATATAGAAAGTCTGGATACGGGAGTATATTCTGAGGTGGGACACGCGTATAAGTTAAGTCATTAAAACACTAATTCGTATCCTGAACAGATTGAACTTTGTGTGAAAATTTAAATTAGATCAGTATATCGGCAATCACTGTGAATTGTTTAATACTGAGTATGTTATCAAGCTTAACGGTACTAGTAGCTTGTCGGTAGCTGATATGATTCCCTAACACGCTCTCCAAAAATATGTTTGTAAATAGTTTACGTTTACTGCATTTCATTTCATTTCAGTTTAGCATTCAAAACCTAAAAAGATTTTATAGTTTTCTAGTCTTAAACTTTCTTAAAATCTCAAAAAGATTTTACATTTCTGCTTTGTTTTATCGACAAACCAAAGTGGAAAGCTGATCTTCAGACTCGCAGTTTTGAAGCAGATGCAGGAAGTTACTGAGCTGGACAGATGCGTTGGGAGCTTATCATGAAAAACCTGGAAAAATGCAAAGTCAATGCAAGTTCATTAAGTTGAAACTTGTAATTCTCAGAAAAATGTTTGAAAAAGTTTGAACAAAATGTCAGTATGCTTTGTTTCGGGTCAACCAAGGTCATTAAGTTGGACTTGGTCGGCAAATTTAACTGCCTAGTTTCATTAACTTAGACCTAGATACTTAAGTGGATTTCTAAAACTGATAAAATCTGAGAAAAAATGTCAAAAAGTCAAAAGGTCAAAGTTTTAAAAGTCAAAGAGGTGCGTTTGGCTCGGACAGCAATCCGATCGGGTGGCAATCCGATCGGACAACAATCCGAGTCAGTAACACTATAAATAGATGGTCAATCATTCAGTCAAACCTTTCACTCGACCGACCGGCCATCCTATTCTCTCACACACACTTTCACTTTTGATCTGATTTCTTCACCTTTTCTTTGCACAAGACATTAGATTGTTGGTTTGCACAACCTTCTCAATGGCAAAGGTAAGATTTCTTGTTCAAATCTGTTAAGATTGATGTTTTTGATGTCTGTTCTTGATGACGTAACTGTTCGGAGCTTTAATGTTCGATCTAGTCATTTTTAGGTTGTTTTGATGAAATATGAGCATACGGTTTTGATCACAAGTGTTAGATCTACAAGTTTACCGTTTCAATTTGTGCCAAAACTTGATAAAATCCATAGATCTAAGGTTTAGACGAGTCGGCTATCGGTAGCGTTTTTGTCAAATTAGTTACTGATTAGGCCGAGTTAAAACATGATGAACATAGGGTTTTGATCGCGATTAGATTCTCTACGTAGATCTATATTCAATTTGATGATTTGACTTAGAAAATTTTGATGTTCAAGTTGTGTTCAAGTTGTTCTTCATGTGTTCTTGAATCGAGTGGCGATCCGACCGGGTGACCACCCGACCCATTGCATGATTACTTGATTAGAATTTTCTAAGTATCTGTTGCATTGAAATCTGTGCTAAGTGTTTTGACAATGTTACCTTGCAAACTTTCCTTTTAACTGTCAAAGTGTTTTGAATAGTTTGGCAACTCGGTCGGGTGGCAATCCGACCGGGCGGCAATCCAATTCATAGCACTTCATAGTGTTTGCCTAGGTATCTGTGCTTTCACTTAATGTCTTGGAAAGTGTGGCAATCCGATCGGACAACCATCTGATCCTCTTCACTAAAAGACAAAATTTTTCAACTGTTTCAAATTTGCCAAGAATCGAGTGGCAACTCGATCGGGTGGTCATCTGATTCAAATCATTTTGTCTTGAAATTGTTCTACCTTGTCATGAATCGAGTGGCAACTCGATCGAGTGGCAACTCGATCGGGTGGCCATCCGATCCCAATAACAAAATGACAAAATTTCAAAGTATTCAATATGTCAAGGAACGAGTGACAACTCGATCGAGTGGCAACTCGATCGGGTGGTCATCCGATCCAGGGCATTCATTCTCAATATTGACTAAGTCAAAGTTTTTCTTTCTTGTCACTTGAATCGAGTGGCAACTCGATCGGGTGGCAATCCGATCGAGTGGTCATCTGATTCACATGTTGTTGACTTGAGTTGACTTCTCATTACATAAGATGGGAATCCGATCGGGTGGCAATCCGATCGGACATCCATCCGATCCGCAGTATTATGCATAGTGAGAACTTCAGAGTTAGAATTTTTTTTCTCAAATCTTTATCATTTGTCATATTTGTCTCGAATACGGTGCAATTGTTAATAATAAATACTTTTGCAGGACTAGGAGAAAACTCATAACATCTATTGTCTGTTAGAAACACAGTATACAGACAAGACTATATTCGAAGATGTAACAAGTTTTTTGAGGGAAAGCAGGATTGCCAAGGCACTAACTGACAAGACTATAGCTTATGAATCTCATGTTAGACGATTTTGGAGCTCTGCGAGATATGAAGAGAAAGATAAGATGATCTACTCGGCAGTAAGAAAGAGAGATGAGAATGGACAGAATGTGGATTTAGAAATAAAGTTTAACGTTGGTGATATTAGACGTGTGTTAGAATTAGGTGATTCTGATGATGATCCCACCATTATTTCAGAACGTCTTTGCAAAGGATTATGGTGCAGGATGGGATTCACAGGACACGTAAACGGGAAAATGGGAAAAACTATGTTTTGTCATTCTTACAAATTCATGATACACTGTGTAGTACATGCTTTATCTCACAGGAAGGGAGCATATGATGAAACATCTGACTACATCATGAACATTATCACTTGCCTGGTGTTGAATAGGCCATATAATGTTTCACAAGTGATATTTGACTACATGGCTGAGAATGCGAAAGCTGGAAGCAAAAAGTACATCATGTATCCTCGTTTCATACAGATGATGATTTATGATCAATTCAAGGACCTTGAGAAGGATTATGATGATGTTTTAGGTCTGAGGCACATGACAGCAGAAAGAATTAGCAGACTTACCAAGGGTCCTGAACCTAGAGTGAAAAGAATGATATGCAGGATTAACAATCCAGCATATGTTGCTCCAGAAAATTATGCGTGGAGACATGAAAACAATAATTCTGATAATGAAGATGAGAAGATGAGTGTATTGGTTGAAAAGAAAACCCGTTGGTGGTTTATGAAAGATGGAAAAAGAAAGAGAACTCCGAAGACATCTCCTGTTATACCTATTCCAAAGGAGCCAGTTCTGAAGATAGTTGTTAAGGGTATAGTGAAAGGGGGAGTCAAAAGGTAGTTAGAATTTTAAATTGTTATATGTTTCTAATGAGTTTGTCAATACTTGTTTTGCAGGGTCTTCGAAAGAACCACAACAAAGGTTGGTGGACGAGCCAATGTTGGATCCATCAAGCATACCACAAGAAGATGTTGATTTGGCTAAAGCAACATTTGAGCAATATCTTCAGCACACAGCATCTGCAACTCAGAAAGATCAAAGTTCAAGTGTTCAAGCTGAAGGAGTCAAAGCTACAGAGCCTGAAGGTGTTGCACATGATGATTCAAGTGAAGATGCTGATGATGAGTCCACTGAAACAGAAATAGAACTTGATCCGTCTACACTTGGTCATGGAAAGGCTCAGTTGAAAAAGAAGCCAACAAAGAAGCAGAAAGGATCTGATGAAGAAGATTCTACCTATGTGGCACCTGAAAAGACAAAGAAGCTTAGAGCAAAATGAAAGGCAATTCGACCAGGAGTGATTCCTAGGAATGTACGCGCAAAGAAAGCTGGTGCTACATTGCCTAAAGATAAAGATGGAAAGAGCGAGAAACATGTTCCAACTTCAAAGGTTCATGAAGCAGAAAAGATACAAAGTGTTGAAGTTCCAAAAGATCCTGAAGTTCAAAGTGTTGAGGTGCCTGAGGTTGAGGTTCAGAAAAAGGTAGGAGGTGATGATTATGTTGAAATCACTGGGTTTAGAGCAGCTACACCTCCACCACCACAAGATCAACCTAATCCAGATATTCCTGAATCCTCACAACCAAAGAATACAACTTTTGCTGATCTATTTGGAGAGCTTCCTCATGCAACTGGGGTATATAGAGATGATATTCCAGATGAAGATTATGATATGTTCAACAATGAAGCTGTGAAAGAATTGACGAAGAAAGTTGGTGAACTTGAAAAAGAAAAAGCAAAAGTTGTGGCTGAGCGCGATGTGTTAAAGAAGCAGGTTGAAGAATTAATAAAGGTTAACGAAGAAATCAAGACTGTCATGATAAACCAAGAAAAGAAGCTAAAGAAAATGAAAGATAGTGTTCATGACAATTCACAACTGTTTGAGATTCTTTCAGCAGAAAATGTTGAAATGCGTGAGAAAATGAAGAATCTGCAAGAGGCAAATCAAACCTTAAATCAGCTATTAAGCGAAATCAATGAAGCATCATCGAATGAAATGAAAGCGATGAAGCTCGAGATGGAAGCAATGAAGGCTGACAAAGTGGTGAAGGATGAACAACTTAATATGTTATACACTGTGCTGGAAAGTCATCTGAATATTGATGTTCATACTGCCTTCAACAACCTTGAAGTCAAAAGAACTGAAGAACGTAGAATTGAAAGAGAAAGAGAGTTGGCACAAGAAGCAACTCAAAGAAGAAAAGGGTTGGTAGTTGATACTGAAGAAACTCTTAGGTCTTCAAGTCAAACAGAAGTAGGAGGTTCTTCAAGCCAAGTTGATGTAGAAATGGTTGATACTGAAGCAGATCCTATGGGATTCGTGCTTGTTGGTGAGTCTTCTACTCTATCTTTTGATCTTAATGATATTGTTCGCCGAGTACATGTTATTCAAAAGAAAAAGAAGGCGAAAGAAGTATTGCTGTTAAAATGGAAAGAAGAGGAAGAGGTTGAAGTAGAAGAAGAAGAGGAAGAGAATGAAGATTTGGATGATATTCTAGATGTTGTCGAGAACTATGATCCATCTTGGGATCAGTTCATAGATGAAGATGAAGACAAAGACTAAGGTTCTACTGGTTTGCTTATTGTGAATCCTAATGTTCAAAAGAAGATTGATGATCTGATAAACGATGAGATCAATGAACAGAATGATGATCAACAACAAGGGTCTTCTTCATCCGGGAAACAACATACAGACCAGGTATTCCTCACACAACCAACTGTGATTTATTTACATGCTCAGTATGAGGGGGAGCTTGAGATACCGAGGTCTAGGGCAGAAATGTTGGAAGAGTTGGGATTAGATGATGGGAAATTCAAGTTTGATATAGAGGATGAAATTCCTGCATCTCCAGAGAAAGAATATGAGTTTGTATATGCCCAAGAAGCTGACAAATACAATGATGTGATTGTGGAAGATGCGTCTGACTCATCTGATGAAGAAACAAATTTTCATTACTCTGGAGTTGATAAGACGTTTCCTTCATTGGCTGAAATGTTCAAAGACCAAAACGAAGATGACGTCAGGAGAAATATTGTTGAGAAGATTACAACTGAAGGTGTGCCAAAGACCATTCCAAGAGAAAATCTTGCAGAAGAAAGAAAGAAATGGTTTAAAGTTATGCCAAAGGAAAGAAAGAATATAAGGCCACTACAGTTCTTTACACATGACAAAGATATTTCATGGGGATACATTCTGTCATGGGGTTATCTTGAAGATTTGCAGGTTTATGCTATCAAACGGGAGCAGGGTGTACAGTATTTTGAATTTCTGTCAGATATAAAGACCCTCCCGTGGTGGGACGTTGATGAGTTGGTGCAAATTAAGAACATCAAGCAGTATTACTATGGTTTGGAGGTGAAGCAGCACGACCAACATCTGTGGGATTATGTGAAGCAGCAAGCTAAAGCTAGATATCCTGATTGGCAGCCACAATTCCCTAAGCAGATTGTTAAAATGTTGGAGAATGGTAAGAAGGATATTACTTTGGATGTGAAGCCGCCGAGATGTTTGAAGAACATGCCACTTCGAGCCATGGAACAAGATTTTTATAAGGACTTTGAAGGTTGGCTATATAATGAAACTACAGCAAAGGCGGTGATATCCTTATTTGACAAGTCAAAAGGTCAATCAAGAAGGATCTGTGTACTAGACCCGATGTGGCTAGTCAACTGCTCAAAGAAAGACATTGAATGCTTGTTTTACAACAAGATAGTATACGAGAAACGTGACAAAGAACAAGCAATGCAATATCAGAAGATCGTAGATGTGTGCTTCACAAAAGACATCAACTCCGGCAGGTATTGGAAGTCTAAATGGAGAGACTTGGAGATTGATGAATTTCTAAAGAAGTACAAGCACGAACAAAGATTCAAAGCGATATCTGAGAAAGCAGCAAAGCTTGGGAAGTTCAAGTGGATGAGACCGCCGCCAACGGATCAAACGCCAATCGAAAAAGAAGAGAACAAGATTCCCAAGTGGGACCGAAAGCGTGATGGTGATCCAGTGTACAGGAAATGGTGGATTGAAGAAGGAAGGCTTCTAAGACGCAAAATGTTAGAAGAAAAAGCCGAACAGAGGTGACAGAGGGCCAAGGAACGAAGACGTAGGAGAAAGGACTGAAGACTATGCTGGAAGGAACTACAACTACATCCAAGGGGGAGTCTGTTAGTTCATATGTCTGTAGCTTCCTTCAGCATTGAGTCTTATTTTGTACTGTATATGTGTTTTTTGTATGTGTGTAGAATGACAAACCAGGGAATGGCTTTGAACTGTAAAGGTGATGTCCGATGGCTGGCAAGTGTCACCCGATCGGATGGTCATCCGACCGGATTGCCAGCCGACCGGATTGCCACCCGATCGAACATCACCTATCACCTCCCTGAGTCTGCCTATAAATACCCAGCTTGGGTTAGTGTTAGTAATTTTTTTGAAGACTTTTGCTCATTCTGTAAGGAGACTCTGTCAAGTCTGACTCTCTACCGGTTCTTGTGTACTTTCACATCATTCTAATAGAAAGTTTAGACTGTTCTAATCGTTGAATACGTTGTTGTGATTCTGTGACTTGATCCATGGATTCCGCACATTGATCGAGGTCGATTCATCCACGTTCTGTACGAACAGATCCTGATCCAAAGGACTAACACCCATCATATAAAAACCACTAAACCACCCATCACCCACCATTTTCACACACACCCATGCGCAGGAGAGAAGGGGGTCGGCTAGGGTTCCAGTGACTCCTACTGGCGCCGTTCGATTATGGTTTTCGAGCAGAGAAAGATGGGGGGAGTCAGGTTTTCGATGATGGTTTGATGATGACGGGGAATCGAATGGTGATTTGGTGATGGTTTTCAATGGTGGTTTGATAATGGTTTTCGAGCAGAGAAAGAGGGAATCAGATGGTGATTTGGTGACGGTGGTTTGATGATGATGGTCGATTGATAATGGTTACGGTGGTGGATGAAGAATGGTGAACGATGGTGTTGGATGGAGGGTGAACGGCGGTGTCAGATGGTGGTAATGGTGGTGGGTGAAGAATGGTGAACGGTAGTAATTACGGTGGTGGGTTAAAAGGTTTGGGTTTGCGTGGAAAAAGGGATTGGGTAGTGGTGGAGATGGGCCCCACTAAAATCGAGTGGCCAGAATTGTTCTCATCATCTAATTAGTCAGTATCATTCCCGACGTTGGAGTGGCCGGAGTTGTTATTATTGCCGACGGTGACATCGTGTCTGTAAACAAAATGGGTGTTTTAAAATTTAAAGATGGGTTGGGTTATTTTAATCTATTGGTGGGCCCCATTTATTTGTTTAATTGTTATATAATTCTAACTAATTTAATATTTCTTCTAATGTTTTATTATTTTTTAAGGTAAGGGTAATTTAGTCATTTTGCACGTATTTAACTAGACTAACTAATCTTCATCCAACCCGGGGATCATCTGAGTAACAAACGATCAAACCACAGGGAACAAATATGTTATTTTGAAAAGGTGAGGACTAAAGATGAAAAAATGACAAACCACAGGAACCATATAGGCAATTAACTCAAAAAGTTAACCACAAGTAGTTAGCCAAAATATATTAGAGCATTTGCAACACTGGACTTAATCCAAAATCCAGATATGTCACATCAGCATGTCATATCATTCTAAACCATAATCATTTCATAACCATTGTTTTCTCCGACACTATTTTTGGCTGATTCTATACACACATCATTATAATCTTATTTTCACATGCCTAGTGTATACGGGTCGTATAAGGTTATACGACCCGTATAGAATGATTTTGCAAAGAAATAAATGCAGTGGAATCCTTTTTTTTGTTTTACATGTATACGGGCCGTATAACATTATACGAGCCGTATACAATTGTATACGAGCAATATAATGTTATACGGCCAAATGTGATTATTTTGTGAGGTTTGATCAGATTTTTGGGTTTTTAAGATCTTTATACGGGCCGTATAATGCTATATAACCCGTATATAAGTTTTTTTTGGTGTAAAACTGAACAAGCATTTAATAAATTTTAGTAATTCTTTAGATAGCGTTTTCAGTATCCGGAGTTTGTTGGGTGGCGACGACGGTGGGTGTGTGTGAGAGTACTGAGGGTACGGATGCCGAAGATTTTCAGTATCCAGAGTTTGTTGGGTTGTTTGTACCTAGGGTTCAGAATGCTTGAATATGGTGATATTAGAACACTGTACACTGCATGTAAACGCAGTGGCTTTGTGATGATATCTTACAAATTGGGAACCACATATTGGTGTGTTGTAGTTTGGAAAGATGATCGAATAGAGATCATAGCCAACCTAAATCCACGAATTCCTGCATCTTGTGTTAATCAAGGATGTTTTGATATCGAGTTATATGTTCCTTGTAAAAGTTTTCCCAGCTCGCTACCGATGAATGGCATGTGGGTTGTCGCCAGAACCCTGCCGATGTTCGTCTGTTAACTACCGGATGGAGTACTTTCGTGGTCTAATCATATCAACTATTCACTACATGGAGAAGATAACGGTGAACTTTACATCGGAATTAGACGTGCTAAAAGAGCGGAAATCGGTGGGAATAAGTTGATCAACAGAGGATTCATCGTGTATAAGTTGGTTTATGGGAACCGTTTCTAGCTAGGGTTTGTTGGGTTGTTTGTAACTAGGGTCCAGAATGATTGAAGTTTTATTATAAACACCTTGGTGAAAGTTATCATCTTTTGGGTCAAGTGAAGTAATGAATGGACGAATATATTTTACTTATTTTATGTTTAATATATGAAGCATATTATATAAGTTTTCAGATGGTGTTTGTAAGGTTTAATTGCCTTGTGTAACTTTGATTGACATCTATCATTGACATCTATATACGGAATGTGATTCTTGGAGAACTAGAAAAGGAGAAAATATGGAACGAAATTCTTCGAGAACTAGAAAAGGAGAGAATACGGAACGAGAAACCTTGAACACAAGTTTTCTTTTTGAGCTAGATGGATGTCCATTATCCCCTTGGTGGTTTCTATACCCATCTTCCTGCAACATGGCGTCTAAACCCTTGAATCCCAACGCTTCTCCTTACATTACTCATCATTTCGTGAATTCGAGTTCATTAAGTAGTAATGACTGCTGACTAATTGCAAGGCTGTTTTTCGGGCTTCCAATGCTCACACAGGGTGATAAACAACGCTGATCTAGAATTGGAGAACCGTTGTGTATTTGCTTACTGATTATCTAGGGCTAAATTTGTGTATTTGCTTACTGATTGTTGAAAAGATTTGTTGAAATCGAAGAAAAGAGTAAAAAAGATGAAATGGCGCGTGTTATGTTGGAAACGGAGGTTGCAAATTTAAGTTGTGAGAGTGAAGTACTGAACACCATTTAAATGTACTTTCGTGTCCGTATAAAAAACTTGATAGCAGCTTTTGCAAGTAAAACATTTAACATCTCATTAACGCAAATGCAATACTTACAAAATTTGATAGGCACTAGTTATCAATACAGAAACTTAAGAAGAGAAGCAACTAAAAAAGCGGTGAACGGTGAGGAACAAATTTAAATGTGGAATTGACGAAAACGCAGTAACGTTAATGCTTTAGAACTACGAACTTTGTTTGAGTTAGTTAATATTAAACCAATTTGGGTGATGATGAAGGTTCGTTTGGGGAGAATGTTCTGGAAATTGAAAGAAAAGGACTTTGTTATGGTTTGGTAGGTTTTATTACAAGGGTTAAAAAGCATACACACTCACCTCCCTTTGATCATCATAACCAATAACCTTCACCTTTTCCCTTTCACTACACTCCATCCCACACTCTCCTGTGGTTTCTGTACCCATCTTCCTGTGACATGGCGTCTAAATCCTTGAATCCCAACGCTTTTCCTTACATTACTCATCATTTCCTGAATTCGAGTTCATTAAGAAGTAATGACTGCTAACTAATTGCAAGACAGTATATGACCCATATAAAGTTATACAGGTCGTATACAACCTTTATAATTTTTTATTCGATCGTATACTCAACATACAAGCATTTTTTTATATCTTGTGTACGGGACGTATAACGTTATACGACCCGTATACAATTAACCAACTTCCCTTTTTAGTTAGTATATGTGGAATTGATGAAAACGCAGTAACGTTGAGAACTTAGAACTACGAAATTTGTTTGAGTTAGTTAATATTACACCAATATGGTGATATTAGAACACTGTACATCGCATCTAAACACATTCGTCTTGTATTTATCAACGATGTTCTGATATCGAAAACTATCAGAGAAGACCCTTCGTTTACCGTTGAATGCATCCTTAAACTTGATAGCAACTTTTGAATTTGTAAATGTGAATCTCTTCCCTCCAAAACCACCACCTTGTCGCGTATGGTCTCCTTGAGCCTAAATTCTTGCTTAAACAATATTCTGATATCGAGTTATACGTTCCTGGTAAAAGTTTTTCTGGGTCTGTTAAGAATTTGGGTGATGATGAAGGTTCGTTTGGGGAGAATGTTCTGGAAATTGAAGGAAAAGGACTTTGTTATGGTTTGGTATGTTTTATTTTGAAACGTTGTATTTTTGTATTTATATAATATCCATTATCCCCTTGGTGGTTTCTGTACCTATCCTCGCACGACATGGCGTCTAAACGCTTGAATCCCAACGCTTCTCCTTACATTACTCATCATTTCCTGAATTCGAGTTCATTAAGAAGTAATAACTGTTGACTAATTGCCACCTTGGTAGTTGTTACCATATCCATTATCCCCTTGGTAGTTGTTATCATTATTTCATTACGTTAAGCTTGATCTTATTTCATGTTCTGACAATTTGTAATGATGAATGGTTGAAACTATACAATAATAGTGATTCAACTGCTACTATTGTTGATTGTTGATCGTTTACCGTGGAATGCATCCTTAAACTTGGAAAGATGACCGAATAGAGATCTATATACGGAGTGAGATTCTTCGAGAACTAGTAAAAGGAGAGAATACGGAACAAGATTCTTCGAGAACTATATCTATCCATTATCCCCTCGATTTCATTAGGGTATAGTTATAATTCCCCTAATACCAGGCCCATCGTTTACCGTGGAATGCATCCTTAAGCTTGTAACTGTGAATCTCTTCCCTCCAAAACCACCACCTTGCCGTGTATGGTCTCCTTGAGTCTAGATTCTTGCTTAAACGATGTTCTGATATCGAGAATGTTCGTTTGCGGAAAATGTTCTGGAAATTGAAGGAAAAGGAAGGTTGAAACTGTACAATAATAATGATTCAACTGCTGCTATTGATGAAATGAGATTTGTTTCAAAGTACAAAGAAAACTGAAACCCGTTTTCCTTGATGGTGAAAAGCCTTCCATGCTTGCTTTATGTTTATCAACTGGTCGTTTGTCTAAGTTTTCTTTCTCTTTGATGAAATGGGATTTGTTTCAAAGTAAAAAGAAACCCGAAACCCGTTTTCCTTGATAATTAAAAGTCTTCCATGCTTGCTTTATGTTTATCAACTGGTCGTTTGTCTGAGTTTTCTTTCTCTTTGATGAAATGGGATTTGTTTCAAAGTAAAAAGAAAACTGAAACCAGCTTTCCTTGATAGCAAAAGCCAGTTCGATTTGATGGTTCTGAACACTATATAGACTGCCAGATCGAAACCCTAATGTGTGAATATTAACTCAAAAAAAGGGATATCCTATCTATACGGGCCGTATACCATTATAGTGCCCGTATAAAACTATCGTATACGTTGTATATGGCCAATGTTTGTTTTAACATAGTGTGTACGGGCCGTATAAGGTTATACGGCTCGTATAGAATAAGATAAACTGACAAAGGCTGCAGCCACAGACTTTTTCAGTTTATCTTATTTTATACGGGTCGTATAACCTTATACGGCATGTATACACCATATTAAAATAAGATTTTACCATTTATTATTATTAACACCCCTATTTTTTCCTCTAACACTAAATCATTTCAGACATCCACCTCATCAACTACTTTTCTTTTTATCTAAGCTATATCTAATTTATATAATTAATTTAATTAATAATATTATTTATTTTTATTAAATATTAAAAAATACAGAAAAATAAATTTAACAACAAGACAATCCATTAAATATAAAAAATGCACTTACAACAATTTAAAACACACACTTAAAACCTAAAAATTAAAGAGTAAAATGCAATTTGCGTCCCTATGCTCTAAGAGCAGTGTTAGGTCTCATCCTTAAAATCAAATTTCGACCAATGAGTCCCCAACTTATAAAAAGCGCTTCACAATGAGTCTGTCCTACTAACTGAGTTTGTCTATCAGTTAAATTGTAAAATAAAAGGGGGTAAATATGTAATTACACATTGAACGATGGGGCAAAATGGTCAATAGACATTTACTTATTGGTGTTTCCATTCTCACACCCTACTAGTTTATTTTCTTCTTCCATTGATTCCCTCGCAATTTCCCGTGAATTTCCCATCTTTATCCACTTTCCTGAGCTACATATCCTCCTCGATCTTCCTTCATATCCATACTTCTTCCTCCTTCATTGCTTCCCCATGCGAACCACTACCAAACCAAACCACCACCATCGCGAACCTCCACCATCGGGAACTGCCACCATCACCCGATGTCATCATACCAAACCCACTATTGTCTTGACCCACTACGACACCGACCACCAAACCCATCATCACCACCACCAAAACGATCATCCCACCACCAACCGTACATCAATCATCACCATTGCCACCATTGTTTCGATCCCACACTCCAACCCGATCCAGAAACCATGCTGTTTCAACCACGTTTTATCTTTGATCCTCGTGGTGTGGGAGGTAATTTAGGTTAATTTTGTTAACTTGGGTTGATTAGTTTATATAATTTTGTTACTTTGGGGTAATTTAAATTTTGTTACTTTGGGTTGATTAGTTTATATTATTTTGTTAATTATATTGATTTTTGCTAAATTTTGTTAATTTTGGTTGTTGATTTTGTTAATTTTATTAATTTCGGTTGATACCTGTTGATTAGTTTAATTATTTTGTAATCGGGCTCACGTTGGTAAATCCTGGTTTTGAACCCGAGATAACGGTGATCATCGGGTTAAGGGGCGAAGTCAGGGTGACGGTTGAAGTTCTTGCAAGCACGTTCGTCACGCTAGACTTGTCACAGATGTTTCATCCGGATTGGTCATGGGTGTTACGCATGCGACGTCAGCACCAAGCCCATCTCCTATGATTTATTAGTAGGGATTTATGATAATATTATGACTTTTTGATGTATAATATTCTAACTAACTTATAACTTTTGGTATATTAACTTTTAACTTTTGGTACATTAATCTTAATGTGGTATGTTAATCATACGCTAATATTCGCCAAGTATGATTTTTAGATATAGTTTATACGAACTAAAAAACCCTAGGGACACGTTTTACTATTCAGTGACCACCATAGGGACTCAAAATTTGAATATGCGGGTAAAAAAGCGTAACGTCGGGGGACTCAATAAAGAACAGGATAGAAATAAAAGGGACATGAACGAAAGGGTAAATTGGTTATTTCTACTGAAAAACAAACTCAGTTACTAGAAGGGACTTAGTGTGTATCACTTTTTATAATCTGGGGACTCATTGGTCGAAATTTTGATTTTAGGGACGAGGCCTGGCATTGCCCCTAAAGTACATCGACGCAAATTGCATTTTATTTAAAATAAAAACATATAAAAAATAAAAATAAAACAAACTTAAACCTAAAATTAAAAACATACAATAAATAAAAGTCCATGTTTTTTCTTAATTTCCTCACAAACCTTTTCGTGAATTTAACATTAAATTGGGTCTTGATTCGTAATTATCTAGTATGTTTAGGTTTAATTATCTAGCTTGTGTAATGTTTTAAATTTTAATAAATTTGTTTTTTTAGTTTATGTTATTTTTATTTAATATATTTGTTTTTTAATTTATGTTATTTTTAATTTATTAATTTATGTTTTTAATTTAAATAATTTTGAGGTTTTGTTTTTTTTAATTGAATGCAGAAAAGTTTTTTTTCTATTTTAAATTGTTTTAAAATAAATGGGGTTACATGTAACGTTTTGGATTAACCCGGTGCACCAAACTGGACTAGCCAACCTCCAATAAGGGTTGGTCTGGAATTGATGGTTTAATTTTGAGCCACTACTATATGGATGCTCTTGTATCATGTCACACCCCAACCGATGGCGGAAACATCGGAGTGAGACGAAAAATATTGCTCATCTCACATAATAAAATGTTACAATACAGGAAAGTTGAAATACCACATGTTAAATACAAGAAAACAATATAACAAAAAGTATGAAATTTATACAACGTATTTGACCTAAGACGTCTAAATGTGTATATAAGCATCAACACTACTTCAGTTTCAAAGCATCGTCATCTTCAACCTGTAACATGTTTAAAATAAAGTTCAATGCAAAAGCAAAGGCGAGTATACATGTTTTCATACATAGCATAAAAGATAAGTTTCAAACAATTTCATGTGGCAAGCTCTTGATACAAGATAACCAATAAAATCGGCATGTGTTCGACAAATCAACCCAATGATGAAACGCAATAAGCTCATGACATAACCCCAAGTTTACGGGTGGTGCGTTAATCCTATAGCGCTATATATGTCACAGATAGGCTTGTACGAAGTTAATGGTAAGTCTAACACAAAACGAATAACCCCAAGTTTAAAGTATCAAGTAATCAAGTAGGCATGCATGTATAAGGAATGTTTGTGCATTTAAGGATAAAGTTTATGTGTAAGTTTCTATATTAACATGTTACACCCCAAAAGGTGATTAAACGAAAAGGGGGTTCGAGTATACCCACAAAATTGCTAAGTCTTCCGATTATCCAAGTGTTAACGAGTGTATGAGATTAGGAGGACGAATGCATAAGGGTTAAAGTTCAAGGTATGTTTAGAGTCGAGATTCGGGATTAAAAAAGGAATATGGAAAGTACATATGAGAAATTAACCATCTAATCACATAAACTCATTCTTGACACAATGAAACTCAAATGAGTTTAAATGTTTTCATGGGTCAAAATTCTCATTAGAATCGTGATGAGTTGTAACATCCGTCAAAATGGATTCCCGAAATCCGACCCGTTTTGAAATTCGAATCCTAAACTTGAACCAACGTAGATTTTTTCGCAAAATGAGTAATCGTTGAAGGATCTTTATCCTAATTTAATTCGTTATAAAAAAAATGGTTATTTATCTATTTATTATTTAATAAATTAAATTAAATAAATATTTCAATTTAAAATATTTTAAAAGTTATTAATCAACATATTTAGTTTTGGTTAAATAACAAGTAACCTAGTTAACTTTAATTAAGTTTCAAGGTTATGTAAGTTAACCAAGTTAATTTGACCACTAATTCATTAAACCTTTCTAAGTTAAGGGGTCATATTGGTCTTTCCTAAAAACTGAATTACACAAACCCTACTTTCCCCTCGATTTATACGTGCAGACAACACACTAGACTTTACTGTTCACCTTCTTCAACAAATAAAAACCCTAACCCTTCGTCTCGTTCACATCCGCAGCCACACCCTCAACCATCATCCTTCCACATCGCCAGCGGCTGTCCTCCGATCAGACACCCCCAACACACGCACACCCTGAATCACCCTGTTCCTCTCTCTCGCTCTGAACAGCCGGCCACCGGAGCAGATGTTCCGGCGCCGCACCTCCCGCCTTCTCCTAAACGACCTGGAAACACCCCTCTTTTGCCTTCCTCTTCAACATCTCACTTATACGCAAACCTTAGAGAGAGAGAGACAGAAACATGTGAGAAAGGGAGGTGGAGAGAGGAAGAGCCGACATCGGTTCCACGGCGGTGACGCACGGCGTCGCACAGCACCGGCGGCGGCAGCGGCGGGCTCTGCTTCTACTCCGATAACTTCCGTTCAGTTCTGTTTAAGATCTTAAGGTTCGGTTTCAATTCGAGTTTACTTCTGGTTTCATTTGGTTAATTATTGATTCGAGTCTTGCTTTAGTTCTGATTCGAGTTTTGTATCGGGTTGTCAGGTTCGTGTTTGGGTATATTTGGTTCAAATTCGTTTTACTCGGTCCAAGACGCGGGTCGGGACAGTTAACAAGGCGCCACGGTTTTACTCGTTTCGGTTCAGTCTCAACTCCGGTTTAGTTTGGGTCACGACTCAAGAGCGGGTCCCGGTGCCACTCGGCTCAACCCGGTTCGACTCGGTATAATAACGCTTATGTTAATTACTTTGTTTCGTATATTTGTAACGTTTTAAGTCGCGGAACCGAACTCTACTTGATTTGTAAACATAATAAAAGCGTATAGATATTCTTATATTGTTATTGTCGTTTTATTGAATTTTGGAAAAATATATCGACACATTAGTTGTCGGGATCGTCCAAAAACAGAGGAAACTCTGCCCGATTTTCGTAAAATGTATTTATACTTTTTTTTAGCCGAAACACTAATGAAAACGTATCGAGACTCAAATGAAGTTTATTAATATAAACGAGGTTTTCAAATATATAACATTGATACTTTTATTTTTACTATACGAAATTACATTTATACAACTCGTGTAATACACGAGGTTTTTCTATGTATATTTTTCTATTATTTAGTATATAAAATTGCATTTATTCAACCTGTGTAATACAAGGGGTTCTAACCTAGTATATGTATATATATATATATACTTATCCATCGACAAGTTATACTTTAAATTCCACTTCAAATCATCCGTCGTAATTCCGTTTACTCATGCGCCTTCGTTTGCCCATATAGAGTGACCTCGGTGTTCCATCCTCCTAATCTCATACACTCGTCAACACTCGGATAATCGGAAGACTTATCTATACTGTGAGTATACTCGATCCTTTTTTTGCTTTAAACACTTTTGGGATGCAACATGTATTCTATATTCAAACACGTGACACTTGAAACTTATTTGAAACATACTTTATCCATTTAAACATGAAACATGAAACTTGTGATACTTGAGACTATTTTGTGCTATGTGAACGTTTAATCCCTGTGTGTAGTTTCACCTTAACAATAGTAGCGCTATAGGGGTAATGGACCTCCCCCATTTGTAGTCGAGGGGTATTGTTAGGATGAGACATGTTAACCTCCCGTGAAACTTTGGGACAGGCACTTTAACGCATTGGAAACTTGGGCTATCACTTGGACTGCATGTACTAGCATAGCTGGAACTATTTTTGTAATGTTCATGTTGGATATGAGTTTTTAAACGTTCAAACTATTATGCTATGTATTCAAACTTGTATACTCGCCAACTTTTGTTGATTTTATTTTAATACATGTTGCAGGTTGATAGACAAGACGATGAAGAAATCAAGTTAGGATGGACTTAGATACTCATTCAATAATAAACAATGTTTGTTGCAATTTGTCTTTATTTGAAACAATGTATGCAAATTTTAGTCATTTATGAAATTGGATTTGAATTATATTGTCACATAGTGTTATGATGTCTCTTGCAATCTAGTTTTCGTCTCATCCCGATGTTTCCGCCATCGGTTGGGGTGTGACAGATTGGTGTCAGAGCCATAGCTATAGGGAATTAGGAAAAGTAGGAATGCTTTAACCTAGTCTATAGTTTTAGAGCTTTATTATTATGTTTTGCTTGAAACTACTTGCATGCTATTTTATTTGCTTTTATTTATTCTCTTTTGATCTTTTAAGCGTATATGTCACTTATGTGTTAACACTTGACATGCTATATTTGTTTTATTATGTGTTAATACCTGTTTCACCGTTCTATCCTTTATGTGTTATTCTCGACATACTTTGTATGTGTTAATAATTGTTTCATTATTCCGTTCTTTATGTGCTATTCTTGACATGTTTATACTTATTCGTCCAATCTTTAACATACACTTTTCCTCATACATTTTACTCGATTATTCTATATCCGACAACACTCATATTATACAAACGAGACGAGTTTACCAAAATAGGCGTGAAACCCACAATTTGGTAAACGACTCTCATCCCGCTTGATTCTATTTTTCGCACGAAATTCACCATTAAGTTAGAAGTAAAATCCACATCTTAATGGAAATTTCAAATTTAAATTCTAGTGGACCCTCGTCAACGTGTCAAAATTTAATTTGACCCGACGAGTACCAACCACGCTTAGGGTACGAAGTCGTTAAGTTAGGGGTGAAACCCGCATCTCGTCGACTAGTCCCACTCCTTGATTTTACAAATCCCACCAAGTCTCGAATTTTCGATTGAATTGGAACGTGTAGTAACTGGAAGGGTAAATACCGTTAACCGACATGTCGGCGAGAGTATTTCACCTATTAGGCCAAAGCATGTTCTCAATTTCAAAAGCCCTTTCGACCACTTTGGTTAGTCAAAGTTCCATTTTGGAACCATCCAAGTTTTAATTGAACTTACATTTTATTATTCTCGACCTTTTATGATGAAACTCTCCCTTGTCAATTTTGAACCATTTTTGAGATTTCATTTTGCGCACACATCATACTATTACTTTCATACGATTATACATTATTAGCATGCATAATTTCACGTAATTTTATTTACACGTTTGTAACAACTAGTGGAGACATATCATCAAGATAGGAGTGATTTCCTTACCTTGACGATTAACTCCACTTCTTTTCTCATCTTACAACGACCTCACCAATGGATTAGGGGTGATTCCCTTACCTAGGTGATCGTTACCGATACTTTCTTTTAATAGACTATATTATGTAAACACAATCATGTTTATATCTAAATCGCTTATCATTAGTCAAATCTCTAATTATATAAAAATGCATATATAAACGAACTTCTTATCATACAATCTATTTTCATATAGCTCACACAGACAAAATTCGTAATTTTTCCGTAAACGCTTATTTCTCGACATTCAAAACTTCACGAAATGCTACTCACCAACTTAGTCGGTCTAATAAATCCATTGCCCACAAAATTTCGTATTCCACGTAATTACTAAAACGCACTCATCCTCCATCATTATACTAAAGATTGTTATTTTTATTTTTTTTATAATCAAACCAACTTTTCATACAAAATATTACAAATATTATCCGATCGTTTATCAAAACTCTTTTCAAGATCAACAAAAACATTTTATTAAGGACACCTTTCACGATCACTAAGTTCATATACCAAAATTCCTTTTTCTAAGGATCAACTTTTTCACAAGAATCTGTAAACTTCAAAATTTTCTAATACAAAGTTACATAAAACGATGCGAACTTGTTAATCCCTGGAATTTTTCAAAACCCCACTCGTTACGCCAATTAAATTCAAAACACGTGTGCAAGGAAACTTCATAAGGACCGACAAAACTTCAACTTATGTAAATTCTTTTTAAAACCGTAGTAGCATTTTCATTCTTTTTACAAAGTACGTTTCACGTAACCAATAGCTGTTTTATACTCCCTTACATTCACAAACTAGATTCTACATTCCATGACAACTCAATCTATTTTAACTTCACGTTTTGTGCAAACAACTATATATGCATATCATGTTACCCGTTCTAGTCCATATCTCACAACAATCTCACGCGTGTCACTCGTTCTCTTTTCCTTTCATACTCAAAACTTTTAATCTTTTACGTACATAAACTCGTGCATTTCGATTTACACTATAGGCAAAATCATTATTTCCAACATCCATATTTATACATTTTATGCAGTCACTTATGTTCACACTTACACATTTATGTTATACTCATGATTCAAAATTCATACGTCTTACGTTTATACATACACTCAAAATTATACATTTACGTTGTACTTACATTCATGTTTATACTACATTCACATTCATGTTCATACATTTTATGTTTTCATTTACACTTGTACAACTTTGTTTACACTTATATTCATACACATATATTTTATTCATACTTAAACCTTCATGTATTACACCTATATTCACATTCATATCTATGCTCATACACCTTATGTTCACACTTATACTTGTATTCATACTCATACGCTTTGTGTTTATGCTTATATTCATGTTTGTACTCACATTTATACTCATTTTTCATAGACGTTATGCTTATACTTTTACTCATACTCCTGACATACGTTTTGTGTTTATGCTCACGTGAGTGTTCGTATTTAAACTCAAACTATGCTCGTGCTTTTTACTCAAAAAATTATACATTCGCACCTGTACATGAGCGAAACCCGAGGGATTCGCTTACGTTGGTCTTATACTATTTGGAACGTGAAAATGCTTATATGCTACACTTTGATACGCACACAATCTTATTTTCAAAATTTATGTATACCTTGATTCATACGCAACTCGTACAAGCTATGCGGATCATGCAACGATTGGTATAATCGCGGGTGCACACGGGATTATAGTAATGGGCGTATGAGAATCATGGAGTGTACTACTGTGTATTGTAAGACACGGAACGTAACATTACACCGGATACGAGAACGGCGTAACATGGTTAAAGCATGGTGGATACGCGCCGGTACATCCTATATATAAGTGCTTTCACCACGTTACCAAACTTTCGTGAAACGTGCCATGAGAAATTCAGTGTTTTGCTGACCTTTTTGAACCTAATACAAACTTTAAAGAACTCACAAAAGCAGTATATCCGATTATCCACGACGAGACTTCATTCTTAACGCATTGCTTTCGTTTATCCAATACTTATGCCATTCTTATACTTGCATACATTAGGAGTCAATCGTTCACTTCCATACTCCCACTATTCTCTATTATTCGATGTCTTTTATTCCATGTCTTTTATATGAACCCCCATTCGCGATCAACTCTCATCTATTCTCTTTGTTGAATCTTTGGATGCCACCTTTTCAAAGGTCTTCCTTTTAGATTTCGAGGAAGAAATCTCCTAAAGTAGGGGATACTGTAACATCCGTCAAAATGGATTCCTGAAATCCGACCCGTTTTGAAATTCGAATCCTAAACTTGAACCAACGTAGATTTTTCGCGAAATGAGTAATCGTTGAAGGATCTTTATCCTAATTTAATTCGTTATAAAAAATGGTTATTTACCTATTTATTGTTTAATTAATTAAATTAAATAAATATTTCAATTTAAAAGATTTTAAAAGGTATTAATCAACATATTTAGTTTTGGTTAAATAACAAGTAAACTAGTTAACTTTAATTAAGTTTCAAGGTTATGTAAATTAACCAAGTTAATTTGACCACTAATTCATTAAACCTTTCCAAGTTAAGGGGTCATATTGGTCTTTCCTAAAAACGGAATTACACAAACCCTACTTTCCCCTCGATTTATACGTGCAGACAACACACTAGACTTTACTGTTCACCTTCTTCAACAAATAAAAACCCTAACCCTTCGTCTCGTTCACATCCGCAGCCACACCCTCAACCATCATCCTTCCACATCGCCAGCGGCTGTCCTCTGATCAAACATCCCCAACACACGCACACCCTGAATCACCCTGTTCCTCTGTCTCGCTTTGAACAGCCGGCCACCGGAGCCGATGTTCCGGCGCCGCACCTCCCGCCTTCTCCTAAATGACCTGGAAACACCCCTCTTTTGCCTTCCTCTTCAACATCTCACTTATACGCAAACCTTAGAGAGAGAGAGAGACAGAAACATGTGAGAAAGGGAGGTGGAGAGAGGAAGAGCCGACATCGGTTCCACGGCGGCGACGCACGGCATCGCACAGCACCGGCGGCGGCAGTGGCGGGCTCTGCTTCTACTCTGGTAATTTCCGTTCGGTTCTGTTCAAGATCTTAAGGTTCGGTTTCAATTCGAGTTTACTTCTGGTTTCATTTGGTTAATTATTGATTCTAGTCTTGCTTTAGTTCTGATTCGAGTTTTGTATCGGGTTGTCAGCTTCGTGTTTGGGTATATTTGGTTCAAATTCGTTTTGCTCGGTCCAAGACGCGGGTCGGGACAGTTAACAAGGCGCCACGGTTTTACTCGTTTCGGTTCAGTCTCAACTCCGGTTCAGTTTGGGTCACGTCTCAAGAGCGGGTCCCGGTGCCACGCGGCTCAACCCGGTTCGACTCGGTATAATAACGCTTATGTTAATTACTTTGTTTCGTATATTTTTAACGTTTTAAGTCGCGGAACCGAACTCTACTTGATTTGTAAACATAATAAAAGCGTATAGATATTCGTATATTGTTATTGTCGTTTTATTGAATTTTGGAAAAATATATCGACACATTAGTTGTCGGGATCGTCCAAAAACAGAGGAAACTCTGCCCGATTTTCGTAAAATGTATTTATACTTTTTTTAGCCGAAACAGTAATGAAAACGTATCTAGACTCAAATGAAGTTTATAAATATAAACGAGGTTTTCAAATATATAACATTGATACTTTTATTTTTACTATACGAAATTACATTTATACAATTCGTGTAATACATGAGGTTTTTTTATGTATATTTTTCTATTATTTAGTATATAAAATTGCATTTATTCAACCCGTGTAATACACGGGGTTCTAACCTAGTATATGTATAAATATATACTTATCCATCGACAAGTTATACTTTAAATTCCACTTCAAATCATCCGTCGTAATTCCGTTTACTCATGTGCCTTCGTTTGCCCATATAGAGTGACCTCGGTGTTCCATCCTCCTAATCTCATACACTCGTCAACACTCGGATAATCGGAAGACTTAGCAATACTGTGAGTATACTCGATCCCTTTGTCCTTTAAACACTTTTGGGATGCGACATGTATTCTATATTCAAACACGTGACACTTGAAACTTATTTGAAACATACTTTATCCATTTAAACATGAAACATGAAACTTGTGATACTTGAGACTATTTTGTGCTATGTGAACGTTTAATCCAAGTGTGTAGTTCCGCCTTAACAATAGTAGCGCTATAGGGGTAATGCACCTCCCCCATTTGTAGTCGAGGGGTATTGTTAGGATGAGACATGTTAACCTCCCGTGAAACTTTGGGATAGGCACTTTAATGCATTGGAAACTTGGGCTATCACTTGGACTGCGTGAACTAGCATGGCTGAAACTATTTTTGTAATGTTCATGTTGGATATGAGTTTTTAAACGTTCAAACTATTATGCTATGTATTCAAACTTGTATACTCGCCAACTTTTGTTGATTTTATTTTAATACATGTTGCAGGTTGATAGACAAGACGATGAAGAAATCAAGTTAGGATGGACTTAGATACTCATTCAATAATAAACAATGTTTGTTGCAATTTGTCTTTATTTGAAACAATGTATGCAAATTTTAGTCATTTATGAAATTGGATTTGAATTATATTGTCACATAGTGTTATGATGTCTCTTGCAATCTAGTTTTCGTCTCATCCTGATGTTTCCGCCATCGGTTGGGGTGTGACATGAGTATTATGTACTTAGGTGGTGTAACCTACTATTTTGACAAATAACCATTAGGTTATCATCAAAAGTTTGGTTATCATAAGTATTATATACATTATATAGGTTTTAAGTCCAATATTACCACAAGAATGTCATAGAAGTCATGTAGGAGGTAGGAAGATAAATCTTCCATTTAGGTACCTCTTGTGTTTCACCAATGCACAAGTTGTCATAGACAACAAGGTTGGTTATGAACACATACAATAAGGAATGGAAATACATACTATCTAACTAAGAAAACATCAAGTGATGTGTGGATTTAAGGTAGGATAGCCCAAGCTATCCAAATAATCACACATATTCAAGCTTTAAGCTTGTTCATCACTTGTGGGTAAAACCCTTATCAAAACAGAATGTTTATGAGGTTTTAACCTTTGATTTTGAGTGTCACAACCTTGTTTTTAAGCCCAACTAACCATAGAAGTGATTATGAGCATAAGGACATAGGAATATGTATGAGAAACCTCAAGTTACGAGAGTTAATCAAGTGTTTAATCAAAACAGAAAGTTTGGAGCCTTATTTGGTGATGTTCCAGCCTTGGTTTTCCATGGAAAACCTATTGGAAACATACCTAAGGTTGTTCCAAGTAATTAGAAAGAAGAATCAAAGAAAAAGGTTAAGAAATGAGGAAGTTATGCTTGTTTTTGTGAGTTGTAGTGAATCTGTCCACTTCTGTTTGCAGCTGCGTTTTAGAGTGATTTCAGAGTGTTATGACTGAGTTGTAAAGTGGAAAAAGCTTGGAGGAGTGTTGGGTTTTATAGGGGATGGATTAGGGTTGGGTTGGGTTGGTGAGCTTTAAATGTAGAAAACACACTTCAAAACACAACTAAACCCACAAAATGCCCAATCTCGAGCGAGCTGGTGGACTGACTTCGGATCCTAGAGACTCGCGGGCCATGAAGGCAAGGCCCAGGTGGGTCGCTGGCTGCGAGCCGGTGTAGTTCTGGTTTCAAGTTTGATTTTATTACAATTAGCCCCCCTCAAGTTCCATATATATAGGTTTTAGGTTGATTTAAGGGCATGTTATGACATATAAGCATGCATGTTATTCGGGTTTGTTATGTATGAATAACATAAAATAAGTATGATGAAGTATAACTTAGCATACGTATGTCGTAAACAGGTATCAAACACGTACGAGTTGATTATGTAAGATAAGTGTTTGTGTATTTATCATGTGTTTACAAGAATCACAGAGAATGAATCAAAGTATAATGAATCAGATTTACATAAGTATGAATGACTAATAGGGTATAATTTGAGATAAAACGATGGATTTTACTATGATTTAAGCCTTGGATTTACGATGATACGACAAAATACGATTATGAGAGGAATAGGTTTCCAAGAATAGATTTACAAGACATGCTTTCTAAGTTAGGAAGGTTATGAAAAAGTGGAGCGTTACAGTCTCCCCTCCTTTAGGAAATTTCATCCCGAAATTTATACAAGAGGAAGACTTGGAAAGATTTTTGGCAAACGACGATTGTTTTAAAATTTTAGACTTTGAAGTTTAAGATGTTTTGAAAAGTATGCACTTTTGAAGAACGAAGAGATAGGTTTGTAAAAAGAGTTCGTTTGACTGAAATAGTTGAGGCATCAAGCATAAGTGAAACGTGCATGTATGCGTGTAGGCAAGCGAGTTTTAAGCAAGATCGAGTAATTAAATGAAGAGATACTAAAACATGGTATCTAAACAGTAAAACTTTCGTATAAAATCGGTAAGCATTTTGACGAAAAGTGTGGCCGCACTATAGATTGTAAGAAGAATTTCGTTGGTTTCAAAGAGGAATAATAAATCATTTGTTTGTAAGAAATTATTTATTGACGAGGAACGAGAACATTAGGTATTTTAAGTAAAACGATTTTGGGAGGCAACGGCCAACTAAGTACGTTTGCATCTTGGTGAAGGATGGAAAATATAATTTTAAATAGTAAGAAATTAATTTAGAATTTGAACGCGTAAACATATTTGATAGTAAACGAGGTTCGTATGAAAGACGAAAATTAATGGAGTTACGAGAGTGAATGGTCGATCTAATGAACGAATATGAGTATAAGAATGGCGTGTGTATTAGACAAATAAAAATGATGTGTTAAGAATGAAGTCTCGTCGTGGATAATCGGATATAATGCGTTTGCGAGTTGTTTATGGTTTGTTTGAGGTTTAAAAGGTCTGCAAAACACCGAATTCTCATGGCACGTTTTACGAAAGTTTGGTAACATGGTGAAAACACTTATATATAGGAAGTACCAGCGGTTTATCCACCATGTTTTGACCACGTTACGTCCGTCTCGTTACTCGGTGTCATGTTACGTTCCGTGTCTTACCATACACTGTAGTACACTCTATGGTTTTCATACGCCCATCTCTATAATCCCTTGTGCACCCGTGATTATATTGACCGTCGTATGATCCACATAACTTGTACTAATTGTGTATGAGTTAGGGCATTTGAAAATAAGAATGAGTACATATGCGAATGTAGTATATAAGCACGTTTATGTTTAAGCACGTATGGGACCCACGTAAGCGAATCCCTCGGATTCTGCTCGCGTACGGGTACAAATGTATGAATCATGAGTATGAAAGAAAGTATGAGCATGAGTATAAGTGTAAGTATAAATACGCATGTGAATGTAAGTGTAAACATAAAACGTATGAGTATGAATATGAAATGAGTATAAGCATAAATGTATTGTCATGAGTATGAGTGTAGGTACGAATAATAAAGATTACATATATAGTATATGTTGAAACATAACGAATTTAAGCATATAAAACGTTTGAGAAATTTGAGTATGTAAAACGTATGATATAAACGAAATCATCGCGAGGTATCGACTAAAACATGTACGATGATATGCATGTATAGTTATTTAAGCGAAACGTTGAGTTTATCGAATCAAAAAAATATGATTGAGTTTGATTTGGAAAGTAGAATCTAGTTTGTAAATGTAAGAGAATATAAAGTACTCATTGATTATGCATAACGTATTTTGTAATGAATGGAAATGCAACTTTTGTTTTAAAAGAGTTTACGTAAGTTGAAGATTATCGGTCCCCATGAAGTCTTCTTACCCACGTATTTTGAAATTTGAATGATGTATTGAGCGGTGTAGGAAAAGGTTTTCAAAAATAATGGGTTCGCTTCATTTGCATCAAAACAAGAAATTTTGAATTTTGGAGGTTCTTGTGAAAACGTTGATACTTAGAATAGAAATTTAGCAAAATGGACTATTGATCATTGAAAAGAGTTTTAACAAATGATTCATTGATGTTGAAAAGAGTCTTTGGAAAAACGATCTTATAATATCTATAAGATCTTATAAGTATATGAGAAAGTTGGTTTGATTTCCGATTGAGAATGAAAGTGTTTAGTATGGTGATATAACGTGAGTGTGGTTTAGTGATTAAGTCGAATATGAAGTTCATGGGCAAGAGATTCATTGGACCGATTAAATTGATAGGTAGCATTTCGTAAGGTTTTGAAATTCGGGTAATAAAACGTTTTAAGGTATGACCAAGAATTTCGTATATGTGATTTATGAGAACATAGGTTATAAGGTAAGAAATACGTTTGAATAAACAATGCACTTTGAAATCGATACAAATAGGTGTAAAACATGATTGCGTTTGCATAATAAAGTATTTTGACGGAAAATTTTGGTAATGATCACCTAGGTAAAGGAATCACCCCTAACCCGTTGGTGAGGTCGTTTTAAGAATAGAAAGGAGCGGAGTTAATCATCAAGGTATGGAAATCACTCCTATCTTGATGATATGTCTCCATTTTAGTGTTACAAAGGATGTAAATAAAATTGAGTGGCGTTTTGAAATCATGCATGTGAATAACGTATGTGTGTATGAAAAGATTTAGTATAATGTGTGCGGGAGGGAAATGATCTCGAAAATGTATTTGAATTTGAAAGGATTGCATCGCATAAAATTGATAATAGGAAAACGTAGGTTTGATTAAAATTTGGATGGTTCCAAAATGGAACTTTGACTAACCAAAGTGGTCGAAAAGTCTTTTGAATTTGAGTACCATACTTTAGCCTAATAGGTGGAATACTCTCGCCGACATGTCGGTTAACCGTATTCGCCCTTCCGGTTACTACATGTCCCAAATCAATTGAAAATTCGAGACTTGGCGGGATTCATGAAAATCAAGGAGTGAGACTAGTCGACAAGATGCGTGTACATGTCACACCCTGACTTTTGCGGAAGCGTGATTATGGTGTGAGTTTCTTAATACCATTGCATTCATTCATAACAACAACTATATGATATAAACCATAGATGGTCATCCATTAATTAAGTTTGAATACATAACAACATCATTGTTTTAAGACATAGGAATTCAAATTCGAGTACAAACCATGCAACTTGTTTAAGAGTTCACAAGGACTCGACAGATGACATTAAATAAAACCAGGATTTGGGAGACGTGTCTCGTCCAGGAATAAGACACCGTGACCAAACCCGAAGACCGTGGATGACATCTTTTATTCTTAAACCACACTTAGAACTTCCGAACGCCTGCCAGATCCACAACTAATTCCCTGAAATACATGTAGTTTGAAAACATCAACAAAAGTTGAGCGAGTTCGTGTGTTTGTTTGTGTGTATGAATAAACCTTTGAAATCATTGTAAGTATGTATGTAAGTTTGTAAATTCCCGGTATGAAAGCAACAAGGAAAAACATATCACCAATGGTTTGCAAGGCCATTGATATGTGTGAAGTGATGCAGGAAAGCTAAAACCTAGCAGACTTTGGATCGGGCTTCTGGCTGTAAGACATACTCAACCCATGGGCCAAACCCTGGTCCAACATGGGCGGGGCTCGCTACACCCAAATAGATCTATTACTCATGTCCCTCAGTCCTACAAAGAGGATTGATGGCCTTAAGCATCATACCCACCACTCACATGATCTAGAAGTACCCTTCATTAGCTAACCATACCAAATAATAACGTTTGTAAACAGTTGTAACATGTACTTCACCCCCGAAGTTATAAAACTAAAAACAGTTAAAAGAAAAGGGGGTCACGAAACTCACAGTCTTGCGTCTTCAATCACCGTAACTCAAGCTTCGTCGAATGAACACGACTACCTACAGCGTACTATGATCTATTAGACGAGCGGGTCATGCCTTGACTTAGTATTAATGTCTTTGAGTTACGTTTCTTTGTATCTTCGATATTATTCCAGGTTATATAATTATTTGTTAAAATAATAATATTTCAACTTAAATTATATTTACTAAATTTTGGAATAATTGTCAAAACAATATTACTGCAACTTAATACTTCCCAAGTATTTATACTTGTATTTCCTTCCCAAGGATGGGGGTATTTGTATTCGTATTCTTATACTTGTATATTTTTGCAGTGTATTAGGGTCGTATTCCGGTGTACATTTGTACGTACGAGAATACGTATCTTCATGTAATTATTGAGTATCCTTATACTTCATGTTATATTAACTTTTCCGGAATAATATCCTTAATAAAGGTCCATATATATCTCCAAAATATATATATAAAAAAAACCTTACTTAGAAAAATTATTCATAATTTTTCCTCGGCAAAAATATTTATATTTTCATTTCAGTTCCAAAAATAATATATTTTCAAGTATAACTTAGAAAATATATATATAAACTTATTTTCTCCAAAATTGATATATTTCATATTTATATGAGAAAATATATCTTTAATCCCAATAATATTGTATTTTATGTTTGTGTAAGAAAATATATATTTCTTAAAAATAATATATTTTCTAAAAATTTCCAAGAAAAATATATATTCATACATGCCCAAAATAATATATTTTTCCATTGTCAAAAATATGATATAACTTTGTAGTAATTGTAAGATTCATATTTTTTGTTTCCTTAGTGTCCAAAATATCATTTACCAAAAATATACTTGCGAATAAATTTCTGGAATATGCTTGTGAGTTATATTCTTTGGTTTGGTTTCACCAATACTTTGTGTATAACTTGTATATTTATTCCTTGGAATTTTGGTAATATTTTGGATTGTAATTCTTGGTATTTTGATGTGTTATATTATTTCATGCCCTAAAATAATATAACTAATACACAAAATATACAAATAATCACACACATGGTGTCATCTAAATATATATGTTCCTAAATACATATTTAGTCACTTTTATTTATAAAAACCAACCTCCAATATTTATATTTTTGTAACAAAAATTATGGCAAAGTTTATGCAACACTTTATGGTTTAAAATACACTTGTAAATACTTGTTTAGAAATATTTTTCTAAGTGTTTAGGTTTTTTAGAAAATTTTGCCATAGTTTCCCCTAAAAATGGAGGTTTCCATGCTTTCAAGCATATCATTTTCATTTGTAAATATCATCACAATCAATTCACAAACAATAATAATCAACTTTTACTTACCAGTTTTGCCAATATCAAGTAACAATCTACTACTTCATGAACTTGAATCTTTGTAAAAATTTGTAGGAACTTACTAGTGTCATTAGTAAGCCTTGCTACCTTCTAAAGTGTGATTGATTCTTTAAAAACTTCATTCTTAAAGAATATAGATGTTTACAACTTGTGATCATTATTTCTAAAAATATTTCTTTATGATTTCTTCTTGTTTCTACACTTGTTTAACCTCCAAAAATAAGGTTTGTTTATGTAAGAACCAAGCTTAAATAAAACTTATATTTTTAACTTGGTTTCTTTAGAAATCCTCCATGAAATTCTTAGATCCATATGATTAACAACTTACTTTGATCATGATTTTTCAAGAAAACATTATGTTCCTTCAAGTTCATGCTTTATGTGTGGATGATCTATCATCCTACCACAATTTCTATTCTCACATCTTGCTAGATTATGTTTTCAATCATGATCTAGCAAGATCATATGATGATCAACCTCATATACATGAACAAACAACAATCAACAAGCAAATCATCATATAAACAACTTAGTTTCTTCATTAAACATGTTTATATTCAAGTTTACATATTGCGATCTTTAGTGTTCTTCAAGATTATGAGCATGATACTTCTTTTAACCACTTAAAATAGAAGTAAACTAGCAAGATCAAGACTCTTACCACTAGCACAAGGCTAGGGATGATCAAGAGAAGTTATGAGATGGATAAAAGCAAACAAGAGAGGTCATTCCACTTCCACAAGCTCCTAGCTTCTTTGTATGGTCTCTAACACCTTTGTAAGTGAGTAGAATGAATGGAAGTGAAGTGAAGTGATGGTGGTGGTAGGGTGGTGGTGGTCTTCGGCCAAGAGCAGAAGAGAAGGGAGAGAGAGTTGTGTGTTTTTGTGAGAATGAAAGTTATGAAGTTATGTTTAGGGTGTTATCTTATAAACCAATTTCAAGGCTCCATCCATTGTGTAATGTGTTTAGGAAAGCCATAACAAGATCCAATATAATATTAAAATGAAATCTTGAGGTATGGTGGGTGAGCATGGCCGATTACTAGTGGGGGGGGGGGGGGTATGTAGAGTAGGTTTAACCAAACTAGTTACATTAGGGTTAAAAATAAAGTGTTAGTTAGTTATATTAGTTACTAGATATGTATAGGGTGTTATGATGTTCGGGGACCATAACTAGCTTGGAAATGTTAAAACAGTGCTTCTAGTGTAATTTTGATGTTTCGGGTAGTGTCCGGTTGTTCAGTTGGTTACTGGTTCGTTAAGGTGCTAAACTTGCAGTTTAGTGTGCTTTATGTACCCTTTTGTGACACTTTTAATTCCCGACACTTAGGAAAGCATTCAGGACCATTTAACTATGTTTCTACATAATATTAATGTGTTGAAATGCTGATTTTTGCTGAATTCAGCACTCTATGTGAGTTTTAGGCACTTTCCGGCACTTACACTATCACTTAGAAAGGCAGTTTTGTGATCCTTACTTTCCTACACACTATAGTAGTGTCATACTTGGTTTCTGGCCCATTCTGTGTCTCATTGCACTGTCTGTTTATGTGCTGAGTTCTGTCAGCATTTTCCTGATTCATCAGATAACTGTGCTAACTGTACTTAATGCATCATTTGAGGCAATAAAGCTTTCATGCAATATTGGTATGACATTGAACAACGTATGATGCATATGTATGTATATGGCAATAATCAAACAGCAGTTAATTGCAATTCAGCACAGTCATTAAGCACTAATCATGGTTAATTAATTGTACGGATACCTGAATTTTTTTTGGACAGTTGTCACATTTCACCCCTAACTTGACGATTTCGTGCCCTAAGTGTGGTTGGTACTCGTCGGGTCAAAATTTAATTTCAACACTTTGACGAGGGTCCACTAGAATTTGAAATGGAAATTCTCCATCAAGGTGAGGATTTCACTCCTAACTTGATGTTGAACTTGTAAAAAGAATATGTGGATTGAGAGTCGCTCACCAAATTGTGGGTTTCACGCCTATTTTGGTGAAGTCGTCTTGTTTGTATAATACGAGTGATTTCGAGTTTAGCATAAACGAGTAAAAAGACGTATGTTCGAAATAATAATAACAAGTATAAGCACATAAAGCATTTCAAGAAAATAACACGTAAGACACATTTCAAGAAATTAGCATATGAATCAAGTATGGTCAAAAGGGTGCTTAACTATAGACTAGGTCGAACATGGAAATTCCACCTAATTCCCTATAGTTATGGCTCTGATACCAATCTGTCACACCCCAACCGATGGCAGAAACATCGGAGCGAGACGAAGAAAGATTGCTCATCACACATAACGCTAATTGTGACAACAGAATTAAAGATAAATTGATTTCATTAATAATAAAATCTTACAATACATGAAAGTTGAAATACCACATGTTAAATACAAGAAAACAATACAAGTATGAAATTTATACACCGTATTTGACCTAAGACGTCTAAATGTGTATCTAAGCATCAACACTACTTTAGTTTCAAAGCATCGTCATCCTCAACCTGTAACATGTTTAAAATAAAGTTCAATGCAAAAGCAAAGGCGAGTATACAAGTTTTCATACATAGCATAAAAGATATGTTTCAAACAATTCCATGTGGCAAGCTCTTGATACAAGATAAATAATAAAATCGGCATGTGTTCGACAAATCAACCCAATGATGAAACACAATAAGCTCATGACATAACCTCAAGTTTACGGGTGGTGCGTTAATCCTATAGCACTATATATGTCACGGATAGGCTCGTAATAAGTTAATGATAAGTCTAACACAAAACGAATAACCCCAACTTTAAAGTATCAAGTAATCAAGTAGGCATGCATGTATAAGGAATGTTTATGCATTTAAGGATAAAGTTTATGTGTAAGTTTGTATATTAACATGTTACACTCCAAAAGGTGATTAAACGAAAAGGGGGTTCGAGTATACTCACGAAATTGCTAAGTCTTCCGATTATCCAAGTGTTGACGAGTGTAAGAGATTGGGAGGACGAATGCATAAGGGTTAAAGTTCAAGGTATGTTTAGATTCGAGATTTGGGATTTAAAAAGGAATATGGAAAGTACATATGAGAAATTAACCATCTAATCACATAAACTCATTCTTGACACTATGAAACTCAAATGAGTTTAAATGTTTTCATGGGTCAAAATGCCCATTAGAATCGTGATGAGTATTATGTTCTTAGGTGGTGTAACCTACTATTTTGACAAATAACCATTAGGTTATCATCAAAAGTTTGGTTATCATAAGTATTATATACATTATATAGGTTATATTATAGGTTTTAAGTCTAATATTACCACAAGAATGTCATAGAAGTCATGTAGGAGGTAGGAAGATAAATCTTCCATTTAGGTACCTCTTGTGTTTCACCAATGCACAAGTTGTCACAGAGAACAAGGATGGTCATGAATACATACAATAAGGAATGGAAATACATACTATCTAACTAAGAAAACATCAAGTGATGTGTGGATTTAAGGTAGGATAGCCCAAGCTATCCAAATAATCACACAACTTCAAGCTTTAAGCTTGTTCATCACTTGTGGGTAAAACCCTTATCAAAACAGAATGTTTATGAGGTTTTAACCTTTGATATTGAGCGTCACAACCTTGTTTTTAAGCCCAACTAACGATTATGAGCATAAGGACAATGTGTATGAGAAACCTCAAGTTAAGTGAGGTAATCAAGTGTTTAATCAAAACAGAAAGTTTGGAACCTTATTTCGTGACGTTCCAGCCTTGGTTTTCCATGGAAAACCTGTTGGAAAAATACCTAAGGTTGTTCCAAGTAATTAGAAAGAAGAATCAAAGAAAAAGGTTAAGAAATGAGTAAGTTATGCTTGTTTTTGTGAGTTGTAGTGAATCTGTCCACTTCTGTTTGCAGCTACGTTTTAGAGTGATTTGAGAGTGTTATGAGTGAGTTGTAAAGTGGAAAAAGCTTGGAAGAGTGTTGGGTTTTATAGGGGATGGATTAGGGTTGGATTGGTGAGCTTTAAATGTAGAAAACAAACTTAAAAATACAACTAAACCCACAAAATGCCCAATCCCGAGTGAGCTGGTGGACTGACTTCGGATCCTGGAGACTCACGGGTCGTGAAGGCAAGGCCCAAGTGGGTCGCTAGCCACGAGCCGGTGTAGTGCTGGTTTCAAGTTTGATTTTATTACAATTAGCCCCCTTCAAGTTCCATATATATAGGTTTTAGGTTGTTTTAAGGGCATGTTATGGCATATAAGCATGTTATAAGGGTTTGTTATGTATGAACAACATAAAACAAATATGATGAAGTATAACTTAGCATATGTATGGCGTAAACAGGTATCTAATACGTACGAATTGAATATGTAAGACAAGCATTTGTGTGTTTATCATGGGTTTACAAGAATCATGGAGAATGAATCAAAGTATAATGAATCAAATATACATAAGTATGAATGACTAATACGGTATAATTTGAGATAAAACAATGGATTTTACTACAATTTAAGCCTTGGATTTACGATGATATGACAAAATACGATTATGAGAGGAATAGGTTTCCAAGAATAGATTTACAAGACACGCTTTCTAAGTTAGGAAGGTTATGAAAAAGCGGAGCGTTACATATCAATCATAAAAACAAAATGATTTGTATGTTGTTTAATTCATAACTAGTGGGAGATAATTTTGGTCACTTGTCTCTACAATTTGTGCATTTGCTTTACAATGAATGGCAATGGGCCGGGCTTGGGCAGGGTATTGGTAATCCCAGGCCCGTACCCGGTTATAATTCTTTGTCCCATTCCTGGCCTGTTACCCGTTGGGTATTTGTCGGCTAATTACCCGTCGGGTATCGGGCATACCCACGGGTATCGGGTATACCGTTAATTTCATAAAAATACCCGTTAGGACAAATGTGTAATTTTTACATTGATGTGTATATAATTTACTATTTTAATGACTATAACAAATGAAAATATGATTAATAACTTACATATCATATTTAGACCTAATATACCAAACTAAATCAAAACGATTACTTAATTAAGTAATTGTATCAGGACCACCTAATTGCATAAACATCCACGTAATAAAGGGTGATAGCTTCCATATCCAATATACATGCTCAAAAATAAGTTATTTGTTCACTAAGTACCTGCCAAATACATATCCACATATGATTATAGAGAAGGTAATAAGTACATGTACTAAGTTTATATATATGGAAATCTATAATATGATACTTTCGGGTATTATTCGATTAAATGGGCCGGGTATCGGGCGGGTATCACTAAATCCCATACTCGTACCCGTACCTGATTTTTTTCTTTTTTTAAGCCTGTACCCGGCCCATACCTATTGGGCTTCGGGTATACCCGTCGGGCTTGGGCTTTTTTTGCCATCCCTAGTTTACATCATTCATCATCTTCAAGCTTAGCATGTGGTTTATGAAGTATCAACTCCGTTAATGTTTTCCTTTTGGGAAATACTAGCTTGGTTATAGAAAAAGCAATATAACTTTACTCAAATTATCATAACTATATCGACGATGGTTAACAAGATGTATCACAACTGAATATAATAGTTGAGGCATGCGGACAAAGATTTGTCATTGTATGTCCTTCCCTATGGTTTCAACCAAAGATCATACCCTGTACTATCTATACTTTCTAAAAAAGGAGAAAACTCGATGACATAAGAAAAGCTGATGTGGCAGCCAAAGAGGTTGTCCAACAATGCCTTTCTTATGTCATTATTGCATCATAATATATATATATAAATATAAATGAGATGGCTTTGGGCTAGGTGGCATTTGTATTTGGCCATCTTGGCTGATGTGGCAATTTAGTTTAAGAGGGAATCCATTCTGATTTCTTAATACACAAACGAATTCACAATGGACGCGGGATCCTGTAAGCATCGGGTCAGACTTTTGGGTTTGGATCAACCATGATGGATCCTTTATACATGTCTTTTCCTAATTCTTCTTTCACACTCTTCAACATTCTCCACAACCCTAAAACCAAACCCTAGATCCACTCAACACATTTCTGGCAGTCACTTCTAGGCGATTTCTCATCTCTCCTACTCAGATCTTCTTCCGCTATTGAATAAAACCTTATGATTCAGACTCCATTTCCATCTGTATTTTCTCTTATCTCCATCCTCCATTCTGGTTCAAGCCATTCCAACGATTCAACATCAGGTATGATCAATCTTCTTTCAATTCGAAGGGGATTCATCATAGGTATATTACACAACCTTATGATTCAGACTGCAATTAATCTGGCTCCATCATTCTTCGTCTTCTCAACCGTCTAACAGGAAGGTCAGTTTCCGTCGATTTTAGGGGTTTTAGATTTGAGGTTTTCTTTCCGTAGATTTTAGGGTTTTTAGATTTGAGGTTTTGTTTGCATTTTGATTTATTAGGGTTTTTAGAATTGTTTGTACGAATTTGTAAATGAATGAAGTAATAAGTTATTGGAGTTGTTGACTTGCAGTGCTGATTCAGTGTGATTTCGTCTGCACAAGCGTTGTACGCCAACTGTTCCACGATATGTTTTTGAGAGTTTTGCATTTGGGGTTTGCTCTAAGGTCTAGGAGGGTTATGCATTTAATTATTTACAACTTTCTAGATAAAAAATCATAAAGTTATTTTGGTGTTTTATGCAGCTTTTTGGGGTAATCAAGTTTTTGACAGCAAGATCAGAGGCTTCTGCAACTGGTACAGTTAGAATTTTCATTTAATGTCATTTTTGTCACTATGTTCTAATATCTTTTTAAAGAAATATGATTTCTTAGTCTAAGTTTGTTATCTTGCTTCATAGATCTTTTCGTTGATATCCGCATAGCTGATGGGGTGGTCTGCTGCTTCGATTGACAGCTCAAAATGTGTTCAGGTCGGAAACTGTCCAACCCGTTTCAGAACAAAACAGGTTCTGGTCAAAACGAGTTATGAAATAAATAAGTTTGGGGGTAAGCATTTTCGGTAACAAAACATATTCGGGTCATAATGGTGATGAATGAAATGTGTTATGGGTAAGGGTTTAGGGTAACAAAACAGGTTCAGGTCAAAACAGGTTAGGAGATAGCTGAAATAGGGTGGCTGTTTTGAAAAAAATATCAAGTTGTTTCAAGTCTAAATGGGCAAAGGTAATATGGAGTTGGCCTATAAAAAAGTAACAAAATAGATCCACCTGCTACCAGCGATAATGGTATCCATATTCTAATTTTCTTTCAAATCATTTTTTTCACATATACTGTGTTTGATGTATGTTCAATAAAATGAAGTTGAAATGGCTAGGGTGTCTTTAAAAGTTGTTAACGTTGCATCTATATACATGTTTTGCCTAGCACAGGTTTGGGTGTACAAAACCTGCTCACACGTTTAACTATTTAAGCTAGCCGTTTTGAAAAAGTATTAGATTGGTTTGGTCAAAGAGGGGTAAGGGTAACAAAACAAATTTAGGTTGAAATGGTTAGGGTGACCGTTTTGGCTAAATATCATTTTGTTTCGAGTTAAAAGGCGATTAGTCGGAGAGTCGGTTCTGCGGTGGCTAGGGTTCCGCTCCGAACTCGGCGACCTGTTTTCTTTTCTATGGCGTGGTCTTTCATGGTTCTTCGTTTTTTTTCTATTTTGTACTTCGATTTTGTGGTTTACTTATCTGATTTGATTTTAATGTTGGATTTCTATAAGATTTTGAGTTCGATAGAATGTTTTTTGCTGTAATGGATTTGTAATTTAGCCTAAGTTTGATGTTGTTTCTATTAATCTTATTTTGATTTCATTGAGGTTCTTTTGGTTAGATTTAATCTATTAATCATACGGTTCTAATTAGTCAAATGTCTTGATAATGACTTTTGATATGTGGATCGATTATTGTTTTTAGTGATTCATTTGATGCGTTAATCATGCAGCAACCCAAGCCATTGAAGAATTTGTGTAGGGCAGATATGCCAGATTTGTGGTGACACCGTAGGCCTAACTGAAAGTGGTGATACATTTGTTGCTTGCAATAGGTGTGCCTTCTGAGTATGCAAGCCATGCTATAAGTACGAAAGGAGAGACAAGAATCAGGTCAGACCTTAATGCAACACTAGATATAGAAGACACAAAGGTTCACTTAGGTTATGTTCATCATGACCATGCTTTTATGTTGACTTTTGGTCAATGATAGATTATTAGATTTTTATGTTTTAAACTAAGTAAATGCTTCTTTTAGGGAGCCCTCAGGTTGATGAGGATGAGGAGGATGATGATGACTTGGACATTGAGTTCAATTATGATTAAGGGAACAACAAAGCTAGACACCATTAACAGGGTGATGATGCTGACCTTTCTTCATCTGCTAAACATGAGTCTCAGCAACCAGTTCCACGTCTCACTAATGGCCAACAAGTAAGCTATGATCTATGGATATAGTTTCAATAACCTTAAAAAATATATATTTGTTTAATTATATAAAATTTTCTTTATATATGTGTTGATACGGTTTATGCTTTATCACTAAAAGGATACGGGTCAAAAGTTGACCAAATTTTTGAACCTAGCCACTATCGCTTGCTTCAAGGCTTTAACCTAGCCATCTAATTGTAAATATATAATGGGGTAAAACGAGGTCCAATATGTATTCAGTCAATCAGTCTTCTTTTCTTTAATAAATGTTGGCTCATACTCCCTATTTGCAGGTGTCTGGTCAAAATTTCAAGTGTAACGACCATTTGTCCTGGTGCTAAGCATGCCCACTCACTCCATACATCTACCCCAGGCAACCAGGTCAAGACCATATGAAGCTTTTCTACGCAAAAAAATCACATGATTTTCTGTCAGCTTCTGAAAGTTATGCCCTCTTTACTTGAAGGAAACCGCTACAGGTTAGTAACGGAGACAAGTTATCCACTGTATGGCAGTAAAATCGGGTCCAAATGATAAAATAAATAATATATAAAAGTAAAAAGGATGGGTCCATGATTCGATTAATCAAGATGTTTTAGTTGTACATGTGAATTACATATATTAACTATCCATATTAATATCTCAGGATTTGTTGCTGAACATGAGGGATTATCCAAAGAAGTGATAGAAAAGGCAATTGATGCAACTGAAACAACTTTTGTGAATTTAGTGAAGAGAATCCAGGCTTGATAGACCCAGTTTGTATCATGAGGTTCATGCTCATATTAGTCTTCCTACTTTTTCCGGTAAACATGTTCTTGAATGTACAATATCACAAATATCACAATTATGTTATTTATATATTTTTATTCTTCTTATTTCTCAAGGTTAAGGATTTTATCAATATGTCAATAAACATCGAAATTTAGAAACTGAGAGCTATGTAGTTAATATTCCGTTATATCAGTTATATATCAGTTATCGGTCCTCTGCCGAGATAGCGGTAAAATAACTCAGTTTATTGTTATTTGTTTTCTTAGGGACTCATTTAAGTATCTCCTACATTTCAATTTTAATCTTTTACCCATCATATGTGTTACAGTCATACAGACCTGGATCAACATTTCATTCAGTGCCCTTCACATGACTGGAAAAATGGAGAAACTATATAGTTTATTAGAGGTAAATTTATTCAATTATTCAACATGTTGAAGGTAAAATCTACATATTTTTTTTTACTTTGGCAGTGAAACTTGCTTATATTGTTGCTGTTGATACCCTTATAAGATCATACAAATAGCACTATTAGAATTTTGAAAGTGTCAGGTTTGATTTTGACAGTCTTGATTTTAAGTTGAGACTGATGTGTATTTGTGTAGTTATATATCAAAGGTTCATGATTTCTAACAAAACCATGCATGGAGCACATCAAAGGGGAAAAAATTATAAAGTTTTTTTTTATTTAAATATCAAATATTTAATACTAAGAAGTGCTTTCATTATGAAACTCAAACCTGCTGTTCTTTACTTTCAAGTTTAATATGAATACAAGGATGCAAAGATTGATTTATGTCAAACTAACCTTGAATCACTTCAAATGGACCAAAGGGTGCAAAGAAGACCAAAGTTTTTTTTTTATCAAAATTAAGTCATACAACTTACTAAATTTGACTTTCAGTTTGGTATAGGTTTATGGATCAATGGTGACAGAAGAGCACGTTGTTGAATATGGCTTAACTAAAATATTTCGACTGACAATCGATTTATGGCAGGTAACTTTACTGTTTACGGGTGCGTTTGGTTCGCGGAATTAAGTGGCATTAGCCAGTCATGATCTTTTAATTTTCCAAATTTTGCTCACTCATCTATGTCCTAAATTCAGGTCATTGTTTGCTTGTAAACCGATACAAGCTGGTGATTGCATATTGAAGTGTGGTATGCTTTAATGGAAATTTATGATCTTTTAGTATCCCAATGTTATCTAGTCTGTGAATTGGCCCCGGATAATCTGCATCCTTCAATAAATTCTTTGTTTAGTGAGGACGTCGGCAATGTTGTGGAAGCTTGCTTTGGTCGTCCTACTGCACCAAATACTTGGTGAGGTACAAATTCCATCTTACTCTTATGAGATCTTGTGTGTGATATACTTTACACTACTTATTGTTTGCAATTGGCTTTTTAGTATCACATGTTTTTTTATTTATATGTAGCATGCTATTACGCTTTTGATGAAAGTGTTTGGGGACATGTTCTAAGTGGTTCTTTGTATATCTTCTAGCAGGCTTCTAAATGGGCCCCTTACATCAGTTGTTTGCCACGTGTCGAAGCTATGCATAGCACGGTATTTTTGTCTTTCCTTTTGGATAAGTCACACACTTGATAGTTGATAACCATATATCCGTTTCGTTAAGGATCATTTGATGGCACATTTTATATATTTGTAACTGTACTGTTGTTTAGCTTAAAAAGGGATTAAAATAACCAACTTTTTCTCTATGATATGATTTGATTGGTTTCAAACATTCAAATGCGTTAACTGTTACCGGTTCACCCAATAGGGCAGAAAATTCGTCACATTTTATAAAACAAATTTATTTTATTTTTTAATTGTTTTTGAGGGGGATGGGTCTTAAAGATAAGATTATTGGGTGAACCGGTAATAGTTAAACGAAACTGAGGTATTATTTACCATAGCAAGAATAGTTTTATCCAAAATTCGTCATATTATAGTTACTTTAATTTATTGTTTTTGTTTTCTGCAGGTTATGGAGCTCCGAAACTGAGGTGTTATTTACCATAGCAAGAACAGTTTTTTACCTGCAACTTATTATGACTATCTGAACAATATTTTTTTTATAAACTCAAATTCGATATTTATTAGTTTGTAAACTGTTTACAATAGCTATAGTTGCATAAATTTAATTTATTGTACTTTTGTAAAAGGAATCTTGTGTATTGACTTTCAGAAGTCAAAGTTTGTTTCTAATTATGGAACATGTATTTGAGTGTAGATTGTGAAATATGTTTTTTTTTTAATTTAACTATGCAGGCAACTTGCAGACAAAGTTGCAGCTGCTGGATATGATGTAGTTGTTCCGGATTTCTTCTATGGCGACCCGTTGACTCCTGGAGCCAACATAGAAGATTGGCTAAAAAACCATGCAAAATAATTTAGTTCCTGCTTTGATTTTTTTTTTTTTTTTTTTTGTTATAACCAAATACCATTTGTACTTTTTTTTATTTGTAGGAGCAAGCGATTGATTTTGCTAAACAAGTTATTCAGGCTCTGAAAGAGAAGGGTGTAACTAAAATTGGGGCTGCAGGTTTTTGTTGGGGCGGTAAGACCAGCTTCCGAACAGTTTTGTTAATAATTGAATGTTGAATAATAATTGGCTGACTTGATTCAATTTGTTGTTTTTTATAGCTAAGGTGGTTGTGGAGCTAGCAAAGGATGGTGAAATACAATTTGCTGCACTCCTGCATCCTTCGTTTGTCACTTTAGATGATATCAAGGGTATGTTTTGTTCTACGGCATTTGTCATAATCCCTCGGTTCTTAAAAGGGTCCTGTTTGACTTTTTGAAGAATAAAATTTAGTATTTATCAACAAAAAGGTTGATGTCATTTGCACCATTTCTATAATCAGTATGTGTAATTTCTACCGAAGAAGTTAGATGAAAAGTGTGGGCGTTCTTGAAGTTTTGGAACTATTTTGTTTAAATGATTTGGGTTAGATATTTCTGAGAATTATTAATTATTTTCTGACTGTTATTTTGATTTTAGGGGTTAAGGTCCCTATAGGGATACTAGGTGCCGAGATCGACAAACGATCTCCACCAGAACTCGTCAAAGAATTTGAGGCTGCCCTCTTATGTCATATTTTGTTTTTTAATCGATAACTAATGCATTTGTATGATTAAAATAATAATCTAAATCTTTGATTACGTGATTAGGAGGTTGTATGAATAAAATAAAGTCACATTCGGGGACTTTGACCCGTTCCCTTTTTTTAGCTAATTTTTTTTTACTCGACTCAATTTGAGATTAAAGTTTACTCAAAGAAGACGATGAATTGTAAGATAAAGAAATGATTCTTTTAGTCATAAACATGAAAAGCATTACTAAAAAAAATAAACACTTATGACTAAACGGTGTTTCACAATCTTACAATATGTGATGCTCTTTAGTCATAAGTGTGGATTTTTTTAGTAATGCTTTTATTATTATTTTATCTATGATTTTTATTTTAGTCCGAACGTCCGATTCTCTACCGCTCTTGGGGGGAGGTATTGGATATTAGAATTATTGTAATGTGTTACTGAGTAATAATCAATATACGGTGCTTCACAATCTTACAATATGTGATGCTCTTTAGTGATAAAGTGTTTTTTTTTTTAGTAATGCTTTTCATGTTCATCACTAAAATGCTTTTCATGTTCATCACATAGACGTTGATAAATTATACATTAATCTTTGTTACAGTGTGAGATGCTAGAAACGTTTCAACTCTCTACATTATTTTGTTGTTGGTGTCCTCATTTGACGAAAAATACAGGGAACACCCTCAAAAATGAGTCCATGCATGTTTTATTATTCTACATTGCTTTTGTTGCTTTGTACACGTTCATGGTTAATTGCAACCTTAGGTTTGGAATGTACCCTTCAAATTGTATTTAGTGTGTATACGGTGTGGTTAATATAAAAATAAAAATATAAATAAAAGGTAGAAAGATTCGGTATATGATACATAATATAAAAATAAAAATAAAAGGTAGAAAGATTCGGTATGTGATACATGTATGTTCAGTTAGTTTGAGGGTGACAAAGTTATTTTTATAAAGGTAAAAATAAAAGGTAGAAAGATTCAGTAGGAAACCCCGCATGTTGTATTTTACTTAATGTAGTTTGTTATCGGTATGAAACCCCGCATGTTTTGTATTTTACTTAATGTAGTTCCATGTGTTATTATATGGAATGAATACAATTATTTCTTTGGGATTATGGTACAAAAAAGTGGTTTGGCTCAACTCATTTCTTCATAAGTGCTTTGGCTTAACCGGTACCATATCGCATAGCATAGGGGTGCACATGTAAAGGAAAGGAAGGAGGCGCCCCATGGAAAAAAAAGTGTTACTTTACGGCAAATAATGTTTGAAAACATGTCTTTTAATTTCAACATTGGTACCGCATAGTATTGACACCAAATTTTAACTTATTTCTTTAAAGACTTAATAACATTTGAAAACATGTCTTTTAATTTATTTAATGACATAATTAGATTATAAATTGATTTTTTGTGACCGGGAAGTTCCCGGGTTAAAAAGATTCACAACTACATGGTATATTTTTATTAATTAATATATATAGATGTATATTTATTTTTTAGATATAAAGATTCACAACCCGGGAGTATTCCCGGGTTATAACCTAGTTCTTAATATATAAAATCACTTAAAAATACATTTAAACCTCTGCCAAGTAAAACTCTACCCATATCTTTGTATAATAGCGAGCAGAGGTTGAAGGTTCATACAACTAACCTTTCTTCAGCAGAGTTTTATTGTCCGGAATTTCAAATTCAAAAACGCATGGGAATACGTAATTTGCAATTAATGCATGTCACTCACACACTCCTGTCAATCATCTTCTTATATAAGGCTTTTCTTCTCATTTCCCTCCTCATATTTGATCACACTCCCACCTTCTCTGATTTCGGATTTTGAAATTTGAATTCAATCCGAATTCCGAATTAGAAGCATGTCAACATAAGTTAAGAGTAACAGTCTTAGTTTTGTTAACGATTTGAATCCTGGGAAAGATATGTAGCACATGAAAGCGAGGATTATTCAAAAATGGAATCAAGGTTATAAAATGGATCTCATCTTCATTGATGAAAAGGTAATTTGTATTTATGTTTTTCCGTTCTATCAGAGACTGTAGGTTTGTATGCTAAAAAATATTTTGTTTAAATGTTCTTCAGGGTGCTAAGATTCAAGCAGGTATTAAAAGTCATTTGATACCTGTTTTTGATGGACAACTTCAAGAAGATGTTGTTATTCTGTCAAAATTTGGTGTTGGTGAAAATAAAGATTTATATAAAGTTGTAGTTCATGATTCTAAAATCAACTTTTATCGATGCACAACTGTTACACCTGTGAGAGATTGGCAAGGTGTTGAGTATGGTTTCAACTTCAGAGCTTATCAAGATATTCTTCAAGGAGAGGCGTTAAAATCTTTGAGTGTTGGTAATGTATATTTTTGTAATCATGTCTTCTCTGTATAAAATTAGAAATTTTTTACTTATTCTGTTGTATAATGTGATCATATAGATATTGTTGGATCTGTGGTTTGGTGTGGAGATCTTGAATTCTTTGGTCGACCTCCAAAAGAAACTAAGAAGATGAATTTTGATATTCAAGACTTGGAGTAAGTGGTCGTTTACATGTTCAGTCATGTACAAATCATTGTTTGTATTTAATGATGTTAATAAATGAGATCAAGAATGTTGGTATTTAATATGGAATCATGGTAATGGTAATAAATGACATCAATAGTGTTTGTATCTAATGTGGAATCATGGTAATAAATGAGATGAGCAATTTATTCTTCAAGTGAATATGGTAGTTAATTTGTGGCTCATTTACTACTTTAATAAATGTCATAAATTTCCATTGATTTTGTGTTGTTATTCATTCAATTTAGTTTTGATTTTATAGACTGTAAAAAAATGGTCATAAATTAGTGTTTAGTTTATAGTCATGCGAATGTCGTTTTCATGTAGGGGTACGGTTTTGCGATGTACTGTGTGCAACGATTATGCTCTGCAGTTTAACGAGTTCATATCTAAAACCCCAGCTCATGAGCATGTGATGGCTATTATACAACATGGAAAGTGTAAGGAATGGAAATGTAATTTTTGTTACTTTCTGCAAATCATAACTATACTCTTTATTTCTGGCAATATAATAACAGGTTGACTAAATATTTATATACTTTTGCATGTAGGTGAATTTACAGTTCAAAGTGATAAGTTTGCAACACGAATGTTTCTGAATGATGAAATCGATGAAGTGAATCAGCTAAGAAGGAGGTAATTTTTCAACATAATTTGTACTGTGTATAGATGTTCAAGTCAAATACTTTGTTTCATGTTATCTGTATACTAATTCTAATCATTTGTGGTAACGAAAAGTCGTATACTGAAACATGGACAAGGGAGTGGTTCTACTTCTCAAACAATACTATCGTCTCAGACTGTTTTTCCATTGCATAAAGAATTTGTAACAGATGGTGTGAAGAAACATGTTGATGAGATTAGTGAGATAGAAAAGGTTTCACATCTTTTAATATAGTTGGGTTATTTGTTTGGTTTATCAACTGTATGTTTATCAAACTACAAATTACAAGTGGATATATTGTTTTTACAGGAAATGTCTTATGTTGTGGTTGCGACAATTAAGATTGTACAAGAAGAGTATGGTTGATTTTATCCTGCTTGTCCTAAGTGTTTCAAGAAGGTCATAGCTAAAAGTGAATACTTACAGAATGTTGAAAATGTTTCGGATGATATTCTTCAATTGCCCACGACTTCTTTGGTTTATCCCAAATGTCGTAGTGAATGTACATCCATCACCACAAAGTAAGCAATGATGATTATTTAACATTTTATTTATATAAATAACAGTTTAAGACTGATATTTCAATATAATTTGGGAGGTTACTTAGGCATTTGTATATATTTCAGGTTCAAGGTGCAAGTCCGGGTGCAGGATGAGAGTGGTAGTGTTTCTTTTGTTATGTTTGATAGAGATGTTCAGAAGCTTCTTAGATTAGCGGTGAGAGACATAAGAGAAAGGCAGGTGAAGGTGAATGATACTGAATGTTTCCCACATGAGATATTTCAATTGGTTGATAAGAAGGTCGCTTTTAAGATTGATGTTTCATAATTCAATCTTAAAAATGATTATCGTGTTTATACTGTGCAAAAAACATGTGATGATTCAGTAACAATTGCTGAGTTGGTTGGTGGAGATGGTAATGGTGATGAAAATGCTGATGAGGTAGTATATAAAATTACTTTTTCAATCTATTTATTTTTTGTTTTGAGGTTCAAAAACTAGATTCTGCACTTTTTTATATAATATCATATATTACGATCCTTTAGGTTACTCAAGAAGTAGCTGAAGTTAAAGATGTTAACCTTTCAGAATGTTCCCAGGTGTCTGCTGAACGAGCTTCAAGGGTGAGTATTTATTTTTGAAAGTATGTTTTAATATGTTTTTAAAGTTCATTATTTTATTAAATGAGATCAATAGTTGTTTTTGTGATATGTTGCAAGGATGTTGTCTCTGTTACGGCCGACTCTTCAACCGTTGAAGTTGAAAAGGATTCTGGACCAAGTCCCAATGGAAAGCGCACAGTTCAAGATGTTGATGTTGTAAATGTTGGTGAGCTATCATCTAATATGAGAAGAACCCGGAAGAAGCTATCTAAGGTTAACAATTAGATGCTTATGAAAAAAAACATTTCTTATGAGAGATAAGTAGAAACCACTTATTTTGAAGACTCCTTGTGGTTTTTATTTATGTCTGTTAACTGTTGTTTTAACATACTGTGGTTAAAAGTTTGGTATGTAATGGCTACAATTTGAAACATCTAGACTGATGGATTTGGTATGTAATGTCTACAATTTGAATACCAAGTAAATTTGACCTTTCTTTGTTATATATTATTGTTATTATACATTATACATTATTGTTGATATTCACGTATTGCACAAGTAGTAGGGTTGTATATTATTGTTGCTGAATGAATGTAAATTTAATCAATTGGTTAGTGGGAAAACTATTAGGGTCTGAGATACATTAACATCTATTAGAGGCTAAGCACTGTTACAGACTCCTAACATCTGCTAAGGCCTAAGCACTATTAGGATCTGAGTTACATTAGCATCTGTTGAACAGACTTTGCTTCAACAGACCTTATCATCTGTTGATCATCATCTATTAAAGATCTTTTGTTAAAGATCCTCTGTTGAATTGCATCATCTGTTGATCAACAGCAGAACTTAGATTCATCATACATTTGGCTTCATTAGCAGAGGTTCTCTTTGGCAGACCTTTGCTTCAACAGTCTTTGTGTTCATCAGCAGAGGTTATTTTCTTCCACAGACTTTGCTTCAACAGAGTTTGTCTTCAACAGACCTTTTGATTTGCAGAGTTTAGCGAAACAGATGTTGAGTCTATCCCTTTGGTAGGAGCAGATGTTTAAAAGATTATTATTTGTAATTAGAGGTTGTATAGTATTTTGTTAATTTTAAATCTTAAATCTCTTTCCCTTGAGCAACCAGAAAACGTGATGCAAATTGTACCAACTACAAGATACCCATATAGTAATGTTTAGATGCAAAATATAAAGAAGCTAAATCCACAAAGTTTGGAAAATATATAACTTTCATACACTAACACTACATAACTTCATCCTACATGCAGTTAGTTTTGGAAGAGGAAATTTGTCCATCAAACATACCAACAAAAACATAAATCATTAAACCCTAAAAAGTTGTTCAGAGACCATATCAACAAACTTCAAAGTGTACTTTATCTCCTGGCACACTTTTTTCTTCGACCATCTCAAACCTCAGCTTTTTGCCCATAGACATTCCCGCTTCATCCATGATACGCTGCCAGTTCGAATACATTACTAGATGGGTGTTATCATCAGCTTTTCTAGGATCTCTCCTTACAAGCAGCTGGACCAGAAACTTCACATAACCAAATGACAACACAGCACTAGAGTACTGATTTAGTTGGTGTTCTCGAACAAACTTCTTCGGTATCGTCTGTAAAAGTAAATTCTTTCTTTGGTTATTCATTCTCCGTAACATATACTTTAAGTAACAGATAAATCCAACATTATAATCTAAAATTTAGTTGCATGTTCTATTTTAAAACCAACATTTATGAAGTTTTAAATGCAATACTTAAAATAATATTGATTAAAATAAATACTTAGAAATTTAGTTAATAAAATTAATATTATAATTCTAACAAATTAGGCTTAAAATAAAATTAAAGATAAACGTAACTGAATTAATGGAATTAAAGAATAGAATTAAAGGAATTTTAAGAACAACTCTTCATCTCCTTCCATTAACTCTAAATTAATGGAATTAAAGGAGAAATTAGAATTATAAACATAACTAATATCATGAGTTTTTGTTAAGTAAATATTAAAAAAAACGTATATGAATTTACACAAAAATAAATACATGAATCCTTGCATAATTTAAGAGTTTTCAGTTACATAGTCTTTTAATTGGCATTTGATAGAATGGTAATATTGACCTCCACATTCATTGCGCATGTACCAAATAGTAATTTCCTTTCAATTTTTTAAGATGGCATATGAAGGGTTAAGTAAAATGCCTAATTTTTTTACCATTTTGTTCCATTTCTGCCCCTTAATAGTATGGTTAAACATTCCTCCCTGCCCTTGCTGCCGTTCATCAGTGCCACGATTTGATAAATGCTCCTCATGTATATGCTCCTCATGTATTGCAAAATTCTTGAAACCCAATTTATTGTTGTAACCGTTGGAATGTGAAAACAATCAACAATCATTATTACTTGATTTAATTTCATTTGAAGCCATTCGTTTGCCAAATCTTTAAAACCCTTCATATCATTATTGTTTTCTTTATTTAATTTCTATGTTTCTCTAGAAGCCAGCGACCAGTCATCGCACAACCACCATCAAATGCCGCACACTGTTGATTCTCCGCCAAGTCGGCTCTAGTGGATAGAACAAACAACGAAACGAGACCTGCCGAGATGCGTGACAACGGCATCCTACAATTTTGGATCACCAGGTTCGAATTACCCTTTTCATCATAATCGATAGTGGCTGCGTTAATTAATTCTAGGGTTCTGGCGAAGCCTCGGTCATAGCCGCCTCCGTCGTCGGAACTAATAGTTTCCTTCATGAGGTTTTTTTTTTTTTTTTTTTACTGTTTATCGTTTTTATTTTGACTTGAGATGTTGAAGAAGAGAAGGAGTGCAATGAATGATCCCTTGAAAACGTGTCTCTAAATCCTCTATCACACAGTAATTTGTTTAATTGAGATTTTTTTTCTGTTTTTCAAGTTACTGGTTTATATGATGTATGAATTAATTTTTGCTTTAATTCAAAGTTATATAATTTGCAGAAACATGTTTAGTTCATGTGGGATTGGAATTGCATTCTTTCATATGATCCTTGATCTTCCGCTCGCAATTGCAAATACGCTTACCGCCCGGTTAAATGATGGGTTAGTACTCATCTGTTTCAAATTTTAAGTCACAGTTTCTTTATAGTTTGTATGTAACGTTTCATGATGTTTAAATTTGCAGAATTCCCTAAATTGATGAGAAATGGGTGCTTCTCGGTTTCTGTATATACGCAGGTATGGTGTCCATTGCGATGATTTGAAGTAATACTTGAATGATTTTACATGCATACTTCATAGTGGAAAGTAATTGTTGAACAAATTTTTGGTTATTGCAGTTACACTGTATCTGCATTTTGCCACATCAGTCATTATTCATGAAATAACAACATCTCTTGGAATCTACTGTTTTAGGTAACAAAAACTAAAGTTACTTTACTTCTTGTATATGTTTTATGTGTTGACATTTTGACCTCTAATCATATTTTAAAAAAAAGGGATAAGAATCGCAAAGAAAAAGGCCTGAGACATGTTCATGTTCGATATGAAGGTATGCTTTTTTTTTCAGATCAAAATGTTCAATTTCTTCGCACTACTTTTACCAAATAAATATTGGGTTCATTTTATATTTTCAGGTTACTACCACCTCACAAATTGGAATTGGATATATCTAATATACCCGAGTTTTGTGACCGGTTTCGTATTTGTTGTTACAGATTCGGCTGATCGGAATCAAGGGTTTCAAATAAAGTGGTGGAACTTGCATTAGTTAATAGACCACAGGTGAATAGAGATATTGCTGGTTCTTCTATTTTACTTCACCCTAGAGAATTTGCATTTGTTCACACTTGAAACAATGCGGGTTTCAATCAGAGTCAAAGTGGGATTCAAGGAAACTTTGGGGGTGGTTTTTTGAGTCTTCGACTTGGAGGTAGTGAAGAATCGGTATCTACTTCACCTGGCGTCATGGATTTATAGCGGTGAGCACTTATATACACAACAATGTTAAGAGGCTGGACTGGAACTTTTTTAGAAAAAGAACGTCATAATAAAAAAAATGATGATACAAAACTCAATCCTGTATTAGATGGTACAAATGAATTTTCATTATTCGCATCCCCATCATTTCAGGATTGAATCAAGGTGATACTGCTCTTCCATTAAAGGGTTGGCCATTAGGATGGAAAACAAATTGTGTGGGTTCCATGAGCTTCATTTTGGTTTCCTCTAAAGAAGGCCTTTGTGCTGCAAAACTTCATAGCTGTAGAGCAAATAAGTGGTCAATTGGACTAAATGAATTTTAAAAGTAAATTGATAAATAACTAGAGACATGAACAATTGTTAAGAGTCGAATAAAGTAATAAACTACTGGGAATATAAAAAGTCAAAGTTTTAAAGTAGGACAGGAACCAGTTCATGTTTGATATAGTGAAAGACGTTCCAGTAGAAGAAATTACAATTTAGTTAAAGGACAATTGGTTAAATGGTAGAAAGGTCATTGATTTGCTCTTATTTTAAAGATATTTGAGGATAGGGGAAGAGTAAGATGATGAGTTTAAGTTCATATTTTGGTATATTTTTACTTATCTTATGAATGTGGTGTAATAATCTTTTTGGTTATGATTTATAGGTCGAAAGTTGCATGCCAACGTGAAGTTTGATGCGGATGAACTGGAGGATCCACCAAAGGTTGAAGAGAAGCTTGGTGCTGTTCCACATGGTTCATCCATTGATTCATACGTCTTACCATGAACAAACAATAAAGTTTAAGCACGCCCCTTTTTCTGCTTATGCACCGGCCGTGTCAGACGTCTTACATGAACAAACAATAGCTATTATGCATGTCGTGCATCGCACGGGCTTTCTCCCTAGTTATAAGTAAAATAAACCATATAAAAAGTAGATATGTAAATACTAGGCTGTGTGTACTTATGACATGGTATTCAAACTGTTTCTTATAATGTGGACGCCTTTTGCGGTGTCGGTGGTTGCTACGGCTGCAGTGATGTTTAGTCCACACGTGAAGTCCAATCCCGTCTTTGTTAAAAATCTTGACAGTGAAGTTAAAGTTGTCTTCAGGAGTACTTCCCATCCATTGAAACAACAGTTGGCAACTTTTCTCAATGTCATTTTCAAAACAAAAGGTTGTCCATCCTGATCACATAAAACCAACAGTCAATCCCTTTTCATTTTCAGGAGGGAAAACATAATACACATCAACTTTACAACTTTGCTTTAGTCCGTGTACTTTTGCAACCAAGTTATCAATTTTTAACCTCCTCTCTGACAACAGCCACAACAAATCGTGCGATAAATCCTATAATTTTCATACATTTCAGAAATGTCATATTAGACTTTATTCAAAATATAACTTAGAAGTTTTTCTAACAGCCCAAAAGAAACACTGACAATATATAAAAACAAGGTAGCAACTTTTAACCCGCTTATAGTATGTTTCTTCTTCAGCCTGTATCAAGCAACCATAAACATAATCTCTGCCCGAGGCATCCTTTCTAACCTCCAAACCCTCATTGTTCAAAACACTTATCTCAAATTTTTTACTTCTTTCAATTTTTTTAAACACAGCTTCTCTATGTTCTTATTTTTGTAAGTTTCAACAAACCGAATCCATTCTGGCCCGTTTATCCTTTTTACTTTTACGACCGATGCTCTGTACCGCAACCTTATACTTAAATCCTATATAATCAACAAGCTTTATTACTTGACACTCTCTTGGTAATTGGTTACTCATTATCCTTGGAAGTACCTAAGTATATAAAATATTATTGACATTTAATTTTATATTTTCATTATAAACACACTTTTTAGCATACAATCGTGATTTGAGTTAAGTTGTTCTAAGAATATAGCTTACCAATCCCTCACTTAGCTCTGTCAATTCAGAGACATTGATAATTATCATAAACTTCATCTGAAAGTAAAAAATACAATAACAATTAAATACTTAAACATAAAATCAATTGTATCTGAAAAGCATTCTATTTAAGGCATAAAAAAATATCCAACACCCTGTAGGACCAAAGTTATATGTTGTGTACTTCAATTTGGTCCCTACAACGAATAATATGAGTCTAACACCGTGTAAGACCAAATTTATATTGTTGTATAATAAATAAAATATTATATGACATTAAACTTTCCAAAGATCCATGTTGGTGTCAACTTCAAACTTCAATTTTTTCAGCAACCAACAGTATATTTGTTTACAAATCAGAGATATGAGTACTATAAACTGATTGCATAATATTTTACCAAAATTAAGTTTGATAGAAGAAATATATCAATACTACATTGCAGTTCATACAATAATTCTAAAACCATTCGGAAGATATACAGCCAAATATTTATGAAACAACATTATCTCAGATTCTTATTTAGATGGAATGTATCGAAATTGTAACACCCCAAAACCCGAAGATTTATATTCGTTAAAATGTTATGACATGGTACATCAAGAAATAAATAACTAGGCTATTTAACCTAGTTAAGTGTGAGGTTAGAAGTATTAATAGACAAGAGTTTGCCAATATTATTTAGTGGCAAACTTGAGGGACTAAAATGGGATAAATGAAAGTTGTATTTATAAAACAAAATAATACACACAAACACACACATTTCGTGTGTTCTGGAACGACCAGGAAGGGCTCCAAGGGAGCCAAACCCTAGTTCTTCAAAAAGCTCCAAATTGAAGGTTGAATCAAGGCTCAAATCTATTAAGGAACATGAATTAGTGATCACCTAGACAAGGGGATCGTGAGGTGTGTCTTGAAACTTAGATTGATGAACTTGTATGAAGTGGGTTATGTTCCAATCCGTGAATTGGTATGAAATTGATCATTCATATGTGTTAGAATCATCATATAGAACACGTATTATGCATGGTTTAGGTTAAATTGATGTTTAAGGGTGAAACCCGTTTGTTATGATGAAGATGATGACATGGGTAAATCATCTATGTCTAAATTCTTGCATAATATTGATGTATTTTGATGTGTATGGTAGATTGTTGTTAAAGGAATGTGATACTAGTATGTTTGATGTTATGCATGAATGATCCATATTGATTAGAAGGGTAATTTGATGAATTATGTATGAGATTAGAAGAATATGCATGAATTAGTTGTACTATATGCACTAAATGGTGTACGCACACCAAGTGTATGATGAAATGTCTAAGTGAAGTTAAGATGTGAGATTGTATGAAATAGCTTGATATATATATGATTGAGATTAAGTAATGATGTAATTAGTAGTATACTAACGTGAAAAAGGTGCTTTAGATGGAACTTACACAAGAATTCGGGTTAAATGTATGTCTTGGTCAAAACTATGCATTAAGGACTTGAACGTTGTATTTAATATCACTAGGTGATCATATGGTTGTAAGCATAGTTGCATTGTGAGTAAGAAATGTATATAGTGTCATTGATATAGCATAATTGATGATACGGATACATGAGGATAAGTCGAAAGTTGATATGATGAACTGTTTACTTTTGAAGGTCAACTACGCATAAGAAGCATGATTTAGTTTGTTGTCATAAAGGTAGAATTATAGGAAGTTTTATGGTACATGTTATGTTAATATGCGTTATTTGTGATTACATGATGAATTTCATGAGTTTGAAAGGACATGAATTGGATTATATGTCATATGCTTGTTAGTTGTGACTAAAGAAAGTCAAATGTGAAATATGCGATTATTATGATCGTTAACATGTACAATTGTGTATGCTAATGTGAATGTGATTTGGTGACATGAAAAGTATAGGAATCATGTCAAGAAGGACTCGAGCAGGAAAGGCTAACGGGTCAAAAGGAGGCAAGATAACGGACACGAACTCGGACGCACGAGGTAAGTGATTTTCGTAATCACTTCTTAGTTGTTTATGTAAAGTTATATGCAATTTAATTAAGTATGATAATCGAGGTCAATTAGGAAAGAATTGTATGAGACCGATGAAGTATTAAACGGATCTTAGCTTTGATCCGAGCAAGGTATGTGTAATTAAGAATTGTAGCTAAGTAGTAGGATTGGTTACTTATGCAAGGGAGTCCTTTGTTGTTAAGGATAGAGCAAAGTTGACAAAAATGCCCTTGATGGGTAAAACGAGCAAATGGTCTTAAAAGTTGATTACAAACAAGCTATTTAATTAAATGAATGTTTTGAAAAAGCAAGAAAGCGAGAAGTATGGTTTTCGTAAGCTAAAGACCTTAAAATGCGCAAATACCCTTAACGGGTCAAAATAAGCTCTTGAGCGAAAATGGGTCAAGAGGATGCAAGACATCCGAGAACTTAATCTTGTATGATATACAATGTTGACATTATTAGGTTCATAAGAAGTTATGGTCAAACAAACAAGTTTTGTGGATGAATTCACGAACGGGTCGAATAAATCATAAATGAATAATAAGACGATAGCGTGTAAGTTAAGAATTTCCTTAATCCGGATGTGGGATTTTAAGTTCATATAATAGAATGTGAATTTACAAGCATGTAGGAAGAAACGGGAGGTTAAACGGGTAAACGGTTCAAAAGTTATGTGCGTTTTAGTGCGTACGGACGACGAAACGGAACTGCAGAAAAGTGCCATTTCTAGAGGTAGTCGCCGACGGGTCAAGGGTAGTCGCCGACGGGCTCTAGAAAGTTGATTTTTTTGCTGACGGGTTATTTACCTGTCTACGGGGTTTTTGGCTACGGGAAGAACCACAGGCCGTCGCCGACGGCCTCCCCAAGTCCCAAAAGCTGAAATCTTGTTATTTAAGTTGATTTATGTACCGTAGGCTTCGGTTTGATATCCGTGGACTACGGCGGACTTTCCAAACATGATTTTGATGGTTCCTTAGATGTTTATGGGTTATAAAGCTAAGTCTAAGACCCATGTAAATATTGTATGATTATGTAAGAGGTACGCGTGATCTAGTACATGTTCGTTAAGGTATGTTCGTATGTAGATGTGTATGTATGTATGTATAAAGACATGTACGAGTGTATGCATGTATGTAACGATGTAGGAAGGGTATGTACGTATGTAGATGTGTATGTAAGTATGTATAAAGATATGTATGTGTATGCATGTATGTAAAGATGTAGGAGGGGTATGTACGTATGTAGATGTGTATGTATGTATGTATGTATGTATAAAGGTATGTACGAGTGTATGCATGTATGTAAAGATGTAGGAAAGGTATGTACGCATGTAGATGTGTATGTACGTATGTATAAAGATATGTATGAGTGTATGCATGTATGTAAAGATGTAGGAAAGGTATGTACGTATGTAGTTGTGTATGTATGTATGTGTAAAGACATGTATGAGTGTATGCATGTATGTAAAGTTGTAGGAAAGATATGTATGTATGTAGATGTGAATGTATGTTTGTGTGTAAGTACGTATGTATGCATGATTTAGACACGTTGAGTGTTAACGTTATTAATGGTGTACCTTGAGAATAAAAAGTAATGCAGGTACGTTATTGAAGCCTCACCAGGAAATGGATACGCGGATGAAATGCTTAAAGTTTGAAAAGTGATGAAATGTGAAGTGTACGTGATTGAATCTTGTTTATATAATGTGTGCTAATGTTATGAATGTATGTGGTGAGTGCAGGTTGTACGGATCACGGGCGATTATCAAAAGGAATAGAGATCGAAGACCGAGTCACAAAATAGATTGTACGGGAATAATTGAGCATGTACTATTAGTAAACAAGACTTATGCTTTATTTTTGTAAAAGATACATATTAAAACGAACTTTCAAGTAAGTCAAGACGTTTGAAATGAAAGAAATTTTATGGTTAGTATTTCCGCTGCGACTTTTTGTCAAATACGAATATGGGTGTAACAGAAATGTAACTTAAGTTCATATAAATCTTATTATAAAACAAAGAAAACAAGTTCATATAAGATTATCTATTTCAACATAAGCAAATTATGATTTTGATGTCTATATAATTTGAAATGAAGAAACCAAAACGAACATGTCAAAACATAACTGTAAAATACACAAGAAAACAAAAAAAAAATACCTGATCCAAAACTTTAAACTTCTGATCGTCAAGTCTGAAGAAGAAGAAACTGAATAGTTTTTTCGCCGGAGAAGAAGAAGAGAAAAGATTGTATTGGGATTGTTAAAAGTAAGATTCCTATCTATTATGTAATTGTTTATTTATTTGATTTATAATAATCTTTAATATCGGGATTTTAAAAACCTATTTTTAATTATGTAGATGTCACACCCCAACCGATGGAGGAATCATCAGAGTAAGACAAAATAGATTGCTCATCACACTATTCACGACAATAATTAATTCAAAACCGATTTTCATTTCATATCATAAATTGTCAAATACAACCAAAAGAAATACAAGTACAACATCAAAAGACAAAATACAACAACTTAACATAATAAAATAAGCAAATCTAGTAATTTCTTGTGCGTTTCTAAATCTTCCCTACTAGATTCGTCATATCATCGACATCAACCTGTAACATGTTAAAAATAAGGTTCAACGCAAAAACATTGGCGAGTACACAAGTTTGAATATACATAGCATAAGTATGAAAAGAATTTACTCGAATCCACATGGCAATTGTATGTAAGGTAAACTAGCATGCATTACTAAATGTCAAACCCTAAGTGTCCACAACAATTAAGTGTCCCTCGCCACAAAAGTAACGAGACTAGTTATGAATAAAAACTTAACAAGACCCCGACGGGCGGCGTGCTACTCCTATAGCGCTATATATGTTATGTTTGGGCTAGCTAAGTTAATGACAAGTAGCGAAGAATGAATCTAGCATGAACCTAAGTATATCAAGTAGCATGTATAACAGATTGAGCATAAAATATGTTTAAGTGTGTTTTGTGAATTTAGTATGTTAACATGTTACAACCCAAAGTGTTTAAAAGGAAATGGGTCAAGTGTACTCATGGTTTTGCAAGCTTCCACTTGTTAATCCGTGAAGAGTTGTTGGTTTGGACATGGAACACCGAGTTCTCCTACACGAGGAAACATAGATGTGTGAGTATTCGGATGATAATGGAGGATTAGGAATTTAAATACACCAAAGCAGGGGCGAAGGATCATGGGTGCTCGGGGGTGCACCCACCCACCCTAATGTTTCGGTTAGAAGTGTATATGGCCCGATTTTTCGTCCGAAATTTTTAAAATTATATAGGATCGCCACCCCGATTATTTTTCCTAAATGATGGATAATTTGGTAAATATATTTTAACTCTTATTTTTATTTGTTTAACCATAAATTACCCACAATACAATAAACTTAATACCCAAATTATTAAATATCAAATATAATTAATCTTATTCAGCCGACATATGTGTTCTGCCGTCTGCGATTCTGCTCTGCGGCTCTGCCACTGCCAAAGACTTTTGAGTTTTGGGGCCAATTTTTGGTGAGTGTTGCAACTTGCAATCCTTATCCTTTTTATTTTTTTGTTTTCCAATTCACTCCCAGTTCACAATTTCCTAACAATTCTTTATTTTTTTTATTGTTATTACGAACTATTATTATTTGACCCGACTTGAATCGAATAGCCGACCTGACCCGACCCGAAACATAACTATAGGAAAAAAAATTTGATCACTTTACGCCCACTCGAAACTTTTGGTCAAGCTCCGCCACTGCACCAAAGTATGTATACGAGAAAATAATCATCTAGACTTAATACTCGTTTTTGACACTACAAAACCCTTATGAGTTAATGTGGTTTCATGGGTCGTAACGAGAAGTTAAGTGTTTAGATGACGTAACTTAATACCATGACGAATAATCATTTGATTATCATCAAGGGTTCGGTCATTATATATTTTATATGTTTTATATATTTTACATAGTGTATAGTATAAGTATAAGTCCAACGTGTTCATCATGAATTTCATGGAAGCCATGCATGGAGGTAGGAGGATAACCTTCCTTTAAAACCTCTTTCGTAGATTCACCAATGCGCAAGTTGTCACAAGGACAGCAAGGATGGTCATGAATGAAATAGAAAGTTAATATACATACTAACTAAGAGGGAAATCATCAAGTGAGGTGGTGGATTGAAAGTAGGATGGCCAAGGCCTCCAAATAATCACACACAACTAAACACAAGTCTTGTTGCATGAACAAGCTTGGAAGGATACAACACTTGTGGGTTAAAACCCTTATAAAACAGAAAGTTTGTAGTGAATAAACACCTCCTAATTTATATGAAACAACCTTATTTAAGGTCACTAATCATGGATTTGATTAGTGGCACAAGAACACAAGTTTGCTTGAAGAAAACATAGGTTTAAAGAAGTTTACAAAGATTTTATTCAAAGCAGAAAGTTTCTTACACTTTTAACCTCAAATATGGTGATGTTCCATCTTGGTTTTCTATGGAAAACCTATGGAAACACTCCTAGAGGTGTTCCAAGTGTTAAGAAGAAAGAAAATAGTAGAAATGTGAAGTAAAAGTGAGTTGAAACTCACTTGGAAAAGCTGAAACTTTCTGATGTAGACTACTGAACTCAGCTGTGTTTAGGGAGAGTTTTTGTTTAAGTGTTGCAAAAGTGGTAAAGTGGCTGGAAATATGTTTTATTTAGAGGGAGAATGATTAGGGTTAAGTTGGTTGGCATTTAATATAAGTGGTTAGGGGTTAAAGCAATTAAAAAAAAAAGGGAAATGTGGCTGTCCTTGAGACCTGCGGCCGAGAGGCTGTTTTCAGCCCTTAATTATCTTTATTTTTTTGTGTGTGAGACACAGTAGATTTAGGTAATGATCATAATATATTATAAACATGTGAGTACTCTGTACTTATTAAATCATCAAGTGTTAGGTGGTTTAAGATTTCAAAAAAAAAAAAAACAATTGGATCAGCCATTAAAGTTGTCCGTTCGCTAGGCTGTTAACAACCATGATATCTTCCTTTTATTTTATTTTAAGTGTGACAAATAATTGATTTAGGTATTGAACATGTTATATTATATAATTAACCTATTAACACATCATGTGGTGGGAGGTTTATAATTAACACACAACAATAAACAACTTAAATTCAGCCACAAGGTTGTTCCGATCGCAGATGCTTCTATCCCTTTCTTTTATTTTTTTTGTTGTTTTAATAATATAAGTTGTATAACTGATGTATAATTATGTGCCACATAATGGTTAATGTAATACCAACATGTTACAAGACCTAAAGTGCACACAAGACATGAAATTAATTGTTAAAACAAGGATGCTAACATGATTTTTTATGTTGTAAGAACTAAGTGAAATATTGAAAGGTTTAAGCAAGTTTTTGTAACGTATAATGATGTGTTAAATACATATATTTCTCATAATCGAATAGTCAAGTGTTTGAAGGTACAAATTGCTTATGAATTATGAATTCACAATCATCGTTTACGCGTTAAACTTATGTTTATGAGAATCACGAATCAAGTAACAAACAACACATATCAAAGTATAAACAATGTATAAATGATGTATATTTCATATAAAACATTCATTTCATTACGATTAAAGTCTCGGATTTACAATAGCTTAGAACGAAATACGATCACAAAGGGTATGAACTTCCAAAAATAGAAATATGATACAATCTTTCTAAAAACGGAAAGCTGCGAAAAGCGAGGCGTTACAGTAAATACATGAATTAATACATAAGCTTTTCTTAATTAACATTAAATTTATATTGAAGCAGTGGTAAAATGTGCTAAAACTACATTATTCTAAAGAAAAGGGGGTAAAGTATAAATTTTACAAAACTTAAATGCACCCAACCAGTGTAAATAGAGTATTTGTATTAACTCCATTTAATATTCATTTCAACTCCATTATTGAACATAAGCATCACAAAACACATTCGGAAGTTTTCTCACATAAGCTTCTTTTCAAAATCGGAAAGGGTCTATTACATAATATAGATTAGACACTATAAAACTAAGTATTGTTTCTTTGATGTTATTGTTTGTATTATAAATGTTAGATTATCATTATTTGATGTTATGAGCATGTATTTCTCATAAATGGCGTTTCATATTCTTTGTTTCGCTCATAATAGTTGCTGTAATCTGGTGTACTTTTATTAATGAGTTAATTATTGTTTTCGTCCCTGTGGTTTGTCAAAAATCACTATTTCAGTCCAGTAGATTAAAAATTGTGATTTCAGTCCTTGTGGTTTCACTTTCGTAACCATTTTAGTCCCTGTGGTTTCATTTTCGTAACCGTTTCAATCCATTATTCTGTTAAGTACAGGGACTGAAATGGTTACGAGATGGACTGAAATGGTTACGAAAGTAAAACCACAGGGACTGAAATCGTAATTTTTAAACTAATTGACTAAAATAGTGATTTTTGACAAAGCACAGGGACGAAAACAGTAATTAACTCTTTATTAATTAAGTACTGCATTAACTTAAATGAAGTTACTGATAGCATTCTCTATGACAATTTGTGCATGCATCTTCTTGATGGCGTCTTCTACATTACGATTGATAAATCAACCATATAATTTTTGGTTGTTATTGATTTGCTTAAATGTTGTGAGAGATGATGATTCGTTTTGTGCTTTATTTTTATAAAACCCTAAGTGTGTGATTATACAAATAGTCCCGTTAATATTTGGTACTTTTGTTTTTTAAGTGCTGATTTAGTTTAACTGAAGTTAGTGATGTTTTTATGATGTTGTTTGTCTATAAATTTTCTTGGATGATGTTCGTCTTTATAACTTGTAAGTTTAAATTCTTTATTGCAGATATGAATCCATCTAACCAAACACCATCCTTTTTAAAATTTCTTAATGAAGATGTTTTATATTTTTGGTATGTTTTTTACTTTCTTGCTACTATTAGGATTGTACATTAATTTTTGATGTAAGATGTTTGCTAACTACTGTCGCAGAATATACCACTTGATTTTGAGAATTTGTTGTGGAGGAAGGAGGTCCCCTACGGTCAAACTGTAGAACTACTTGATGGTGACAAAACATGGTTAGTACGAGTAAGGAAGAGAAATGATCATTGTATATTTACAGATGGATGGACAAAGTTGGTTAGAGATTGTTGTTTGAAAACCAAAGATGCTATATTGGTAAAAGCTATTGGAAGTTTGTCATTCATTGTCTAATGTTTTAAAGAAAATGTCTAAGAGAATTCTTACATTTCAGCAAATATTAGACCTGAACTTGGCATGACTGTAAGTATCTATATATTATTTTGCTACTTACTGTAAACATTTTTTGCTAGCTCAACAACTTGCTAACATCTGTTTGCCCTTTTAACGTCTGTTTCCTTATCCTCTTAACGTCTGTTGACTAACCTTTTTAACTTCCGTTGACTTTGCTAGCTCAACAACTTGCTAACATCTGTTTGCCCTTTTAACGTCTGTTTCCTTATCATCTTAACGTCTGTTGACTAACCTTTTTAACTTCTGTTGACTAACTATTTTAGCATCGGTTGACTAACATCTGATAGTTAACATCTGTGCACGTTGCAACCTCTGTTGGGCATAATGGATGAGAGTTGTTAGGAAACCTCTGTTGGAAAGCAACAGAGGTATGTAACAGTTGATAAACAACAGTGGTTAGGTTGTGTGTGAATACTGGAACCCCTGTTGACTAACCCTCCTTTTAACTTCTATTGACTAACCCGTTGTAACCTCTGTTGATTATTAGTTCATATCAATTTTGTAAGTCTGCACTAATTGTTTTTTTTTTACTTCTTCTATAGCTAATTGCTGAGAAATTCTGAAAACAATTCTATGGTAAAAATTACGAGGATGGGATGGCAACTATCTATGTTGGCGAAAGGTTTTGGAATGTGATGATGAAAGGATGGACCGATGGATGCGGTTTTACTGATGGATGGTTAAAAGTGATTGAAGAAGTTCCGATAGCAATTGAATCTTGGTTGGTTTTCACCATGATTGCATCTAAAATGTTTGAGCTTTCTGTTTTCCATCCCGAAACTGGAACTGAAATTTCTTTCAAGAAAGCTGATGTTGTTGTTTTGGATGATTCGGTTTATGGAGATGATGGCTTTGACTTATTAGCTGTGGTATACAAATTCGATGTTAATATACATCTATCTGATAACATGATGTTGATAAGTAACTTTTATTATATTATGTTAATAACTATTGAAACGCCATATTGTAGAATAAACACAAACAAGATCTGGATTCTGGTGAAGTTGCTTTAGATGATACTGAGACTGGAGCCACGGTTGATAATTCTACATAGTTTACGAGTTTTGAAGATATTTTTAATGTATATATACACATGTAATATTTACTTATTATTATGATTTAAAATACGGTTTCTTATATATGATCATTCTTGTAAATATAGTCTGTTGATGATGGCATATTCGAAGCAAAGGTAGCAGCTCTGGTTGTTGAGTCATATGTTAAAAGTGTTGTAAGTTTAAATTTTCCTTTTTTTTTCTTATGTATTGTATACAAACATATACAGATATATTTTATTGTACAATAAGTATAACAAGGTTTTTAAAAATTTTTTTGTAGTCTCAAGATCATTCTGTAAAAATAACTGCTGATGTTAATGATCCTCAACTTCACTCTAAAGATTTTTCTGTTGATGACACTCCTGCCTCTCCAAGTGTTGTATCTAATGTAAGCGTTTATTAGTTTTATGTCGCAACCCCTGATCCCTATTTCCTCGGGAACGGGCGGCCGCGAGCCAGTTTCGGTGGTATCTGGTATTGTCTAATTTGGCAGCGGAATTTTCATCAGGACCGTAGTTAGAAAATATTTTATCAGAGTAAAATACCACATCTTTATAATATTAAACACATGGGATGAAACCCAAGTTTGCAGTACACACATTTTCATAGGAATAAATCCTGTTTTTATTTAATAAAAACATCTATTGCTTTTAGGTAACTTTATTGCCACTTTTTCAAGCTTTCAGTGCTGTCCAGCTGGCTTCTATTTGGCTTTCAGATTTTGTTACCTGAAACGTGTTTAAAAACATTTTGTCAGTGGGAAATACTGGTGAGTGAATCCCAGTTTAATCAAATTTAATAAAAACCATTGTACAGTATTGAGGGCGGTCTCGCAATTATATTTGTTTCCAAGTCATATCAATTAACATCCATGGTACTGTCAGACCCGACTTGTGGAAATGTTACTCATTGACCAGGTGGTAACAAATTTTGTATACAAAACCCCAACATACTCATGATAATTGTATCCTTACAAATACTCAATAACTGCTTAAGATATAATTAATTAAGTGAGGTTTTGTAAAAACAGTTAACAAAAAGGTTTACAAAAAGCGGATAAACTCACATTGCTGTCTTAGATTTTCTGTAAGGGTTCCCTGTAAATTATCTATAAATTACACAAATGCACACGTGTTAGTATAATAACCCATTTTAACATTAGTAATACCCTTCCCGAGACAGCATTCCAACGACTACGTCGGGCAGAACCACGACAGCCGTTACGGAACCCTAGATCAATCGGGCAGCGTATCTAATACGTATCCAGGGGTTATGATACTTACAACGGAGCAGAACTTCGTTAATTAGGGGGTATGATACCCGTGTATAAGGCCTACACTTCAGTTTTGAGATTGAGAAAAGAAATATGAACAAATTCGACTGAAGGCCCGATGCCTTCTTATATAGGGGCTGACTTTGGGTTTCTCGCGGCCCGCGTAAGAGTAGCCAAGGAGCTACGCTGCCCGCGTCAAAGGGGGTCAACGGCGTAGCTGATCCGGGTGAGCTAGTAGGTTCAACACGCATCGGCCACGTGTCAGCACCGGAGCTTGCCTGGTTTTTAAGTTGTCGCGGCACGCGTAAGACGTAGCCATGGGCTACGCGGCCGGCGACAAGGTGAATTTCTTTATTTTTATTTTATTTTTAATGTAATTTGGGCTCGGTTTTCACATACGGGGTGTAATTTAAGACATATTAGGATAATTTAAAATATATTAGGGTGTCGAAAAAATTCGAGGGTGTCGGTTTTCTTTAGGGTTGTTATATTTTACACTGCCCATTTTATTATTGTTTCGATATGTTGATATTCTTCTGTATGATTAATTCTTAAACTTCAAAGCTGAGTTGACAAGATAGTTTGTGTTGATAAAGAAAGTTACAAAATTTCAAGAATTCAGAGTTGTTATAGACTAAATTAATTTACTTAGGTTGAAAAGATGCGCTATCTTCGCGGCAAGACCATTGTAGAGGATAAACAAGCTGCTGATAGACCGTGTAAAGATCAAAAGGTTCATTTAGCATCATCCACTTCAGAGCCAGTTTTACACTTCACCACACAAGCTGAACACAACCTTGTAAGTTTTTGCAGTTCTTACTTTGTTTTGTTATTTCAACAATTTCAGTTATGTATCAATATTTTATAAAATTCATTATTCAATTTTCTGTTTTTTAGCATCTGCCATCAGATGTATCATCTGCATTGGATCTGGATACGGATAATCTTAAGCATGTTAAGATCCAAAATCTAAAAGGTGAAGTCCAGGAACTATTTACAATATCTCAAAAAACCAATACTGGATTCAACTACGGTATTGTTGGATGGCATGGTTATCTAAAGAACCAAAATATTGTTTTTGGTGATGAACTTTCATTTGAATTTCACAAGGCTGCTCAGTTGTTGAAGCTAACAAAAATTGTGCATTTCGTGACAAAGATTAAGCCCTCTTCATGAGTGTTGTGTTGATTGGAGGTTTATAAACAATGTTCGATGTGATGGTTGTTTGTGATTGTACATTTGGTTCCTTGGTGGTACTAATTTAGCTTCGTGGACATCTTTTATATGTACTTATCACTATAAACAGTTACATTGTCAATGGGTGGCTACTCCTTTTTTTGGATAGGAGAATGGAAATAGTCGTATGTAACTGATATATTAACCGATAATCTATGTTTATAGTTGTCTATTATCTATAATAGATAACAAGTTTTGATACAATATCTATATATCTCTCTATACTTTCTATTAAAATGTATTATGCATGGTTTTCTAAAAACCACCCGTGTTTGCACACGGGTTTTACTACTAGATTTTAATATAAAAATAACAATATGAAATGTTATATCACTAATGAAATTCCCCGCGCTGCGCGACAGGGAATTCAAACGTTATCGATTCGTTTTGTTTTGTAACGGGATAAGCACGATACCCGTTCAGTTAGTTACTTACCGGTGTTTTACCCGTAAATACCGGTACCATACCGATTGGTTATAAAAATTACAAATTCAGAAGCAGAGAAAACAACGTAAAACTGAAAAAAGAAGAAGGAATAAATCACGCAAAATATTATTAAGAATAATAGATACTCAAACTTTTATTTAGCAGCAGTTAATAAAAAAATTTCTTTCCCATGAAGGGCTTCGAACCCGAGACACTCACTATATTTGAATGTTCATACAACCAACAGTTGGTTACCAACTGAATTGCGAAAGTTTTTCTTAATAGTTTCACGCAATAATAACTATAATATATACATAAAGCGGAAAAGGACAAAAAAAAAAGAAACAGCAAGGCAAAGAAAAACGATGACAAAAATGTAAATTTAAATTTAGGGAAAAATCGTAATTTGGCCGGAAGGAGAAAAACAAAACTAATTGCAAAACTGTAAATTTAAACGGGGCAAAATCGTAATTTTGAACCGAGGGCAAAATTGCAATTTTTAGTTGTGGGCAAAAGCATAATTTTATTTTGAACTGGGGGTAAAAACGTAATTTTGAACTGATGGCAAAATCGTAATTTTAAAGCGGGGATAAAATCGTAAATTGTTTGGGCTAATAGGGGAGTTCCAGGCAGTTGCCTCGCACTATGCCCCCATCTTGTGTCTGTACTTATACACTAGGGGCAAAATCGTAATTTGACAGGGAAAGCAAACAAAACCGATGACAAAATGAAAATTTAAATTGAGAGCAAAATCGTAATTTACCTGTGAGGAAGAAAACAAAACTAATAGCAAAACTGTAAATTTAAAAGGGGCAAAATCGTGAATTTGAACCGAGGGCAAAATTGTAATTTTTAACTGGGGGCAAAAGCATAATTTTATTCTGAACTGGAGGTAAAAACGTAATTTTAAACTGATAGCAAAATCATATTTTTAAAGCGGGGCAAAATCGTAATTTAACTGGGAAAGCAAACAAAACCGATGACAAATGTAATTTAAATTGAGGGCAAAATCGTTATTTACCTGAGAGGAAGAAAAAAAACTAATGGCGAAACTGTAAATTTAAACGAGGCAAAATCGTAATTGTGAACCGAGGGCAAAGTTGTAATTGTTCATTGAGGGCAAAAACATAATTTTATTTGAACCGGAGGTAAAAGCGTAATTTTAAACTGATGGCAAAATAGTTATTTTAATGCGGGGCAAAATCGTAAATTGGTTTAGCCCCAATTTAACAAATAAGAGCATACTTGTAATTTTAATCTTTAAAATAATATATACTAGTTTTTTTGGCGTCGTGCATTGCGGCGAAATCAAGCAAATAATAATGTAAAGCAAACGTCATTTGAAAATTAAACATGTTTTTTAGAAAGACAAACCATTAGAACGGTTTAGTTTATCATCGTACTGTTTTATGATACCAAATAAATACTTTATTTTGAGTACAACTTCGTTTTTAATAAAACTTATAACAGAATGTCAAGGGAAAAATTAAGCACAACTACGTACTTAAACTTTTAGAAAAAAAATTAAACGTAAATTATTAAAGAAGTATCAAATTAGTTGATAAATTAATATATGTTCTAAAAAAAGAAAAAATAATTATTAAAAAATATTAAAGGAAATATATGAATTTAAAAAGGAAAAAAAATTTAAAATATGGTATTAAAAGTTAATATAATAATAAACTATTATAATATATTAAAAAAAAGTTATATATTATTATAAAAATAAAGTTACTATTCATGTTCCTTCAGTAACAATATATAACTAGATGTTTACTCATGCCGCGCGTTGCGGCGGCAACGTCATGTATGTGACTCCGTTATACGTGTTACGATGATGACATTAGCGTGTGGTGCTCACATGTGACGTGACACATTTTTTACTTTGGTACACACGTTACGTCAGTGGCATCAACGTGGTTAATTAGGCATATATAAAAAGTATAATGTCTTGTATATTGCGGTGTATACTCGTAAAAGTAATTTTAATTTTTTTTTGAAGTATATACCAAAAGATACAGTCAAAATTGTTAAATACCATATAGAAAACCAAAACCTTTGAAGTAGTTTTGTTGGCTCGAATGCTTGTACTTCGATGAGTTGTATATTATGACGAAAACTTGGTTTTAAATGAAATGTTGAAACATAGATAAAAACTAATTAGGTTGATTATTTTGTATGTCTTATATTGATTTACTAATATAAGATAAGCAAAAAATGTTTGAATTTTTATGATGAATCTAGAGAATATAAAATAAATGCAAGTAATTTTAAGGACTATATATCAATCAAGCCTTTTCAACACTGATTCACATTAATCTCAATTTTCTTAACAACAACCAATAATATTAATTTATATTGATCATAATCAATATACATGTCTCGTAATGGTAATCGACTAAAAAATAAAAGGCCTACGAAAATCTGGAAAGTGAACATTATTAAAAATAAAAAATAAACTAAATAAAATAAAAATCATGTTACATATGGATAAGTTAAAGTTGGAGAGAGACATGCAAATGCAAATGGACAATGGTTCACCCCATTTCTCTTTTTCTTAGGTGCACTACACCGGCTAAAATTGCCAAATTTCTGGCCGGTTTCTTGCAGACTCATGTTGGACCTCAATGTTGGATATATAAGCCAAGACTTGGTCTCGACTCCTCACCGTTGTCCTCCATCGACCTCTCTAAGATGCTTTTTTCTCTTGTTATCTCCGTGTTGCGATTTTCCGTCCTGATTCCAGCATCTCCCAACACCCCGTTGACTAACATGATACTCCCCACGAACAACCTCTTTAAACGTATACATTGTGTACCATCATCCAACTTTCAAAAATGAAATTAATTCATGTATAGGAGCACTACTCAGCCGTCAAGAACCATCACTTTGCTGTTGATTATGAATATATCTGCCTGTATATTTATTTAATTGTGGTGAGCGATCTGCTATTTGTATGGCCAGCCAGGTGCCCTAGAATACATGTACGATGTTGAAGAATAGTTGACCGAATGGCATTTTAGTAATATAACCTCAAAAAGAAGGGTTATCTTGTCGGTGGCCCACCGACCTTTCATTTTAAGAAGTTATAAATATATGTTCCTTCTGTAACAATATATATATATATATAATGTTACGCCACTTGAGATAACTTATGATACCAAAAAATACTTTATTACGAATGCAACTTTGTGTCCAATGAATATTTTACTTACACGTTGAAAAAATCCGTAAAAATAAATACGGTACTGGTACAGATATTGTTTGATTAGTGTGAAACGATATTAGAAAAAAAGTATGTAATTATTTGATTTAATCATTTAATTAAATCAAGAAAATAAGCAAAATATTAAATGTTAAATGTTTGGAAGACATGAAAATAAAGGAATAAAAGAATTAATAAAATAAAACATTAGAAAAGTGATGGAAAAAAGAATGAAAGTGAGGATAGCATGAGTTGAAGTTGAGTGATATTTATAGGTATCATTTGGTTTAACCACTACAATATGCTTTTCTTTTGATCAACTCTATCTCACATATATATATATATATATATATATATATAAAAGAAATCATAAGTAAAAAAACACTATTCATGAGCCCTTGCCAATAATATATAAATAAATATAATCTACTGTTCATCAAACTTTGAAAATATTATAGAGTTAATTTTTAAATATCCACTACAAGAAATGTGATATTTTCCTTAAAAACTTGTTAATTAATCCAGATGACTCCCCCCATCAAGTTTAACATTTCTCCCGTAACATTTCTAAGATCATACGTAGTAGGGTTTTTTTGACGTTTTTCTCAAAAAAAAACACCCAAACGCCTGTAAACCACCACCTGAGCGTTTTTAAAAAAAAAAAAAAAAACTCTGCAGCATGCTTTATAAAACGCCAAATTGTCGCACACCTTTCAAAATTCGACCCCTTGAAGAACGCTAACAAACAATAAATTTTTTTGTTCCACTTTTTTACCTATATAACACCCCACTTTTCACTTATTTTTTATAAACTTTCCATACTCTCTTCTATACTACATAGTTTAAAAAAAAATACATCATGAATCCCTTCCGACCCCCTTTCGGTGTTCCATCTAGACCTTGTAACCCTACTACATATCGCCCGAACACTACTCAACCGTAACCAAACTTCAATTTTCAAGAGATGGACCCGAATATGTTTGCGTACGCACAAATACTAGGCCTGGGCGGTTCACAACCGTTCTTTCAAGGTCCACAAGCCTTTGCATCCATGGGCGGTTCGCAACCGTCCACCCAAGAAATCGAACCCGAGATAGAAACGGTACCGGAAACACAACCCGAGCCCGTTGCCGAGACATCTCAACGTGGTAAACGGTCTCATAAAAAGAAGGAACCAAACGCTCCTCGTCGAAAGGGAACCTACCTAGCTTGGATAAAAGACGAGGAATACACGTTAGTACAGACGTGACTCGACATGATCCTTCAAGCCAATACCACTTGTACTCCTCTACTTGTTTTGCAGGCTTCGTACATAAGTTTTGTCATGACATGATCCATATGTATTAAATAAATTTCATAAAATGTTTATACCGGAACAAGCAAATATGAACAATTATAAAGGAAAATAAATATTATGTACATCCATTTGTTAAAGAGTTTTTTTTCTTCATTAGGTTAAACTAAAGCAATGAACATAAACAAGCTAGCACGTTTGTTTGGTTCGTTTATAAGAAATTTTAGTTTTTAATAAAAAATTAATAAATACGAAATTTTAGTTTTTAACAAAAAAAAATATATATAAGAGAAATAAGTTTACTAATTGACGATGATGGTGTTATGTAGTTAATTATTCCAAATTTAAAACTTTAAATAATATTTACCTACATGTACATTTACCTAAACGGCAATAGTTTCAGCATGCTATTTGTGGAAAAAGGCGGTTGCCCCCACTTTTTTTTTTCTTTTTTTAAGCTTAGTAGCTTGGGGGAATAGTGTTAGGCAATTGTCTTGCACTCCCACATTGGACCAAACAGTTTATTATTTTATACCCACTTTAAAATTACGTTTTTGCCCTTAGCTTAAAATTATGCTTTTGCCCCAAGTTCAAAATATAATTACCCTTTTGACCCCAGCTCAAAATTACGATTTTGCCGTCGGTCCAGAAATTACGCTTTTACCCTCAGCCAAAATTACGATTTTGCCCCGTTCAAAATAAAATTATGTTTTTCCCCTATCTCAAAATTACGGTTTTACACCAGTTTATTATTTTACACCCACTTTAAAATTACATATTTACCCCCAGTTTAAAATTACGTTTTTGCCCCATGTCAAAATTACGATTTTGCCCTCGGTGCAAAATTACGATTTTACCCTCAATTCAAAATTACGCTTTTGCCCCCAGTTCAAAATAAAATTATGGATTTCCCCTAGCTCAAATTTATAATTTTACCTTCGGTGCAAAATTATGATTTTGTCCTCAGTTCAAAATAAAATTATGACTTTGCCCCCAACTTAAAATTACGATTGCGCCATCTGTTCAAAAATATGATTTTGCCCCCGTTTAAAAAATTATGATTTCGCCCTCAGTTTAAAATTACGTTTTCGCCCCCGTCCAAAATAAATTTTTGCTTTTGCCCCAACTTAAAATTACGATTTTGCCCTCAGTTCAAAATAAAATTATGCTTTTGCCTCCGGCTTAAATTACGATTGTGCCATTAGTTCAAATTTATATTACGATATTACCCCAACTTCAAAATTACGAACTTGCCTTTGTGCAAATTTACGATTTTGCCCCTGGTTCAAATTTACACTATTGCCATCACTTTAGCTTTTAGCAAATTATGATTTTACCCCAGTAAAAAAATACAACTTTGCCATCAGTTAAAAAATTACAGTATTACCATTGTTTTAGTTTTTATAGAAAAACTATAAAAGTGTGTTCTTTTAATTGGTTGAGTCGATTTAATTGTTTTTCGTGTCAATAAGCTGCCTAACACTCGCTCATTAGTCCTTACAAATTACTGTTTTGCCCTGACCTCAAAATTACGGTCTTATCATCGTTTTAGTTTTTCTTTCTAGCAAAACTATAGGACTGTTTTTTTAATTGGTTGGGAATTATTCGGCTACCGCCCCGCAACGCGAACGGGGCATCAACTAGTTATATTACATAGTATAATTTGGCACGTAAAGTGTGCAATATTGTAATCTCTTTTATAATCAAATAGTTTTTTTAGAGAATAAAATAATAGCAACACGTTTATATTCACCGGATATTGATATTGAAAAAAATATTGATAAATAGTTATAACTATGGCCACAAATGTTAGTGATAATGATTGTTAAACTAGAACCAAATTTTGTCAAATCAATATTTATTAACAATTATAATAAAAATTGATTTGTCAAATCAATATTTATTCACAATTATAATAAAAATTTATTCTAAAGTACTCGCTTTGCTCAAAATTTATTAAGACTTCAAAGAGATAAGTTACAATGACATTTTCGCATACAAGGTTTATAATACTCGTTCGTTGCATCGGTTTAGCGGATAATAACATTTATTACTGATCTAATTTAAATATAGTTTAAACAAGTAATATCAACTCGCATGTTGCAGAAAAGTATGGTTTTATTGGTTCGTTTTGTTATAGTATCAATATTGTACCGACACTTCGTATAGCACAAAAAGAGAGATAACGCAACATACGTAACTTTGTATAAGAAAAATGAAAACTAGACGTTGTTCATAATCATTGCAGCTAAAGTGCGGAGAGTGTAGGTAACCTTATTAAAGTTTAGGGGCTGTAATCTAAATTTGTTTAAAATCAAAAGGGGAATTGACATGTAATAATCCCACCTAGATCTTATTGGCCATTAATAATCTCATCTCAGAATATTCCCTCTACCAGTTCCACCTTTCACTTATTTTTCCTACAATGGTCCCCCGTTAAAAAAACTTAACGGAGTTAAGCTTTTTTTCCAAATTACAAACAGATTTTTTATGGCTTTTGATCAGAACGATGATACGAGCCCATTGATGTAAAACTTACTTCGAAATGGTGCTCCAAGCGACTTGATTTTGGTTAATTGGAAATTTAAACACCCTAATTGAAGTGCCCTTTTCATCGTTTGGAGCACCGTTTCGAGGTAAGTTTTACATCAATGGACTCGTATCGTCGTTCTAATGAAAAGCCCCAAAAATTTGTTTGTAATTTGAAAAAAAAGCATAACTCCGTTAAGTTTTTTTTAACGGGGGACCATTGTAGGAAAAATAGGTGAAATGTGGGACTAGTGGGAGGAATATTCAGAGGTGGGATTATTAATGGCCAATAAGATCTAGGTGAGATTATTACAGGCCAATTTCCAAAATCAAAAATAACTTTTTTATTGAAATTGTAGAGTCGTATAATAAATTTATTAAAAATTAAGGGATGTAAATGAAATTATGAAGTAAATGACAAAAGACATTTACTACATTTAACACATAAGAATCAATGTTATACTCCATGCTAATAAAATTGTAAATCACTATTAACAAAAGTTGAAAAATGTATGTTAGTTAATTAATTAATTAATAATTAATTAGTAATTAGACTCTTGTGCTTTGCGTCGCGGGTGCATTGCAAACATCGAACGGATTAATCGAAGCGTTATGTAATGCGTTAAACATATGAAAACACACGTTTTGACGTATCCACTTTAACTTAATAGCGTTGGGGTTGGTTAAAATGTAAAGTATATCGTATTCATATGTAACCCGACTCATACATAGAAAACGTAAAAAAACATAAAATGTGTATCAAGGGAAAACTGACACATGTAATCAAAAGACATATTTATATAAAGGGCATAAATTTTACCCTTAGCGCGTATAAGATCTGAGTTTACAAGACTTGTGATTGAAACAAATAATAACAGACAATTTTATATTGCAAAGCAGATAGAATAATGACAAGTGAGGAATTATCATCAACAAGTATTTTTCATTGAATCAAACGATTACAAGTTAGAGTGTAATTGACTCTACATACTCCCCCTCAGCCTGATCACATTCAAATCTGTTCGTACAAAAGAAAATGTGATGTGTGTGATAGATAGATCTCTAACAAGTGAGATCTATTTATACTAAGTAAAAAAGGTTTGTTGGTGATTGGCTGACATTATCCTGATAGTGATCTAACATCACAACTGAAAAAATATTTCACAGATGTTTGCAAACATCTGTGGGAATGTAACCTCTGATCTATTATAGTAAACATCTGTTACAAAGCAAAATACTGTTACATTGATGAAACCGCTGATCTTCAAACTGCTGTTGCTTCATATCAAACATCTGCTTGGCCTGAACAGATGTTTGGTTTTCTTCAACAGATCTTTGCTTCAACAACACTTTGGTCTTGATAAGTTCTTGTCTCTTCTTCAACAACGGTTTCCAAGGCTTGAACATATGTTAGCATATCTTCAATAGATGTTCTGATTAGTGTTCAAGATTCACTAACTTTAGGAGGAGTCTAGTTCAATTTGATGTTTATTTCTTGATCAATTAATCATGTTTTGGCTTTTGAATATTATTTGTTCTTTTGTAGGTCCAACAATCTCCCCCTAGAACAGATGATGCCAAAACAGATGTTTATTGGATCAATCATTATTCCTTATCGACTTCTCCCTGATTTGGGCTTTAAAATTGCTTCTCAAATTTTATAGAGAGAAGTCATCTGGATCCCTTTCAAATGGAAGACTCAGTAGGTCTTTAGATCTTCAATTTTCAGGCCAGAATCACTATTAATTGAAATCTTTTTCACTTCTCCATTAGCCCTGGTAAGTGTCAATTCATGGCTTGTCCTGTTGGATGACCACTTTTGAATTTTTAAGCTAGATGGATTGCTTGGGACAGATTTTAATGGATGAGGTGAGGGAAATTGTTTTCCCAAGACTTGCCCAAGCATTTCTTCTGGTTTGACATCTGGATGCCTATACATTAATTCATTTGTGATCCCTTCTTTTCTTATTTCATCTTCATATATCTTAAAATCTTCTGCAGACATCTCCTTTTTCCTTTTGAGGTAGCTTTTGATAGCTAAGGAGACATTCTTTGTAGTGGGAAGCTTAGAAGGGTCAACCAGAGAACTGATGGGTATATTCAAGTCTTTATAATTTTGCCTTTTTGGGACTGAGGGATATTTAGCTCTTAAAGCTAAATATAGTTTTCAACAGGTTCACAGGAACATTACACAGAAGGTTCACTGATCCTTTAAAAGGATCAAGGATCCTAGAAACTTATACTTTTACGCTTAATTTCTCTATCGTGCAGCGACAACTTAAGATATTTAATCCTAACTTGGATTCTATGGTTTGTTTCTGTTTACCCTATTTCTGTTATCAACTGATTTCATTTTAAACTTTTATTTATAAGGATCAAGGATCCTTACATCCTCACATAAAGTTTTGTTTTATTAAGAAGTTTACATATTTTCAAATATAATACAAATCCAACAAAGTTTTGAAAAAAATAAATAACACAAGGCATAGTTAAAAGCTTAATTTTATTAAACACCATCATATTTATCAAAATATCTGTTTTGGTCAAAAATCACACAAGGATAATGCAACCAATTCCGATTTTGTGAGGTGTGATGCTTGGTTAAATGATCAAATATATGAACAATGAATGAAATGAAATGAATGGTGAACACAAGAATTTATACGAGGAAAAAGCCCTTGATCAATGAATGATCTCTGGCACAAAAAATCTCGGGTGATGGAAACTACCGATCACCAACTATATTAAACAAACAATGTTTACAAATCGGGATGATAACAAGCTCAGTACAAGGATCACTAGTGTGCAAAAAGTGTATAATCGCCAATAACTTGCAGAGAGTTCTCAAGAGTAGTGTGTGTGTTGCTAATTATATATCTAATCAAGCTTGTATCCCCATTAAAAATAGAAACTAGCTAGCCTAACTAACTATCCGAGAAAGGTGCAAATCCCCCACGATCACCATAACGGTCGAAGAACTTATGCACGTGCAGAATCATGAGGCATATTCCCCTAGAATCTTGGTTGGACCAAGTCATATTCGAATACTCCTGCAAAACAAGTTCAAAAATGATGGAAACAATTGTTAGTGTTAGGATAATAATGATGATCCTGGATCCTTAATCCTGTAACATCTTCTGAGGATCCTTAATTCAAAGTGAACTGAGGATCCCTGATCCAAGCTGCACTTGAGGATCCGTGATCCACAGGCTATGAAATTCTATCCCTAACAATTGCCCCCAAACATGACTAGTTGATATCCAATTAGATAGTCATGTTTGAACGATTTTCGGACTAGCCGTTAGTAAGGGATATAGCCGTTACTGGCTGATGTGATCAACAGTCACCACCTGCAACAACAATCATTATATATAGGATTAGAGATAAGGACCAAATTGCATTTAAATTCGAGACTTCTCTCCTTTAAATCCCCATCCGAAGATCCAAGCAGGTATTATCTCCTCCCTTTTCTTTGATCTTCTCTTCTTTGATCCTCTGTTTTTTCAAAATCGATGGCGAAGATGACCCTTCGATCCTCACCTGCCAAAAATCCTGATCACAATAGCCCATTGAAGAGTCAAGGTTTAACCAAAAACCCTTCAATGGAGCTATGCCGATTCACAGACCCTGATATCAATCGGTTACGCCCCTGTTTCCTTGATGGCACAATATTCAGGCTCTTTGACTCCTCTACCAAGAGTGACTGTGTCTCAGACACATGGATCACTTTTCCTGCAACCCATTTTCTGATCGGATTCACCTACCCTTTCCCTGCTCTCACACAGGGATTCTTCACACTTACTGGCTTATGCTACATACAAGCCATGCCAATGGTGTGGAGGATCCTATACACACTTGAGCACATAGTTGAGCAAGAGGGTATCGACATAGGGATGTCCGAATTGAGCCAGTTATACAATCTTGTGAGTCATGGTTCATACCGATACCTTTTCAAATCCAAACCTGATCAACCTCACCCGATCTTGAAAGCCAGTAAAAACGACACTAACTGGAGGAGTCAATTCTTCTTCGTGAGGAGGGATTCTGTTCCAGATGGGAAACATCTTCCTAAAAAGTGGAACACCGATGGTAGGATATAGGATCCTTAGATTAGGATATGCGGTAAGGATTTTTCTTTTCTTTTGAGGATAACTGATCCTTTATTTTTGTCTTTGCAGCTATAACTTTGTCACATATTCAAGAATCACCTGCCACCCAAAAGAGAATTGAAGCTTTTTGGAAGCTTGACCCTGCAATCAGAACCTTTCCACCAAAATCAAAGGATCAAGTAGAAGTTTCATCCACCATGTCAAGTAAGTATCCACACATGTATATATATGTATATAAATATAAATATTTGCTAAAAATATGAATACTTATCTGCTTGTTATACTTGTAGGCGCCGGAAAATCCTCAAAATCTGCTTCCAGGTTCAGCGTGAGTGATCTCCAAGATTATGCTTCCTCAAGGTCCGTCAAAAAGGAGCTGGCTGCAAGCCCAAGCATCCCGAATCCTAAGAGCATGAGCACAAGGGGCAAGAGTGCCAAGAAGAGGAAGACTGCTGAGCCCACTAAAGGCCTCCCTCTCATTGAACATCAGCTCCAGGAATACATCTCCGAGGTAAAGATCCTATATCCTTAAACCTGATTTTTCTTTCTGAGGATGAAGGATCCTGACAATTTACTTTCTTTGTGCAGAAATTTGCTGAGGTTCAGATCCTCCTTGATCAACATCTGGCAGAAGCTGAGCAGAAAAACCTAGACTTCCAGCTGATGTTCCTTGCCAAAGATAAAAAGATATCTTCCCTTGAAAAAGAGGTGAACCTGCTGCAGAAGGAACTGGTTTTGGCTCAGATCACAGCCCAGCAAGAGAAGGCAGAAGTCATGGAAGGGGCTAAGCTTTCCGCTACTATTGCCATGTTGAAGATCAAGCTGCAAATGGCTAAGGAGGCTGAGGATCCTGCCTTTGACAGGTCCGAATGGGGCCAGGAGGCTTGGAAGCAGAGGCTGGCTGAGCTAGATGATGAGGATGAACCCGAGGGGGCAGCAGCTGGTGAAGCCGGAGCCAGTGGGCTGAAGGATCCTGAGGTGGCAGCAGGTGGTGATGGAGACAAGGCGGTGGAGGCAGCGAAGGTGTAAGCTGCATCAATGGGCGATGATGGATATTTCTAGATGCGGCCGGAGCCCATTTTTTATGGTTTATTATTTGGTTGTTATGTTTCAAACAATGATGGTCTGTAACTAAACAATAGTATTTAGGGTTACGGATCACTGATCCTTGGACAATAGGGGGTAGCGAAGGTGGATGGGTCCTTCTGTTTGTGGAGGATGAAGCCTTTGATGCCCCTCATCATTTGATTTCCTGCATTACTTAGAACTTTTTAGTATGGACACGCTTTGCCTACCCAAGCGGACGGGCCACGTTTTGCTGGTAGATGTTTGGGTAGGCAATTTTGACAACCTTTAAAAGGGTTAACTATGGATAAATAAATAAAACTTTAACCTTTCGACTATCTTTGTGTTGTTTATTTTGCATATATTTAACTTTCAATTGTTATTGTACAATGTTTTGAACTTACAAGTAATTAGTGAAAGTATGAAAATCAGTTTATGTCAAAAAGTTTAGGATATGATCAAGGATCAAATATCCTACAATCAAAAAGTTTAAAAAGTGATACAATTTTAGGATCATATATCCTGTTGTCAAAGAATAAGGGTAACACTGATAAATCAAGAATAAAATTAAAGTAAATAAGGATTATACCAAAGAATCCAAGTTAGGATCCTATATCCTTGACATTTACAATTGTGATAACCAAAAGACAAAACCTTGTATAAAGTTAGGATCCAGGATCCTTAACTGTTTAGCTCTGGAAACCTAAAATGAGATATAACTTGGGATTAAGCCAACTGTAAAAGAAAGATTTAGTATCTGGGGACAAGCCCAACAATCTGGGGACAAGCCCAATAAACTGGGGTCAAGCCCAAAAAACTGGGGACAAGCCCAAAAACTGGGGACAAGCCCAAAGGATCTTGTGTAAACTGGAGTATGGCCCATGCTGGCGACTATCCAAACATAGTGACATGAAGATGCCAAAACCTTAGCTAACGTGAAAACGTTAGAAACCTTAGGAACGGATGTATGGTACATCTACCATTATACTTAGAATCCTAAATACAGCCAGTATAATGAAATTATCAGCCCCTAAAGCGGGTACTGGTCCCATTGCCTTTAATTGCACTAGGATAATCGTGCGCAACTGGCGAAGGTGTAAGATCCTGATTCGTAGAACGTAATAGATACCTTAAACTGGGGACAAGCCCAAAAACTGGGGATAAACCCAAAACCTTAGGAAACTTTGAAGGATACTTGACCCTTTGTCATGGATGCACCAACTTCTGCAAAACTCATAACTTAGTGTGTCACACCCCTTTCTAAGGCGGAAGCGCGAGGTGTGATCTTGAAAGGTTCTCATTGCATACGAATGGTAAACATACTACATGATCATAAAATAACTCCAAATGCCATTAACATTGCATACTTAAAAACATAAGTTAAGTGTTTATATCACAAGACAGCATATTGTCTGAAAAGTTTACAACTTTATTTAAAGATGAACATAAAGGTTTTGATTCTTATATCCCACGCAAGATGGAATATAGTAACCAAATCCCACAAAAACAGGCATCAGAGTCTTGACATGACATGACTAAAACAAAAGCGACATCTTGGAGCAAGAGTAAGACCGCGCGCACATCCACACTAGTCACCTGAAATACATGTGAGTTTTGGAAAAATCGTCAACATAATGTTGGTGTGAATTCATGCAGTTTTTGTATTGAATGCTTATATACTTGAATGAAAACATGGTATGTAATTTGTACGAAATAAGTATTTCTGCAAATGTAAGGAATACGAGATCGCTAATGGTTAGTTATGCCATTAACATATGTCACGACATAGGAAGCCACCAAACCTAGGCATTGTTGTCGAGATCGACTGAGACACAAAAGCACTCATTGGTAGAAGTAGGCCAAGAGTGGGGTTGCCTGAAACCCATTAGATCTAACCCTTCTGTTCCGCGGTCTAAATGTATATGTTGACTAATGGTGCTTATGGTACCCTATTCGTCACGTGATCTAGGTGTCATTCCTTAGTTTTTGAAATCAACATACCATAACACATGTATTTTCCCCAAGTTTAGAAAACAAGAAAAAGTTTAAAAGTGGGGACATGAACTCACAACTTTGCGTTTCCTGCGTCGTAGATTTCACCGGTAGCGTCGTGACCTATACGTGTTCTATTAATGTTAGCCACTAGACTTGTATTACACAAGTACAAGTCACCATCATTTGTTTATGTATATACTCTTTGTTGTTAATAATTTATATTTTTAACTATGTATGTTACTTATATTATTTTCCCAAAAATAAATATAAGTATTTTGTGAAATAATATTTTCAATATTATTTTTGTACAAGTATACTTAGGAAAGTATACTTTGTATTTTATGTATATACTTGTGTATTTTGTATTTTTCACCAAAAATTAGTACTTTGATTTTTATTACTTTCCGAAATTCTATTTCTTAAAAATAATATATTTTTAAGACTTATATGAAACATATATATTTTGGTCATGCTATAAAATATATATGGTTATTCTTGATATTCACCCGATTTTGTATAATTTCCAATACTTGGTATTGATTATATATTTTTGTCCAAAAATATATTTTTAAGTTCATAACTTGTCCAAGTTAAATAATATATTAAGAAATATATTTTCATGTATTTGTATGTGTATTTTTGTATTCATACTCCATGGGAGTATTTAGTGTATTTTCAAGCCCCTAATACACTACTACATATAATACACATAGTATACACTTAGCACAAAATTTGGTGACCACTAAATATATATATTTTCCTTAAAAATATACATACTTAATATCAATTTTTATCTTGAATAAAGCATCATTTCTTAACTTGAAATTTACACAAAAATTAGGGAAACCTTGGTAAATATTTTTAGGGGAATTTTTATGGAATAAGTTTCACCAAAACTTATATTTTTCTAAGTGTCAAAATTTTATAAAACCCTAAAAATGGAGGTTTCCCATGTTTTCAAAACATGTGTTTATTTTCTTTTCAATCATCAAAACAATTTTCAACAACAATCATCACCAACATATACTAATTTCTTCATATGAAATATCATGGTGAACTTGATTCTTGTTAAAAACATGTAGTCTTTTAGATCTACACTTAACATATTATGATCTTTCCAAAAATAAGTGTTCTTGTGGTTTTTAAACAAACTTTTGTAAGACTTTATTTTATTAACCAACTTATTTATGAGTTTAATGGTTTCAAAGTTTGTAAATCATGTTCTAAAAGCCCCTTTTATGTTTATTAGAAAGATCATTATGTTTAACATCATGTTTCACCATGGATCTTTCAAGATCCATGCTTAATAACTTTAGATCTTTCAAAAACAAGCTTTATGTTAAACTTTTAACAAACCTTACATGAGTTTTAGTTTCAAAAATTAGTTCTACACACACTTTATTACTTCAAAGTTACAAGATTATGCATAGAAATTCTTACTTCAAGTTCACATCATGCTTCATATGTTCATCTTCAAGTTTAACCATGGATCCTTCAAGATCCATGCTTACACTTGGTAGATTTAAGCTTTAACATACTAGATCTAATCATAAACACAAGATACATACACTAAAATTTCATGTAATCACTTATTTTCTTCATGAATATGTTAGATCTTTTCATTTTTAACATTAGAAGTTAAGTTGTTTAGATGGTGAAACTTGTACATAACATAAACATGACTTAAATTAGTGATCAAGAAGCTTACTACTAGCTCTAATGGCTAGGGAAGTGGCACAAAAATGAAGGTGATGCACAAGGAAGAAATCAAGAGGTTAAAAGCTCCACAAGGTGGTCCTTCAAGTTCTAGCACCATACACCTTCCTAAATGGCCTCCATACACCTTCTAGCAAGCTTGGATTGTGAGGAAATGAAGTGAAAATGGTGGGGTGTTTGTGGGGGTGGTGAGCCGTGAGCAAGAAGAAGGCAAGAGGAAGAAGATGGTGATGAATGATGGTTATGCCATAACTTAAGGTTTTTATAAAAGAATTCTCCTAGCATATGGCATCTTATGTTACGATATTTCATAGCATATCTTATAAAACATAACAAGAAAATAAATTAAAATATTTAGGTGGGACCCTTGTCCCAACCGTCCAAGGAGAGGGGGGGGGGGGGTAAAGTGTAAGTTTTGAGAAGTTGAAGGTTTTAAGTGCAAACGGTAAGGTTTAAGTTTGTTTAAGTGTGTTTAGGGGTTTTTATGATTTTTAAGGTGTTCTAGCATCAATACTAATTTAATATCATAGAAACATTACTTCTAGTCAAATTTTGATGTCCCAGTTATTGTCCGGTTGTTCGGTTTCTTATTGTTCGTTAAAGTGCTGAATTGCGCAGTTTTACTAAGTATGAAGCAATTTTTATGGCAGTTTTAATTCCCGACACTTTGTAAGTTATTTTGGGCATTAAAACATAAATTCTACATGATATTAATGTGCTCAAAAGCTGATTATAGCTGAATTGTTGCTGAATTATGCTGATTTCAGCATTTTAGATAAGTTTCGGGTGCTTTTTAGTGCATAGTTTAGGTTCCGGAAAGTTTATATGTTAACCCTTGTATCCACACTTGGGTTTTAATGTATTTTAGATGTTGGACCTACTCCTAGGCCTTAATTCTATTGCCTGATTGTTTTCTGCAAAACTGCTGACACAGTGTGTCTTACCGGTGAGCTTACTAGTCTTTCTGACGCAACGCTTAAAGAAATGCATAAAGCAATATTTGAAGTATAAAACGTGCATGAATTCATATGTATAGCATGTAATAAGACAATGTTGACATTTAAGCACATAATTGTAGATATTAAATAATAATTAAACTGTACGGAAATTACCGGTTTTGTGCTAGTTGTCATAGTCTCCCCCCGTTAAAAGAATTTCGTCCCAAAATCCAGGCTGAGTTATCTCCCGCAGGAGCTTTCTCGAACAGATGGGGGTACTTGGCTTTGAACCGGTCTTCACGTTCCCACGCGTACTCGGGTCCATGCCTAGAATTCCAACGTACTTTGACAAGCTTAACACTACTCCTCCGAGTCTTGTTGACCTTCCAGTCTGTAACCTCAACGAGTTCTTCAGTAAAGTGGAGGGTGTCTTCGATATGCACCTCATCCGCAGGGATGATAACTGCTTCCTGGGTTGGACTCTTCTTGAGGTTTGACACATGGAACGTATCATGCACACCATTAAGTTCTTCCAGTAACTCTAACTTGTACGCCACGACACCAATTCTTTCCAAGATCTTGAATGGTCCGATGTACGTGGATTTAGCTTTCCACGTTTTCCGAATCTTACTACACCCTTCCAAGGTGAGACCTTCAACAAAACTCTGTCTACCACCTCGAACTCTAAGGGTTTCCGTCTTCGATCAGCGTAGCTCTTTTGTCAATCTCGAGCCGGCTTAATGCGTTCTCGAATCTGAATGATCGTGTCGGTTGTCTCTTGAACAAATTCAGGACCAACCATACGTTTGTCTCCAGCGTCTGCCAAACATAATGGCGAGCGACACTTGCGGCCATATAGGGCTTTGAACGGTGCGGCTTTTATGCTCGTATGGTAGCTGTTATTGTAGGAAAACTCAACTAAAGGTAGGTGAGTATCCCAGCTGCCGCCTAGGTCCATAACACATGTGCGAAGCATATCTTCCAGCGTTTGTATGGTCCGTTCACTTTGGCCGTCTATTTGTGGATGGAAGGCCGTGCTTAGATCTAGTTAAGATCAAAAGGCCTCCTGGAAGGATTGCCAGATCCTTGAGACAAAACGTCCATCTCTGTCTGAAATAATCGAAATAGGCACTCCATGACGTGCCACGATTTCCTTCAGGTATAGCTCAGCAAGCTTTCAGTGCTATCCTTCTCTCGGATCGGTAGGAAATGCGCAAACTTCGTTAACCGATCAACTATCACCAATATCATATCATGCCCTCTAGGGGTCCTGGGTAATTTCGTTATGAAGTCCATTGAGATTTGTTCCTACTTCCACATGGGTATCTCGGGTTGTTGCAGTAGTCCAGACGGTTTCTGATATTCGGCCTTAACCTTAGCACAGGTTAGGCACTTTCTAACGTAAACAGCAACACGCTTTTAAGCCTCGGCCAACAATAGTATTCCTTCATGTCTTGATACATCTTGTCCGATCCTGGGTGGATCGAGTATCTCGACTTGTGAGCTTCATCAAAGATGACTTCTCGAATACCGCCATAAAGCGGAACCCAAATACGCTCCATAAAGTATAAGGTTCCCTCTTCGTTTGGCACCAACTTCTTCTCCATTCCTCGGAGATATTCAGCTCTACAATTCTCCTTCTTAAGGGCTTCTTGTTGGGCGTCATGAATGCGTGCAGTGAGGTTCGTCCGAATAGTCATTTCCAATGCTCGAACTCTTAGGGTCTTAACCCTTTATTTTCTACTTAACGCGTCTGCTACTACGTTCTCCTTTCCAGGATGGTACTTAATCTCACAGTCATAATCGTTTCGCAACTCAACCCACTGTCGTTGACGCATATTTAATTCTTTCTGATCAAATATGTGCTGTAGACTTTTATGATCTGTGAAGATTGTACATCGAGTACCATATAAATAATATCGCCAGATCTTGAAGGCGAATACCACCACGCCTATCTCCAGGTCGTGAGTGGTATAGTTCCTTTCATGCACCTTCAACTGTCTTGAAGCGTAAGCGATGACCTTTTGGTGCTGCATGAGCACGCAACCCAATCCTTGCGAAGCGTCACAGTATACCACGAAGTCTTTAGTGCCTTCAGGTAAGGATAGTATCGGTGCATCGCATAGCTTGTTTTTGAGAAGTTGGAAGGCTTCTTCCTCCTTGTCACCCCAGTCGTACTTCTTGTCCTTCTACGTGAGGGAAGTTAGCGGTTGGGCTATCTTGGAGAAGTTCTCGATGAATCTGCGGTAGTAGCCCGCTAATCCCAAAAATTGTCAAACTTCAGCCGGCGTTTTGGGGGCTTCCCAATTCTTGATCGCTTCTATCTTGGCTGGGTCTACATGAATACCATTCTCGTTCACAACATGACCAAGGAACTGTACTTCGCGAATCCAGAATTTGCACTTTGAGAACTTTGCATAAAGCTTCTCTTTCTTCAATAGTTCCAAAATGGTCTTGAGGTGTTGTTCGTGCTCTTCTTTCGTTTGGAAATAAATCAGGATATCATCGATAAATACAATCACGAATTTATCGAGATATGGTTTGCAGACACGATTCATCAGATCCATAAACACTGCTGGTGCATTTGTCAATCCAAATGGCATTACAAGGAACTCGTAAAGCCCATAACGTGTCCTGAACGCAGTCTTCGGTATGCTCTCTTCTTGGATCCTTAACTGATGATACCCAGATCGAAGGTCGATCTTGGAATAGTAGCTCGATCCTTGCAACTGATCGAATAAGTCGTCAATCCTCGGTAGTGGGTACCGATTCTTGATAGTGAGCTTATTCAGTTCTCTATAATCGATACACATCCGCAGCGTTCCGTCCTTCTTCTTCACGAATAAAACCGGAGCTCCCCAAGGCGAGAAACTCGGCCTTATGAATCCTTTATCCAATAACTCCTGGAGTTGTTTAGATAATTCTTGCATCTCTGATGGCGTAAGTCGATAGGGTGCCTTGGCTACAGGAGCGGCTCCTGGAACCAAGTCAATATGGAATTCGACTTGTCTTTGCGGAGGTAATCCTGGCAGATCTTCTGGAAAAACATCAGGGAATTCCTTCACCACAAGAATGTCTTCGAGTTTTGGCTCCTCAGCCTTCTTATCTACAACGTGTGCCAGGAATGCAACACATCCTTTCCTCAAGCACTTCTGCGCCTTCATACAATTGATGATCCGCAGAGGTGTGTCTCGTTTCTCTCCATGCACGATGAGAGTTTCATCATTCGCAAGAGGGATGCGAATGATTTTCTCATGGCAAACAACTTCAGCCTTATTCTTGGACAGCCAGTCCATTCTGACCACCACATCGAAGCTACCCAATTGAACAGGTAAGAGGTCGATACTAAATCTCTGCTCACCAAGTTCTAATGTACAACCCCTAACAACTTCACCCGATTCAACAAGTTTACCATCGGCTAGCTCTATGGAATAAGGAATATCTAATCTACTAGATTCTATTCCAAGCATACGTTTAAATTCCACAGACATGAAACTACAAAGTGATTGTTAACGAGAAAGGTACCGGTGACCACGTTAGGGTCTTTGCGTGCGTTCCTTGCTCTAATCACGAATGCTCGGGCCTGAGCGTTGTTCTCCTTTGGGCAATCTTTCTTGAAATGCTCCTTGCTACCACAACCAAAACATCCTTGGTTCTGCCCGTTCCCGTTACCATTCCTGTTACCAGCAGCATTTCCATTTCCATTACCAGCACCGTTTCGGTTTCCATTCCCGTTTCTGTTACCATTCCCATTGCGGCCTCCAATACCTTTTCCCCAACAATCCTCGGTACGGTGCCCCGACTTCCCGCAGTTCTAGGCATCTCCCAACACGACAGTTTCCCACGTGGTGAAAGTTACAGCAGTTACATTTGGGCAGAGTGCCCTGATACTTCTTAGTTCCTGTATCGTTTGCAGCTGCGAAGGTTTTCGCCTCTTTAGGCGGGTTAGTATCACCCTTCTTGTTGTTCGAACCCTTGTTGTTGAGGGTCGCCTGATTCAGACTTGAATGTTTCCTTTTCCTGTCACTGGACGAATCGGCATGCGTCTCGGTCTTCTCAATAGGGTTCAGCGATAACTTCTTCATACGGACAGCATCTCCAGTAAGACTGACAGCCAAGGTTACAGCCTGAGTAATTGTTTCAGGTTTAGCCGAAGTTACCATGCTGCGAAACTCTAGAGCCAATCCCCATATGTAGCGCTCAATGCGCTTAAATTCGGGAGTCACCATATAGGGGACCACTCTTGACAGATCGTGGAACCTTCAAGTATAACCAACAATGTCTGCACCTTCCATGGACAGGTTCCAAAGCTCAGTCTTTGGAGTTCAGCACGAGAGCAATACTTCTCTCTCATTCTTTCCTTCAATTCATCCCACGTCATACCATACGCAGCATCATCTCTAGAGTTTGGACTTTCAAATTCCACCAAGTCAAAGCCTCATCAACGAACAACCCAGTAACAAAAGTGACTTGCTGGTCCGCGGTACACTTGCTCATGCGGATAGTGGAATCAGTCTTCTCCGTCCAGAGCACAAAAGCCATTGCACCTACAGTGCCGTCGTAGTTCAGTGGCTTGCAGTCGAGAAACTGCTTGAAGGTGCATCCTTGAGTTGTGTTTCCTCCAGATGAATCCCCATGTCCATTACGTCTAGTACCTTCTTGGTCCTCCACTGTGTTCAGTACGGTTCGCCTCGTACTGGGCGATTGCTTTGGAGATTCTTTCTTCCAGCAGGGAGTTCAGTTCTTCCGCAGTCCTCGGCAGTGGAGGGGAGGAGGTTGATCACGAGTGTTCACAGCTCTTCTGGGAGCCATGTTCTTCCAAAACACAACACAACAGAGTTAGACATTTGTTTGATATCATCATACGAGATGGTAGTGTATATATACATGAATCTATCCACATAAATAACATCAAACAATCCGCCAAACATCTAAATCAATTCATACAGCATCAAGCATGTATAAACAGATAAATACGGATGTGTTATAAGATATTCACTGAGTCTTTATACATATTAAGATAACTTGTTACATCATTGTTTGCGGAGAAAACAAAATGCATAAGGGTTACATCACCCCATAGTACAAGTTTAATATATATAAAAGGCAAAATATCTTTCTTCAAATTGGTGGTTCTTGTCTTCATACCCAAAAATACTACTCTATTAAGGTACCTGTAAAGGAAACCTAATAGGCTGGGGGAGAGGGTGGGGGTGTAGGGAAGATCAAACTATGAAGATGGGTCACTTCATCCTCAAGCTCCTGAATTCAATGGATGAGGGAGCTGGTCTGAGTGGGAGTGTGGGAAGGTGTGGGGACACGGGTATGAGTGGATGGCACAACAGGCATAGCGTCATCATCAACACCAATCGGATAAGCTTTCAGTCCAGCAGCAAAAAGGGCCGACGATATCACTGAATCGAAGCGGCATTAGACTCGAGATCAGAATCGGAAGGGAATATCGGCAATGGGCACAACAGGGGTCACCACATTATACTTCAAGTCATCGACGAAAGACCAGTCCTCCACAGGGATGGCAGCAAAAGGTGTCACACCCCCAAAATCCACAAGCGGAGTATCACCGCAGGAGGCGTGACTGAACAGGATCAAGCCACCAATCATATTGAACAATATAGTAAATTAAATAAAAGTTCAACCACACAATATAATTGGTGTTCAAAAACAAGTTAACCAAATTCAAATTAAACAGCGGAAGCATAAAATGTAAAACCAAAACATAAGTCATAAGTTCATAAACTTTAACATGGCACCCAACGGTCCATGTCCCACAACGACTCCTCCTGCTCGTGCAAGCTCCATAGATACCTAACGACCTGCAAGGCATGTAACAACAAGTCAACAACAAAGTTGAGCGAGTTCACAGTTGGTTGTCTAGTTTAAAGTTGTTTCAAAATCCATAAGTTTACTTGAAAACCAGTTGTTTATCAGTTCCTTTATTTTCCCAAACCATAATCAGTGGGGGCTACCCCATGTTGTAAACCACTAGACTAGTTATATATATTGGCGTCCTTCCCAACCGAGGACGGAGGTACGTATTCTACCCAACCAAGAATACGCAGGTTAAATGTAGGCGTCCTTCCCAATCCGAAGACGGAGGTACGTATCCTTCCCAATCCGAGAATACGTAGGTTTAGTGTAGGCGTCCTTCCCAATCCGAGGACGGAGGTACGCATTCTTCCCAATCCGATAATACGCAGGATTAAATGTAGTCTATTAGTGGTGAATATACAGGTTTCATCTTAGCTTCTTAATCCCATTCCCAACCCACCGGGAATCCCATGCCTTAAGAGTGTGAACTCACCTTTGGTTGCTCGGTTTGACTCTTAAAAAAATAGCTAACAGTCAAGGTTGGTCAATCACGTACTAGTACGATTAAGTGTTAGTCCATTAGTGGTTTCAAATAGGGCATAAAGTTCCTACACGTATCTAGCACGTAGCACATTTAATCATACAATGCTAATTATCACAACATAGTTTAGCGACGACACAAGTGTCGCGAAAGGTTCAAAATACCCTTCAATAAAATTCAGCAATATAGTGCATTTTCGGCAGTTTTCGGATTGTTATCCGGAATAGCTCGTGTATAAAAAATCCCCAAAAAATTACAGAATGTGTTAAACGATCCAAATATTATTGTGTCAAAATCTAGGTATCCAATTCATCACCAATTATTTTATAAAATTCATTTACCGGAAAAATTCAGATTCGTCACTTTCTGACTGCAGTCCACGGAAAAATTCATTTAAAATTCATCGTAAGTCCGATTGAAGAAATTCCAGTTGGAGGTTTGCACGGACACTTAAGAGCATCTACTGTAAAAGTTTCAAGCCTAAACTATAGACACATACCAAGTTATTACACGAAATGTGAGCTGCGTTTTCTGCAGAAAATGACAGCTTAGAACAGTTTTGCGATTTAATTAGTTAAAAATACGTAGACCTGTCCGAACAATAGGAAACCACTTCGGTTTGAAAGCTACTTCCGAATACTTGATTTTAGGCTCAGAAAACATAGAGTTTCGATATGTTTAAGTCCCGAAAAAGACTCCGAAAGTTGGCGTATTTTCTGCAGAAAATCGCTGAACAAAGCATTACTTGTTTTAAATTGTTTTTAATGTATCCTACGACGGTTCTAAGTGTCGTTATCACGAAATCAGTACTCAATATCGTATCAACATTCAACACATTCGAATTTATCACATCATGCGTTCACACCTATGGCAGCTTATACAAAAATCTATAATCACATTGCAACCTATTCCTTAGATTCTCATCACATGACTACATATCATCACAATCATACCTGCATACATCGATCACATATATATACATATCCTCCTATGTTTATTTTCCTATATCATGCCAAACCTTATCTAGTAACCCTTGCATCTGTATCACACATTTCATTTAAGTCACGCACACACATATAACTCACCCCTTTACACTTGAATTTTGAAAGCTTTCAATCTCATATAACCATCCATGATCGACCTAACATGAATCACATAACCTCACATACATAAACTCATAACCTTGTAAATCAGAAATCAACACGCATGATCGTATACGAGTTCGTGTTTTTGAACCGAAATCGAACCGGAACTTGTTCTCATACATATAGACACTTACACAGTTATATAACCACATGTTACATGGATCCGATTATGGGTTTTTATGGCTTTAAAACGGAGTCAAACTGAAACTTTTATACACACAGTCTATTATACGTCGTACACATGCAGCTCATCGACAACATGTGCAAGTGTGACCACCTATCCTCTACACGTATATATCATCGTTCATGTACAGAAATCTACGACTATGTTTACTTGTATAACCAAATCATCAAGGATTAAATACATAACGAAAACGCAGCCAAGTATAATCAGAACTAATCCGCCAATACATCAGAATACTAACCGAGAGAAGAAAGATATGCGAGAGGGTGTGCGTTTGGCTGGAAGGGAGATCGAGAGAGACGGGAGAGGGGCTGTTGTTGTTGCCGTAAATCACCAATATGGAGGGGAAAGAGAGCAGGAGATCACACGTTCTAGGGGTTGTAGGGTTTGGGAGGGGTTGTGTTGCTATAAAATGCATGGTACATAAATGGCATGTGTGGGCGGTGGAGTTTTGATTTGGGCCGATCCACATGAGAAACAAATGAATAGCAAAGGATTAAAGGGTGTTTGGGCTGGGGATGTGGACTCGTTCAGCTAGGCCAAGACCAAAGAAAGAAAGGGGTGCGGACGTGGGTGTGCAAGGAGTAGCATTATTTTTTTTTAACAAATAATCATAATAATAATAATAGTATAGTTAGACATTAACTTGATTTGCATAATATATTAATCAAGTCACGGTTAGGGTCTCATAAGTAACGGGTTATACCACAAGTTAGGTACGTATAACTAATTTGCCATACAAGTTCGTCCGGTTACCTAAATAAAGCACGTATAAAAGTAAATTCGTAAATGCGGAATCCAACAGTTTTTACCTTGAAATTACGAGGTGTCACATCATCCCCAAGTTGAAATATTTTCACGTAGTCACTGAGGAAGCTAGTTGTGTTGCGTGGTTTCCTGGTTTTCCTGGGGTATCACATCATTCCCCCGTTGCTTTGGAATTTCGTCCCGAAATTCCGTAGTAGCTTCAGTAGTGGACTCACTTTTCTTAAACAACTGGGGATACTTGCGTTTCATTTGGTCTTCTCGTTCCCAGGTGAACTCTGGGCCACGACGGGAGTTCCAACGAACTCGAACAATGGGTATCTTGGTACGTTTGAGGGTCTTGACTTCCCGGTCCATAATTTCCACCGGTTCCTTGACGAATCGCAACTGGTCGTCAATAGTGAGTTCCTTGAAAGGAACTATGGGGGTCTCGTCTGACAGGCACTTCTTCAGATTTGATACATGGAATACGTTGTGAACACCACTGAGTTCTTCGGGCAGATTCAGTCTGTACGCCGCTTTTCTGATTTTCTCAGTGATTTCGAAAGGTCCGACATAACGCGAATTAAGCTTGACCCGTTTACCAAAGCGAACTACACCTTTCCAAGGTGAGACTTTAAGTAGCACTCGATCCCCAACCTGGAACTCGAGCAGTTTCCGGCGCTTATCAGCGTAGCTTTTCTGACGGTCGCGAGCTGCCGCCATTCGTTGTCATATTTGGGCAATCTTTTCCGTTGTATCGACGATGAGTTCTGGGCCAGTGATTTGGCTGTCGCCAACTTCTGCCCAACATAAGGGTGATCGGCATTTCCGTCCGTACAAAGCCTCGAACGGAGCAGCCTGGATGCTGGTGTGGTAACTGTTGTTATACGAAAACTCCACCAAAGGTATGTGTCTTTCCTAGCCGTTACCAAAGTCGATTACACATGCTCAAAGCATGTCTTCAAGAGTCTGGATGGTGCGTTCAATCTGCCTATCCGTCTGTGGGTGATACGCTGTGCTCATGTCTAGACGCGAGCCAAAGGACTTGTGCATCGCCTGTCACAAATCAGATGCAAAGCACGGGTCACTCCGTGTCTAGCGACTACTTCCCTTAAATAGATGTCTGCGAGTGTAGAAAACTTGTCAGTTTCCTTGATTGCCAGAAAGTGTGCAGACTTGGTTAGTTGATCCACGATCACACAGATGGTGTCGTTTCCTCGCTGAGATCTAGGTAAGCCAGTGACGAAATCCATGGAAATTTGCTCCCATTTCCATGTTGGGATCTCTAGTTGTTGGAGTAGTCCTGATGGCCTCTGATATTCGACCTTAACCCTAGCACAGGTCAAGCATTTACTAACATAGGTCGCTATGTTAGCTTTCATGTGGGGCCACCAGTACAAAGTTTTGAGGTCTTGGTACATCTTATCAGAACCAGGATGCACCGAGTAACGAGACTTGTGTGCTTCGTCCATCGCAAGCTCTCGTACGTTTCCATAGGATGGAATCCAGTAACGTTCTATGAAGTAGTGGGTACCGTTTTCCTTGGGTTTAAGTCGCTTTTCCATGCCCCGCATGGACTCAGCTAAAAGGTTCCCTTCTTCCAATGCTTTAACCTGAGCATTACGGATTTGGGCGGGAAGACTGGAGTGAATAGTAAGCCGTAACGCACGTACACGCTTAGGTTTGGTTTTCTTACGACTGAGGGCGTCGGTCACAACATTGGCTTTGCCTGGATGGTACTTGATTGCGTATTCGTAGTCGTTAAGGAGTTCGACCCATCGTCACTGTCGCATGCTCCACTCCTTTTGGTCGAAGATACGCTGGAGACTCTTGTGATCGGTGTAAATGGTGCACTTGGTACCGTCCAAGTAATGTCTCCATATCTTGTGTGCAAACACCACTGCTCCTAACTCCAAGTCGTGAGTAGTGTAGTTCTTTTCGTGGATCTTGAGTTGACGTGATGCGTAAGCAATGACCTTCTCACATTGCTTCAACCACACCAAGACCTTGGATAAACGCATCACAATAAACAACGAACTCGTCTGAGCCTTCAGGTAACGAGAGAATGGGAGCGCTACGGATCTTTACCTTCAACTATTGAAACGCGGATTCCTGAGCAATCCCTTGGGCTAGAGTAGTGAGGTTTTGAGCATACAATCAAGAAAACGGGCTTCGTGACGTCAAAAGCCGTACGTTGGAGACTTAACGTGGGGTTGTTGGTGTCGTAGGAGCTCCATGGTAAGGTGTGGGTGTCGCTCGGATCCTTACTAGCTCTTCAAGTGGATTCGGATGTCGTCAAAGAAAACAAGGGACATATCTATCGCGTCTGAGGATCCATATTGGCCGTATCAAGATCAACGAAAAGTACCTGGGGTATCATCATGTTTTATGGACCAGTACTCACTGAGTAACGTTCCTAGAGCGTAACTTGTCCAAGCGAGTGTCCGCGGGGAACACTTTTAAGATCGTAGGGTTCAAAAGTATAACGTGTATGGGTGGGGGATACACGAGGAAGGGTAGCCGCAATCGATGAATAAGCGTTTAATAATCCCTAGAAGGGGTTTACCTGATGTCGAAAGTACACCTGGTTGTACACAAGTTGGGTATAGTTAAGATAAAGTGTGTCGTTGATCAAATATAACTGTCACGGGGTTAAACAAGAATTCAACATAGCAGCATGATTGTCGTATAAGTGTGTAGGGTTAAGATTCAATGAGACTTCCATCAAAAGTCGTTGGACGCGCCCACATGCGAAGGAGGAACAATTCACCTGAATTCAGGAACTTAGGTGTGTTTGTGATTCATCATGTAAGCAACCAAGTTAAGGGAAGTTCCTTGGGTCGTGTGAATGAATCCAAAGTACGTCTGTGTAGTCGTGAGGTTCCAGAGGAAAGACGTGAAAACGTGTTCAAGAGCGTATGATCGTATCAACAATACATCACCATCTTCAAGGTTTCAAGGAGTGATCACCATTGGTCGAAAGTCGAGCCTTCCAATTTTTCTAAGCTAGAGCGTGTTCGCTTCAGTATCTCAGCATGGAGTCGCGAGAATCGTGATGTCACTGTGGTAAGAGAGTGATGGTTTGGTCTAAGCCAAAGGTAGAAATTTGGACATATCATTAATCAATAATCATGTGTTAGTGCAAGAGCTAGTGCAAAGACTCCGCATATTAAAGTACGTCTCTTGTAGTGTAAGGTGGGTCAGGTAAACGTGTAAATTATCAGGTTCGCTGATGGGTTGAATGATCCATATATCCGTCTCTAAATGTCCGGAAGACTATTTCACCAGTAATGGCATTCACTCGCTAAGTTGGGCATACAAGAGAGCTAATCAAGCAATATAAAAATTAAATCACCCAACTGGGTAATAAGGTAGTTTTGTGCTTGGTGAAAGATCGTGGTATGGTTGTTGGCGTTTCATCAAATCGGTTGTCAGTCGGAGAAACAGGGAATTAATGAGGTTCATGCGAAGAGTCGTGCAAAAACAGGGGTTCAACAATAATAATAATAATAAATTTCAACCGAATATTCTGTTATCTAGAAATAATTTCCAGTAGTGGCGCATGGCGGCATGGTATAAAAGGGAAGTTCGTTGCATCGCGGTCGTGCGAGTGTATCATTTGTCCAAAATAGAGTTTGGTGGGTAAAGTATAGTGTTGCAAAATGACAAACGCGTGTAACTGTGACTGCTTCACTTCTGGCGACGATGACGGTGAAGGTGATATGGTTCGTCAACAGGGATGCGTGAGTATAGTTCTCTTAAGCTCGTGTTCGTTCGAGCCGGTTCGGTCTACGTGAATGTTGGCGTACAAACCGAATGCACGGAGGGTCAAATGGCGACGTTATGTCGAGATAAGCGTATGAATAGATAGAACGCATAAACGGTTGTCGCAGTGGGGTGACGAGGGAACAGAAAAGAATTTGACCACCACTTCTCAAATTGCAAGTAAACGATTGGGTGTCATAAAGAACGCATCAAGGCTAATAAACCGCATGCTACTACGCTAAATAAACATGCAATAAACAACGCATCATGCAAAAGTAATCTAGCAAGTAGGCAATATAAACTCAAATCATACCACCTAAAGTGTTGAGCCTTGCACGTGGAGCGAAGCGTCGTTGTGGATCGTTGAGCACTGAACAGGTTATAGTTTGGTTTTTATCAAAAGATTTTTTCTTTTTAAAACCAAGTTCACTATAACCAATGGCTCTGATACCAATCTGTCACACCCCCAAAATCCACAAGCGGAGTATCACCGCAGGAGGCGTGACTGACCAGGATCAAGCCACCAATCATATTGAACAATATAGTAAATTAAATAAAAGTTCAACCACACAATATAATTGGTGTTCAAAAACAAGTTAACCAAATTCAAATTAAACAGCGGAAGCATAAAATGTAAAACCAAAACATAAGTCATAAGTTCATAAAGTTTAACATGGCACCCAACGGTCCATGTCCCACAACGACTCCTCCTGCTCGTGCAAGCTCCATAGATACCTAACGACCTGCAAGGCATGTAACAACAAGTCAACAAAAAAGTTGAGCGAGTTCACAGTTGGTTGTCTAGTTTAAAGTTGTTTCAAAATCCATAAGTTTATTTGAAAACCAGTTGTTTATCAGTTCCTTTGTTTTCCCAAACCATAACCAGTGGGGGCTACCCCATGTTGTAAACCACTAGACTAGTTATATATATTGGCGTCCTTCCCAACCGAGGACGGAGGTACGTATTCTACCCAACCGAGAATACGCAGGTTAAATGTAGGCGTCCTTCCCAATCCGAGGACGGAGGTACGTATCTTTCCCAATCCGAGAATACGCAGGTTTAGTGTAGGCGTCCTTCCCAATCCGAGGACTGAGGTACGTATTCTTCCCAATCCGAGAATACGCAGGATTAAATGTAGTCTATTAGTGGTGAATATACATGTTTCATCTTAACTTCTTAATCCCATTCCCAACCCATCGGGAATCCCATGCCTTAAGAGTGTGAACTCACCTTTGGTTGCACGGTTTGACTCTTAAAAAAATAGCTAACAGTCAAGGTCGGTCAATCACGTCCTAGTACGATTAACAGTGAGTCCATTAGTGGTTTCAAATAGGGCTCAAAGTTCCTACACGTATCTAGCACGTAGCACATATAATCATACAATGCTAATTATCACAACATAGTTTAGCGACGACACAAGTGTCGCAAAAGGTTCAAAATACCCTTCAATAAAATTCAGCAATATAGTGCATTTTCGGCAGTTTTCGGATTGTTATCCGGAATAGCTCGTGTAGAACAAAATCCCCAAAAAATTACAGAATGTGTTAAACGATCCAAATATTATTGTGTCAAAATCTCGGGATCCAATTCATCACCAATTATTTTTTAAAATTCATTTACCGGGCTGCAATCAGATTCGTCACTTTCTGACTACAGTCACTACAAGAATAACAACTAATAGCGGCGACATTATTAGCGGCGACATCCAATATGTCGCCGCTATTGGTCCAATCCGCACCCGGTGTCCCATTTTCAACCCTAGCCACACGATTGTTATCATCATCCAACGGCTGGGGTATTCCTAGATCAATAGCGGCGACAAACATAACCAATAGCGGCGACATGGTGTCGCCCCTATTGGCCCGACGAATAAAACAAGGAATCAGCGCCATTTCTTCCCTCCACCTACTTTCCCCCAAATCTTTTCACCTCCCCTTTCACCGGTGAGCAAAAAAATCGGCGCAATCTCTCCAAAATCGGCATAATCGGTTAGTTTTATGTTGATTTTTTTGTTTATTTTGCTATATTGGTTGTTAATTTAGTGGTTCTTGGTGAATGTAGTTTATCCACCGGCCACCACCTCGTCTCCACGGCCACCACCGGCACCACCTCTTCTCCTCGTGCAAAATAAGGTTAGTTTAGGTTAGTTTATGCAAAATAAGGTTAATGTCTTAGTTCTATAATGAATTTTAAATTAAAATACTATACTGGTATGAAGATTGGAAGTATGATGGATACGCAGATTGTGGAATTGAAAGCCATAGAAATGGCGAGGTCATTTGTTTGGTTATGCACATTGAAGCTAAAGTCAAACTGGGTCAAAGTATTTAAAAAAAAACTGCAAAAAAATAGATCCTTGAAATGCTGCAAAAAAATCAACAGGTGGGACCAAAATATTTAAAAAAAATCACTTTCTAAGCTAGGATTTTGATATTATAACGCACTTATTATGAATATGTTACTATAATAAGTAAACTGTAACTATTATAAACTTCGATTTCTTTTATCCATGCAAGTTATGTAATCTTTAAACAAGATTTATAAAAAAAATATATTAATTGTGTAAATTTGTTAAGATAAGCTTAACAATATCATATAGGAAAAAAACATCGAAATATTATATAGATAATACGATTACTTTATAACTAATGAGATGAGATGAGTAGATATAATACAAAAAGTTATTGCTTAGAAATCAGGATGTAATTAACTGGACAGGTGCAAATGAAAAACCAAAATATTTACAAAAAAAAAAAAATCTTAGGGAAAAATAAAATGTAATATCTAGATTGAATATAGTTATATAGAATATTTAATTATTTAGTTGATTATTGAGTAAAAATATATAACACAATAGAATGATGATTATAGAGTAAAAATATATAACACAATAGAATGATATTTTAATGCATGTGTAATCATAATAGTTGATAGATAATCACTTTAACTAACACAAAATCTTTGAATGAAATGATGTATAATACTAAATTTATAAGGGCAAAGTTTGGTAGGTTTCTATTATATATATTGTAAGTATGTGTGCGTGTGTGTATATATATTGTATATAGTTCTAGTGAATTGATATAAAACTAAACTTATAATCACAAGAAAGTCGACCAATAGCGGCGACAAATGTCGCCGCTAATAGTCCCAAATGTCGCCGCTAAAGGCGGTACTCCGACCGCAAGAACTACGCTAAGAGAGAATTTCGTGATAATGGAGGTTATGCCGATGTAGAAAGTGCAAGGGCACACCACCCCGAGGATATGCCTTATGAAAACTGGATGAGAACCATTGATCACTTCTTGGACCCCAAATATATTGCAAGAAGTGAGGCAAACACAAGAGTCCGCCAACTTCAACAATTCCCAAACCGTGGGGGTACATCATCATACAGTAGCACCGCCTACAAACATGTAATGTTTTATATGTGTGTGTTTGTATGTTTATGTTTATTTAACGTCTAATCTAAGTTTTAATGTTAAACAGGGTTTGGAACGTCTTGATACGTACCGCAAAACTCACACCGATAAAGATGGGAATTTTGTTGACCCGGTAGCCGAGCAGAATTATGTAAGTATCTATCTAAATATATATATATGGGTAGGAGTTGGCTACACAGCCTGCTTTTCCTACAAAGTGTAGGAAGCAATCTCCTTTAGACATGTGGCATTTAGTTATTTTATACAAAAGGGTATAATGGTAATTGGATAATTATTTTAATTGTGGAAGATTTATTATCCTAAACAAATTAACGAGTTATTTTAGGAAACTGCATATCTCCATTGATTTCAAAATCGACTATAATATTTTATATCATGCTGATCGCAAATTCATATTCATATTCCATTATTTCTTTAAGGTGTGTTTTATCAGTTTCTTGTTCTTCACATTGTGTTATATCAGGTTTTACATCCCCTCGTTAATTTCGAAACATAAAACACATCTATAATTTTCTAGACGTTGTCTTTTATCTGTTTCTGGGCTCTTCACATTGTGTTGTATCAGTTTTCATAATTAAACACACCCATTACACATAAAACACACCAGCGTCTGATATAAAACACACCAGCGTCTGATATAAAACACACCAGTGTCTGAAATACACAATACAAAACACGCCAATGCTTGATTCAATGTAGACATACTAGGGTCTTAAATACACAATATAAAACACATCAGTGTCTTAAATACATAATATAAAACACACCAGGTTCGGAGCTGTGGAGGTTTAAAACACAGTAGTTTCCGAGGAGAGAAGATAGAAAGAGAGAGAGAAACTTGCGAAAATGATGGGAAAGTTATGGTATGATAGTTATTTCCTTATTTAAAATGAATTAAATGACACATTTGTCCTCAGTAAATTAAATTAGCCTATTTTTAAGACAAATATATTACCAAAATGCCATCAATATAATCTCAACCATCAAACACACTCATCTAATGGTCAAGATCACTTCCTACACTTTGTAGGAAAAACACACTTTGTAGAGGAACCCCACCCATATTTATATGAGTAAATTACAACCAGTGTCCTTTACGTTTGTACACCTTTAACTAAAGATCTTACAGAGTCAAAGCTGTAAAAAATGGGTTGTAATATGGTAGAAATGTAAAGGATACCGGTTGTAATTTACTCTATTTGTATTTATATCTAACAATCTTGGTAAAATACAGCTTAATCTAGAACGCGAGATTATGGGCGGAGAAAGCGGCGGTTCTCAACCGCCGAATGTGGCTGCCGTGTTTCAAAACGTTTTGGGTGATCGACGAGGATGGCTCCGGGGGCTTGGGCCTAAACCTTCGAATACGCCATCGAACCCGTTTAATGCACAACCTCAAACCGCACAACCCTTTTCGGAGGTAAACTATACAATTTGACTTCAAAAATATAGCATGTATCCAAACAATATATAATATTACAATCTAACACTATAGGTTTTCAATATAACTTAGGCTTTTAGTTTTGGTTCCTTTTTTATATATTGTTGAACCTTTAGCCGCTCTGAATACTGATATAATATTGGGTTTGATATGTGTTAATGTAGGAGTATGTTTCGACTTTGTTCCAAAGTCTGGCATTCGTAAACCAACTTGAAACCTTTCTTGCGGCGAGGGGAAAGCAAGCCGCGACCGACGATGACTATGACTATGACAACCTTTTTGACAAGGATGATGAGGAGTAATTAGTATTATTGTACATATTTTTAGAATGTTATTTTTCGGATATTATTGTACGGAAATGTTTTATGCGATTTTAGTATGTAAAGCATTATGTTTGTTTAGTCTGTTTGTGTTGCGTAAAACTTGAAAATTGGCAGGTTTGTTTATAACAGGAAATACTGCATATGCAGCAAAAATTTTAAATTTTTTTTGACTTTTAGCGGTGACATATGTCGCCGCTAATAACTATAACTATTAGCGAAGACATTTTAGTGAAGACACGTGTCGCCGCTAAAAGTCCTAATCATTAGCGGCGACAAAGGTCAATAGCGGCGACAAATAAGCCTTTAGTGGCGACTCAATAGCGGCGACATTTGTCGACGCTATTGGTCGACTTTCTTGTATCCACGGAAAAATTTATTTAAAATTCATCGTAAGTCCGATTGACGCAATTCCAGTTGCAGTTTTGCACGGACACTTAAGAGCATCTACAGTGAAAGTTTCAAGCCTAAACTATAAACACATACCAAGTTATTACACGAAACGTGAGCTGCGTTTTCTGCAGAAAATGACAGCTTAGAACAGTTTTGCGATTTAATTAGTTAAAAATACTTAGACCTGTCCAAACAATATGAAACCACTTCGGTTTGAAAGCTACTTCCGAATAATTGATTTTAGGCTCAGAAAACATAGAGTTTCGATAGGTTTAAGTCCCGAAAAAGACTCCGGAAGTTGGCGTATTTTCTACAGAAAATCGCTGAACAAAGCATTACTTGTTTTAAATTGTTTTTCATGTATCCTACGACGGTTCTAAGTGTCGTTATCACGAAATCAGTACTCAATATCGTATCAACATTCAACACATTCGAATTTATCACATCATGCGTTCACACCTATGGCAGCTTATACAAAAATCTATAATCACATTGCAAGCTATTCCTTAGATTCTCATCACATGACTACATATCATCACATTCATACCTGCATACATCGATCACATATATATACATATCCTCCAATGTTTATTTTCCTAGATCATGCCAAACCATATCTAGTAACCCTTGCATCTGTATCACACATTTCATTACGTCACGCACACACATATAACTCACCCCTTTACACTTGAATTTTGAAAGCTTTCGATCTCATATAACCATCCATGATCGACCTAACATGATTCACATAACCTCACATACATAAACTCATAACCTTGTAAATCAGAAATCAACACGCATGATCGTATACGAGTTCATGTTTTTTAACCGAAATCAAACCGGAACTTGTTCTCATACATATAGACACTTACACAGTTATATAACCACATGTTACACGGATCCGATTATGGGTTTTTATGGCTTTAAAACGGAGTCGAACTGAAACTTTTATACACACAGTCTATTATACGCCGTACACACGCAACTCATCGACAACATATGCAAGTGTGATCACCTATCCTCTACACGTATATATCATCGTTCATGTACAGAAATCTACGACTATGTTTACATGTATAACCAAATCATCAAGGCTTAAATACATAACGAAAACGCAGCCAAGTATAATCAGAACTAATCCGCCAATACATCAGAATACTAACCGAGAGAAGAAAGATATGCGAGAGGGTGTGCGTTCGGCTGGAAGGGAGATCGAGAGAGAGGGGAGAGGGGCTGTTGTTGTTGCCGTAAATCACCAATATGGAGGGGAAAGGGAGCAGGAGATCACACGTTCTAGGGGTTGTATGGTTTGGGAGGGGTTGTGTTGCTATAAAATGCATGGTACATAAATGGCATGTGTGGGCGGTGGAGTTTTGATTTTTGCCGATCCACATGAGAAACAAATGAATAGCAAAGGATTAAAGGGTGTTTGGGCTAGGGATGTGGACTCGTTCAGCTAGGCCAAGACCAAAGAAAGAAAGGGGTGCGGACGTGGGTGTGCAAGGAGTATCATTATTATTATTTTTTAACAAATAATCATAATAATAATAATAATAGTATAGTTAGACATTAACTTGATTAGCATAATATATTAATCAAGTCACGGTTAGGGTCTCATAAGTAACGAGTTATACCACAAGTTAGGTACGTATAACTAATTCTCCATACAAGTTCGTCCGGTTACCTAAATAAAGCACGTGTAAAAGTAAATTCGTAAATGCGGAATCCAACAGTTTTTACCTTGAAATTACGAGTTGTCACAAAAGGAATAGCATGGATGGGGATAGGTTCAACGAGATGTCCACCATCTGGATGTCCTACGATCTGCTGGCCAAGAAGAAGTAAAGGTAAGGCTAAGACATCGTCGGGATCATCATCGTCGGTTATAATCTCAGGGTCGGCCTCGAAGTCAGGGATGGAGGGGTAGTGGTGTTCACATCTGACCTTCTTCTGGGCTGAAGGAATCTCGTCGTCAGGGGCCATCATCATCGGGACACTTCCTTCAGGTAGGCTGCTGCTCTCAGACGAAGACATGTGTACCTGTGATTTTCTATTCATGGTACATATATATATATATATATATATATTATTAATTAATATAAAAATAGTTATACACATTGTTGCAAGTAATTCCTAGTTAAAGACAAGTGCTACTCTAGTGCACCCTAAGTCTCGTTGTGTCTTTTGAAAACAGTTTCAGGTAGTGGATGTCGCGGAAAGTTTTATGCAATGAAAACTTTTGAAAAATTGTTTTCGTGAGAGGATCCTAAAGATTGTAGTCTAGACTCGAGAAGGAATCCAGGTTCACTACAATCGCAGCTCTGATACCAATCTGTCACACCCCTTTCTAAGGCGGAAGCACGAGGTGTGATCTTGAAAGGTTCTCATTGCATATGAATGGTAAACATACTACATGATCATAAAATAACTCCAAATGCCATTAACATTGCATACTTAAAAACATAAGTTAAGTGTTTACATCACAAGACAACATATTGTCTGAAAAGTTTACAACTTTATTTAAAGACGAACATAAAGGTTTTGATTCTTATATCCCACGCAAGATGGAATATAGTAACCAAATCCCACAAAAACAGGCATCGGAGTCTTGACATGACATGACTAAAACAAAAGCGACATCTTGGAGCAAGAGTAAGACCGCGCGCACATCCACACTAGTTACCAAAAATACATGTGACTTTTGGAAAAATCGTCAACATAATGTTGGTGTGAATTCATACAGTTTTTGTATTGAATGTTTATATACTTGAATGAAAACATGGTATGTAATTTGTACGAAATAAGTATTTCTGCAAATGTAAGGAATACGAGATCGCTAATGGTTAGCTATGCCATTAACATATGTCACGACATAGGAAGCCACCAAACCTAGGCATTTTTGTCGAGATCGACTTGAGACAAAAAAGCACTAATTGGTAGAAGTAGGCCAAGAGTGGGGTTGCCTGAAACCCATTAGATCTAACCCTTCTGTTCCACGGTCTAAATGTATACGTTGACTAATGGTGCTTATGGTACCCTATTCGTCACGTGATCTAGGTGTCATTCCTTAGTTTTTGAAATCAACATACCATAACACATGTATTTTCCCCAAGTTTAGAAAACAAGAAAAAGTTTAAAAGTGGGGACATGAACTCCCAACTTTGCGTTTCCAGCATCGTAGACTTCACCGGTAGCGTCGTGACCTATACGTGCTCTGTTAATGTTAGCCACTAGACTTGTATTACACAAGTACAAGTCACCATCATTTGTTTATGTATATACTCTTTGTTGTTAATAATTTATATTTTTAACTATGTATGTTACTTATATTATTTTTCCAAAAATAAATATAAGTATTTTGTGAAATAATATTTTCAATATTATTTTTGTACAAGTATACTTAGGAAAGTATACTTTGTATTTTATGTATATACTTATGTATTTTGTATTTTTCACCAAAAATTAGTACTTTGATTTTTATTACTTTTCGGAATTCTATTTCTTAAAAATAATATATTTTTAAGACTTATATGAAACATATATATTTTGGTCATGCTATAAAATATATATGGTTATTCTTGATATTCACTCGATTTTGTATAATTTCCAATACTTGGTATTGGTTATATATTTTTGTCCAAAAATATATTTTTAAGTTCATAACTTGTCCAAGTTAACTAATATATTAAGAAATATATTTTCATGTATTTGTATGTGTATTTTTGTATACATACTCTATGGGAGTATTTAGTGTATTTTCAAGCCCCTAATACACTACTACATATAATACACATAGTATACACTTAGCACAAAATTTGGTGACCACTAAATATGTATATTTTCCTTAAAAATATACATACTTAATATCAATTTTTATCTTGAAGAAATCATCATTTCTTAACTTGAAATTTACACAAAAATTAGGGAAACCTTGGTGAATATTTTTAGGTGAATTTTTAGGAAATAAGTTTCACCAAAACTTATATTTTTCTAAGTGTCAAAATTTTATAAAAATTTTGACATAGTTTCCCCTAAAAATGGAGGTTTCCCTTGTTTTCAAAACATGTGTTTATTTTCTTTCAATAATCAAAACAATTTTCAACAACAATCATCACCAATATATACTAATTTCTTCATATGAAACATCATGGTGAACTTTATTCTTGTTAAAAACGTGTAGTCTTTTAGATCTACACTTAACATATTATGATCTTTCCAAAAATAAGTGTTCTTGTGGTTTTTAAACAAACTTTTGTAAGACTTTATTTTATTAACCAACTTATTTATGAGTTTAATGGTTTCAAAGTTCTCTTAAATTAAATCTACAAGTAGATTTAAATGATCAAATAAGAGAAGCACAAGAATCAGTAATCAAGGATGATACTGAAAAATTAAAAGGTATGATTAAAGAATTAGAACAAGGAACAGATGGAATTTGGAGATTCCATAAAAAGAGAATGTGGATACCTAAATTAGGAAACCTACGCCATCGTATATTAGAAGAAGCCCATAAATCTAAGTATACGATGCATCCAGGAAATGATAAGATGTACCAGGATTTAAGAAAGAATTTCTGGTGGATAGGAATGAAAAAGGACATAGCAACCGATGTTTCTAAATGTTTAACGTGTTCACAAGTTAAAGCTGAACATCAGAAACCCTCAGGTTTGTTACAACAATTAGAAATGCCAGTATGGAAATGGGAATTGATAACAATGGATTTTGTTGCTAAATTACCCAAAACAAAGAAAGGTAATGATACAACCTGGGTGATTGTAGATAGACTAACTAAGTCCACTCATTTTCTACCAATGAAGGAAACTTCTAGTATGGAACAGTTAGCTAAATTATATGTAAATGAAATTGTTTCTTTACATGGAATACCTTTATCAATTGTTTCTGATAGGGACAGTAGTTTTACCTCTCATTTTTGGACAAGTTTCCAAAAAGCAATGGGAACCAAGTTGAATCTAAGCACAGCTTATCATCCTCAAACGGACGGACAAAGTGAAAGGACGATTCAGACAATGGAAGACATGCTTAGAGCTTGTGTAATTGATTTCGGAGGTAATTGGGACGATCACTTACCTTTAATAGAATTTTCTTATAATAACAGTTATCACACAAGTATAAATGCTGCACCATTCGAAGCACTTTATGGACGAAAGTGCCGAACCCCAGTCTGTTGGGAAGAAATTGGGGAAAAGCAACTATCTGGACCTGAGATAGTGCAGGAGACAACCGACAAGATTATTCAAGTCAAGGAACGACTAAAAACAACACGTGATCGACAAAAGAGCTATGCTGACAACCGACACAAACCCTTGGAATTTCAAGTAGAAGAAAAAGTATTGTTAAAGGTCTCTCCTTGGAAAGGAGTGGTAAGATTCATCAAACGAGGAAAGCTAAGTCCCAGGTATGTTGGACCTTTTGAGATTATTAGAAGAATAGGACCTGTAGCCTATCAGCTACAACTGCCAGAGGAAATGGCAGGAATACATGATGTATTTCATGTATCTAATCTCAAGAAATGTCTAGCCGATGAATCATTGGTAGTACCTCTTAAGGATATAGAGGTAAATGAACAACTTAAGTTTGTAGAAAGGCCTCTACAGATTTAAGACAGAAAAGTCAAGAATCTCAAGCACAAGAGATTAGTTCTGGTCAAAGTGAAATGGGACTCCAAAAGAGGACCTGAGTACATATGGGAGCTTGAATCAGAAATGCTAAGGAAATATCCACACTTGTTCCAGTAGATCTCGAGGACGAGCTCTAAAACAAGGTGGGGAGGATATAACAACCATAAAGAAAACCGACACCCTCGAATTATTTTTCGACACCCAAATATATTTTAAAATATCCCAATATGTCCCTAAAAACACCCCATATGTGAAAATGGGCCCCAAATACCTTAAATATTATTAAAAATAATTAAAAATCAAGTTTTTAAGGTTGAGGCGGGCCGCGTAGCCCTTGGACTAAACCCTACGCGGGCCGCGAGAGGGTGAAAGCTGGCTGAACCTTGGGCCGCCACGTGGCCCAACACATGTCGAGCCTACTAGCTGATCCGGATCACCTATGCCGTTGACTAGAGTTTACGCGGGCCGCGTAGGCCTTTGTCTACTCTTACGCGGGCCGCGTAAAAGTCGAATTCAGGCCCTATAAATTGATTTGCTCGGATCTTCAGTCAGTTTGTCCCAAATCTTTCTTTCTCACTTAATTTCTTAATAGTAGGCATTATACTCGGGTCTAATACCCCCCTAAATAGCGAAGTTCTGCTCCGTTGTAAGTATCATAACCCCTGGATACGTATTAGATACTCTGCCCGATTGATCTAGGGTTCCGTAACGGCTATCGTGGTTCTGCCCGACGTAGTCGTTGGAATGCCGTCTCGGGGATGGTATTACTAATGTTAAAATGGGTTATTATACTAACACGTGTGCATTTGTGTAATTTATAGATAATTCCCAGGGAACCTTACAGAAAATCTAAGACAGCAATGTGAGTTTATCCGCTTTTTGTAAACCTTTTTGTTAACTGTTTTTACAAAACCTCACTTAATTAATTATATCTTAAGCAGTTATGGAGTATTTGTAAGGATACAATTATCATGAGTATGTTGGGGGTTTTGTATACAAAATTTGTTACCACCTGGTCAAGGAGTAACATTTCCACAAGTCGGGTCTGACAGTACCATGGATGTTAATTGATATAATTTGGAAACAAATATAATTGCGAGACCGCCCTCAATACTGTACAATGGTTTTTATTAAACTTGATTAAACTAGGATTCACTCACCAGTATTTCCCACTGACAAAATGTTTTTAAAACGAGTTTCAGGTAACAAAATGTGAAAGCCAAATAGAAGCCAGCTGGACAGCACTGAAGGTTTGGAAAAGTGGCAATAAAGTTACCTAAATTAAAATAGATGTTTTTATTAAATAAAAGTAGGATTTATTCCTATGAAAATGTGTGTACTGCAAACTTGGGTTTCATCCCATGTGTTTAATATTATGAAGATGTGGTATTTTACTCTGATAAAATATTTCCTAACTACGGTCCTGATGAAAATTCCGCTGCCAAATTAGACAATACCAGATACCACCGAAACTGGCTCGCGGCCGCCCGTTCCCGAGGAAATAGGGATCGGGGGTTGTGAAAAATACTAATTTAATATCATAGAAACATTACTTCTAGTCAAATTTTGATGTCCCAGTTATTGTCCGGTTTTTCGGTTCGTTATGGTTCGTTAAAGTGCTGAATTGCGCAATTTTACTAAGTATGAAGCAGTTTTTATGGCAGTTTTAATTCCCGACACTTTGTAAGTTATTTTGGGCATTAAAACATAAATTCTACATGATATTAATGTGCTTAAAAGCTGATTATAGCTGAATTGTTGCTGAATTATGCTGATTTCAGCATTTTAGATAAGTTTCAGGTGCTTTTTAGTGCATAGTTTAGGTTCCAGAAAGTTTATATGTTAACCCTTGTATCCACACTTGGGTTTTAATGTATTTTAGATGTTGGACCTACTCCTAGGCCTTAATTCTATTGCCTGATTGTTTTCTGCAAAACTGCTGACACAGTGTGTCTTACCGGTGAGCTTACTAGTCTTTCTGACGCAACGCTTAAAGAAATGCATAAAGCAATATTTGAAGTATAAAACGTGCATGAATTCATATGTATAGCATGTAATCAGACAATGTTGACATTTAAGCACATAATTGCAGATATTTAATAATAATTAAACTGTACGGAAATTACCGGTTTTGTGCCGGTTGTCAAAGCTTGGACTTATCAAAGCTTGGATCACTAGCCTCCTTCGCCATCTTGATCCTTGCCTGCAACACTGTCCTGGCAGCACAAACCTTTGCCTGGTCTGTAGCGTCCATCATCGCCTCATGAAGACCAACCTCCAAGAAAAGCAGCTGCTCCCTGAGACCTTCTACTCCTTTTCCAGCTTGGAAAGGATCTTATCTTTGGCAGCAGCTATGGATCTCATGTCAGCAGGGTCTCTTCAAGCTCAGCTACTATCCTCTCATGATGGGCCTTCAAGTGAGCAATGTCTTATACGTGATAGAATAATAATCAGGATATAGGATCCTTAAAGAAAGGTAAGAAATCAATAGCAAGATTAAGGATCCTTACCTCAGTCAAGGTATCATGAAGATGCCTCTCCACATCAAAGAAGTCTCCCTCAGGCTTCTTCCTATTGGACCCAGACTTAGTCCTGGTGGTTACTGCTCGAGGCTTCTGCATGCTTAGACTCTTGGATGATTCCTTCTTAGCGATCCGGGGAGAGATGAGGCTATCGATGTATTTAAGGGCAAATTTGATGGCAGACTTGCCTGTGGATTTTTTGAGCACCTGTGTAACAAACAAAAAACATAAGTGTTTGATTCTTATTTTACTACATATTCAAACTACAAATTCTATAATAACTTACTTGAGATGTTGTAGGAGGATGAGGTTTGCACTTCTTCTTCTTGAGAATCTTGGATTCTGATCTTGAAAGTTCGGTCAATCGGGTCAAGTCCTAGGAAAGCTTTAGCCCTTTCAGCAACACCTGGAAGTTCACCAAGTTTTGCAAAGTTAGTTATGTAAACAAAAAGAACACAAGTCAGAATAAGCATTGTATATGAGCAATAACATCTGAGGATCCTATATCCTACCCTTCAGTATCCATTTGGAGGGTAGAGTATTCCCATCAGGGATGGAGTCCCTTCTCACAAAAAAAAAAAAAAAAAAAACTGGTTTTTCCACGTAGAATCGTTATGGGTGGTTTTGAAAATGGAGATCGGATGGTGATGCTTAGATTTGAAAAATAAACGGTTGGAACAATGGGTGACAAGGGAATATAGATATGCAAGTTCAGAAAGCACAAACTCAAGCTTTTCTCTCCCAGTGATCTCTTCAATGGTGTAAAGTGTTCTCCACAACATCGGCATAACTTGACTGTAATTGATGCCGGTTAGAGTGAAGAATCTTTGGGTCAAATCAGTGAAAGGATATGAAAACCCTAAGAGGAATGGAAGTGCAGGGAAACAAAACCAGGTTTTTGAGACCGCATCGCTGCGAGCAGAAGGATCGAATGCTTTAAAGATTGTTCCCAAAGAAAAACAGGGTGCAAGGTTTAAAATTTCAGGATCGATGAACTTGCAGATCTCCGATGAAGGATCTTTCAGCCAGTTTTGTGATTTGATACCATCATCCGTACTAGGGCTCACACCGGGTAAGGATCGAGTCCTTGTCATGGCCATAGATTCGAGAAAGAGAAGAAAATAAGGAAAATAGATGTGACACATGACATTTTCAGGTTAACACCATTAACACAAACTCCGTTATCTCAAACACTCACTCATGCATAACACTTGATTTGGGTAAATGAAGTGTGTCGGTTATTTCACAACACTTATGTAATGATAATTCAGGGAATTACTGTAACACCCCAACCCCGCTAGGGCTACGTGTCACTCTTACAGATATAAAACTAAAACCAATCCATAACATTAAATAAAAGATCCTAACTACATTTTATTACAATGCTAAAATAAAGAATCTTGATCAGCAACTTCCTAACGCTCCTCACCGAAATCCCAGATTACCTGTAAAACAAATAAGACAAACACAAAAAGAAAATACGGCTGAGCCAAAAATTGCTCAGTAACGGAGAAATCAACAGTACAAGTAAAGTCATATCAGCAGAAGCAAAACACAACATAACAGAACTGAGACGGTTACTAACACGAGTACTGAAAATAGATGCAGGCACAGGACTGATACACGAATCGAACCGATCTGAAACTTTAACGAAAACTGAAACGGAAACAAAAGGCAGACGTAGACATAAATGATACTGAACCCAACACAAAACCGATGTAGAAACTGATACATCGTTGTTGACCATGATGAGAAAAGCATTTTATCTTGTATAAATGGACTTATTTTAAAATATCATTTAAATAATCTAGTATTCATATAACAAGAAAATTTTCTAACCTGTCACTTACTCACTTGTAAATGAAACGTTTGAACAAATCAAAAACTAATAACTATCGAATATTTTGAACAAGGTTTAATATTGCTATTATTTTTAAAACAGATACTTGGCAAAACTATTTTCTCGTATTGAAGGTTTGAACTTCATCAAATAAAATAGTTTACCATATTTCATAGCAAATCATCATTGGACAAAAAGAACTAATTTTCTAACTTTGAAAAAGTTATATTTTAGAAATAGAATAACTTAAATAATCTAGATTTCCGAATGAAACACGTTCGACCATTCCGTAAAACAAGGGAAACAGAAACAAAACAAATAGCTAAGCCAAAACATTTTAAATACCATGATCTTTAAAAGAAAAGAATTGTCAAACTATTATCCTTAATTTCACGTTAAGGCTCAAATTCATATCTTTTAATTTATCAACATTCATAAGTTATTATTTAGTCAAAATAACTATTTTTTATAACTTTAGAGCTTTATGTTTAGTAAACAAAATACTTTAGATAATCTAAGTTTATATATAGAATAGAAAATCCTAACGAAATTACTTAAACCGATCGAGAGAATCGACACGAAACACAGACAGATTCAACGACAAGTATAGAACAAACATTGAATCAAATACTGAATACATGCACTAAAAGATACAAACTAAACTTGTAATACCGAATCTAGATCAAGACTGATACTAAGACGAAACTGATACAAATCGGTACAGATACTGAGTCAAAATAGACATAACTATACATAACCGAATCGAACACTGAACATAATCAGAAGCATACTTAACCCAATACTGATCGGAAACATAACCATATGCGTACAACATATCAGAGCATATACTGAACATAATCGGAAGCATAACCCCTTACACGATCGAAAGCATAATTAGAGGCGTACAAAACATATCATAAATATAACACATTCACATACAGAAACATATACTAACTTACACGACAGTTATATGTCAACAAACTAAGTCGTGTAACACAGAAGCACCCAGAGCCATAAACAGAACAGACGGGTACACATCTAGCTAGTCCATGCACCTATGAGATGGTGAGTGTGACGTTCACCCATTATTCCATCTCCAGACATACAAACTCAAACTCAGAGCTAAGATCGATCTATACGCCTCTAGTGGCCAAGGTGCTACACAAGCACGAGCTAGAGACGCCGTGAACTTTGATTACGCACTGTCAAGACAAGTGCCATGCCGTTGACGCCCAAACAACAAGCCAGACATGCTTGGGTGACAGAGTACAAATACTAAGGCCTTATAAATAATTTACAGGCAACTGAAAATGATACTAACAGGAACATGTGACCATGATACAAGTCTGAGGTATGGCATGCTACAACACACTAATAAACAAGTAGACATACACAACACTGACTCAGATAATGTATCACATACATGTATTAAATCATGAAAATCAGACTTTAAGACGGAGACAAAAATCCGCACCACAAAGTGACGGATATGATAAAGATAAATACTATGATGAGAAGACCAAAGAATCCGTACCAACGAGTAACGAAAATAAAAACATACTACGATGAATGAAAAAAAAAAAGAATCCGTGCCAACGAGTACTGAAAAATAAAATTATACTATAATGTAATAGAAACGGAATTCGTACCTGAGTCAAGCGAGAAGCAAAATAAAGTGAACCTTTCCCACAACCCATACGAGAACGTACGGTTTAGTTAATTTAGGATAAGGTATTCAAACTTAATCTATGTTGGGTAGCCCGTTAAATAATTTGTTTTTCCGGCGACGAAAACTTGAGATTCTTGCTTAGATGTTAAACTTTTATTACTGTCATTGGTTAACGAAAACTTGAGATTCTTGCTTAGATGTTAAACTTTTATTACTGTCATTGGTTAATATAATATTCTCTAATTATGAGTATCGACATATTTAAATAAAAAGAATAAGTTACATGCAAAGTTTCTAAATGTAATTAATGTAATATAAACTAATATTTGAGAATTTAATACCCTGTCCTATAAGAACCTTCACAAATTTTACTAAACGAGTCCACCCGTTTCATGGAGTCTTTATAATAGCCTTTAGTTCCACCTTCTTAATAATCTCTTAAAAGTAAATGTTTAATATTTAATTACAATAATTATTAACATTCTCATTTACAAGGATTATAGACATGGATATTATTTATACCAATTTGTGGTTCATGAAGCAGATGTTTGAACTCTATTTTATATTTCAAGTATCTATCATAGTTAGATCGATTTTTAAGACTTATATTTACGGATCAGTGTATGGTTCATATTGTTTATGAGGAAATATGATTTGGGTTTTCTACTTTAGTTATGACATGCATCTGTGTGTACAAAAACATGTCTAACCTCATTCATCTAGGTTTTAAAATAACATCCAACACAAAAGTTCCATCTAATCTGGTGGAACAAGACTAACACGTTGAGACAGCACAAAAATGAAATGTATGCTTAACTTTTATTATGCGCTTATTGTTAAGGTTATAATGTTTTTGTCACCGGAACCAAATCGTAACGATACCAGAATCGGTATGTCCATTTTGAAATAAAAAAATAAATAAAATAAAATATGATGAGACATCGTTTTAGGTACCTTAATCATAAAAAGAGACGGGTCGGAAATCAAGGGATTGGAGCTTTCAGATTAGCACACATCAATGACTCAAAGTGAGCAACAGTTGACGGCGGTGTACGGGGCTGGTTTCGCGAGTCAGAGATTTAACCAGAGGATTCGAAACCGATGGTGACGTAGCAGCAGAATACCAGCCGCGTGAGGCTGATTTTTATGGTGGTGGTCTATGGCTGTCAAGCTCCCCGAAAACAGATTTTTTGTGGTGCTAGTCACAATGGAGTAGCGCTGCGACGGAGTTAGTGGTTCGCAATTTGTTGGTTCGAGTAGCAGTGGCGACTCGAGTGGCAGCGGCGGTGGTTTGTGTTGTCGACACAGATGATCGCAGACAGGTGCTCGCCGGCAGTAGTGTTGTTTGAGGTGGTAAGTGGTGATCCTGGCTAGATGACGCGGCGGAGTACCGGTGGTGGTGGTGGTCCTTGGTGGATGCGGAACAATGGTTTGATTATGGGGCATGAAAATAAGGAGAATGAGTATGTATATAATGAGAATTGATATTTTGTATATTGAATAAGGAATTCAATCATTTTAAATACAATAAAAAGATCTCCTATATTATTGGAGTTGATTGACTAAATCAGTGTTGGAAAATATAGCAACTAGGTGCCACACCATATTAATCACTTCATATTATTTCAAACTTATTTACGTGAGTATTGTATATATGTTACTAGCCTAGGATCCCGCGAGTTTCGCGGGTAGCTTAACACAAACATATAATATCTATTGGTATTGAGATAAACTTTGTAATGAAAAAACTTTTCAATATAAATGTATAAAAATGATACTGAAATAAAAAATTATAGATAAATGAGTACATGAAAATCACAAATCACCAAATACTTCTTTATAAATTACATTTGTCGTTTTATTAGAAACCATTGAAGTCCAGCCCCGGTGTGCTTTACTTTGTGGGAGTTTCTACGAATTGATAACCATTGAAGTCCAACCCCGGGATCAACATCAGTTGGAGCCACATGAAACTGCACATGTTCCAACATCACCGATAGTTCTATAGGGTTCCATGTTAATTCAGATTGGGATTGAGGATTATCCACATCTCTACTCCCGAGTGCTTGTTTAATCATCTTTATACCAACATTAAGAACTGCATGAAATTGCTGATCTAAACCTCTCCCACTAATAGTAGCAAGCAAAACTCTACCCTGTTAACCATTAAAAAGTGATTAATTTATAAAGTTTGCTAAAGAAACTCAGTATTAACACCTTAACAATAGACTTACATAGTACTTTCACAGCTCCAAGTCTCCAACATTAATTCTTTCCCACCTGGTGCAATCACTAAATGAATAAAAATAATACCACACAAAAAGCAATATTAACACTTGGTGTCTAACCTATAACTCATCATCATCATCATACTCAGTAAATCTAACCAATAGCAAAGTTATGGTAGGGTCTGAGGAGGGTAAGATGTAGACAACCTTACTGAGTATCATGATGATGATAGTTTTGCATCAAGCCTTGGACATAAGACACTTAACACTCGGCAATTAAGACAAAGGCCAATTAGTGCATGTACTCCCTTGTCTTTCGGCTATCAACGCCACCACATGATGCATGATTAACCATCCAAAATCATCTAATTCTGTTGCCCGGTTTTTTATATGGTTTATAGATACAAACACAATACCTCGCCACCAGATTATCTATTGAACTTTTGGAATTCATATAAATTTGCTTTAATAAGTTCAGATACAATTAACAAATGGTCCTGAAATACATGAAGATAAAAATATATTAAAGCAAGAATCATACCAAACAATGATGAAACAATATAAGCCAGTAGTAACAATATATTCAGTTACCCTGAGAAGATGGTATCTATCACCAGGATCGTGCTTGTTGACAAATTTCAGAAACGTTATTTCATATCGGCTTTGGTAAAAAAAAGTTCTTCTTGTATTACTTCAAGATGGCTTCTTAAACATTTAAGTTAACTCAAAGTCTTCCTTTTCAACCCTAGCCATTGCCATCATTTTTGTCATGAGTTTCCCCTAATTTCATACCCTAGAAAACCAATAAAACCAATGCGAAAAATTAGGGTGTATGTGTCTTAGAAAACGAATAAAACCAATTCGAAAAATTAGTGTGTACGTGTGAACGTATGGATCCTACATATGAAGATAATAGTTTTTCTCTCTTAAAGACCTTGAAAACAGAGAATATTACAAAGCCTCAAACAAAAGAGGATAATATAAATACCTTTCTCCGGGTTGGAGCACGTCGGGTTGGGTCTACCCGAAATACTTTTCGTCGAGACTCTTTTTATATAGAAAAAAGTGTTTCCAGTATATCAAAAAAACTATATCACTTTAATAGAATTTAATTGTTTTAATAACCTGATCAAGAGGTGATATGCATCAAAATAGCCTGTCAACTTTTAAAATGGTTCACTCATTTGACTCGTTTCCTTCAAAACTAATGGTTTATTTGACCTTTTTACCACTTTGACTCATCAAAGATAAACATAACGAATCAACCCATTTATAAGTAAATGTGTTGAGATTACCTTAATAGTAGAAATATATTAATGACATACTCATTCTTCTAAAAAGCTACATTACAGAACCACCAATAGCTGCAGCAACCCCATACTTCTTTACCAAAGTAATAATTGTATGTCAACAACTATATTTGTAATTTATTTATTTTATGTTACTAATCATATATACCCTTAAAAATATTGAAAATATCATATATACTCGTGCAAAACTAAAAATATCATACACACATATATATATATATATATAGGGTAAGGTTCATGCGAGAACCACCTTTATTGCGAGAACCGCGAGAACCAATGTGAACACAACCTAAAATAGATAAAAAATCCTAAAAAAACCTAACCCCCACCCCCCCATCCCAAAGCTAAATGCTAAAAACTAAAACCCCCAAAAAACCTAACCCCCCCCCCCCAAGCTAAAATGCTAAAAACTAAACCCCCAAAAAACCTAAAAAAATCTAAAAAAAATCTAAAATTTGTTTTTTTTTTAATATTTTTTTATGTTAAAATCGCTACTTTTAGTAGCCAAAAAAAGTTTTTAAATTTTTTTTTGCTACGAAAAGTAGCGATTTTTTTTATAAAAAATATTAAAAAAAAAATTGTGTGTTTTTTAGCTATTTTTAGGCATTTTTGGTTGTGTTCACATTGGTTCTCGCAATAAAGGGTGGTTCCTAACGGATCTTTGTCATATATATATATATATATATATAGTAGTTTAACACTAACAATTCAGTGATATATTGGTCAAATATCGGTGATATATCGGCCAAATATCGGTGATATATTAGTTATATTGGTCAATATCGCCGATAATATTGGTACCGATATTATGACCAATAATTGACACCAATATTTTACATGGGAACCGATAACCGATATATCACCGATATTAACTGCATAGGACTGAATGAACTTAAGCTTAGACAAAATCCAGGTGCTTTATATGTTTGTGTGTGTTTATATATACTAACCTGAACCACTATAAACATATCAAATTATCAGAAAAGCTCCCTGAAAGTTTCCAACAAAAGAAAATGCCATCTCAGTATTTGTGTTGTGTTAACCAAAGCAGAAGTGTATAAAATAAAGGCATGAACGCTAACTCAAACATCTGAATAATGACTAATTAGCAATAGCAAATGCATTTAGCATACTTTACTAACATCAATAATAGAAATAGTAACAATGTCAAACCAAATAACGAAGCAAGCATTGCCAATGAATAAATCAGCAACATATGCAACGTTTTAAATTAATTTATGATATAATCAGTTAGTAAGGGATTAAAGTGTGAGAAATTGATCAATTTAGGGTTCAAAGCAGAGTCGTGCTTCACGAATCTAATTGGTAGTCTCCCTTTCAATTGATTTTCAGAATCTCCCCTTCAAGTGTTATAGGTGTCCAAAAAGCTGAACTCAAATGGCATTAGAACTCAATCAAATTGCTGCTATTACTCAGTATTAAAACAACAAATAATACCAAATTCGTATCTACAGTTGAATGAGAGTAGTATCATTAAGTGAAACAACAATTAATACCTAATCATGTTTTAAATTCAATTTGATTGTTAATCATGTTATAAAAAAGAGGTAGATTTAAAGATCAAATCAACAACAAATATTTTAAGATTTAAAGGCACATTATTCATAGAAAAGAAGACATACCATTCCTTTTGGCCCTAGGGTTGTTTTGACTAAGTCAGCTATTGCCATGGCTCCAACAAAGGCAACAGCCTGCATCGTGAAAGATAATTTGCATCCAATAAATCTGAAATAGGGTAACATTCGATTTGTTAGGATAGCACAATTATGATTTAGATACTGCTGATCATGTGTTTACCCCATTGTAGTGCTTTTGACCAGAAAACATTTAAATGCATAAAATTCCAGACCTTAGATGTTATTTTAAGTCAGATGATTAAGATGTTTATAAATGTAATTCACTCACTTGAAAGAGACAAAGATCAAATCGTTGAAACCAAACACAATCAACATAATTATTTGTGTCAAATTCAGTAATTCTAATCCAAAAAACACGACCTTTTTAATTTTTTTACTTTGTAATCAAGCTAACATAATCATAAAATATTTGCATTAATCCTGATCCAGGTTATTTTACAGTAGCTTTATTTCTATACAGAGACCAGTCACATACCTTCTTGCACTAACAGAAAAGCTAAGATCCCTAATATGCATTCACACCTTGTAAACCCCAAGCATGTGTCCTGTTTTCATACACAATTAATCGACATGGAGTTGACTGGATTAAACCATCACCCCTTCTGACTAACATGAAATCCCTCATAAATAAATCTTGCTGCTTTGCAGCCTTCTTAGAAAACAACTAACATACAAACACTTGTTTTGAAATCCAGAACAATCATATCCAAATTCCAATTAACATAGAAATAAATCATATCCGTGAATATTGAAATCAAAGAATTGAAACCTGGTATGAAATTCACAAACAAACACAAATGTGTTCATTAAACCTGTTAAAACCCTAAAATCATTAAATCCCCAATCGAAAAAACCCAATTATAACATTGAAATTGTAATTCAAGTAATCCAAACACACCTGAATAGAAAGTCTATTCCAAACAAAAAGTCATGAAAACCCTAAATTCGAAATAGACGTGACGAAGTGTGAACGAAAGGGATCAAAAATCTGGAGCAGATTTTTAAAAGTAGAAGAAGTGATTCATGGAAGAAACCTAGCCATCAGGAGACAAATCTGGCCATTTGAAAACCACCGATAAGTACAACCACTACCTTAGAAGCACCACCACCGCTGACAACAAAGGATATCCTATCACCACCACTGGTTTGTCTTCAACCACCACTTCCGCCACCATCGGCTCAAGATTTGTGATTTGAAATAACAAATTTAGAATGAAAAGGATTGTAGATGATTGCGTAACATACAGAGGTTTCAATTTGAAAATAATTTGAGAATGGAAATGATTTCATAATTTTGGAAATGTTGATTTGATTGAATTGGAAGAGCGGATGTTTTGTGAAGGTAAAGAAGAGAAAAGGTGTTTTCAATTGCCGCTCAAAGAAGAATTAGAGAAACAATCAGATGCCATGTGGCAATAACTTGTTTAAGCAAATGTCATGTGGCATAAGTTGGTTTTGCTTTAATAGAAGTAGTAGATACCAAAATTGTTAATAATAGACATTGACTTTGATTTTTTTATTCATTTCAACTAAGAGCTAGCAATAAATTAAACACTTGAGAACTTAATATATATATTTATATATATGTACTAGTTGTAGGACCCGTGTGACCACACGGGTAGCTTTAACAACCATCGAAATAGATTATAATACATCATTTAAATTGTTTGTATTAAGTTACATATCTATATAAAACAATGTTAAAGCCAATATGTGTTAGAACATAAAAATTTTATATAGAAATAACCTAACTAATTGATAATATGTTGTCTAAAATGAAAGCATAACCTAATTTTATGTTGTCTAATAATAAAAAGATGACCTAATTTAAATAACCTAATGTTATTGAACGATTCAATAAAGCCCATATGTTTGATCCTATTAACATTAATAATGGGTTAGAGTTTAAAAGGTCATTATTAATATACCAACTGAATTGAAAAATAAAATATTTAATGTACTACAACTGTAAATAACTCAGTTCCTTATTAAAAAAAGAAAAGAGATTTATTTATAAAATTTCTTAATAAATAACAAAAAGTTTATTTCCAAAAAAAAAGAGTGATTATAAATCAAATATTAAAAGATTGATAAGTTAAATAACTCTTTAATTAAAATCCTGATTAAATATCTCAAATCCATCCATCGATCATCATCACACTTCTCAAAAAATTTCCAAATCTCTCTCTCAACTCTCAACACCGATCATCATCATCTTCATCTTCATCATCTTCATCCATCTTCATCGTCTTCATCCATCTTCATCCGTCTTCAAATCTTGTGAACCTTACTTTTTCTATTTTACACCGACAATCATCATCTTCATCCATCTTCATCCGTCTTCATCATCTTCATCCATCTTCATCTTCAAAACAGAGGTTTGGATCATCATCTTATCTATATATGTTTTTGATATTTGTGATGTTTTTGTGAAAAAACAGAGGGTTGATTTGGGTATTTTGGTTTCAGTTTTTTATATTGATAATCTGAATGCCGCATGATGATGATGATGATGATAATCAGTTATTTGTGAATGTTTTTGTGAAAAAACAGAGGGTTGATTTGGGTATTTTGGTTTCAGTTTTTGATAATGATAATCTGAATGCCGCATGATGATGATGATAATCAATTTTTTGTGAATATTTTTGTGAAAAAACAGAGGGTTGATTTGGGTATTTTGGTTTCAGTGTTTGATAATGATAATCTAAATGCCGCATGATGATGATGATGATAATCAGTTATTTGTGAATGTTTTTGTGAAAAAACAGAGGGTTGATTTGGGTATTTTGGTTTCAGTTTTTGATAATGATAATCTGAATGCCGCATGATGATGATGATAATCAGTTTTTTTGTGAATGTTTTTGCGAAGAAACAGAGGGTTGATTTGGGTATTTTGGTTTTACTTTTTGATAATGATAATCTGAATGCCGAATGATAATGATGATAATCAGTTTTTTTGTGAATGTTTTTGTGAAAAAACAGAGGGTTGATGATGATGATAATCAATTTTTGTTAAAAAAACAGAGGGTTGATTTGGGTATTTTGGTTTCAGTTTTTGATAATGATATCTGAATGCCGCATGATGATGTTGATAATCAGTTTTTTGTGAAAAAACAGAGGGTTGATTTGGGTATTTTGGTTTCAGTTTTTGATAATGATAATCTGAATGCCGCATGATGATGATGATAATCAGTTTTTTGCGAATGGGTTGATTTGGAGTATTTTGGTTTCAGTTTCTCAGGTTTGTTTGTGATGTTTTTGTTCTGTTTTGTTCTCTTTGTTTGTTTTGTTTTTGTTCTGCTTTGTTATGTTTGTTTGTTTTACAAGTCATGAGAAAACAGAGGGTTGATTGGTTTTTGTCACACCCCAACCGATGGCGGAATCATCGGGGCGCGGCACTAGGCGAATCAGATTGCTCAAGAGTTTCCATAACAACTATATTGCGATAATATTTATTACATTCGTTATCCCATACTAACAAATAATACAATCACATAAGTCATCACAGATTTCTTGTCCTCTCGAACAATACAAATCCGACAACCTAGATTTTAGGCGAGTTTCTAGACTTCCTAGGTTGATTTGAGATTGCTTGAGATCTAACCTGCAACATACGTTAAAATAATATCAATACAAAGGTATTGGCGAGTATACATGTTTGATATGTAATAGCATAATAGATTTAAAAGTGCTGCGAATCTCCTACATACATAAACGAGATACACGACATACATACTCACAAAACCGATACTACCAGCTAAGTCCTCGATGCTCGAATACACGATGGCAAACTAGACCCCGTCGGGCGCAATAGTACTATACTAGTCATGGTGGGACGTCGCGAGTATAAGTCCTAGCACATATGTAACTAGCATCACGTATAACTATGCACGTAAGTCATTCGCAAGTGATAAGTGGTTTAAGCATTTGATATAATTTGATTTGATAGCAACGTATGTTACACCCAAAAGTGAAAAAGCAAAAAGGGATCAAGTATACTCACAGTGCGTATTCAACAAGAACTCAACTTGGTTGGGTTAATTTAGAGTGCGCCTGATTTAGTATGAACACGGAGTGGAAGCGTAAGCGAGGTGCGGTGAAAAGTTGAATAATAGGGCTAGTTGTAATCCGATCGAACATCGACACTTTGGGGCTCGTCAGGTCGGTTGACATGTTATTCGGTCGGTTGACATGCTGTCCAGTCGGCTGACATGTTGTCCGATCGGTTGACATGCTATCCGATCGGTTAACATGTTGTCCGATCGGTTGGCACGTCGTCCGGTCGGTTGACATGTTGTCCGATCGACTGACATGTTGTCCGATCGGTTAACATGTTGTCCGATCGACTGACATGTTGTCCGATCGACTAACATGTTGTCCGATCGGTTGGTTTGGAGTTGATTCAGTTCTGACATCAAGTGCAAGTCGATCGGGTGGTTGTCCGATCGGGTGGTTGTCCGATCGGCTGGTAGTCCGATTGGGCGGCAATCCGTCCCGAAGTCTGATCGTCTTGTAACTTGAGTATTTTTATTAAGTTTTGCGATTGACCGAGACGGTAAGACTACGAGCTAAACAATGGAACTCCACCAAGCCCAATTCACCGGATCAGATGGGAATCACCCCATCCAGTCGGTTAACTGTTCTTGACGGTTGTTCTTGTTCAACACGAGAAGCCGGTCATCTCGTTGGTAGGAACCAGTTCTCAAACCGACACTTCACTAGAAAAGAGCAGAAGGTTTGTACGAGATCCGTTGCTACCGGCTTTGAGTGAAAAGTTAATAAAGTTTGAAGAAAAGTTAGATTTGGCTTAGATTTAGGTGAGATTGGTGTTTATACACCGTGGAATCTATCAGATCCGAACTGCTCGTGATGAGATGAGGTCACACTTCATCGTTCATAAGAACTCTATGATGACATCACCTTGGAGTAGCTCAAATCCGAAGATTTAACTGTGAAAAAGTGGGATTTGTTGGTGAAAAAGGTAAAGGAGTGCGTGTAGATCATAGTAGTATAAGATTTAGGTTGAAAACTTACAAGAATCGTGAGAAATCGAGAGAAAATGGGTCCAAGAGCGTCTGGTCGAACAGCAGCAGTCACATCAAGTGTTCTTGATGTGACTGAGGGGTATTTATAGGCAAGGAGGAGGAGAGGAGGCTGTAGGCTATCCGATCGGCTGGCTGTCCGATCGGCTGGCCTGTCCGATCGACTGACCTGTCCGATCGACTGGCCTGTCCGATCGGCTGCCATTTGATCGTATACCTCCGGCGGGCTGAGTTTTGGCGTTCTGCTTCGATCGTTTAAGCGTTGCGATAGTTTTGGTTTCCCATTCCCCTATATTTAATTATTATATATATAATTAATCACAACGGGTCGTATATGTGTATCCATACTTTCAAACATTCGGGGCAAAAATCGAGCTGTGCGTGGTCACGGGTGCGCTTTCGAGTTTACGATGTGTTGTGCCACAATGACTGACAGGGTACCACTTGCTTGTATTGCCATCATCGTCACGACGACTGGAGCTATAGTACTTGCCCGAGAGTCTTTGTTAACGTTAATTGTTTGCATTGCGACACATCACGGCCATCGAGGAGGGTAGAATAGGTCCTCACTCAAAGTCATCGTGAGTGTTAGTATTTGCGATGCGATGTCACGTTAAAGTATGCGAAAATATGCGATTATACTGTGAAATAGCGACGTATGTGATATAGTTACATATAGTTACATTATGATCCGAATCTCTGGTGCTAGGCGTAACGAGTATAGCGAGTAGTAACAACGCACGAAAGTGCGGGTTGTTACAGTTTTGCTCTGATCATTGTTTGTGATGTCTTTTGTGAAAATATTGTACAAAATGGCTGCGGATGTAAAGATACGAAGAAATGCCACGTTTCCCAATTTGGTCGTTTAGGAACCGTATATTAAAAAAGACTCATTTCATCCAAACTTGTTTGAATGGAGTTCATCACACCACTTACCAAAGGTGAAGCCTTCTAGTTATCCTCTAAATGTCTTTTGACAGGCGTCATGAAGTTCTTAGTTGTGATTGATCTGTAATACAAATTACCTTTATTATAAAAGAAAGTTTCGAATAATGAAAACCCCAAACACCTTTATTAGTTGTGATTGATCAACTGTGCCAATATTTTTCTGATTAAACAAATATCATCATCATGACTAAACAGAACTCATACATAAAACCAAAAGCTGACCAATGTAAAATCAACAACTTGGTAAACTACATAAAACCAAAACCGATCAGTTTCTTGAAAGCAAATGTAAAATCAAAAGCTCAAATGTATAATCAAAAGCTGACCCATGACTAAACAGAACTCATACATAAAACCAAAACTGATCAGTTTCTTGAAACCAAAATTTCAACTGTGTTCAGCTTAAGCCCAGAATTGACCAATACACACCCCTAACTACAGCTACTATACAACCATTCTAATTTCTATCTAATGGGACAAATTAATTTAAATTATTAAATCAATAATTTATTATATTGAAAAGGAATTAATGGTTCCATGTTGTGAAAATTATATTGAGCAGGTTTGACATGGGTAGTAGTAGTAATGACATACCGTTAACATTCAGAAGCACGAAGATCACAAATGATATCCATAGTACTGGAATGAAAGTTTTCAGAATCATGAAAAGTTACGGTGATTATAATTCGATGAAAATTTCGGATTTGTACCTGACTGCCATAAACATTACAACGTCTGCTTATAATATTTATCACTTACCAACGCAACCTTTTTGTTGAGTTCTTCAGCTTTTCTCTGTTCATGGAGTGACCATCTTGAAAATTCAATTTTAAGATCGGTGGTATCCGACCAGTGGTTAAAGGTTTTGCTTGCCATTTAGAAAGACTGTGAGTAGTTTTGGACGTTTTATTTTAGGATGAAGGGTTTTTTAAAAATGAAGTCTTGATGTTTTCAAGTAGACTAATCATGATCCTTTATAGTGTTTGAAATATTTGATCGGGTAAACAAAGAGACGTCTGCTAATAAAGATCAACTTTTTTTGAAAGTTTAAATTTTCTTCTTTGGTTTTCTAGATATTTAATTTTACTTGGTTTGCCATTAATACTGATTTTTCAAAGCTTTTACATTAAAATGTTTGATAAGGTAAATGAAGAGACATGTTGGCCATATACACGTTTTTTGATTATTAAATCATTAAATGTATCAGGTTTTTAAATATAAATTTTTATTTAATGGTTGCATTTAAATCTGACCTTTGGGCTGTTACATATCCTATATAATAACATTGCAAATTCAAATGTTGTTTCATCATACCCAGATTCATTCAGTGAAATAGAAGAACAACTGTTATTGTTGGGCTTTAGTTGTTATAAATACATTAAAATGGAGTCACATACTTCTGCACAATCTGAGGATTTCAAGCAACGCTTTATTAAACAAATCGAAGAGCAAGTTTTTGCTGATAGGTGTACTCTTCAAGAGTTGAAGAGATGTTTTAACGGACTGCAACTTGGTCTGCTGACAAGAGACCAAGTTTCGAGAGACCTGAGGGCTATGCCGACTACTTCCATTCGTGACCTGTGTCTTGCGAGTAATATAGAGTGTGGAGACAGGGACCTGGACTTCATGAGAAAGATCAATGACATACATCGAGAAGTTCAGTCCTCCATGGAGTTGAAGTTAAAGTTTCTTGATTCTTGCTATTAGAGTTTAAGTGTCTGATTAGTTTTCTTTTTTATATGTAATTGTTACGTTGTTTAATACTTTATACTTTAATCGTATTAATTTTTTATGACATTTTATTTTTGCTTCTGTTTCATTATAATTTTAGGTATGGTTTTAGGCTCACAAATGTTTTTGGGTTTTGTTTTAAATGCTGAATTTTTGTTTTGTTATAGGTTCTTCACTCGAAAACAAATTTTTTTGGGTTTATAGATTATTTGTAAATTGTAAATTGTAAATCGCAATTATGACATCATCATTGACATGTGGCACAGCTTAGGAATTGACACATAGGCAGATTTACATCAGCCCAAAGCCTCATAAATTGTAAATCGGAATTATGACAATTTTTTTTTGGGTTTTGTTTTAAACGATGTGACAACTGTCACTTTTCCGTACATTCCGTACACTAAATAAACAGTAATCTGTGCTTTAATGACTGTGCATGATCTAGTTTACCAGACAAATAAATTTCTGATTTCCATGCAAGTAAATTCATGCACGTTTTATACTACAAGAATTACTTTATGATAGCGTTGCGTCAAAAATACTAGTAAACTCACCGGTAAGACACATTGTGTCGACAATTCTGCAGAAGGCAGTTAGACAATAGAATTGGAGCCTAGGTGTAGGCCCGACGACAAAAATACATTAAAACCCAAGAGTATATACAAGGGTATATATATTGACTTTCCGGAAGCTAAAATACGCACTAAAAAGCATACGAAATACACTTTAAAAGCTGAATTTTATATAATTCAGCAAAATTCAGCAATATGACAAGATTGTAGCATGCAAAAATATGGCAAATTGATCCAGAATACTTCCCTGAGTGTTGAGAATTGAAAGTGTCACAAAAGAATACTTAAAGACACTAAACGGTGCAATTTAGCACTTTAACGAACCGGTATCTAACCGAACAACCGGACATTACCCGGAACACCAAAATTTTGCTAGAAGCATTGTTTTAATGTTTCTGAGCTAGTTATAGTTCCAGAACACCATAACACCCCTTAAAACATAATAACACATTATATCCCTAAACTCTATACTTGAAAGCCTACTAGAGATTGGAAGTTACACATTACCCCCCCCCCCCCCCTTTTCATAGTGGACGGTCACCATAAGTGTGGTCCCACAAAATATTTACCTAAATCTTATTAAATCCTACAAGATCTTTCTTGAATTCAAAGTGATACTATAAGATTTCCATAGATATTATAAGATCTTGTGAAAGATTCACTAGAGATTTTGCAAAGTACTATAAGTTACAACTAGACCCCTTCCCCCTCATGCTTAAAATCGGCCACATGGCCTCAATAATAGATATTACATGATCCTACTAGATCTTGCCAATCTTCCTAAGATATTGCAAGATTTGTTACAAGATATGCTATGTACTTGTGAAGACATATGAGCCATTGGACATTAGGGATGTGATTATAAGTAACCATTCATTTTCTTCAACACACATCACACAACTCTCACTCCCTCTCCCTCATGAGCTCTCGGCCGACCCCCTTACTCCACACATCACCATTTTTCATTTCAAGTTCAAGCATTCCAAGTGCTCACAAAGGTGTTCAGGGGTGATTAGTGAAGTGTGGAACTCTCGGAACTTGAAGGACCTCCTTTACAAGCTTTTACCCACTCGATTTTCTCCATTGTTCTTCCCTAGCTTGAAGCTAGTTTTAAGACCATCTAAACCCTTGTTTACTTCTATTTTGCTTTGTTAAAAGAAGTATTATGTTGAAAATCATAAGAACATTAAAAGACATACACATGAAACATGAACATAAAGCTTGTAATATGATGAAATAGTGTTGAAATGATATTGTTTGATGCATGAATGATACTTGATAGTTGTTGCTAGAGATGATGATGTTAGTCTTCATATGAAGCTTGCTAGGTTGTGATTAAACACATGATCTAGCAAGATTAGGAGATGATTATGTGTTTGCACAAAGATAATCATCTTCATGATTAAATATGAACTTGAAAGTAAAATGATTTTAAACAAAGTAAACTAGTGAACTTGTAGATCCAAGATTTATAAATAACTTTCCAAGAAAACCAAGTTTAAACTATGATTTTTTAGAAGATCTTGGTTTTTACTCAAACCTACACTATTTTTAGTGACAATACAAGTGTAGAAACACTTTTAAAACAAGAAGATGTTATAAATAAACATTTTTGCAAAATGTGCTTACAAGTTGTAAATGACTAAATCCTTCAAGAAGGAGATTTACAAACAAACAACCATGTTTTTAAGGGTAACTAAACCTACTAAATAACATGGTAAGTTACTACAAGTTTTTACAAGAACTTCAAGTTCATGATGAAGTGTGAATTACATGATCTAGGTTTATGGTAAGACTTGAATGTGTTGTTGATGTTGATGATGATTTAAAAGAAAATAAACACATGTTTTGAAAACATGGGAAACCTCCATTTTTAGGGGAAACTTTGTCAAAATTTCTATAAATTTTGACACTTAGAAAATATAAGTTTTTGAGAAACTTATTCCCTAAAAATGTATCTAAAACTATTTACCAAGGTTTCCTAATTTTTGCGTTAAGAAATGATGATTTCTTCAAGATTAAAATTGATATTAAATATGTATATTTCTGAGAAAAATATATATATTTATTGATCACCAAATTTTGTGATAAATGTATGTAGTATGTATTATACGTGATAGTGTATTAGGACTTGAAAATACACTAAATACTCCTAAGGAATGAAGATACAAAATACACATACAACATGCTTAGACACATATAAGAAAATATATTTATGAAAATATATTACCTGATAGAATAAATAACTTGGACAAGTTATGAACATGAAGTGAAGATTTAGACAAAATACACAATTCGAGTGAAAAATACAAGACACTTATATTTATTGCTGAGAAGATAATATAAGTGAGACACATAGTTAAAAATATAAAATATTTTTAACACAAGAAAACATATACAAAAGATAGTGACTTGTACTTGTGCAATACAAGTCTAGTGACTAACGTTAATAAAACACGTTTAGGTCACGACGCTAGATAAGCAAATCCGGTGAAGTTTACGACGCAGGAATGCAAAGTAGTGAGTTCATGCTCCCCCTTTTCTCTTAACTGTTTTTGGTTTTATAACTCTCGGGGGTGAAATACATGTTACAAATGTTACAATGTTTACAAATGGTATGATACAAAAACAAGAAGCACTCTTGGTGAGAACGAGTACCAAGTATGATGCGTTTTAAGGAATGATATATGAAATGCCTATGAAAGGCCTATGAAATACTAGATCATGTGAGCATAGACAAGATATTGAAATGCCATTAAATACTTACTTAGGGACGAGGGTTAGATCTAACGGGTACGGCCGAACCCCACTCATGGTCACAACTAGTACCTAGTAGTGCTTCGGAATCCCAGTCGAGGTTAATCGACGCAGTCGAGGGTAATCGACACAGTCGAGGGTAATCGACACAGTCAAGGGAAATTGACACAGTCAAGGTTAATCGACACAGACGAGAAAAATCGACAAGGGTATAAGCCATTACGAGTGCTTCCCATGTTCTCAAGGAGTCGTAACAAGTACTCCCCATGTCCTCACATGCCTTAATGTCCTTGTACAAACATTCATTTGGTACGTTCATACACGTTTTTCATACCTATTTACAAAGGAGTCTCTCAAAAGATTTACAAGAATTACAGTACACAAACAAGACGCATGAACTTGCTCAACTTTTTGTTGATGTTTTCCAAAATTACATGTATTTCAGGTGACAGGATGGATCTTGGGCGCAGGTGTCATAACTAGAAGTAGACTTCAAGTTTAGATGTCATCCACTTTTGTTGATTTGTAACCTTGTCGAAGGTTGTGTTTTAAAACTTAAATAACCAGTATTTGTAATACTCAAATTTTATGAATGGATGAACATCGTTTTGATCATGTAGTTGTTTATTACGATTGAATGCAATGATATTAAACAAGTCACACATCATACGCTTCCGCAAAAGACATGGTGTGACAAACGATACAAGTAAAACTCTAAAGCAGGTATGATATCAAACCCATTTTCCTCGATTGTTAAACAGCGAACTAAAACCCTAAACCTCCAATCACTTTATAGTACAAGAGGAAATTAAAAATCCAGATAGCAACCACAGTAGAAAGTAGAGATTTTTGTTTTAAGTATCAAGAAATTAAGTAAAGTATGAAGAACTTACCCGATAATCGGATCGAGAAACATTCAGTGGAGGCCTGCACAGATCCAACAGTGACATGGTCACCTTCTTTCACTCAGAAACAATGTTCTTCTCATAACTGCATACAACACATAAATGGCGCTTATCATAACTGCATACAACACATAAATCTTGCAAATTGGATTAATTATGGATAAGAACACTGGTAAATTGCAGCAAAGGGTTTTGACTCTCTGAATCTAACCGCTGATACTTCTTCACATAATGGAGGTAATCCCGACGAACAATATTGGTCCTAACCATTTTCACACTGTGGCAACTACCAACAAGAATACGACCTCTAATGGAGACATCACCAATGAAAGAACACTTCTACTTGACTTTCTAAAGTAAACAACATTCATTTCACAGTAATATGAAACAGATTAACAATCTTTGTTCAAAATAAGCGGGAAAAAACAACATTTTTTGGAAAAAAACAACAACAACAATGAATGGATCATGGATGAATCGATATTGACCTAAAATCAAGATTGAACACAGTGTACAAAAACATATTACCTTACATCAATAAAGATATTTGTATTTTAAAAAATAGAAAAAAAAGAACCACCCAAAACCTAAAATCGAATTTGAAACATGAAACAGATTAACAAACTTGAAACTGAAACAATACAACTATCCAATCCGTAACACCTACCAAAAAAACAATGAGCCTGATTGTTACAAAAACAAAACAAAATAATCAGACAAAGGAAATCCTATCACCACCGTTGGTTTGTCTTCAACCACCACTTCCGCCACCATCGGCTCAAGATTTGTGATTTGAAATAACAAATTTAGAATGAAAAGGATTGTAGATGATTGCGTAACATACAGAGGTTTCAATTTGAAAATAATTTGAGAATGGAAATGATTTCATAATTTTGGAAATGTTGATTTGATTGAATTGGAAGAGCGGATGTTTTGTGAAGGTAAAGAAGAGAAAAGGTGTTTTCAATTGCCGCTCAAAGAAAAATTAGAGAAACAATCAGATGCCATGTGGCAATAACTTGTTTAAGCAAATGCCATGTGGCATAAGTTGGTTTTGCTTTAATAGAAGTAGTAGATACCAAAATTGTTAATAATAGACATTGACTTTGATTTTTATTCATTTCAACTAAGAGCTAGCAATAAATTAAACACTTGAGAACTTAATATATATATTTATATATATGTATATATGAGTAATTAAAGGAACGAACTTTGTCTAACCAAAAGACTTTTAAGAGCCGATATATGGAAATCACTTTTGAGAGTATATAGATGAGAGTGGTTCTTTTTTTAACAGCAAAATCAACTTACAGATTGAAAAGCAACCGCCCAGCAAGATGTTTAGGCTGAAAATACAGTACAGGCCACCAGACTTTCTGACTTTACCCCCCCCCCCAAACATAGGTGACACCAACACAAACACTTTGAACTTGCACCAATTTTCCTAATCTAACAATAGCAATTTAGCCCTATTTTTACCCAAAAAATGACATACTTTGGATTTCATCAATGAGCGTATCCATCGCCACAGGTTTTACCGAATGGACCAAGTTGTTTCTTGGAAACCCAACACGCAGTTAAAATGAACGGTTGCACTGCTTTCGCCTTATGTTTCCCCAGCCTTGCATGCTTGTGTAGCTCCAGTAAGTCTCTGACCGAGAAGCAAATGATGCTACGTATATTGCACCACACGGACACCCATTTCCATACCCTTGTTGCCACATAACACGAGGTCAGCAGGTGCTCCATAGATTTTGCATCCTCACCACAAAACTGACAATCCGTGGAGGGCACAATTATATATCTTCTCAAGAGTGCCAGTAGCGTGGGAACTATTTCCATTTCAGACCGCCAACCAAATAGGTTTACTTTGGAAGGGACCCAAGAGTTCCAGTCCCTAATGAACCCATTAGGCTGAGCTGAAACACCTAGGAGATGCTTTACGGATTTAATAGAGAATAGTCCGTAATTTTTGCCCCAACACCTCTGAGCTTGCCATTTGTTGAACATTTCTTGGCTTTCATGTTTTAGAAATAAGTTAAGTTTCATGAGTTTTTATGTCTATATAAACGGAATAAAAAAAAGAACTGGAAATAAGTTCTTACTTGAAACAAATACGTTTAAGGTCATTTCCGCCATTAGGTAAAGAAACAAAAGTGATTTGAACCCCGGGTTCGACCTGCACCATCCATTATTTAGGTTTATCATCCTCCAAAACTATATGACCAGATTGTTTGGTGGCTCATACCCTCCACTTGTATAATGAGGATCATTGCTAGCGAAGTCCCAAGTTGGAGTAGAACTCAACCACCACTAATAACACTATCATCTAATCAATCTCAGAAAGCAAAAGAAACCAAAAATGAAAATACCATGTTACCTATTACAGCAACTAACGAATACTTGTATTCTGCAATAGTTCAACTCCTTACATAGATCTTTAATATTCTACTTTATCGGTTGGTTAGGTCAAATTGCACTATGCATAATTTTCTAAAATGATGATCCTATAATAGATCAAAATCTTTACATAGATCTTTTTATATTTTTCTTTATCGGCCAGTTAAGAACATTCCAAATAGAAAGATTCCAAACTTGTGTTTAAAAGTTTAAAAATTTTCTTACAACCATGAATCATAACATAAAATTCTTACACTTAGGCTCAGATTAGGGATGAGCATCTAGTACTGGGTACCGGAACCAATTTTTTTTCTTTTAGTAACGTTACTGGTAACCACTTTTTGACATTTGTGGTACCCGTATTTTCGGTACCGGTATCGGTAAAATACCGATTTTGATCTTCAAATACCAGTACCGTACCAAACAATTTTTGTACCGGTACCAAGTTTTGACGATTTTCGGTATCAGTATTTGTAGTACCGGTTCGGTACGGTACCGATACCACAAAAAATCCCTAGCTCAGATATACCAATATCTACATAATTCTTATAGTTATAATCCCTAATTATAATAATAGCACATATGCCCTATAAACAAATAAAATTAGGCAACTAAGTATCTATTATAAAGTATTTTAGTATTTTATAACTGAAGAATTTTACCTCTATGACACAAAAAGGCAAAGTAGCCTAGTCGTTGTTATTGACCAGCAAGTAATTAACCACTTCCTGCAATGTATGGATTTTCCCACTTCCTGCATCAAAAAAAAAAAAAAAAAACAGTAACCCTTTTAAATTGACTTTTAAATTCTCTAGTTATTTATGCAAACATAATCATATTTGCAAGAAGTTGTTTAAAAAATTGATTATCAAGAGAAATCATGTTTAAATATGTCACCTACAGCTAATGCAACATACTAACATATAATATACATCATCATTTAGTACCTAAGAGTTGGCAACATCATAGAACATGCATGAACCGTCATCATGAGCAAGCAAAACTGACTCTCCTTCTGATACAAACCATCCACCAGTAGAAGCCTTGTGCCCGATCTCATTCAACTGGTTATTGAAACTATCGTCTATCTCCTCTACATAGATCATAACTGCCTTGTTTTCCTCTTCATCGCAATATTCAAGTGTTTCATTAGCAGTGAGCATTGTCTCAGCGTTACATTGGCCGACGTAAGTGCTTGAAGAATCAAGTCATCTTGAATTTACATTTTCATCCGTTTCTTGAACTTCACATATCTCCGAACCACCCCTGACTATCAAAGGTGCTATACATCTCTCATTAACCATACTTGACAGTTTACCCTCTGGTTTTGTTTCAGTAACAGCTAAACCAACCTCGGTTTTGATAGCTTCGTGGGTCCCGGCAGGTGCTTTTAGTGTTGATCGGTCTATGAGTAACTTATGGTGAGGAAATAACCTTGCTTCTAGTTCATCAGTATTCCATCCTTTCGCATAACTTTTTCAATCAATCAACTCCTTAATCAGACTATTCTTTTTTGTCACAGAAACCTGTAGACTTTCACCCTTTTTTCCTCACCGCTTCCACCGCTCACAACATCACCCATCGCCTTCTCGATCCCCGTGACATGATTTGAGCCGATTAAGCCTCTATCGTAAATAAGCTTCAATGTGTTAGATCCATCTTCAGGGACAACATTCATCACCCAAAGAAATGAACCCAAATTTTCCTTCATGTTCATCACAGATTTTAATTAGCACAATGCCAATTTAACCCTTACATACCAATGGAATTAGGGAACTTGCAAGATTTAACAATTGGGGGTCAAGTTCGGGAAAAAAAAGTACCTTCAAGTCTTCAATAATCAACAGGTTGTATGCAAAACAAACTTCATTATAGTTGAGGCTTTAGTTGACCCATAATCAAATTTTAACCCATGTACCAAATATGACCATGTGCTCAGAATTAACTACCGCACCTGATATATATTATCATGAGGCCACCTGTTGCAGAAATATATATAATCAAAACGATGTATAAGAAAACATTTATTGATTAAATGATTAATAATCAAAGTTATATACTTACTTACGTAATAGAAAGTTCAGGGAGAACACCAGAACAACACGGAATACATATGGCTGCCATTGAAAAGATCTTATATTACATTTTTGCGGCAACAGTGAGAAGAGGGAAGCAAAACCCTAATTGAGGATAAACATGAATGAGTAGGATTACAAAGATCAAAACAAACAAATAAAAAACGAATCACATACAATTACTGTGATTTTAGATTCAGCGAGTAGATCTGCAAATGGCAAAATTGTGAAGTCGTATGCAAATTCGAACCCTAGAACTTCAATTTTGTGTAAAAACCAACATGAAAATGGAAGAGCAAATATGAGAGGAGGATTCCAAACCTGCTGAAATCTTAAACCAGAAAATAAGTTTATGGCTGCAACAATGCGATACTTGCAAAAGACCAGACCATCATAACATTCATCAGTATAATTACACCAATATAATTGTATTATACAACTTTGATTAAAAACTTTTACCCCATTGATAAAATTCAAAAGTTTCACACATAAAAAATAAAAAAATACAAATTTTCAATTTCAGTCAGGCATTTCATCAAACATGTGGTGTGGATAAATGTTGTTCATGATGAAACTTAAATCCCACATCATAGAAAAAAAATTGAATAACCTTACAACATTATACTGTGGGTGCCTCCAGTAAGACCAGTGTTGTTTCCATAAGCAAGCTAAGCATTGTGTCCAAAAGGATCACAAGTACTTGGTTGGGAAGTAAAGATCCTATAAGCTTAGTGATGGTTTACTTAGCTCGGTAATTAGCTGTTGGTTCCTCCTGTCATAAAGAATACATAATCGAGGGTCTTGATAGAATCTATATTACAAAGAAAATGAATTATAAGGGGAAACATTAGGAGGATTCATACTTATACAAATCTGAGTTGGCATAGATCTCTACAAAATCAACACCAAGTGGAGCTTCGACTGTTGAAGAAGTAACATTGAGCATCCATGTGGCCGGATTTTGACCATCTTTTATTTTGTTAACCCCTTGAATGGACCGAGAAGTGAACTGTTCATGCTAGCTTTTATATGTTGTTTAACTGTAAGCATGAAATAAGAATGTAGTATTGACTCACTTCAAAATACTCTAGTAGTAGGTGAGAATGGTGTCCTAGAGGTCTAGTGTAAGTAACCTTTCCACCTCTTTTCATCAACAATAGCTGCAAGAATGTAAATAGTAAGCTTTGAAGTTTAAAGAAATTAAGTACTTTTTTAAAAGATTACTTACCTCATCAAAAGCTTCAAATATATCGAACCGAAACGATTACATCCGAGAAACTCCTCAATAACTTCCATATCGACCCACTCTTCACCACTTTATCCTAAACCATTCAAAACAAACCCTAATAAGCACAATTACATTATCACAAAAAACAACAAATCAGACACTTAATTCGCAATACAAACATTAACCCATCTAAAAGAAAGTGTTCATGCTTATTGTTTATTTTAGTGTGAAAAAACTTGCTTTCAATCATTTTGGGATTGCTAATTTTGAACTGACCAATCTTGTGCAATCAAAAGGATGCTACCATAGGTACACCACCTGACGTCATCATAGGCGGCGGGCAGTATGACAGGGTAAAAATAGTCATACAGGCCATATGACTCTTTAGTGGCGTGCGCTGTCACATCAGTCATTTCTGTGTCAGTTTAACACGTCACACAGCCCGTATGATGCGTCATTAAAACACGTAATACGACTTGTATGACCATTTTTCGCATGTCATACGGCTCGTATGACATACAGGTAGTATGAAAAAGCCATGGGTGTGGGGATAGTGTTGCATAAAAAAATTTAGGGTAAATTACACTTTTCGTCCTTTATGTTTGTATCGGATTGCAATGGATACCCTTTAACTTCAATAATTACAATCACAATCCTTTATTTGTAAAACACATTACACCCTACTTCCTTTAGCACCAACCAGGTTAAAAAATTTCAGTTAACTTTGATCCCATAAGGGTAATTTAGTCTTTTAACTTTAAAATATTTTAATAAATAGAACAAAAAATATATATATAACCAGGTTTAGATATTTTACCACATCATCCAAACTACCTTCACCACCAACACACATCACCCCCAACCACCTGCCATCACCAAGCCACACCACCACCATCAAATCAAACCTTAAACAAACAATCAATTCCTACACAAAAAAGATTACCTAATTTTGTCATGTGGTAAAGTCAATTGAACATTCCCAAATTAACAGTTCATACCATATCTACATTCCCAATGTCAAAACATTCACAAATAAATCCTAAACAAATCACTAGATCTGCACCTAAAAAAATTACTTATTTTTGTCCTAAACAAATTACCTAAACAAACCGTCCCCATCATCACCTCTCCTCCCATCCACCACCACAGCATCACCTCTCCTCTCCTCCCCTCCACCACCACAGTATCACCTCTCCTCCACAACTGTCTGGCAGATCTGCAATTTTGCAGATCTGGGTTCTTGTCATCCATATCAACCATCACTCTCTTCTATCCTCTATCCTCCACCCTCTAATAACTATAACCATCACTCCACCCTTGCAGATCTACGTTCCTCGACTGGAGGTACTTGTGGGTTAGGATGGATGAAAGAAAAGAAAGACCTAAAATGAGAGAATGTATGGTGGCGGTGGTGCAGGAGATGGAGGGAATTTAGGTTTTATATAATAGAATGATAAAAGGACTAAATAGAATGGTAAAAAGACTAAGTTACCCTTAGATGACTTGACTTAACTGGAAATTTTAACTAGGTTAGTGTTAAAGGACGTATGTTGTAACAGGTTTTACAAATAAAGGATTGCAACTGTAATTATTAAAGTTAAAGGGTATCCATTGTAATGCGGTACAAACATAAAGGACGAAAAGTGTAATTTACCCAAAAATTTATCAATCACTGAATCAACCATTGACAATTAACTTGAACTATTCTTGAAACTTAACATTACACTTACAGGTTGTAAACTTGATTGAGTTGCTGATTAAATATGCAAATATTTGTACAACTCTACTTGAGTCTCTGTAACACCTCGAAAATTCACGTCCTATAATGTATTGACACGTGTCATAAGCTTGAACGTGTGAAAGAATACTCTAGAGGGACTAAAGTTGACAAACATGGAAAAATGTGAATATAGGGGTTCAAAATGTCAACAATGGATTAAATATATTTTTAAATAACCCTGCATGATGTTTATACCTTCAAACGAATAAATCATGGATCATACGAAGCTAAATATGAAAGAAAGTGAGAGATTACAAACTACAGGGGTTAAATGTGTCAACATGTTTAAAGTATACCTCTGAGTGACCTTTTAGCAAACCCGAAGCTTTGTAGCGATTAATTATGCTCACTAGAATGCACTATAAAAATTTCATAGAGTTTCGTTATCATATGAGAAAGTTATGATCAAATTCGTATTCGAGGGGTTAAAGCGTCAACGTTGAAAATTATGACTTTTCGGGTAAACATGAAGCAAACCAAGGACTAAACAAAGTGGGTATAAGTCTTGAAGCCCTTATAATTAAATTTGAGGGGCTCATAATGCAAGAAATAAAGTGGAATGCCCTTTCGAAGGACCAAGAGCCAAGGATGCAATAATGGAAAAGATTGATATCTGACAGCAGGACTCAGGCGGGCCGCGTAACCCTTAACAAAAGCTTACGTGGGCCGCGTCCGATCCCCAGATACAGAAAGTTGGGACAGCGGCCTGTTTAAGCTCAATAACCGAATTAAAACAGATATTTTCACTCCATGGGCGACCCCTACATGCTTTTTAGACCTAGGGGACATCTGTGGATGATCCATGACCAATGGTAGACTTGGTTGTCAATGATCTAGTGAGTTTTAAGCACTATATAAAGGCCCTCATGTTGCAACAATTGATCACACCTTCCATCTGCATTCTTGAAGACTTCTGGAGCTCCAAAGCAGACCCAAGTCATCCCTAGTTGTGCATAGGACTTTGGTAAGTACCCTTGACCTTCCTTAATTTAGTTTTACTTAGTTATTAGCTTAAAAGTCAAACCGTCGTAATTAACGTTTGACTTAGCGATTAATCACTATTGGTTCAGTGTTTAGTCGAATCAAAGGTAGTTATAAGTTGGTAATCATGTGGGCATTAAACCCTTAAATTAAAAAGTAAACAGAACTATAATTTGCGAATTAACGCATAATTAACAATGTAGAAGGCATGTAACCTATTTAATCACTCACATAACTTGGTAATAAGTATAAAAACATGTCTAAGCATGTCCGACCCGACAATTTTCTGTTTAGACCCGGTTCGGAACCGAAAGTCGCAAAACTTTGACTTTTGCTTTGACTTCAGTTCTGACCTGATTTAGCATGATTTAGAAATTCCTTATAGCTTCATTAGGACCAAGTTACATGCTGGAATAACCCTCTGTGTTTGGTTCGTTGATTGCTCGATTCGTTTACACGTTTCCGTTAAATGCCTAATGTTGACCAATATGCCCTTTTGACCATAAAACGAGAATTTTGGATATGTGAAAGGACAATAATTTTTGTTTCTGATTTATAAACATGTCCCTAAATTTTCACATCAGTTGGAGGTCTAGATTAGGAGTTATGCTCATTAGCGTAATTAGAACGCCTTTTTGTAATTAAACGACGTCATTAGCATAAAGCCTATCTAAACCCAATTTTTGACACCAAACCTTTTACCCACTGATGTAATATAATATTTTGGGATTTTTAAAGATTTTTAATTATTTTTAACCTGCTCATAACCTAAGGTTATGGCATTAATTCGGTAAATACCGAATATACCCTTTTTGGTTATAAAATGAGTTCTACAAAGTATTTTGACGCCAATCCAGTTGCTACTGATTTTATTTAATAAATGAAGTATTTTGAACTTTATAACCTGTCCAGAAAACTCAGATTTCCGGTATAACCTGGAAATCGCTTAAAATGGTTTTTTAAGCGTATTAAGCACATAGTTTATGTTTAAAACCATTTTTGTCATAGAAGACTTATCACAACTGATATGACCAATTAAAATAAGTTATTTTACTGATGTATTCAGACCCAAATCTCAGAATTATAAAATAACCTCTTTTATAATCTTTAAAATGACCAAAATACCCCTACGGGGCTTAAATGGAGATTTAACTCGTTTTGGGCATAATGAAAGATATCCTACTGATATCACAACATATTTAAGGCATATTAAATTAGGAAACCTGTATATGACTCTCATGGTTACCCGTTACGCTTATGGCGCGTTCGGTTCGGTTTATGTAACTAGTTTGCATAACTTAGCCGAGACGGGTCAAACCTTATCGTTTTATCTCAAAATCCAGAAAGTGGTTAGATTACCCATATTATACAAGTCTTCAAACTTTTCGGGTCTAAATCACATTCTATTCCGGTATTCGCTTGATCGTGCGTTCGAACCGTATCTTTGTTAAAACTAACCGGTCTAAGTTTAGGCTTAATTAAAGACCCGTTTGGATTCTAATAGGTTATTATAAACCTTTGTTCCAGAATAGGAGACCCGGTAAATGCTACCCGCATATTCTTATTGTGATTATTACTTTGCAAAGGTAAATACTTTTAACTTATTTTCCCTTATACGAGCTTGGGGTACGGTATATAAAATACCGCTTGGTCCGGCATTGAATCTTTAATCGAATAGAGGTTAAATCATTGATATGCCCGTTTTGAAATGTTTTGTTTGCTTAAAGCCTTTGGGGGGTTAATGACCATGTCCCGGATATCCTTGGCATCATCTTACGAGATGGCCACGACCTGAGCACGGGGTGTAGGCGTACACCCGTCAGTGCATAAATAAATAATGTGGTGTGTCTATTGATCTTTAACCCGGTCTAGGGATCGGGCTACTGAACGCATACGGAACATGTAATTCTTTACAAGTATTATATTCAAATAATTATCCCAAGTTATAAAAAGCTTGTGCCACGTGCATTCAAATCAATTTTATTAAACTTTTCAAAATGAGTCGGTTGAATGTATTTGCCAGTGTAAACTGACGTATTTTCCCAAAAAGGTTAAGTGCAGGTACTACGCGAACTAGGCTGGCTTTCTCCTAGCGTCCACAATAAGTCTCGCAAGCTTGGATGTCAAAACTGTTGAACAATATTTCCTATTTATTTTTGATCCACCTGTGGATTATTTTCAACTGTTTGTGATACTTGATATTACAATTATATTCGGTTGAAATATATCTTTCTTTTGCTTCCGCTGTGCATTTAAATATTGTGTTGTTTGACTGTAATGTTACCAACTACGTCACGATACTCCCCCACCGGGCCCACCGGTAATACGTGGAAATATCGGGGTGTGACATTCTCCAAGAACTTTTTTTTGGTATATCACCTGATGGCATTAAACAAACCATAAAACATATTATTAACCATTGATGTATGAACTCATCTTCCATATTCTCTTTTAGGATTAGATTTGATGATACTACTATTTTCGTACCAGAGAGACAGAGAGATCTATGATGGCTTCCACATTGTGGTTCTTGCATTGCACAGAAAACATGTCCACAAGTCCTTCAAGTTCTCGCCCCAAATCATTCTCAGCTTTTTCTAACATCAGTTTCCAGATTCAACTTGTTTTTAATATTAACTAAAATTTCACTATTTTAACTTATATAACTGAAAACACTTGGGGTTGTCCGGTAACTTTACCTTAGTAATATCCAAAATATTGTTGAGAAGCTTTAGGAAAGCTATTGAGCATTTCTAAATTTGAGAGATTGTTGCGTATCGTTCGTTTGTTAGAGAATCATCACATAGAAGAATATCAAGCAATCCTATGACAGCAACGATTGGTGTTCTAAGTTCATCACTGATTCAAAAAGAAGTATTCATATAATCAGTCTTGTGTTCATCATGAATGAATTTATAAAGAATATACAGAGAAAGATTGTAGGTAATACTAATCTCATGTTCACTAAAAATTTACTTTTGAAATTGTTGACACTTCCGCCCTCCATCACATGTCTAAATGGCTAATTACTACAACCTGTAGTTTGATTTCTTTTGATACTCCATTAGTTAATATGAAAATACCAATTCAACTCATCTTGATTGGTAAATTAAGCTTCTTTTAGAACACAACTTACCTACAAAAAAATAAACCTACCAGTTATTTATAGTTATATGCACTTAATAGAAGAATATGATCTTGTATATGGAACAATTTTCACAGAATACACAATAATCTTGTATGTGGAACAATTTTCACATAATACACAATGGTTCATCACCATCCTTTTTCCTCCAATTCAGGCACAATGTGAAAGAAATTCTTTCATCTCTGAACCTGAACCTGGTAGTTTTACATATTCTCAGAATTTAGTACATTAAATTCGTTTTGTAGATTCGTATTTTACATTAAATCCGAACCGTGTAGTTTTATATTATTCAAATTATAACCGTTGAAGAAATAAGTCAAAATACATTAAATCAACCAGGTTTCATATTTAAGAATGAAAATTGAAGGATGTGTGAAGAATAGAGACACCCCCGCATCTTTATGAGAAATTTTGAATATCATAAGAACCCTACAATCAAGAATGAAAATTGAAATTGTTTCAAACTAAAATAGAGATTTAGTAAGTGCGACTGTTTCAAAACCCTAGAAGGTAACGGATTATAGATTAACATACCTGATGTTGCTTGATTCCTTCAGATTCAAGGGTAGGGTTTTGGTAAAGAGATGGAGAAAGAAGGTAACGGGCAGGATCTTTGTTCCGATAGATATGAGAAAGGAAAAGAAATGGAGAAAGAAGGCAACATGGTTTCTGGTTTTTGAGGAAAAGAAAAAGTGACTGGATGAGATTTAGGTTTTCAAAAAAATCGCCATAGAGTAGATGACTATTATGGTTTGAAGCGGAGCGGATGAAAGAATAGCGTGTGAGGGAAAATATAGTAGAAGAATTGCCGCTCAAAATCAATCGAGCAGGAATATCACATTGCCACATGGCAATGATTGGCTTAAGTTAGTGACATGTGGCTTAAGATTATTTTACTTTATTAGAAGTAGTAGATTCATAATAATCCAAATGCTAGGTGCTTTGGTAACATAGGTGCTATTACCTTATGATGGCATGGAGTAAAAATTTCAAGGCTCATAAACAAATATACATATTTTCTATTAAAACACTTAAATCGATGAATAAGAAGTGAAAGTATGTATTATTATAAAATGATCACTTCCACACACATATACACACAAACTTGGCTTATAAAAAAAGTAAAAATAAATTCACTTAATTAGCAAATTGAAGTACATCGGACTTCAACGAAAAAAACTTTTATTATTATTATTATTACTATTACGCTTTAGAAAATTTTAAGTGTTATAATTACGAAATTACACATCACACATGGGTTTGTACCTGAACGTCGATAAACAATCGGAACAGTACTCTAGATCAAACAAATAAATATAAATTAGGTAAATTTATATGCTATATGACGTTATATGTTATGTGACTTATATGCGCATCTTGTAAACTTACGTGAAACCGTGTATTATTAAGTGTAATAACCTGTTATTGACGAACCCATAACTGGTGTATAGAGTATACCTTGGACTAAATTTCAAGGACGAAATTTCTGTGACATGGGGAGAATGTGACAACTCGTACTTTTGACCCTAATAATCAGAAAGGGTTACACATCTTAAAATAATTATTATTATTAGTTTTAAATAATAAATACTTGATGCATGATAACATGGATTTTATGTGTTAGGGTTTGCTAGAAACATGTATTATAATGATTCTTGATAATCTAGTAACTTGATGATCACGTATGCATGTTAGGGTTTCAATTATGTGTGGTTTTGATAATGAAACTTGATGTCAAATTCGTGTATGTGATGTTATTAGGCTTTTGATTGCTGAAAATAGTGTTTTTGGCGTCATAAACATGTTTTTGATGAAAGCTGAAAGAAAACAGATAATGTCCAGATTTTACAGCCGAATTGTATCAGCTGTAACGGAGTCAAAATTTAACAAAAACGTGTGTTTCTTGACTCTAAAATGTAATTCCAGGAAATAGCTTTCAAACCCCACTGGAATCATAATTTTTCTATTAGTTTTGATATTTTAAATGAATTTTTCCGTGTCAAAGGTGCAGGCTGCGTTTTTCGGCAGAAATTGCAGCCTATTACGAATGTCATAACTCAGTCTGTATTTTGAATTAATATGTGAAATTATACAGTAGGTAGTTCTAGGAGATTCCCAAATTCTCCAACTGGAATTTCGTTAAAAGAGTTAACGAGGATTTTTAAACATTTTTTACCGTAAACTGTCACCAGAAAGTGACGAAAGAGTTATGTAAACTATTTATTTTTTCATGAATTTTCTGTAAATAATTAAGCTCTAAAAATTTTACGTAAGATTTTTAACGTCACATAAATTTATAGTAATTTTTGAAGCTCATTTAGTATTTTAATAAAATCCCCGAAACAACTAAGTTTCGGAGTTCTAAACTGGTAGTGCAGTGAATTGAATTTTGTGTATTGTGTTGCTTGTGTTATCATACGATGTTAATACTTGTTTAGCACCTACATGAATGTCGTTTAACATGTATGTTATGCTATGAGCCTGTACACAAATGCACCTGAATGAACATCTAAGTGTCAATGCGATGCCCGCTATGTGTTAGATACATGTAGAGTTTACGTGCCTTGTATAAACACACACTAACAAACCTAATGGTAACCATAATAGGTAGTGGTTGACCACATCAGCTCGTAGTTCGTTTAAGTCATACCGAGTAAAACAAAGGTGAGTTCATGGCCTCTATTTATTTTAAATGTTTTTAAAACACATGGGGAGAAAGCATGCACTAAATTACGGTAAAGTAATGTCATAACCTTCGGTAAGGTAATGTCACACCTGTTAGAGTTTTTGTTATATTAGTTATGGTCTCAAAGAAGCATTATATCACTTGTCAGTCCCTTTAAAACTTACGATGCCGTTAGTATTGGATTATAGCGAGGAAATTTTTGGTAGTACTACTGGGTCTGGCAAGCCCCACTCGTTCTGGTCGCGCCAGTTAGACCGAACGTTGATGGTCACGGGTGTAGAATTTGCTTAACACTTAGCCATGGTTGGTGATAGACTTGGCACAACAGGGGCATCAACGCCAGCTTCAGATCGAACACTTTGTTGACATGACTTAGGTTAGCTACCTACAAATATAACAAGTAACTGCTAAACACTGCAACTTACTGTTTCGGGTTTTAAACAGTGGGAAAACTCTTTAGAAATAACCTACTTTATAACTGTATCCAAAAACCTGTGAACTCACTCATCATTGTGTGTTGACACTTGTTCTTGCATGTCATTCTCAGGTTGTTAAGGTAGCATACGACAGGTCTAGGATGCATTTGAGTCGCATTGATTTTATCAAACATTTAGACTTACCTTTAATTACATTAGCTATTTTGGTTTGGTAATTATTTATGCTTCCGCAACTCAATTGTATAAACAGTGTTTTCTCATGAATGAACAAATAGGAAAATTTTAAACTCATACAGTGGTCGTTCAATATGACTAATTACTACTATCCTGGTTTGTAACGTGCCTCGCGGTAGAACTCGGCATATGGAAATTTGAGGGTGTGACAGATTGGTATCAGAGCCAATGGTTATAGGGAACTAGGTTCGCATTAGATAGTAGACTTAGACTATAGCCTTAGATACTGCATTAGTCCTACACCAACACAAATATGCATACACGACATACACAAACACTCATACATGATATGCATATGCACATGGCATCTAAAAATACATTGCAATTGCGGGTAGTGTCGACATCATCCACATCCCTCCCTACAAATGAGGAACACATCAATCTCTTTGTATCATCATCCTAGTGGGGACATCCGTGGGATCACCAAAAACAAATTCCACTCCTGTCCGAGGGCCTTGAAATGGAGCCTCTAGAGGAGCTTATTCCGTCATAGTCATGCGCACCCCTTCCCATACCACAGAGCAGAACAAGACACCAGTTTGAGTCTACCGATGGTACTATCGAGTATGGAGAGCATTCTCGGGTCCGTGTTTAGGATGGCACCCAACATTTACACATATATATTTAGAGTTTGGTACATCGGAAATGACTCCTTTCTTACCTGCCAATGACAATACCCCGACCCCACTAGTTTTACTTTCGTTTAACCTGAGCACGTAGGCCTCGCGTGAGGCACCTTGCGTTAGGGTAGACCGTTGCACACATTATTATAGAAATCCATTAACACCGAGATGTCATCATTTTCCTAAGCCATGCGTCTATATCTTTGGTTGATGATCTTCGAGAAAATTCCCGAGCCACGCGTCTATATCTTTGGTTGATGATCTTCGAGAAAATGTTTGACCACAAAGGTGAGAACACTTTGCCAATTGCACACCCGAACCCTATCCTGACTCGGAGAGCAACTGCCTTGCTTTTTCCGGTAACTTACATTAATGAACTAGTTTCATCTCTCGAAGTCACATTTCATGTGCATGGTTGTTCCATGCGCATGTGTCCATCTACAATCCGCTATAATAGACTCTCATCATGCATTTTAACTCAAGTGAATACTTAGATCGAATGAATCCCGACTACCTTTTCCCATATAACTCCTAATAGATCAACGTATGTTTGATAACTATGCTTTTGATAACACCCTGTACTCGACAATCTAATTGAGAGACATTGTAACACAAGACAGGAGGAACTAGGGGGAACATGCAAACCAAATTATCAATATGGGTGCACACGTAATAGTAATTTGGGATGCATGTGAATCCTTATGAAACCTTGTGTGTGGATAAATTTTCCTAACCTACGATTTTCGTGCTTAAAACTTCCACTGCAAGTAGAAGTTCTCGTAAACCACTCAGCGACTAACTGGTACCATTAAACCCATTCGGTAGTTAACAGGCGCAACTATGAGACTGAAGATGTTCTCGAACACATTGAGCTTTCATCAATGGAATCCCTCATTATTTGTTTTAACCAACGTAAGCGTCTTAATGAAACTAAGATTCTCACCAAAACATGTCTTCTTTGATTGAAACCCTACCAGAATTGAAAGGTAAGCCTTTCAACATCAGCATATAAACGAAACACGAAGAATCCCTCGTACGCTTACACTTTATCCCTTACGTGTAACTCCCGAAGCTGATATCACAATGATATCGCACTAACTTGTAAGGTGGCGGAATCACACAAACAAGTTATGAAAGAAACAAAAGAGATGAAAAGAAAAATTCTTTGATTCAAATGATTGCTTGAACTTGCATACAAAGGTGTTTGTCTAATACAAGTAAGCTAATTCTCCAACCATGCTCCTAATGACATACTACTACTATTTATAGTAAGTGTTTAGGGAGGAGGCTCCTTCAACCCTAGGCCCATGTTTACTTAAAAAGCCCAATTACATCATTAACCCTAATTTCCCACTAATCCACTATGCTACTTATCCATAAACCTTCAAGGGCCCAACAATCTCCCCCTAGGTTTACTGGATTAGTAGCTACATCAAACCTGAGGACCGCCTTGTTCTTGATCTGGAGCAAACAGATGATGCATTAGGATGTTGGCAGCAGCACTTGTCCAAGCTTTAGCACATTCTTCATAATTTTCATTGGTGCAGATTTGGTGGTTTGTAAGAATAAGAACATCTTCCTCATGAAAACTCATCAGGTCATATGAGTTGGGGATCCTGATAGATTGCTCTTCAGTGACAATAACGGCTTCAGCCATCTTAGGATCATACGCCCAGAACTTGAAGTTCTTCAGTATTCCCCTCTCAAACTTCTTTGCAAGTGGAATGATCTCTTTGTCGGTTACAGGCCAGATCACAGATTTGATAGTGTGCTTGGTATGAGGGTCACGAACTCCAGGATTTCTCTTGACGGTGGGTTCAGCGGTCTTCATTGTGGCAAAGTTGGTTTTCACTTCCCTTTCAAGTCTTGAGTGGAAAGCCCAACCTCTACCTCTTTGATTTAGCTCTGGGTCGTAATAAGGAGCACGCAGAAGGCTCTTCATATTAATCTTCGTCCAGGACTCAAATTGACTTTCCTTTGCGTAATATTCTCTATGACCACTCTTGCGCGTAATCAGTCACATCTTCTTCTCATGCTCATACCTCCAGCAGGCAACCTCAGACTTGTTTCCAACCTCATCATAGTGAGAATATCCCAATTCCATCACAAGTCTGTCAGGCCTCTGTGTTGGATCCTTCAACTGGAAGTTTTCATCGAGAGGATTCATATCCTGATTCTTCATCACCAACAATTGTTTGCTGCTCTGTTTCTCTTGCTTTTTCTTTGACTTGCTGCTTCTTTTCTTTGGCTTAGCAGCCATATAAGCTTCTAATGCAGCTGCACGTTATGCTTCTGCTACTGCATGAGCTGCTGCTCTCTGTTCAGGGGTTTGCTCTGTTCTGCCAACGTAGAATTGTTCATCTTCTTTATCAGCAAACTCGCTCCCAAACTTCTTTTCTAATTTCGCCTTCAGATCATACACAGTGGACATCAGTATCCCCAAATCACCTTACAGCTGATCTATGTGAGATCTCTGCTAGTGAGCTATGATTGAGGTGAGTAGATCTGAGCTTCCTTTAAAGCAGCATCCTGTTGAAGAGATGTAATCTGAGCATTCTTCAGCTCTGCATCTTGTTCTAATACAACCACATGTCTTTTCAACCTTTTAACGTAAACATCTTCATAACTGTCGCTATCGCTTTCAAAGATTTGTCTTTTCTCGGTTGCATAACGGAAAGCTACTTCATCATGCTCAGTAACACCTGCTCCACTGGAACTTCCTGCTTTGAATCGAACACCACCACTTGAACTGCCTGGCTGTGAGGGAGTGGTTTCAAAATCAAAGTTGAAGTCATACAGATCTGGATCCTATGTGTTTTTCTTCTTTGATGCATCTTCTGTTTGTGGATCAGGCTGAGGGTCAATGATTGGAGTGGACTCAGGAGCAGTTGATGGGCCAGAGAGAATGTCATCAGGTGTGGAGTCGGTTCTTTGTTTCTTCCTAGCTGATTCTTCAGCATCATCAGCAATCGCTTCGATTTCCGTTTCACGTGCGATGTGGCAGCAACATCTTGTACACCAGCAGTGGAGACAGATGGAGGGTTTCCATCACCACCCTGTAAACTTAAAAGTAATGCTGCTAAATTCTTAGTAGTCATTGGCACAGGCTTACAAACATCATCCTCTTCCTTATCAGACATGATTATCTCCACCTCGCTTTCAGAATCGGTTTCTTCTTCACTAGAGCCTGTCTTTGATTCTGAATCAACAACTTTAATCGCATCTTCATTTCCAGCCACTTGTTGTACTTGTTGCATGAGCTGTACATCATGCTCTTAAGTAATTTGTGCATTGATTGGTGGTGGAACTGGAGCAACTAGAGGAACTGGGGCAACAGGAGCCCCTTGTACTATATCTGCAAATCTTCCATGCTTTTCAAGAGCAAACTTTCCTTCAAAGTTGTGATGTTTAGCTCTTTTGTTTCTGCAAGCATTCTCAAAGCAACTTGGCCCCATTGGCTTTAGATTGATGTAGTTTGGGCCATTGACCAACTATGGGTATCTGTCATCAGGAATCATCTGGAGGAATCTTGGGTAGAGCATAAATATTTTCTTCTTAGGATCTTCAAGCATTTTCTTCATGTTGTCGAAAATGAAAGTAGAAAAGTTGAAATCCCATTCGTTTACCAATGCCACGATTGCACATGTTTGCATCTTGTTCAGTTGATCGAATCCACCTTTGTTTTCCGCAATACACTGTAAGAAGAAGTGCACCAACAGTCTCCAGTATGGTGGGAACAATTTCTTTAGAACCGTCGGATAATTTCCTTCGTAACTCATTCTTCGAAGACCGGCAAAAACACTGGTTTGGTTGTATGAAGTAGGATGATGTGCTAGATCTCCCAATCTTAGAACTTCCCTGACGATTGCTTCAAAAACGATGATCTTCTTCTTTTGAACTGTGGCTTCAATTGTTCCAGCTCCTTCTGGTCCTTGTCTATTGATCTTTGCCATGTTCAAGAAGGTGTTTATACAACCGTTGCATATAGCTGGCTCTGCTCGTAAAGTGTGTGTGATGGGGAAATTGTTTAGACCCCGAATGAGCGATCCAAACAACTCCATGTGTTCTGCTGGAGGATCCGAAAGATAGCCCGCTTGATTGTGAAAGAGCTCTACTTCTAACTGTCTTTGATTTTTCTCCTGTATCATAACGCCAGCCATTTTCTTCACAAAGAATTAAATGTTAGATCCTTATAGAAACATGTTAACTTAATTTTTGAATTATTGACGAGTCAACAAAGTCAACACGTCCAATAGTTCAAACATCAGCCAACATGTCTAGAAGAGGGTTCAAAAGCAGTCCAGATTAGCAGGTCAAAAGTTCAGGTAAAAAGGGGTTTAAGTCAACCCTGGCCAAGGTCCGGGATGTTGAAGGTTCATCTCGGATGGACCTCTTCATCCGGGATGACATAGTCATCTCATCCAAGACGTTGATCTCCTAGTTCGAGATCACCTGAGATGGTGATCTCCTAGTCCGAGATCATCCGTGATGCCCCTTTTTAGTCCGGGATGATATACCTTCTATCCGAAATGAGTCCGAGATCGTCCGAGATGAGGTAGTATTCAGAATTTGTCCGGAATGGTTCGAGATCAGTGTCTCAGACATTTGTCATTTTAGTATTTAATGATCTCGAATGGGCCAATGGGCCAGGCCCATCTCGGATGATTGGTCCGTGATGATGGGCCTGTTCAGACTTTGACTTGGTCAAAGGTGATGGGTCCCATCCGAGATGGTGGGCAAATCCAGATTAATATTTTATTATTATTATACCAAACTTTTCAAGAATAGCAAAATACCCCCTTCAAAATCAATGAATCAACCCACCGAGCAACTAATATAATATTATAAGAAAAATATATGAAATACTAACACTGGGGTAATTTTGGGAAGACTGCCACGGGATCAAATCGTTTTCGAATTGATTAAGGAACACTTTTCAGCTATTTTCTTACTTGGACTGGTCCACGCGATTGTTAATATGCTTGTCCTCTTAAATCTAACGCTCAATCTTCAACTTTTAGCTTTGTGATACGCTTAAGGTAGAATTATACTGAATCATCCGTGTGTCCCATTCCAAGGCATACCCCCGCAATCAAGGCAAAGACAACAGTTCACCGTAGCAGGTGAGTATACTGAGATCATCCTTAAAAACTTTCAACGCCAGACTTCCTGGTGAACAGGTCAGTACTTCCGTACAACAGAGAGGACAGAGAAGTTCTGACGAGGGCGAGACAAATACCTTTAATGGTATGGATTTTGCTTTAATAGCACACGGAATTCTCTTTTTAGTGAGATTTTCTTCCGTTTTCAGGTTTTGGCCCTTTTGTTGCTCTTTTTCAAGATATTCTGACTGTACCCAGGTCTGCATATAGTCTGGATGCAACAGAGGGACAGTCCTGATATCCCGGATGATTCATCAGCATAAAGACCCGAAACCTCAGACATTAGCTATCTATCAATGCGGGATTTAAGACCATGAAATCATACACCGTTGGTCTGTTACCCACAAGATGTCCAGTCCATTATGTTTATATCACTTTGCCTCTTTTTGCTTTTCGAGCGTTAGACCTATCAACACATCGCAGTGGATCCTCGCCTGTTCAGCATTGAAACCTTACATGTGTTAATCAAATTCTTTAACACGAAAATTCATTTCATTTCCCGGCAACTTTTTCCCCCTAAATTTGTGCAAAAGTAGAATACTTTATGCCAAAATTTACCAGATGAGATACCGTTATTCTTAAACCCCCCCTTTTTTTAAGAGCTCAGTCGGTGAAACGTATCATTTTCAAGAGGTATATAAGCACATTGAACCTTGAGATGCTGACAGGTTTTGTAAAAAGATCCGCTGTGTTAGCATCAGTATGGATCTACTCAAGTTTAATTAAACCTCTGTCAAAGCAATCTCGTATAAAATGAATTTTGATGTCAATGTGCTTGGTTTTGGAGTGAAAAACAGGGTTTTTGGTGATCTAGATAGCGGCATCATTATCACAATAAATAGTTGTATCAAGATAAGTCAAACCGTAATCCTCCAGCTGATGTTTCATCCAAAGAACCTGGGAGCAGCAGGCAGATGCTGCAACATATTCTGCTTCCCCTGTGGAGAGAGATACAGTTTGCTGCTTCTTACACTGCCAAGAGATGAGTCTATCTCCCAAGAACTGGCATCCAGCTAATGTAGATTTCCTATCCCTGTCTGTCCCTCCAAAGTTGCAATCTGAAAAAGCGAACAGAGCAAAGTTTGAATCTATGGGATACCAGAGTCCGAGTTTAGGAGCTCCCTTCATATATCTAAAAATTCATTTAACAGCAATTAGATGAGAGAGTTTAGGGTTAGCCTGATAACGAGCACACTGGCAGACGGCGTACATAATGTCTAGCCGACTAGCAGTCAAGTACATCAGCGAACCGATCATAGATCGATACAATGTCTGATTAACAGGACTTCCCTCTGGATCCTCAGTCAACAACGGTCGCTCTACAATTGGGGAGTCTATTGGCTTTTGTAACACCCCGAAAATTTGCGTCCTATTATGTGTTGACACGTGTCATAGGTTTGAACGTGTGAAAGAATGTTCTTGAAGGACTAAAGTTGACAAACAATGAAACTGTGTAAATATAAGGGTTCAAAACGTCAACAATGAATAATTAGACTTTACAATAACCCTACCTGATGTTTATAACCTTAAACGAATGGATCATGGATCATACGATGAGAATTGTGAAAGAAAGTGAGAGATTACAAACTACAGGGGTTAAATGTGTCAACATGTTTAACTTATACCTCTGAGTGACCTTTTGACAAGCCCGAAGCTTTGTAACGATTAATTATGCTCACAAGAATGCACCATAAAAATTTCACCAAGTTTCGTTACCGTATGAGAAAGTTATGATAAAATCCGTGTGTGAGGGTTAGAATCGCCAACATTGAAAATTAGGGCTTTTCGGGTGATCACAAAGTTACCCGAGGACTTAACAAAGATGGTATAAGTCTTAAAGCCCCACATGTCAAATATAAAGTCTCAAAATGCAAGAAAACCAAGTGAAAACGACCTTTCGGGGGACCAGGGACTGAAATTGCAATTAAGGAAAACTTGTTTGTCAGGTCACCAGGGGCTAGCGTAGCGCGAGCCCTATACCCCTTGGCAGTAGCGCTACGCTACTGCCTTATCTGGACAGAAAACATGTGCAGGTGTCCTGCATGTTTGTTAACCGACTTTGATCGATTTTTGGCATACCTTGGGCTGCCCTAAGATGGTTTTTAGCTAGTAGGACACTTGTGGATGTTATTGTTTCCTCCTAGACTTAGTTGTCGATCATCCGTGATGTTTGAAGTTGTTATAAGAAGTCACATTTTCCACATACATGCATTTTTCATCTTCTGGACATTTTCAAGAGCTCAAGAACTGATCCAAGCTTTCCATATCATCCATTAGTTGTGTGTGAGTATGTTTAACCTTTCCTAATTCATTTATGCTTAGTTTTTAGCCTAGAAATCAAACCGTCGTAACTACGGTTTGACTTTGTGATAAATCACAATCGGTCCAGAGATTTTTCGAATCGAAAGTTGTTATAAGTTGGTATTTATATGGTTAATAAACCCCTAAAAGGGCACTCACTGATTCGAATCCTAACTAGGTCGTTTGTCGAGTCAAAGGTTGTCCGAAAAAGTCAACAGAAACATTAATCGCATATTTAACGTTATGGAAGGCGTGTAACCTGTTTTATCAGTCATACAACTTGAAAATGAGTATAATAACTTGTCTAAGCTTGTTTGATTCGACAACTTTATGTTTTGAACCGATTCGGAATCGAGAGACGCAAAAGTTTGACTTTTGCTTTGACCTCAGTTCTGACCCGATTTATATAGGTTTAGACATGCCTTAAGGTTCCATTTGGACCTAGTTACATGTGTGTATAAGCCTCTGCGTTTATACCACTCGAATCCGTAACTATCCGACGTTTCCGTTAAATGCCTAAATAATGACCATAATGCCCTTATGACCGCAGAACGAGATTTTAGAAAATGTAAAAGTGCAAAAGTCTTTAATACTGATTATTGAACATGTCTGCAAAATTTCACGTCAATCGGAAGTCTAGATTAGGAGTTATGCTTAATGACGTATTTATAAACATGTTTATTAATTAAACGGCGCCATTAGCGTAAAACCTATCTAAACTCAGTTTTGACACCAAATCTTTTACCCACTGATGTTAAATAATATTTTAGGATTTTTAAAGATTTTTAATTATTTTTAAACTGATCATAAGCTTGGATTAGCGCCTTAATTCGGTAAATACAGAATATGCCCTTTTAGACCATAAAATGAGTTTTACAAATCCTTTTAACGCCAATCCAATTGCTACTGATTTTAAATAATAAATGGAGTGTTTTGAGCCTGTTTAATTGATCAGAAAACTCAGAATCGTATTTTAAACCGTACGTCGCTTAAAACGGCTTTATACGCGTATTACACGCATAGTTTGGGTTTAAAACTATTTTGACATATAAGACTTATAACCAAATGTTATAACCTATTAAAAATAAACTATTTTACTGATGTATTCAGACCCGGTTCACAGAAACTTAATAAACCCTTTTATAATCTTTAAAATGACCAAAATGCCCCTGCGGGGCTTATAAAGAGATTAAACTCGTTTTGGGCATCATGGGTGATATCCTAATGATATCACAACTTATTTAAGGTGTGTTAACTTAGGAAACCTGTTTAGGACTCTTACGGTTACCCGTTACACTTCATGCGCGTTCGGTTCGGTTTATGTAACCAGTTTACATAAATTAGCCGAAACGGGTCAAACCTTAACGGTTTTATCTCAAAATCCAGAATGTGTATCATATACCCATATTAAACAAGTCTTCAAACTTGTCGGGTCTAAATCACATTCTATCCGGTCTTCGCTTAATCGTGCGTACGAACCGTATCTCCCTCTTGAAAACTAACCGGTCTAAGTCAAGGCTTAATTAAAGAACCGTTAGGATTCTAATAGGTTATTAAAAACCTTCGTTCCAGATTAAGGAGCTCAGTAAAAGCTATCTGTACTTGCTGATTTGATACGGCTGGGATTGAATTTATATTTAAGCTCAGGTAAATACTTTTAACTTATTTTCCCTATACGGGCTTGGGGTACGGTATATAAAATACCGCTTGGTCGGGACGTTGAATCTTTGATTGAATGAATGATAATGAAAGTATTGAGACGTCTCGTTTAATATTGTTTTGTTTACTTAAAGCCTTTGGGGGGTTAATGACCGTTGTCCCGGATATCCCTGGCATCATTCTACGAATGGCCACGACCTCAGCACCCGGCGTAGGCGTACGCCGTTGGTGTCTCATAATTATAGTGGTGTGTCGATTAATCTTTAACCCGGCTCGACCCGGGCTACTGAACGCATAAGGAACATGTAAATCCATACAAGTATTATATATTTAAATAATTATCCCAAGTTATAAAATATTATTTGTGCCTTGTGCCTTTATGCCATGTGCATTCAAAACAATCATTTTCTTAAACCCTTTTCAAAATGAGTCAGTTGATTGTATTTACCAGTGTAAACTGACGTATTTTCCAAAAAGGTTAAGTGCAGGTACTAATTGGAATTGGCTGGCTACTCCTAGCATCAATAAAGAGTCTCGCAAGCTTAGATGCCTAAAGTCTGTTGAACCATGTTATTTTATTTGCGATCCGCCTGTGGATCCTTTACTTCCGTTGTAATACTTTGATGTTACACTATTACGGATTGTAATATATTTATCCTTTTGCTTCCGCTGTGCATTTATATATTGTGTTGTTTGACTATGATGTTGCCAACCACGTCACGTTACTCCCCTACCGGGCCCACCGGTAACACGTGGAAATTTGGGGTGTGACAGCTTTGAATCTGACATGCTGAATTTTGCAAGAACGTCGTGTACATATTTACTCTGATGAATCAAGATTCCTTGATTATTCGGACGAACTTGCAGGCCCAAAAACATTGTCATCTCTCCTAAAGAACTCATCTCAAACTTCCTCTTCATGAACTCTTCAAACTCCTTGCAAATCACATCATTTGTGGACCCAAAGATGATGTCATCAACGTATATTTGGACTAGGATGATGTCCTTGTCAACACGTTTAATGAACAGCGTCTGATCGATTGTCCCTCGAGTTTACCCATGAGCGAGAAAATGTTCTGTTAGGGTAGCATACCATGCACGAGGTGCTTGGTGCAAACCATACAGAGCCTTGTCCAGCTTGTAGGCATAACCTTCTTTCTCTTGATCAACAAAGCCCGGGGGTTGAGCAACATAAATCTCCTCCTTGACCTTCCCATAAAGAAATGTCGTTTTTACATCCATTTGATATACCGTGAAGCTAATAAAGGATGCGTATGCCAGGAAAATACGGATGGCTTCAAGACGTGCTACTGGAGCATATACTTCATCATAATCTAAACCCTCGACCTGACTGAAGCCTTGGACTACTAATCTAGCCTTGTTCCTTACGATTACTCCAGAATCATCTTGCTTGTTACGAAACCCATCGTGTGCCAAGAGATCGTTTTCCTTGAGGCAGCTTTTCAAGCTTCCATACTCCAAGCCTTTCAAACTAATTGAGCTCTTCATTCATTTCAACCCATCTAGGTTCCTGCAAAGCAACATTAATGTTTTTAGGCTCAATCTGTGATATGAAACAAGATTATAAGCATGAATTGATGTCTCTAGATTTGCTACGGGTCTGAACACATTATGGAATTGCTATGGCAGGGACTTGCAGGTTCGGTTGCAAATTTGAAAAGCTTCTTGATGCTATTCCAGATGGCTCCCCCTCATTTGGTGCAGCGATGTTGATCATGCGAGGATCTACAGTGCAATCTGATGGAATTGCTTCTTAAAATAGAGAAGCTCCTTGAACGTTTGACGGTCCAGCGGAGGCTTCAGTGTTGCTAGCTTCACCATCAGGGATAGCTGCCGAAGGTTCAGGAGTCGGCTCCTGAATAGTGGAGGAGTAACGTTGTGCTATAGTATCTTTGTTAAATCCCGATGGATCCACAGTGAGTTTCTTGATCATAATTTGCAAGGGCACATCCTCATCTTCATCTTCGAAGGGAATAGGCATCTCTACAGTTGAGACTCCTGCATCAACAATTTCATCAGACAAAATAGGAAATGATTTAAACAAGGAAGAATAATCATATAGCCAATCAGGTCCAATGGGAGCATCTTTTGGATTTTCTTCCAGCCAATCCACATGATATGCTTCCACAATCTGCTTCTTGACCTTGTTGTACACACGATAAGAAGTATTCTTAGCGTATCCAATGAAATAGCATGGATCTCCTCGAGCTTCAAATTTTCCTCTGGAATCCATGAGAAGAAGTACACACGGACATCCGAAAGTACAAAAGTGTTGCACCGAGGGTTTTTGACCTTCGACTATCTCATAAGGAGTTTTCATGTGACGTTTGTTCATCAAGGCATGATTCTGAATGTAGCAAGTCGTGTTCACTGCTTCTGCCCAGAATATTAGTGGAAGACCCGAGTCTAATAGCATTGTGCGAGCAGCTTCAATAAGAGTACGATTGCGTCTTTCTGCAACTCCGTTCTGTTGAGGAGATCTTGCTGTACTGTATTGACGGTCGATTCCTTTTAGGGCACAAAATTCATTTAGCTCGGCATTCTTGAATTATGTCCCATTGTCACATCGGATAATCTTTACACATTCATTTGCTTGATTCTCCATGAGTATTACAAATTTCTTGATTAAACCAGTTGTCTCACTTTTCTACTCCAAGATGAATACCCAAGTGAACCGAGAAAAATCATCTGTGATGACCAAACAGTAAGCCTTTCCTCCGATACTGAGTACATTGACCGGGCCAAATAAATCCATATGCAGCAGTTCCAAAACCTTTGAAGTGGTGTGAACAGGTTTGGACTTATGAGGCCTTCGATGCAGCTTTCCTCGAGCGCACGCTTCACATTTCTCTATTTGCATGAAATCCTTGATTGGCAAGTTCCTGACGAGACCTCCTTTTGCTAACTGATTCAAATTTTTCGTGTTCAGGTGTCCCAACCGACGGTGCCACAAAATAGCATCATGCTAAGCGATTTCTGAAAATAAACAAGTAACTTGATCAGTGGGTGCTTTGTTCATATCAATCACATAAGCATTTCCTCTTCGTTCAGCTTCAATCATAAACCAGTCTTCAGGTATGATAATTCCTGGTTTCAAAATAACGCAGCCACTCTTGGTGAAGAGAACTTCCATTCCTTTGTCGCACATCTGTGATACGCTTAGTAGATTGTGCTTTAGCTCAGGGACATAGTTAATGTCAGAAAAGGTAATGATGCCATTTTTTACTGTGCCTTTCATGGTGATTCTCCCCGATTCTCCTCTAGCGAAGTTGACACTTCCTCCGTCGAATATTTTGATATCATTCAACTGGGATATGTCTCCCGTCATGTGCCTAGAACAACCACTATCAATAAACCAGAGTCTAAAGATAGCCCTCCATAGTCGTTCCTGCACATTTAACGGAATCAGTTAGAGACTGGAACCCAGGCCATAGTGGACCTGAGTTGACCATCGCTATCTGTGTAAGTAACTTCATGAAAGATCATATGGCTTTTAACATCGCTTGTGGTTTTTGGTGACGAGGTAGAAGTTGATGGTTGCGAACACGGAGACTGGGATCCAACAGGAGTTTTAGGTTCCCAATTTTTGGTGTCTGAAACACTTCCATTTGGTGGAAAAACTTTTCTTTTTCTTTGAAACCTGTTTATTTTTGAAAATTTTTAATTTTCCTGTTTAGCAAGATTCCAGTCTTTGTCAGAAGGCCTTGCTTTGGGAGGTCCATTTTTGGTAAAGTGAGAGTGCATAGCTTTCTGATGATACATGTTCCTAGATTAGTAGGGACGATGAACACAATTTCTTGCAATGTGTCCTGGAATTCCACAATTAAAACACGTTTGCCTTTTTGAGAAAAAGGCATTCAGTTCAGCTTGTGTTATTCTCGAGAACTGATCACGTCTTTTCTTTTCATTTGACGCTGAGTGCTTGCGAGGATGCTTGATCTTGGATGAACCCGGCTCACAGTTGTCAGCATAAAAGTAAGTATCCGCAACCTTACCCTTGAGTTTGGGTTCTGTTTGCTTGAGATTTGGGTTTTCCCTTTGAACATTCCTTTTCTTTGGCCTTCTGTTTCTATGTGACCGCTACCTTTTAGAGGGAACAGATTCAGTTGATTCTGTTTTGTTAAGGTCACATTTGGGGTCGATAGTTGAACTGTCTGTGGAAGTGACTTTCACAGATTCCCTTTCCTTAGAGACCATGTTTTCAGGAGTTTCTTCAGAGAAGGTTTCCATAATAATTTCTTCTACAGTTTCATCATCTGATTCAACTGCGGAATAAATTTCCATGAATTCCTTCTCCATAGGTTTCATGTTTCCATGGGTTTCAGCAGAATTGGACTCTATGGATGTCCCTTCTTCAGCCCGATCAACCTCTGAGTTCTCGACATTAGATGATTCCGGTAAGTCAGATGATGAGTCGTTTGTGTCTAAGACAGTTTGACCGTCTTCTTTTGCAACGCTGCTAGATTCTGATTGTTCATCACAATCGGAACCTTTGGAAGATTTGAGCTCATTATCTGAGATTCCTGAATCCTCTGTTTGACCACCAAGATCGTCAGATGACCCCTGTTCAACAACAATTTCTTCATTATCACAACCAAAAATATCAAGTTTTTCATCATTGTTGGGAGCTTCTGATGTATCATTCGATGTTTCAGGCATACTAGCACAATTTCCTGAATCATCAGAATTGATTTCTGAGTTACTTGAAACAGATGTCTCAAGTTCCTCAGTCAACGCATCAGGATCTCCTGTCAAAACATCTTCAACATTTTCAACATGGTCATTTTTATCACAAGCATAATCTAGAATAATAGCACCAGATTCATCAGTCTTAGTGGGAACACCCCAAGTCTCAACAAACCAAGAAAAAACATAATTCCAAGCATAAAGGTCATTTTTATAAGAAATAACATTATCAGCAGCACGTTGATGTGATTCGTCATCATCTTTAGACTTCTCTTCTGTTCTTACTGACTCTGCACATGAACTAAAAAAATTAGTATTTTTAACAGAATCAGAATTTTGTGAACTTTCCTTCATCTCCTACTGGTTCCGTTTTTGTTTCAGTTTCTGCTTCTGTATTTGTTACTGTTTCATTTTCGTGATCGGACTTATCTGCTGATTCATTTTGAACATTTTCATTTTTAACAAAATTCATTGGTTTCTTGAAATCGGTTGGTTGATCATTTTTAAACTTTGATGGTTCATATGGAGAATAATCACTAGGCTTGCCATACATCATTTTGTCATAATTTTCCATCTCCTGCTCAGTGATAGGCAGTCTGGAATAATTATGATTGTATGGTGGCGGAACCTGTATATATCCCAATCCCTTTCCCTTATTTTCTTTATAAGCAAGTTTCACATTGCACAGATTACGAACAGTGTCACTGGAAGTATCAAACTTTTTGATGATTAACTCATTTTGTTTGTACTTTCCAGTGAGGAGCTTTAGCTCAGCCTTCACAGAGTCACATTCAAGAGTTTTAACTGTGAGTCTATGTTTGTAGTCGTGAACCCAACGTTGTTGTTGATTCACATCTCTGTGAAGTTGAGCTATGTCCTTCTTAAGTGCTTCAATCTTTTCATAGAGAATTTTATTATTCTCTCGAAGACAGATGTACTTTCCCATCACAATGTTGTAATCGGTGATTAATGCTGAGTTTTGAGATCTCAGCAATGCAACTTTCTTTCTACAGTGTTCAGTACATAAAAGGGAATTTACCGTCTCGGAGAGTGATTTTGGTTCCTCGGTCATCGCTATCAAGCACTGATGAACCCTTTCCACAGCAGCAGTTTCAGACAGCTCATTGATTCCACTTAAGCAACTGCATCAGCCCAATTGAATCCATTCTACTCCTGTGCGATCAATGCCCTACCAGGTCTAGAGTTTCCCTGTCCAGTTGAAGTCGAAGTCTCAACAGGCGTGACAGGAACCATAGACCTTTCCTTATTCCTGGCTGCAGCCGCTTGAGTAGCTTCATATCCTGCTGGTGCCTTCTTGCAATCCCTAGCAATGTGTCCCGGTTCATAACACCTGTAGCACCTCAGCCTGTCTCTCAGCACTCCAGGACGAGCATTCATAGGACGACGCCCGTATCTCTTAGCAAACTTTTCTGCCTTAAACGCTGACATAGCCATAATCCAAGCCACATCCAGTTCATCTAAGTCTTCTTCCACAACTTGATTCACATCTGGTGTTATCTCACCTGAGGGCATGAGATCTCCAGCTAAAAAGGTATTGAATCTGGAGATCATAGAAGCTGCGAGAGCTAGTTTTTCTTCATTTTGTTTAGTCAAGAAAGCCATGTGTTCCACTGAAGGTGATGAGGGGGTATTTTGAGGTGCAGACTGGGTGGTCGAACCAAAAGCAGCATTAGCATGTTGTGGCTGAGGCTGAGATTGAGGTTGCACATTTGTTGGATTTTGGTGAAGCAACAGGACTGAAAACAATGTTTGGGTTGTGATTCATAACTCCATGAACAAGACTGAAAACTAGATTTGGATGAGCTTGAGACATCAACGCTGCGTTATTGGGGCTAGTCATTCCAGTAGCCATCAGTGAGTTCTTGTGATTCATTTCTCTCCGTTGATTGTCGATCTCACAAGACTTGATAGTAGCAATCAGTTCCGTAAGTGTCATTTCATTCAGATCCTTAGTATACTTGATCATAGAAACCTCGACATCCCATCCTTTAGGCAGAGAGTTAAGCAGTTGACGATTCATTCCACTGTTTGAAATGTTGATTCCAGTACTCACCATCTGTGACACTAGTTTGACAAACCTCCTAATCTGATTCTCAACAGTTTCCCCATAGATGTGATTAAATGAACTGAACTGTTGGTTCATCATGTTGACTCTGCTAGCTTTCATATCAGCATTTCCTTCAAACAAGTGTGTCAGTTGATCCCAAATTTCCTTTGCACTTTTGTAGTTTCGAACTCCAATTGAAATGTCTGGACTGAGAGCCATTGAGAGAGTTCCATAAGCAGCTTCATCCTCAGCAACAACCTTTTTGTCTTCCTCAGTATAAATGCCTTCGGGTTTCGGAATCTGGGTCTGAGGGTCATCTTCAGTAGAGTACATGATAGTGCGTGGTCCATTCTTGATGCTTCTCCAAACATGAGGTTCCTTCGCCTTACAGTATTGTTCAAACCTAAACTTCCACTCATAGTAGTTCTCTCCATACAAAAACCTTGGAACTTTGGTAGACGTGACAATAACTTGGTCAAGTTCTTGATGGAAAGCCAAAGACTGAGTCTGAATGGCAGCAAGGGTAGCATTAGCGAGATCAGCTGCGGTCACAACGCCGTTCATAATACCAGTTGGGTTCAACATGATGTTTGTTTAATCTGAACAGTAGTCCGAGATGAAGAGTCCGAAATGGTGAGTCCGAGATGAATACTGATCCGAGATGAAAGAGTCCGAGATGAATAATAGTCTGAGATGGGTTCTATCTGAGATGTATGAGTCCGAGATGAAGTACAAGACAATCTTCAAACACAATGATCTGAGATGATTAAACACTATCTGGAATCTGATAAACTTTATCCGTGATCTGATGATGATGATCCGAGATGAGATGATGATGATGATCCGAGATGGCTTGATGATGATCCGAGATGACTTGATGATGCTCCGAGATGGGATGATGATGATCCGAGATGGGATGATGATGATCCGAGATCAGGCAATCTTCAAGTCCGAGATGATCCGGAATGCTATGAAGGCAGTCCGAGATCAGATGAAGGTGGTCCGAAATGAGCAAAAACAGTCTAGAAACTACAGAAAGTCGGAACAGTAACAGAATGTCAAAACAGTAACATCAACCAGAACGTGTAGAATCACGATATCAGATCCGAGCCTGGAAATCAGGTTTGCGAGGCTCTGATACCACTTGTAAGTCCCGAAACCGAGATCACACAATGATATCGCACTAACTTGTATGGTGGCGGAATGACACAAACAAGATATGAAAGAAACAAAAGAGATGAAAAGAAAGATTCTTTGATTCAAATGATTGCTTGAACTTGCATACAAAGGTGTTTGTCTAATACAAGTAAGCTAATTCACCAACCATGATCCTAATGACATACTACTACTATTTATAGTAAGTGTTTAGGGAGGAAGCTCCCTAAACCCTAGGCCCATGTTTACTCAAAAAGCCCAATTACATCATTAACCCCAATTTCCTACTAATCCACTATGCTACTTATCCATAAACCTTCAAGGGCCCAACATTACGCTCACCTTTAAATTTTTCTTTTTACCCCATTACTCTATCATGTGGCTAATTCTCAACCTAACTAGAGTTACATCCCAACATATTCAACTTTGCAAGTGGATTTTACCCAAAACAGTTCCATCATCTTAAGAACATTGGAAGATGGAGATACAAGTTAGTCAACACCCAGACAAACACGATGACCTACATAATAATTTAATTTTACCTCCTATTTTGCTAAAGTCATTATTTCATAAGTGAGCCTATTCCCTAGCATTTTTCACTGGCCGATGCATACCGTTTAATGTGGTAGCTAGTTACTGTTGTCGACGTAGACAAATCTCTCACCCATTGTCGTGGTCACACTACCTCTTTGAAACTCTACGCATAAACTCCCATAAAATTTGAGCTCTAATTTAAAAGAAGTTTGTAAACTTGCCTTTCTAATCCTTAGTGATCACTTTTTGAACTCTGAAGATAGTGACGTATTGTTATTATGACCATGCCGGTTTGAACATAATTCCGCGTCCTTGTAATGAAACCTCTTGGCAACGTATGTGATGCTCCTAATTCATGCACATGTTTTAGTTAAATTTTTCAAACTTGTTTGCATACACGTTCGGCTAATTACACACTCAAATTCATACATGGATTTTAGTAAATCTATTCTTATTCGCATACGGGCAACCTCGACGACTGTGGAAAACGCTTCGATTGAACTGGAGCACTACAAATTCGACGAACCATTACTTTTCTACATAACCCTTATTGCGTTAACACCTTCAATGTAATGCTTCCAACGACTGGTAGCGTCACTTTATTTCTATTTATACCGCTTGTGTGTGATCAACTACATCCTCATCATCGGATTTATTATTTCACTAGTGATTCTAAAACAATTATGTGGAACAGATTGATGACAACCATGTCTTGGTATGTTGTTTGCGTCTTATCATTTTGTGCTAAAATAAATATCATAGTTCTTGTCTGACCTTGTTGTACGTTAATCCTCATTTGGCTAAATCACTTTCTACGAATGATACTCGAGGAGCAACGAGCCATACTTAAATTCATCAAGTGTAGGAGCATAAAATAAAATTTCTATTTCCGCGAGGTATGCCACGATCAACACCCTTCCGTGTGAAAACACCATACTTATGTATAGTTTCCTCGACCTCTTTGTTTAGTACTTATCCCTCTTTGATCGAAACCTAGCTATCTACTACAACCAACTACGACCAAAATATTAGGACCAGTATAAACCGAAAATCTCCATTACCTTCGTATGAACGCATCAAGACACTAACATTCTAATATAAAGGGGTATAATGTCTGACTTGAGTTTTCATCCAGTTTGTTGATAAATTTACTTGAATCACCTGTTCCAGCAATTATTATTTCTTTCTCGAATCCTTAAGTATAATGGCATCGTCACAGTTGTTCGGTAGTGGGGTTTGTCCCATGTCTGATCTCCAATAGCAACATCACATAAAAACGAATATCTCATACACTCACTTTAATTTCTTTCATTTCAGTTACATTGAGTAAATTCTCGGTGGTGCTCATTGCACACACCCGATCCTAGGAATTAAGTAATTTGGTCTTTAGTAAACAACCTTAACACAATTTCAGTTCGTTTTATTTTGTTGACACTTCGTTTATGACGTATGACATTCGTGTCCATTCGGGTAACCTCAAAATATACATTAGATACACTTGATTTGTGAAGTGTTGGCTACTAAATATTCAGATCACTCTATGATAATAAATTACTGCCTTCTACAAGTTACTCAAACTCAAACGTGTTGAGCTCACCTAAACTATATTTTATACAACAAACCCCCCCTGCCATACACGTTAAAATCATCCGTTAATGATATCCGATGTATGACACATTGGTGTTCCAACCCCGGTGAGTGTCGCCCGTGCTTAACGTAACTTGTGACAACTTTCCTTCACATCAACCTACCATTAACTCAACTTATATTTCTACTTAGGACCAAGTGAAAATTGGCCAGAATCAGTGTTGTCTTCTTTGATAGCCTAACTGGATCTCTAATTAAAACCCCTATATACAAAATTAACTCGATGGATCACATTCTCTTCGAGCCAAGGTAGCTTCGCCTACTAAATTCTTGACATTAAGGTCACTTCAACGACGATAGCTATATCTGATTACTAAGTAATTAGTAAACTTCAATTTACTCGTGAAAAGGAAACTGAACCACCAAAAATCAATACCATGGTACAATCTAGAAATTGCGTCATTTCTTTACTTTCGTGTATGCTTACATTGTATCTCTTGATAGTCAAACTTATGTGCACTACCCTTGCTGAAATCGATTTGTTGCTTCGAAAATTGACAATTCTATACATATATAATCCCTCGTAACTTGTTCGGATGAACAAGTGAATATCATTTGTCACCAACTGTCATCTCAATCATGTAGTCTGATTTTATCTTGTCTCGTTGTACCGTCATATGCCTTCACGCTCTATTTAACAATGAACTTGCAACCATTGTTTTGAAATATCATACTCTAAATTTTCGAGATGAAAATTCTTTCAACAAGGGGATGATGTGACACCCAACATTTTCAGGTTAACACCGTTAACACAAACTTCGTCATCTCAAATACTCACTCATGCATAACACTTGATTTGGGTAAATGAAGTGTGTCGGTTATTTCACAACACTCACGTAACGGTAATTCAGGGAATACGGAATCACATATCACACATGGGTTTATACCTGAACATCGATAAACAATCGGAACAGTACTCTGGAACAAACAAATAAATATAAATTAGGTAAATTTATATGCTATATGGCGTTCTATGTTATGTGACTTATATGCGCATCTTGTAAACTTACGTGAAACCGTGTATTATTAAATGTAATAACTAGTTATTGACGAACCCATAACTGGTGTATAAAGTATACCTTGGACTAAATTTCGAGGACGAAAATTATGTAACATGGGGAGAATGTGACAACTCGTACTTTTGACCCTAATAATCGGAATAGGTTACACATCTTAAAATAATAATTATTTTTAGTTTTAAATAATAAATACCTTTGCAAGTGAAACAAATTATTTAACCGACATTTCTTGTCAAGCTTATACGGGTAGACATGTATAAAAACTATATACTCCGAATATTCGTTTTAATTTTAACCAATGGAGATATTTTTACCGTTGTATTTATTTTATATAATTTAAATGAGCGGTTTCACTTTACGCGAGGATGTTAAACCCAGTTTGTATACGCAGGTTAAACCCAACCCAGCTACCCAAACCCTAGGTATATAACCATCTTTTTCTCTTCTCCTCTTCATTCTCACACAACTACTCAAACCCTATCCTCCATGTTCCCTCTACTCTCTCTTTAGAAAACTCAAGAAGAAGCTATCTTTTTCGGGTTCTTGATCTTCATCTCTATCGCTATAGGTATTCCCTCTAACACACACTCATAAGTTGTTATTCATGGCTGCCTTTTGTTGATTTCTTGGATTCTTGATGCATGATAACATGGATTTAATGTGTTAGGGTTTGCTAGAAACATGTATTATAATGATTCTTGATAATCTAGTAACTTGATGATCACGTATGCATGTTAGGGTTTCAATTATGTGTGGTTTTGATAATGAAACTTGATGTCAAATTCGTGTATGTGATGTTATTAGGCTTTTGATTGCTGAAAATAGTGTTTTTGGTGTCATAAACATGTTTTTGATGAAAGCTGAAAGAAAATAGATTCTATCCAGATTTTACAGCCGAATTGTATCGGCTGTACCGGGGTCAAAATTTAAAAGAAAATGTGTGTTTCTTGACTCTAAAATGTAATTCCAGGAAATAGCTTTCAAACCCCACTGGAATCATAATTGTTTGATTAGTTTTGATATTTCAAATGAAGTTTTCCGTGTTAAAGGCGTAGGCTGCCTTTTTCGGCAGAAATTGCAGCATATTACGAATGTCATAAATTAGTCTGTGTTTTGAATTAATATGCGAAATTAATACAATAGGTAGTTCTAGGAGATTCCCAAATTCTCCAACTGGAATTTCGTTAAAAGAGTAAACAAATATTTTTAAACAATTTTTACCGTAAACTGTCGCCAGAAAGTGATGAATCAGAATTATGTACACTATTTGATTTTTCATGAATTTTCTGTAAACAACTAAGCGCTAAAAATATTACGCAAGCAGAAGTGTACCATTTTTCACGTCATATAAATTTATAGTAATTTCTGAAGCTCATTTAGTATTTTAATAAAATCCCCGAAAACAGCTATGTTTCGGAGTTCTAAACTGATAGTGCAGTGAATTGAATTTTGTGTATTGTGTTGCTTGTGTTATCTGTTGGATTTTGAATGCCCAAGACACATATTAAATTGATGTGGTTAGTACGTTATGATCCAAGTCGAGTCATACCCAAATACAAGCTAGACAAACACTTATAATATTTATTTATGATATGATCAAACAAATAAATATTAACACTTAGAATATTTAGAAATTGGTTTTCTAAATAATTGCACTTGACAAACTAATAAATTATATGGATAATTTATTTTAGAGAAAATACTTTATTGTGTTATTTAATAGGTTAAATAACATTTTAAAATGTTGTGATGTGTTGCATAAGTCTTGTAACATATTGTGTTATATTTATAAAAGTTATAAATAAATACAAGACTAAATTTAAAATGAGATTTTGAATTAATGGTGGGAAAAAGCATTTAATGGCCAGCCATTTATGGCTTCCCAATGTGGGTTTCCACCACTTAAATTGCATGCAATGCATCTCTTCCAAGACTCAATAAATGCTGATTCTCTCTCCTAGTTTCACTTACTTATTTAAAGTTGCAAAGCTCCATAAACTTGTTAAATAATTAATTCAGCCAAGAGAAGTTCTCCAAGGAGTTTTTAACTTTAAATATGAGAGATGAACTTAAAAGAAAAACACTAGAGAATGCTCTCTAAAAATCGGCCAAGATGGGTCTTTCAAAAGAGTTTTCAAGTTTGAAAAATCAAGTGCAAGAACTCCATAATATTCTCTATAATTTTCGGCCATGTATGGTTGATCAAGAGGGAATATTCAAGCGAGTTACAAGTGTAAAATCCTAGCTAAAATCTAAGTGTTTGTTGGAAGGCTTGGGGTATACGAGCTTGAGGTATTCTACACTTGAAGACTACCATTCAAGAAGCATCATCTTCTTCATATCTTTTACTCCTTGGAAGGTAGTATTCTTGAAACACCCTATGGTTGTGTTTTATTTTTGATAGCATGCATGTTCATATATGGATCCGGGGATTGGGTTTTACATATAAAATGAGTTTTATATCTTGTAATTAACATGTTTTAAATAATCTTTCCGCTGCGTTTTTATTTTATAAGGATAAAATAACTTTGATAAACATGTGAAAAACACATCAATGGCATCTAGAGCCGCTTATATGAGTGCATGCTTCAATAGATTAAAATTTTCGGCTTTCGGGTTTGGTTAAAACCCTATGGCCGAAATTTTAAGCATGGTTATCCCTTTTGTTTTTCAAGATTATTTTCTTACATGCATAAAAGTATCTTGAAAAATTATGTCATATGGATGATTTGTTTGTTTAGACAAAAACCCACTTTTTCGGTTTTTCATTCTTGACCGAAAATGTAGGTTATAAAAAGGGAACCATTTTTGCTTCTTGAATTTTATATATATGTGGATATATATTTTTTTGGTGTTCATAACCTAGCCATGACCTTGTGTGAATATGTTGAATGATTGTGTTATGATTTATATTTAATTATTTCAAAGGTTGTAATAATTAATTATTTTTGTTCTTCCATTTGTAAAGTTATGTAATTTATTTATTTTCATTTGGTATGTAAAATAAATAGATTAGGTGCATTTCATTTTACTAGAAAAAATGTATTAGGATATTTTTTTGTAAAAGAAGATACACACAAAAATGTGGTTTTGGTTTTGGCTAATTTCGGGCCAAAAGGACTTCATGGTTCTTAACGGGATTTTAGCCCGATAACCAAAACACAATTTTGAAGTCCAAAGGAGTTTGGAGCTGAATATAAAAGACATTTGGAAGCCCAAAGAATGTGAAGAAATCACAACACAAGATGAAGACTTGAAGCATTTGGATGCGGGATCAAGTGGGGGTTCAACGACACATTATTTGTGTCAATTTTCACCCTTTAGGAAGGACCTTTTGAAAGCACACTTGTTTCGGCTAACAAGTGTTGTCAAAAATAGTTGGCTATGGTTATGCACTTATTGTTATTTGTGTTTGTGTGGTTGCTTATTTTATTGTTTTGATGATATTTGGATATACATGCTGAACAAACTAATAATAAACAACAAGCTTAAAATTGGTTCTTAATAAATCATTAAAATTGGTTAATAAAAGGTTATTAAAAATTAATGATTTTATAATAAAATGGGTTTTATTAAAAAGAACCTTGAAATTTTGTTTTCACAAAAGTACCAAGGATTTGAATGCATGCAAATATATGGTACAAAAAGTTTTCTAAACTAGAATTTTGAAAACTCAAAATCCCTTTTATAAAACAAGTCAAACACCATCCCTTTATACAACACTCGAATCACTTGGGAACTCTTTTGTGGGATAAAGGTCACCTAACCACATTTGAGGGAACTTGTATATTCGAGGTGGGTTTACCATGTTTGTGGGATAAAGGTCACCTAACCACTTATGTGTATAAACTCACACGTGTGTGTAAGTTGGACGACTTGATTTGGAAACCATGAACTTAGGGTCACCGAAGCATGGGGAACAAAAGGTGTTGATGGGATTAAACATGCCAACTAAACATAAAGATGTTTAACCGATCCCATATGGCTAGAAGTTGCAAAGGGTTGCAATTGTCAAACGTTGACTACCTTGTTAATTTAAATAGAGGGATAAAGGTCACCTAACCAATATTTAAATGTAACGTTGGATTCTAGATTTTAATTATTAATTGTCTATGAGACATAAAAGGGTATTAATGATTAAAATATAATAATATCGAAAACACTAAAATTGAACCTTGTAAAATTTTGTAGATGGCCGCTAACAATATTACCCAAACCGTCCGTAACCTATTACTAAGAACCATCCTTGAAAATGATCGTCTCAATCATAACACTTCATGGATTAATATCGAAACTTAAGAATCATTCTCAAGTAAGAAAAGATATCCTATGTGTTGAACGATCCTAATCCTGATGAACATCTTATGGAAGATAAGGATGCCTATAACGATTGGACTAAGTATACGAAGGATACTATACAATCCTCTTGCCTCATGATTAGGAATTATAATTCCCGAGATTCAAAAGGATTTTGAACATCATAGGCATACGACATGATTAACCAATTGTAGGAAATGTTCCTAAGGGTAAAACGCTTCGAAATGGTTCGAGTGCTTCATGCATGTCGAATGGAGGAAACCCAATCCGTCTCATCTGATGCCTTTAAGATGAAAAGCCACATTGATCGCCTCGAAAGGCTCAATATGGATAAAAGGGGTTTATCCAATGTAACGATCAATGAGGGTAGCAACTAGAAAGGGCATCACCCTGACACCAAAGCAAATGTTGAAAATGGAAAGGGGTAATTCAAAGGGAAAAGAAAAGAAAGACTAAAGCGCAACCACCGAAACCAAAAGAAAAGAAGGCAAAGCTTGCCATGAACGATCCATACTTTGAGTATGGTAAGATAGGACATTGGAAAAGAATTGTCCAACCTATCTCAAGGAGTTGAAAACCAAGAGGGATGCTAGGCAAACCTAAGGTACAATCTTTATAAAGCATATTGACCTTAATGTTATTTCTTCAAAACACATGGGTATTAGATACCGGATGTGGAACTCATGTTTGCAATTTGTTGCAAAGGGTTCAAAAGAAATAAGCATTACAAAAGGGAGACATTAGTCTCTTCATAGGCAATGGAATGAAAGTTCAAATTGAAGCCCTAGAAGACTATGTTTTGTAACTTCCAAATGGTTTGGAAATTGTTTTAAAAATGTTTTGAATGCTCCTAGTTTGACTAGGAACATTATTCAAGTTTCCCTTATAAGACAATATGGTTTTGATTTAAATTTTGTAAACAATGACATTTATATTTCGATGAATGACATGTTTTACTTTAAAGCTAAGCTTTTAAATGGTATTTATGAATTGGTTCATAATAATACATCATTTGATAGTTAAATGTACAAAGCAATCACCAAGAAACTCAAAATGGATTTGAGTAAGACCTATCTTTGGCATTATCACTTTGGTCATATAAAAGATGTCGCATGTAAACACTTCGAAAGAATTGTCTTTTCGAAACAAATGAAATTGGTTCATTTGATACATGGGAATCTTGTTTAAAAGGTAAAATGACCAAGTAATCCCTTAGTGGGAAAGGCAAAAGATTTATTAGATATCATACATTTGGATGTATGTGATCCTTATAAGCCAATACTAGGAATGGTGAAAGATGCTTCATTACTTTTACCAACAACTATAGTAGTTGTGGTTATGTGTACTTGACACAAAGATGAAGTTTTGAAACCTTCAAAATATTCAAAAGTGAAGTAGAAACTCAACTCAATTAAAGTTCTTCGTTACGATAGAGGAGGAATCGAACTCTATTGGATATGGTTCGATCTATGATGGCTATGAGCGCATTATCTCTATCATTTTGGGGTTACACTTTGCTCTCCGCGGCCCGTACATTCAATGTGGCCCAAACCAACAAAGTGGATAAGACACCTTTTGAAATATGGCATGGAAGGGCTCCATCATTATCATATTTGAAGGTATGAGGTTGTGAAGCTTATGTTGAGCTATACACATCAAACAATTAGAAGTACGATCCACTAAGTGTATCTTTGTAGGATATCCTAAAGATGGTATAGGATATTATTTCTACGATCAAACAGAGCAAAAGGTATCTGTTGCTCGAAAGGCTGAGTTCTTGAAAGCTAAGCTCCTTGTGGAAGGAATTAGTAGAACAGTGGAACTTGATGAGGATCAAGAACCACAAGCCGATACACGTTTGGTTGATACTAGCACTCAACAAGAGGTTGTTGGAAATGATCAAGTGGTTGATCAATACACACACAACGTTCGCAGATATGGTAGAATTAGTAGTCCACCTGAAAGATATGGATTTTTCATAGATGGATACTACGTGATAGATTCGGATGAACCTACCACATACCATGATCCAATGTCAAAATATGATTGTGACAAATGGCTTGAAGCCATGAACGTAGAGATGCAATCCATGTAAGACAACCAAGTATGGGAGTTGGTTGTACTACCTCTTAACTCCAAAGTGGTTGGAAGTAAGTGAGGTTTTCAGGAAGAAAACCGATATGCAGGGTAACTTGGATACTTATAAAGCGAGACTTATAGAAATAGGTTTCAATCAAACTCAAGGGGTTGATTATGATGAGACCTTCTCCCCAGTGGCGATGCTAAAGTCAATTAGGATATTATTTTCCATACCTGCAAAATATGATTATGAGATTTGGCAAATGGATGTCAAAACGGCTTTCCTTAATGAATATCTTGAGGAAGATGTCTATATGGTTAAGCCTGAAGGTTTTGTCGATCCAAAACATCCTAACAAAGTATGCAAGTTAAAGAAATCAATCTATGGATCGAAACAAGCATCTAGAAGTTGGAATCACCGTTTTGATGAAGAGATTAGGGAATATGGATTCATCAGTAACGGCGATGAAGCTTGTGTGTATAAGAAGGCTAGTGGGAGCATCATTACTTTCTTAGTAGTAAATGTCGATTGACATTCTACTATTTGAAAATGACATTCCGACCATGGAAGGTGTAAAAACCTGGCTTGAAAGTTGTTTTTCCATTAAGGATCTTGGTGAAGCCGCTTATATTTTAGGAATAAAGATCTATAGGGATAGATCAAGGCGCTTGATAGGTTTAAACCAAAGTGCATACATTCACAAAGTCTTGAAAAGGTTCAAGATAGAGAACTCTATGAAAGGTTTGGTACCTATTCAAAGAGGGGACAATATTGAATGTGTTTCAATGTCCAAGCTCAAAGAATGAGAAGGAAAGAATGAAAGGAATCCCATATGCGTCAGCTATAGGATTCATTATGTATGCAATGATATGCACTAGAGCGGACATGTCATGCGCTTTAAGCATGACGAGAAGATACCAGCGAAATCCAAGTAACGGTCATTGGATGACTGTTAAAAGTATATTGAGATACCTTAGATGGACTAAGGATATGTTTCTAATATATGTATCTGGTGAGGAAGAACTCGTTGTAAAGGGTTACAGGGATACGAGTTTCGGAATTCGTTGTAAAGAGTTGCATGGATACGAGTTTCCAAACTGATCGAGATGGTTCTCGATCATAATTAGGGTAGCATTGTCCACTACAGAATCAGAATACATTGCCGCTTCATTGATTGAAATGATTCATGTGGATCTGCCACTTGAATTATTGTCGATCTAGGGGTAGTGCCTACCATTCAGGACCCCTAGAGATCCTTTTGATAACGATGGTGCGATTGCTCAAATCAAGGAACCTCTTGCACATCAAAAGACTAGGCACATTGAGCGGAATTTCAACTACATAAGGGATGAGGTTGAAAAGGAAAAAAATGTATTCGCAAAGTTCACACTGATCAAAATATTGTGGATCCACTCACAAAGCTCCTTGAACAGGCAAAGCAGGAAGGATCATACTTGTGCCTTAGGACTTCGATATTCTAGTGATTGGATTTGATCTATTTTGTATTTGGATATTGGAACAATTGTTTCTATAACTCTTTATGGTATGTTGAGTTATGTTCCATTTTAGCATGTTTAAATCCATGAATAAGTTTCTTATTCTAAATGTCCGTAGTTGATCATACTTGTGGGAACAATTATGAATGTAAGACTATTGTGAAGTTGGATTGGTGGATATTCATTAGGTATGAATATAGAGCAAAGTGTTGCTGCCAAAGTTCATAGATATTTGTGGGACACAAATATTGGACTGACTCGCTCTCAAATATTACTGCATGGAATCATTTGTGATTGATCATAAGTAAATTTGAGTAAAGGAGAATATCATAGTATCCTCTGACCTGAGATACATATTGGGTCTTGATATTCACCAAATATTATGTCTTGACTTATTTCTTCGCTGTCAGTAATATGACAGTACATAAGGCTAAGCTCAGGTGTGGTACAAGGTGATTGTGAGAGACGTATGTAGTCAAGAAGGGATTTGTTCCTCTTATTCGTTGAGAGTAAGATGTCTAAGGCCTGCTAAAGTTAAATCAACAGAGAGTGATTAGTCTATGTCTCTGGATTTGACATGATATCTGTAACGAAAGGATAAATGATAGATTCACCTAAATCATATTCAAGTAAGGGACTTGAAGGGGATGATGTTATTGAATGGGACATATAGTCATACGTATTAGGGGTAGTAAACCGTGGTTAGGCGTTATTTACTACTTGCATCAATCTTCTATGTATCTTGTGCAAGTGGGAGATTGTTGGATTTTGTATGCCCAAGACACATATTAAATTGATGTGGCTAGTACGTTATGATCCAAGTCGAGTCATACCCAAATACAAGCTAGACAAACACTTATAATATTTATTTATGATATGATCAAACAAATAAATATTAACACTTAGAGTATTTAGAAATTGGTTTTCTAATTAATTGCACTTGACAAACTAATAAATTATATGGATAATTTATTTTAGAGAGAATACTTTATTGTGTTATTTAATAGGTTAAATAACATTTTAAAATGTTGTGATGTGTTGCATAAGTCTGGTAACATATTGTGTTATATTTATAAAACTTATAAATAAATACAAGACTAAATTTAAAATGAGATTTTGAATTAATGGTGGGAAAAAGCATTTAATGGCCAGCCATTTATGGCTTCCCAATGTGGGTTTCCACCACTTAAATTGCATGCAATACATCTCTTCCAAGACTCATTAAATGCTGATTCTCTCTCCTAGTTTCTCTTACTTATTTAAAGTTGCAAAGCTCCATAAACTTGTTAAATAATTAATTCAGCCAAGAGAAGTTCTCCAAGGAGTTTTTAACTTTAAATATGAAAGATGAACTTGAAAGAAAAACACTAGAGAATGCTCTCTAAAAATCGGCCAAGATGGGTCTTTCAAAAGAGTTTTCAAGTTTGAAAAATCAAGTGCAAGAACTCCATAATATTCTCTATAATTTTCGTCCATGTATGGTTGATCAAGAGGGAATATTCAAGCGAGTTACAAGTGTAAAATCCTAGCTAAAATCTAAGTGTTTGTTGGAAGGCTTGGGGTATACGAGCTTGAGGTATTCTACACTTGAAGACTACCATTCAAGAAGCATCATCTTCTTCATATCTTTTACTCCTTGGAAGGTAGTATTCTTGAAACACCCTACGGTTGTGTTTTATTTTTGATAGCATGCATGTTCATATATGGATCCGGGGATTGGGTTTTACATATAAAATGAGTTTTATATCTTGTAATTAACATGTTTTAAATAATCTTTCCGCTGCGTTTTTATTTTATAAGGATAAAACAACTTTGATAAACATGTGAAAAAACCCATCATTATCATAGGATGTTAATACTTGTTTAGCACCTACATGAATGTCATTTAACATGTATGTTATGCTATAAGCCTGTACACAAATGCACGCGAATGAACATCTAAGTGTCAATGCGATGCCTGCTATGTGTTAGATACATGTAGAGTTTACGTGCCTTGCATAAACACACACTAACAAACCTAATGGTAACCATAATAGGAAGTGGTTGACCACATCATCTCGTAATTCGTTTAAGTCATACTGAGCAAAACAAAGGTAAGTTCACGGGCCCTATTTCTTTTAAATGTTTTTAAAACACAAGGGGAGAAAGCATGCACTACATTACGGTAAAGTAGTGTCATAACGTTACGGTAAGGTAACGTCACACCTGTTAGAGTTTTTGTTATATTAGTTATGGTCACAATGAAGCATTATATCACATGTCACTCCCCTTAAAACTTATGATGCCGTTAGTATTGGATTATAGCGAGAGAATTTTTGGTAGTACTACTGGGCCCGACAAGCACCACTCGTGCTGATCGCGCCAGTTAGACCGGACGTTGATGGTCACGGGTGTGGAATTTTCCTAACACTTAGCCATGGTTAGTGACAGACCTGGCACAACAGGGCAGCAACGCCAGCTTCGGATCGAACACTTTGTTGACATGACTTAGGTTAGCTTCCTACAAATATAACAAGTAACTGCTACACACTGCAACTTACTGTTTTGGGTTTTAAATAGTGGGAAAACTCTTGAGAAATAACCTACTTTATAACTGTATCCAAAAACCTGTGAACTCACTCATCATTATGTGTTTTCTCATGAATGAACAAACAGGAAAATTTTAAACTCATATAGTGGTCGTTCAATATGACTAATGACTTTGATCTTGGTTTGTCACGTGCCTCGCGGTAGAACTCCGCATGTGGAAATTTGAGGGTGTGACAATAGAAGAGAGAAATACCTGAATATTAAGCGTTGATTGTGAAGATAACCCGGGTTTGCTGATCTTTATGAAGCAGGGAGTTATCTCTATCCCTATATATCACAATGAGTAGTTACAGAGTAGCTTGACATGTTATAACGGCTAGTTTGAATATTATGTGCAATATGACAGCTCCGATCACTATCACATCCTCCATATTGGGGGGCAATTGTTAGGGCCTGGTTTTTATTTGTTATGGATCTGATATCCTGATGCATATTCTGGGTCAAGTATCCTTGATGGGTATTACGGGACCTCAGAGGATCAAGGATCCTTAATGTTTGCTATGGTTTCTAATAATTGTTCTCGATATTTTATTGTGTTTATATGCAGGTAAACTGATAGTGGACTGAGTCTGAGATATAATCTCCATGGAAATGGTTGAGAAGCTGCACGTGCTCATTCTACAACGTCATGGGACGAGGACATGGGCTTAGCACGTTTATCGCATATTTTTGTTATTTAAGTTATCTTTCTTTTATTAAGGGTTCGATCAACTTTAACCACAGATAACAACTTATCACCATCACATCTCACACACTACTGCCATAAAAGCTCTATTAATACACACTTACCATTGTATCAAGCTTGATTAATTTCCGAAGTTGGACTACACCTTATTGTATAATAGTAACCAGGGGTAGATAGTTTTCACCACCCGAGGCGATTTTTTAGAGATCAAGGGCTTTTCCTCGCCTAAATCTCTGTGTTGATCTACATTTTAAGCCTTGCAATCATCTTGATCACCTAAGCACTCTACCTCATATTACAAATTTGGTTACATATCCTTAAGCAGATTTTTGATAAAAACAGGGACTGTCCCCGGGACGTTAGGGTTCGGCTACACCCCCGGGATGTCATTGTTTGAAAGTTAGCCATTGGCTAACGACTATATTAAAAAATAATAATAATAAATTTTTTATATAAATCCCACATCTCTTTCATTTTTTAACCAAATCTCAACCGCACTCCACCTACTTTTATACACTTTTAAACCAATCACTGCTATATTTATACAATCTCAACATTTAAAAAAAAACCTCTACATAATGTCTTCTTCTTCGTGGTGTTCGTCATCTTCGGGTGAAGGCGATCGGTTTTTTGCAACCGCCGTAATGCAGGTAACACATATGATCACTGTGAAAGAAGAAGAGGAAGAAACCATGTCACTGTAACGCCTCGCTTTTATAACTTTATTCATTTAGAAAGCTCGCCTTGTATTCCATTTACTGAAACTCGCGTTCCTTCGAAATCACATTCCATTGCCAATCAGTATAAACCGACACTTTTATCGTAGAAGATCTTGATCATTTTATCTAAATTATACTTCGTTTAATCGTACTTGTTTCGTATTCAAATCATATACGTACTTGATACACATTCGTTGTTTTTGTAAACACGCGTTTATCTTACAAACAACTACCGTAAATACGAGACTATAACGTTCTATACACGCAATTACTTGGTTATTCATTTACAAGACTTAATCTATGCTTTGACACTTAAATAATACTTAATTATATGTTATATGTGCATTAAATACCTCCATATATGCCAAATAATGAACATTAGGGACCAAAAGTGTAACAAACTAAAACTTGGTCCGGGTGACCATGGCCGCGACACGCGACAAGTGTGGTGAAACCGTCCGCAACGCGTGACATGTTTTGATCTGCAACAGCCCGAATTCAGCTCACGGATTGGTTATGTTTTGGCATCTAACTCCCAACTAACCTCCTTTATTACACTCCTTACACTAAACCCTAATACCCCACTATAAAGACAAGTCTTCCACACACTCCCAACCCTTTACACTATCCTAAGTCACTCTCAAACTCCCACAATTCATCCAAATCTCCAAGTGTTGGCGGATTTCATCTTTGCTTAAAACAATTTGTTTTGAGCACTTTTCTTCTACTTTTCTCATGTTTTCTAGTACCAATCAACTTGGATAACCTTCAAGGATGTTATCCAAGATTCACCAAGGTGTAATCACGTGATATATCACTTAGATAAGGCTTCAAAGTCAGATCTATTTTCTGATTTATATAAACATATTGTAACTTCATTTTCTTCAACTTTTCTTCATCATTCTTTCTTCCACAAAGCTTAGAACACCTCTGGGAATGTTTCCACAAGTTTACTATGGTAAACCAAGGTGGAACAACACATTTTTAGGTCCAAACTTTCTGTTTTGGAAGGAACTTGGTTAACTTTTATAAAACTTAACTTTTTATGCTTTAATCTTGTATCTAGCAACCTCCTAAACCAATCAATGGTTGTGGAACTTGTTAGAGTTGATTCTTACAAGTTTAGAGGTACAAACGACCTCTAAACTTTCAGATTTATTAGGATTCACTACAACCCATAAGTGTTGAAGTCACATAAGTTTACCATACTTCATATGGTGAGATTTATGTTTGATGCAAGTGTGAACTTTGGATGTTTTGGCATTCCTAACTTGATTCCACAACTCACTTGATGTTTTTATTTGTTAATCCAAGTAACTTTCTAGTTTCAAAGTAACATAACCCCATCTAGCCTCCAACACTTAGTTAGCTCTTTCCATGTTGTGGTGGTTCACCCGGGTTAAGATTACTTGGCTACTTTGTTAGTGTAGTAATGTCTATCGCCTTCGTCAATCCGATCCGTAGCGAGAAACTGAACTAATCTAGTGCTTATATTGTAATATTTAGGGAAAAGGCAAGGTGGCATTTATGTAATTATTGAGAAATCTCATTAAAGCCCCTTGGCCTATAAATATAAGTGTTAGGGTTAGAGTTTAGAACTTCTAGCATTTGGAGAATTGGAGAGCTAGGAGCTAGAGAGAGAAAGTAGCAAGGTGATTCACGGTTCTTGTATCTTTTCAGATCTATCAATCGAATCACAGATTTAGTACGTTCTCGTGTTCGGTCCACGCACGTGTACGGATTCTGCACGTCACACGTGTCATACGCAATCGTTTCAGAGTCGAAAACCGATCCTACAAGTGGTATCAGAGCAGGAGCTCGATTGCACGGATCAAACACACAAGATCGCACAAGATTTCATCTGATTCAAATAAAAAATTAATCCAGATTTGTCAAATTTCTTCACTTTTCTATCTTCTTCATTTCTTGTCTGAAAAATGCAAAATTAACGCGGTTTTAACAGTTCAAATTGCCTGATTTTTTAGTATTATATGCTAAAATCATAATCGAACAACCCTATAAAATTTCAAATCAAAATTCCAAGTAATTTGAGAAAAATCAAGATTTTTGTGTCCGATTCGATAAATATGTTCACTGTCATTGTTCATGATGTTCACAGATCGGATGGCCATCCGATCGGATGACCATCTGATCCAAGGCACATTATTCATTCAAGTGTTTTAAGTGACAAGTGTCGAGTGGCTACTCGATCGGATCACCATCCGATCCTAAACATTTCATTTGCTTGTGTCTCAGGTCCAAGTATAGGATCACTACTCGATCGGATCACCATCCGATCATCAATACAAGAGGTCTAAGTGTCGGATCCCCACTCGATCGGATCACCATCTGATTCGTTGTTATCCGTTCTTCGTTATTTTGATTGACCCTCATTGACCCCACTCGATCGGGTACAAATCTGATCCAACTGTTTGATAGTTTTTAAACTGATCATTTTGTTTGATTGTTTGTAGGTGATTCAAAGGAAATAAACGAGAAACATCATGGCTGAAGAGTTCTACAACACTTTTTACAAAGAGTTCACGTCAGAATCTTCCGACACCTCAACCGTTGCACCAAAAACAATAACAAAAGCAATCAATGATAACATTAAACATGATAATTTCTATGGGACTTATTCAAAACGACCAAAGCTCGAAAGTATTGAAGATTACACATGGTGGAAAGAACGGTTCATCAACTGGGCTAAAGCTTACGCGCATGAAAGCTGGTTTTGCATGGAGTTTGGATATGATAGACCTATCAATGACAAAGGAGAAGAAATCCCACTCAAAAGCTTATCCGTTGAAGACAAAAAGAACTTCTCATATGAACAAAGAATGATTGCTCTAATCCAACAGTCGATTAGAGATGATATTTTTGCATTACTTGTTCATGATGGTTCTTCAAAATCGGTTTGGGAAGCTTTACGGGTTAAAGCTCAGGGTGGTAAACAAATAAAAAAGAACAAAATAGCATTACTTAAAAAGAAATTTGATTTGTTTGACGGTTTAAAAGGTGAATCTGTAAGGCAAATGATTGAAATATTTTGTCACCTTAAAATCAAACTCGATAGGTTTGGAATTGTCAAAACACGTGAGGAAATCATTGATAAAATCATTGAAGCATTACCATGAGCTGATCAGTGGCAAACGTTCGTGTTTATTTTGAAAAACGATGCGTTGTTTGATACAATTACTCTTGATGTTTTAATAGAAAAGATAGAAAGTCATGAGCTTGAGCTGCAAAAGCAAAGCAATATAAGCAGTTCATCACATAACCAGAATGTCGGTCTTTACTACAAGGGCAATGTACCTTCAGTGATTGTAAGTGAATCACCAAAGACGACATTCAGTGTTGAAAAGTCAAAAGAACCACAGAAAAGCTCATCAAGCTACGATCCAGGATATCATTCATCGTCAACAACATCAAACTCTGAAGAACCTGAAGAAATTCTCTGCAAGATCGCTTTAAAGCTAAAGAATTCTCCAACAATGAACATCAACGCTGCTAAACAGCAAATGAGTTTACTGGGATCAATTCTGGAATCATACGAAGATCTGATAGCTGGGAAAATCGGAAATTCTGAATTAACAAAGGAAGATTACGACCAGATCGATCCAGAAGAGATGGAATAAATTGATCTAAGATGGTGTATAGCAAGCTGCATTCGAAGAGCTCAGTGGTTCATGGATATTACTAGCAGACAATCAATCTGTGGACCATCAACAAAGCTGGGGTTTGATAAATCAAAAGTGACCTGCTTCAAATGCAAGCAAAAACATCATTTTAAAATAGAATGCAAAAATTCCGCTGTTGAAGAAAGAGCTAATCCAATGAAAGAAGATTACTATCAAAAGGCGATCTATCACAAGAACAGAGAGGAATCACCAAGGTTGAAACAAATTGAAGATAATCCTGAAAAGGAGAAATCTAGAGCTTGTGTTGTGATTCAAGATGATGAAGGGTTTGACTGGGGCGAATTTCTTCCAGAAGATGATCTTGTTGATGATCAGTTCACAGCTCATGGCAGAACTATATCATCAAACATACATCGTGCATTTGTTGCCGAGATAAAGGAGAGAAGTCAAGAAGAAATTCTGAAGGAGAAAACATACAGAGAGAGGTGTATTGCAGGATATCGGATTGAAGAGATGGAGAAGGAATATGAAGAGGCTAGGAATTATCGAAGATATGACAAGAAAAGAGAGTGTTATGTCAACAGCAATGATGAACCAGTTATTCATCCAAAAGAAGTGGTTTTTGATGATGTTCTTGTAGTAATCCCTCTATCCGGCGAGTACTACTCAAATGTTGAAAAAGATAAACACTATAAGAAAAGGCTGGATAAAATCATCAGAGATGTCACGGCAGCAAGTCTGAAGAAGAGGGATGAAGAAATAATGAAGAAGAATGTTGAAAACTTGGTGGATGAACTGAAAAAGGTCGCTGAGGAAGTGAAAGTTGAAGTTGTGAAAGAAGAAAAAGCTGTTACTGAAGAATAGCAGAATGAAGAGGATCAACAGAAGAAAGAAGCTAATGAGAAGCTGGTAAGATTGGTTGAAGTGGATGACAGTGTTGGTATTGGTGAGGAACAGAAGAAGAGTGATACTGATCAGACACAGACGGAAGCGAAAGCCGAAGTACCAATCATTGAGGTAAAAATCGATACTAAAATCTTAAATGAAACTGTTGAACAGTGCATGAAATGCATGGAAACGTGCAGTGCTTGTCCTGAAAAAGATGAAAAATTCAGAACAAGAGACTTAGAATTTACTAAAATCGAAGAAGTTTTCAAAAATAAATGCAAAGAAATGTTAGAAAACGAAAAGATTTTGAAAGATAATGATGAAAAGCTCACACAAAAATGCAAGATTTTAGAAAAAGAAAATGAAAGTTTGAAAGAAAAGGTTTCGAAAATGACAGAAGAGTGTTTACAAAAAGAAAATTCTTTCCAAGAAATGAAAAAGGAATACGATTCAATAAAATTGGCCTATCACATTACAAAAGAGTCATATGAAGATGTAAAGAGTCAAATGAAACTTGTTCAATCCAGATTAAAATATTGTTCTGAAACATCTGATACGCTTACGCGACAGTATGAAATAAAGCACAAGTTGTAAACTCTTATATTGAGGATGTTGCTTAGCTAAAGCGTCAAATAGCTTATTTAGAACAAGATAACAACAAGTTACATAGCTATCACGCTTCATCATATGTGCTTGAATGCATTTTCAATCTAAAACCGGATGGTAAAGATTCTGAGCAAAACAAAAAAGGAATTAGCTTAGAGTATCATCTGGTTCCACCACCGTTTGATGAAAAATTCACATTCTATGATGACGAGAAGTTGGAAAAAGATTTCAACATGGTTGATCAATTGCCAGACAACATTGACGTAACCTATTCCAAATCTGATGATTCTAGTGATTCAGAGGTGGTAGGTAAGGTTGTTGAAAGTGTCTTGAAAGACAAGTCGGTTGAAACAGGTAAATCTGAATCACAGGATGAAAATGAAGGTAGTTTTCATGAAGGATATCTGAAAAACTCAAAATATGAGAAAAAGGCAAATGATGATTCAAAAGGATTGGTTAATACCATGATTGGATCGGACAAATTATTCTCAGATATTGAATTCCCGATTCAGAATGTGATTTCATAAAAGACTGATAAAGTTTTCAAGACGGTTGAAATTGAAAAATATGAGATTTCAAAGTTCGCTGGAAAGAGTCACAAAACTTTTTATAACAAACATGGTTTCAAGAAGAAAAACATGAAAGCTGGGTTGGGTTATAAAAAGAAACAAAATTGGAAGAAAAATGAAATGCCAAATTATCAGAAAAAGATGAATTTTGTTCACAGAACAAGTTCTGAAGAAGAGAAAGAACTCCAATTTAGGCGTCAGTCTAATAAAGAGCTCTATGCTCAAAAGAAAAGGCAACAACAACAGGTCAAGGATGTGTCCAAGAGAACATGCTTCAAATGTGATCAAACTGGACATCTTGTCCGTAAGTGTTCAAATCCAAAACCTGTTGGTGTTGAGACAAAACAGAAATCTGTGGATGTGAAACAAAGGTCAACCATATTTGATTCAAAACAAACTTGGATGTACAATACAAACAAGTTTGCTTCGAATCAAACTTGGAAATCAAACTCGAATAGGTTCGATTCAAGACATACCTGGAATTCTCACATACCCAGATTTAGAACAACACAAAGTTGGAAAACAACTGTTGATGCAACAAAACCAAATCAGTTTTGGAAATCAAAAGTTGATGTTCAAAAGCAAAATGATCGAAAAGATTCACATTTTTTACAAAAGAGGTACTCCGAAAGGTCAAACATGGACATTTAAGAAACAAAAGACTTCGGTAAATGAGGAAAAAGATGATGTCAAAATTGAAAAAGTTTTTGTACAAAATGACAAAGATTTTCCAAAGTTCAATGAATCATATTGTGTTGAAATGCCTAAGGTCAAACAGACCTGGGCTAACTTGTTCAAGTGATTGAATTAGCTGAATGTGCAGGTGCTCAAAACAACTGAATGTCAACCAGAGGAGTGTCGGAGCAGCCTGACACGAGAGGAGAAGGGTGCTGAACCCTGCAACTGAGAAACATGGAGTTTGTTTGTTTCTGTACATAAATAAACTATATTTCTAAAAACCTTAAAAATTGAAAAATTTAAAAACCAAAAATATGTTTTATTTTTTAAAAAATTTGAAAAATCAAAAATATGTTTGTTTTTAAATTTTGTCAAAAATCAAAAATTCAAAAATATGTTACTTGAATATGTCGAAACCCTCACGGCTAAACAAACAAGATTAATTTCACAAGATTGAAAAACAGTTTTCAAACTGTAAAATATCAATGTGTTGTAAATCATGGGGGTATATTTTCTGCTAAATAGAGCATGTGAAGCCGAAAATGGATGGCGAGACAAAAGCTATTTACATCGGTTATCAAATTTTCTTTAAATGTTTTGAATTTTAGGGGGAGTAAGAAAATTTCAGAAAATCCAAAAACATTAGAAAATTTGAAAAAGCCAAAAACATGATAAAATTCAAAAATGAGTTTTGTGTAAGAAGAGGAAATGATAGTACATCAGTAGACAATCACAGTACGCTAAAGAAATGGAATGTTTAAAGTGATAAACGATCTCACTGATGATATGCCAGTAGGTTTTTACATGCTTAGTAGATTGTCTTCGAGATATAAACCTAAATATCAAATACTTACTTATCTCGTGGGGAACATCTCTCGGATATATGGGTAACCCCCGAAATCTTGTTTGAGAGATTGCCTGATTCTGAGATACTAGGTCTTTATACTGTTTGATATCTGGGGTATTATCCTTGGTCTTCTGATATTGCGAAAGCAATGGCCTAGACCTCGTATAATACTTTACGCGCTGTAAAAAGCTTACCCTCTGCATAAAAATTGAAAAATATCGAAAGATATGAATCAGTTGCAGTTGAAGAAAAGATTCCCTAAAGGGAACACGCCTAAAGTCGAGCCTTCATCTCTTTGACTGAACGGAAGTTCATACCTGAGCTCTCAAGGTCTCGCACTAACCCAGAATACAGATATCAAATTGGTATACTCACCTGTAAGACTGAATCTAGGGAATTTTGATACGGGAGTATATTCTGAGGTGGGACACACGAATAAGTTAAGTCCTTAAAACACTAATTTCGTATCTCGAATCAGTTGAACTTTGTGTAAAAATTTAAAGTGGATCAGTATACTGACAATCTAAGTGAATCGTTTAGAACTTAAAGTGTTTAAAGCTCAACGGTACTAGTGATTTGTCATAAACTAATATGATCCTCTGACGCAAACTCAAACAAAAATATTGTCTGTAAATATGTTTGTAAATATTTCTTTACTGCTTTATGTTTCAGAAAAATACAAAGAGATTTTGATTCTACTTTAGTTTCGACAACCGATGTCTGAGTGCTGAGTTTCAAAATCTAAGTATGCTGATTGTGTTTCTGAAAATAAAACAAGTTCATTAATTTGAAACTTGAAATTTTTTTAATCAAAAACAGTTTGTGACGTCTCCAAGGTCATTAATTTGGACTTGGATGATTAACTGTGAGGGATTTGGATGCTTAATTTGTTAAAATCTGTTGAAAAGCGCCAGTTTTCGATGTTGGATTCTTAATACTGCCAAATCTTTAAAGCAATATGATAGGGGGAGTGAAGTCAAGATAATACTGGATATAATCATATTATTATATTTTAGAGCCAGGATCTTGATTAAAAGTCTTGGAGGGCCAGGTCACGATTCCTGGACAATCGAAAACGCTTTCACTGTCAAAATGTTTTAGCTTATGCTGAGAGAGCCAGGTCATCAATCTTGGATGTTCAAAATGTTTTTACTTATAAGTGTTTGAGATTTACAGATGCTATGCCAGATTACGATCCCGATAGCTGAGTCTAAGGGGGAGTCTGAAGACGAGCTTAACGCAAGGGGGAGCTTGTAACCCAGAAGCCAGGTGTCGATCCCAAAAGCACGGAAGTTTGACGAAAAGGGGAGCCTGAAGAAAGAGTTTAATGAAAGAGGGAGCTGAAGCTGAAGACAGATCCACGGGGATTCTGTTCGAGCAAGAGGGAGTCTGTGTTGCTGAAAATGATAAAGCTTCAAGAAGACTCAGAGAGAGAGAGAAAGACAAGACGCTACGAGATTGACTGCGGCAATATCCAAGGGGGAGTCTGTTAGTGCAGTAATGTCTATCGCCTTCGTCAATCCGATCCGTAGCAAGAAATTAAACTAATCTAGTGCTTATATTGTAATATTTAGGGAAAAGGCAATGTGGCATTTATGTAATTATTGAGAAATCTCATTAAAGCCCATTGGCCTATAAATAGAAGTGTTAGGGTTAGAGTTTAGAACTTTTAGCATTTGGAGAATTGGAGAGCTAGGAGCTAGAGAGAGAAAGTAGCAAGGTGATTCACGGTTCTTGTATCTTTTCAGATCTATCAATCAAATCATAGATTTAGTACGTTCTCGGGTTCGGTCCATGCACATGAACGGATTCCGCACGTCACACGTGTCATACGCAATCGTTTCGGAGTCGAAAACCGATCCTACATACTTGACATGTATTAGTTAGTTTCTCTTATTTCTTGTTATTCATGACCCTCCGAATCATCCTTGTGATGATTTGTGTAGTGGTGAATCATATAAAGAGGTTAAACCTCAATGCTTGACTTACATGATAATATATGACAATCTATGATGGACTTAGCTTAGATTATTAATACAACTATATACGAGGGTACCCATATATACGAACTTGGCCAAGTTTGTGATAATAATCAGTTTATGGTTATTCATCATACACTAGGACTCTCTTATCTATGGTTCTAAGTCACTCGTTGTCGATTCTATTGGGCAAATTAGGACCCATGAAATCACATACAACTTAGTGTTACTACAAGTACATAGACTAGATAATACTTTTATGAATACGTACTTTTTGTACTTTAAATTCTAAATCTCGAATCTAACAACCCCATAAACATCATGAAACCTCCCCATAAACATCATGAAACCTTACCAATTACTCCTTATTCATAAACAACTCGTCACACACGGATAATCGGAAGGCTTTGCAATATTGTGAGTATACTTGACCCTTTCTACGCTTTAATGCACTTTTGGGTGTAACATGTTTTAACTATCAAAATTTACAATACACATAATCATATTCAATCACTCAATTCGCCAAACATGCTATTTGTTATGCTTAGGTTGTTTATGCTAGAATACTTTCATGCATCCTATTTTCATTAACTTAGCTAGCCCACCTTAACAATTATAGCGCAATAGGAGTAGAACGCCGCCTGTCGGGGTATTGTTAAGTCATTATACTTTACGGTCTCGTTCACTTCGGTGACGAGGGATGCACAATATTCTCGTGGACACTCGGGTTTGTCCTATAGTTATGCATGCTAGCTTCAACTTTGTATATAAATTGCATGTTGGATTTGAGACAACCTTTTTTACTTATATACTAGTATTCCAAAACTTGTATACTCGCCAATACTTTTGTATTGAACTATATTTTAAAACATGTTGCAGGATTTTGATGATGATGATGATGCACGGAACTTAGTAGGATGCCTAGAAACGCATTTTAAACTTTAAATACTTGTTGTATTGTAATTCATTTGTTTCAACTTGTTGTATTCGATTTCAAACAATGTTATTGATTCTTTTAGCAATGAAATGAAATTTATTATTAAATACTTGTCACAATTTAGTGTTTTAAGTAATGAGCAATCTATTTCGTCTCACTCCAATGTGTCCGCCATCGGTGGGGGTGTGACAGTCACAACCGCGAACTAGGCAAGCAACCATAAACAGAGACCGAGAAGTTGGAACAACCGCGAACTAGGCAAGTAGCAAGTAGCCATAAACAGAGACCGAGAAGTACGATGAAAATGCGCCTAACGGGGAATTCCGTTCCGGTAAGTCTAGAACAACAAGATTTAAACGGGCTCTCATTACGTAACGAATACACACATCTAAACCTTAAGCGGACTTGGTGGAATACATTTGGAACAACACACAAAACGAACCCAATTAACGACGTGCTGAATGACGACTAGTAGTTTTTTTAATTAAGTTTAGGTTTTATCTTTTTAATGTAATGTAAGCATTAATATTAATTTTAGAGTTTAAATTAGTTTACTTTTATATGTATTGCATATTATTTGTAAAAATAAAAAAAAAAGAAAAAATAAAAAAGGGAGGAGCCTCATCCTCCACACCCTTGCTCCATCCTATGAAGGTCATCTTCCAATGTATGAGATGTGGCAGATGACGTAAAGGAGCTTCTTTGAGGATGAGACTCTTCCACACCGCCTAATTAGCATATCAAATATAGATCTAGAATTTAGAGGCTCATCAACAATGGTAAGGGCAATAAGCACATTAAATGTTTATTTAATTGTTTCAACTGATTATGTATTTTTGGGTTTCAATAATTTTTTAGAGTTTATTGCTTAATGTTCCGCTCATATTTCCATGTCAAATTCATAACAAAAGTATCAATCTGGCTATTCAAAAAGTCTTTTTTTTTTGTTCTTTTTTTTTTTTTTTTGAAAAAAGGCCGAAGTATTTCAATTCCCTTCAGGCCTCACAAAGGTTAGCCCATGCATAAAATAAGGTTACTTTTGAGATATGATCATGTTAAGGTAGGCCTCAAAAGGTTGAGCCCATGCATAAAATAAGATAGACTTTTGAGATATGATTATGTTAAGGTCAAACTTATAACTTTTAAGACAACATGTCGACCTTTTTCAGTGTTTCATTTTTTAACCATTTTAACTTTGTAAAGTTTTGATCGACTTAAATAAAGCAATCTTTCACATTTGGAGTACGAGTTAGTCGTCCTTATGGGTATAAATTTTGTTATTCTTTAGAAAATGATCTTTTGGTTCTTGGTATCCTGTAAGCATTTTAATAGTTTTAGTGTATGAGTTACTCGTCCTTATGAGTATAAATTTTGTTATTCTTTAGAATATGATATTTTGGTTCTTGGTATCCTGTAAGCATTTTTATTGTTTCAGTGTAGCCTAATAATAAAATGATCCTTTCTTATTATAACTTATATCACATGTTTCTTTATTAGTTTTTATCATAAAAAAAATACATCTAAATGTTTTACAAGGCTTTCCACAGGTTTCCTCGTTAGACACACAACCATATACATTACATGATCTACCAAACTAAGTTAGCATTTGATAGATTTACGGAGAAAACCTACAAACTCCCAAGATAGATAACCCTTAGAGTGGGTTAAGCTCCAAGAACACAAGACAAGAAGAGACTATTTTTTCCACAATTTTTCTTCCTCTTTCATTTGCCAAACTCAAAGGCCTTATAAAGGCTTACAAATACTAAACTGAATACGTAAAACATGCAACTAATTAGGGGAACATGGACCTAATGCAAATACCACTAACATGATTAACTACCCACTAACATAATTAAAAACAAAACAAATAAAAACTATTAAAACTAGGATGATGAACGTGTGAATGCAAGCTAATTTCACGGTGGTCCGTATCAACTCCTCGCCCCTTCAAATCATCCTTGTCCTCAAGGATGGGATGCGTGGTCCATGGCGGTCGCCACTCGCGTCGTACAACGACGTTATGGGCGTTCTCAACATAGCACCATGGTGGTCGCCATTCAACTCTTCCAAATGTGTTCAGACCATGCTCGGTGTTTCGAATGTCAGTATCGGCACGAGGTGGAGATGGGAAGAAGATGAGTGTGTGTGACATAATGCTGTCTTCCGAGAATTGTTCTGCAATATATGTTGGTGTAGAAGCAGCTTGTTTCATTTTGCGACAAATATCCACCCGGATTTGTTGGTGAGTCGTGGCTTGGGCCGGTAGTGGTGCCAATGGTAATGTGGGGGTTGGGGATTCATTGCATGCTAATGAGTCCGTGTTGTTGGTTGATGATGCGTTGTCCGTAGAGACGCTGATGTCGGTAACTTCAATGTGTGTGGGGATGGTGGTTGAAAGTGCAAGTTCTTGGGGTGTGTTCTGGTCATGGAGGGTTGCTTTTTGGGTGGAAGATGAGAGTGTCTCGGTATATTTGGTGATGGTCGCGGTGAGGGAGGTGATTGTGGTGTGTAGGGCTTCAAAGGCTTTGGCTTGTGCAGCCTGTTGTGCAGCTTGGTGGTCCAGCCAACGGTCGAGTCGCTCAACCAAAGCCCGGACCATGTCTTCACGTGACAAAGGAGGCATGAGCAAGCTAATGAAAGCACCAAATGATAGATTTACGGAGAAAACCTACAAACTCCCAAGATAGATAACCCTTAGAGGGGGTTAAGCTCCAAGAACACAAGACAAGAAGAGACTATTTTTTCCACAATTTTTCTTCCTCTTTCATTTGCCAAACTCAAAGGCCTTATAAAGGCTTACAAATACTAAACTGAATACGTAAAACATGCAACTAATTAAGGGAACATGGACCTAATGCAAATACCACTAACATGATTAACTACCCACTAACATAATTAAAAACAAAACAAATAAAAACTATTAAAACTAGGATGATGAACGTGTGAATGCAAGCTAATTTCACGGTGGTCCGTATCAGCATTGTTATAGAACACAAAGAAGTCACTCAAAGGGCTCCGCCCCCTTGAAGCATCGGGTTTGTCGGTGTCATACTAGTCTCGAACAAGCGTACGTGTGCTCTAAACCTCCTAACCTTAGATGTTAATTTTTTTATGCCTTCACTTTGTTCATGAGAAAATTCAGTTATAATAAAATGACATTTGTGACGGTAAAATCAGAGTAGAACATTAACAAATGTGTAAAAATAGACCCATAATCAAAGTTAGAGGGTTTTAACACCCTAACTTGTGAATTTCAAATCACTAGCAAGAACAACAATCAATGTTATTGTTTAGTCTGGCCGTAGTGGTGCAACGGGACTCTCCAACTTGAGGAGTGCGGCGGCCAGTGGCGGAACTAGAACATTAACTCAGGGGTATTCCAATTTTTTTTTTACCGTGCAATCATACAATATTAAAAAAAAAACAAAAATAAATAAAGTAAAACAAATACCTAATAGATTTGTCCTCTTCTTTTTTTCATAGCTTGAAATCGTTCTATCACATCGTCGTCTTTTACTTCGCGTAAAAAATCCTTTTCGACCGCATAAACCATAGCATTGTTCAAAAATTCCGGGCCGATTCGATTGCGTAAATCCTTCTTGACAAGCTTCAATTTCGAAAAACGTCTTTCAACGGTTGCGGTTACAACCGGTAAAAGCAAAGCTAGCTTAACTACCCGATAAACTGAAGGACAAGAACTATACGTTCCCGTTTCAACCGTAACACACGCAGTATTTTCGCTCGACGATTCCATTCTTGGGTGGTTGGTTTGGCCTTTGTTCCTGTAACTCCAACCCTAGCCCAATATATCACATTTTAGTTTTACACCATTGTGAACCTTACGCCATTTTTACTCTCTGATAGAGGTTCTCGGCATTGAAAAATCTTCGTAGACTAAATCACACGTGTATATGTTGACATTTAAGAGAAATACAGTCAAGAAAATAAAGAACAATGGTGATATATATGTGGATTAGACACCAAAATATTAACACTCAAAAAGTGGCTACAATTTAAGGAATGTGTTTAGTGACGGCATCTGATTCCTATTTGATGGAGAAAGGTATGGTGGCAAGAAAAGCTGCTTCCAGGAGGATGTCAAGTGTTTTCGCTCGACGATTCCATTCTTGGGTGGTTGGTTTGGCCCTAGTTCCTGTAACTCGAATCATAGCCAGGTATATCCCATTTTAGTCTTACACCATTGTGAACCTTACGTCTTTTTTACTCTCTGATCGAGGTTCTCGGCATTGAAAAATCTTTGTAAAGTAAATCACACGTGTATATGTTGACATTTAAGAGATATACAGTCAAGAAAATCAAGAGCAATGATGATATAAATGCGGATTAGACACCAAAAAATAAACACTCAAAAATGGCTACAATTTAAGGAATGTGTTTAGTGACGGCATCATATTCCTAATTGATGAAGAAAGGTCTGGTGGCAAGAAAAGCTGCTTCCAGGAGGTTGTCAAGTGTTTTCGCTCGACAATTCCATTCTCGGGTGGTTGGTTTGGCCCTTGTACCTGTAACTCGAATCCTAGCTCGGTATATCCCATTTTAGTTTTACACCACTGTGAACCTTACGTCTTTTTTACTCTCTGATCGAGGTTCTCGGCATTGAAAAATCTTCGTAAATTAAATCACACGTGTATATGTTGACATTTAAGAGATATACAGTCAAGAAAATCAAGAGCAATGGTGATATATATGCGGATTAGACACCAAAAAATAAACACCCAAAAATGGATACAATTTAAGGAAAGTGTTTAGTGATGGCATCAGATTCCTAATTGATGCAGAAACGTCTGGTGGGAAGAAAAGCTGCTTCCAAGAGGTTGTCATGTGTTTTCGCTCTACGATTCCATTATTGGGTGGTTGGTTTGCCACTTGTTTTTGTAACTCGAATCCTAGCCCTGTATATCCCATTTTAGTCTTACACAATTGTGAACCTTACGTCATTTTTACTCTCTGATCGAGGTTCTCGGCATTGAAAAATCTTCGTAAACTAAATCACATGTGTATATATCGAAATTTAAGAGATATACAGTCAAGAAAATCAAAAGCAATGGTGATATATATGCGGATTAGACACCAAAAAATAAACACTAAAAAAATGCCTACAATTTAGGGAATGTGTTTAGTGATGGCATCAGATTCTTAATTGATGGAGAAAGGTCTGGTGGCAAGAAAATCTGCTTCCAGGAGGTTATCAAGTGTTTTCGCTCGACGATTCAATTCTTAGATGGTTGGTTCGGTCCTTGTTCCTGTAACTCGAATCCTAGCCCGGTATATCCCATTTTAATTTTACACCATTGTGAACCTTACGCCTTTTTTCTCTCTGATTGAGGTTCTCGGCATTGAAAAATCTTCGTAAATTAAATCACACGTGTATATGTTGACATTTAAGATATATACAGTCAAGAAAATCAAGAGCAATGGTGATATATATGCGGATTAGACACCAAAAAATAAACACCCAAAAAATGGATACAATTTAAGGAATGTGTTTAGTGACGACATCAGATTCCTAATTGATGGAGAAAGGTCTGGTGGCAAGAAAAGCTGCTTCCAGGAGGTTGTCATGTGTTTTCGCTCTACGATTCCATTCTTGGGTGGTTGGTTTGGCCCTTGTTCCTGTAACTCGAATCCTAGCCCAGTATATCCCATTTAGTCTTACAACATTGTGAAACTTACGCCTTTTTACTCTCTGATCGAGGTTCTTGGCATTCAAAAATCTTCGTAAACTAAATCACACTTGTATATGTTGACATTTAAGAGATATAGAGTCAAGAAAATCAAGAGCAATGGTGATATATATGCGGATTAGACTCCAAAAAATAAACACTCAAAAAATGGCTACAATTTAAGGAATGTGTTTAGTGACGGTATCAGATTCCTAATTGATGGAGAAAGGTCTGGTGGCAAGAAAAAGCTGCGTCCAGCAGGTTGTCAAGTGTTTTCGCTCGACGATTCCATTCTTGGGTGGTTGGTTTGGCCGTTATTCCTCTAACTCGAATCCTAGCCCGGTATATCCCATTTATGTTTTACACCATTGTTAAAGTTACGCCTTTTTTACTCTCTGATCGAGGTTCTCTGCATTGAAAAATCTTCGTAAACTAAACCGCACGTGTATATGTTGACATTTAAGAGATATATAGTCAAGAAAATAAAGAGCAATGTGTTGGTGCATTTAGTGTCTCTTAACTTTGTCTTAATCGAGTCTTATGTCTAGATAGGATGAACGAGCACACAACATGGTTAGAATTTAGGATTTTATGTGTTAAAGTGTGTTATTTCGCTTGAAAGTGACATGGAACAGTTCAAGCGAAATCAACTTATGTTATTTCGCTTGAAATGACATGTGTCATGTTCAAGCGAAATCAGATTAGTATATATATGTGTGTGCTGGTTTCATTTAGAGCGGAATCTGGTCATTGTCTCTGAGCCGAGGTGCTGTCCGTTTGTCATTTGAACGTGTAAAAAGCTCAGGATTGATCAATAAAAGGATAATTAGAAAGGAACAAGCTGTTTTGACGTCTTTTACATTCATTCCGCCTTTGTACTTGATGATGAACTACTCATACTGACTGTTTAGGGTCACCGAACGATCCAACAAGTGGTATCAGAGCGCAGGACGAGGAGTTCATACCAATTCAGCTTGATTTTACCAGATTCTCACGCTTCTACTCATTCTTTTCTTATTTGAACGAGATTTTACGGTTGAAATGGCCTGAAACTCACATATATCAAGCGAAACATACTGTTAACTAATCCTTGAAAGTTTTGGACTGTAATTCGACTTAAATCTGATAAAAACTTGTGATTTCACTCGAAAATCTGTTCGAAATTGCTGATGTCATCTTGATTTCGCTTGATGATATTGTCTGATTTCGCTTGAAAATCAGATTTCGCTTGAAAGTTCAAGCGAAATAAGTCATTTTGTTTCAAAATCTGATTTCGCTTGAGTGGAGATTTCGCTTGAAAAACCTGTTTCCGCTTGAAAAGCTATCTAGCTTATAAGATGATTTCGCTTGAAGCTATTTCGTTTCAACTGATTTCGCTTGAAATTGCTGTTTTTCAAAATCAAAAATTTTCTAAGTGTTTGTTGATCATTTCAGGTACGTGAAGATGGATGATTTCAATCCTTTCTGTGATGTGTTTGCTTTTACTAGTGGTTTGGGAGATGGCACATTAAACAATACGAATGAGAATACAACAACACCGAGTGCAAAGAAAATTCTCAATGATGCTATGAGCGTAGACAGTGCATATGGAACATACAACAAGCCGCCCAAGCTGATGGCGATTGAAGATTACAACAGGTGGGCTACAAGATTTGAGGAATGGCTTAAAGCGTTTGCTTATCAGAGTTGGAGAAGTCTGAAAAATGGCTATGATTTGGGAGGAGATGATTATGAGAACTTGGAAGATAATCAAATTGAAAGATATGTTTCTGAACAAAAGTGTATTGCTTTGCTTCACCAATCTGTTCAAGATGATATAATCGCACTGATCGAATACGAAGATTCGAGAGATCTCTGGACAAAATTAAAAATAAAATGTATTGGTAGTGCTGAAATAGTTAAGAACAAAAAGAAACTGTTACGAAAAGAGTTTGATTTGTTTGGTTGTTTAAAGAACGAGTCAGTTTCCAAGATGATTGAGAGATTTGGGCATCTGAAGATGGAGCTTGCTAGACATGATATCATTTACACTCAAGAAGTGCTGGTAGACAAGTTGTTTGACGCACTTCTAAATGAACAAGACTGGCAATATTTTGCGTTGGTGCTGAAGAATACGATAAAGCCTGCTGATTTGAAAGTGGATCTGCTTATTGAAAGATTGGAGAGTCACGAGTTAGAGATCAAGAAATCTAACAAAGTCAACAACTCATCTTATCAGCAGAATGTGGAGTTGTACTACAGAGGAAATCTACCAAAGACTAGTTCTCCAAGAACAACATTTTCTGCTAGGAGCTCAAATACAAAGAATCAAGAAACTCCTAGCAGTGGCTACCATGGTGGATCTTCTTCAACAACTTCAAACCAATCTGCATCAAAGAATCTCTTTCAATGTAACATTGCTGTTGATCTGAAGAATGATCAGAATTTTAGTGAAGAGTCTGCTAAACAACAGATGGTGTTTTTAGCGTCTGTGTTAGAATCGTACGAAAGTCTCGTTGCAGGAAAGATAGGCAACACCAACCTAACAAAGGAAGACTACGATCAAATAGATCCTGAGGAGATGGAATTGATCGATATAAGGTGGTGTATGGCCAGTGCAGTGAGAAGAGCGCAGCGTTTCATGGAGATTACTGGAAGACAGTCTATTGGTGGACCTTCTACCAAGTTAGGTTTTGACAAGTCAAAAGTGACGTGTTTCAAGTGTAAACAGAAAGGTCACTTTAAGCGTGAGTGCAGAAATGCTTACACTGATGATACTGCAAATCCTTTTCGAGAGGATTATTACAAAAGGGCAATATATCATCAGAATAAATCAGAACCTCCCAGGATGAAGCAGATAGAGGAGGTACCCAAAGAGAAATCCAGGGCACTTGTAGTTCTTCATGACGATGAAGGTTACGATTGGAGTGATGTTTTGCCTGAGGAAGACGCAGTTGGTTATGCTTTTACAGCAGCAAAGATTGTTCCATTTAAAGATAAAAGATCTGAAGAAGTGAAGTATGTGAACAGGAGGGAAACAACTCATTTCATGAAAAGCAAAATCTATCGTATATACAAAGAAGCTAAGCAGGCGAAAAGATGGGATCCTGATAGAGAATGTTATCTTGATCCTAATGGTAACATAGCTGTGGATCCAGATACTGTTTATCTTGAAGTTCTCACCAAGCAAGTTGCTGATGAAGAAGAAGCCAGACAGAGAGAATGGTGGGGTGGAGGAGAAGTTGTTGAGAAAGAAAAAGAAAAAGAGACAACAAAAGAACCAGAGCCAAAGAAGATTGATGATGGAGTTATTGATACATCACAAGAACTCACCGCTGAAAACTTGAAGAAGATGGCTGACAAAGTTCTAGCTGCAAAAGAACTAGAGGTAGTTTCTGGTTCTGGAACTGAGTCCAAAGATAAGGTCAGTACAAATGATACACATGTGTCAGGTAAGAATGGTAAATCTGAGAACAACTGCAAAAATTGCATGAAAGAGTGCAAAGTTTGTAGTACAGTTGCTTACCTTAGTGGTAAGAAGGTTGAAGAACTGACTGGTACAGTCAGAAGTGTTGAAGATCAAATCTTAAACCGGGATAAATTGTTGAAAGCTTCGAACGACAAATTAAAAGAATTAACTGAGAAAATCGAAAAAGATAAAAATGATGTAGAAAGAATTAGGAAAGAAAATGAAAAATTGATTCTTGAAAATCGTCAAATCTCAAAAAATTTTGAGAAGCTAAAACGAACAGTTAAAGATTGTGATGAAAGAAATGGTAAGACAGACAAGGAAAATCTTCAACTGACCGGTGTTCTTAGAGTGAAAGAAGAGTTAATCAATCAGCAACTGGATGAAATTGCTAAGCTGAAGCTTCAATTTCAAGAAGCTAAAATTGAAAATGAACGCATCCAGTTGAAATTGAACAGTTACAACTCTGCAAGCTTTGTTTTACAACACATTGTTCCCAAACCCATCGGGAAAAACAAAGCAGGCGAAGATGTTTACTCAGATGGAACTGGGGTTGGATTTCATCAGGTTCCACCACCAGTTTTAAACAATTATTCAAAGAAAAAGTCCGGGTTGGTTAATGATGAAAATGAAACGAATGAAATAAAACTTCCAGAGTCAATTGATGTGACATTTTCTTCATCATCAGCAGATGATAGTGTGCAAACTGATATTGTGAAAGGCATGGCTGAAAGTGTTTTGAAGTCTGATAGTGATTTAGTTGAGGATGAAGAGTGTTTTTTGAACAATTACATTCCGAAACCAAAATCTAAAAACAATTTAAGTGATGAACCGGGTCTTGTGATGTACAAGATGGCTGGATATGATAAGTTGTATTCGGATTCTGAGTTTCCTTTGGAGAATGTAAATATGAACAAATTGAAAAATGTGTTCAAACTGGTTGAAATTGATTTGTCTGAAGTAGAAGGTTTGAATCAGACAAAGAGGTAAATGAATTTTGAAAAAGATAAAGCTTACTACAAGAAACCTGTTGTTCCACCACATTTTTATAACAACAATCGAAACAGATGGTCGGGTGGTTATCAGGGTGGTAAGAATTATTAGAAAAAGATTGTTCAAAACAAGAAGTTTGCTAAGAAAAAGGTGTTTGTGAACGGTTCAAGTTCACTTTCTGATGAAGAATCTGAGATTTTTTCGAAGTCAAATGAAGAATTTTTTGTAAAGAAGGCCTCACAACCTCAGACTGAAGGCACAAGTCGAGTTGTTGATACTCGTACATGCTTCAGATGCAACAAAGTTGGACATATTGCACGAAAGTGTACCAACTTCAAGCCTAAGTCTGAAATTGTTAAGAGTCAAAAGAAGAAAGTTGATGTGAAGGGAAAAGCTCCATTGGTTGTTGAGAAAAAGGTTTTGAAAAATGACAACACCAAGATCAAAACTGAATCTGTTAAAAATGTGGTAACTAGAAATGACAAGTTTTACAAACGGGTTGCATCACCTCAACAAACATGGAAGCCAAAAGTGGTTGAAAAGAAATCAAGTGTTCCAAAACCAGAGGTTTCTAAGAAAGAAAAACAATCGTCTTCTACCGCTCCGGTAAAGATGAATGTTCCTTTGGATTACTATGAGAAGCTTGACAAACAAGAGTTTGTTACTTCTGAGAAAAAGATTGTTTCGAAAAAGGACCAACCATCTGGTCAATCTCAAAAAGACGAATTTTTCTTATATAAAGAGGTTGAGGTTGGGTCTCCAGAAAGCTTGGAAATGAATGATAAAAATTTTCCACCCTTAAAGTCGGTTGTAAAGTGTGTGGATGAAGTTAAGTTACCCGAGTCTGATGAGGCTTGGGCAACTTATTTCAGCTAATCAATTTCTGATATGTGCCGGAGCTCCCAAGTTGGTAATCGTGGAGCATGAATCGGCATCATTATTATATTGTGTTTGAAAATTTAGATAAGTATGACTTGCCGAAGCTTCCAGGTTGGTAAGTGTGGAGCAGGAATCGGCATCATTCTTGACTAATTTAATTTTCATATAAAATTTATAAGAATTGAGAAAATCCACACTGACGAACAAAAAGCTGATTTACATACCAAAGCTTTTGACAAAACTCGTTTTCAATATTTGCTAAAATTGAATGGTATGAAGCTTTTATCGGTGTTGGAGGAGATTCTTGGCGTTGATGAAGGTACTAATGTAGATGATGATGTTGAGAAGCAATCTGCAATGGTTTGTCGATTTTTTACTTGTTTTGGTATTTAGGGGGAGAGTATAGGGTAATATTTTTAGAAAATACAAAAACAGTAAAAAATTTCAAAAATAAAAAAACATGAGATATTTTCAAAATCCAAAAACAATAGAAAACTAAAAAAGAGCTTGTGTAAAAAGGGAAAATGATAGTACATCGGCTTGACAGTTACAGTATGCTAAAGAAATGGAAAGTTTAAATGCGTTAAACAGTCTCGCTGATGATATGCCGATAGGTTTTTACACATTTAGTAGGTTTGTTCGGGATATAAACCTAAAATCCTTACTTGCTTATTTCATGGGGAACACTACTTGGATATATAGGTAACCCCTGAAATCTTGTTTGAAGGATCCCTTTTTCTGAGATACTAGGTCTTTATACTCAGTGATATCTGGGATATTATTCCGGGACTTCTGATAATGCGGAAGCAATGGCCTAGTCCCCGAATAATACTTTTTGCATTGCTTGAAATATAGCGCCGCCCTCAGCTAAAAAATGATAAAACATTGAAAAATGCTAATCATGGCTGTTGTAAAAAAGATCCTCTAAAGGGGACACACCAAAGTCGAAGCCGTCATCTCTCTGATGAACGGAAGTTCTGACCTGAGCTCTCACGGTTCTTCGCAATTTAACCCCTTACAGATATCATCTGTGGTATATTCACCTGTAAGACTGAATATTGGGATTTGGATACGGGAGTATATTCAAGAGGTGGGACACATGAATGAGTTTAAGTCTCTAATTCACTAAATCCGTATCCTGGACAGATTGAAATTTGTGTGAAAATTTAAGTGGATCAGTATATCGACAATCTAAGTGAATTGTTTAATTCTGAGTATGTAATAAAGCTTAACGGTACTTGTGACTTGTCGAATAGCTGATATGATTCCCTAACACACTCACCAAAAATATGTTTGTAAATAGTTTACATTTACTGCATTTTAGTTTTGTATTTCATTTCTTGTTTAGAAACTTTGTTAAAAATCCAAAAAGATTTTACATTTCTGCTTTATTTTTGACAAACCAAAGTGGAAAGCTGATCTTCAGATTCGAATTGAAGCAGATGCAGGAAGTTTCTGAACAGGAAGATGGGTCGTGAGCTTAACATGATAAGTTTGTGATAGTTGGAAAGTTAAAGCAAGTTCATTAATTTAAAACTTGTAAATTTTCAGAAAATGTTTGAAAAAGTTGAACAAAATGTCAGTGTGATTTATCTCTGATCAACCAAGGTCATTAAGTTGGACTTGGTAGATTAATTGAGTAATCAGGGTTATTAACTTGGACCTGAATACTTAAGTGGATTTCTAAATTCTGACAAAATCAATAATTGAAAATGAATGGTAAGTTTAGATTGAAATTATTATTGTCATATATCTTATATTAAGGTAGAGATTGTGCAGGAGTAAAGTTCCCCATGGCATCAAAATGTCAAAGTTTGAATCAGAATTCGAGCCTCAGCATATCAAGAGGGGGAGTCTGCGAAAGGGGGAGTCAGAATTCTGGATCAACATTCAAAGGGGAGATTGAAGATTAAAGTTTGTAGATAAAGATTGAAAGGAACTTTTACAATGTCAAGACAATTTGGATAGAGAGACTAAGACTAAAGACTCGACGCCGAAGACTTCGTCAACATCCAACGGGGAGTTTGTTGGTGCATTTAGTGTCTGTTAACTTTGTCTTAATCGAGTCTTATGTCTAGATAGGATGAACGAGCACACAACAGGGTTAGAATTTAGGATTTTATGTGTTAAAGTGTGTTATTTCGCTTGAAATGACACGTGTCATATTCAAGGGAAATCAGATTAGTATATATATGTGTGTGCTGGTTTTATTTAGAACGGAATCTGGTCATTGTCTCTGAGCCGAGGTGCTGTCCGTTTGTCATTTGAACGTGTAAAAAGCCCAGGATTGATCAATAAAAGGATAATTAGAAAGGAACAAGCTGTTTTGACGTCTTTTACATTGATTCCACATTTGTACTTGATGATGAACTACTCATACTGACTGTTTAGGGTCACCGAACGATCCAACACAACGGTGATATATATACGGAATAGACACCAAAAAATAAACACTCAAAATGGCTAGAATTTAAGGAATGTGTTTAGTGACGACATCAGATTCCTAATTGGCGGAGAAAGGTCTGGTGGCAAGAAAAGCTGCTTCCAGGAGGTTATCAAGTGTTTTCGCTCGAGGATTCCATTCTTGGGAGGTTGGTTTAGCCCTTGTTCCTGTAACTAGAATCCTAGCTCGGTATATCCCATTTTAGTTTTACACCATTGTGAACCTTACGCCTTTTTTACTCTCTGATCGAGGTTCTCGACATTGAATAATCTTTGTAAACTAAATCACACGTGTATATTTTGGCATTTAAGAGATATACAGTCAAGAAAATCAAGAGCAATGGTGAAATATATGCGGATTAGACACCAAAAAATAAACACTCAAAAATGGCTAAAATTTAAGGAATGTGTTTAGTGACGACATCAGATTCCTAATTGATGGAGAAAGGTCTGGTGGCAAGAAACGATGCTTCCAGGAGGTTGTCAAGTGTTTTCGCCCGACGATTCCATTCTTGGGTGGTTGAATTGGCCTTTGTTACTGTAACTCGAATCCTAGCCCGGTATATACCATTTTAGTTTTACACCATTGTGAACCATACGCCTTTTTTGACTCTCTGATCAAGGTTCTCGACATTGAAAAATTTTCGTAAACTAAATCACACGTGTATGTGTTGACATTTAAGAGATATACAGTCTAGAAAATCAAGAAGAATGGTGATATATATGCGGATTAGACACCAAAAAATAAACACTCAAAAAATGGATACAATTTAAGGAATGTGCTTAGTGATGGCATCAGATTCCTAATTGACGGAGAATGGTCTAGTGGCAAGAAAAGCTGCTTCCAGGAGGTTGTCAAGTGTTTTCGCTCGATGATTCCATTCTTGGGTGGTTGGTTTAGCCCTTGTTCCTGTAACTCGAATCCTAGACCGGTATATCCCATTTTAGTTTTACACTATTGTGAACCTTACGCCTTTTTTACTTTCTGATCGAGGTTCTCGGCATTGAAAAATATTCGTAAACTAAATCACACGTGTATATGTTTACATTTAAGAGATATACAGTCAAGAAAATCAAGAACAATGGTGATATATATGCGGATTAGACACCAAAAAATAAACACTACAAAAATGGCTACAATTTAAGGAATGTGTTTAGTGAAGGCATCAAATTCCTAATTGATGGAGAAAGGTCTGGTGGCAAGAAAAGCTGCTTGCAAGAGGTTGTCAAGTGTTTTCGCTCGACGATTCCATTCTTGGGTGGTTGGTTTGGCCCTTGTTCCCGTAACTCGAATCCTAGCCAGGTATATCCATTTTAGTTTTACACCATTGTGAACCTTACACCTTTTTTACTCTCTGATCGAGGTTCTCGGCATTGAAAATTCTTCGTAAACTAAATCACACATGTATATGTTGGCATTTAAGAGATATACGGTCAAGAAAATCAAGAGCAATGGTGATATATATGCGGACTAGACACCAAAAAATAAACACTAAAAAAATGGTTAAAATTTAAGGAATGTGTTTAGTGAAGGCATCAGATTCCTAATTGATGGAGAAAGTTCTGGTGGCTAGAAAAGCTGCTTCCAGGAGGTTGTCAAGTGTTTTTGCTCGACGATTCCATTTTTGGGTGGTTGGTTTTGCCCTTGTTCCTGTAACTCGAATCCTAGCCCGGTATATCCCATTTTAGTTTACACAATTGTGAACCTTACACCTTTTTTACTCTCGGATCGAGGTTCTCGGCATTGAATAATCTTCGTAAACTAAATCACACGTGTATATGTTGGCATTTAAGAGATATACAGTCAAGAAAATCAAGAGCATTTGTGATATATATGCGGATTAGACACCAAAAAATAAACACTTAAAAATGGCTACAATTTAAGGAATGTGTTAAGTGACGGCATCAGATTCCTAATTGATGGAGAAATGTCTGGTGGCTAGAAAAGCTGCTTCCAGGAGGTTGTCAAGTGTTTTCGCTCGACGATTCCACTCTTGGGTGGTTGGTTTGGCCCTTGTTCCTGTTTCTCGAATGCTAGCGTGGTATATCCCATTTTAGTTTTACACCATTGTGAACCTTACAACTTTTTTACTCTCTGATCAAGGTTCTCGGCATTGAAAAAAATTTGTAAACTAAATCACACGTGTATATGTTGACATTTAAGAGATATACAGTCAAGAAAATCTAGAACAATGGTGATATATATTCGGATTAGACACCCAAAAATAAACACTCCAAAAAAGGCTACAATTTAAGGAATGGGCTTAGTGACGGCATCAGATTCCTAATTGATGGAGAAAGGTCTGGTGGCAAGAAAAGCTGCTTCCAAGAGGTTGTCAAGTGCTTTTGCTCGACGATTCAATTCTTGGATGGTTGGTTTGGCCTTTGTTCCTGTAACTCGAATCCTTGCCCGGTATATCCCATTTTAGTTTTACACCATTGTGAACCTTACGCCTTTTTTACTCTCTGATCGAGGTTCTCGTAATTGAAAAATCTTCGTAAACTAAATCACACGTGTATATGTCGGCATTTAAGAGATATACAGTCAAGAAAATCAAGAGCAATGGAGATATATATGCGGATTAGACACCAAAAAATAAACACTCAAAAAATGGCTACAATTTAAGGAATGTGTTTTGTGACGGCATCGGATTCCTAATTGATGGAGAAATGTCTGGTGGGAAGAAAAGCTGCTTCCAGGAGGTCGTCAAGTGTTTTCGCTCGACGATTCCACTCTTGGGTGGTTGGTTTGGCCCTTGTTCCTGTTTCTCGAATGCTAGCCTGGTATATCCCATTTTAGTTTTACACCATTGTGAACCTTACGCCTTTTATACTCTCTGATCAAGGTTCTCAGAATTGAAAAATCTTCGTAAACTAAATCACACGTGTATATGTTGACATTTAAGAGATATACAGTCAAGAAAATCAAGAGCAATTGTGATATATATGCGGATTAGACACCAAAAAATAAACACTCAAAAAATGGCTACAATTTAAGGAATGTGTTTAGCGACGACATCAGATTCCTAATTGATGGATAAAGGTCAGGTGGCAAGAAAAGCTGCTTCCAGGAGGTTGCCAAGTGTTTTCGCTCGACGATTCCATTCTTGGGTGGTTGGTTTGGCCCTTGTTCCCGTAACTCGAATCCTAGCCCGGTATATCCATTTTAGTTTTACACCATTGTGAACCTTACACCTTTTTTACTCTCTGATCGAGGTTCTCGGCATTGAAAATTCTTCGTAAACTAAATCACACATGTATATGTTGGCATTTAAGAGATATACGGTCAAGAAAATCAAGAGCAATGGTGATATATATGCGGACTAGACACCAAAAAATAAACACTAAAAAAATGGTTAAAATTTAAGGAATGTGTTTAGTGAAGGCATCAGATTCCTAATTGATGGAGAAAGTTCTGGTGGCTAGAAAAGCTGCTTCCAGGAGGTTGTCAAGTGTTTTTGCTCGACGATTCCATTTTTGGGTGGTTGGTTTTGCCCTTGTTCCTGTAACTCGAATCCTAGCCCGGTATATCCCATTTTAGTTTACACAATTGTGAACCTTACACCTTTTTTACTCTCTGATCGAGGTTCTCGGCATTGAATAATCTTCGTAAACTAAATCACACGTGTATATGTTGGCATTTAAGAGATATACAGTCAAGAAAATCAAGAGCATTTGTGATATATATGCGGATTAGACACCAAAAAATAAACACTTAAAAATGGCTACAATTTAAGGAATGTGTTAAGTGACGGCATCAGATTCCTAATTGATGGAGAAATGTCTGGTGGCTAGAAAAGCTGCTTCCAGGAGGTTGTCAAGTGTTTTCGCTCGACGATTCCACTCTTGGGTGGTTGGTTTGGCCCTTGTTCCTGTTTCTCGAATGCTAGCCTGGTATATCCCATTTTAGTTTTACACCATTGTGAACCTTACAACTTTTTTACTCTCTGATCAAGGTTCTCGGCATTGAAAAAAATTCGTAAACTAAATCACACGTGTATATGTTGACATTTAAGAGATATACAGTCAAGAAAATCTAGAACAATGGTGATATATATTCGGATTAGACACCCAAAAATAAACACTCCAAAAAAGGCTACAATTTAAGGAATGGGCTTAGTGACGGCATCAGATTCCTAATTGATGGAGAAAGGTCTGGTGGCAAGAAAAGCTGCTTCCAAGAGGTTGTCAAGTGCTTTTGCTCGACGATTCAATTCTTGGATGGTTGGTTTGGCCTTTGTTCCTGTAACTCGAATCCTTGCCCGGTATATCCCATTTTAGTTTTACACCATTGTGAACCTTACGCCTTTTTTACTCTCTGATCGAGGTTCTCGGAATTGAAAAATCTTCGTAAACTAAATCACACGTGTATATGTCGGCATTTAAGAGATATACAGTCAAGAAAATCAAGAGCAATGGAGATATATATGCGGATTAGACACCAAAAAATAAACACTCAAAAAATGGCTACAATTTAAGGAATGTGTTTTGTGACGGCATCGGATTCCTAATTGATGGAGAAATGTCTGGTGGGAAGAAAAGCTGCTTCCAGGAGGTCGTCAAGTGTTTTCGCTCGACGATTCCACTCTTGGGTGGTTGGTTTGGCCCTTGTTCCTGTTTCTCGAATGCTAGCCTGGTATATCCCATTATAGTTTTACACCATTGTGAACCTTACGCCTTTTATACTCTCTGATCAAGGTTCTCAGAATTGAAAAATCTTCGTAAACTAAATCACACGTGTATATGTTGACATTTAAGAGATATACAGTCAAGAAAATCAAGAGCAATTGTGATATATATGCGGATTAGACACCAAAAAATAAACACTCAAAAAATGGCTACAATTTAAGGAATGTGTTTAGCGAGGACATCAGATTCCTAATTGATGGATAAAGGTCAGGTGGCAAGAAAAGCTGCTTCCAGGAGGTTGCCAAGTGTTTTCGCTCGACGATTCCATTCTTGGGTGGTTGGTTTGGCCATTGTTCCTGTAACTCGAATCCTAGCCCGGTATATCCCATTTTAGTTTTACACCATTGTGAACCTTACGCCTTATTTCTCTCTGATCAAGGTTCTCGGCATTGAAAAATCTTCGTAAACTAAATCACAGGTGTATAGGTTGACATTTAGAAGATATACAGTGAAGAAAATCAAGAGCAATGGTGATATATATGCAGATTAGACACCAAAAAATAAACTCTCAAAAAATTGCTACAATTTAAGAAATGTGTTTAGTGACGGCATCAGATTCCTAATTGTTGGAGAAAGGTCTGGTGGCAAGAAAAGCTGCTTCCAGGAGGTTGTTAAGTGTTTTCGCTCGACGACTCCATTCTTGGGTGGTTGGTTTGGCCCTTGTTCCTCTAACTCGAATCCTAGCCCGGTATATCCCATTTTAGTTTTACACCATCGTGAAACTTACGCCTTTTTTACTCTCCGATCGAGGTTCTCGGCATTGAAAAATCTTCGTAAACTAAATCACACGTGTATACGTTGACATTTAAGAGATATACAGTCAAGAAAATCAAGAGCATTAGTGATATATATGCGGATTAGACACCAAAAAATAAACACTCAAAAAATGGCTACAATTTACGGAATGTGTTTAGTGACGGCATCAGATTCCTAATTGATGGTGAAAGGTCTAGTGGCAAGAAAAGCTGCTTCCAGGAGGTTATCAAGTGTTTTCGCTCGACGATTCCATTTTTGCGTTGTTGGTTTGGCCGTTGTTCCCGTAACTCGAATCCTAGCCCGGTATATCCCATTTTAGTTTTACACCATCGTGAAACTTACGCCTTTTTTACTCTCCGATCGAGGTTCTCGGCATTGAAAAATCTTCGTAAACTAAATCACACGTGTATACGTTGACATTTAAGAGATATACAGTCAAGAAAATCAAGAGCATTAGTGATATATATGCGGATTAGACACCAAAAAATAAACACTCAAAAAATGGCTACAATTTACGGAATGTGTTTAGTGACGGCATCAGATTCCTAATTGATGGTGAAAGGTCTAGTGGCAAGAAAAGCTGCTTCCAGGAGGTTATCAAGTGTTTTCGCTCGACGATTCCATTTTTGCGTTGTTGGTTTGGCCGTTGTTCCCGTAACTCGAATCCTAGCCCGGTATATCCCATTTTAGTTTTACGCCATTGTGAACCTTAGGCCTTTTTTACTATCTGATGAGGATCTCGACATTGAATAATATTCGTAAACTAAATCACACGTGTATATGTTGGCATTTAAGAGATATACAGTCAAGAAAATCAAGAGCAATGGTGATATATATGCAGATTAGACATCAAAACATAAACATTCAAAAAATGGCTACAATTTAAGGAATGTGTTTAGTGACGGCACCAGATTCTTAATTGATGGAGAAAGGTCTGGTGGCAAGAAAAGCTGCTTCCAGGAGGTTGTCAAGTGTTTTCGCTCGACGATTCCATTCTTGGGTGGTTGGTTTGGCCCTTGTTCCTATAACTCGAATGCTAGCCCGGTATATCCCATTTTAATTTTACACCATTGTGAACCTTACGCCTTTTTTACTCCCTGATCGAGGTTCTCGGTATTTAAAAATCTTCATAAACTAAATCACACGTGTATATGTTGACATTTAAGAGATATACATTCAAGAAAATCAAGAGCAATGGTGATATATATGCAGATTAGACACCAAAAAATAAACACTCAAAAAATGGCTACAATTTAAGAAATGTTTTTAGTGACGGCATCAGATTCCTAATTGATGGAGAAAGGTCTGGTGGCAAGAAAAGCTGCTTCCAGGAGGTTGTCAAGTGTTTTCGCTCGACGATTCCATTCTTGGGTGGTTGGTTTGGCCCTTGTTCCTGTAACTCGAATCCTAGCCCGGTATACCCCATTTTAGTTTTACACCATTGTGAACCTTACGCCTTTTTTACTCTCTGATCGAGGTTCTCGGCATTGAAAAATCTTCGTAAACTAAATCACACGTGTATATGTTGACATTTAAGAGATATACGGACAAGAAAATTAAGAGTATTGGTGATATATATGCGGATTAGACACCAAAAAATAAACACTCAAAAAATGTCTACAATTTAAGGAATGTGTTTAGTGACGGCATTAGATTCCTTATTGATGGAGAAAGGTCTGGTGGCAAGAAAAGCTGCTTCCAGGAGGTTGTCAAGTGTTTTTTCTTGACGATTCCATTCTTGGGTGGTTGGTTTGGCCCTTGTTCCGGTAACTCGAATCCTAGCCCGGTGTATCCCATTTTAGTTTTACACCATTGTGAACCTTACGCCTTTTTTACTCTCTGATCGAGATTCTCGGCATTGAAAAATCGTCGTAAAGTAAATCACACGTGTATATGTTGACATTTAAGAGATATACAGTGAAGAAAATCAAGAACAATGGTGATATATATGCGGATTAGACACCAGAAAATAAACACTCAAAAAATGGCTAGAATTTAAGGAATGTGCTTAGTGACGGCATCAGATTCCTAATTGATGGAGAAAGGTCTGGTGGCAAGAAAAGTTGCTTGCAGTAGGTTGTCAAGTGATTTCGCTCGACGATTCCATTCTTGGGTGGTTGGCTTGTCCCTTGTTCATGTAACTCGAATCCTAGCCCGGCATATCCCATTTTAGTTTTACACAATTGTGAACCTTACGTCTTTTTTACTCTCTGATTGAGGTTCTCGGCATTGAAAAATCTTCATAAACTAAATCACACGTGTATATGTTGGCATTTAAGAGATATACAGTCAAGAAAATCTAGAGCAATGGTGATATATATGCGGATTAGACACCAAAAAATAAACACACAGAAAATGGCTACAATTTAAAGAATGTGTTTAGTGACGGCATCATATTCCTAATTGATGGAGAAAGGTCTGGTGGCAAGAAAAGCTGCTTCCAGGAGGTTGTCAAGTGTTTTCGCTCGACGATTCCATTCTTGGGTGGTTGGTTTGGCCCTTGTTCCTGTAACTCGAATCCTACCCTGGTATATCCCATTTTAGTTTTACAGCATTGTGAACCTTACGCCTTTTTTACTCTCTGATGGAGGTTCTCGGCATTGAAAAATCTTCGTAAACTAAATCAAATGTGTAAATGTTGACATTTAAAAGATATACAGTCAAGAAAATCAAGAGCAATGGTGATATATATGCGGATTACACAACAAAAAATAAACACTCAAACAATGGCTACAATTTAAGGAATGTGTTTAGCAACGTCATCCGATTCCTAATTGATGGCGAAAGGTCTGGTGGCAAGATAATCTGCTTCCTGGAGGTTGTCAAGTGTTTTTGCTCGACGATTCCACTTTTGGGTGGTTTGTTTAGCCTTGTTCCTGTAACTCGAATCCTAGCCCGGTATATCCCATTTTAGTTTTACACCATTGTGAACCTTATGCCTTTTTTACTCTCTGATTGAGGTTTTCGGCATTGAAAAATCTTCATAAACTAAATCACACGTGTATATGTTGACATTTAAGAGATTTACAGTCAAGAAAATCAAGAGCAATGGTGATATATATGCGGATTAGACACTAAAAAATAAACACTCAAAAAATGGCTACAATTTAAGGAATGCATTTAGCGACGGCATCAGATTCCTAATTGATGGAGAAAGGTCTGGTGGCAAGAAAAGCTGCTTCCTGGAGGTTGTCAAGTGTTTTTGCTCGACGATTCCACTTTTGGGTGGTTTGTTTAGCCCTTGTTCCTGTAACTCGAATCCTAGCCCGGTATATCCCATTTTTGTTTTACACCATTGTGAACCTTATGCGTTTTTTACTCTCTGATTGAGGTTCTCGGCATTGAAAAATATTCGTAAACTAAATCACACGTGTATATTGTCACACCCCCAAAATCCACACGCGGAGTATCACCGCTTGGAGGCGTGACTGACCAGGATCAAGCCACCAATCATATTGAACATAACTTCAACCACACAATATGAAAGGTGTTCAAAAACCAAAGCATAGTTAAGTGTTTAGCGGAAGCATAATTGTAAAACCCAATGTAAGTATTAAGTACGAAATAAAATAATGTTTTTAGCATGGCACACACTGCCATGTCCCACAACGACTACGCCTCCCTATGCAAGCTCCATGCGTACCTAACGACCTGCAAGGCATGTAGCAACGAATCAACAACAAAGTTGAGCGAGTTCACAGTTGGTTGTTTGGTTATCGTATTCGTTTCGTAAATCGTATGTTCGTTTTGTAAACCATGTATCGTATTAATTCGTATCGCGGTCTCCCAGACATGTTTGCGAAGATTAGTGGGGGCTTCCCATGTGTTACTAGACCACGCGTATCGACTGCTACGAAAATGTAAGAGGTGCCCTAAGTCAATGTCTATCAGCATTGACCCTTTGCCCATAGTCCATTAGTACACGCCCGTCCGACTGGCACGGTGTGAGGTTTGTTAAACCTAATAGCGCTATTAACTAATGACCCGCTCGCCATAGGCCTCGGCGATTAAGTCGATAAATGAGGGACTTAAAGTGATAGAGTTGATGGTCTTATGGTCGTACGTATCCTGTTGTATGGGGAATACGCAAGTTTGTAGTTACCGTTCAGTTCTTTAACCCATTCCCAACCCTTGGGAATCCCATGCCTTGGATAGAGTGTGAACTCACATTGGTTTGCTCGGCAGATACACAGAAAGGTTACTTGAGCTAAATGTGGTTAACCACGTCCTATCATGGTTACCATACAAGTCAGGTCTAGGTTCAAGTAAAGTACGTATGGTTACACATAAGTTATCATATTACGAACACGTATTGATCATGGCAACACATAAACAGTCAAGTACATAACATATTCATACTTGTGCGATTCAAAAGATTGGGCTCGCACAAGTCTAACAGCCTTGTGCGATTCACCCATGGAAGCCCAAAGATACCCGGCCCAATAAAACATAAGTAGTCCATCATGTAAACGGCCCAAACAACAAACATGAGTCTTGTGCGATCCGGATAGACTTGTGCGATCCAGATGGCTTGTGCGATTGACCAGTACTTGTGTGGTTGGGATTGGGCTTTGAGGCCCAACCGTGTAACAGTTTGTGTGTGGCCCAAGCCTTGTGCGATTAGCACTGTCTTGTGCGATCCACAAGTCTTGTGCGATCATGCATAAGAATTCAGTACCTGGTGCTTTATGTGATTGTACTCGGCTTGTGCGATGCACCTTGTGCGTCTGGCACTTGTGCGATCAGATCAGATCTTGTGCGACCTGATCTTGTGCGACCGAGAGGGACCTTGTGCGATTAGTTTAATTATTCCTAAAATCTTTCAATCAGTTACATAATTCAATCAATTCGTTTGACCACCTTAACAGTTTCCATATTTTCACACAATCAATCAACACAATCAACAGTTTCTAATCAAACCATAATCGATCAAACAAAGGTTTTATCATCAAATTCATATGAACCCTAAATAAACATCCGAATCATGAACACAACCTATCATAACATTCAATCGGATCTAACTCTAGGATCAACACATATCATCCGAATTCAACCACATCACATCCGACTTACTTATATTTAATTCTAATCCTCTATAACATCATCCGATTACTAATACACATGTGAGCCGATTATATGAACCTCAACCATTAACAGTTTATATCACATTCAATCACAAAATATCATTAAATCATCATGTACTACATATAGATCATAATATCATCTAACATACAATCTATAATTACAAACACTAACCGGTTGAGAGAAGGATAGGATCGATCCAAGTAATAAAGCTTCGAGAGATGGGGATGTTTGCCGTCGGCTTCAAGAGGAGAGGAGCTTAGGGTTTGGTGTGTGTTGTGAGATTTGCAACAGATGAGGAGTATAAACTTTCCTCATAGTTTATGCGACACAAGGGAGTGGGCCGACCCCTTCTTGGGCTGCCCATTTGGTTTCGGGTTCAATCATAGTGGGCCGAGTGGAAAGTGTGACAAGGATGAGATGTTCGGCCCAACATGGGCTTGTGCGATCGGGTTGTGTTGTACGATCCGAGTCATATATATATACATACATAGATCCACATAATACAAACATAAAATCTCACAAACATTCATTAAATCAACGTATCAGATAATCACACAAAGTTCACATACGTTACATTAAGCACAAAGATAGGTTCTGAAATACGAGTTGTCACATTATCCCCAAGTTGAAAGAAATTTCGTCCCGAAATTTGGTACGTACTCACTGAGGAAGCTAGTTAAGTTGCATGGTTTTCCTGGGGTGTCACATCCTCCCCCCGTTGATCTGGAATTTCGTCCCGAAATTCCGCAGTAGCTTCAGCCTCAGTAGTGGTTGTACTGTTTGCGAACAATTGGGGATACTTTTGTTTCATTTGATCTTCGTGTTCCCAGGTGAACTCTGGGCCACGACGGGAGTTCCAACGAACTCGAACGAGAGGAATTCTAGTGCGCTTAAGAATCTTAACATCTCGGTCAGTAATCTCTACTGGTTCCTCGACGAATCGCAGCTGGTCGTCGATAGTGAGCTCCTTCAAAGGAACTATGAGGGTCTCATCTGACAGACACTTCTTCAGATTCGACACGTGGAAAACGTTGTGAACTCCACTGAGTTCTGCTGGTAGGTTTAGTTTGTAGGCCATCTTGCCTATTTTCTCTATGATTTCGAAAGGTCCAACGTATCGTGGGTTAAGTTTGCCTCGTTTGCCAAAACGAACAACACCCTTCCAGGGTGAGACTTTGAGTAGCACTCGATCCCCAACCTAGAACTCGAGTGGTTTCCTGCCCTTATCAACGTAGCTTTTCTGACGGTCACGAGCTGCCGCCATTCGTTGTCGTATTTGAGCAATCCTTTCTGTTGTGTCTACTACCAGTTCTGGACCTGTGATCTGACTGTCACCCACCTCTGCCCAACAAAGAGGTGATCGGCATTTACGCCCGTACAATGCCTCAAATGGAGCGGCCTGAATGCTGGTGTGGTAACTGTTATTATACGAAAATTCCACTAATGGTAGATGTTTTTCCCAGCTGTTGCCGAAGTCAATCACACATGCCCTAAGCATGTCTTCAAGGGTTTGGATGGTGCGTTCAGACTGCCCATCTGTTTGCGGGTGATAAGCTGTGCTCATATCTAAACGTGAGCCAAAGGACTTGTGCATTGCTTTCCACAGTTCAAAAATAAAACGTGCATCACGATCAGAGATAATAGAGGTTGGCACCCCGTGCCTCGAGACAACTTCCTTAAGATATACGTCTGCTAGAGTGGAGAACTTATCAGTTTCCTTGATAGCTAAGAAGTGTGCAGACTTTATGAGTCAATCCACGATCACCCAAATAGTATTGTTTCCACGTTGAGATCTAGGCAGGCCAGTAACAAAATCCATGGAAATTTGCTCCCACTTCCATTGTGGTATCTCTGGTTGTTGGAGTAGGCCCGATGGTTTCTGATATTCAGTCTTGACTCTCGCACAAGTCAAACACTTGCTAACGTAAGTTGCTATGTGAGCTTTCATGGTAGGCCACCAATACGTAGTTTTCAAGTCGTGGTACATCTTATCTGAACCAGGATGTACTGAGTAGCGAGACTTGTGTGCTTCATCCATCACAAGCTCTCGTAGGTTGCCATGGAGTGGGACCCAAATGCATCCTGTTATGTAGTAGGCGTCGTCCTCCTTTTGTTCTAATCGTTGCCTTGAGCCACGTAGGGCTTCAGCCCTGACGTTTTCTGGTTTCAATGCTTCTACCTGAGCATCTCGTATCTGGGAAGGAAGACTAGATTGAATGGTAACTTGTAATGCTCGCACGCGCTTAGGCGTAGTGTCCTTTCGACTGAGGGCGCCAGCCACAACATTGGCTTTGCCTGGGTGGTACTTGATCGCGCATTCGTAATCATTTAATAACTCGACCCATCGACGTTGACGCATGTTTAACTCCTTTTGCTTGAAGATATGCTCGAGACTCATGTGATCGGTGTAAATAGTGCACTTGGTACCATACAGGTAATGTCTCCATATCTTGAGTGCGAAAAACAATAGCTCCCAGCTCCAAATCATGTGTAGTGTAGTTCCATTCATGAATCTTAAGTTGACGTGACGCATAAGCAATGACCTTGTCACGTTGCATCAGCACACATCCAAGTCCCTGAATGGATGCGTCGCAATAAACCACAAAATCATCTGTGCCTTCAGGCAATGAGAGGATAGGGGCGCTAAAAAGTCTATCCTTTAAGTGTTGAAACACAGTTTCCTGTGCATCACCCCAACGATAGGTGACACCTTTCTGGGTTAATGAGGTGAGAGGTTGCGCAATCTTGGAGAAATCCTTGATAAACCTTCTGTAGTAGCCCGCCAAACCCAAGAATTGGCGAATTTCTGTTGCTGTGCGAGGTGCAGGCCAGTTCTTAATCGAGTCTACCTTGGATGGATCAACGTGTATCCCATCCTTGTTCACTACGTGGCCTAGGAAATGGACTTCACGAAGCCAGAAGTCACATTTTGAGAACTTTGCATAAAGCTGTTCTGCTCGAAGGAGTTCCAAAATGAGTCGTAAATGCTGTTCATGTTCCTCCTGACTCTTGGAGTAGATCAAAATGTCGTCGATGAATACAATCACAAACTTATCCAAGTAAGGCTTGCACACTATGTTCATAAGATCCATGAAGACCGCAGGTGTGTTTGTTAGTCCGAAAGGCATAACCAGGAACTCGTAATGGCCGTAGCGTGTTCTGAATGCTGTTTTGGAGACGTCCTCGTCCCGGACTCTCAGTTGATGGTAACCTGACCTCAGATCAATCTTTGAATAGTAGCTCGACCCTTGCAGCTGGTCGAACAAGTCGTCAATGCGTGGAAGAGGATAGCGATTCTTTACGGTCACCTTGTTTAGTTCACGGTAATCTATGCACATACGGAAGGTACCGTCTTTCTTCTTCACAAATAATACTGGAGCTCCCCAGGGCGAAGAGCTAGGATGAATGAAACCCTTTTCTAAGAGTTCTTGCAATTGCTTAGACAGTTCTTCAAGTTCAGTTGGAGCTAAGCGATAAGGTGCTCGAGCTATGGGTGCTGCTCCAGGAGCTAGCTCGATCTGAAATTCGACCTGGCGATGAGGCGGTAGCCCAGGTAAATCCTCAGGAAACACTTGAGGAAAGTCACGTACAACTGGAATATCCTCAATCTTCTTCTCTTTCGTTGATGCATCAGTAACGAGGGCTAGTATAGAAGTGTGCCCCTTTCGCAAACATTTCTGGGCCTTTAGGAAAGAGATGATGCCCACTACAGCACCACTCTAGTCGCCTTGAATTTTGAGAGGTTCCTTGCCAGAACGGGAAATACGAACAATCTTCTCTTTGCAAAGGATCTCTGCTTGCTGCTGGGATAACCAATCCATCCCAATGACGATGTCGAAACTACCCAAAACTATTGGAATGAGATCGATAGAGTAAGTCTGACCAGCGAGGATAAGATTACAACCCTGAACTATGTGTGTGGCCTCTAGACTTTTACCGTTTGCTAACTCTATGACATGCTTGGTGTTCAAAAGTGTTGGTATGCGCTTTAGCATTTGACTAACTTTTAGAGACACATAACTAGTATCGGCACCCGAATCAAATAAAACAGTAACATAAAAGTCGTCGAGAAGAAACTTACCCATCACCACGTTAGGATCATTCCTTGCGTCACCCTGACCAATCACGAACGCTTGACCTCGGGCGCCATTGTTTCCATTGTTTCCCCCGTTGTTACCCCCATTGTTGTTTCTGTTTCCCTGATTGTTGTTGTTGTTGTTCGGATTTTGATTTAACTGGGGGCAGTCCCTCTTGAAGTGGCCTTCAGCACCACACTGAAAGCATCCCCTGTTACCTCGCTGTCGCTGCTGGTTCTGTGGAGCTAGTGGTTGTTGTTGTTGGTTCTGATTCGCAGGTCGTGAGCTCCTGCAATCCTTAGCTTCATGCCCCATCTTGAGACACCTCTGGCAACGACCCCTGTTGCACTGACCACTGTGGTGCCTGTTGCATCTGTTGCACTTTGGGTGGTTTCCTCGATATCCATCCTGCCCTTGACTACCAGAAGATTGCAGACCAGGACTCTGGTAGTCATCGATCTTTCGTTGCTGTGCCTGGGACTGAACTGAAGTCGAACCTTTGCTGGAGGTTCCATCCCATTTTCGCTTGTTATCAGTGGGAGTAGCAGATGTAGTAGTAGCAGTAGCACCTATACGCTTAGGCAGCCTGTTATGTTCCACTGCCTGGTCTGTGAGACGATGAGCAAGATGAGTAACATCCTGGATAGTGGCAAGGTTAGCAGCAGTCACATGGCTTTGAATCTCTGGTACTAAACCTTTGAGGAACAGCTTGATGCGTTTGATGGGAGGTTCCACCATAGTTGGACAAAAGATGGCCAGCTCATTTGACCTTTTCGTATACGCCTCTATCTCTGATCCTGTCATCTTCAGGTTAAAGAACTCCACTTCCAACTTGTGGATGTCATCACGACTGCAGTATTCCCGCTTAATCAGTTCCTTAAAATCATTCCAGGGGGTGGCGTTAGAAGCTTCCAGCCCTAACATCTGAACTTGTGCATTCCACCAAGTCAGCGCAATGCCCTCGAGAGTACCAGTGGCGTACTTCACCCTGCGAGCTTCAGGGCATTCACACATTTTGAAGACTGACTCGAGCTTCTCGAACCAGTGGAGGAGTCCAACTGCCCCTTCAGTGCCACTGAAAGTACTAGGATGACAGTCCATGAAAGTTTTGAACGTGCACGCAGGCAGCTGAGCATGCTGGCCTCCTGCTTGCGTGGCTGCAAGTGCCGTAGCAACTTGTTGGTTAATCAGAGCCGTCAACTGGGCTTGAGTCATGTTAACGCGTCCAGCCATGATCTTCATATCAAGGGAAACATGAGTAAGAGGGGTTCGCGAAAGTGCGATGACAGAAGGGAGTAAGCACACACGTGTTTTCAAACAATAGTTGTTACGTTTATCTAAACATACCATGAGCAAAGTTCTACGTAATCTAGCAAGTAGGCAATATAAACATAAATCATATCACCTAGAATGTCGAGCCTTGCACGTGGAGTGAAGCGTCGTTGTGGATCGTAGAGCACTGTACAGGTTATAGTCTGGTTTTAACAAAAAAAATTTCCCTTATTAAAACCAAGTTCGCTATAACCAATGGCTCTGATACTGTAACACCCATATTTATTTAAATGTAAATATACGATATATGTGAATTCTACAATCATTTTATATAATAAGATCCAAAAGTTGAGTATTAAAGTATCCACATTAGTTTTCTACTAACTAATTAAAACATTTTAAAGGTTGTTTAGCAAACACTTTACAATCGTAACATTGTTCAAAACGACTTAAAATATGCGGAAGCTTCAAAAATATGTGTTCGGTTCTTCAAAAGTTTGCTTGATCATCATCCGTAGTCCTTAAGTACCTAAACTAAAATGTTTGCATAAAACATTTGTATTAGAATGCTTAGAAATAATCCATAAATGAACTAGAATCAAAGTGAATTCAAATAGTTACAATTATAAAAATATATAATTTGTGTCAGGTTCCACCGTAACTTACGCTCCTACCGTAAGTTACGGTAGTTGATTTTCAACAATGTACACCGTAAATCAGACGAATTCCACCGTAAGCATTTAACCTCCACCGTAAGTTACGGTGATACCGTAACTTACGGTAGGCCCTGCAAATACACATTTTGAACTGTTTTGTTTGTTTACCACACACACACAATTTATCATTTCTTTCATTCGATTAAACCAACATTCTAATTTCTCAAATTTTTATGTGTCAATTATCAAATGATAACAAATGACAATTAAATCACATTATGTAGCACTATCCTTGCTTTATTTGATTATTCGACCCGTTCGGCTAGTCAAAGGAATCCTCCTTTGTTACGACTACCAACGAGTTCTAATCAAATTTTGACCTTTTATTCACTATCGCAACCTTATTACTTTAACTCAAAACAACCTTATTCTAAAAATCCAATTACGCATTTATTAATAATCACAATCTATTCAATGTAACAGGTCATGTCACATACCTTAGCGTACGCCCTTCAACCGCGAATCACCACCGGCTTGTCCACTCGACGTCCCGGTATCTTTTCCTATAGAGTTCAATTCAAGACACGTTTAGAACTCTCTTTAGACTTCACTTCGCAAAATATGCCGAAACGTCATAATTATGCGTTAAAGCTTTAAATTTCTATTTTTAAGCCTTCTTTGAGGCATTTTCACAAACACCTTAAAGGCAGATTTATCACAAGATTATATGACAAGTTCCTAGCTTGTCATTTAGCCCTAATTTCACATCAATCAACATTTTACAAGATTGTTAGCTTCTAGATTTCTGAATTCACTTCCAAATCATCAAATTACACAAAATCAACAATCTATTTCCTAGTGTTCATCAAATTACACATAATTCACAAATCACCTACAATGGCGTTCATAGGTTTCACTAAAATTTCTTATGATTTCAACTTATATTGATCTAGGGTTTGTCCCTAAACACTATAGTTGTTCCTTAATCATCATAACACATACATGCAAGCCTGATTTCAGATTTTTTTTCCCAATTCATGAGAATTTCAAATTCAGAGTTTTCCTTGAATTTTACATACCTTGGAATCCTCTTGTGATGAGGATCAATAATCTGTGCTCGGATTTTGATTTGGGACAGGATTTAACCTTCAATTTGAGAGTTCTAGTGATTTTAGGTTTTGTGAGAGTGGGGTGTCACCCCTGCTCTTCTCTTGTGCGACCAGACCCTTCAAAAATGGGGGTTTGGTTTGATTTTTATTAAAAACAATGTTATAGTTTCAATTTTAACAACTAAGGCCCCTCTACTATGTTCAACATATAGTTTGGTAGCTTTTAACCTTGTCATAAGCCATTTCTAGATAATTAACTAACTAGGTTACAAATTCCTAATTAGTAAATTATCGTTATTTATACTTTAAAATTTTAATATAAAGTTTTATATTTTCGGGGTGTTACAAGTCCACCCCCCTTAAAAAGGGTTTCGTCCCCGAAACCGTAATACGTACCAAATAATGTAGGGTGGAGATGTCGCATCTCCTCTTCGGACTCCCACGTAGTGTCCGAACCTTTCCTATGCTCCCATTTGACTTTGACTTGGTCAATTTGTTTATTTCGTAAATGTTTGACCTTTCGATCTAAAATCTCCACCGGTCTCACCGCATAATTCAGACTATTATCCACTTCGATATCATCATAATGGATATAGGCCGTTTCGTCTGCTAGGCACCTTCTTAGTTGTGACACGTGGAACGTGCCATGGATTCCACTTAGCTCCTCCGGTAATTCAAGACGGTAAGCTACCTTGCCAACTCTCCCGATAACTTTAAATGGCCCAATAAACCTTGGGCTTAGCTTCCCCCTTTTTCTGAATCTAATAACGCCCTTCCATGGGGAAACTTTTAGCATGACCATGTCACCAACTTGGAATTCGATTGGCCTTTTCCTTTTATCAGCATACGCCTTTTGCCTGTCTTGAGCCGCTTTCAAGTGTGCCCGAACTATATCGATCTTTTCATTCGTGGCTCGTACTATATCTTGGTGAGCGAGTTCACGTGGACCCACTTCACCCCAACAGACCGGGGTTCGACACTTCCTACCGTAAAGCATTTCGTATGGTGCCATCTTAATACTAGATTGGTAACTGTTGTTATACGAAAACTCGACTAACGGTAGGTGAACATCCCAACTGCCTCCAAAGTCGATTATACACGCCCGTAGCATGTCCCCCAATGTTTGTATCGTTCTTTCACTTTGTCCATCCGTTTGAGGATGGTACGCAGTGCTAATGAACAATTTGGTCCCCATTTGCTCTTGGAAATCTCGCCAGAAATTCGAAGTAAACCGGGTATCCCTATCAGACACGATGGACACCGGCACCCCATGACGTGCTATGATTTCATTGGTATAAACTTCTGACATCTTTTCTGACGTATAAGTCTCACGAATCGGAATGAAATGAGCACTTTTCGTCAATCTATCCACCACTACCCATATGGCATCAAAACCACGATTCGTCTTCGGCAACTTGGATAACAGATCCATTGTAATATGTTCCCATTTCCAAACCGGAATTTCTAACGGTTGGAGTTTGCCGTATGGTTTCTGGTGCTCCGCCTTGACTTGTAAACATGTCAAACATTTTTCCACATACTTCGCCACGTCCCTCTTCATTCCGGGCCACCAATAATTTTGTTTCAAATCATTGTACATCTTGGTTGCACCCGGATGAATCGAATAACGGGACTTATGAGCTTCATTAAGTAGAAGCGCCTTTACTCCACAAGTATGTGGGACCCATATCCTTCCGGATCGAGTCTTCAACCCGTGCTTCCCATCCGACAAATCTTTCAATTGACCGATTATTCTTTCTTTCTTCCAATTTTCTTCTTTTACTGCTTCTAACTGCGCCTCTCGAATACGTTCAAGTATACCCGAGGTCACCACGAGTTGCATCGACCTCACTCGTATTGGGACATAGTCCGCTTTTCTGCTTAGAGCGTCCGCTACCACATTTGCCTTTCTGGGGTGATAATGTATCTCACAATCGTAGTCTTTCACCGTTTCCAGCCATCGCCTTTGTCGCATATTTAACTCCTTCTGATCAAGGAAGTATTTCAAGCTCTTGTGGTCGGTGAATATGGTGCACTTTACCCCATACAAGTAATGCCTCCATATTTTTAATGCAAATACTACCGCTGCCAACTCGAGATCGTGCGTGGGATATTTCTTCTCGTGTATCTTCAATTGTCTCGAGGCATAGGCTATTACCTTGCCCCCGTTGCATCAACATGCAACCGAGCCCCGATAACGAAGCATCCGAATAAACCACCATGTCTTCGACTCCGTCCGGCAATGTCAATACCGGAGCTTGAGTTAATTTTTCTTTTAGCGTTTGAAACGCTTTCTCTTGATCAGCACCCCAAATGAACTTTTCTTTCTTCCGTGTTAGCTTTGTTAGCGGTGACGCAATCTTGGAGAAATCTTGAATGAATCTCCTTTAATATCCCGCAAGCCCCAAAAAGCTTCTAATTTTCGAAGGGTTCTTCGGAAGATTCCATTTTGACACAGCCTCTATCTTTGACGGATCCACCAATACTCCGTCAGCACTTATGACATGGCCAAGAAATTGTACCTCTCGTAACCAAAAGGCACATTTAGAGAATTTTGCACACAACTTCTCTCGTCTAAGTGTCTCTAACACTTCTTGTAGGTGGTGTGCGTGTTCAGCTTCACTTTTCGAATACACCAAGATAACATCGATAAACACGATGACCGACTTATCCAACATTGGTTTGCAAACCCGGTTCACGAGGTCCATGAAAGCCGCGGGTGCGTTTGTTAGTCCAAATGACATCACGAGGAATTCCTAATGTCCGTATCTCGTGCGGAAAGCCGTCTTCGGCACATCTTCTTCTTTGACCTTTAGTTGGTGGTACCCTGATCTAAGGTCAATTTTTGAAAACCAGTTCGCACCTTGTAGTTGGTCGAATAAATCATCTATCCTCGGGAGCGGGTATCGGTTCTTTACCGTGAGTTTGTTTAACTCCCGGTAATCGATACACATGCGCATGCTCCCGTCTTTCTTTCTCATGAACAACACCGGTGCGCCCCAAGGAGATACACTCGGCCTTATGAATCCCTTGTCAAGCAGGTCTTGAATTTGGGACATCAGCTCTTGTAATTCCGACGGTGCGAGTCGGTACGGGGCTTTTGCTACAGGTTTCGCGCCCGGAATCAATTCGATCCCGAACTCTACTTCCCGTTCTGGCGGTATTCCCGGTAAATCCTCCGGAAACACATCTTCATAATCTCGTACTACCGGTACCTCTCCAATCTTTCGTGATCCTTTTTCGGGCTCATTAGCGTATATTATGAATGCCTTGCATCCTCGCTTCATAAGCTTGTGAGCTTTCAACATTGAGCATACTATAGGGTTGCCTCCTTTTTCGCCATAAATGGTGACGTGTTTCCCGCTCGGAGATGTCAGTTTTATCTCTTTACGAAAACACACTATCTTTGCATGGTGTTGAGATAGCCAATCCATCACAACGACTACTTGAAATTCTCCCATTGACATCGGGATTAGGTTTATCAAATATTCTTCGTCGTCAATGCTCAGTTTACAGTTTTTACAAACATCACAAACAATAAAGCTCTTGTTATTACCTATCTCTACTTCTAAGGGCACAGGTAATTTTGTTAGAACAAACGAAGGATGTCGAATAAATCCATATGAAACAAAGGATTTATTCGCACCCGTATCAAATAACACGTGTGCAGGAATTGAATTTACAGCAAATATACCTGAGACCACGTCAGGTTCAACCTTTGCTTCTGCGGCGGTTAGTTGAAAAGAACTTGCCTTTGCTTTCGGGGCTTCACCTTTCGGTTCCTGCCCATCCTTCTTTCCAACCAGCTCCGGGCATTCCGACTTCTTGTGACCCGTTCGATAACAATTGTAACAAACCGTCACTTTCTCCGGGCATGATATAGCCATATGTCCCGTTTTCTTGCATATGGGACAAGGCTTATCCTTGTAACGGCATTCGCCTTTATGACCCTTCCCGCAGATTCTTCAACTTGGCGACCCGCCTTTCGTATCAGATTTCTTTGCGCTTTCATTTGTTCGTGCCTTCTTAGTAGGGCTTGGATTCACATCTTGTGCCCTTCGTTCACCCCGTTCTATGCTCTTTTTCAGTTCGATCTCCCTTTCCCGAGCAGCATTGACAATCTCGGTAAGGGTCTCGTATTTTAAAGGGGTTATGAACTCTCTATACTCCGCACTTAGCATGTTATGGTAGTAATAGACCTTTTGTTCTTCATTTGTCACCAAATCATCACATAACTTTATCTTGTCCATAAACATCCCCGTGATCTTGTCTAAGGATTCACCCTTGTGTCTGAGTTGCATGAACTCTTCCTTGATTGTATTTATGACCGCTTTGGGACTATGGTGTTTAAGAAATGGCATCTTAAACTCCTCCCATGTCATGGCCTTAGCCGCTTCACTTCCAATCTCCTTCTTTTTGTTATCCCACCAGTCTTTTGCTTGACCTCTTAATTGACCCGTACCATAAGCTACGTAGTCATTTTCATCACAATGAGTTCTCTCGAATACTCCTTCGATATCACTTAGCCATCGTTGGCACACAATTGGATCAACCTCCCCATTATATATTGGTGGTTTACAGGCCATGAATTCCTTGTATGAACAAGGCTTTCGTCCACCATGCTTTTCCTTTGCTGAATTTGAATCATCTTCCAATTTCTTGATTCTCTCTTCTACTATTGATAAAACTGTGTTTTGAATTTTATCAATAAAGCCCGACAAACTGTTTTCGATCGCCTTTCCAACCTCTTCGGCAATCACTTCTCTCATTTGTTCGGTGACTCTTGGCACCGCATTATCATTACCTCCATCAGCCATCTCTATTTCTGAAATGTTTACATAGGTTGTTAAACATTCCATTTATAACACATGCTTTACTTGTTTTGATTTAATCAAGTTCATAACTTGATTTAATCGTTCTTGTTTCAATCCAATCAAGCTCATAACTTGATTTAATTATTCTTGCTTCAATTCAATCAAGTTCATAACTTGATTTAATTATTCTTGTTTCAATTCAATCAAGTTCGTAACTTGATTTAATTATTCTTGTTTCAATTCAATCAAGTTCGTAACTTGATTTAATTATTCTTGTTTCATGCATTTCTTGTTTTTGAGTGAGCTTACACACTCTTTTCATGCATATTTGTTCATTTCTCATTCTTTACGTAGTACATAATTTATTAACAAAATAAGTTAATTCTTACCGGACGATCGATCAAGCTTGAACCGAACACTTATTGACAACCTTGAGCTCTGATTACCAACTTGTAACACCCATATTTATTTAAATGTAAATATACGATATATGTGAATTCTACAATCATTTTATATAATAAGATCCAAAAGTTGAGTATTAAAGTATCCACATTAGTTTTCTACTAACTAATTAAAACATTTTAAAGGTTGTTTAGCAAACACTTTACAATCGTAACATTGTTCAAAACGACTTAAAATATGCGGAAGCTTCAAAAATATGTGTTCGATTCTTCAAAAGTTTGCTTGATCATCATCCGTAGTCCTTAAGTACCTAAACTGAAATGTTTGCATAAAACATTTGTATTAGAATGCTTAGAAATAATCCATAAATGAACTAGAATCAAAGTGAATTCAAATAGTTACAATTATAAAAATATATAATTTGTGTCAGGTTCCACCGTAACTTACGGTCCTACCGTAAGTTACGGTAGTTGATTTTCAACAATGTACACCGTAAATCAGACGAATTCCACCGTAAGCATTTAACCTCCACCGTAAGTTACGGTGATACCGTAACTTACGGTAGGCCCTGCAAATACACATTTTGAACTGTTTTGTTTGTTTACCACACACACACAATTTATCATTTCTTTCATTCGATTAAACCAACATTCTAATTTCTCATATTTTTATGTGTCAATTATCAAATGATAACAAATGACAATTAAATCACATTATGTAGCACTATCCGTGCTTTATTTGATTATTCGACCCGTTCGGCTAGTCAAAGGAATCCTCCTTTGTTACGACTACCAACGAGTTCTAATCAAATTTTGACCTTTTATTCACTATCGCAACCTTATTACTTTAACTCAAAATAACCTTATTCTAAAAATCCAATTACGCATTTATTAATAATCACAATCTATTCAATGTAACAGGTCATGTCACATACCTTAGCGTACGCCCTTCAACCGCGAATCACCACCGGCTTGTCCACTCGACGTCCCGGTATCTTTTCCTATAGAGTTCAATTCAAGACACGTTTAGAACTCTCTTTAGACTTCACTTCGCATAATATGCCGAAACATCATAATTATGCGTTAAAGCTTTAAATTTCTATTTTTAAGCCTTTTTTGAGGCATTTTCACAAACACCTTAAACGCAGATTTATCACAAGATTATATGACAAGTTCCTAGCTTGTCATTTAGCCCTAATTTCACATCAATCAACATTTTACAAGATTGTTAGCTTCTAGATTTCTGAATTCACTTCCAAATCATCAAATTACACAAAATCAACAATCTATTTCCTAGTGTTCATCAAATTACACATAATTCACAAATCACCTACAATGGCGTTCATAGGTTTCACTAAAATTTCTTATGATTTCAACTTATATTGATCTAGGGTTTGTCCTTAAACACTATAGTTGTTCCTTAATCATCATAACACATACATGCAAGCCTAATTTCAGATTTTTTTTCCCAATTCATGAGAATTTCAAATTCAGAGTTTTCCTTGAATTTTACATACCTTGGAATCCTCTTGTGATGAGGATCAATAATCTGTGCTCGGATTTTGATTTGGGACAGGATTTAACCTTCAATTTGAGAGTTCTAGTGATTTTAGGTTTTGTGAGAGTGGGGTGTCGCCCCTGCTCTTCTCTTGTGCGACCAGACCCATCAAAAATGGGGGTTTGGTTTGATTTTTATTAAAAACAATGTTATAGTTTCAATTTTAACAACTAAGGCCCCTTTACTATGTTCAACATATAGTTTGGTAGCTTTTAACCTTGTCATAAGCTATTTCTAGATAATTAACTAACTAGGTTACAAATTCCTAATTAGTAAATTATCGTTATTTATACTTTAAAATTTTAATATAAAGTTTTATATTTTCGGGGTGTTACAGATACCAATCTGTCACACCCCCAAAATCCACACGCGGAGTATCACCGCTTGGAGGCATGACTGACCAGGATCAAGCCACCAATCATATTGAACATAACGAGTAATAAGTAAAATTCAACCACACAATATGAAAGGTGTTCAAAAACCAAAGCATAGTTAAGTGTTTAGCGGAAGCATAATTGTAAAACCCAATGTAAGTATTAAGTACGAAATAAAATAATGTTTTTAGCATGGCACACACTGCCATGTCCCACAACGACTACGCCTCCCTATGCAAGCTCCATGCGTACCTAACGACCTGCAAGGCATGTAGCAACGAATCAACAACAAAGTTGAGCGAGTTCACAGTTGGTTGTTTGGTTATCGTATTCGTTTCGTAAATCGTATGTTAGTTTTGTAAACCATGTATCGTATTAATTCGTATCGCGGTCTCCCAGACATGTTTGCGAAGATTAGTGGGGGCTTCCCATGTGTTACTAGACCACGCGTATCGACTGCTACGAAAATGTAAGAGGTGCCCTAAGTCAATGTCTATCAGCATTGACCCTTTGCCCATAGTCCATTAGTACACGCCCGTCCGACTGGCACGGTGTGAGGTTTGTTAAACCTAATAGCGCTATTAACTAATGACCCGCTCGCCATAGGCCTCGGCGATTAAGTCGATAAATGAGGGACTTAAAGTGATAGAGTTGATGGTCTTATGGTCGTACGTATCCTGTTGTATGGGGAATACGCAAGTTTGTAGTTACCGTTCAGTTCTTTAACCCATTCCCAACCCTTGGGAATCCCATGCCTTGGATAGAGTGTGAACTCACATTGGTTTGCTCGGCAGATACACAGAAAGGTTACTTGAGCTAAATGTGGTTAACCACGTCCTATCATGGTTACCATACAAGTCAGGTCTAGGTTCAAGTAAAGTACGTATGGTTACACATAAGTTATCATATTACGAACACGTATTGATCATGGCAACACATAAACAGTCAAGTACATAACATATTCATACTTGTGCGATTCAAAAGATTGGGCTCGCACAAGTCTAACAGCCTTGTGCGATTCACCCATGGAAGCCCAAAGATACCCGGCCCAATAAAACATAAGTAGTCCATCATGTAAACGGCCCAAACAACAAACATGAGTCTTGTGCGATCCGGATAGACTTGTGCGATCCAGATGGCTTGTGCGATTGACCAGTACTTGTGCGGTTGGGATTGGGCTTTGAGGCCCAACCGTGTAACAGTTTGTGTGTGGCCCAAGCCTTGTGCGATCAGCACTGTCTTGTGCGATCCAAAAGTCTTGTGCGATCATGCATAAGAATTCAGTACCTGGTGCTTTATGTGATTGTACTCGGCTTGTGCGATGCACCTTGTGCGTCTGGCACTTGTGCGATCAGATCAGGTCTTGTGCGACCTGATCTTGTGCGACCGAGAGGGACCTTGTGCGATTAGTTTAATTATTCCTAAAATATTGCAATCAGTTACATAATTCAATCAATTCGTTTGACCATCTTAACAGTTTCCATATTTGCATACAATCAATCAACACAATCAACAGTTTCTAATCAAACCATAATCGATCAAACAAAGGTTTTATCATCAAATTCATATGAACCCTAAATAAACATCCGAATCATGAACACAACCTATCATAACATTCAATCGGATCTAACTCTAGGATCATCACATATCATCCGAATTCAACCACATCACAGCCGACTTACTTATATTCAATTCTAATCCTCTATAACATCATCTGATTACTAATACACATGTGAGCCGATTATATGAACCTCAACCATTAATAGTTTATATCACATTCAATCACAAGATATCATTAAATCATCATGTACTACATATAGATCATAATATCATCTAACATACAATCGATAATTACAAACACTAACCGGTTGAGAGAAGGATAGGATCGATCCATGTAATAAAGCTTCGAGAGATGGGGATGTTTGTCGTCGGCTTCAAGAGGAGAGGAGAGGAGCTTAGGGTTTGGTGTGTGTTGTGAGATTTTGTCACGGCCCTTGACCCGGTTTGACCCGTTTCAGGAGCCGCGGGACAGAAATCCCGTGGTATTTAATTAACAGCGGAAGTTTCTTCAGGATCTTTTTAAAACTGAAATATTTCCCGATTATTTTATTTCACAATTCGGGATAAAACCCGATAATTTACAATCTTGAGATTTCACAAAAGAAATCTTTTATTTTACAAAACATGTTTCTTTATTTTATACTGAGCCACTTCCTTAAGCTGATAGTGCTTCACGGCACTTTTCCTGGATCACAACAGATCACCTGAAACATGTTTGAAAAAGGTTTTGTCAGCGGCAAATACTGAGTGAATCATTCTATTTACATAAAACGACCTGTTTGTTATAATTTACAGTATTAAGAGCGATTACAATGTCTCTATCTTTTAAATTAACTGATCCAGTTGTCACTTGACCGGACTTGTGACTGTGGACATATCACTTGTTGGGTCCGTTCACCCACAAGTGATAAATAATTAGTAGCTATGTGCACATCCCCCCACATACTGGCAGTAATTTCAGATTACATAGACTTAATCCCTGTAATTATAACCTTTGAAATAAATATGCTTTTGTAAATAGATTTGGTAAAAAGAGAATGACTCACATTGCAGATTTAACAGAGCTTAACCTACTGATTAGCCTTGATAACCTAGTTTAAATAATCAGGCACACAAACTAGGTTAGTAACTTAATACAGCATTTACGATAACTCACGAGATTAAAACCTTCACAACGAATGACAAAGTGCGATACTTAAACATCCATCGATTTAACGACGAATGACAAAGCATAAACCCTAATGTGGGCAGCACTTAAACATCCATTGGATAGTTTAATCGATCGGACATTGAATCGTAGCAGCGATCGAGTTATTACCCTGAATTGTGGCAACACTTCGTGATCAGTGTGTGTTTTGGGACTGTTTTGATTATAACTCAGCGTACAATTTGAAATTGAACGTCGAACGAACACTCAATTGCATGAAACAGACTGTCCTATTTATACGTGAAATTGACATCTCCCGCGTGTCGCGGAAGATGTCATGGATGCTGTCGCGACTCGCCTGGGGTACCCATCTACCCTAGGGTAGCCTTGTCACTAGTATAGGCCTGCTGAGTTGATAGTTCGTGAATTCTTAATTTAGACAACGCATTTTAGAGATAATCGTTAGTTAGGGTTTACCACCCTTAAGTTTTAGGGGCCCTAATCCTGATTCCAAATGTTCTGAAAATTTTTAGGGTTTGTTCAGAATCACTTGGGTTTCTCAATTAGGGTTTCCTATTGGACAATTTGATTAAATAATTATAACTTTTGATGAGAGTTGTTACATTCTCCCCACCTTAATAAAAATCTCGTCCTCGAGATTTACTGGAATAAGTGAGGATACTTTCGCTTCATTTCTGATTCCAGCTCCCAAGTGTATTCAGCTCCTCTCTTTGAATCCCATCTGACTTTGACTAAAACTAGTCGTTTGTGTTTGAGAAACTTGATCTTTCGATCCTCAATTTGAAGAGGTTTCTCAACAAATTTCAGCTTTTCGTTTACCTCTATATCTCGAAGAGGTACTACCAGTGATTCATCTGATAAGCATTTCTTGAGATTGGATACATGAAATACATCATGTACTCCAGATAATTCTTCTGGTAGTTGTAAACGATAAGCGACTGGTCCTATACGTTGGATCACTGAAAATGGTCCTATGTACCTTGGACTTAGCTTTCCTTTCTTTCCGAATCTAACTACTCCTTTCCAAGGAGAAACTTTCAATAGTACTTTGTCTCCTACTTGGAATTCAAGTGGCTTGCATCTATTGTCTGCATAACTCTTCTGGCGATCTCGAGCCGTCTTCAATCTTTCCTTGATTTGAGTAATCTTATCAGTCGTCTCTTGCACTATTTCAGGACCTGATAATTGACTTTCTCCTATTTCTGCCCAACAGACTGGAGTTCTGCACTTTCTTCCATACAGTGCTTCAAATGGGGCGGTTCCAATACTTGAATGATAGCTATTGTTATAGGAGAATTCAATTAATGATAAATGATCATCCCATTTTCCACCAAAATCTATTACGCATGCTCGGAGCATGTCTTGCAGAGTTTGGATTGTCCTTTCACTTTGTCCATCTGTTTGGGGATGATATGTAGTACTCAGATTTAGTCGAGTTCCCATAGCTTGCTGGAAACTTTTCCAGAAATGAGAAGTAAAACGACTATCCCTATCCGAAACAATGGAGAGTGGAACTCCATGTAAGGATACAACTTCATCTACATACAATCTTGCCAGTCTTTCCATACTAAAGGTTTCTTTCATTGGTAGAAAGTGAGCTGATTTGGTTAATCGATCCACAATTACCCAAATCGCATCATTACCTTTTCTGGTTTTGGGTAATTTAGTAACAAAATCCATTGTTATAAGTTCCCATTTCCATACCGGCATTTCTAATTGTTGTAGTAGACCTGAGGGTTTCTGATGTTCTGCCTTAATTTGTGAACAAGTGAGACATTTAGAAACATATCGCGCTATATCCTTTTTCATTCCTATCCACCAAAAGTTCTTTCTTAAATCTTGGTACATCTTATTGTTTCCTGGGTGCATAGTATACCTAGATTTATGAGCTTCTTCTAAAATCTTAGGTCTTAAGTCTCCCTGCTTAGGTACCCAAATTCTACTTTTGTGGAATCTCCAAATTCCATCTGCTCCTTGTTCTAATTCCTTGATTCGTCCTTTCATTCCTTCAGCATCATCCTTGATTGCTGTAGTTTGAACATTCTTCAATTGTTCCATTAAATCTATTTGTAGATTTAATCTGAGAGCACGAACTCGTCGTTGTTTCTCATAATACTTACGACTTAAGGCATCTGCAACTACATTTGCCTTTCCTTCATGATACTGAATATCACAGTCGTAGTCACTTAGGATTTCCATCCATCTCCTTTGCCTCATGTTTAACTCTTTTTGCCCAAATATATATCTTAAACTTTTGTGGTCTGTGTAGACAGTAAATTTACTTCCGTAAAGATAATGTCTCCAAATCTTAAGGGCAAAAATTACAGCTCCTAATTCTAAATCATGAGTCGTATAGTTTTCTTCATGCTTTTTCAATTGCCTTGAAGCATATGCAATCACCTTTTTGCGTTGCATAAGCACACATCCATATCCTAGTTTTGAAGCATCACAATATACCTCAAAATCTTCAGTTCCTTCTGGTAAGGCTAAGATTGGTGCATTTGTTAATTTCTGCTTCAATATTCTAAAGGCTTCTTCTTGCTTTGGTCCCCATTCAAACTTAACCACTTTACAGGTTAGCTTAGTTAATGGAACTGCTATCTTTGAAAAATCTTTAATAAACCGTCTATAATAACCAGCTAAACCTATAAAACTTCTAATTTCCATTGCTGTTTGTGGAACCTTCCAATTGGTAATTGCTTCTATCTTAGCAGGATCTACGTGAATACCTTCGTGATTCACCATATGTCCTAAGAATTGCACTTCTTGCAACCAAAATTCACACTTTGAGAATTTGGCATAAAGCTTTTCTTTTCTTAACAAAGTTAAGAGTGCATGAAGGTGTTCACAATGCTCTATCTGACTTTTGGAATAAATAAGTATATCGTCTATGAAAACAATTACAAATTTATCCAAATATGGTTTACAGATCCTATTCATCATGTCCATAAATGCAGCAGGTGCATTTGTTAACCCAAAGGGCATGACTGTAAACTCATAATGACCATACCTAGTTCTGAAAGCAGTTTTAGGTATATCTTCTTCTTGTACCTTCAATTGATGATATCCGGAGCGTAAATCTATCTTAGAAAAATATATAGCTCCTTGAAGTTGATCAAACAGATCATCAATCCTTGGTAATGGATATCGATTCTTAATTGTAACCTTATTCAATTCTCTATAATCGATACACATTCTCATTGAACCATCCTTTTTCTTAACAAATAATACTGCGGCTCCCCAAGGAGATGAACTAGGTTGTATAAATCCTTTACTTAGTAATTCATCTAATTGCTTTTTCAGTTCTAACATTTCTGTGGGAGCTAACCGATAAGGTGCTTTGGCTATCGGTGTAGTTCCTGGAATTAGATGAATCCTAAATTCTACTTCCCTATCTGGGGGTAATCCCGGTAACTCTTCTGGAAATACATCCGGATACTCTGAGACTACAGGAATTTCCTTAAGTTCTTTATCCTTAGTACTAATGATTACTGAAATCAAATATACTATTCCTTGTTTTCGTTCATAATTAGCAACTTTCATTACTGATATGAACTTCATGGGCTTACGTGGTTTATCTCCTGTAATCCTAATTATTTTTCCGGTGGTTGATTGAATTTCTATGGAATTCTGATCACAAAGGATTCTAGCATGGTTGGCTACTAACCAATCCATTCCTAATACAACATCAAATTCAGCTAACTTCATCGGCAATAGTTTTGCAGAGAATTTATGTCCTAAAAGTTCTATATTTTCTTCCTGCAAAACTTTATCTATTTTAACTGAATTTCCGTCTGCCATTTCAACTGTAAAAATCTGCCTAATATTGGTTAAAGGTAAATTAAGAGCTTGACAGAATGAAGTATTTATAAAACTTTGGTTTGCACCAGAGTCAAATAATACTTTTGCGTATACGTTGTGAACTAAGAACGTACCCGCTATCACATCTGGGATGAGTTCTGCTTCTTGAGTGGTTAGTTGAAATGCCCTGGCATTCTTCTTAACAGTTCCGTCAGCTGGTTTAGCTTTGTTGTCTGCTGGTTTAACCAATTTAGGACATTCTGTTTTGAAATGTCCTGCCTCTCCACAATTGTAACAAATTATGGATTTCTTCCTGCAATTTTCTTCATGATGCCCTACAGTTTTGCAAAAATTGCAATATACCTTGCATTTTCCAAAATGTTTCTTTTTGCAATTTTGACAGAACGGCAAAGTTAAAGATTGCCTTGTTCCTCTTCTCTTGAAGCTGTTATTATTACCCGTACGAAATCCTTGGGTAATTTTCTGAGCTAATTCCTTCTTCCTGTTTTCATCCTGGGTGCGCACTAGTTCATCGGTTAGGGTATTAGCTAATTCCACAGCATCGTCAATAGTGCGAGGTCTCGCAGCTTTAACGATGTTGCGGATTTCACTAATCAGTCCCCAAATGTAGCGAGAAATGAGTACCGGTTCTGGAGAAGCCAGCGTTGGTACCACTCTAGCATATTCAAAGAATGTCGAAGTATAACCGCGACAATCTACACCCATCATCCGATGATTTAGAAACTTATTCGTCATTTGTTCCTTTTCATACTCGGGACAGAATTTTCTTTCTAAAAAACCCTTAAATTCTTCCCAAGTCATAGCATAAGCTATTATTCTTCCTTTTGATTGTAACACAGTGTTCCACCATTCAAGTGCTCCTTCCTTTAAGAGATTTGATGCGTACATGACCTGATCATCTTTAGCACATTTACTTATTGCAATTACTGCTTCGGTTTTCTCTAACCAACGCAGTGATGCAGTTGCTCCTTCATTGCCTGCAAATTCAGTGGGTTTACAAGCAAGGAATTCTTTGAAAGTGCAACCAGGCGTTGCAGTTTTCATTTTCTTAGGAAATGGAGCTTGATGTGGTTCCCCATTAGGGTTAACATGATCATTGCCTCCGTTTACACTATTACTGAAGTTATCTTCAGAAATACGTTTACTAGGAACTATTTGTTGCGGTTCAATGGCTGGAATAGCATTGGCTATCCCTTGAGCAACAATATTTTCAATATCTTGTCTAGTCATATATTGATCTCCTGGATGTTGCTCAGACTGATTAACCTCATTTACTGGTTCATTACCAATGTTTGCCATCTGATAATAAATTTTATATAAATAATTAGTATAATTATAAATATAAATATAATAAAACAGTTTGCACATAATCACATTAACATGTATAACCAAAAATTATTGATTTCACAGGTTTCATTTCTATATATTATATTATGCCTCGTACACACGATTATTATACAGCGTTTTATTTTTAAGTTATTACACATAGTGGTTATTATGATTATTTATTTAACACATATTCCTGCAAACTCCCATTATCTGGTCCGCTAATTTCTTAAAAACGACACTCCCTTTCGTCATACTTCCAAGTAACTCTTTCTCCCACATCCCTAATCCGATTTCCTGCATCAATTAACTCTTAGCCCCAAAGACGAAGTTCCGCCAGATTCTCCGGGCTCATAGTTGGGTATAGTGGAGGTTCTGGGTCAACTTGTGGGAAAAATGTATCAGGGTTGTTTAAAAGATTTTGGTATTGCCAATCAGTTGTCCACCATTCATCTAATTCTACTGGTAATGGTTGAGGTTGGACAATAGGATCTGGAATGGCAGGTTCCAGATTGATTGGAATTGGAGCTTCTAGTGGGTAGCTAAAAAGATCTTCCTCAGTAAATATAAGGTTTGGATTAGCTGGTTCAAGGTTTCCATCGGCAGGTCCGATGAGGTCACTCATTATTAGTTTATGATCTAAAACTTCCCAAGGAGTCATTTTCTGTTTCTGTCTAGACCTTTCTCCGATTTCTCTTTCTGTTTGCTTAAAACTCTTCTCAGCTTCTATCTCTACTTGATTAATATTTTCCTCAATTTCTACCCCTTTTCCTTTGTCTTTTGGTTCTTCAGTTTTAGTAACCTTTCTTGTTGCTGGCTTTTTCCTATGTACACGTCTCCAGCCCACAAATCTGCTTCTTTTCTTAGGTTTAGGTTTTGCCAGTGGTTTGGATTGAAATTCCATAGGTTCTTCTTTATCAGCAAAGTAACCGGTGAATTCCTTGGAAACTTCTATCTTAACGGGATAGAGGTTAAGATTTTCTAAACCTTCTGATATCTCATTCATGTTGTTTATATATGCAAAATACATATCAAATGTTAAAATAAAATAACAAAATTTTATAGATAACCCGTAAATATTATTGCATACATAAAACAACTGACAAGTAAATTATACTACGATTTAATGTAACTTATTTATTTACTAAATAAGGGTTTCTGGAAAATAAAAGTGCTAAAACTTTTGAATATTTAGAGATTTGCATTTTCTGCTACTGTGGCTAGCATATAAAGATTTGCCCATTTCTCATCTAATTTGTCTTCCCAAGGTGATTTATTGATTAAGTACTGGGTTTCTTGTTTAACTTTCTTCTCTCGGTTTTTCCTTATTTCCTCCTGACTTTTCCTAATAATCAAACTTCTTTTATTAGGAGAAAGTGGTTCCTCGTAATGTGCCTTACGGACAAATATTCCTTCTTCAGGAATTAAATAAGGTTTTGTTTGGGATGAACTTCCCTTCTCGTTGGATGACCTATCTAGTTTAAGATAGATGTTTGACAGCTTTTGTTTACCCATACTGTAATTAACAAATAATCAGTTAAAACACATAATCACATAATTGGCAATCAGTAAAATTAAGTATTTCTAAATACTTAATAGGCTTAAATCAGTGGCTCTGATACCACCTTATTTCTGTCACGGCCCTTGACCCGGTTTGACCCGTTTCAGGAGCCGCGGGACAGAAATCCCGTGGTATTTAATTAACAGCGGAAGTTTCTTCAGGATCTTTTTAAAACTGAAATATTTCCCGATTATTTTATTTCACAATTCGGGATAAAACCCGATAATTTACAATCTTGAGATTTCACAAAAGAAATCTTTTATTTTACAAAACATGTTTCTTTATTTTATACTGAGCCACTTCCTTAAGCTGATAGTGCTTCACTGCACTTTTCCTGGATCACAACAGATCACCTGAAACATGTTTGAAAAAGGTTTTGTCAGCGGCAAATACTGAGTGAATCATTCTATTTACATAAAACGACCTGTTTGTTATAATTTGCAGTATTAAGAGCGATTACAATGTCTCTATCTTTTAAATTAACTGATCCAGTTGTCACTTGACCGGACTTGTGACTGTGGACATATCACTTGTTGGGTCCGTTCACCCACAAGTGATAAATAATTAGTAGCTATGTGCACATCCCCCCACATACTAGCAGTAATTTCAGATTACATAGACTTAATCCCTGTAATTATAACCTTTGAAATAAATATGCTTTTGTAAATAGATTTGGTAAAAAGAGAATGACTCACATTGCAGATTTAACAGAGCTTAACCTACTGATTAGCCTTGATAACCTAGTTTAAATAATCAGGCACACAAACTAGGTTAGTAACTTAATACAGCATTTACGATAACTCACGAGATTAAAACCTTCACAACGAATGACAAAGTGCGATACTTAAACATCCATCGATTTAACGACGAATGACAAAGCATAAACCCTAATGTGGGCAGCACTTAAACATCCATTGGATAGTTTAATCGATCGGACATTGAATCGTAGGGTAGCCTTGTCACTAGTATAGGCCTGCTGAGTTGATAGTTCGTGAATTCTTAATTTAGACAACGCATTTTAGAGATAATCGTTAGTTAGGGTTTACCCCCCTTAAGTTTTAGGGGCCCTAATCCTTATTCCAAATGTTCTGAAAATTTTTAGGGTTTGTTCAGAATCACTTGGGTTTCTCAATTAGGGTTTCCTATTGGACAATTTGATTAAATAATTATAACTTTTGATGAGAGTTGTAACAGATTTGCAACAAATGAGGAGTATAAACTTTCCTCATAGTTTATGCGACACAAGGGAGTGGGCCGACCCCTTCTTGGGCTGCCCATTTGGTTTCGGGTTCAATCATAGTGGGCCGAGTGGAAAGTGTGACAAGGATGAGATGTTCGGCCCAACATGGGCTTGTGCGATCGGGTTGTGTTGTACGATCCGAGTCATATATATATATAAATACATAGATCCACATAATACAAACATAAAATCTCACAAACATTCATTAAATCAATGTATCAGATAATCACACAAAGTTCACATACGTTACATTAAGCACAAAGATAGATTCTGAAATACGAGTTGTCACATATATGTTGACATTTAAGAGATATACAGTCAAGAAAATCAAGAACAATGGTGATATATATGCGGATTAGACACCAAAAAATAAATACTAAAAAAATGGCTACATTTTAAGGAATGTGCTTAGTGACGGCAACAGATTCCTTATTGATGGAGAAAGGTCTGGTGGCAAGAAGAGCTGCTTCCAGGAGGTTGTCAAGTGTTTTCGCTCGACGATTCCATTCTTGGGTGGTTGGTTTGGCCCTTGTTCATGTAACTCGAATTCTAGCCCGGTATATCCCATTTTAGTTTTACACCATTGTGAACCTTACGCCTTTTTTACTCTCTGATTGAGGTTCTCGGCATTGAAAATCTTCGTAAACTAAATCACACGTGTATATGTTGACATTTAAGAGATATACAATCAAGAAAATCAAGAGCAATGGTGATATATATGCAGATTAGACACCAGAAAATAAACACTCAAAAAATGGCTACAATTTAAGGAATGTGTTTAGTGGCGGCATCAAATTCCTAATTGATGGAGAAAGGTCTGTTGGCAAGAAAAGTTGCTTCCAGAAGGTTGTCAAGTGTTTTCGCTCGACAATTCCATTCTTGGATGGTTGGTTTGGCCCTTGTTCTTGTAACTCGAATCCCAGCCCGGTATATCCCTTTTTAGTTTTACACCATTGTGAACCTTACGCCTTTTTTACTCTCTGATCGAGGTTCACGTCATTGAAAAATCTTCATAAACTAAATCACACGTGTATATGTTGACATTTAAGATATATACAGTCAAGAAAATCAAGAGCAATGGTGATATATATGCGGATTAGACACCAAAAAATAAACACTCAAAAAACGGCTACAATTTAAGGAATTTGTTTAGCGACGGCATCAGATTCCTAATTGATGGAGAAAGGTCTGGTGTCAAGAAAATCTGCTTCCACGAGGTTGTCAGGTGTTTTCGCTCGACGATTCCATTCTTGGGTGGTTGGTTTGGCCCTTGTTCCTGCAACTCGAATCCAAGCCCGGTATATCCCATTTTAGTTTTACTCCATTGTGAAACTTACGTCTTTTTTACTCTCTGATCGAGGATCTCGGCATTGAAAAATATTCGTAAACTAAATCACACGTGTTTATTTTGACATTTACATTCAAGAAAATCAAGAGCAGTGGTGATATATATGCGGATTAGACACCAAAAAATAAACACTCAAAAAATGGCTACAATTTTAGGAATGTGTTTAGCGACAGTATCAGATTTCTAATTGATGGAGAAAGGTCTGGTGGCAAGAAAAGCTGCTTCCTGGAGGTTGTCAAGTGATTTCGCTCGACGATTCCATTTTTGGGTGCTTGGTTTGGCCCTTGTTCCTGTAACTCGAATCCTAGCCCGGTATATCCCATTTTAGTTTTACACCATTGTAAACCTTAAGCCTTTTTAAGTCTCTGATTGAGGTTCTCGGCATTGAAAAATATTCGTAAACTAAATCACACGTGTATATGTTGGCTTTTAAGAGATACACAGTCAAGAAAATCAAGAGCAATGGTGATATATATGCGGACCAGACACCAAAAAATAAACACTCAAAAAATGGCTACAATTTTAGGAATGTGTTTAGCGACGGCATCAGATTCCTAATTGATGGAGAAAGGTCTGGTGGCAAGAAAACCTGCTTCCTGGAGGTTGTCAAGTGTTTTCGCTCGACGATTCCATTTTTGGGTGGTTGGTTTGGCCCTTGTTCCTGTAACTCGAATCCTAGCCCGGTGTATCCCATTTTAGTTTTAAACCATTTTGAACCTTATGCCTTTTTTACTCTCTGATTGAGGTTCTCAGCATTGAAAAATCTTTGTAAACTAAATCACACGTGTATATGTTGACATTTAAGAGATATACAGTAAAGAAAATCAAGAACAATGGTGATATATATGCGGATTAGACACCAAAAATTAAACACTCAAAAAATGGCTACACTTTAAGGAATGTTCTTAGTGACGGCATCGGATTTCTAATTGATGGAGAAAGGTCTGGTGGCAAGAAAAGCTGCTTCTTGGAGGTTGTCAAGTGTTTTCGCTCGACGATTCCATTTTAGGGTGGTTGGTTTGGCCCCTGTTCCTGTAACTCGAATCCTAACCCGGTATATCCCATTTTAGTTTTACACCATTGTGAACCTTACGCCCTTTTTACTCTCTGATCGAGGTTCTCGGCATTGAAAAATCTTCCTAAACTAAATCACACGTGTATAAGTTGGCATTTAAGAGAGACACAGTCAAGAAAATCGAGAGAAATGGTGATATATATGCGGATTAGACACCAAAAAATAAACACTCAAAAATGGCTACAATTTAAGGAATGTGTTTAGTGACGACATCAGAATCCTAATTTATGGAGAAAGGTCTGGTGGCAAGAAAAGCTACTTCCAGGAGGTTGTCAAGTGTTTTCGCTCGACGATTCCATTCGTGGGTGGTTGGTTTGGCCCTTGTTCCTGTAACTCGAATCCTAGCCCGGTATATCCCAATATAGTTTTACACCATTGTGAACCTTACGCCTTTTTTACTCTCTGATCGAGGTTCTCGGCATTGAAAAATCTTCGTAAACTAAATCACACGTGTTTATTTTGACATTTACATTCAAGAAAATCAAGAGCAGTGGTGATATATATGCGGATTAGACACCAAAAAATAAACACTCAAAAAATGGCTACAATTTTAGGAATGTGTTTAGCGACGGCATCAGATTCCTAATTGATGGAGAAAGGTCTGGTGGCAAGAAAACCTGCTTCCTGGAGGTTGTCAAGTGTTTTCGCTCGACGATTCCATTTTTGGGTGGTTGGTTTGGCCCTTGTTCCTGTAACTCGAATCCTAGCCCGGTGTATCCCATTTTAGTTTTAAACCATTGTGAACCTTATGCCTTTTTTACACTCTGATTGTGGTTCTCAGCATTGAAAAATCTTTGTAAACTAAATCACACGTGTATATGTTGACATTTAAGAGATATACAATAAAGAAAATCAAGAACAATGGTGATATATATGCGGATTAGACACCAAAAAATAAACACTCAAAAAATGGCTACACTTTAAGGAATGTTCTTAGTGACGGCATCAGATTTCTAATTGATTGAGAAAGGTCTGGTGACAAGAAAAGCTGCTTCCAGGAGGTTGTCAAGTGTTTTCGATCGACGATTCCATTCTTGGGTGGTTGGTTTGTCCCTTGTTCCTGTAACTGGAATCCTAGCCCGGTATATCCCAATTTAGTTTTACACCATTGTGAACCTTAAGCCTTTTTTACTCTCTGATTGAGGTTCTCGGAATTGAAAAATCTTTGTAAACTAAATCACACGTGTATATGTTGGCATTTAAGAGATACACAATCAAGAAAATCAAGAACAATGGTGATATATATGCGGATTAGACACCAAAAAATAAACACTCAAAAAATGGCTACAATTTAAGGAATGTGTTTAGTGACGACATCATATTCCCAATTGATGGAGAAAGGTCTGGTGGCAAGAAAAGCTGCTTCCAGGAGGTTGTCAAGTGTTTTCGCTCGACGATTCCATTCTTGGGTGGTTGGTTTGGTCCTTGTTCCTATAACTCGAATCCTAGCCCGGTATATCCCATTTTAGTTTTACACCATTGTGAACCTTACACCTTTTTTACTCTCTGATCGAGGTTCTCGGCATTGAAAATTCTTCTTAAAATAAATCACACGTGTATATTTTGACATTTAAGAGATATACATTCAAGAAAATCAAGAGCAATGGTGATATATATGCGGATTAGACTCCAAAAAATAAACATTCAAAAAATGGCTACAATTTTAGGAATGTGTTTAGTGACGGCATGAGATTCCTAATTGATGGAGAAAGGTCTGGTGGCAAGAAAAGCTGCTTCCTTGAGGTTGTCAAGTGTTTTCGCTCGACGATTCCATTTTTGGGTGGTTGGTTTGGCCCTTGTTCCTGTAACTCGAATCCTAGCCCGGTATATCCCATTTTAGTTTTACACCATTGTAAACCTTAAGCCTTTTTAAGTCTCTGATTGAGGTTCTCGGCATTGAAAAATCTTCGTAAACTAAATCACACGTGTATATGTTGGCTTTTAAGAGATACACAGTCAAGAAAATCAAGAGCAATGGTGATATATATGCGGACCAGACACCAAAAAATAAACACTCAAAAAATGGCTACAATTTTAGGAATGTGTTTAGCGACGGCATCAGATTCCTAATTGATGGAGAAAGGTCTGGTGGCAAGAAAACCTGCTTCCTGGAGGTTGTCAAGTGTTTTCGCTCGACGATTCCATTTTTGGGTGGTTGGTTTGGCCCTTGTTCCTGTAACTCGAATCCTAGCCCGGTGTATCCCATTTTAGTTTTAAACCATTGTGAACCTTATGCCTTTTTTACTCTCTGATTGAGGAGGTTCTCAGCATTGAAAAATCTTTGTAAACTAAATCACACGTGTATATGTTGACATTTAAGAGATATACAGTAAAGAAAATCAAGAACAATGGTGATATATATGCGGATTAGACACCAAAAATTAAACACTCAAAAAATGGCTACAATTTAAGGAATGTTCTTAGTGACGGCATCGGATTTCTAATTGATGGAGAAAGGTCTGGTGGCAAGAAAAGCTGCTTCTTGGAGGTTGTCAAGTGTTTTCGCTCGACGATTCCATTTTTGGGTGGTTGGTTTGGCCCTTGTTCCTGTAACTCGAATCCTAACCCGGTATATCCCATTTTAGTTTTACACCATTGTGAACCTTACGCCCTTTTTACTCTCTGATCGAGGTTCTCGGCATTGAAAAATCTTCGTAAACTAAATCACACGTGTATAAGTTGGCATTTAAGAGAGACACAGTCAAGAAAATCGAGAGAAATGGTGATATATATGCGGATTAGACACCAAAAAATAAACACTCAAAAATGGCTACAATTTAAGGAATGTGTTTAGTGACGACATCAGAATCCTAATTTATGGAGAAAGGTCTGGTGGCAAGAAAAGCTACTTCCAGGAGGTTGTCAAGTGTTTTCGCTCGACGATTCCATTCTTGGGTGGTTGGTTTGGCCCTTGTTCCTGTAACTCGAATCCTAGCCCGGTATATCCCAATATAGTTTTACACCATTGTGAACCTTACGCCTTTTTTACTCTCTGATCGAGGTTCTCGGCATTGAAAAATCTTCGTAAACTAAATCACACGTGTTTATTTTGACATTTACATTCAAGAAAATCAAGAGCAGTGGTGATATATATGCGGATTAGACACCAAAAAATAAACACTCAAAAAATGGCTACAATTTTAGGAATGTGTTTAGCGACGGCATCAGATTCCTAATTGATGGAGAAAGGTCTGGTGGCAAGAAAACCTGCTTCCTGGAGGTTGTCAAGTGTTTTCGCTCGACGATTCCATTTTTGGGTGGTTGGTTTGGCCCTTGTTCCTGTAACTCGAATCCTAGCCCGGTGTATCCCATTTTAGTTTTAAACCATTGTGAACCTTATGCCTTTTTTACACTCTGATTGTGGTTCTCAGCATTGAAAAATCTTTGTAAACTAAATCACACGTGTATATGTTGACATTTAAGAGATATACAATAAAGAAAATCAAGAACAATGGTGATATATATGCGGATTAGACACCAAAAAATAAACACTCAAAAAATGGCTACACTTTAAGGAATGTTCTTAGTGACGGCATCAGATTTCTAATTGATTGAGAAAGGTCTGGTGACAAGAAAAGCTGCTTCCAGGAGGTTGTCAAGTGTTTTCGATCGACGATTCCATTCTTGGGTGGTTGGTTTGTCCCTTGTTCCTGTAACTGGAATCCTAGCCCGGTATATTCCAATTTAGTTTTACACCATTGTGAACCTTAAGCCTTTTTTACTCTCTGATTGAGGTTCTCGGAATTGAAAAATCTTTGTAAACTAAATCACACGTGTATATGTTGGCATTTAAGAGATACACAATCAAGAAAATCAAGAACAATGGTGATATATATGCGGATTAGACACCAAAAAATAAACACTCAAAAAATGGCTACAATTTAAGGAATGTGTTTAGTGACGACATCATATTCCCAATTGATGGAGAAAGGTCTGGTGGCAAGAAAACCTGCTTCCAGGAGGTTGTCAAGTGTTTTCGCTCGACGATTCCATTCTTGGGTGGTTGGTTTGGTCCTTGTTCCTATAACTCGAATCCTAGCCCGGTATATCCCATTTTAGTTTTACACCATTGTGAACCTTACACCTTTTTTACTCTCTGATCGAGGTTCTCGGCATTGAAAATTCTTCTTAAAATAAATCACACGTGTATATTTTGACATTTAAGAGATATGCATTCAAGAAAATCAAGAGCAATGGTGATATATATGCGGATTAGACTCCAAAAAATAAACATTCAAAAAATGGCTACAATTTTAGGAATGTGTTTAGTGACGGCATCAGATTCCTAATTGATGGAGAAAGGTCTGGTGGCAAGAAAAGCTGCTTCCTGGAGGTTGTCAAGTGTTTTCGCTCGACGATTCCATTTTTGGGTGGTTGGTTTGGCCCTTGTTCCTGTAACTCGAATCCTAACCCGGTATATCCCATATTAGTTTTACACCATTGTGAACCTTACGCCTTTTTTACTCTCTGATCGAGGTTCTCGGCATTGAAAAATCTTCCTAAACTAAATCACACGTGTATAAGTTGGCATTTAAGAGAGACACAGTCAAGAAAATCGAGAGAAATGGTGATATATATGCGGATTAGACACCAAAAAATAAACACTCAAAAATGGCTACAATTTAAGTAATGTGTTTAGTGACGACATCAAAATCCTAATTTATGGAGAAAGGTCTGGTGGCAAGAAAAGCTACTTCCAGGAGGTTGTCAAGTGTTTTCGCTCGACGATTCCATTCTTGGGTGGTTGGTTTGGCCCTTGTTCCTGTAACTCGAATCCTAGCCCGGTATATCCCAATATAGTTTTACACCATTGTGAACCTTACGCCTTTTTTACTCTCTGATAGAGGTTCTCGGCATTGAAAAATCTTCGTAAACTAAATCACACGTGTTTATTTTGACATTTACATTCAAGAAAATCAAGAGCAGTGGTGATATATATGCGGATTAGACACCAAAAAATAAACACTCAAAAAATGGCTACAATTTTAGGAATGTGTTTAGCGACAGTATCAGATTTTTAATTGATGGAGAAAGGTCTGGTGGCAAGAAAAGCTGCTTCCTGGAGGTTGTCAAGTGATTTCGCTCGACGATTCCATTTTTGGGTGGTTGGTTTGGCCCTTGTTCCTGTAACTCGAATCCTAGCCCGGTATATCCCATTTTAGTTTTACACCATTGTAAACCTTAAGCCTTTTTAAGTCTCTGATTGAGGTTCTCGGCATTGAAAAATCTTCGTAAACTAAATCACACGTGTATATGTTGGCTTTTAAGAGATACACAGTCAAGAAAATCAAGAGCAATGGTGATATATATGCGGACCAGACACCAAAAAATAAACACTCAAAAAATGGCTACAATTTTAGGAATGTGTTTAGCGACGGCATCAGATTCCTAATTGATGGAGAAAGGTCTGGTGGCAAGAAAACCTGCTTCCTGGAGGTTGTCAAGTGTTTTCGCTCGACGATTCCATTTTTGGGTGGTTGGTTTGGCCCTTGTTCCTGTAACTCGAATCCTAGCCCGGTGTATCCCATTTTAGTTTTAAACCATTGTGAACCTTATGCCTTTTTTACTCTCTGATTGAGGTTCTCAGCATTGAAAAATCTTTGTAAACTAAATCACACGTGTATATGTTGACATTTAAGAGATATACAGTAAAGAAAATCAAGAACAATGGTGATATATATGCGGATTAGACACCAAAAATTAAACACTCAAAAAATGGCTACAATTTAAGGAATGTTCTTAGTGACGGCATCGGATTTCTAATTGATGGAGAAAGGTCTGGTGGCAAGAAAAGCTGCTTCCTGGAGGTTGTCAAGTGTTTTCGCCCGACGATTCCATTTTTGGGTGGTTGGTTTGGCCCTTGTTCCTGTAACTCGAATCCTAACCCGGTATATCCCATTTTAGTTTTACACGATTGTGAACCTTACGCCCTTTTTACTCTCTGATCGAGGTTCTCGGCATTGAAAAATCTTCCTAAACTAAATCACACGTGTATAAGTTGGCATTTAAGAGAGACACTGTCAAGAAAATCGAGAGAAATTGTGATATATATGCGGATTAGACACCAAAAAATAAACACTCAAAAATGGCTACAATTTAAGGAATGTGTTTAGTGACGACATCAGAATCCTAATTTATGGGAAAGGTCTGGTGTCAAGAAAAGCTACTTCCAGGAGGTTGTCAAGTGTTTTCGCTCGACGATTCCATTCTTGTGTGGTTGGTTTGGCCCTTGTTCCTGTAACTCGAATCCTAGCCCGGTATATCCCAATATAGTTTTACACCATTGTGAACCTTATGCCTTTTTTACTCTCTGATCGAGGTTCTCGACATTGAAAAATCTTCGTAAACTAAATCACACGTGTTTATTTTGACATTTACATTCAAGAAAATCAAGAGCAGTGGTGATATATATGCGGATTAGACACCAAAAAATAAACACTCAAAAAATGGCTACAATTTTAGGAATGTGTTTAGCGAGGGCATCAGATTCCTAATTGATGGAGAAAGGTCTGGTGGCAAGAAAACCTGCTTCCTGGAGGTTGTCAAGTGTTTTCGCTCGACGATTCCATTTTTGGGTGGTTGGTTTGGCCCTTGTTCCTGTAACTCGAATCCTAGCCCGGTGTATCCCATTTTAGTTTTAAACCATTGTGAACCTTATGCCTTTTTTACACTCTGATTGTGGTTCTCAGCATTGAAAAATCTTTGTAAACTAAATCACACGTGTATATGTTGACATTTAAGAGATATACAATAAAGAAAATCAAGAACAATGGTGATATATATGCGGATTAGACACCAAAAAATAAACACTCAAAAAATGGCTACACTTTAAGGAATGTTCATAGTGACGGCATCAGATTTCTAATTGATTGAGAAAGGTCTGGTGACAAGAAAAGCTGCTTCCAGGAGGTTGTCAAGTGTTTTCGATCGACGATTCCATTCTTGGGTGGTTGGTTTGTCCCTTGTTCCTGTAACTGGAATCCTAGCCCGGTATATCCCAATTTAGTTTTACACCATTGTGAACCTTAAGCCTTTTTTACTCTCTGATTGAGGTTCTCGGAATTGAAAAATCTTTGTAAACTAAATCACACGTGTATATGTTGGCATTTAAGAGATACACAATCAAGAAAATCAAGAACAATGGTGATATATATGCGGATTAGACACCAAAAAATAAACACTCAAAAAATGGCTACAATTTAAGGAATGTGTTTAGTGACGACATCATATTCCCAATTGATGGAGAAAGGTCTGGTGGCAAGAAAAGCTGCTTCCAGGAGGTTGTCAAGTGTTTTCGATCGACGATTCCATTTTTGGGTGGTTGGTTTGGCCCTTGTTCCTGTAACTCGAATCCTAACCCGGTATATCCCATATTAGTTTTACACCATTGTGAACCTTACGCCTTTTTTACTCTCTGATCGAGGTTCTCGGCATTGAAAAATCTTCCTAAACTAAATCACACGTGTATAAGTTGGCATTTAAGAGAGACACAGTCAAGAAAATCGAGAGAAATGGTGATATATATGCGGATTAGACACCAAAAAATAAACACTCAAAAATGGCTACAATTTAAGTAATGTGTTTAGTGACGACATCAGAATCCTAATTTATGGAGAAAGGTCTGGTGGCAAGAAAAGCTACTTCCAGGAGGTTGTCAAGTGTTTTCGCTCGACGATTCCATTCTTGGGTGGTTGGTTTGGCCCTTGTTACTGTAACTCGAATCCTAGCCCGGTATATCCCAATATAGTTTTACACCATTGTGAACCTTACGCCTTTTTTTACTCTCTGATCGAGGTTCTCAGCATTGGAAAATCTTCGTAAACTAAATCACACGTGTTTATTTTGACATTTACATTCAAGAAAATCAAGAGCAGTGGTGATATATATGCGGATTAGACACCAAAAAATAAACACTCAAAAAATGGCTACAATTTTAGGAATGTGTTTAGCGACGGTATCAGATTTCTAATTGATGGAGAAAGGTCTGGTGGCAAGAAAAGCTGCTTCCTGGAGGTTGTCAAGTGTTTTCGCCCGACGATTCCATTTTTGGGTGGTTGGTTTGGCCCTTGTTCCTGTAACTCGAATCCTAGCCCGGTATATCCCATTTTAGTTTTACACCATTGTAAACCTTAAGCCTTTTAAAGTCTCTGATTGAGGTTCTCGGCATTGAAAAATCTTCGTAAACTAAATCACACGTGTATATGTTGGCTTTTAAGAGATACACAGTCAAGAAAATCAAGAGGAATGGTGATATATATGCAGACCAGACACCAAAAAATAAACACTCAAAAAATGGCTACAATTTTAGAAATCTGTTTAGCGACGGCATCAGATTCCTAATTGATGGAGAAAGGTCTGGTGGCAAGAAAACCTGCTTCCTGGAGGTTGTCAAGTGTTTTTGCTCGCCGATTCCATTTTTGGGTGGTTGGTTTGGCCCTTGTTCCTGTAACTCGAATCCTAGCCCGGTGTATCCCATTTTAGTTTTAAACCATTGTGAACCTTATGCCTTTTTTTACTCTCTGATTGAGGTTCTCGGCATTGAAAAATCTTTGTAAACTAAATCACACGTGTATATGTTGACATTTAAGAGATATACAGTAAAGAAAATCATGAGCAGTGGTGATATATATGCGGATTAGACACCAAAAAATAAACACTCAAAAAATGGCTACAATTTAAGGAATGTGTTTAGCGACGGTATCAGATTTCTAATTGATGGAGAAAGGTCTGGTGGAAAGAAAAGCTGCTTCCTGGAGGTTGTCAAGTGTTTTCGATCTACGATTCCATTCTTGGGTGGTTGGTTTGTCCCTTGTCCCTGTAACTCGAATCTTAGCCCGGTTTATCCCAATTTAGTTTTACACCATTGTGAACCTTAAGCCTTTTTTACTCTCTGATTGAGGTTCTCGGAATTGAAAAATCTTTGTAAACTAAATCACACGTGTATATGTTGGCATTTAAGAGATACACAATCAAGAAAATCAAGAACAATGGTGATATATATGCAGATTAGACACCAAAAAATAAACACTCAAAAAGTGGCTACAATTTAAGGAATGTGTTTAGTGACGACATCAGATTCCCAATTGATGGAGAAAGGTCTGGTGGCAAGAAAAGCTGCTTCCAGGAGGTTGTCAAGTGTTTTCGCTTGACGATTCCATCCTTGGGTGGTTGGTTTGGTCCTTGTTCCTGTAACTCAAATACTAGCCCGGTATATCCCATTTTAGTTTTACACCATTGTGAACCTTACGCCTTTTTTACTCTTTAGTCAAGGTTCTCGGCGCTGAAAAATCTTCGTAAACTAAATCACACGAGTATATGTTGGTATTTAGGGGATATACAATCAAGAAAATCAAGAGCAATGGTGATATATATGCGGATTAGACTCCAAAAAATAAACACTCAAAAAACGGCTACAATTTTAGGAATGTGTTTAGTGACGGCATCAGATTCCTAATTGATGGAGAAAGGTCTGGTGGCAAGAAAAGCTGCTTCCTTGAGGTTGTCAAGTGTTTTCGCTCGACGATTCCATTTTTGGGTGGTTGGTTTGGCCCTTATTCCTGTAACTCGAATCCTAACCCGGTATATCCCATTTTAGTTTTACACCATTGTGAACCTTACGCCTTTTTTACTCTCTGATCGAGGTTCTCGGCATTGAAAAATCTTCCTACACTAAATCACACGTGTATATGTTGGCATTTAAGAGAGACACAGTCAAGAAAATCGAGAGAAATGGTGATATATATGCGGATTAGACACCAAAAAATAAACACTTAAAAATGGCTACAATTTAAGGAATGTGTTTAGTGACGACATCAGAATCCTAATTTATGGAGAAAGGTCTGGTGGCAAGAAAAGCTACTTCCAGGAGGTTGTCAAGTGTTTTCGCTCGACGAATCCATTCTTGGGTGGTTGGTTTGGCCCTTGTTCCTGTAACTCGAATCCTAGCCCGGTATATCCCAATATAGTTTTACACCATTGTGAACCTTACGCCTTTTTTACTCTCTGATCGAGGTTCTCGGCATTGAAAAATCTTCGTAAACTAAATCACACGTGTTTATTTTGACATTTACATTCAAGAAAATCAAGAGCAGTGGTGATATATATGCGGATTAGACATCAAAAAATAAACACTCAAAAAATGGCTACAATTTAAGGAATGTGTTTAGCGACGGTATCAGATTTCTAATTGATGGAGAAAGGTCTGGTGGCAAGAAAAGCTGCTTCCTGGAGGTTGTCAAGTGTTTTCGCTCGACGATTCCATTTTTGGGGGGTTGGTTTGGCCCTTGTTCCTGTAACTCGAATCCTAGCCCGGTATATCCCATTTTAGTTTTACACCATTGTAAACCTTAAGCCTTTTTAAGTCTCTGATTGAGGTTCTCGGCATTGAAAAATTTTCGTAAACTAAATCACACGTGTATATGTTGGCTTTTAAGAGATACACAGTAAAGAAAATCAAGAGCAATGGTGATATATATGCGGACCAGACACCAAAAAATAAACACTCAAAAAATGGCTACAATTTTAGGAATGTGTTTAGCGACGGCATCAGATTCCTAATTGATGGAGAAAGGTCTGGTGGCAAGAAAACCTCCTTCCTGGAGGTTGTCAAGTGTTTTTGCTCGACGATTCCATTTTTGGGTGGTTGGTTTGGCCCTTGTTCCTGTAACTCGAATCCTAGCCCGGTGTATCCCATTTTAGTTTTAAACCATTGTGAACCTTATGCCTTTTTTTACTCTCTGATTGAGGTTCTCGGCATTGAAAAATCTTTGTAAACTAAATCACACGTGTATATGTTGACATTTAAGAGATATACAGTAAGGAAAATCAAGAACAATGGTGATATATATGTGGATTAGACACCAAAAAATAAACACTCAAAAAATGGCTACAATTTAAGGAATGTTCTTAGTGACGGCATCAGATTTCTAATTGATTGAGAAAGGTCTGGTGACAAGAAAAGTTGCTTCCAGAAGGTTGTCAAGTGTTTTCAATCAACGATTCCATTCTTGGGTGGTTGGTTTTTCCCTTGTTCCTGTAACTCGAATCCTAGCCCGGTATATCCTAATTTAGTTTTACACCATTGTGAACCTTAAGCCTTTTTTACTCTCTGATTGAGGTTCTCGGAATTGAAAAATCTTCGTAAACTAAATCACACGTGTATATGTTGATATTTAAGAGATACACAATCAAGAAAATCAAGAACAACGGTGATATATATGCGGATTAGACACCAAAAAATAAACACTAAAAAAGTGGCTACAATTTAAGGAATGTGTTTAGTGACGACATCAGATTCCCAATTGATGGAGAAAGGTCTGGTGGCAAGAAAAGCTGCTTCCAGGAGGTTGTCAAGTGTTTTCGCTCGACGATTCCATTCTTGGGTGGTTGGTTTGGTCCTTGTTCCTGTAACTTGAATCCTAGCCCGATATATCCCATTTTAGTTTTACACCATTGTGAACCTTACACCTTTTTTACTCTCTGTTCGAGGTTCTCGGCATTGAAAAATCTTCGTAAACTAAATCACACGTGTATATTTTGACAATTAAGAGATATACATTCAAGAAAATCAAGAGCAATGGTGATATATATGCGGATTAGACTCCAAAAAATAAACACTCAAAAAATGGCTACAATTTTAGGAATGTGTTTAGCGACGGCATTAGATTCCTAATTGATGGAGAAAGGTCTGGTGGCATGAAAAGCTGCTTCCTGGAGGTTGTCAAGTGTTTTCGCCAGACGATTCCATTTTTAGGTGGTTGGTTTGGCCCTTGTTCCTGTAACTGGAATCCTAACCCGGTATATCCCATTTTAGTTTTACTCCATTGTGAACCTTATGCCTTTTTTTACTCTCTGATTGAGGTTCTCGGCATTGAAAAATCTTTGTAAACTAAGTCACACGTGTATATATTGACATTTAAGAGATATACAGTAAAGAAAATCAAGAACAACGGTGATATATATGCGGATTAGACACCAAAAAATAAACACTCAAAAAATGGCTACAATTTAAGGACTGTTCTTAGTGACGGCATCAGATTTCTAATTGATTGAGAAAGGTCTGGTGACAAGAAAAGTTGCTTCCAGAAGGTTGTCAAGTGCTTTCGATCGACGATTCCATTCTTGGGTGGTTGGTTTGTCCCTTGTTCCTGTAACTCGAATCCTAGCCCGGTATATCCCAATTTAGTTTTACACCATTATGAACCTTAAGCCTTTTTTACACTCTGATTGAGGTTCTCGGAATTGAAAAATCTTCGTAAACTAAATCACACGTGTATATGTTGGTTTTTAAGAGATACACAATCAAGAAAATCAAGAACAATGGTGATATATATGCGGATTAGACACCAAAAAATAAACACTCAAAAAGTGGCTACAATTTAAGGAATGTGTTTAGTGACGACATCAGATTCCCAATTGATGGAGAAAGGTCTGGTGGCAAGAAAAGCTGCTTCCAGGAGGTTGTCAAGTGTTTTCGCTCGACGATTCCATTCTTGGGTGGTTGGTTTGGCCCTTATTCCTGTAAATCGAATCCTAGCCCGTTATATCCCATTATAGTTTTACACCATTGTGAACCTTACGCCTTTTTTACTCTCTGATCGAGGTTCTCGGCATTGAAAAATCTTCGTAAACTAAATCACACGTGTATATTTTGACAATTAAGAGATATACATTCAAGAAAATCAAGAGCAATGGTGATATATATGCGGATTAGACTCCAAAAAATAAACACTCAAAAAATGGCTACACTTTTAGGAATGTGTTTAGCGACGGCATCAGATTCCTAATTGATGGAGAAAGGTCTGGTGGCATGAAAAGCTGCTTCCTGGAGGTTGTCAAGTGTTTTCGCCAGACGATTCCATTTTTAGGTGGTTGGTTTGGCCATTGTTCCTGTAACTGGAATCCTAACCCGGTATATCCCATTTTAGTTTTACACCATTGTGAACCTTACGCCTTTTTTAATCTCTGATCGAGGTTCTCGGCATTGAAAAATCTTCCTAAACTAAATCACACATGTATATGTTCGCATTTAAGAGAGACACAGTCAAGAAAACCGAGAGCAATGGTGATATATATGCGGATTAGACACCAAAAAATAAACACTCAAAAATGGCTACAATTTAAGTAATGTGTTTAGTGACGACATCAGAATCCTAATTTATGGAGAAAGGTCTGGTGGCAAGAAAAGCTGCTTCCAGGAGGTTGTCAAGTGTTTTCGCTCGACGATTCCATTCTTGGGTGGTTGGTTTGGCCCTTATTCCTGTAAATCGAATCCTAGCCCGTTATATCCCATTATAGTTTTACACCATTGTGAACCTTACGCCTTTTTTACTCTCTGATCGAGGTTCTCGGCATTGAAAAATCTTCGTAAACTAAATCACACGAGTTTATTTTGACATTTACATTCAAGAAAATCAAGATCAGTGGTGATATATATGCGGATTAGACACCAAAAAATAAACACTTAAAAAATGGCTACAATTTTAGGAATGTGTTTAGCGACGGCATCAGATTTCTAATTGATGGAGAAAGGTCTGGTGGCAAGAAAAGCTGCTTCCTGGAGGTTGTCAAGTGTTTTCGCTCGACGATTCCATTTTTGGGTGGTTGGTTTGGCCCTTGTTCCTGTAACTCGAATCCTAGCCCGGTATATCCCACTTTAGTTTTACACCATTGTAAACCTTAAGCCTTTTTAAGTCTCTGATTGAGGTTCTCGGCATTGAAAAATTTTCGTAAACTAAATCACACGTGTATATGTTGCCTTTTAAGAGATACACAGTCAAGAAAATCAAGAGCAATGGTGATATATATGCGGACCAGACACCAAAAAATAAACACTCAAAAAATGGCTACAATTTTAGGAATGTGTTTAGCGACGGCATCAGATTCCTAATTGATGGAGAAAGGTCTGGTGGCAAGAAAAGCTGCTTCCTGGAGGTTGTCAAGTGTTTTCGCTCGACGATTCCATTTTTGGGTGGTTGGTTCGGCCCTTGTTCCTGTAACTTGAATCCTAGCCCGGTGTATCCCATTTTAGTTTTACACCATTGTGAACCTTAAGCCTTTTTTACTCTCTGATTGAGGTTCTCGGAATTGAAAAATCTTCGTAAACTAAATCACACGTGTATATGTTGATATTTAAGAGATACACAATCAAGAAAATCAAGAACAACGGTGATATATATGCGGATTAGACACCAAAAAATAAACACTAAAAAAGTGGCTACAATTTAAGGAATGTGTTTAGTGACGACATCAGATTCCCAATTGATGGAGAAAGGTCTGGTGGCAAGAAAAGCTGCTTCCAGGAGGTTGTCAAGTGTTTTCGCTCGACGATTCCATTCTTGGGTGGTTGGTTTGGTCCTTGTTCCTGTAACTCGAATCCTAGCCCGGTATATCCCATTTTAGTTTTACTCCATTGTGAACCTTATGCCTTTTTTTACTCTCTGATTGAGGTTCTCGGCATTGAAAAATCTTTGTAAACTAAGTTACACGTGTATATATTGACATTTAAGAGATATACAGTAAAGAAAATCAAGAACAACGGTGATATATATGTGGATTAGACACCAAAAAATAGACACTCAAAAAATGGCTACAATTTAAGGACTGTTCTTAGTGACGGCATCAGATTTCTAATTGATTGAGAAAGGTCTGGTGACAAGAAAAGTTGCTTCCAGAAGGTTGTCAAGTGCTTTCGATCGACGATTCCATTCTTGGGTGGTTGGTTTGTCCCTTGTTCCTGTAACTCGAATCCTAGCCCGGTATATCCCAATTTAGTTTTACACCATTATGAACCTTAAGCCTTTTTTACTCTCTGATTGAGGTTCTCGGAATTGAAAAATCTTCGTAAACTAAATCACACGTGTATATGTTGGTATTTAAGAGATACACAATCAAGAAAATCAAGAACAATGGTGATATATATGCGGATTAGACACCAAAAAATAAACACTCAAAAAGTGGCTACAATTTAAGGAATGTGTTTAGTGACGACATCAGATTCCCAATTGATGGAGAAAGGTCTGGTGGCAAGAAAAGCTGCTTCCAGGAGGTTGTCAAGTGTTTTCGCTCGACGATTCCATTCTTGGGTGGTTGGTTTGGCCCTTATTCCTGTAAATCGAATCCTAGCCCGTTATATCCCATTATAGTTTTACACCATTGTGAACCTTACGCCTTTTTTACTCTCTGATCGAGGTTCTCGGCATTGAAAAATCTTCGTAAACTAAATCACACGTGTATATTTTGACAATTAAGAGATATACATTCAAGAAAATCAAGAGCAATGGTGATATATATGCGGATTAGACTCCAAAAAATAAACACTCAAAAAATGGCTACACTTTTAGGAATGTGTTTAGCGACGGCATCAGATTCCTAATTGATGGAGAAAGGTCTGGTGGCATGAAAAGCTGCTTCCTGGAGGTTGTCAAGTGTTTTCGCCAGACGATTCCATTTTTAGGTGGTTGGTTTGGCCATTGTTCCTGTAACTGGAATCCTAACCCGGTATATCCCATTTTAGTTTTACACCATTGTGAACCTTACGCCTTTTTTAATCTCTGATCGAGGTTCTCGGCATTGAAAAATCTTCCTAAACTAAATCACACATGTATATGTTCGCATTTAAGAGAGACACAGTCAAGAAAATCGAGAGCAATGGTGATATATATGCGGATTAGACACCAAAAAATAAACACTCAAAAATGGCTACAATTTAAGTAATGTGTTTAGTGACGACATCAGAATCCTAATTTATGGAGAAAGGTCTGGTGGCAAGAAAAGCTGCTTCCAGGAGGTTGTCAAGTGTTTTCGCTCGACGATTCCATTCTTGGGTGGTTGGTTTGGCCCTTATTCCTGTAAATCGAATCCTAGCCCGTTATATCCCATTATAGTTTTACACCATTGTGAACCTTACGCCTTTTTTACTCTCTGATCGAGGTTCTCGGCATTGAAAAATCTTCGTAAACTAAATCACACGAGTTTATTTTGACATTTACATTCAAGAAAATCAAGATCAGTGGTGATATATATGCGGATTAGACACCAAAAAATAAACACTTAAAAAATGGCTACAATTTTAGGAATGTGTTTAGCGACGGCATCAGATTTCTAATTGATGGAGAAAGGTCTGGTGGCAAGAAAAGCTGCTTCCTGGAGGTTGTCAAGTGTTTTCGCTCAACGATTCCATTTTTGGGTGGTTGGTTTGGCCCTTGTTCCTGTAACTCGAATCCTAGCCCGGTATATCCCACTTTAGTTTTACACCATTGTAAACCTTAAGCCTTTTTAAGTCTCTGATTGAGGTTCTCGGCATTGAAAAATTTTCGTAAACTAAATCACACGTGTATATGTTGCCTTTTAAGAGATACACAGTCAAGAAAATCAAGAGCAATGGTGATATATATGCGGACCAGACACCAAAAAATAAACACTCAAAAAATGGCTACAATTTTAGGAATGTGTTTAGCGACGGCATCAGATTCCTAATTGATGGAGAAATGTCTGGTGGCAAGAAAACCAGCTTCCTGGAGGTTGTCAAGTGTTTTCGCTCGACGATTCCATTTTTGGGTGGTTGGTTCGGCCCTTGTTCCTGTAACTTGAATCCTAGCCCGGTGTATCCCATTTTAGTTTTAAACCATTGTGAACCTTATGCCTTTTTTACTCTCTGATTGAGGTTCTCGGCATTGAAAAATCTTTGTAAACTAAATCACACGTGTATATGTTGACATTTAAGAGATATACAGTAAAGGAAATCAAGAACAATGGTGATATATATGCGGATTAGACACCAAAAAATAAACACTCAAAAAATGGCTACAATTTAAGGAATGTTCTTAGTGACGGCATCAGATTTCTAATTGATTGAGAAAGGTCTGGTGACAAGAAAAGCTGCTTCCAGAAGGTTGTCAAGTGTTTTCGATCGACGATTCCATTTCTTGGGTTGTCCCTTGTTCCTGTAACTCGAATCCTAGCCCGGTATATCCCAATTTAGTTTTACACCATTGTGAACCTTAAGCCTTTTTTACTCTCTGATTGAGGTTCTCGGAATTGAAAAATCTTTGTAAACTAAATCACACGTGTATATGTTGGCATTTAAGAGATACACAATCAAGAAAATCAAGAGCAATGGTGATATATATGCGGATTAGACACCAAAAAATAAACACTCAAAAAATGGCTACAATTTAAGGAATGTGTTTAGCGACGGTATCAGATTTCTAATTGATGGAGAAAGGTCTGGTGGCAAGAAAAGCTGCTTCCTGGCGGTTGTCAAGTGTTTTCGCTCGACGATTCCATTTTTGGGTGGTTGGTTTGGCCCTTGTTCCTGTAACTCGAATCCTAGCCCGGTATATCCCATTTTAGTTTTACACCATTGTAAACCTTAAGCCTTTTTAAGTCTCTGATTGAGGTTCTCGGAATTGAAAAATCTTCGTAAACTAAATCACACGTGTATATGTTGGTATTTAAGAGATACACAATCAAGAAAATCAAGAACAATGGTGATATATATGCGGATTAGACACCAAAAAATAAACAATCAAAAAGTGGCTACAATTTAAGGAATGTGTTTAGTGACGACATCAGATTCCCAATTGATGGAGAAAGGTCTGGTGGCAAGAAAAGCTGCTTCCAGGAGGTTGGCAAGTGTTTTCGCTCGACGATTCCATTCTTGGGTGGTTGGTTTGGTCCTTGTTCCTGTAACTCGAATCCTAGCCCGATATATCCCATTTTAGTTTTACACCATTGTGAACCTTACACCTTTTTTACTCTCTGTTCGAGGTTCTCGGCATTGAAAAATCTTCGTAAACTAAATCACACGTGTATATTTTGACAATTAAGAGATATACATTCAAGAAAATCAAGAGCAATGGTGATATATATGCGGATTAGACTCCAAAAAATAAACACTCAAAAAATGGCTACAATTTTAGGAATGTGTTTAGCGACGGCATTAGATTCCTAATTGATGGAGAAAGGTCTGGTGGCAAGAAAAGCTGCTTCCTGGAGGTTGTCAAGTGTTTTCGCTCGACGATTCCATTTTTAGGTGGTTGGTTTGTCCATTGTTCCTGTAACTGGAATCCTAACCCGGTATATCCCATTTTAGTTTTACATCATTGTGAACCTTACGCCTTTTTTACTCTCTGATCGAGGTTCTCGGCATTGAAAAATCTTCCTAAACTAAATCACACGTGTATATGTTCGCATTTAAGAGAGACACAGTCAAGAAAATCGAGAGCAATGGTGATATATATGCGGATTAGACACCAAAAAATAAACACTCAAAAATGGCTACAATTTAAGGAATGTGTTTAGTGACGACATCAGAATCCTAATTTATGGAGAAAGGTCTGGTGGCAAGAAAAGCTGCTTCCAGGAGGTTGTCAAGTGTTTTCGCTCGACGATTCCATTCTTGGGTGGTTCGTTTGGCCCTTGTTCCTGTAAATCGAATCCTAGCCCGTTATATCCCATTATAGTTTTACACCATTGTGAACCTTACGCCTTTTTTACTCTCTGATCGAGGTTCTCGGCATTGAAAAATCTTCGTAAACTAAATCACACGAGTTTATTTTGACATTTACATTCAAGAAAATAAAGATCAGTGGTGATATATATGCGGATTAGACACCAAAAAATAAACACTCAAAAAATGGCTACAATTTTAGGAATATGTTTAGCGACGGCATCAGATTTCTAATTGATGGAGAAAGGTCTGGTGGCAAGAAAAGCTGCTTCCTGGAGGTTGTCAAGTGTTTTCGCTCGACGATTCCATTTTTGGGTGGTTGGTTTGGCCCTTTTTCCTGTAACTCGAATCATAGCCCGGTATATCCCATTTTAGTTTTACACCATTGTAAACCTTAAGCCTTTTTAAGTCTCTGATTGAGGTTCTCGGCATTGAAAAATTTTCGTAAACTAAATCACACGTGTATATGTTGGCTTTTAAGAGATACACAGTCAAGAAAATCAAGAGCAATGGTGATATATATGCGGACCAGACACCAAAAAATAAACACTCAAAAAATGGCTACAATTTTAGGAATGTGTTTAGCGACGGCATCAGATTCCTAATTGATGGAGAAATGTCTGGTGGCAAGAAAACCAGCTACCTGGAGGTTGTCAAGTGTTTTCGCTCGACGATTCCATTTTTGGGTGGTTGGTTCGGCCCTTGTTCCTGTAACTTGAATCCTAGCCCGGTGTATCCCATTTTAGTTTTAAACTATTGTGAACCTTATGCCTTTTTTACTCTCTGATTGAGGTTCTCGGCATTGAAAAATCTTTGTAAACTAAATCACACGTGTATATGTTGACATTTAAGAGACATACAGTAAAGAAAATCAAGAACAATGGTGATATATAAGTGGATTAGACACCAAAAAATAAACACTCAAAAAATGGCTACAATTTAAGGAATGTTCTTAGTGACGGCATCAGATTTCTAATTGATTGAGAAAGGTCTGGTGACAAGAAAAGCTGCTTCCAGGAGGTTGTCAAGTGTTTTCGATCGACGATTCCATTCTTGGGTGGTTGGTTTGTCCCTTGTTCCTGTAACTCGAATCCTAGCCCCGGTATATCCCAATTTAGTTTTACACCATTGTGAACCTTAAGCCTTTTTTACTCTCTGATTGAGGTTCTCGGCATTGAAAAATCTTCGTAAACTAAATCACACGAGTTTATTTTTACATTTACATTCAAGAAAATCAAGATCAGTGGTGATATATATGCGGATTAGACACCAAAAAATAAACACTCAAAAAATGGCTATAATTTTAGGAATGTGTTTAGCGACGGCATCAGATTTCTAATTGATGGAGAAAGGTCTGGTGGCAAGAAAAGCTGCTTCCTGGAGGTTGTCAAGTTTTTTCGCTCGACGATTCCATTTTTGGGTGGTTGGTTTGGCCCTTTTTCCTGTAACTCGAATCCTAGCCCGGTATATCCCATTTTAGTTTTACACCATTGTAAACCTTAAGCCTTTTTAAGTCTCTGATTGAGGTTCTCGGCATTGAAAAATTTTCGTAAACTAAATCACCCGTGTATATGTTGGCTTTTAAGAGATACACAGTCAAGAAAATCAAGAGCAATGGTGATATATATGCGGACCAGACACCAAAAAATAAACACTCAAAAAATGGCTACAATTTTAGGAATGTGTTTAGCGACGGCATCAGATTCCTAATTGATGGAGAAAGGTCTGGTTGCAAGAAAACCAGCTTCCTGGAGGTTGTCAAGTGTTTTCGCTCGACGATTCCATTTTTGGGTGGTTGGTTCGGCCCTTGTTCCTGTAACTTGAATCCTAGCCCGGTGTATCCCATTTTAGTTTTAAACCATTGTGAACCTTATGCCTTTTTTACTCTCTGATTGAGGTTCTCGGCATTGAAAAATCTTTGTAAACTAAATCATACGTGTATATGTTGACATTTAAGAGATATACAGTAAAGAAAATCAAGAACAATGGTGATATATAAGCGGATTAGACACCAAAAAATAAACACTCAAAAAATGGCTACAATTTAAGGAATGTTCTTAGTGACGGCATAAGATTTCTAATTGATTGAGAAAGGTCTGGTGACAAGAAAAGCTGCTTCCAGGAGGATGTCAAGTGTTTTCGATCGACGATTCCATTCTTGGGTGGTTGGTTGGTCCCTTGTTCCTGTAACTCGAATCCTAGCCCGGTATATCCCAATTTAGTTTTACACCATTGTGAACCTTAAGCCTTTTTTGCTCTCTGATTGAGGTTCTCGGAATTGAAAAATCTTCGTAAACTAAATCACACGTGTATATGTTGGCATTTAAGAGATACACAATCAAGAAAATCAAGAACAATGGTGATATATATGCGGATTAGACACCAAAAAATAAACACTCAAAAAATGGCTACAATTTAAGGAATGTGTTTAGTGACGACGTCATATTCCCAATTGATGGAGAAAGGTCAGGTGGCAAGAAAAGCTGCTTCCAGGAGGTTGTCAAGTGTTTTCGCTCGACGATTCCATTCTTGGGTGGTTGGTTTGGTCCTTGTTCCTGTAACTCGAATCCTAGCCCGGTATATCCCATTTTAGTTTTACACCATTGTGAACCTTACACCTTTTTTACTCTCTGATCGAGGTTCTCGGCATTGAAAAATCTTCGTAAACTAAATCACACGTGTATATTTTGACATTTAAGAAATATACATTCAAGAAAATCAAGAGCAATGGTGATATATATGCGGATTAGACTCCAAAAAATAAACACTCAAAAAATGGCTACAATTTTAGGAATGTGTTTAGCGACGGCATCAGATTCCTAATTGATGGAGAAAGGTTTGGTGGCAAGAAAAGCTGCTTCCTGAAGGTTGTCAAGTGTTTTCGCTCGACGATTCCATTTTTGGGTGGTTGGTTTGGCCCTTGTTCCTGTAACTCGAATCCTAACCCGGTATATCCCATTTTAGTTTTACACCATTGTGAACCTTACGCCTTTTTTACTCTCTGATCGAGGTTCTCGGCATTGAAAAATCTTCCTAAACTAAATCACACGTGTATATGTTGGGATTTAAGAGAGACACAATCAAGAAAATCGAGAGCAATGGTGATATATATGCGGATTAGACACCAAAAAATAAACACTCAAAAATGGCTACAATTTAAGGAATGTCTTTATTGATGGCAACAGATTCCTAATTGATGGAGAAAGGTCTGGTGGCAAGAAAAAGCCGCTTACAGGAGTTTGTCAAGTGTTTTCGCTCGACGATTCCATTCTTGGGTGGTTGGTTTGGCCCTTGTTCCTGTAACTCGAATCCTAGCCCGGTGTATCCCATTTTAGTTTTACACCATTGTGAACCGTATGCCTTTTTTACTCTCTGATTGAGGTTCTCGGCATTGAAAAATCTTTGTAAACTAAATCACACGTGTATATGTTGACATTTAAGAGATATACAGTAAAGAAAATCAAGAACAATGGTGATATATATGCGGATTAGACACCAAAAAATAAACACTCAAAAAATGGCTACAATTTAAGGAATGTTCTTAGTGACGGCATCAGATTTCTAATTGATTGAGAAAGGTCTGGTGACAAGAAAAGCTGCTTACAGAAGGTTGTCAAGTGTTTTCGATCGACGATTCCATTCTTGGGTGGTTGGTTTGTCCTTTGTTCCTGTAACTCGAATCCTAGCCCGGTATATCCCAATTTTGTTTTACACCATTGTGAACCTTAAGCCTTTTTTACTCTCTGATTGAGGTTCTCGGAATTGAAAAATCTTTGTAAACTAAATCACACGTGTATATGTTGGCATTTAAGAGATACACAATCAAGAAAATCAAGAACAATGGTGATATATATGCGGATTAGACACCAAAAAATAAACACTCAAAAAGTGGCTACAATTTAAGGAATGTGTTTAGTGACGACATCAGATTCCCAATTGATGGAGAAAGATCTGGTGGCAAGAAAAGCTGCTTCCAGGAGGTTGTCAAGTGTTTTCGCTTGACGATTCCATCCTTGGGTGGTTGGTTTGGTCCTTGTTCCTGTAACTCGAATACTAGCCCGGTATATCCCATTTTAGTTTTACACCATTGTGAACCTTACGCCTTTTTTTTCTCTTTAGTCAAGGTTCTCGGCGCTGAAAAATCTTCGTAAACTAAATCACACGTGTATATGTTGGTATTTAAGGGATATACAATCAAGAAAATCAAGAGCAATGGTGATATATATGCGGATTAGACTCCAAAAAATAAACACTCAAAAAATGGCTACAATTTTAGGAATGTGTTTAGTGACGGCATCAGATTCCTATTTGATGGAGAAAGGTCTGGTGGCAAGAAAAGCTGCTTCCTTGAGGTTGTCAAGTGTTTTCACTCGACGATTCCATTTTTGGGTGGTTGGTTTGGCCCTTGTTCCTGTAACTCGAATCCTAACCCGGTATATCCCATTTTAGTTTTACACCATTGTGAACCTTACGCCTTTTTTACTCTCTGATCGAGGTTCTCGGCATTGAAAAATCTTCCTACACTAAATCACACGTGTATATGTTGGCATTTAAGAGAGACACAGTCAAGAAAATCGAGAGAAATGGTGATATATATGCGGATTAGACACCAAAAAATAAACACTCAAAAATAGCTACAATTTAAGGAAAGTGTTTAGTGACGACATCAGAATCCTAATTTATGGAGAAAGGTCTGGTGGCAAGAAAAGCTATTTCCAGGAGGTTGTCAAGTGTTTTCGCTCGACGATTCCATACTTGGGTGGTTGGTTTGGCCCTTGTTCCTGTAACTCGAATCCTAGCCCGGTATATCCCAATATAGTTTTACACCATTGTGAACCTTACGCCTTTTTTACTCTCTGATCGAGGTTCTCGGCATTGAAAAATCTTCGTAAACTAAATCACACGTGTTTATTTTGACATTTACATTCAAGAAAATCAAGAGCAGTGGTGATATATATGCGGATTAGACACCAAAAAATAAACACTCAAAAAATGGTTACAATTTAAGGAATGTGTTTAGCGACGGTATCAGATTTCTAATTGATGGAGAAAGGTCTGGTGGCAAGAAAAGCTGCTTCCTGGAGGTTGTCAAGTGTTTTCGCTCGACGATTCCATTTTTGGGTGGTTGGTTTGGCCCTTGTTCCTGTAACTCGAATCCTAGCCCGGTATATCACATTTTAGTTTTACACCATTGTAAACCTTTAGCCTGTTTAAGTCTCTGATTGAGGTTCTCGGCATTGAAAAATCTTCGTAAACTAAATCACACGTGTATATGTTGGCTTTTAAGAGATACACAGTAAAGAAAATCAAGAGCAATGGTGATATATATGCGGACCAGACACCAAAAAATAAACACTCAAAAAATGGCTACAATTTTAGGAATGTGTTTAGCGACGGCATCAGATTCCTAATTGAAGGAGAAAGGTCTGGTAGTAAAAAACCTACTTCCTGGAGGTTGTCAAGTGTTTTTGCTCAACGATTCCATTTTTGGGTTGTTGGTTTGGCCCTTGTTCCTGTAACTCGAATCCTAGCCCGGTGTATCCCATTTTAGTTTTAAACCATTGTGAACCTTATGCCTTTTTTCACTCTCTGATTGAGGTTCTCGGCATTGAAAAATCTTCGTAAACTAAATCACACGTGTATATGTTGACATTTAAGAGATATACAGTAAGGAAAATCAAGAACAATGGTGATATATATGTGGATTAGACACCAAAAAATAAACACTCAAAAAATGGCTACAATTTAAGGAATGTTCTTAGTGACGGCATCAGATTTCTAATTGATTGAGAAAGGTCTAGTGACAAGAAAAGTTGCTTCCAGAAGGTTGTCAAGTGTTTTCGATCGACGATTCCATTCTTGGGTGGTTGGTTTTTCCCTTGTTCCTGTAACTCGAATCCTAGCCCGGTATATCCCAATTTAGTTTTACACCATTGTGAACCTTAAGCCTTTTTTACTCTCTGATTGAGGTTCTCGGAATTGAAAAATCTTCGTAAACTAAATCACACGTGTATATGTTGGTATTTAAGAGATACACAATCAAGAAAATCGAGAACAATGGTGATATATATGCGGATTAGACACCAAAAAATAAACACTCAAAAAGTGGCTACAATTTAATGAATGGGTTTAGTGACGACATCAGATTCCCAATTGATGGAGAAAGGTCTGGTGGCAAGAAAAGCTGCTTCCAGGAGGTTGTCAAGTGTTTTCGCTCGACGATTCCATTCTTGGGTGGTTGGTTTGGTCCTTGTTCCTGTAACTCGAATCCTAGCCCGGTATATCCCATTTTAGTTTTACACCATTGTGAACCTTACACCTTTTTTACTCTCTGTTCGAGGTTCTCGGCATTGAAAAATCTTCGTAAACTAAATCACACGTGTATATTTTGACAATTAAGAGATATACATTCAAGAAAATCAAGAGCAATGGTAATATATATGCGGATTAGACTCCAAAAAATAAACACTCAAAAAATGGCTACAATTTTAGGAATGTGTTTAGCGACGGCATCAGATTCCTAATTGATGGAGAAAGGTCTGGTGGCAAGAAAAGCTGCTTCCTGGAGGTTGTCAAGTGTTTTCGCTCGACGATTCCATTTTTAGGTGGTTGGTTTGGCCATTGTTCCTGTAACTGGAATCCTAACCCGGTATATCCCATTTTAGTTTTACACCATTGTGAACCTTACGCCTTTTTTACTCTCTGATCGAGGTTTTCGGCATTGAAAAATCTTCCTAAACTAAATCACACGTGTATATGTTCGCATTTAAGAGAGACACAGTCAAGAAAATCGAGAGCAATGGTGATATATATGCGGATTAGACACCAAAAAATAAACACTCAAAAATGGCTACAATTTAAAGAATGTGTTTAGTGACGACATCAGAATCCTAATTTATGGAGAAAGGTCTGGTGGCAAGAAAAGCTGCTTCCAGGAGGTTGTCAAGTGTTTTTGCTCGACGATTCCATTCTTGGGTGGTTGGTTTGGTCCTTGTTCCTATAAATCGAATCCTAGCCCGTTATATCCCATTATAGTTTTACACCATTGTGAAACTTACGCCTTTTTTACTCTCTGATCGAGGTTCTCGGCATTGAAAAATCTTCGAAAACTAAATCACACGAGTTTATTTTGACATTTACATTCAAGAAAATCAAGATCAGTGGTGATATATATGCGGATTAGACACCAAAAAATAAACACTCAAAAAATGGCTACATTTTTAGGAATGTGTTTAGCGACGGCATCAGATTTCTAATTGATGGAGAAAGGTCTGGTGGCAAGAAAAGCTGCTTCCTGGAGGTTGTCAAGTGTTTTCGCTCGACGATTCCATTTTTGGGTGGTTGGTTTGGCCCTTGTTCCTGTAACTCGAATCCTAGCCCGGTATATCCCATTATAGTTTTACACCATTGTAAACCTTAAGCCTTTTTAAGTCTCTGATTGAGGTTCTCGGCATTGAAAAATTTTCGTAAACTAAATCACACGTGTATATGTTGGCTTTTAAGAGATACACAGTCAAGAAAATCAAGAGCAATGGTGATATATATGCGGACCAGACACCAAAAAATAAACACTCAAAAAATGGCTACAATTTTAGAAATGTGTTTAGCGACGGCATCAGATTCCTAATTGATGGAGAAAGGTCTGGTGGCAAGAAAACCAGCTTCCAGGAGGTTGTCAAGTTTTTTCGCTCGACGATTCCATTCTTGGGTGGTTGGTTTGGTCCTTGTTCCTGTAACTCGAATCCTAGCCCGGTATATCCCATTTTAGTTTTACACCATTGTGAAACTTACACCTTTTTTACTCTCTGTTCGAGGTTTTCGGCATTGAAAAATCTTCGTAAACTAAATCACATGTGTATATTTTGACATTTAAGAGATATACATTCAAGAAAATCAAGAGCAATGTTGATATATACGCGGATTAGACACCAAAAAATAAACACTCAAAAAATTGCTACAATTTTAGGAATGTGTTTAGCGACGGCATCAGATTCCTAATTGATGGAGAAAGGTCTGGTGGCAAGAAAAGCTGCTTCCTGGTGGTTGTCAAGTGTTTTCGCTCGACGATTCCATTTTTAGGTGGTTGGTTTGGCCCTTGTTCCTGTAACTCGAATCCTAGCCCGGTGTATCCCATTTTAGTTTTAAACCATTGTCAACCTTATGCCTTTTTTTACTCTCTGATTGAGGTTCTCGGCATTGAAAAATCTTTGTAAACTAAATCACACGTGTATATGTTGACATTTAAGAGATATACAGTAAAGAAAATCAAGAACAATGGGGATATATATGCGGATTAGACACCAAAAAATAAACACTCAAAAAATGGCTACAATTTAAGGAATGTTCTTAGTGACGGCATCAGATTTCTAATTGATTGAGAAAGGTCTGGTGACAAGAAAAGTTGCTTCCAGAAGGTTGTCAAGTGTTTTCGATCGACGATTCCATTCTTGGGTGGTTGGTTTGTCCCTTGTTCCTGTAACTCGAATCCTAGCCCGGTATATCCCAATTTAGTTTTACACCATTGTGAACCTTAAGCCTTTTTTACTCTCTGATTGAGGTTCTCGGAATTGAAAAATCTTCGTAAACTAAATCACACGTGTATATGTTGGTATTTAAGAGATACACAATCAAGAAAATCCAGAACAATGGTGATATATATGCGGATTAGACACCAAAAAATAAACACTCAAAAAGTGGCTACAATTTAAGGAATGTGTTTAGTGACGACATCAGATTCCCAATTGATGGAGAAAGGTCTGGTGGCAAGAAAAGCTGCTTCCAGGAGGTTGTCAAGTGTTTTTGCTCAACGATTCCATTCTTGGGTGGTTGGTTTGGTCCTTGTTCCTGTAACTCGAATCCTAGCCCGATATATCCCATTTTAGTTTTATACCATTGTGAACCTTGCACCTTTTTTACTCTCTGTTCGAGGTTCTCGGCATTGAAAAATCTTCGTAAACTAAGTCACACGTGTATATTTTGACAATTAAGAGATATACATTCAAGAAAATCAAGAGCAATGGTGATATATATGCGGATTAGACTCCAAAAAATAAACACTCAAAAAATGGCTACAATTTTAGGAATGTGTTTAGCGACGGCATCAGATTCCTAATTGATGGAGAAAGGTCTGGTGGGAAGAAAAGCTGCTTCCTGGAGGTTGTCAAGTGTGTTCGCTCGACGATTCCATTTTTAGGTGGTTGGTTTGGCCATTGTTCCTGTAACTAGAATCCTAACCCGGTATATCCCATTTTAGTTTTACACCATTGTGAACCTTACGCCTTTTTTACTCTCTGATCGAGGTTCTCGGCATTGAAAAATCTTCCTAAACTAAATCACACGTGTATATGTTCGCATTTAAGAGAGACACAGTCAAGAAAATCGAGAGCAATGGTGATATATATGCGGATTAGACACCAAAAAATAAACACTCAAAAATGGCTACAATTTAAGGAATGTGTTTAGTGACGACATCAGAATCCTAATTTATGGAGAAAAGTCTGGTGGCAAGAAAAGCTGCTTCCAGGAGGTTGTCAAGTGTTTTCGCTCGACGATTCCATTCTTGGGTGGTTGGTTTGCCCATTGTTCCTGTAAATCGAATCCTAGCCCGTTATATCCCATTATAGTTTTACACCATTGTGAACCTTACGCCTTTTTTACTCTCTGATCGAGGTTCTCGGCATTGAAAAATCTTCGTAAACTAAATCACACGAGTTTATTTTGACATTTACATTAAAGAAAATCAAGATCAGTAGTGATATATATGCGGATTAGACACCAAAAAATAAACACTCAAAAAATGGCTACAATTTTAGGAATGTGTTTAGCGACGGCATCAGATTTCTAATTGATGGAGAAAGGTCTGGTGGCAAGAAAAGCTGCTTCCTGGAGATTGTCAAGTGTTTTCGCTCGACGATTCCATTTTTGGGTGGTTGGTTTGGCCCTTGTTCCTGTAACTCGAATCCTAGCCCGGTATATCCCATTTTAGTTTTACACCATTGTAAACCTTAAGCCATTTTAAGTCTCTGATTGAGGTTCTCGGCATTGAAAAATTTTCGTAAACTAAATCACACGTGTATATGTTGGCTTTAAGAGATACACATTCAAGAAAATCAAGTGCAATGGTGATATATATGCGGACCAGACACCAAAAAATAAACACTCAAAAAATGGCTACAATTTTAGGAATGTGTTTAGCGACGGCATCAGATTCCTAATTGATGGAGAAAGGTCTGGTGGCAAGAAAACCAGCTTCCTGGAGGTTGTCAAGTGTTTTCGCTCGACGATTCCATTTTTGGGTGGTTGGTTCGGCCCTTGTTCCTGTAACTTGAATCCTAGCCCGGTGTATCCCATTTTAGTTTTAAACCATTGTGAACCTTATGCCTTTTTTACTCTCTGATTGAGGTTCTCGGCATTGAAAAATCTTTGTAAACTAAATCACACGTGTATATGTTCACATTTAAGAGATATGCAGTAAAGAAAATCAAGAACAATGGTGATATATAAGCGGATTAGACACCAAAAAATAAACACTCAAAAAATGGCTACAATTTAAGGAATGTTCTTAGTGACGGCATCAGATTTCTAATTGATTGAGAAAGGTCTGGTGACAAGAAAAGCTGCTTCCAGGAGGTTGTCAAGTGTTTTCGATCGACGATTCCATTCTTGGGTGGTTGGTTTGTCCCTTGTTCCTGTAACTCGAATCCTAGCCCGGTATATCCCAATTTAGTTTTACACCATTGTGAACCTTAAGCCTTTTTTACTCTCTGATTGAGGTTCTCTGAATTGAAAAATCTTCGTAAACTAAATCACACGTGTATATGTTGGCATTTAAGAGATACACAATCAAGAAAATCAAGAACAATGGTGATATATATGCGGATTAGACACCAAAAAATAAACACTCAAAAAATGGCTACAATTTAAGGAATGTGTTTAGTGACGACATCAGATTCCCAATTGATGGAGAAAGGTCCGGTGGCAAGAAAAGCAGCTTCCAGGAGGTTGTCAAGTGTTTTCGCTCGACGATTCCATTCTTGGGTGGTTGGTTTGGTCCTTGTTCCTGTAACTCGAATCCTAGCCCGGTGTATCCCATTTTAGTTTTACACCATTGTGAACCTTACACCTTTTTTACTCTTTGATCGAGGTTCTCGGCATTGAAAAATCTTCGTAAACTAAATCACACGTGTATATTTTGACATTTAAGAGATATAAATTCAAGAAAATCAAGAGCAATGGTGATATATATGCGGATTAGACTCCAAAAAATAAACACTCAAAAAATGGCTACAATTTTAGGAATGTGTTTAGCGACGGCATCAGATTCCTAATTGATGGAGAAAGGTTTGGTGGCAAGAAAAGCTGCTTCCTGGAGGTTGTCAAGTGTTTTCGCTCGACGATTCCATTTTTGGGTGGTTGGTTTGGCCCTTGTTCCTGTAACTCGAATCCTAACCCGGTATATCCCATTTTAGTTTTACACCATTGTGAACCTTACGCCTTTTTTACTCTCTGATCGAGGTTCTCGGCATTGAAAAATCTTCCTAAACTAAATCACACGTGTATATGTTGGGATTTATGAGAGACACAGTCAAGAAAATCGAGTGCAATGGTGATATATATGCGGATTAGACACCAAAAAATAAACACTCAAAAATGGCTACAATTTAAGGAATGTCTTTATTGATGGCATCAGATTCCTAATTGACGGAGAAAGGTCTGGTGGCAAGAAAAAGCCGCTTCCAGGAGTTTGTCAAGTGTTTTCGCTCGACGATTCCATTATTGGGTGGTTGGTTTGGCCCTTGTTCCTGTAACTCGAATCCTAGCCCGGTGTATCCCATTTTAGTTTTAAACCATTGTGAACCTTATGCCTTTTTTACTCTCTGATTGAGGTTCTCGGCATTGAAAAATCTTTGTAAACTAAATCACAGGTGTATATGTTGACATTTAAGAGATATACAGTAAAGAAAATCAAGAACAATGGTGATATATATGCGGATTAGACACCAAAAAATAAACACTCAAAAAATGGCTACAATTTAAGGAATGTTCTTAGTGACGGCATCAGATTTCTAATTGATTGAGAAAGGTCTGGTGACAAGAAAAGCTGCTTCCAGAAGGTTGTCAAGTGTTTTCGATCGACGATTCCATTCTTGGGTGTTTGGTTTGTCCCTTGTTCCTGTAACTCGAATCCTAGCCCGGTATATCCCAATTTAGTTTTACACCATTGTGAACCTTAAGCCTTTTTTACTCTCTGATTGAGGTTCTCGGAATTGAAAAATCTTTGTAAACTAAATCACACGTGTATATGTTGGCATTTAAGAGATACACAATCAAGAAAATCAAGAACAATGGTGATATATATGCGGATTAGACACCAAAAAATAAACACTCAAAAAGTGGCTACAATTTAAGGAATGTGTTTAGTGACGACATCAGATTCCCAATTGATGGAGAAAGGTCTGGTGGCAAGAAAAGCTGCTTCCAGGAGGTTATCAAGTGTTTTCGCTTGACGATTCCATCCGTGGGTGGTTGGTTTGGTCCTTGTTCCTGTAACTCGAATACAAGCCCGGTATATCCCATTTTAGTTTTACACCATTGTGAACCTTACGCCTTTTTTACTCTTTAGTCAAGGTTCTCGGCGCTGAAAAATCTTCGTAAACTAAATCACACGTGTATATGTTGGTATTTAAGGGATATACAATCAAGAAAATCAAGAGCAATGGTGATATATATGCGGATTAGACTCCAAAAAATAAACACTCAAAAAATGGCTACAATTTTAGGAATGTGTTTAGTGACGGCATCAGTTTCCTAATTGATGGAGAAAGGTCTGGTGGCAAGAAAAGCTGCTTCCTTGAGGTTGTCAAGTGTTTTCGCTCGACGATTCCATTTTTGGGTGGTTGGTTTGGCCCTTGTTCCTGTAACTCGAATCCTAACCCGGTATATCCCATTTTAGTTTTACACCATTGTGAACCTTACGCCTTTTTTACTCTCTGATCGAGGTTCTCGCCATTGAAAAATCTTCCTACACTAAATCACACGTGTATATGTTGGGATTTAAGATAGACACAGTCAAGAAAATCGAGAGAAATGGTGATATATATGCGGATTAGACACCAAAAAATAAACACTCAAAAATGGCTACAATTTAAGGAATGTGTTTAGTGACGACATCAGAATCCTAATTTATGGAGAAAGGTCTGGTGGCAAGAAAAGCTACTTCCAGGAGGTTGTCAAGTGTTTGCGCTCGACGATTCCATTCTTGGGTGGTTGGTTTGGCCCTTGTTCCTGTAACTCGAATCCTAGCCCGGTATATCCCAATATAGTTTTACACCATTGTGAACCTTACGCCTTTTTTACTCTCTGATCGAGGTTCTCGGCATTGAAAAATCTTCGTAAACTAAATCACACGTGTTTATTTTGACATTTACATTTAAGAAAATTAAGAGCAGTGGTGATATATAGGCGGATTAGACACCAAAAAATAAACACTCAAAAAATTGCTACAATTTAAGGAATGTGTTTAGCGACGGTATCAGATTTCTAATTGATGGAGAAAGGTCTGGAGGCAAGAAAAGCTGCATCCTGGAGCTTGTCAAGTGTTTTCGCTCGACGATTCCATTTTTGGGTGGTTGGTTTGGCCCTTGTTCCTGTAACTCGAATCCTAGCCCGGTATATCCCATTTTAGTTTTACACCATTGTAAACCTTAAGCCATTTTAAGTCTCTGATTGAGGTTCTCGGCATTGAAAAATCTTCGTAAACTAAATCACACGTGTATATGTTGGCTTTTAAGAGATACACAGTATAGAAAATCAAGAGCAATGGTGATATATATGCGGACCAGACACCAAAAAATAAACACTAAAAAAATTGCTACAATTTTAGGAATGTGTTTAGCGATGGCATCAGATTCCTAATTGATGGAGAAAGGTCTGGTGGCAAGAAAACCTACTTCCTGGAGGTTGTCAAGTGTTTTTGCTCGACGATTCCATTTTTGGGTGGTTGGTTTGGCCCTTGTTCCTGTAACTCGAATCCTAGCCCGGTGTATCCCATTTTAGTTTTAAACCATTGTGAACCTTATGCCTTTTTTTACTCTCTGATTGAGGTTCTCGGCATTGAAAAATCTTTGTAAAGTAAATCACACGTGTATATGTTGACATTTAAGAGATATACAGTAAGGAAAATCAAGAACAATGGTGATATATATGTGGATTAGACACCAAAAAATAAACACTCAAATAATGGCTACAATTTAAGGAATGTTCTTAGTGACGGCATCAGATTTCTAATTGATTGAGAAAGGTCTGGTGACAAGAAAAGTTGCTTCCAGAAGGTTGTCAAGTGTTTTCGATCGACGATTCCATTCTAGGGTGGTTGGGTTTTCCCTTCTTCCTGTAACTCGAATCCTAGCCCGGTATATCCCAATTTAGTTTTACACCATTGTGAACCTTAAGCCTTTTTTACTCTCTGATTGAGGTTCTCGGAATAGAAAAATCTTCGTAAACTAAATCACACGTGTATATGTTGGTATTTAAGAGATACACAATCAAGAAAATCAAGAACAATGGTGATATATATGCGGATTAGACACCAAAAAATAAACACTCAAAAAGTGGCTACAATTTAAGAAATGTGTTTAGTGACGACATCAGATTCCCAATTGATGGAGAAAGGTCTGGTGGCAAGAAAAGCTGCTTCCAGGAGGTTGTCAAGTGTTTTCGCTCGACGATTCCATTCTTGGGTGGTTGGTTTGGTCCTTGTTCCTGTAACTCGAATCCTAGCCCGGTATATCCCATTTTAGTTTTACACCATTGTGAACCTTAAGCCTTTTTTACTCTCTGATTGAGGTTCTCGGAATTGAAAAATCTTCGTAAACTAAATCACACGTGTATATGTTGGTATTTAAGAGATACACAATCAAGAAAATCAAGAACAATGGTGATATATATGCGGATTAGACACCAAAAAATAAACACTCAAAAAGTGGCTACAATTTAAGGAATGTGTTTAGTGACGACATCAGATTCCCAATTGATGGAGAAAGGGCTGGTGGCAAGAAAAGCTGCTTCCAGGAGGTTGTCAAGTGTTTTCGCTCGACGATTCCATTTTTGGGTGGTTGGTTTGGTCCTTGTTCAAGTAACTCGAATCCTAGCCCGGTATATCCCATTTTAGTTTTACACCATTGTGAACCTTACACCTTTTTTTACTCTCTGTTCGAGGTTCTCGGCATTGAAAAATCTTCGTAAACTAAATCACACGTGTATATTTTGACAATTAAGAGATATACATTCAAGAAAATCAAGAGCAATGGTGATATATATGCGGATTAGACTCCAAAAAATAAACACTCAAAAAATGGCTACAATTTTAGGAATGTGTTTAGCGACGGCATCAGATTCCTAATTGATGGAGAAAGGTCTGGTGGCAAGAAAAGCTGCTTCCTGGAGGTTGTCAAGTGTTTTCGCTCGACGATTCCATTTTTAGGTGGTTGGTTTGGCCCTTGTTCCTGTAACTCGAATCCTAGCCCGGTGTATCCCATTTTAGTTTTAAACCATTGTGAACCTTATGCCTTTTTTTACTCTCTGATTGAGGTTCTCGGCATTGAAAAATCTTTGTAAACTAAATCACACGTGTATATGTTGACATTTAAGAGATACACAGTAAAGAAAATCAAGAACAATGGTGATATATATGCGGATTAGACACCAAAAAATAAACACTCAAAAAATGGCTACAATTTAAGGAATGTTCTTAGTGACGGCATCAGATTTCTAATTGATTGAGAAAGGTCTGGTGACAAGAAAAGTTGCTTCCAGAAGGTTGTCAAGTGTTTTCGATCGACGATTCCATTCTTGGGTGGTTGGTTTGTCCCTTGTTCCTGTAACTCGAATCCTAGCCCGGTATATCCCAATTTAGTTTTACACCATTGTGAACCTTAAGCCTTTTTTACTCTCTGATTGAGGTTCTCGGAATTGAAAAATTTTCGTAAACTAAATCACACGTGTATATCTTGGTATTTAAGAGATACACAATCAAGAAAATCAAGAACAATGGTGATATATATGCGGATTAGACACCAAAAAATAAACACTCAAAAAGTGGCTACAATTTAAGGAATGTGTTTAGTGACGACATCAGATTCCCAATTGATGGAGAAAGGTCTGGTGGCAAGAAAAGCTGCTTCCAGGAGGTTGTCAAGTGTTTTCGCTCGACGATTCCATTCTTGGGTGGTTGGTTTGGTCCTTGTTCCTGTAACTCGAATCCAAGCCCGTTATATCCCATTTTAGTTTTACACCATTGTGAACCTTACACCTTTTTTACTCTCTGTTCGAGGTTCTCGGCATTGAAAAATCTTCGTAAACTAAATCACACGAGTATATTTTGACAATTAAGAGATATACATTCAAGAAAATCAAGGGCAATGGTGATATATATGCGGATTAGACTCCAAAAAATAAACACTCAAAAAATGGCTACAATTTTAGGAATGTGTTTAGCGACGGCATCAGATTCCTAATTGATGGAGAAAGGTCTGGTGGCAAGAAAAGCTGCTTCCTGGAGGTTGTCAATTGTTTTCGCTCGACGATTCCATTTTTAGGTGGTTGGTTTGGCCATTGTTCCTGTAACTAGAATCCTAACCCGGTATATCCCATTTTAGTTTTACACCATTGTGAACCTTACGCCTTTTTTACTCTCTGATCGAGGTTCTCGGCATTGAAAAATCTTCCTAAACTAAATCACACGTGTATATGTTCGCATTTAAGAGAGACACAGTCAAGAAAATCGAGAGCAATGGTGATATATATGCGGATTAGACACCAAAAAATAAACACTCAAAAATGGCTACAATTTAAGGAATGTGTTTAGTGACGACATCAGAATCCTAATTTATGGAGAAAGGTCTGGTGGCAAGAAAAGCTGCTTCCAGGAGGTTGTCAAGTGTTTTCGCTCGACGATTCCATTCTTGGGTGGTTGGTTTGGCCCTTGTTCCTGTAAATCGAATCCTAGCCCGTTATATCCCATTATAGTTTTACACCATTGTGAACCTTACGCCTTTTTTACTCTCTGATCGAGGTTCTCGGCATTGAAAAATCTTCGTAAACTAAATCACACGAGTTTATTTTGACATTTACATTCAAGAAAATCAAGATCAGTGGTGATATATATGCGGATTAGACACAAAAAAATAAACACTCAAAAAATGGCTACAAATTTAGGAATGTGTTTAGCGACGGCATCAGATTTCTAATTGATGGAGAAAGGTCTGGTGGCAAGAAAAGCTGCTTCCTGGAGGTTGTCAAGTGTTTTCGCTCGACGATTCCATTTTTGGGTGGTTGGTTTGGCCCTTGTTCCTGTAACTCGAATCCTAGCCCGGTATATCCCATTTTAGTTTTACACCATTGTAAACCTTAAGCCTTTTTAAGTCTCTGATTGAGGTTCTCGGCATTGAAAAATTTTCCTAAACTAAATCACACGTGTATATGTTAGCTTTTAAGAGATACACAGTCAAGAAAATCAAGAGCAATGGTGAAATATATGCGGACCAGACACCAAAAAATAAACACTCAAAAAAGGGCTACAATTTTAGGAATGTGTTTAGCGACGGCATCAGATTCCTAATTGATGGATTAAGGTCTGGTGGTCAGAAAAGCTGCTTCCAGAAGGTTGTCAAGTGTTTTCGCTCGACGATTCCATTCTTGGGTGGTTGGTTTGGCCCTTGTACCTGTAACTCGAATCCTAGCCCGGTGTATCCCATTTTAGTTTTAAACCATTGTGAACCTTATGCCTTTTTTTACTCTCTGATTGAGGTTCTCGGCATTAAAAAATCTTTGTAAACTAAATCACACGTGTATATGTTGACATTTAAGAGATATACAGTAAAGAAAATCAAGAACAATGGTGATATATATGCGGATTAGACACCAAAAAACAAACACTCAAAAATGGCTACAATTTAAGGAATGTGTTTAGTGACGACATCAGAATCCTAATTTATGGAGAAAGGTCTGGTGGCAAGAAAAGCTGCTTCCAGGAGGTTGTCAAGTGTTTTCGCTCGACGATTCCATTCTTGGGTGGTTGGTTTGGCCCTTGTTCCTGTAAATCGAATCCTAGCCCATTATATCCCATTATAGTTTTACACCATTGTGAACCTTACGCCTTTTTTACTCTCTGATCGAGGTTCTCGGCATTGAAAAATCTTCGTAAACTAAATCACACGAGTTTATTTTGACATTTACATTCAAGAAAATCAAGATCAGTGGTGATATATATGCGGATTAGACACCAAAAAATAAACACTCAAAAAATGGCTACAATTTTAGGAATGTGTTTAGCGACGGCATCAGATTTCTAATTGATGGAGAAAGGTCTGGTGGCAAGAAAAGCTGCTTCCTGGAGGTTGTCAAGTGTTTTCGCTCAACGATTCCATTTTTGGGTGGTTGGTTTGGCCCTTGTTCCTGTAACTCGAATCCTAGCCCGGTATATCCCATTTTAGTTTTACACCATTGTAAACCTTAAGCCTTTTTAAGTCTCTGATTGAGGTTCTCGGCATTGAAAGATTTTCCTAAACTAAATCACACGTGTATATGTTAGCTTTTAAGAGATACACAGTCAAGAAAATCAAGAGCAATGGTGATATATATGCGGACCAGACACCAAAAAATAAACACTCAAAAAAGGGCTACAATTTTAGGAATGTGTTTAGCGACGGCATCAGATTCCTAATTGATGGATTAAGATCTGGTGGTCAGAAAAGCTGCTTCCAGAAGGTTGTCAAGTGTTTTCGCTCGACGATTCCATTCTTGGGTGGTTGGTTTGGCCCTTGTACCTGTAACTCGAATCCTAGCCCGGTGTATCCCATTTTAGTTTTAAACCATTGTGAACCTTATGCCTTTTTTTACTCTCTGATTGAGGTTCTCGGCATTAAAAAATCTTTGTAAACTAAATCACACGTGTATATGTTGACATTTAAGAGATATACAGTAAAGAAAATCAAGAACAATGGTGATATATATGCGGATTAGACACCAAAAAATAAACACTCAAAAAATGGCTACAATTTAAGGAATGTTCTTAGTGACGGCATCAGATTTCTAATTGATTGAGAAAGGTCTGGTGACAAGAAAAGCTGCTTCCAGAAGGCTGTCAAGTGTTTTCGATCGAAGATTCCATTCTTGGGTGGTTGGTTTGTCCCTTGTTCCTGTAACTCGAATCCTAGCCCGGTATATCCCAATTTAGTTTTACACCATTGTGAACCTTAAGCCTTTTTTACTCTCTGATTGAGGTTCTCGGAATAGAAAAATCTTAGTAAACTAAATCACACGTGTATATGTTGGTATTTAAGAGATACACAATCAAGAAAATCAAGAACAATGGTGATATATATGCGGATTAGACACCAAAAAATAAACACTCAAAAAATGGCTACAATTTAAGGAATGTGTTTAGTGACGACATCAGATTCCCAATTGATGGAGAAAGGTCTGGTGGCAAGAAAAGCAGCTTCCAAGAGGTTGTCAAGTGTTTTCGCTCGACGATTCCATTCTTGGGTGGTTGGTTTGGTCCTTGTTCCTGTAACTCGAATCCTATCCCGGTATATGCCATTTTAGTTTTACACCATTGTGAACCTTACACCTTTTTTACTGTCTGATCGAGGTTCTCGGCATTGAAAAATCTTCGTAAACTAAATCACACGTGTATATTTTGACATTTAAGAGATATACATTCAAGAAAATCAAGAGCAATGGTGATATATATGCGGATTAGACTCCAAAAAATAAACACTCAAAAAATGGCTACAATTTTAGGAATGTGTTTAGCTACGGCATCAGATTCCTAATTGATGGAGAAAGGTCTGGTGGCAAGAAAAGCTGCTTCCTGGAGGTTGTCAAGTGTTTTCGCTCGATGATTCCATTTTTAGGTGGTTGGTTTGGCCCTTGTTCCTGTAACTCGAATCCTAGCCCGGTGTATCCCATTTTAGTTTTAAACCATTGTGAACCTTATGCCTTTTTTTACTCTCTGATTGAGGTTCTCGGCATTGAAAAATCTTTGTAAACTAAATCACACGAGTTTATTTTGACATTTACATTCAAGAAAATCATGATCAGTGGTGATATATATGCGGATTAGACACCAAAAAATAAACACTCAAAAAATGGCTACAAATTTAGGAATGTGTTTAGCGACGGCATCAGATTTCTAATTGATGGAGAAAGGTCTGGTGGCAAGAAAAGCTGCTTCCTGGAGGTTGTCAAGTGTTTTCGCTCGACGATTCCATTTTTGGGTGGTTGGTTTGGCCCTTGTTCCTGTAACTCGAATCCTAGCCCGGTATATCCCATTTTAGTTTTACACCATTGTAAACCTTAAGCCTTTTTAAGTCTCTGATTGAGGTTCTCGGCATTGAAAAATTTTCCTAAACTAAATCACACGTGTATATGTTAGCTTTTAAGAGATACACAGTCAAGAAAATCAAGAGCAATGGTGAAATATATGCGGACCAGACACCAAAAAATAAACACTCAAAAAAGGGCTACAATTTTAGGAATGTGTTTAGCGACGGCATCAGATTCCTAATTGATGGATTAAGGTCTGGTGGTCAGAAAAGCTGCTTCCAGAAGGTTGTCAAGTGTTTTCGCTCGACGATTCCATTCTTGGGTGGTTGGTTTGGCCCTTGTACCTGTAACTCGAATCCTAGCCCGGTGTATCCCATTTTAGTTTTAAACCATTGTGAACCTTATGCCTTTTTTTACTCTCTGATTGAGGTTCTCGGCATTAAAAAATCTTTGTAAACTAAATCACACGTGTATATGTTGACATTTAAGAGATATACAGTAAAGAAAATCAAGAACAATGGTGATATATATGCGGATTAGACACCAAAAAACAAACACTCAAAAATGGCTACAATTTAAGGAATGTGTTTAGTGACGACATCAGAATCCTAATTTATGGAGAAAGGTCTGGTGGCAAGAAAAGCTGCTTCCAGGAGGTTGTCAAGTGTTTTCGCTCGACGATTCCATTCTTGGGTGGTTGGTTTGGCCCTTGTTCCTGTAAATCGAATCCTAGCCCATTATATCCCATTATAGTTTTACACCATTGTGAACCTTACGCCTTTTTTACTCTCTGATCGAGGTTCTCGGCATTGAAAAATCTTCGTAAACTAAATCACACGAGTTTATTTTGACATTTACATTCAAGAAAATCAAGATCAGTGGTGATATATATGCGGATTAGACACCAAAAAATAAACACTCAAAAAATGGCTACAATTTTAGGAATGTGTTTAGCGACGGCATCAGATTTCTAATTGATGGAGAAAGGTCTGGTGGCAAGAAAAGCTGCTTCCTGGAGGTTGTCAAGTGTTTTCGCTCAACGATTCCATTTTTGGGTGGTTGGTTTGGCCCTTGTTCCTGTAACTCGAATCCTAGCCCGGTATATCCCATTTTAGTTTTACACCATTGTAAACCTTAAGCCTTTTTAAGTCTCTGATTGAGGTTCTCGGCATTGAAAGATTTTCCTAAACTAAATCACACGTGTATATGTTAGCTTTTAAGAGATACACAGTCAAGAAAATCAAGAGCAATGGTGATATATATGCGGACCAGACACCAAAAAATAAACACTCAAAAAAGGGCTACAATTTTAGGAATGTGTTTAGCGACGGCATCAGATTCCTAATTGATGGATTAAGATCTGGTGGTCAGAAAAGCTGCTTCCAGAAGGTTGTCAAGTGTTTTCGCTCGACGATTCCATTCTTGGGTGGTTGGTTTGGCCCTTGTACCTGTAACTCGAATCCTAGCCCGGTGTATCCCATTTTAGTTTTAAACCATTGTGAACCTTATGCCTTTTTTTACTCTCTGATTGAGGTTCTCGGCATTAAAAAATCTTTGTAAACTAAATCACACGTGTATATGTTGACATTTAAGAGATATACAGTAAAGAAAATCAAGAACAATGGTGATATATATGCGGATTAGACACCAAAAAATAAACACTCAAAAAATGGCTACAATTTAAGGAATGTTCTTAGTGACGGCATCAGATTTCTAATTGATTGAGAAAGGTCTGGTGACAAGAAAAGCTGCTTCCAGAAGGCTGTCAAGTGTTTTCGATCGAAGATTCCATTCTTGGGTGGTTGGTTTGTCCCTTGTTCCTGTAACTCGAATCCTAGCCCGGTATATCCCAATTTAGTTTTACACCATTGTGAACCTTAAGCCTTTTTTACTCTCTGATTGAGGTTCTCGGAATAGAAAAATCTTAGTAAACTAAATCACACGTGTATATGTTGGTATTTAAGAGATACACAATCAAGAAAATCAAGAACAATGGTGATATATATGCGGATTAGACACCAAAAAATAAACACTCAAAAAATGGCTACAATTTAAGGAATGTGTTTAGTGACGACATCAGATTCCCAATTGATGGAGAAAGGTCTGGTGGCAAGAAAAGCAGCTTCCAAGAGGTTGTCAAGTGTTTTCGCTCGACGATTCCATTCTTGGGTGGTTGGTTTGGTCCTTGTTCCTGTAACTCGAATCCTATCCCGGTATATGCCATTTTAGTTTTACACCATTGTGAACCTTACACCTTTTTTACTGTCTGATCGAGGTTCTCGGCATTGAAAAATCTTCGTAAACTAAATCACACGTGTATATTTTGACATTTAAGAGATATACATTCAAGAAAATCAAGAGCAATGGTGATATATATGCGGATTAGACTCCAAAAAATAAACACTCAAAAAATGGCTACAATTTTAGGAATGTGTTTAGCTACGGCATCAGATTCCTAATTGATGGAGAAAGGTCTGGTGGCAAGAAAAGCTGCTTCCTGGAGGTTGTCAAGTGTTTTCGCTCGATGATTCCATTTTTAGGTGGTTGGTTTGGCCCTTGTTCCTGTAACTCGAATCCTAGCCCGGTGTATCCCATTTTAGTTTTAAACCATTGTGAACCTTATGCCTTTTTTTACTCTCTGATTGAGGTTCTCGGCATTGAAAAATCTTTGTAAACTAAATCACACGAGTTTATTTTGACATTTACATTCAAGAAAATCATGATCAGTGGTGATATATATGCGGATTAGACACCAAAAAATAAACACTCAAAAAATGGCTACAATTTTAGGAATGTGTTTAGCGACGGCATCAGATTTCTAATTGATGGAGAAAGGTCTGGTGGCAAGAAAAGCTGCTACCTGGAGGTTGTCAAGTGTTTTCGCTCAACGATTCCATTTTTGGGTGGTTGGTTTGGCCCTTGTTCCTGTAACTCGAATCCTAGCCCGGTATATCCCATTTTAGTTTTACACCATTGTAAACCTTAAGCCTTTTTAAGTCTCTGATTGAGGTTCTCGGCATTGAAAAATTTTCCTAAACTAAATCACACGTGTATATGTTAGCTTTTAAGAGATACACAGTCAAGAAAATCAAGAGCAATGGTGATATATATGCGGACCAGACACCAAAAAATAAACACTCAAAAAAGGGCTACAATTTTAGGAATGTGTTTAGCGACGGCATCAGATTCCTAATTGATGGATTAAGATCTGGTGGTCAGAAAAGCTGCTTCCAGAAGGTTGTCAAGTGTTTTCGCTCGACGATTCCATTCTTGGGTGGTTGGTTTGGCCCTTGTACCTGTAACTCGAATCCTAGCCCGGTGTATCCCATTTTAGTTTTAAACCATTGTGAACCTTATGCCTTTTTTTACTCTCTGATTGAGGTTCTCGGCATTAAAAAATCTTTGTAAACTAAATCACACGTGTATATGTTGACATTTAAGAGATATACAGTAAAGAAAATCAAGAACAATGGTGATATATATGCGGATTAGACACCAAAAAATAAACACTCAAAAAATGGCTACAATTTAAGGAATGTTCTTAGTGACGGCATCAGATTTCTAATTGATTGAGAAAGGTCTGGTGACAAGAAAAGCTGCTTCCAGAAGGTTGTCAAGTGTTTTCGATCGACGATTCCATTTTAGTTTTAAACCATTGTGAACCTTAAGCCTTTTTTACTCTCTGATTGAGGTTCTCGGAATAGAAAAATCTTAGTAAACTAATTCACACGTGTATATGTTGGTATTTAAGAGATACACAATCAAGAAAATCAAGAACAATGGTGATATATATGCGGATTAGACACCAAAAAATAAACACTCAAAAAATGGCTACAATTTAAGGAATGTGTTTAGTGACGACATCAGATTCCCAATTGATGGAGAAAGGTCTGGTGGCAAGAAAATCAGCTTCCAAGAGGTTGTCAAGTGTTTTCGCTCGACGATTCCATTCTTGGGTGGTTGGTTTGGTCCTTGTTCCTGTAACTCGAATCCTAGCCCGGTATATGCCATTTTAGTTTTACACCATTGTGAACCTTACACCTTTTTTACTCTCTGATCGAGGTTCTCGGCATTGAAAAATCCTCGTAAACTAAATCACACGTGTATATTTTGACATTTAAGAGATATACATTCAAGAAAATCAAGAGCAATGGTGATATATATGCGGATTAGACTCCAAAAAATAAACACTCAAAAAATGGCTACAATTTTAGGAATGTGTTTAGCGACGGCATCAGATTCCTAATTGATGGAGAAAGGTCTGGTGGCAAGAAAAGCTGCTTCCTGGAGGTTGTCAAGTGTTTTCGCTCGACGATTCCATTTTTAGGTGGTTGGTTTGGCCAATGTTCCTGTAACTGGAATCCTAACCCGGTATATCCCATTTTAGTTTTACACCATTGTGAACCTTACGCCTTTTTTACTCTCTGATCGAGGTTCTCGGCATTGAAAAATCTTCCTAAACTAAAACACACGTGTATATGTTCGCATTTAAGAGAGACACAGTATAGAAAATCAATAACAATGGTGATATATATGCGGATTAGACACCAAAAAATAAACACTCAAAAAATGGCTACAATTTAAGGAATGTTCTTAGTGACGGCATCAGATTTCTAATTGATTGAGAAAGGTCTGGTGACAAGAAAAGCTGCTTCCAGAAGGTTATCAAGTGTTTTCGATCGACGATTCCATTCTTGGGTGGTTGGTTTGTCCCTTGTTCCTGTAACTCGAATCCTAGCCCGGTATATCCCAATTTAGTTTTACACCATTGTGAACCTTAAGCCTTTTTTACTCTCTGATTGAGGTTCTCGGAATTGAAAAATCTTAGTAAACTAAATCACACGTGTATATGTTGGTATTTAAGAGATACACAATCAAGAAAATTAATAACAATGGTGATATATATGCGGATTAGACACCAAAAAATAAACACTCAAAAAATGGCTACAATTTAAGGAATGTGTTTAGTGACGACATCAGATTCCCAATTGATGGAGAAAGGTCTGGTGGCAAGAAAAGCAGCTTCCAGGAGGTTGTCAAGTGTTTTCGCTCGACGATTCCATTCTTGGGTGGTTGGTTTGGTCCTTGTTCCTGTAACTCGAATCCTAGCCCGGTATATCCCATTTTAGTTTTACACCATTGTGAACCTTACACCTTTTTTACTCTCTGATCGAGGTTCTCGGCATTGAAAAATCTTGGTAAACTAAATCACACGTGTATATTTTGACATTTAAGAGATATACATTCAAGAAAATCAAGAGCAATGGTGATATATATGCGGATTAGACTCCAAAAAATAAACACTCAAAAAATGGCTACAATTTAAGGAATGTTCTTAGTGACGGCATCAGATTTCTAATTGATTGAGAAAGGTCTGGTGACAAGAAAAGTTGCTTCCAGAAGGTTGTCAAGTTTTTCGATCGACGATTCCATTCTTCGGTGGCTGGTTTGTCCCTTGTTCCTGTAACTCGAATCCTAGCCCGGTATATCCCAATTTAGTTTTACACCATTGTGAACCTTAAGCCTTTTTTACTCTCTGATTGAGGTTCTCGGAATTGAAAAATCTTCGTAAACTAAATCACACATGTATATGTTGGCATTTAAGAGATACACAATCAAGAAAATCAAGAACAATGGTGATATATATGCGGATTAGACACCAAAAAATAAACACTCAAAAAGTGGCTACAATTTAAAGAATGTGTTTAGTGACGACATCAGATTCCCAATTGATAGAGAAAGGTCTGGTGGCAAGAAAAGCTGCTTCCAGGAGGTTGTCAAGTGTTTTCGCTCGACGATTCCATTCTTGGGTGGTTGGTTTGGTCCTTGTTCCTGTAACTCGAATCCTAGCCCGGTATATCCCATTTTAGTTTTACACCATTGTGAACCTTACACCTTTTTTACTCTATGTTCGAGGTTCTCGGCATTGAAAAATCTTCGTAAACTAAATCACACGTGTATATTTTGACAATTAAGAGATATACATTCAAGAAAATCAATAGCAATGGTGATATATATGCGGATTAGACTACAAAAAATAAACACTCAAAAAATGGCTACAATTTTAGGAATGTGTTTAGCGACGGCATCAGATTCCTAATTGATGGAGAAAGGTCTGGTGGCAAGAAAAGCTGCTTCCTGGAGGTTGTCAAGTGTTTTCGCTCGACGATTCCATTTTTAGGTGGTTGGTTTGGCCATTGTTCCTGTAACTGGAATCCTAACCCGGTATATCCCATTTTAGTTTTACACCATTGTGAACCTTACGCCTTTTTTACTCTCTGATCGAGGTTCTCGTCATTGAAAAATCTTCGTAAACTAAATCACCCGAGTTTATTTTGACATTTACATTCAAGAAAATCAAGATCAGTGGAGATATATATGCGGATTAGACACCAAAAAATAAACACTCAAAAAATGGCTACAATTTTAGGAATGTGTTTAGCGACGTCATCAGATTTCTAATTGATGGAGAAAGGTCTGGTGGCAAGAAAAGCTGCTTCCTGGAGGTTGTCAAGTGTTTTCGCTCGACGATTCCATTTTTGGGTGGTTGGTTTGGCCCTTGTTCCTGTAACTCGAATCCTAGCCTGGTATATCCCATTTTAGTTTTACACCATTGTAAACCTTAAGCCTTTTTAAGTCTCTGATTGTGGTTCTCGGCATTGAAAAATTTTCCTAAACTAAATCACACGTGTATATGTTAGCTTTTAAGAGATACACAGTCAAGAAAATCAAGAGCAATGGTGATATATATGCGGACTAGACACCAAAAAATAAACACTCAAAAAATGGCTACAATTTTAGGAATGTGTTTAGCGACGGCATCAGATTCCTAATTGATGGAGAAAGGTCTGGTGGAAAGAAAACCAGCTTCCTGGAGGTTGTCAAGTGTTTTCGCTCGACGATTCCATTTTTGGGTGGTTGGTTCGGCCCTTGTTCCTGTAACTTGAATCCTAGCCCGGTGTATCCCATTTTAGTTTTAAACCATTGTGAACCTTATGCCTTTTTTACTCTCTGATTGAGGTTCTTGGCATTGAAAAATCTTTGTAAACTAAATCACACGTGTATATGTTGACATTTAAGAGATATACAGTAAAGAAAATCAAGAACAATGGTGATATATAAGCGGATTAGACACCAAAAAATAAACACTCAAAAAATGGCTACAATTTAAGGAATGTTCTTAGTGACGGCATCAGATTTCTAATTGATTGAGAAAGGTCTGGTGACAAGAAAAGCTGCTTCCAGGAGGTTGTCAAGTGTTTTCGATCGACGATTCCGTTCTTGGGTGGTTGGTTTGTCCCTTGTTCCTGTAACTCGAATCCTACCCCGGTATATCCCAATTTAGTTTTACACCAGTGTGAACCTTAAGCCTTTTTTACTCTCTGATTGAGGTTCTCGAAATTGAAAAATCTTCGTAAACTAAATCACACGTGTATATGTTGGCATTTAAGAGATACACAATCAAGAAAATCAAGAACAATGGTGATATATATGCGGATTAGACACCAAAAAATAAACACTCAAAAAATGGCTACAATTTAAGGAATGTGTTTAGTGACGACATCAGATTCCCAATTGATGGAGAAAGGTCTGGTGGCAAGAAAAGCAGCTTCCAGGAGGTTGTCAAGTGTTTTCGCTCGACGATTCCATTCTTGGGTGGTTGGTTTGGTCCTTGTTCCTGTAACTCGAATCCTAGCCCGGTATATCCCATTTTAGTTTTACACCATTGTGAACCTTACACCTTTTTTACTCTCTGATCGAGGTTCTCGGCATTGAAAAATCTTCGTAAACTAAATCACACGTGTATATTTTGACATTTAAGAGATATACATTCAAGAAAATCAAGAGCAATGGTGATATATATGCGGATTAGACTCCAAAAAATAAACACTCAAAAAATGGCTACAATTTTAGGAATGTGTTTTGCGACGGCATCAGATTCCTAATTGATGGAGAAAGGTTTGGTGGCAAGAAAAGCTGCTTCCTGGAGGTTGTCAAGTGTTTTCGCTCGACGATTCCATTTTTGGGTGGTTGGTTTGGCCCTTGTTCCTGTAAATCGAATCCTAACCCGGTATATCCCATTTTAGTTTTACACCATTGTGAACCTTACGCTTTTTTTACTCTCTGATCGAGGTTCTCGGCATTGAAAAATCTTCCTAAACTAAATCACACATGTATATGTTGGCATTTAAGAGAGACACAGTCAAGAAAATCGAGAGCAATGGTGATATATATGCGGATTAGACACCAAAAAATAAACACTCAAAAATGGCTACAATTTAAGGAATGTCTTTATTGATGGCATCAGATTCCTAATTGACGGAGAAAGGTCTGGTGGCAAGAAAAAGCCGCTTCCAGGAGTTTGTCAAGTGTTTTCGCTCGACGATTCCATTCTTGGGTGGTTGGTTTGGCCCTTGTTCCGATAACTCGAATCCTAGCCCGGTATATCCCATTTTAGTTTTACACCATTGTGAAACTTACGCCTTTTTTTCTCTCTGATCGAGGATCTCGACATTGAAAAATCTTTGTAAATAAGTCACACGTGTATATATTGGCATTTAAGAGATATACATGTCACACCCAGAATATTGCAGAAGCGTGATTATGGTGTGACTTTCTTAATACCATCGCATTCATTCATAACAACATCTATATGATAAAACCATACATCGACATCCATTAAATAAATTCGAAAACATCACAAACTTCATTGTTTCAACTAAACTCCAAATTCAAATTTTACAACCCATGCAAATTATTTAAGAGTTCACAAGGACTCATCAAAGGACTTTAAATAAAAACCAAGATTTGGGTAGGGTGTCTTGACCAGGATAGGACACCTAAACCAAATCTCAAGACCATGGATGACATCTTTTATTCTTACAACACTAGAAACTTTCGAACGCCCGCCAGATCCACCTTTAGTTCCTTGAAATACATGTATTTTGAAAACATCAACAAAAGTTGAGCGAGTTCATGTGTGTGATTGTGAATAAACCTTTGAAAACATTGAAATTATGTTTGTGAAAATGAACAGATCAATTAATGTGTAGCTAATACATTAACATGTGGGAACCGGTGTAGGAAGGCTCAATCCTTTGCGTATATCGCACCGGGCCTCCCGGCTAGAACGATATAGTCACCACATGAGCTAACTCGCGGACTCATGGGTGGGGCTCGCAACAACCAAATAGATCTATCACTCATGCCCCTCGGTCCTTCTAAAGGATTAATGGTCTCTAGCTAACGCCTACCCTTTCACATGATCTAGCAGTTCATTTCATTTGTAAACCCTTTGAAATCATAATCATTTGTAACATGTACTTCACCCCCGAAGTCGTAAAACAAAAACAGTTAAAAGAAAAGGGGGGACATGAACTCACAGTCTTGCGTCTTCAGCAGTCGTAACTCTAGCTTCTTCGGTGAACACGACTACCTACAACGTACTAATGTCTATTAGACGAACGGGCCGTGCCTTGACTTAGTATTAATGTTCTTGAGTTACGTTTCTTTTGGGTCTTCGACATTATTCCAAGTCACATAATTATTTGTTAAAATAATTAATATTTTAACTTAAATTATATTTATAAATTTGGGAATAATCGTTGAACAATATTATTGTAATAATACTTCCCAAGTATTTGTACTTGTATTTCCTTCCCAAGGATGGGGGTATTTTATATATGTATATTTTGCCATGTTTTTGGAGTTGTATTCCGGTGTATGTTTATACGTACAAGGATACGTATTCTTATTGTATTCATTAAGAATTTTTTTATACTTAATTTCGTACTAAATTTTCCGGAATAGTATCCTTAATAAAAATCCTATATATATATTTCCAAAATATATATACTTTAAGGAATATAACTTAGAAAAATTATTTATAATTTTTCTTTGGCAAAAATATTTGTATTCCCTTATAAATTCAAAAAATAATATATTTTCAAGTCAACTTGGAAAATATATATATATATATATATATATATATATATATATATATATATATATATATATATATATATATATATAAACTCATTCTTCTTAAAAAATGACATACTTCACATTTATTTAAGAAAGTGTATATTTTCCTAAAAGTATTGTATCTAATGTTTGTGTAAGAAAATATATTTCTTAAAAATAACATATCTTCCAAGATTTCAAGAAAATATATATTTCATGCTTGCCAAAAATATAATATATTTTTCCTTGTCAAAATATGATATACTCTTGTGGCAATTGTAAAAATTATATTCTTACTTCTTTGGTGTCCAAAATATTATTATTTACCAAAATATTCTTTTTGTGAATAAATTTTACCGGAATATTTTGTGAGTCTCATTTCATAGTTCGATTCTCCAATATTTTTGTGTAAGCTTGTATATTTATTCTTTGGAATTTTGGTAATATTTTGGATAGTAATTTCTTGGTATTTTGTGAGTTATAATATTTCAAGTCCTAAAATAATATAACTAATACACAAAATATACAAATAATCACACACATGGTTTCTTCTAAGTATATATTTTCTAAATACATACTTAGTCACTTTATTTATAAAAACCAACCTCCAATATTTGTTTTTTTGTAACCAAAAAATTATGGCAAAGTTTATGTAACAATTTGTGGTTTACAATATACTTGTAAATATTTGTTTAAAAATATTTTTCTAAGTGTTTATATTTTTAGAAAATTTTGCCATAGTTTCCCCTAAAAATGGAGGTTTTCATGCTTTCAAGCATATCATTTTCTTTTGTAAAAATCATCATAATCAATTTACAATCATCAACAAACAACCCTTACTTACCAATCTTGCCAAAATCATGCATTTTCTACTACTTCGTGAACTTGAATATTTGTAAAAATTTGTAGTAACTTACTAGTATACTTAGTAAGTCTTGTTACCCCTTTAAAATGTGTTTACTTCTTTAAAAACTTCATTTTTAAAGAAGTTGGATGTTTACAACTTCAAAACATATTTTCTAAAAATATTTCTTTATGCAGCCTTCTTGTTTCACATGTGTTCTTACACATATTTAACCACTAAAATAGGATTTGTTTATGTAAGAACCAAGATTTAATGAAACTTATATTTTTAACTTGGTTTCCTTAAAAATCCTTCATAAATATTTAGATCTATATGTTTAACATCTTACTTTGTTCATTACTTTTCAAGAAAAACAAAGTATTCTTTCAAGTTCATGATTTTCATAAGGATGATCCATTCACTTTCATCAAGTTCATCCTCTCATCTTGCTAGATTATGTTTTTAATCATGATCTAGCAAGATCATATGATGATCAACATCATTTCTACAAACAATCAAAGGTCAACATGCATAACAACTTATATTCATCAAGATATCTTCATTAAACAAGCTTATGTTCATGTTTCATGCTTATGATCTTTAGTGTTCTTTAAGTTTTTTATCATGATTCATCATTAACCACTTAAAATAGATGTGAAATAGATAGATCAAGGTTCTTACCACTAGCATAAGACTAGGGATGATTGAAGTGGAGAAATGAAGAGGATAAAAGAAAATAAGAGAGGTCCTTCAAGATCCAAAGCCACCAAGCTTCCCTGTCTTGCTTCTAGCACCTTTGAATGATCTTGTAATGTATGAGAAAGGTTGAATGAAGGTGATGGTGGTGTGGTTTGGGGTCGGCCGAGAGCTCACAAGGGAGGAGGAGAAGATGTGTGTGTTAGTGTGTGTGAGAAATGAGATTAGGACCCTTCATGCTCTTTTATAATCCATTTCATCAATTTAACTCTTGGATCTTATGTTATGAAAAGCACAAACAAGATCCATTTAAAAATGAAATAAAATCAAGAGTGGGGCCCATGTTGGGGCCGTCCACTAGGTGGGGGGGGGGGTCTAGCTTAGGTGCTAACAAGTTTAGTTAGTGTTTAGTTGGAATCTCAATATTCGTTACATGTCTTGGTTATTAGATATTTTTAGGAGGTTTTATGGTGTTCGGGGACCATAACCAGCTTAGTAATGTTGAAACAGTGCTTCTAGTGTAAATTTGATGTTTCGGGTAGTGTCCGGTTATTTGGTTAGATACTGGTTCGTTAAAGTGCTAAATTATACGGTTTAGTGTTCTTTATGTACCCTTTTTTGACACTTTTAATTCCCGACACTTAGGAAAGCATTCATGACCATTTAAGCATATTTCTGCATGAAATTAGATTGTTTAAATGCTAATTTATGCTGAATTTTGCTGATTTCAGCACTTTGGGTGAGTTTTAGGCACTTTCCGGCACTTAAACTATCACTTAGAAAGGCAGTTTTGGGATCCTTACTTTCCTACACACTATGCTAGTGCAGTACTTAGTTTCTGGCTTATACTGGGTCTCAAAACACTGTCTGTCTAAGTGCTGTGTTCTGTCAGCATTTTCCTGATTTATCCACTCACTGTGCTAACTGTACTTAATGCATTCTCTATGCCAATATGTTTTCATGCAGTAATGAAATGACGTTATGCAATAAGTGATGCACAGGTAAATATAATGCAGTAATCAGAAAGCAGTTAATTGTAAATTCAGCACAGTCATTAAGCACTAATCATGATTAATTAATTGTACGGATACCTGGATTTTTTACTGTTGTCACATTCTCCCCCTGTTAAGAAAATTTCGTCCCGAAATTTTTAAGCTCTACTACTAGCTGCAGGGGTGTTAGGGAATAAATGTGGGTACTTAGCTTTCATGCGATCCTCACGCTCCCAAGTAAACCCAAGAACTGTCGGATCTCGGTTGGCGTCTTAGGAGTTTACCAATTCTTTATCGCCTCGATCTTGGCGGGGTCCACATGTATCCCATCTTCATTTACTACATGTCCAAGGAATTGTACCTCACGCAACCAGAACTCGTACTTCGAGAACTTTGCGTATAGTTTCTCCTTCTTGAGCAGCTCTAGAATGACTTTAAGGTGTTGCTCATGCTCTTCCTTTGTCCGTGAATAGATCAGAATATCATCGATAAATACAATCACGAATTTATCGAGATACGACTTGCAAACTCGGTTCATTAAATCCATAAACGCAGCTGGCGCGTTTGTCAGACCAAACGACATCACCAGAAACTCATAATGTCTATAACGAGTTCTGAAGGCAGTCTTCGGAATACTCTCTTCTTGAATCCGCAACTGGTGATAACCTGATCGAAGATCAATCTGGGAGTAGTAACTCAAACCTTGCAGTTGATCGAAGAGATCATCAATCCTCGGCAAAGGATACCGATTCTTGATGGTTAACTTGTTTAGCTCTCGGTAGTCAATGCACATACGGAAACTACCGTCCTTCTTCTTAACAAATAAAACTGGAGCTCCCTAAGGCGACAAGCTTGGTCTAATGAATACCTTGTCCAAAAGCTCCTGTTGAACCACTAAAATAGGATTTGTTTATGTAAGAACCAAGATTTAATGAAACTTATATTTTTAACTTGGTTTCCTTAAAAATCATTCATAAATATTTAGATCTATATGTTTAACATCTTACTTTGTTCATTACTTTTCAAGAAAAACAAAGTATTCTTTCAAGTTCATGATTTTCATAAGGATGATCCATTCACATTCATCAAGTTCATCCTCTCATCTTGCAAGATTATGTTTTTAATCATGATCTAGCAAGATCATATGATGATCAACATCATTTCTACAAACAATCAAAGGTCAACATGCATAACAACTTATATTCATCAAGATATCTTCATTAAACAAGCTTATGTTCATGTTTCATGCTTATGATCTTTAGTGTTCTTTAAGTTTTTGATCATGATTCATCATTAACCACTTAAAATAGATGTGAAATAGATAGATCAAGGTTCTTACCACTAGCACAAGGCTAGGGATGATTCAAGTGGAGAAATGAAGAGGATAAAAGAAAATAAGAGAGGTCCTTCAAGATCCAAAGCCACCAAGCTTCCTTGTCTTGCTTCTAGCACCTTTGTATAATCTTGTAATGTATGAGAAAGGTTGAATGAAGGATATGGTGGTGTGGTTTGGGGTCGGCCGAGAGCTCACAAGGGAGGAGGAGAAGATATGTGTGTTAGTGTGTGTGAAAAATGAGATTAGGACCCTTCATGCTCTTTTATAATCCATTTCATCAATTTAACTCTTGGATCTTATGTTATAAAAAGCACAAATAAGATCCATTTAAAAATGAAATAAAATCAAGAGTGGGGCCCATGTTGGGGCTGCCCACTAGGGGGGGTCTAGCTTAGGTGCTAACAAGTTTAGTTAGTGTTTAGTTGGAATCTAAGTATTCGTTACGTGTCTTGGTTATTAGATATTTTTAGGAGGTGCTATGGTGTTCGGGGACCATAACTAGCTTAGTAATGTTGAAACAGTGCTTCTAGGGTAAATTTGAAGTTTCGGGTACTGTCCGGTTGTTCGGTTAGATACTGGTTCGTTAAAGTGCTAAACTATACGGTTTAGTGTTCTTTATGTACCCTTTTTTTACACTTTTAATTCCCGACAGTTAGGAAAGCATTGAGGGCCATTTAAGCATATTTCTGCATGAAATTAGATTGTTTAAATGCTAATTTATGCTGAATTTTGCTGAATTCAGCACTTTGGGTGAGTTTTAGGCACTTTCCGACACTTAAACTATCACTTTGAAAGGCAGTTTTGGGATCCTTACTTTCCTACACACTATGCTAGTGCAGTACTTAGTTTCTGGCTTATACTGGGTCTCAAAACACTGTCTGTCTAAGTGCTATGTTCTGTCAGCATTTTCCTGATTTATCCGCTCACTGTGCTAACTGTACTTAATGCATTCTCTATGCCAATATGTTTGCATGAAGTAATGAAATGACGTTATGCAATAAGTGATGCACAGGTAAATATAATGCAGTAATCAGAAAGCAGTTAATTGTAAATTCAGCACAGTCATTAAGCACTAATCATGATTAATTAATTGTACGGATACCTGGATTTTTGACTGTTGTCACAATACAGTCAAGAAAATCAAGAGAAATGGTGATATTTATGCGGATTAGATACCAAAAATTAAACACTCAAAAAATGGCTACAATTTAAGGAATGTGCTTAGTGACGGCATCAGATTCCTAATTGATGGAGAAAAGTCTGGTGGCAAGAAAAGCTGCTTCCAGGAGGTTGTCAAGTGTTTTCGCTCGACGATTCCATTTTTGGGTGGTTGGTTTAGCCCTTGTTCCTGTAACACGAATCCTAGCCCGATATATCCCATTTTAGTTTTACACCATTGTGAACCTTATGCCTTTTTTACTCTCTGATTGAGGTTCTCGGCATTGAAAAATCTTCGTAAACAAAATCACACGCGTATATGTTGATATTAAAGAGATATAGTCAAGAAAATCAAGAACAATGGTGATATATATGCGGATTAGACACCAAAAAATAAACACTAAAAAAATGGCTACAATTTAAGGAATGTGCTTAGTGACGGCATCAGATTCCTAATTGATGGAGAAAGGTCTGGTGGCAAGAAAAGCTGCTTCCAGGAAGTTGTCAAGTGTTTTCGCTGGACGATTCCATTCTTGGGTGGTTGGTTTGGCCCTTGTTCCTGTAACACGAATCTTAGCCCAGTATATCCCATTTTAGTTTTACACCATTGTGAACCTTACGCCTTTTTTACTCTCTGATCGAGGTTCTCGGCATTGAAAAATCTTCGTAAACTAAATCACACGTGTATATGTTGGCATTTAAGAGATATAAAGTCAAGAAAATCATGAGCAATGGTGATATATATGCGGATTAAAAACCAAAAAATAAACACTCAAAAAATGGCTACAATTTAAGGAATGTGTTTAGTGACGACATCAGATTCCTAATTGATGGAGAACGGTCTGGTGGCAAGAATAGCTGCTTCCAGGAGGTTGTCAAGTGTTTTCGCTTGATGATTCCATTCTTGGCTGGTTAGTTTGGCCCTTGTTCCTGTAACTCGAATCCTAGCCCAGTATATCCCATTTTAGTTTTACACCATTGTGAACCTTACGCCTTGTTTACTCTCTGATCGAGGTTCTCGACATTGAAAAATCTTCGTAAACTAAATCACACGTGTATATGTTAACATTTAAGAGATATACAGTCAAGAAAATCAAGAGCAATGGTGATATATATATATGCGGATTAGACACCAAAAAATAAACACTCAAAAAATTGCTACAATTTAAGGAATGTGTGTTTAGTGACGACATCAGATTTCTAATTGAAGGAGAAAGGTCTGGTGACAAGAAAAACAGCTTTCAGGAGGTTGTCAAGGGTTTTCGCTCGACGATTCCATTCTTGGATGGTTGGTTTGGCCCGTGTTCCTGTAACTCGAATCCTAGCCCGGTATATCCCATTTTAGTTTTATACCATTGTGAACCTTACACTTCTTTTACTCTCTGATCGAGGTTCTCGGCATTGAAAAATCTTCGTAAACTAAATCACACGTGTATATGCTGACATTTAAGAGATATACACTCAAGAAAATCAAGGGCAATGATGATATATATGCGGATTAGACACCAAAAAATGGCTACAATTTAGGGAATATGTTTAGCGACGGCATCAGATTCCTAATTGATGGAGAAAGGTCTGGTGGCAAGAGAGGCTTCTTCCAGGAGGTTCTCAAGTGTTTTCGCTCGACGATTCCATTTTCTGGTGGTTGGTTTGGCCCTTGTTCCTGTAACTCAAATCGTAGCCCGGTATATTCCATTTTAGTTTTACACCATTGTGAACCTTACGCCTTTTTTACTCTCTGATCGAGGTTTTCGGCATTGAAAAATCTTCATAAACTAAATCAGACGTGTATATGTTGAGATTTAAGAGATATACAGTCAAAAAAATCAAGAGCAATGGTGATATATATGCGGATTAGACACCAAAAAATAAACACTCAAAAAAGGCTACAATTTAAGGAATGTGTTTAGTGACGGCATCAGATTCCTAATTGATGGAGAAAGGTCTGGTGGCAAGAAAAATTGCTTCCAGGAGGTTGTCAAGTGTTTTCGCTCGACGATTCCATTCTTGGGTGGTTGGTTTGGCCCTTGTTCCTGTAACTCAAATCCTAGCCCGGTATATCCCATTTTAGTTTTACACCATTGTGAACCTTACACCTTTTTTACTCTCTGATCGAGGTTCTCGGCTTTGAAAAATCTTCGTAAACTAAATCACACGTGTATATGTTGACATTTAAGAGATATACTGTCAAGAAAATAAAGAGCAATGGTGATATATATGCGGATTAGACACCAAAAAATAAACACTCAAAAAATGGCTACAATTTAAGGAATGTGTTTAGTGACGGCATCAGATTCCTAATTGATGGAGAAAGGTCTGGTGGCAAGAAAAGTTGCTTCCAGGAGGTTGTCAAGTGTTTTCGCTCGACGATTCCATTCTTGGGTGGTCGGTTTGGCCTTTGTTTCTGTAACTCGAATCCTAGCCCGGTATATCCAATTTTAGTTTTACACCATTGTGAACCTTATGCCTTTTTTACTTTCTGATTAAGGTTAACGGCATTGAAAAATCTTCGTAAACTAAATCACACGTGTATATGTTGACATTAAAGAGATATACAATCAAGAAAATCAAGAACAATGGTGACATATATGCGGATTAGACACCAAAAAATAAACACTCAAAAAATGGCTTCAATTTAAGGAATGTGCTTAGTGACGGCATCAGATTCCTATTTGATGAAGAAAGGTCTGGTGGCAAGAAAAGCTGCTTCCAGGAGGTTGTCAAGTGTTTTCGCTCGACCATTCCATTCTTGGGTGGTTGGTTTGGCCCTTGTTCCAGTAACTCGAATCCTAGCCCGGTATATCCCATTTTAGTTTTACACCATTGTGAACCATATGACTTTTTTACTATCTGATCGAGGTTCTCGGCATTTAAAAATCTTCGTAAACTAAATCACACGTGTATATGTTGACATTAAAGAGATATACAGTCAAGAAAATCAAGAATAATGGTGATATATACGCGGATTAGACACCAAAAAATAAACACTCAAAAAATGGCTACAATTTAAGGAATGTGCTTAGTGACGGCATCAGATTCCTAATTGATGGAGAAAGGTCTGGTGGCAAGAAAAGCTACTTCCAGGGGGTTGTCAAGTGTTTTCGCTCGACGATTCCATTCTTGGGTGGTTGGTTTGGCCCTTGTTCCTGTAACTCGAATCCTAGCCCGATATATCCCATTTTAGTTTTACACCATTGTGAATCGTACGCCTTTTTTACTCTCTGATCGAGGTTCTCGGCATTGAAAAATCTTCGCAAACTAAATCACACGTGTATATGTTGGCATTTAAGAGATATACAGTCAAGAAAATCAAGAGCAATGGTGATATATATGCGGATTAAACACCAAAAAATAAACAATCACAAAATGGCTACAATTTAAGTAATGTGTTTAGTGACGACATCAGATTCCTAATTGATGGAGAATGGTCTAGTGGCAAGAAAAGCTGCTTCCAGGAGGTTGTCAAGTTTTTTCGCTCATCGATTCCATTTTTGGGTGGTTGGTTTGGCCCTTGTTCCTGTAACTCGAATCCTAGCCCGTTATATCCCATTTTAGTTTATACCATTGTGAACCTTACGCTTTTTTTACTCTCTGATCCAGGTTATCGGCATTGAAAAATCTTCGTAAACTAAATCACACGTGTATATGCTGACATTTAAGAGATATACAGTTAAGAAAATCAAGAACAATGGTGATATATATGCGGATTAGACACCAAAAAATAAACACTCAAAAAATGGCTACAATTTAAGGAATGTGTTTAGTGGCGGCATCAGATTCCTAATTGATGGATTAAGGTCTGGTGGTCAGAAAAGCTGCTTCCAGGAGGTTGTCAAGTGTTTTCACTCGACGATTCCATTCTTGGGTGGTTGGTTTGGCCCTTGTTCCTGTAACTCGAATCCTAGCCCGTTTTATCCCATTTTAGTTTTACACCATTGTGAACCTTACGCCTTTTTTACTCTCTGATCGTGGTTCTCGGCATAGAAAAATCTTCATAAACTAAATCACACATGTATATGTTGACATTTAAGAGATATACAGTCAAGAAAATCAACAGCAATGGTGATATATATATATGCGGATTAGACGCCAAAAAATAAACACTCAAATAATGGCTACAATTTAAGGAATTTGTTTAGCGACGGCATCATATTCCTAATTGATGGAGAAAGTTCTGGTGGCAAGAAAAGCTGCTTCTACGAGGTTGTCAGGTGTTTTCGCTCGACAATTCCATTCTTGGGTGGTTGGTTTCGCCCTTGTTCCTGTAACTCGAATCCAATCCCGGTATATCCCATTTTAGTTTTACTCCATTGTGAAACTTACGCCTTTTTTACTCTCTGATCGAGGTTCTCAGCATTGAAAAATCTTCGTAAACTAAATCACACGTGTATATGTTGACATTTAAGAGAAAAGCTGCTTCCAGGAGGTTGTCATGGGTTTTCGCTCGATGATTCCATTCTTGGGTGGTTGGTTTGGCCCTTGTTCCTGTAACTCGAATCCTAGCCCGGTATATCCCATTTTAGTTTTACACCATTCTGAACCTTATGCCTTTTTTACTCTCTGATCGTGGTTCTCGGCATAGAAAAATCTTCATAAACTAAATCACACGTGTATATGTTGACATTTAAGAGATATACAGTCAAGAAAATCAACAGCAATGGTGATATTTATATGCGGATTAGACACCAAAAAATAAACACTCAAAAAATGGCTTCAATTTAAGGAATGTGCTTAGTGACGGCATCAAATTCCTAATTGATGAAGAAAGGTCTGGTGGCAAGAAAAGCTGCTTCCACGAGGTTGTCAAGTGTTTTCGCTCGACCATTCCATTCTTGGGTGGTTGGTTTGGCCCTTGTTCCTGTAACTCGAATCCTAGCCCGGTATATCCCATTTTAGTTTTACACCATTGTGAACCTCATGACTTTTTTTCAATCTGATCGAGGTTCTCGGCATTGAAAAATCTTCGTAAACTAAATCACATGTGTATATGTTGACATTAAAGAGTTATACAGTCAAGAAAATCAAGAATAATGGTGATATATATGCGGATTAGACACCAAAAAATAAACACTCAAAAAATGGCTACAATTTAAGGAATGTGCTTAGTGACGGCATCAGATTCCTAATTGATGGAGAAAGGTCTGGTGGCAAGAAAAGCTACTTCCAGGGGGTTGTCAAGTGTTTTCGCTCGACGATTCCATTCTTGGGTAGTTGGTTTGGCCCTTGTTCCTGTAACTCGAATCCTAGCCCGATATATCCCATTTTAGTTTTACACCATTGTGAATCGTACGCCTTTTTTACTCTCTGATCGAGGTTCTCGGCATTGAAAAATCTTCGTAAACTAAATCACACGTGTATATGTTGGCATTTAAGAGATATACAGTCAAGAAAATCAAGAGCAATGGTGATATATATGCGGATTAAACACCAAAAAATAAACAATCAAAAAATGGCTACAATTTAAGTAATGTGTTTAGTGACGACATCAGATTCCTAATTGATGGAGAATGGTCTAGTGGCAAGAAAAGCTGCTTCCAGGAGGTTGTCAAGTTTTTTCGCTCATCGATTCCATTTTTTGGTGGTTGGTTTGGCCCTTGTTCCTGTAACTCGAATCCTAGCCCGTTATATCCCATTTTAGTTTATACCCTTGTGAACCTTACGCTTTTTTTACTCTCTGATCCAGGTTATCGGCATTGAAAAATCTTCGTAAACTAAATCACACGTGTATATGCTGACATTTAAGAGATATACAGTTAAGAAAATCAAGAGCAATGGTGATATATATGCGGATTAGACACCAAAAAATAAACACTCAAAAAATGGCTACAATTTAAGGAATGTGTTTAGTGGCGGCATCAGATTCCTAATTGATGGATTAAGGTCTGGTGGTCAGAAAAGCTGCTTCCAGGAGGTTGTCAAGTGTTTTCGGTCGACGATTCCATTCTTGGGTGGTTGGTTTGGCCCTTGTTCCTGTAACTCGAATCCTAACCCGTTTTATCCCATTTTAGTTTTACACCATTGTGAACCTTACGCCTTTTTTACTCTCTGATCGAGGTTCTCGGCATAGAAAAATTTTCATAAACTAAATCTCACGTGTATATGTTGACATTTAAGAGATATACAGTCAAGAAAATCAACAACAATGGTGATATATATATGCGGATTAGACGCCAAAAAATAAACACTCAAATAATGGCTACAATTTAAGAAATTTCTTTAGCAACGGCATCATATTCCTAATTGATGGAGAAAGTTCTGGTGGCAAGAAAAGCTGCTTCTACGAGGTTGTCAGGTGTTTTCGTTCGACAATTCCATTCTTGGGTGGTTGGTTTTCCCCTTGTTCCTGTAACTCGAATCCAATCCCGGTATATCCCATTTTAGTTTTACTCCATTGTGAAACTTACGCCTTTTTTACTCTCTGATCGAGGTTCTCGGCATTGAAAAATCTTCGTAAACTAAATCACACGTGTATATGTTGACATTTAAGAGATATACAATCAAAAAAAATAAGAGCAATGGTGATATATATGCGGATTAGACACCAAAAAATAAACACTCAAGAAATGGCTACAATTTAAGGAATGTGTTTAGTGGCGGCATCAGATTCCTAATTGATGGATTAAGGTCTGGTGGTCAGAAAAGCTGCTTCCAGAAGGTTGTCAAGTGTTTTCGCTCGACGATTCCATTCTTGGGTGGTTGGTTTGGCCCTTGTTCCTGTAACTCGAATCCTAGCCCGTTTTATCCCATTTTAGTTTTACACCATTGTGAACCTTACGCCTTTTTTACTCTTTGATCGACGTTCTCGGCATAGAAAAATCTTCATAAACTAAATCACACGTGTATATGTTGACATTTAAGAGATATACAGTCAAGAAAATCAACAGCAATGGTGATATATATATGCGGATTAGACGCCAAAAAATAAACACTCAAATAATGGCTACAATTTAAGGAATTTGTTTAGCGACGGCATCATATTCCTAATTGATGGAGAAAGTTCTGGTGGCAAGAAAAGCTGCTTCTACGAGGTTGTCAGGTGTTTTCGCTCGACGATTCCATTCTTGGGTGGTTGGTTTTGCCCTTATTCCTGTAACTCGAATCCAAGCCCGGTATATCCCATTTTAGTTTTACTCCATTGTGAAACTTACACCTTTTTTACTCTCTGATCGAGGTTCTCGGCATTGAAAAATCTTCGTAAACTAAATCACACGTGTATATGTTGACATTTAAGAGATATACAGTCAAAAAAATTAAGAGCAATGGTGATATATATACGGATTAGACTCCTAAAAATAAACACTCAAAAAATGGCTACATTTTAAGGAATGTGTTTAGTGACGGCATCAGATTCCTAATTATTGGAGAAATGTTTGGTGGCAAGAAAAGCTGCTTCCAGGAGGTTGTCATGGGTTTTCGCTCGACGATTCCATTCTTGGGTGGTTGGTTTGGCCCTTGTTCCTGTAACTCGAATCCTAGCCCGGTATATCCCATTTTAGTTTTACACCATTGTGAACCTTACGCCTTTTTTACTCTCTGATCGAGGTTCTCGGCATTGAAAAATCTTCGTAAATTAAATTACACGTGTATATGTTGGCATTTAAGAGATATACAGTCAAGAAAATCAAGAGCAATGGTGATATATATATTCAGATTAGACACTAAAAAATAAACACTCAAAAAGGGCTACAATTTAAGGAATGGGTTTAGTTATGGCATCAGATTCCTAATTGATGGAGAAATGTCTGGTGGCAGGAAAAGCTGCTTCTAGGAGGTTCGTCAAGTGTTTTCGCACGACGATTCCATTCTTGGGTGGTTGGTTTGGCCCTTGTTCCTGTAACTCGAATCCTAGCCCGGTATATCCCATTTTAGTTTTACAGCATTATGAACCTTACGCCTTTTTTACTCTCTAATCGAGGTTCTCAGCATTGAAAAATCTTCGTAAACTAAATCACACGTGTATATGTTGACATTTAAGAGATATACAATTAAGAAAATCAAGAGCAATGGTAATATATATGCGGATTAAACACCAAAAAATAAACACTCAAAAACTGGGTACAATTTAAGGAATGTGTTTAGCGACGACATCAGATTCCTAATTGATGCAGAAAGGTCTGGTGGCAAGAAAATCTGCTTCCAGTAGGTTGTCAACTGTTTTCGCTCGACGATTCCATTCTTGGGTGGTTGGTTTGGCCCTTGTTCCTGTAACTCGAATCCTAGCCCGGTATATCCCATTTTAGTTTTACACCATTGTGAACCTTACGCCTTGTTTACTCTCTGATCGAGGTTATCGGCATTGAAAAATCTTCATAAACTAAATCACACGTGTATATGTTGACATTTAAGAGATATACAGTTAAGAAAATCAAGAGCATTGTTGATATATATGCGGATTAGACACCAAAAAATAAACACTTAAAAATAGGTACAATTTAAGGTATGTGTTTAGTGACGGCATCATATTCTAAATTGATGGAGAAAGGTCTGTTAGTAAGAAAAGCTGCTTCTAGGAGGTTGTCAAGTGTTTTCGCTCGACGATTCCATTCTTGGGTGGTTGGTTTGGCCCTTGTTCCTGTAACTCGAATCCTAGCCCGGTATATCCCATTTTAGTTTTACACCATTGTGAACCTTACGCCTTGTTTACTCTCGGATCGAGGTTATCGGCATTGAAAAATCTTCATAAACTAAATCACACGTGTTGATGTGGACATTTAAGAGATATACAGTCAAGAAAATGAAGAGCAATGGTGATATATATGCGGATTAGACACCAAAAAATAAACACTCAAAAAATGGCTACAATTTAAGGAATGTGTTTAGTGACGGCATCAAATTCCTAATTGATGCAGAAAGGTCTGGTGGCAAGAAAAGCTGCTCCCAGGAGGTTGTAAAGTGTTTTCGCTCGACGATTCCCTTCTTGGGTGGTTGGTTTGCCCATTGTTCCTGTAACTCGAATCCTAGCCCGGTATATCCCATTTTTGTTTTACAACATTGTGAAACTTACGCCTTTTTTACTCTCTGATAGAGGATCTTGGCATTGAAAAATCTTCCTAATCTAAATAACACGTGTATATGTTGACATTTAAGAGATATAGAGTCAAGAAAATCAAGAGTAATGGTGATATATATATGCGAATTAGACATCAAAAAATAAACACTAAAAAATGGCTACAATTTAAGGAATGTGTTTAGTGACGGCATCAGATTCCTAATTGATGGAGAAAGGTCTGGTGGCAAAAAATAGCTGCTTCCAGGAGGTTGTTAAGTGTTTTCGCTCGACGATTCCATTCGTGGGTGGTTGGTTTTGCCCTTGTTCCTGTAACTCAAATCATAGCCCGGTATATCCCATTTTAGTTTTCCACCATTGTTAACCTCACGCCTTTTTTACTCCCTGATCGAGGTTCTCGGCACTGAAAAATCTTCGTAAACTAAATCACACGTGCATATGTTGACATTTAAGAGATATACAGTCAAGAAAATCAAGAGCAATGGTGATATATATGCGGATTAGACATCAAAAAATAAACACTCAAAAAATGGCTACAATTTTAGGAATGTGTTTAGTGACGACATTAGATTCCTAATTGATGGAGAAATGTCTGGTGGCAAGAAAAAGCTGCTTCTAGGAGGTTGTCAAGTGTTTTCGCTCGACGATTCCATTCTTGGGTGGTTGGTTTTGCCCTTGTTCCTGTAACTCGAATCCTAGCCCGGTATATCCCATTTCAGTTTTCCACCATTGTTAACCTCACGCCTTTTTTACTCTCCGATCGAGGTTCTCGGCATTGAAAAATCTTCGTAAACTAAATGACACGTGTATATGTTGACACTTAAGATATATATACAGTCAAGAAAATTAAGAGCAATGGTGATATATATGCGGATTCGACACCAAAAAATAAACACTCAAAAAATGGCTACAATTTAAGGAATGTGTTTAGTGACGGCATCAGATTCCTAATTGACGGAGAAAGGTCTGGTGGCAAGAAAAAGCTGCTTTCAGGAGGTTGTCAAGTGTTTTCGCTCTACGATTCCATTCTTGGGTGGTTAGTTTGGCCCTTGTTCCTGTAACTTGAATCCTAGCCCGGTATATCCCATTTTAGTTTTACACCATTGTGAACCTTACGCCTTTTTTACTCTCTGATCGAGGTTCTCGGCATTGAAAAATCTTCGTAAACTAAATCACACGTTTATATGTTGGCATTTAAGATATATACAGTCAAGAAAATCAAGAGCAATGGTGATATATATGCGGATTAGACACGAAAAAATAAACACTCAAAAAATGGCTACAATTTAAGGAATGTGTTTAGTGACGGCATCTGATTCCTAATTGATGGAGAAAGGTCTGGTGGCAAGAAAAAGCTGCTTTCAGGAGGTTGTCAAGTGTTTTTGCTCTACGATTCCATTCTTGGGTGGTTGGGTTGGCCCTTGTTCCTGTAACTCGAATCCTAGCCCGGTGTATCCCATTTTAGTTTTACACCATTGTGAACCTTATGCCTTTTTACTCTCTGATCGAGGTTCTCGGCATTGAAAAATCTTCGTAAACATTTAAGAGATACACAGTCAAGAAAATCAAGAACAATGGTGATATATATGCGGATTAGACACCAAAAAATAAACACTCATAAAATAGATACAATTTAAGGTATGTGTTTAGTGACGGCATCAGATTCCTAATTGATGGAGAAAGGTCTGGTGGCAAGAAAAGCTGCTTCCAGGAGGTTGTCAAGAGTTTTCGCTCGACGATTCTATTCTTGGGTGGTTGGTTTGGCCCTTGTTCCTGTAACTCAAATCCTAGCCTGGTATATCCCATTTACTTTTTACACCATTGTGAACCTTACGCTTTTTTTACTCTCTGATTGAGGTTCTCGGCATTGAAAAATCTTCGTAAACTAAATCACACGTGTATATTTTTCAATGATTTAGTTTACGAAGATTTTTTACTCTCTGATTTAGTTTACGAAGATTTTTCAATGCCGAAATCCTCGATCAGAGAGTAAAAAAGGCGTAAGGTTCACAATGGTGTATAACTAAAATGAGATATACTGGGCTAGGATTCGAGTTACAGGAACAAGGGCCAAACCAACCACCCAAGAATGGAATCGTCGAGCCAAAACACTTGACAACCTACTGGAAGTAGCTTTTCTTGCCACCAGACCTTTCTCCATCAATTAGGAATCTGATGCCGTCACAAAAACGTACCTTAAATTGTAGCTATTTTTTGAGTGTTTATTTTTTGGTGTCTAATCCGCTTATATATCACCATTGCTCTTGCTTTTCTTGACTGTATATCCCTTAAATGTCAAAATATACTCATGTGATTTAGTTTACGAAGATTTTTCAATGCCGAGAACCTTGACCAGAGAGTAAAAAAGGCATAATGTTCACAATGGTGTAAAACTAAAATGGGATATACCGGGCTAGGATTCGAGTTACAGGATCAAGGGCCAAACAAACCACCCAAGAATGAAAGGGTCGAGCTAAAACACTTGACAACCTCCTGGAATTAGCTTTTCTTGCCACCAAACCTTTCTCCATCAATTAGGAATCTGATGCCGTCACTAAACACATACCTTAAATTGTAGCTATTTTTTGAGTGTTTATTTTTTCGTGTCTAATCCGCATATATATCACCATTGCTCTTGATTTTCTTGATTGTATATCTCTTAAATGTCAACATATACACGTGTGATTTAGTTTACGAAGATTTTTCAATGCCGAGAACCTCGATCAGAGAGTAAAAAAGGCGTAGGTTTCACAACGGTGTAAAACTAAAATGGGATATACCGGGCTAGGATTCGAGTTACAGGAACAAGGGCCAAACGACCCACCCAAGAATGGAATCGTCGAGCGAAAACACTTGACAACCTCCTGGAACAGCGTTTCTTGCCACCAGACCTTTCTCCATCAATTAGGAATCTGATGCCGTCACTAAACACATACCTTAAATTGTAGCTATTTTTTGAGTGTTTATTTTTTCGTGTCTAATCCGCATATATATCACCATTGCTCTTGATTTTCTTGATTGTATATCTCTTAAATGTCAACATATACACGTGTGATTTAGTTTACGAATATTTTTCAATGCCGAGAACCTCGATCAGAGAGTAAAAAAGGCGTAGGTTTCACAACGGTGTAAAACTAAAATGGGATATACCGGGCTAGGATTCGAGTTACAGGAACAAGGGTCAAACGACCCACCCAAGAATGGAATCGTCGAGCGAAAACACTTGACAACCTCCTGGAACAGCGTTTCTTGCCACCAGACCTTTCTCCATCAATTAGGAATCTGATGCCGTCACTAAACACATACCTTAAATTGTAGCTATTTTTTAAGTGTTTACTTTTTGGTGTCTAATCCGCATATATATCACCATTGCTCTTGATTTTCTTGATTGTATATATCTCTTAAATGTCAACATATACACGTGTGCTTTAGTTTACGAAGATTTTTCAATGCCGAGAACCTCGATTAAAGAGTAAAAAAGGCGTAAGGTTCACAATGGTGTAAAACTAAAATGGGATATACCGGGCTAATATTCGAGTTACAGGAACAAGGGCCAAACCAACCACCCAACAATGGAATCGTCGAGCGAAAACACTTGACAACCTCCTGTAAGCAGCTTTTCTTGCCACCAGACCTTTCTCCATCAATTAGAAATCCGATGTCGTCACTAAACACACACCATAAATTGTAGCTTTTTTTTTAGTGTTTATTTTTTTCTGTCTAATCCGCATATATATCACCACTGCTCTTGATTTTCTTAACTGTATATCTCTTAAATGTCAACATATACACGTGTGATTTTGTTTACGAAGATTTTTAATGCCGAGAACCTCGATTAATGGTGTAAAACTAAAAAGGGATATACTGGGCTAGAATTCGAGTTACAGGAACAAGGGCCAAACCAACCACCCAAGAATGGATTCGTCGAGCGAAAACACTTGACAACATCCAGGAAGCAACTTTTCTTGCCACCATACCTTTCTCCATCAATTAGGAATCTGATGCCGTCACTAAACACATACCTTAAATTGTAGCTATTTTTTGAGTATTTAGTTTTTGGGGTCTAATCCGCATATATATCACAATTGTTCTTGATTTTCTTGACTGTATATCTCTTAAATGTCAACATATATACGTGTGATTTAGTTTACGAAGATTTTTCAATGCCGAGAACCCCGATCAGAGAGTAAAAACGGCATAAGGGTCACAATGGTGTAAAACTAAAATGGGATATACCGGGCTAGGATTCGAGTTATAGGAACAAGGGCCAAACAAGCCACCCAAGAATGGAGTCGTCAAGCGAAAACACTTGACATCTCCTGGAAGCAGCTTTTCTTGGCAACAGACCTTTCTCCATCAATTAGGAATCTGATGCCGTCACTAAACACATACCTTAAATTGTAGCTATTTTTAAGTGTTTATTTTTTGGTTTCTAATTCGCCTATATATCATCATTGCTCTTGATTTTCTAGACTGTATATCTCATAAATGTCAACATATACACGTGTGATTTAGTTTACGAAGATTTTTCAATGCCGAGAACCTCGATCAGAGAGTAAAAAAAGCGTAAGGTTCACAATGGTGTAAAAAGTAAATGGGATATACCAGGCTAGGATTTGAGTTACAGGAACAAGGGCCAAACCAACCACCCCAGAATAGAATCGTCGAGCGAAAACTCTTCACAACCTCCTGGAAGCAGCTTTTCTTGCCACCAGACCTTTCTCCATCAATTAGGAATCTGATGCCGTCACTAAACACATACCTTAAATTGTATCTATTTTATGAGTGTTTATTTTTTGGTGTCTAATCCGCATATATATCACCGTTGTTCTGAATTTTCTTGACTGTGTATCTCTTAAATGTCAACATATATACGTGTGATTTAGTTTACGAAGAGTTTTCAATGCCGAAATCCTCGATAAGAGAGTAAAAAAGGCGTAAGGTTCACAATGGTGTAAAACTAAAATGGGATATACCGGGCTAGGATTCGAGTTACAAGAACAAGGGTCAAACCAACCACCCAAGAATGGAATCGTCGAGCGAAAACACTTGACAACCTCCTGGAAGCAACTTTTCTTGCTACCAGACTTTTCTCCATCAATTAGGAATTTGATGCCGTCACTAAACACATACCTTAAATTGTAGTTATTTTTTGAGTGTTTATTTTTTGGTGTCTAATCCGTATATATATCACCATTGCTCTTGCATTTCTTGACTGTATGTCTCTTAAATGTCAACTTATACTCGTGTGATTTAGTTTACAAAGATTTTTCAATGCCGAGAACCTCGACCAGAGGATAAAAAAGGCGTAAGGATCACAATGGTGTAAAACTAAAATGGGATATAACGGGCTAGGATTCGAGTTACCGGAATCTGATGCCAAACCAACCACCCAAGAATGGAATCGTCGAGCGAAAATACTTGACAACCTCCTGGAAGCAGCTTTTCTTGCCACCAGACCTTTCTCCATCAATTAGGAATCCGATGCCGTCACTAAACACATACCTTAAATTGTAGATATTTTTTGAGTGTTTATTTTTTGGTGCCTAATCCGCATATATATCACCATTGCTCTTGATTTTCTTGACTTTATATCTCTTAAATGTCAACATATACATGTGTTATTAAGTTAACGAAGATTTTTCAATGCCGAGAACCTCGATCAGAGAGTAAAAAATGTGTAAGGTTCACAATGGGTAAAACTAAAATGAGATATCCCGGGCTAGGATTCGAGTTACAGGAACAAGCGCCAAACCAACCAACCAAGAATGGAATCGTCGATTGAAAACACTTGACAACCTCCTGGAATTAGCTTTTCTTGCCACCAGACCTTTCTCCATCAATTAGGAATCTGATGCCGTCACTAAACGAATACCTTAAATTGTAGCTATTTTTTGAGTGCTTATTTTTTGGTGTCTAATCCGCAAATATATCACCATTGCTCTTGATTTTCTTGACTGTATATATCTCTTAAATGTCAACATATATAGGTGTGATTTAGTTTACGAAGATTTTTCAATGCCGAGAACCTCGATCAGAGAGTAAAAAAGGCGTAAGGTACACAACGGTGTAAAACTAAAATGGGATACACCGGGCTAGGATTCGAGTTACAGGAACACGGGCCAAACCAATCACCCAAGAATGGAATCGTCGAGCGAAAACACTTGACAACCTCCTGGAAGCAGCTTTTCTTGCCACCAGACCTTTCTCCATCAATTAGGAATCTGATGCCGTCACTAAACACATACCTTAAATTGTATCTATTTTTAAGTGTTTATTTTATGGTGTCTAATCAGCATATATATCACCATTGCTCTTGATTATCTTGATTGTATATATCTCTTAAATGTCAACATATCAACGTGTGATTTAGTTTACGATGATTTTTCAATGCCGAGAAACTCGATTAAAGAGTAAAAAAGGCGTAAGGTTCACAATGGAGTAAAACTAAAATGGGATATACCGGGCTAGTATTCGAGTTACAGGAACAAGGGCCAAACCAACCACCCAACAATGGAATCGTCGAGCGAAAACACTTGACAACCTCCTGTAAGCAGCTTTTCTTGCCACCAGACCTTTCTCCATCAATTAGAAATCCGATGTCGTCACTAAACACACACCATAAATTGTAGCTTTTTTTTTAGTGTTTATTTTTTTGTGTCTAATCCGCATATATATCACCACTGCTCTTGATTTTCTTAACTGTATATCTCTTAAATGTCAACATATACACGTGTGATTTTGTTTACGAAGATTTTTAATGCCGAGAACCTCGATTAATGGTGTAAAACTAAAAAGGGATATACTGGGCTAGAATTCGAGTTACAGGAGCAAGGGCCAAACCAACCACCCAAGAATGGATTCGTCGAGCGAAAACACTTGACAACATCCAGGAAGCAACTTTTCTTGCCACCATATCTTTTTCCATCAATTTGGAATCTGATGCCGTCACTAAACACATACCTTAAATTGTAGCTATATTTTGAGTGTTTATTTTTTGGGGTCTAATCCGCATATATATCACAATTGTTCTTGATTTTCTTGACTGTATATCTCTTAAATGTCAACATATACACGTGTGATTTAGTTTACGAAGATTTTTCAATGCCGAGAACCTCGATTAAAGAGTAAAAAAGGCGTAAGGTTCACAATGGTGTAAAACTAAAATGGGATATACCGGGCTAGTATTCGAGTTACAGGAACAAGGGCCAAACCAACCACCCAACAATGGAATCGTCGAGCGAAAACACTTGACAACCTCCTGTAAGCAGCTTTTCTTGCCACCAGACCCTTCTCCATCAATTAGAAATCCGATGTCGTCACTAAACACACACCATAAATTGTAGCTTTTTTTTGAGTGTTTATTTTTTTGTATCTAATGGCTGAGATTCTTTCTTACCTTTCTCACACTTTTGGTCTTTTTTACAATAACCTTACCCTATATATATATATCCCCAATGCTCTTGATTTTCTTGATTGTATATCTCTTAAATGTCAACATATACACGTGTGATTTAGTTTACGAAGATTTTTCAATGCCAAGAACCTCGATCAGAGAGTAAAAAAGACGTAAGGTTCACAATGGTGTAAAACTAAAATGGGATATACCGGGCTAGGGTTCGAGTTACAGGAACAAGGGCCAAACCAACCCCCCAAGAATGGAATCGTCGAGCGAAACACTTGACAACCTCCGGGAAGCAGCTTTTCTTACCACCAGACCTTTTTCCATCAATTAGGAATCTGATGCCGTCACTAAACACATACCTTAAATTGTAGCTATTTTTTGAGTGTTTATTTTTTGGTGTCTAATCCGCATATACATCACCATTGCTCTTGATTTTCTTGACTGTATATCTCTTAAATGTCAACATATACAAGTGTGATTTAGTTTACGAAGAATTTTCAATGCCGAGAACCTCGATCAGAGAGTAAAAAAGGCGTAAGGTTCACAATGGTTTAAAACTAAAATGGGATATACCGGGCTAGGATTCGAGTTACAGGAACAAGGGCTAAACCAACCACCCAAGGCTGGAATCGTCGAGCGAAAACACTTGACAACCTCCTAGAAGCAGCTTTTCTTACCACCAGACCTTTCTCCATCAATTAGGAATCTGATGCCATCAATAAACACATTCCTTAAATTGTAGCCCTTTTTTAAGTGTTTATTTTTTGGTGTCTAATCCGCATGTGTATCACCATTGCTCTTGATTTTCTTGACTGTGTATCTCTTAAATGTCAACATATACACGTGTGATTTAGTTGACAAAGATTTTTCAATGCTGAGTACCTCGATCAGAAAGTAAAAAAGGCGTAAGGTTCATAATGGTGTAAAACTAAAATGGGATACACCGGGCTAGGATTCGAGTTACATGAACTAGGGCCAAACCAACCACCCAAGAATGGAATCGTCGAGTGAAGGCACTTGACAACCTCCTGGAAGCAGCTTTTCTTGCCACCATACCTTTCTCCATCAATTAGGAATCTGATGCCGTCACTAAACACATTCCTTAAATTGTAGCCATTTTTGAGTGTTTATTTTTTGCTGTCTAATCTGCATATACATCACCATTGCTCTTGATTTTCTTGACTGTATATCTCTTAAATGACAACATATACACGTGTGATTTAGTTTACGAAGATATTTCAATGCCGAGAACCTTGATCAGAGAGTAAAAAGGCGTAAGGTTCACAATGGTGTAAAACTAATATGGGATATACCGGGCTATGATTCGAGTTAAAGGAACAAGGGCCAAACCAACCACGCAAGAATGGAATCGTCGAGCGAAAACACTTGACAACCTCATGGAAGTAGCTTTTCTTGCCACCAGACCTTTCTCCATCATTTAGGAGTCTGATGCCGTCACTAAACACATTCCTTAAATTGTATCTATTTTTTGAGTGTTTATTTTTTGGTGTCTAATCCGCATATATATCAAAATTGCTCTTGATTTTCTACACAGTATATCTCTTTGATGTCAGCATTACACGTGTGATTTAGTTTACGAGGATTTTTCAATGCTGAGAACCACGATCAGAGAGTAAAAAGGCGTAAGGTTCACAATGGTGTAAAACTAAAATGGGATATACCGGGCTAGGATTCGAGTTATAGGTACAAGGGCCAAACCAACCACCCAAGAATGGAATCGTCGAGCGAAAATACTTGACAACCTCCTAAGCAGCTTTTCTAGCCACCAGACCTTTCTCCATCCATTAGGAATCTAATGCCGTCACTAAACACATTCATTAAATTGTAGCCATTTTTTGGGCGTTTATTTTTTGGTGTCTCATCCGCATATATATCACCATTGCTCTTGATTTTCTTGACTGTATATCTCTTAAATGTCAACATATACACGTGTGATTCAGTTTACGAAGATTTTTCAAAGCCGAGAACCTCGATCAGAGAGTAAAATGGCTTAAGGTTCACAATGGTGTAAAATTAAAATGGGATATATAGGGCTAGGATTCGAGTTACAGGAACAAGGGCCAAACAAACCACCCAAGAATGGAATCGTCGAGCGAAAACACTTGACAACCTCCTGGAAACAGCAGTTCTTGCCACCAGACCTTTCTCCATCAATTAGGAATCTAATGCTGTCACTAAACACATTCCTTAAATTGTAGCCATTCTTTGAGTGCTTATTTTTTTTTGTGTTTATTTTTTGGTGTCTCATCCGCATATATATTACCATTGCTCTTGATTTTCTTGACTGTATATCTCTTAAATGTCAACATATACACGTGTGATTCAGTTTACGAAGATTTTTCAATGCCGAGAACCTCGATCAGTGAGTAAAAAGGCGTAAGGTTCACAATGGTGTAAAATTAAAATGGGATATATCGGGCTAGGATTCGAGTTACAGGAACAAGGACCAAACCAACCACCCAAGAATGGAATCGTCGAGCGAAAACACTTGACAACCTCTGGAAGCAGCTTTTCTTGCCACAAGACCTTTCTCCATCAATTAGGAATCTGATGCCGTCACTAAACACATACCCTAAATTGTTTAATTTTTGGTGTCTAATCCGCATATATATATCAGCATTGCTCTTGATTTTCTTGACTGTATATCGCTTAAATGTCAACATATACACGTGTGATTTAGTTTACAAAGATTTTTCAATGCCGAGAACCTCGATCAGAGTGTAAAAAAGGCGTAAGGTTCTCAATGGTGTAAAACTAAAATGGGATATACCGGGCTAGGATTCGAGTTACCGGAACTAGGGCCAAACCAATCACTCAAGAATGCAATCGTCGTGCGAAAACACTTGACAAACTCCTGGAAGCAGTTTTTCTTCCCACCAGACCTTTCTTCATCAATTAGGAATCTGATGCCGTCACTAAACACATACCTTAAATTGCAGCTATTTTTTGAGTGTTTATTTTTTGGTGTCTAATCCGCATATACATCACCATTGCTCTTGATTTTCTTGACTGTATATCTCTTAAATGTCAACATATACAAGTGTGATTTAGTTTACGAAGAATTTTCAATGCCGAGAACCTCGATCAGAGAGTAAAAAAGGCGTAAGGTTCACAATGGTTTAAAACTAAAATGGGATATACCGGGCTAGGATTCGAGTTACAGGAACAAGGGCCAAACCAACCACCCAGGGCTGGAATCGTCGAGCGAAAACACTTGACAACCTCCTAGAAGCAGCTTTTCTTACCACCAGACCTTTCTCCATCAATTAGGAATCTGATGCCATCAATAAACACATTCCTTAAATTGTAGCCATTTTTTGAGTGTTTATTTTTTGGTGTCTAATCCGCATGAGTATCACCATTACTCTTGATTTTCTTGACTTTATATCTCTTAAATGTCTACATATACACGTGTGATTTAGTTAACAAAGATTTTTCAATGTCGAGTACCTCGATCAGAGAGTAAAAAAGGCGAAAGGTTCATAATGGTGTAAAACTAAAATGGGATATACCGGGCTAGGATTCGAGTTACATGAACTAGGGCCAAACCAACCACCCAAGAATGGAATCGTCAAGCGAAAACACTTGGCAACCTCCTGGAAGCAGCTTTTCTTGCCACCATACCTTTCTTCATCAATTAGGAATCTGATGCCGTCACTAAACACATTCCTTAAATTGTAGCCATTTTTTAGTGTTTATTTTTTGCTGTCTAATTCGCATATACATCACCATTGCTCTTGATTTTCTTGACTGTATATCTCTCAAATGACAACATATACACGTGTGATTTAGTTTACGAAGATATTTCAATGCCGAGAACCTTGATCAGAGAGTAAAATGGCGTAAGGTTCACAATGGTGTAAAACTAATATGGGATATACCGGGTTATGATTCGAGTTAAAGGAACAAGGGCCAAACCAACCACCCAAGAATGGAATCGTCGAGCGAAGACACTTGACAACCTCCTGTAAGCAGCTTTTCTTGCCACCAGACCTTTCTCCATCATTTAGGAATCTGATGCCGTCACTAAACACATTCCTTAAATTGTATCCATTTTTTGAGTGTTTATTTTTTGGTGTCTAATCCGCATATATATCAAAATTGCTCTTGATTTTCTACACAGTATATCTCTTTGATGTCAGCATTACACGTGTGATTTAGTTTACGAAGATTTTTCAGTGCTGAGAACTACGATCAGAGAGTAAAAAGGCGTAAGGTTCACAATGGTGTAAAACTAAAATGAGATATACCGGGCTATGGTTCGAGTTACAGGAACAAGGGCCAAACCAACCCCCCAAGAATGGAATCGTCGAACGAAAACACTTGACAACCTCCGGGAAGCAGCTTTTCTTGCCACCAGACCTTTTTCCATCAATTAGGAATCTGATGCCGTCACTAAACACATACCTTAAATTGTAGCTATTTTTTGAGTGTTTATTTTTTGGTGTCTAATCCGCATATACATCACCATTGCTCTTGATTTTCTTGACTGTATATATCTCTTAAATGTCAACATATACAAGTGTGATTTAGTTTACGAAGAATTTTCAATGCCGAGAACCTCGATCAGAGAGTAAAGAAGGCGTAAGGTTCACAATGGTTTAAAACTAAAATGGGATATACCGGGCTAGGATTCGAGTTACAGGAACAAGGGCTAAACCAACCACCCAAGTCTGGAATCGTCGAGCGAAAACACTTGACAACCTCCTAGAAGCAGCTTTTCTTACCACCAGACCTTTCTCCATCAATTAGGAATCTGATGCCATCAATAAACACATTCCTTAAATTGTAGCCATTTTTTGAGTGTTTATTTTTTGGTGTCTAATCCGCATAAGTATCACCATTGCTCTTGATTTTCTTGACTGTATATCTCTTAAATGTCAACATATACACGTGTGATTTAGTTAACAAAGATTTTTCAATGTCGAGTACCTCGATCAGAGAGTAAAAAAGACGAAAGGTTCATAATGGTGTAAAACTAAAATGGGATATACCGGGCTAGGATTCGAGTTACATGAACTAGGTCCAAACCAACCACCCAAGAATGGAATCGTCAAGCGAAAACACATGGCAACCTCCGGGAATCAGCTTTTCTTGCCACCATACCTTTCTTCATCAATTAGGAATCTGATGCCGTCACTAAACACATTCCTTAAATTGTAGCCATTTTTGAGTGTTTATTTTTTGCTGTCTAATCCGCATATACATCACCATTGCTCTTGATTTTCTTGACTGTATATCTCTCAAATGACAACATATACACGTGTGATTTAGTTTACGAAGATATTTCAATGCCGAGAACCTTGATCAGAGAGTAAAATGGCGTAAGGTTCACAATGGTGTAAAACTAATATGGGATATACCGGGCTATGATTCGAGTTAAAGGAACAAGGGCCAAACCAACCACCCAAGAATGGAATCGTCGAGCGAAGACACTTGACAACCTCCTGTAAGCAGCTTTTCTTGCCACCAGACCTTTCTCCATCATTTACGAATCTGATGCCGTCACTAAACACATTCCTTAAATTGTATCCATTTTTTGAGTGTTTATTTTTTGGTGTCTAATCCGCATATATATCAAAATTGCTCTTGATTTTCTACACAGTATATCTCTTTGATGTCAGCATTACACGTGTGATTTAGTTTACGAAGATTTTTCAATGCAGAGAACCACGATCAGAGAGTAAAAAGGCGTAAGGTTCCCAATGGTGTACAACTAAAATGGGATATACTGGGCTATGGTTCGAGTTACAGGAACAAGGGCCAAACCAACCCCCCAAGAATGGAATCGTCGAACGAAAACACTTGACAACCTCCGGGAAGCAGCTATTCTTGACCCAGACCTTTTTCCATCAATTAGGAATCTGATGCCGTCACTAAACACGCTCCTTAAATTGTAGCCAATTTTTGAGTGTTTATTTTTTGGTGTCTAATCCGCATGTATATCAACATTACTCTTGATTTTCTTGACTGTATATCTCTTAAATGTCAACATATACAAGTGTGATTTAGTTTACGAAGAATTTTCAATGCCGAGAACCTCGATCAGAGAGTAAAAAAGGCGTATGGTTCACAATGGTTTAAAACTAAAATGGGATATACCGGGCTAGGATTTGAGTTACAGAAACAAGGGCCAAACCAACCACCCAAGGCTGGAATCGTCGAGCGAAAACACTTGACAACCTCCTAGAAGCAGCTTTTCTTACCACCAGACCTTTGTCCATCAATTAGGAATCTGATGCCATCAATAAACACATTCCTTAAATTGTAGCCATTTTTTGAGTGTTTATTTTTTGGTGTCTAATCCGCATGAGTATCACCATTGCTCTTGATTTTCTTGACTGTATATCTCTTAAATGTCAACATATACACGTGTGATTTAGTTAACAAAGATTTTTCAATGCCGAGTACCTCGATCAGAGAGTAAAAAAGGCGAAAGTTTCATAATGGTGTAAAACTAAAATGGGAAATACCGGGCTAGGATTCGAGTTACATGAACTAGGGCCAAACCAACCACCCAAGAATGGAATCGTCAAGCGAAAACACTTGGCAAACTCCTGGAAGCAGCTTTTCTTGCCACCATACCTTTCTTCATCAATTAGGAATCTGATGCCGTCACTAAACACATTCCTTAAATTGTAGCCATTTTTGAGTGTTTATTTTTTGCTGTCTAATCCGCATATACATCACCATTGCTCTTGATTTTCTTGACTGTATATCTCTCAAATGACAACATATACACGTGTGATTTAGTTTACGAAGATATTTCAATGCCGAGAACCTTGATCAGAGAGTAAAATGGCGTAAGGTTCACAATGGTGTAAAACTAATATGGGATATACCGGGCTATGATTCGAGTTAAAGGAACAAGGGCCAAACCAACCACCCAAGAATAGAATCGTCGAGCGAAGACACTTGACAACCTCCTGTAAGCAGCTTTTCTTGCCAACATACCTTTCTCCATCATTTAGGAATCTGATGCCGTCACTAAACACATTCCTTAAATTGTATCCATTTTTTGAGTGTTTATTTTTTGGTGTCTAATCCGCATATATATCAAAATTGCTCTTGATTTTCTACACAGTATATCTCTTTGATGTCAGCATTACACGTGTGATTTAGTTTACGAAGATTTTTCAATGCTGAGAACCACGATCAGAGAGTAAAAAGGCGTAAGGTTTACAATGGTGTAAAACTAAAATGGGATATACCGGGCTATGGTTCGAGTTACAGGAACAAGGGCCAAACCAACCCCCCAAGAATGGAATCGTCGAACGAAAACACTTGACAACCTCCGGGAAGCAGCTATTCTTGCCACCAGACCTTTTTCCATCAATTAGGAATCTGATGCCGTCACTAAACACGCTCCTTAAATTGTAGCCAATTTTTGAGTGTTTATTTTTTGGTGTCTAATCCGCATGTATATCAACATTACTCTTGATTTTCTTGACTGTATATCTCTTAAATGTCAACATATACAAGTGTGATTTAGTTTACGAAGAATTTTCAATGCCGAGAACCTCGATCAGAGAGTAAAAAAGGCGTATGGTTCACAATGGTTTAAAACTAAAATGGGATATACCGGGCTAGGATTCGAGTTACAGGAACAAGGGCCAAACCAACCACCCAAGGCTGGAATCGTCGAGCGAAAACACTTGACAACCTCCTAGAAGCAGCTTTTCTTACCACCAGACCTTTCTCCATCAATTAGGAATCTGATGCCATCAATAAACACATTCCTTAAATTGTAGCCATTTTTTGAGTGTTTATTTTTTGGTGTCTAATCCGCATGAGTATCACCATTGCTCTTGATTTTCTTGACTGTATATCTCTTAAATGTCAACATATACACGGGTGATTTAGTTAACAAAGATTTTTCAATGCCGGGTACCTCGATCAGAGAGTAAAAAAGGCGAAAGGTTCATAATGGTGTAAAACTAAAATGGGATATACCGGGCTAGGATTCGAGTTACATGAACTAGGGCCAAACCAACCACCCAAGAATGGAATCGTCAAGCGAAAACACTTGGCAACCTCCTGGAAGCAGCTTTTCTTGCCACCATACCTTTCTTCATCAATTAGGAATCTGATGCCGTCACTAAAAACATTCCTTAAATTGTAGCCATTTTTTAGTGTTTATTTTTTGGTGTCTCATCCGCATATACATTACCATTGCTCTTGATTTTCTTGACTGTATATCTCTTAAATGTCAACACATACACGTGTGATTTAGTTTACGAAGATATTTCAATGCCGAGAACCTTGATCAGAGAGTAAAATGGCGTAAGGTTCACAATGGTGTAAAACTAATATGGGATATACCGGGCTATGATTCGAGTTAGAGGAACAAGGTCCAAACCAACCACCCAAGAATGGAATCGTCGAGCGAAGACACTTGACAACCTCCTGTAAGCAGCTTTTCTTGCCACCAGACCTTTCTCCATCATTTAGGAATCTGATGCCGTCACTAAACACATTCCTTAAATTTTATCCATTTTTTGAGTGTTTATTTTTTGGTGTCTAATCCGCATATATATCAAAATTGCTCTTGATTTTCTACACAGTATATCTCTTTGATGTCAGCATTACACGTGTGATTTAGTTTACGAAGATTTTTCAATGCTGAGAACCACGGTCAGAGAGTAAAAAGGCGTACGGTTCACAATGGTGTAAAACTAAAATGTGAAATACCGGGCTAGGATTCGAGTTACAGGTACAAGGGCCAAACCAACCCCCCAAGAATGGAATCGTCGAACGAAAACACTTGACAACCTCCGGGAACCAGCTTTTCTTGCCACCAGACCTTTTTCCATCAATTAGGAATCTGATGCCGTCACTAAACACATACCTTAGATTGTAGCTATTTTTTGAGTGTTTATTTTTTGGTGTCTAATCCGCATATACATCACCATTGCTCTTGATTTTCTTGACTGTATATCTCTTAAATGTCAACATATACAAGTGTGATTTAGTTTATGAAGAATTTTCAATGCCGAGAACCTCGATCAGAGAGTAAAAAAGGCGTAAGGTTCACAATGGTTTAAAACTAAAATGGGATATACCGGGCTAGGATTCGAGTTAAAGGAACAAGGGCCAAACCAACCACCCAAGGCTGGAATCGTCGAGCGAAAACACTTGACAACCTCCTAGAAGCAGCTTTTCTTACCACCAGACCTTTCTCCATCAATTAGGAATCTGATGCCATCAATAAACACATTCCTTAAATTGTAGCCATTTTTGAGTGTTTATTTTTTGCTGTCTAATCCGCATATACATCACCATTGCTCTTGATTTTCTTGACTGTATATCTCTCAAATGACAACATATACACGTGTGATTTAGTTTACGAAGATATTTCAATGCCGAGAACCTTGATCAGAGAGTAAAATGGCGTAAGGTTCACAATGGTGTAAAACTAATATGGGATATACCGGGCTATGATTCGAGTTAAAGGAACAAGGGCCAAACCAACCACCCAAGAATAGAATCGTCTAGCGAAGACACTTGACAACCTCCTGTAAGCAGCTTTTCTTGCCACCATACCTTTCTCCATCATTTAGGAATCTGATGCCGTCACTAAACACATTCCTTAAATTGTATCCATTTTTTGAGTGTTTATTTTTTGGTGTCTAATCCGCATATATATCAAAATTGCTCTTGATTTTCTACACAGTATATCTCTTTGATGTCAGCATTACACGTGTGATTTAGTTTACGAAGATTTTTCAATGCAGAGAACCACGATCAGAGAGTAAAAAGGCGTAAGGTTCACAATGGTGTAAAACTAAAATGGGATATACCGGGCTATGGTTCGAGTTACAGGAACAAGGGCCAAACCAACCCCCCAAGAATGGAATCGTCGAACGAAAACACTTGACAACCTCCGGGAAGCAGCTATTCTTGCCCCCAGACCTTTTTCCATCAATTAGGAATCTGATGCCGTCACTAAACACGCTCCTTAAATTGTAGCCAATTTTTTAGTGTTTATTTTTTGGTGTCTAATCCGCATGTATATCAACATTACTCTTGATTTTCTTGACTGTATATCTCTTAAATGTCAACATATACAAGTGTGATTTAGTTTACGAAGAATTTTCAATGCCGAGAACCTCGATCAGAGAGTAAAAAAGGCGTATGGTTCACAATGGTTTAAAACTAAAATGGGATATACCGGGCTAGGATTCGAGTTACAGAAACAAGGGCCAAACCAACCACCCAAGGCTGGAATCGTCGAGCGAAAACACTTGACAACCTCCTAGAAGCAGCTTTTCTTACCACCAGACCTTTGTCCATCAATTAGGAATCTGATGCCATCAATAAACACATTCCTTAAATTGTAGCCATTTTTTGAGTGTTTATTTTTTGGTGTCTAATCCGCATGAGTATCACCATTGCTCTTGATTTTCTTGACTGTATATCTCTTAAATGTCAACATATACACGTGTGATTTAGTTAACAAAGATTTTTCAATGCCGAGTACCTCGATCAGAGAATAAAAAAGGCGAAAGTTTCATAATGGTGTAAAACTAAAATGGGATATACCAGGCTAGGATTCGAGTTACATGAACTAGGGCCAAACCAACCACCCAAGAATGGAATCGTCAAGCGAAAACACTTGGCAAACTCCTGGAAGCAGCTTTTCTTGCCACCATACCTTTCTTCATCAATTAGGAATCTGATGCCGTCACTAAACACATTCCTTAAATTGTAGCCATTTTTGAGTGTTTATTTTTTGCTGTCTAATCCGCATATACATCACCATTGCTCTTGATTTTCTTGACTGTATATCTCTCAAATGACAACATATACACGTGTGATTTAGTTTACGAAGATATTTCAATGCCGAGATCCTTGATCAGAGAGTAAAATGGCGTAAGGTTCACAATGGTGTAAAACTAATATGGGATATACCGGGCTATGATTCGAGTTAAAGGAACAAGGGCCAAACCAACCACCCAAGAATAGAATCGTCGAGCGAAGACACTTGACAACCTCCTGTAAACAGCTTTTCTTGCCACCATACCTTTCTCCATCATTTAGGAATCTGATGCCGTCACTAAACACATTCCTTAAATTGTATCCATTTTTTGAGTGTTTATTTTTTGGTGTCTAATCCGCATATATATCAAAATTGCTCTTGATTTTCTACACAGTATATCTCTTTGATGTCAGCATTACACGTGTGATTTAGTTTACGAAGATTTTTCAATGCTGAGAACCACGATCAGAGAGTAAAAAGGCGTAAGGTTTACAATGGTGTAAAACTAAAATGGGATATACCGGGCTATGGTTCGAGTTACAGGAACAAGGGCCAAACCAACCCCCCAAGAATGGAATCGTCGAACGAAAACACTTGACAACCTCCGGGAAGCAGCTATTCTTGCCACCAGACCTTTTTCCATCAATTAGGAATCTGATGCCGTCACTAAACACGCTCCTTAAATTGTAGCCAATTTTTGAGTGTTTATTTTTTGGTGTCTAATCCGCATGTATATCAACATTACTCTTGATTTTCTTGACTGTATATCTCTTAAATGTCAACATATACAAGTGTGATTTAGTTTACGAAGAATTTTCAATGCCGAGAACCTCGATCAGAGAGTAAAAAAGGCGTATGGTTCACAATGGTTTAAAACTAAAATGGGATATACCGGGCGAGGATTCGAGTTACAGGAACAAGGGCCAAACCAACCACCCAAGGCTGGAATCGTCGAGCGAAAACACTTGACAACCTCCTAGAAGCAGCTTTTCTTACCACCAGACCTTTCTCCATCAATTAGGAATCTGATGCCATCAATAAACACATTCCTTAAATTGTAGCCATTTTTTGAGTGTTTATTTTTTGGTGTCTAATCCGCATGAGTATCACCATTGCTCTTGATTTTCTTGACTGTATATCTCTTAAATGTCAACATATACACGGGTGATTTAGTTAACAAAGATTTTTCAATGCCGGGTACCTCGATCAGAGAGTAAAAAAGGCGAAAGGTTCATAATGGTGTAAAACTAAAATGGGATCTACCGGGCTAGGATTCGAGTTACATGAACTAGGGCCAAACCAACCACCCAAGAATGGAATCGTCAAGCGAAAACACTTGGCAACCTCCTGGAAGCAGCTTTTCTTGCCACCATACCTTTCTTCATCAATTAGGAATCTGATGCCGTCACTAAAAACATTCCTTAAATTGTAGCCATTTTTTAGTGTTTATTTTTTGGTGTCTCATCCGCATATACATTACCATTGCTCTTGATTTTCTTGACTGTATATCTCTTAAATGTCAACACATACACGTGTGATTTAGTTTACGAAGATTTTTCAATGCCGAGAACCTTGATCAGAGAGTAAAATGGCGTAAGGTTCACAATGGTGTAAAACTAATATGGGATATACCGGGCTATGATTCGAGTTAGAGGAACAAGGGCCAAACCAACCACCCAAGAATGGAATCGTCGAGCGAAGACACTTGACAACCTCCTGTAAGCAGCTTTTCTTGCCACCAGACCTTTCTCCATCATTTAGGAATCTGATGCCGTCACTAAACACATTCCTTAAATTTTATCCATTTTTTGAGTGTTTATTTTTTGGTGTCTAATCCGCATATATATCAAAATTGCTCTTGATTTTCTACACAGTATATCTCTTTGATGTCAGCATTACACGTGTGATTTAGTTTACGAAGATTTTTCAATGCTGAGAACCACGGTCAGAGAGTAAAAAGGCGTAAGGTTCACAATGGTGTAAAACTAAAATGTGAAATACCGGGCTAGGATTCGAGTTACAGGTACAAGGGCCAAACCAACCCCCCAAGAATGGAATCGTCGAACGAAAACACTTGACAACCTCCGGGAACCAGCTTTTCTTGCCACCAGACCTTTTTCCATCAATTAGGAATCTGATGCCGTCACTAAACACATACCTTAGATTGTAGCTATTTTTTGAGTGTTTATTTTTTGGTGTCTAATCCGCATATACATCACCATTGCTCTTGATTTTCTTGACTGTATATCTCTTAAATGTCAACATATACAAGTGTGATTTAGTTTACGAAGAATTTTCAATGCCGAGAACCTCGATCAGAGAGTAAAAAAGGCGTAAGGTTCACAATGGTTTAAAACTAAAATGGGATATACCGGGCTAGGATTCGAGTTACAGGAACAAGGGCCAAACCAACCACCCAAGGCTGGAATCGTCGAGCGAAAACACTTGACAACCTCCTAGAAGCAGCTTTTCTTACCACCAGACCTTTCTCCATCAATTAGGAATCTGATGCCATCAATAAACACATTCCTTAAATTGTAGCCATTTTTGAGTGTTTATTTTTTGCTGTCTAATCCGCATATACATCACCATTGCTCTTGATTTTCTTGACTGTATATCTCTCAAATGACAACATATACACGTGTGATTTAGTTTACGAAGATATTTCAATGCCGAGAACCTTGATCAGAGAGTAAAATGGCGTAAGGTTCACAATGGTGTAAAACTAATATGGGATATACCGGGCTATGATTCGAGTTAAAGGAACAAGGGCCAAACCAACCACCCAAGAATAGAATCGTCGAGCGAAGACACTTGACAACCTCCTGTAAGCAGCTTTTCTTGCCACCATACCTTTCTCCATCATTTAGGAATCTGATGCCGTCACTAAACACATTCCTTAAATTGTATCCATTTTTTGAGTGTTTATTTTTTGGTGTCTAATCCGCATATATATCAAAATTGCTCTTGATTTTCTACACAGTATATCTCTTTGATGTCAGCATTACACGTGTGATTTAGTTTACGAAGATTTTTCAATGCAGAGAACCACGATCAGAGAGTAAAAAGGCGTAAGGTTCACAATGGTGTAAAACTAAAATGGGATATACCGGGCTATGGTTCGAGTTACAGGAACAAGGGCCAAACCAACCCCCCAAGAATGGAATCGTCGAACGAAAACACTTGACAACCTCCGGGAAGCAGCTATTCTTGCCCCCAGACCTTTTTCCATCAATTAGGAATCTGATGCCGTCACTAAACACGCTCCTTAAATTGTAGCCAATTTTTTAGTGTTTATTTTTTGGTGTCTAATCCGCATGTATATCAACATTACTCTTGATTTTCTTGACTGTATATCTCTTAAATGTCAACATATACAAGTGTGATTTAGTTTACGAAGAATTTTCAATGCCGAGAACCTCGATCAGAGAGTAAAAAAGGCGTATGGTTCACAATGGTTTAAAACTAAAATGGGATATACCGGGCTAGGATTCGAGTTACAGAAACAAGGGCCAAACCAACCACCCAAGGCTGGAATCGTCGAGCGAAAACACTTGACAACCTCCTAGAAGCAGCTTTTCTTACCACCAGACCTTTGTCCATCAATTAGGAATCTGATGCCATCAATAAACACATTCCTTAAATTGTAGCCATTTTTTGAGTGTTTATTTTTTGGTGTCTAATCCGCATGAGTATCACCATTGCTCTTGATTTTCTTGACTGTATATCTCTTAAATGTCAACATATACACGTGTGATTTAGTTAACAAAGATTTTTCAATGCCGAGTACCTCGATCAGAGAGTAAAAAAGGCGAAAGTTTCATAATGGTGTAAAACTAAAATGGGATATACCGGGCTAGGATTCGAGTTACATGAACTAGGGCCAAACCAACCACCCAAGAATGGAATCGTCAAGCGAAAACACTTGGCAAACTCCTGGAAGCAGCTTTTCTTGCCACCATACCTTTCTTCATCAATTAGGAATCTGATGCCGTCACTAAACACATTCCTTAAATTGTAGCCATTTTTGAGTGTTTATTTTTTGCTGTCTAATCCGCATATACATCACCATTGCTCTTGATTTTCTTGACTGTATATCTCTCAAATGACAACATATACACGTGTGATTTAGTTTACGAAGATATTTCAATGCCGAGATCCTTGATCAGAGAGTAAAATGGCGTAAGGTTCACAATGGTGTAAAACTAATATGGGATATACCGGGCTATGATTCGAGTTAAAGGAACAAGGGCCAAACCAACCACCCAAGAATAGAATCGTCGAGCGAAGACACTTGACAACCTCCTGTAAGCAGCTTTTCTTGCCACCATACCTTTCTCCATCATTTAGGAATCTGATGCCGTCACTAAACACATTCCTTAAATTGTATCCATTTTTTGAGTGTTTATTTTTTGGTGTCTAATCCGCATATATATCAAAATTGTTCTTGATTTTCTACACAGTATATCTCTTTGATGTCAGCATTACACGTGTGATTTAGTTTACGAAGATTTTTCAATGCTGAGAACCACGATCAGAGAGTAAAAAGGCGTAAGGTTTACAATGGTGTAAAACTAAAATGGGATATACCGGGCTATGGTTCGAGTTACAGGAACAAGGGCCAAACCAACCCCCCAAGAATGGAATCGTCGAACGAAAACACTTGACAACCTCCGGGAAGCAGCTATTCTTGCCACCAGACCTTTTTCCATCAATTAGGAATCTGATGCCGTCACTAAACACGCTCCTTAAATTGTAGCCAATTTTTGAGTGTTTATTTTTTGGTGTCTAATCCGCATGTATATCAACATTACTCTTGATTTTCTTGACTGTATATCTCTTAAATGTCAACATATACAAGTGTGATTTAGTTTACGAAGAATTTTCAATGCCGAGAACCTCGATCAGAGAGTAAAAAAGGCGTATGGTTCACAATGGTTTAAAACTAAAATGGGATATACCGGGCTAGGATTCGAGTTACAGGAACAAGGGCCAAACCAACCACCCAAGGCTGGAATCGTCGAGCGAAAACACTTGACAACCTCCTAGAAGCAGCTTTTCTTACCACCAGACCTTTCTCCATCAATTAGGAATCTGATGCCATCAATAAACACATTCCTTAAATTGTAGCCATTTTTTGAGTGTTTATTTTTTGGTGTCTAATCCGCATGAGTATCACCATTGCTCTTGATTTTCTTGACTGTATATCTCTTAAATGTCAACATATACACGGGTGATTTAGTTAACAAAGATTTTTCAATGCCGGGTACCTCGATCAGAGAGTAAAAAAGGCGAAAGGTTCATAATGGTGTAAAACTAAAATGGGATATACCGGGCAAGGATTCGAGTTACATGAACTAGGGCCAAACCAACCACCCAAGAATGGAATCGTCAAGCGAAAACACTTGGCAACCTCCTGGAAGCAGCTTTTCTTGCCACCATACCTTTCTTCATCAATTAGGAATCTGATGCCGTCACTAAAAACATTCCTTAAATTGTAGCCATTTTTTAGTGTTTATTTTTTGGTGTCTCATCCGCATATACATTACCATTGCTCTTGATTTTCTTGACTGTATATCTCTTAAATGTCAACACATACACGTGTGATTTAGTTTACGAAGATATTTCAATGCCGAGAACCTTGATCAGAGAGTAAAATGGCGTAAGGTTCACAATGGTGTAAAACTAATATGGGATATACCGGGCTATGATTCGAGTTAGAGGAACAAGGGCCAAACCAACCACCCAAGAATGGAATCGTCGAGCGAAGACACTTGACAACCTCCTGTAAGCAGCTTTTCTTGCCACCAGACCTTTCTCCATCATTTAGGAATCTGATGCCGTCACTAAACACATTCCTTAAATTTTATCCATTTTTTGAGTGTTTATTTTTTGGTGTCTAATCCGCATATATATCAAAATTGCTCTTGATTTTCTACACAGTATATCTCTTTGATGTCAGCATTACACGTGTGATTTAGTTTACGAAGATTTTTCAATGCTGAGAACCACGGTCAGAGAGTAAAAAGGCGTAAGGTTCACAATGGTGTAAAACTAAAATGTGAAATACCGGGCTAGGATTCGAGTTACAGGTACAAGGGCCAAACCAACCCCCCAAGAATGGAATCGTCGAACGAAAACACTTGACAACCTCCGGGAACCAGCTTTTCTTGCCACCAGACCTTTTTCCATCAATTAGGAATCTGATGCCGTCACTAAACACATACCTTAGATTGTAGCTATTTTTTGAGTGTTTATTTTTTGGTGTCTAATCCGCATGTATATCAACATTACTCTTGATTTTCTTGACTGTATATCTCTTAAATGTCAACATATACAAGTGTGATTTAGTTTACGAAGAATTTTCAATGCCGAGAACCTCGATCAGAGAGTAAAAAAGACGTATGGTTCACAATGGTTTAAAACTAAAATGGGATATACCGGGCTAGGATTCGAGTTACAGGAACAAGGGCCAAACCAACCACCCAAGGCTGGAATCGTCGAGCGAAAACACTTGACAACCTCCTAGAAGCAGCTTTTCTTACCACCAGACCTTTGTCCATCAATTAGGAATCTGATGCCATCAATAAACACATTCCTTAAATTGTAGCCATTTTTTGAGTGTTTATTTTTTGGTGTCTAATCCGCATGAGTATCACCATTGCTCTTGATTTTCTTGACTGTATATCTCTTAAATGTCAACATATACACGTGTGATTTAGTTAACAAAGATTTTTCAATGCCGAGTACCTCGATCAGAGAGTAAAAAAGGCGAAAGGTTCATAATGGTGTAAAACTAAAATGGGATATACCGGGCTAGTATTCGAGTTACATGAACTAGGGCCAAACCAACCACCCAAGAATGGAATCGTCAAGCGAAAACACTTGGCAACCTCCTGGAAGCAGCTTTTCTTGCCACTATACCTTTCTTCATCAATTAGGAATCTGATGCCGTCACTAAACACATTCCTTAAATTGTAGCCATTATTGAGTGTTTATTTTTTGCTGTCTAATCCGCATATACATCCCCATTGCTCTTGATTTTCTTGACTGTATATCTCTCAAATGACAACATATACACGTGTGATTTAGTTTACGAAGATATTTCAATGCCGAGAACCTTGATCAGAGAGTAAAATGGCGTAAGGTTCACAATGGTGTAAAACTAATATGGGATATACCGGGTTATGATTCGAGTTAAAGGAACAAGGGCCAAACCAACCACCCAAGAATGGAATCGTCGAGCGAAGACACTTGACAACCTCCTGTAAGCAGCTTTTCTTGCCACCAGACCTTTCTCCATCATTTAGGAATCTGATGCCGTCACTAAACACATTCCTTAAATTGTATCCATTTTTTGAGTGTTTATTTTTTAGTGTCTAATCCGCATATATATCAAAATTCCTCTTGATTTTCTACACAGTATATCTCTTTGATGTCAGCATTACACGTGTGATTTAGTTTACGAAGATTTTTCAATGCTGAGAACCACGATCAGAGAGTAAAAAGGCGTAAGGTTCACAATGGTGTAAAACTAAAATGGGATATACCGGGCTATGGTTCGAGTTACAGGAACAAGGGCCAAACCAACCCCCCAAGAATGGAATCGTCGAACGAAAACACTTGACAACCTCCGGGAAGCAGCTTTTCTTGCCACCAGACCTTTTTCCATCAATTAGGAATCTGATGCCGTCACTAAACACATACCTTAAATTGTAGCTATTTTTTGAGTGTTTATTTTTTGGTGTCTAATCCGCATATACATCACCATTGCTCTTGATTTTCTTGACTGTATATCTCTTAAATGTCAACATATACAAGTGTGATTTAGTTTACGAAGAATTTTCAATGCCGAGAACCTCGATCAGAGAGTAAAGAAGGCGTAAGGTTCACATTGGTTTAAAACTAAAATGGGATATACCGGGCTAGGATTCGAGTTACAGGAACGAGGGCCAAACCAACCACCCAAGGCTGGAATCGTCGAGCGAAAACACTTGACAACCTCCTAGAAGCAGCTTTTCTTACCACCAGACCTTTCTCCATCAATTAGGAATCTGATGCCATCAATAAACACATTCCTTAAATTGTAGCCATTTTTTGAGTGTTTATTTTTTGGTGTCTAATCCGCATAAGTATCACCATTGCTCTTGATTTTCTTGACTGTATATCTCTTAAATGTCAACATATACACGTGTGATTTAGTTAACAAAGATTTTTCAATGCCGAGTACCTCGATCAGAGAGTAAAAAAGGCGAAAGGTTCATAATGGTGTAAAACTAAAATGGGATATACCGGGCTAGGATTCGAGTTACATGAACTAGGGCCAAACCAACCACCCAAGAATGGAATCGTCAAGCGAAAACACTTGGCAACCGCCTGGAATCAGCTTTTCTTGCCACCATACCTTTCTTCATCAATTAGGAATCTGATGCCGTCACTAAACACATTCCTTAAATTGAAGCCATTTTTGAGTGTTTATTTTTTGCTGTCTAATCCGCATATACATCACCATTGCTCTTGATTTTCTTGACTGTATATCTCTCAAATGACAACATATACATGTGTGATTTAGTTTACGAAGATATTTCAATGCCGAGAACCTTGATCAGAGAGTAAAATGGCGTAAGGTTCACAATGGTGTAAAACTAATATGGGATATACCGGGCTATGATTCGAGTTAAAGGAACAAGGGCCAAACCAACCACCAAAGAATGGAATCGTCGAGCGAAGACACTTGACAACCTCCTGTAAGCAGCTTTTCTTGCCACCAGACCTTTCTCCATCATTTAGGAATCTGATGCCGTCACTAAACACATTCCTTAAATTGTATCCATTTTTTGAGTGTTTATTTTTTGGTGTCTAATCCGCATATATATCAAAATTGCTCTTGATTTTCAACACAGTATATCTCTTTGATGTCAGCATTACACGTGTGATTTAGTTTACGAAGATTTTTCAATGCTGAGAACCACGATCAGAGAGTAAAAAGGCGTAAGGTTCACAATGGTGTAAAACTAAAATGGGATATACCGGGCTATGGTTCGAGTTACAGGAACAAGGGCCAAACCAACCCCCCAAGAATGGAATCGTCGAACGAAAACACTTGACAACCTCCGGGAAGCAGCTATTCTTGCCCCCAGACCTTTTTCCATCAATTAGGAATCTGATGCCGTCACTAAACACGCTCCTTAAATTGTAGCCAATTTTTGAGTGTTTATTTTTTGGTGTCTAATCCGCATGTATATCAACATTACTCTTGATTTTCTTGACTGTATATCTCTTAAATGTCAACATATACAAGTGTGATTTAGTTTACGAAGAATTTTCAATGCCGAGAACCTCGATCAGAGAGTAAAAAAGGCGTATGGTTCACAATGGTTTAAAACTAAAATGGGATATACCGGGCTAGGATTCGAGTTACAGGAACAAGGGCCAAACCAACCACCCAAGGCTGGAATCGTCGAGCGAAAACACTTGACAACCTCCTAGAAGCAGCTTTTCTTACCACCAGACCTTTGTCCATCAATTAGGAATCTGATGCCATCAATAAACACATTCCTTAAATTGTAGCCATTTTTTGAGTGTTTATTTTTTGGTGTCTAATCCGCATGAGTATCACCATTGCTCTTGATTTTCTTGACTGTATATCTCTTAAATGTCAACATATACACGTGTGATTTAGTTAACAAATATTTTTCAACGCCGAGTACCTCGATCAGAGAGTAAAAAAGGCGAAAGGTTCATAATGGTGTAAAACTAAAATGGGATATACCGGGCTAGGATTCGAGTTACATGAACTAGGGCCAAACCAACCACCCAAGAATGGAATCGTCAAGCGAAAACACTTGGCAAACTCCTGGAAGCAGCTTTTCTTGCCACCATACCTTTCTTCATCAATTAGGAATCTGATGCCGTCACTAAACACATTCCTTAAATTGTAGCCATTTTTGAGTGTTTATTTTTTGTTGTCTAATCCGCATATACATCACCATTGCTCTTGATTTTCTTGACTGTATATCTCTCAAATGACAACATATACACGTGTGATTTAGTTTACGAAGATATTTCAATGCCGAGAACCTTGATCAGAGAGTAAAATGGCGTAAGGTTCACAATGGTGTAAAACTAATATGGGATATACCGGGCTATGATTCGAGTTAAAGGAACAAGGGCCAAACCAACCACCCAAGAATAGAATCGTCGAGCGAAGACACTTGACAACCTCCTGTAAGCAGCTTTTCTTGCCACCATACCTTTCTCCATCATTTAGGAATCTGATGCCGTCACTAAACACATTCCTTAAATTGTATCCATTTTTTGAGTGTTTATTTTTTGGTGTCTAATCCGCATATATATCAAAATTGCTCTTGATTTTCTACACAGTATATCTCTTTGATGTCAGCATTACACGTGTGATTTAGTTTACGAAGATTTTTCAATGCTGAGAACCACGATCAGAGAGTAAAAAGGCGTAAGGTTCACAATGGTGTAAAACTAAAATGGGATATACCGGGCTATGGTTCGAGTTACAGGAACAAGGGCCAAACCAACCCCCCAAGAATGGAATCGTCGAACGAAAACACTTGACAACCTCCGGGAAGCAGCTATTCTTGCCACCAGACCTTTTTCCATCAATTAGGAATCTGATGCCGTCACTAAACACGCTCCTTAAATTGTAGCCAATTTTTGAGTGTTTATTTTTTGGTGTCTAATCCGCATGTATATCAACATTACTCTTGATTTTCTTGACTGTATATCTCTTAAATGTCAACATATACAAGTGTGATTTAGTTTACGAAGAATTTTCAATGCCGAGAACCTCGATCAGAGAGTAAAAAAGGCGTATGGTTCACAATGGTTTAAAACTAAAATGGGATATACCGGGCTAGGATTCGAGTTACAGGAACAAGGGCCAAACCAACCACCCAAGGCTGGAATCGTCGAGCGAAAACACTTGACAACCTCCTAGAAGCAGCTTTTCTTACCACCAGACCTTTCTCCATCAATTAGGAATCTGATGCCATCAATAAACACATTCCTTAAATTGTAGCCATTTTTTGAGTGTTTATTTTTTGGTGTCTAATCCGCATGAGTATCACCGTTGCTCTTGATTTTCTTGACTGTATATCTCTTAAATGTCAACATATACACGTGTGATTTAGTTAACAAAGATTTTTCAATGCCGGGTACCTCGATCAGAGAGTAAAAAAGGCGAAAGGTTCATAATGGTGTAAAACTAAAATGGGATATACCGGGCTAGGATTCGAGTTACATGAACTAGGGCCAAACCGACCACCCAAGAATGGAATCGTCAAGCGAAAACACTTGGCAACCTCCTGGAAGCAGCTTTTCTTGCCACCATACCTTTCTTCATCAATTAGGAATCTGATGCCGTCACTAAACACATTCCTTAAATTGTAGCCATTTTTTAGTGTTTATTTTTTGCTGTCTAATCCGCATATACATCACCATTGCTCTTGATTTTCTTGACTGTATATCTCTCAAATGACAACATATACACGTGTGATTTAGTTTACGAAGATATTTCAATGCCGAGAACCTTGATCAGAGAGTAAAATGGCGTAAGGTTCACAATGGTGTAAAACTAATATGGGATATAGCGGGCTATGATTCGAGTTAGAGGAACAAGGGCCAAACCAACCACCCAAGAATGGAATCGTCGAGCGAAGACACTTGACAACCTCCTGTAAGCAGCTTTTCTTGCCACCAGACCTTTCTCCATCATTTAGGAATCTGATGCCGTCACTAAACACATTCCTTAAATTTTATCCATTTTTTGAGTGTTTATTTTTTGGTGTCTAATCCGCATATATATCAAAATTGCTCTTGATTTTCTACACAGTATATCTCTTTGATGTCAGCATTACACGTGTGATTTAGTTTACGAAGATTTTTCAATGCTGAGAACCACAATCAGAGAGTAAAAAGGCGTAAGGTTCACAATGGTGTAAAACTAAAATGTGAAATACCGGGCTAGGATTCGAGTTACAGGTACAACGGGCCAAACCAACCACCCAAGAATGGAATCGTCGAGCGAAAACACTTGACAACCTCCTAAGCAGCTTTTCTAGCCACCAGACCTTTCTCCATCCATTAGGAATCTAAAACCGTCACTAAACACGTTCCTTAAATTGTAGCCATTTTTTGGGTGTTTATTTTTTGGTGTCTCATCCGCATATACATTACCATTGCTCTTGATTTTCTTGACTGTATATCTCTTAAATGTCAACACATACACGTGTGATTTAGTTTACGAAGATATTTCAATGCCGAGAACCTTGATTAGAGAGTAAAATGGCGTAAGGTTCACAATGGTGTAAAACTAATATGGGATATACCGGGCTATGATTCGAGTTAAAGGAACAAGGGCCAAACCAACCACCCAAGAATGGAATCGTCGAGCGAAGACACTTGACAACCTCCTGTAAGCAGCTTTTCTTGGCACCAGACCTTTCTCCATCATTTAGGAATCTGATGCCGTCACTAAACACATTCCTTAAATTGTATCCATTTTTTGAGTTTTTATTTTTTGGTGTCTAATCCGCATATATATCAAAATTGCTCTTGATTTTCTACACAGTATATCTCTTTGATGTCAGCATTACACGTGTGATTTAGTTTACGAAGATTTTTCAATGCTGAGAACCACGGTCAGAGAGTAAAAAGGCGTAAGGTTCACAATGGTGTAAAACTAAAATGGGATATACCGGGCTATGGTTCGAGTTACAGGAACAAGGGCCAAACCAACCCCCCAAGAATGGAATCGTCGAACGAAAACACTTGACAACCTCCGGGAACCAGCTTTTCTTGCCACCAGACCTTTTTCCATCAATTAGGAATCTGATGCCGTCACTAAACACATACCTTAGATTGTAGCTATTTTTTGAGTGTTTATTTTTTGGTGTCTAATCCGCATATACATCACCATTGCTCTTGATTTTCTTGACTGTATATCTCTTAAATGTCAACATATACAAGTGTGATTTAGTTTACGAAGAATTTTCAATGCCGAGAACCTCGATCAGAGAGTAAAAAAGGCGTAAGGTTCACAATGGTTTAAAACTAAAATGGGATATACCGGGCTAGGATTCGAGTTACAGGAACAAGGGCCAAACCAACCACCCAAGGCTGGAATCGTCGAGCGAAAACACTTAACAACCTCCTAGAAGCAGCTTTTCTTACCACCAGACCTTTCTCCATCAATTAGGAATCTGATGCCATCAATAAACACATTCCTTAAATTGTAGCCATTTTTTTAGTGTTTATTTTTTGGTGTCGAATCCGCATGAGTATCACCATTGCTCTTGATTTTCTTGACTGTATATCTCTTAAATGTCAACATATACACGTGTGATTTAGTTAACAAAGATTTTTCAATGCCGAGTACCTCGATCAGAGAGTAAAAAAGGCGAAAGGTTCATAACGGTGTAAAACTAAAATGGGATATACCGGGCTAGGATTCGAGTTACATGAACTAGGGCCAAACCAACCACCCAAGAATGGAATCGTCAAGCGAAAACACTTGGCAACCTCCTGGAAGCAGCTTTTCTTGCCACTATACCTTTCTTCATCAATTAGGAATCTGATGCCGTCACTAAACACATACCTTAGATTGTAGCTATTTTTTGAGTGTTTATTTTTTGGTGTCTAATCCGCATATACATCACCATTGCTCTTGATTTTCTTGACTGTATATCTCTTAAATGTCAACATATACAAGTGTGATTTAGTTTACGAAGAATTTTCAATGCCGAGAACCTCGATCAGAGAGTAAAAAAGGCGTAAGGTTCACAATGGTTTAAAACTAAAATGGGATATACCGGGCTAGGATTCGAGTTACAGGTACAAGGGCCAAACCAACCCCCCAAGAATGGAATCGTCGAACGAAAACACTTGACAACCTCCGGGAACCAGCTTTTCTTGCCACCAGACCTTTTTCCATCAATTAGGAATCTGATGCCGTCACTAAACACATACCTTAGATTGTAGCTATTTTTTGAGTGTTTACTTTTTGGTGTCTAATCCGCATATACATCACCATTGCTCTTGATTTTCTTGACTGTATATCTCTTAAATGTCAACATATACAAGTGTGATTTAGTTTACGAAGAATTTTCAATGCCGAGAACCTCGATCAGAGAGTAAAAAAGGCGTAAGGTTCACAATGGTTTAAAACTAAAATGGGATATACCGGGCTAGGATTCGAGTTACAGGAACAAGGGCCAAACCAACCACCCAAGGCTGGAATCGTCGAGCGAAAACACTTGACAACCTCCTAGAAGCAGCTTTTCTTACCACCAGACCTTTCTCCATCAATTAGGAATCTGATGCCATCAATAAACACATTCCTTAAATTGTAGCCATTTTTTTAGTGCTTATTTTTTGGTGTCGAATCCGCATGAGTATCACCATTGCTCTTGATTTTCTTGACTGTATATCTCTTAAATGTCAACATATACACGTGTGATTTAGTTAACAAAGATTTTTCAATGCCGAGTACCTCGATCAGAGAGTAAAAAAGGCGAAAGGTTCATAATGGTGTAAAACTAAAATGGGATATACCGGGCTAGGATTCGAGTTACATGAACTAGGGCCAAACCAACCACCCAAGAATGGAATCCTCAAGCGAAAACACTTGGCAACCTCCTGGAAGCAGCTTTTCTTGCCACTATACCTTTCTTCATCAATTAGGAATCTGATGCCGTCACTAAACACATTCCTTAAATTGTAGCCATTATTGAGTGTTTATTTTTTGCTGTCTAATCCGCATATACATCACCATTGCTCTTGATTTTCTTGACTGTATATCTCTCAAATGACAACATATACACGTGTGATTTAGTTTACGAAGATATTTCAATGCCGAGAACCTTGATCAGAGAGTAAAATGGCGTAAGGTTCACAATGGTGTAAAACTAATATGGGATATACCGGGCTATGATTCGTGTTAAAGGAACAAGGGCCAAACCAACCACCCAAGAATGGAATCGTCGAGCGAAGACACTTGACAACCTCCTGTAAGCAGCTTTTCTTGCCACCAGACCTTTCTCCATCATTTAGGAATCAGATGCCGTCACTAAACACATTCCTTAAATTGTATCCATTTTTTGAGTGTTTATTTTTTGGTGTCTAATCCGCATATATATCAAAATTGCTCTTGATTTTCTACACAGTATATCTCTTTGATGTCAGCATTACACGTGTGATTTAGTTTACGAAGATTTTTCAATGCTGAGAACCACAATCAGAGAGTAAAAAGGCGTAAGGTTCACAATGGTGTAAAACTAAAATGTGAAATACCGGGCTAGGATTCGAGTTACAGGTACAAGGGCCAAACCAACCACCCAAGAATGGAATCGTCGAGCGAAAACACTTGACAACCTCCTAAGCAGCTTTTCTAGCCACCAGACCTTTATCCATCCATTAGGAATCTAAAACCGTCACTAAACACGTTCATTAAATTGTAGCCATTTTTTGGGTGTTTATTTTTTGGTGTCTCATCCGCATATATATTACCATTGCTCTTGATTTTCTTGACTGTATATCTCTTAAATGTCAACATATACACGTGTGATTCAGTTGACGAAGATTTTTCAAAGCCGAGAACCTCGATCAGCGAGTAAAAAGGCGTAAGGTTCACAATGGTGTAAAATTAAAATGGGATATATCGGGCTAGGATTCGAGTTACAGGAACAAGGACCAAACCAACCACCCAAGAATGGAATCGTCGAGCGAAAACACTTGACAACCTCATGGAAGCAGCTTTTCTTGCCACCAGACCTTTCTCCATCAATTAGGAATCTGATGTCGTCGCTAAACACATTCCTTAAATTGTAGCCATTTTTTTAGTGTTTATTTTTAGTGTCTAATCCGCATATATATCACCATTGCTCTTGTTTTTCTTGACTGTATATCTCTTAAATGTCAACATATACACGTGTGATTTAGTTTACGAAGATTTTTCAATGCCGAGAACCTCGATCAGAGAGTAAAAAAGGCGTAAGGTTCACAATCGTGTAAAACTAAAATATGATATACCGGGCTAGGATTCGAGTTACAGGAACAATGGCCAAACCAACCACCCAAGAATGGGATCGTCGAGCGAAAACACTTGACAACCTCCTGGAAGCAGCTTTTCTTGCCACCAAAACTTTCTCCGTCAACTAGGAATCTGATTCCGTCACTAAACACATTTCTTAAATTGTAGCCATTTTTTGAGTGATTATTTTTTGGTGTCTAATCCGCATATATATCACCATTGCTTTTGATTTTCTTGACTGTATATCTCTTAAATATCAACATATACACGTGTGATTTAGTTTATGAATATTTTTCAATGCCGGGAACCTCGATCAGATAGTAAAAAAGGCATAAGGTTCACAATGGTGTAAAACTAAAATGGGATATACCGGGCTAGGATTCTACTTACAGGAACAAGGGCCAAACCAACCACCCAAGAATGGAATCGTCGAGCGAAAACACTTGACAACTTCCTGGAAGCAGCTTTTCTTGCAACAAACCTTTCTCCATTAATTAGAAATCTGATGCCGTCACTAAACACGCTCCTTAAATTGTAATTTTTGAGTGTTTATTTTTTGGTGTCTAATCCTAATGTATATCACCATTACTCTTGATTTTCTTGACTGTATATCTCTTAATTGTCAACATATACACGTGTGATTTAGTTTACGAAGATTTTTCAATGCCGAGAACCTCGATCAGAGAGTAAAAAAGGCGTAAGGTTCACAATGGTGTAAAACTAAAATGGGATATACCGGGCTAGGATTCGAGTTACAGGAACAAGGGCCAAACCAACCACCCAAGAATGGAATCGTCGAGGGAAAACACTTGACAACCTCCTGGAAGCAGCTTTTCTTGCCACCAGACCTTTTCCATCAATTAGGAATCTGATGCCGTCACTAAACACATTCCTTAAATTGTAGCCATTTTTGAGTGTTTATTTTTTGGTGTCCAATCCGCCTGTGTATCACCATTGCTCTTGATTTTCTTGACTGTATATCTCTTAAATGTCAACATATACACGTGTGATTCAGTTTACGAAGATTTTTCAAAGCCGAGAACCTCGATCAGAGAGTAAAATGGCGTAAGGTTCACAATGGTGTAAAATTAAAATGGGATATATAGGGCTAGGATTCGAGTTACAGGAACAAGGGCCAAATAAACCACCCAAGAATGGAATCGTCGAGCGAAAACACTTGACAACCTCCTGGAAACAGCAGTTCTTGCCACCAGACCTTTCTCCATCAATTAGGAATCTAATGCTGTCACTAAACACATTCCTTAAATTGTAGCCATTTTTTGAGTGCTTATTTTTTTGTGTGTTTATTTTTTGTTGTCTCATCCGCATATATATTACCATTGCTCTTGATTTTCTTGACTGTATATCTCTTAAATGTCAACATATACACGTGTGATTCAGTTTACGAAGATTTTTCAATGCCGAGAACCTCGATCAGTGAGTAAAAAGGCGTAAGGTTCACAATGGTGTAAAACTAAAATGGGATATATCGGGCTAGGATTCGAGTTACAGGAACAAGGACCAAACCAACCACCCAAGAATGGAATCGTCGAGCGAAAACACTTGACAACCTCATGGAAGCAGCTTTTCTTGCCACCAGACCTTTCTCCATCAATTAGGAATCTGATGTCGTCGCTAAACACGTTCCTTAAATTGTAGCCATTTTTTGAGTGTTTATTTTTAGTGTCTAATCCGCATATATATCACCATTGCTCTTGTTTTTCTTGACTGTATAGCTCTTAAATGTCAACATATACACGTGTGATTTAGTTTACGAAGATTTTTCAATGCCGAGAACCTCGATCAGAGAGTAAAAAAGGCGTAAGGTTCACAATCGTGTAAAACTAAAATATGATATACCGGGCTAGGATTCGAGTTACAGGAACAATGGCCAAACCAACCACCCAAGAATGGGATCGTCGAGCGAAAACACTTGACAACCTCCTGGAAGCAGCTTTTCTTGCCACCAAAACTTTCTCCATCAACTAGGAATCTGATTCCGTCACTAAACACATTTCTTAAATTGTAGCCTTTTTTTGAGTGATTATTTTTTGGTGTCTAATCCGCATATATATCACCATTGCTTTTGATTTTCTTGACTGTATATCTCTTAAATATCAACATATACACGTGTGATTTAGTTTATGAATATTTTTCAATGCCGGGAACCTCGATCAGATAGTAAAAAAGGCGTCAGGTTCACAATGGTGTAAAACTAAAATGGGATATACCGGGCTAGGATTCTACTTACAGGAACAAGGGCCAAACCAACCACCCAAGAATGGAATCGTCGAGCGAAAACACTTGACAACTTCCTGGAAGCAGCTTTTCTTGCAACAAACCTTTCTCCATTAATTAGAAATCTGATGCCGTCACTAAACACGCTCCTTATATTGTAGCCAATTTTTGAGTGTTTATTTTTTGGTGTCTAATCCTAATGTATATCACCATTACTCTTGATTTTCTTGACTGTATATCTCTTAATTGTCAACATATACACGTGTGATTTAGTTTACGAAGATTTTTCAATGCCGAGAACCTCGATCAGAGAGTAAAAAAGGCGTAAGGTTCACAATGGTGTAAAACTAAAATGGGATATACTGGGCTAGGATTCGAGTTACATGAACTAGGGCCAAACCAACCACCCAAGTATGGAATCGTCAAGCGAAAATACTTGACATCCTCCTGGAAGCAGCTTTTCTTGCCACCAGACCTTTCTCCATCAATTAGGAATCTGATGCCGTCACTAAACACATTCCTTAAATTGTAGCCATTTTTTAGTGTTTATTTTTTGCTGTCTAATCCCCATATACATCACCATCGCTCTTGATTTTCTTGACTGTATATCTCTTAAATGACAACATATACACGTGTGATTTAGTTTACGAAGATATTTCAATGCCGAGAACCTCGAACAGAGAGTAAAAAGGCGTAAGGTTCACAATGGTGTAAAACTAATATGGGATATAACGGGCTATGATTCGAGTTAAAGGAACAAGGGCCAAACCAACCACCCAAGAATGGAATCGTCGAGCGAAAACACTTGACAACCTCCTGGAAGCAGCTTTTCTTGCCCCCAGAACTTTCTCCATCATTTAGGAATCTGATGCCGTCACTAAACACATTCCTTAAATTGTATCTATTTTTTGAGTGTTTATTTTTTTGTGTCTAATTCGTATATATATCTACATTGCTCTTGATTTTCTTGACTGTATGTCTCTTTGATGTCAACAATACACGTGTGATTTAGTTTACGAAGATTTTTCAATGCTGAGAACCTCGATCAGAGAGTAAAAAAGGCGTAAGGTTCACAATGGTGTAAAACTGAAACGGGATATATCGGACTAGGATTTGAGCTAGAGGAACAAGGGCCGAACCAAGCACCCAAGAATGTAATCGTTAAGCGAAAACACTTGACAACCTCCTGAAAGCGGTTTTTCTTGCCACCAGACCTTTCTCCATCAAATAGGAATCTAATGCGGTCACTAAACACATTCCTTAAATTGTAGCCATTTTTTGAGTGTTTATTTTTGGGTGTCTAATCCACATATATATCACCATTGCTCTTGATTTTATTGACAGTATATCTCTTAAATGTCAACATATACTCGTGTGATTTAGTTTACGAAAATTTTTCAATGCCGTGAACCTCGATTAGAGAGTAAAAAAGGCGTAAGGTTCATAATGTTTTAAAACTAAAATGGGATATACCGGGCTAGGATTCGAGTTACATGAACTAGGGCCAAACCAACCACCCAAGAATGGAATCGTCAAGCGAAAACACTTGACAACCTCCTGGAAGCAGCTTTTCTTGCCACCAGACCGTTCTCCATCAATTAGGAATCTGATGCCGTCACTAAACACATTCCTTAAATTGTAGCCATTTTTGAGTGTTTATTTTTTGCTGTCTAATCCGCATGTGTATCACCATTGCCCTTGATTTTCTTGACTGTATATCTCTTAAATGTCAACATATACACGTGTGATTTAGTTGACGAAGATTTTTCAATGCCGAGTACCTCGATCAGAGATAAAAAAAGGCGTAAGGTTCATAATGGTGTAAAACTAAAATGGGATATACCGGGCTAGGATTCGAGTTACATGAACTAGGGCCAAACCAACCACCCAAGAATGGAATCGTCAAGCGAAAACACTTGACAACCTCCTGGAAGCAGCTTTTCTTGCCACCAGACCGTTCTCCATCAATTAGGAATCTGATGCCATCACTAAACACATTCCTTAAATTGTAGCCATTTTTGAGTGTTTATTTTTTGCTGTCTAATCCGCATATACATCACCATCGCTCTTGATTTTATTGACTGTATATCTCTTAAATGACAACATATACACGTGTGATTTAGTTTACGAAGATATTTCAATGCCGAGAACCTCGATCAGAGAGTAAAAAGGCGTAAGATTCACAATGGTGTAAAACTAATATGGGATATACCGGGCTATGATTCGAGTTAAAGGAACAAGGGCCAAACCAACCACCCAAGAATGGAATCGTCGAGCGAAGACACTTGACAACCTCCTGGAAGCAGCTTTTCTTGCCACTAGAACTTTCTCCATCATTTAGGAATCTGATGCCGTCACTAAACACATTCCTTAAATTGTATCTATTTTTTGAGTGTTTATTTTTTTGTGTCTAATCCGCATATATATCAACATTGCTCCTGATTTTCTTGACTGTATATCTCTTTGACGTCAACATTACATGTGTGATTTAGTTTACGAAGATTTTTCAATGCTGAGAACCTCGATCAGAGAGTAAAAAAGGCGTAAGGTTCACAATGGTGTAAAACTAAAATGGGATATACCGGGCTAGGATTCGAGATACAGGTACAAGGGCCAAACCAACCACCCAAGAATGGAATCGTCGAGCAAAAACACATGACAACCTCCTAGAAGCAGCGTTTCTTGCCACCAGACCTTTCTCCATCCATTAGGAATCTAATGCCGTCACTAAACACATTCATTAAATTGTAGCCATTTGTTGAGTGTTTATTTTTTGGTGTCTCATCCGCATATATATCACCATTGCTCTTTTTTTTCTTGACTGTATATCTCTTAAATGTCAACATATACTCGTGTGATTCAGTTTACGAAGATTTTTCAATGCCGAGAACCTCGATCAGAGAGTAAAAGGGCGTAAGGTTCACAATGGTGTAAAACTAAAATGGGATATATCGGGCTAGGATTCGAGTTACAGGAACAAGGGCCAAACAAATCACCCAAGAATGGAATCGTCAAGCGAAAACACTTAACAACCTCCTGGAAACAGCATTTCTTGCCACCAGACCTTTCTCCATCAATTAGGAATCTAATGCCGTCACTAAACACATTCCTTAAATTGTAGCCATTTTTTGAGTGCTTATTTTTTTGTGTCCAATATGCATATATATCAGCATTGTTCTTGATTTTCTTAACTGTATATCTCTTAAATGTCAACATATACACGTGTGATTTAGTTTACGAAGATTTTTCAATGCCGAGAACGTCGATCAGAGAGTAAAAAAGGCGTAAGGTTCGCAATGGTGTAAAACTAAAATGGGATATACCGGGCTAGGATTCGAGTTACAAGAACAAGGGCTAAACCAACCACCCAAGAATGGAATCGTTGAGCGAAAACATTTGACAACATCCTGGAAGCAACTTTTCTTGCCACCAGACCTTTCTCCATAAATTAGGAATCTGATGCCGTCAATAAACACATTCCTTAAATTGTAGCCATTTATTGACTGTATATCTCTTAAATGTCAACATATACACGTGTGATTTAGTTTACAAAGATTTTTCAATGCTGAGAACCTCGATCAGATAGTAAAAAAGGCGTAAGGTTCACAATGGTGTAAAACTGAAATGGGAATATCGGGCTAGGATTTGAGTTACAGGAACAACGGCCGAACCAAGCACCCAAGAATGTAATCGTTGAGAGAAAACACTTGACAACCTCCTGAAAGCGGCTTTTCTTGCCACCAGACCTTTCTCCATCAAATAGGAATCTAATGCCGTCAATAAACACATTCCTTAAATTGTAGCCATTTTTTAGTGTTTATTTTTTGTTGTCTAATCCACATATATATCACCATTGTGTAGGAATTAGGTTCACCTTTTGTAAAATATAATTACAAAATATATCATAACGAGACTCTCGTTATTCGTAGGAAATATCATAGTACAATACCGGTTGCAATAACTAAATAAAAAGAATATAAATATAATTATATATACCAATCTTGATTAAAGCCGCATCTCTGATGGGTCCTTCACGCGCACTTGATAGCATCCTAGACTCGAGTATTCATCATCTTGAGTCTTGAAAAATACTCCTTGACTGCAACAAGGAGCACACTAAAACGTTGACGATTTTGGTTGAGGCACGTGTTCAACACGCTTCCCTTAAAACAGATTTCGCGCCTCTACTAAAGACGACGCGTCTGTCTCCCAGGGTACAACAGCCGAAGCAGTCTGTACTGCCGGAGATGGCTCACCGGCCCAAGGTTACATCCGGTAATTGTAGTGTTTGAACTCATGTGGTGGAAAACAAGTAGAGAATACTCATCTCTCTAGTTGGTCTTCAAGTGTTTTTTCTACTTCCAGTATTCTTCATGTATAAAACAATACCTTATTATCTTGTCACAAAAGAAAGCACATAGCCTTCTATATGTACAAGACTAGTGAAAAGTTTCACTTAATTATTCACTTAATTAGTCACTTAATTAGAGACTTAAAAACTCTAATAAAACTAATTAAATACTCAAGAGTTACTCTTTAACTTACCACATGAATATTCTAATTAATATTTATAATTTCATTAAATTATAAATATATTTAATATCCATTCACCAAAATTCCAACAATCCCCCACATGAATGGAGATCATTCAAAACACTTAAAATTTCCAATGTAACCTCGACAGTTGAGTTTTGCATACGATAGGTAGGTGTTACCCTTTGAACCTTCGCTCATGAAATGCACTTAGCCCACTAGCTCTGAGTAGATATCGTTGTCTTTGAACTCGTCTGCCGTTTGTGTAGACGACAATACACTTCACACAAGACTCTCCCTAGCCGGGTCATCTCCTCATAGTCGTGTCCAATAATGGTCGTGGAACACTTTCCTGGTTCTGCGGGAGCTCTAGGAATTGTGCCCTCAATTCCATTCGAAGCGACCCCACTTCTCTCTAACATAGGTGATTCTCCTTCGATCATTAAAAGCATTGTGGTTATCGTGATCTATCCAAATCATTTACCACATATTATGCTTAGCCTCATACTTGTCACTTTTAGGAATGGACTAGGAAGTTTATTAATCTTTATAATAAACTACCTTATTAAATGCGTAGGGTTATTCCCCCACAGTGACCTCGCTTATTCATACAATTAGGTTTTCCTATTGAACTCAATTCTTGGGATCTCCAGTCTACTGAGTTAGGTTTCCATCATATGAACTTCATTTTTCAAGGGCTTCAGTCCAATTCCACAACTTGATCTCTAATAAACCCTTAGGTTGTTGGATCCATAACATTAGCAAATAACTTTGCGTATTTGAGATCAGTTGTCATGATGTGTTCTTAACTCGTAAGTTAATTTTGCCTATTGTCAACTTCTAAGACTATAACCTCAGTGGCCATCTGAATCTGGTTATAACATATGTCTTCGTAAGATACGTGTATCATTTAAGGCAAACACATCTCCATTATGCACTACGACCTTTGTGTCCTCTACTTAGTCGTCTATTTGCAATGTTAGATTGGATTACAAAATCCTTATTGCTAAAAACAAATGCAAGACACCCCCCACATTTAAGTGTTATTGGATAACATTTAGATGTGTTAATGAGAACCATTTCTACATACCCTTATAGGGTTGTTTCTTAAATGGTTCCTCCCCCACATTTCTTGCCATTTGATCAACATTTCCGTAACACCACTTATGGCGACATTTATACACATATGAATGAACAAGACCAACCTTATTGTATCAGTGAATTCAACTCATATTGCATTAGCTTACACAAGCTTCCGAGCTAACCAAAGCAACACATGCCATTGTCATAAGTTTGTCTCCAACTTAGAATAATTCTAATTTAACATCTAGAATAAGCTTAGACAATGTCATTTCCTTATAATGAATGAAAATTCTCTCTCAACTTTGTCCATACACAAATTCTTTTTGTGTTCATACAAATATGAATGTTTAGGGTTAATTAGTCTCCGTCAAGACCCATAATTAACCAAGTACTAGTCTAGCATGCTTTAAACTACAATACTTTAGCTTGTGAACAGAAGATGCATCATTCTGATTCTTCACAGCCCTAAGGATATCATAATATCACTTTGCAACATTCATCCCTTGTTAAGACAAAATAATGAGACTTATTCATAATCCTAAAACATCAATATTTAGGAAGGTCTCACAAATTATTGTATATAGCACAAAGCTAAATTTCATCATTCATTTAAGGAACATAACTTATTTACCTTTGATCTCCAACGATCTACCATTGACTCATAAGTACTTAAACATAAGCCTTAATCCAAGTCACTTGGTGAACACATTCATCACCAACAAGATGAATGTTTCTCATCTACAATCACTATTATGTGTGAGATAGAGTCAACTAGATTGACACTCAACAACATGGCATTCATAATTTTTCCATAAGTGGTTTGCACACATCTATTGTTATTCATTAAGAGACATGTATATTTAGGATGCTCTCCCAAATGAAGGTAAAATCTCCATATAGATCTAACAATAATCAAGTGGTAGACGCATCTACTTATAAATCTCGCAAGATTTATTAAAGGTATACAATAACATATAGTACTTTTACTTTCATATGTTAGAATTCACACTTGTGAATTTTTCAATGACTTCTAATGAAGTATGCGACATAAATGTCGTTAGTGTATTTCATCTCAATACACTCACTACGTTATTTCATTACTCATTCATGATGTGGTTATACATTTGATGTTTCGTCTTTGACTTTTAGTCAATGTAACAACTCTCAAGTTGTTTATGTCTAAGTATTTTCATGTACTATCCGTTTAAAACCATATTCTTTTAAACAATGTATAACCGACGTTATAATTATTTTCCACAAAAATAATTTATACGTCACAACCATTAGTGATTTATTTCTTTGTAAAAAATTGCATGTGTTATCCGAAGATATTGAACACAAAACAATAAAATACATTGGAAACTAAATCATAAGTGTCAATTACTTTTGAAATTTAAACGGAAGCATAGACAATATGTAGACATGAAATAGCAAAGTGCTTTTATCTTCAACACTTTATAATCTGACCGAAATCTTCTCAACAATATTGTCCCATAGCGTGTCTTGAGGTACTCCCTCAATAAGACTCCATGCACTTGTAAGTACAAGTTTCTCATTTCATCTTGAAACTTTAAACTTGGACAATTATGCTCAAAACAACACCAAGTTGTTACAAATACTATATTTAAGTAGTAAACTTGAACAATTAAATTTGTTCACAACAACACCAAGTTGTTTTCACCAAATAACTTTTTTTTAACACACATGTTGGAAAAAAAAAAGTTATAACAAGCACATTATAGAATCGAACGTTTACATAAAACGTTTTCCAAAGATATAGTTTATAAAATAAACTGTTTCTCATCAGTTTTAATGCACACATAGGCAATTAAATGTTTACATAAAACATTTATGTCCATTATGAACAATCTCTAACCTCGTATTCGTGATACACATTTTCTAACACACATGTTAGAAAACTTTAAGTCATTTTATCTATATATATAACATGACCAAATTAAAGCATCAAATGTCATCACTAAAACTCTACTAAAGAGTTTCACCATATGAAGAGTTAAGAGTCTCAATAATTATAGACTTAAACTCTAATAAAACTCATCAAATGTTATCATTAAAACTCTACTCAAGAGTTTCACATATGAAGAGTTAAGAGTCTCAATAATTATATATTTAAACTCTAATAAAACTCATCAAATGTCACAATTAAAACTCTACTCAAGAGTTTCACATATGAAGAGTTAAGAGTCTCAATAATTATATATTTAAACTCCAATAAAACTCATCAAATGTCACCATTAAAACTCTACTCAAGAGTTTCACATATGAAGAGTTAAGAGTCTCAATAATTATATATTTAAACTCTAATAAAACTCATCAAATGTCACAATTAAAACTCTACTCAAGAGTTTCACATATGAAGAGTTAAGAGTCTCAATAATTATATATTTAAACTCCAATAAAACTCATCAAATGTCAGCATTAAAACTCTACTCAAGAGTTTCACATATGAAGAGTTAAGAGTCTCAATAATTATATATTTAAACTCTAATAAAACTCATCAAATATCACCATTAAAACTCTACTCAAGAGTTTCACATATGAAGAGTTAAGAGTCTCAATAATTATATATTTAAACTCTAATAAAACTCATCAAATGTCACCATTAAAACTCTACTCAAGAGTTTCACATATGAAGAGTTTAATTAGTAATTAAAATTTCACTCAAATTGATTTAGAAATCACAAATTAAAGTTGGTGATGAATCCCACACAACTACACTATCACTTTATTGTGATTTAATTTTTGAAGCCAATCAAACATCAACTTCAATGTATGACCTTTTATTTCTAAATCATACAAAGCATTAAAATCAATGCTACAACAAATTACTTATATAAAATGTTTACATAAAACATTTCAAAGCATTTGTATTTTAACCATTTTTAACAATCATGTTAAAATGAAAGAAATTCTAACGCGCACGTTAGAAATATTAACATTTTCACAAAATGTTAATTTGACTTGCTAGAAGCACATATATGGTTCAAATAAATAAGTCATTTCTAATACACACGTTAGAAACTAAACAATTAAAAATTGCTTCCAAACTAACGCGTTTCATGAACGTTTCTAACACACATGTTAGAAGACAAATGATTACAAAAATCATTATAAGACTTATTTGTTCATATCAATCCATGGGTGGATGAAAAGTCTATTTTAAATAGAGACTTAATTAGATGCATAAAACTCTAATCAAGTAACATAAAACTCTTATTTAAAGACATAAAAAACTCTACTTAAGAGAATTTAACGTTTACAAAAAACGTATGGTTTACACCAATAATTCCGGTCTAACACACATGTTAGAGAATTTAACGTTTACAAAAAACGTATGGTTTACACTAATAAACCCGATCTAACACAAAAGTTAGAAAAATTAACGATTCCCAAAATAATTTTAAAACCAAATGTTGGAACCAAAACTATTCGTTTTGTACCACGGTATAGGATTTAAGATTGTATCTCAATCTCAAAAAATCCAAACACAACAAGTTGTACAACATACATATTTCCAAAAAAAATATTTATAAGATCATAACCTCTAACAATTTTTTTTTTAATTCTATTATAAATCCTTTCGTAAACCCAAAATCCTTATAAATAAGGTTTTTAAGATTGTACCAACAATCTCACGGAATCTGTTTTAAGTTTGTAGGAATTAGGTTCACCTTTTGTAAAATATAATTACAAAATATATCATAACGAGACTCTCGTTATTCGTAGGAAATATCATAGTACAATACCGGTTGCAATAACTAAATAAAAAGAATATAAATATAATTATATATACCAATCTTGATTAAAGCCGCATCTCTGATGGGTCCTTCACGCGCACTTGATAGCATCCTAGACTCGAGTATTCATCATCTTGAGTCTTGAAAAATACTCCTTGACTGCAACAAGGAGCACACTAAAACGTTGACGATTTTGGTTGAGGCACGTGTTCAACACGCTTCCCTTAAAACAGATTTCGCGCCTCTAATAAAGACGACGCGTCTGTCTCCCAGGGTACAACAGCCGAAGCAGTCTGTACTGCCGGAGATGGCTCACCGGCCCAAGGTTACATCCGGTAATTGTAGTGTTTGAACTCATGTGGTGGAAAACAAGTAGAGAATACTCATCTCTCTAGTTGGTCTTCAAGTGTTTTTTCTACTTCCAGTATTCTTCATGTATAAAACAATACCTTATTATCTTGTCACAAAAGAAAGCACATAGCCTTCTATATGTACAAGACTAGTGAAAAGTTTCACTTAATTATTCACTTAATTAGTCACTTAATTAGAGACTTAAAAACTCTAATAAAACTAATTAAATACTCAAGAGTTACTCTTTAACTTACCACATGAATATTCTAATTAATATTTATAATTTCATTAAATTATAAATATATTTAATATCCATTCACCAAAATTCCAACACATTGCTCTTGATTTTCTTGACAGTATATCTCTTAAATGTCAACATATACACGTGTGATTTAGTTTACAAAGATTTTTCAATGCCATGAACCTCGATCAGAGAGTAACAAGGTGTAAGGTTCACAATGTTGTAAAACAAAAATGGGATATACCGGGCTAGGATTCTAGTTACAGGAATAAGGGCAAAACCAACTACCCAAGAATGGAATCGTCGAGCGAAAACACTTGGCAACCTCCTGTAAGCAGCTTTTCTTGCCACCAGACCTTTCTCCATCAATTAGGAATCTGATGTCGTCACTAAACACATTCCTTTAATTGTAGCCATTTTTTGAGTGTTTATTTTTAGTGTCTAATCCGCATATATATCACCATTGCTCTTGTTTTTCTTGACTGTATATCTCTTAAATGCAACATATACACGTGTGATTTAGTTTACGAAGATTTTTCAACGCCGAGAATCTCGATCAGAGAGTAAAAAGGCGTAAGGTTCACAATGGTGTAAAACTAAAATGGATACCGGGCTAGGATTCGAGTTACAGGAACAAGGGCCAAACCAACCACCCAAGAATGGAATCGTCGAGCGAAAACACTTGACAACCTCCTGCAAGCAGCTTTTCTAGCCACCAGACCTTTCTCCATCAAATAAGGAATCTGATGCCGTCACTAAACACATACCTTAAATTCTAGCCATTTTTAGAATGTTTATTTTTTGGTGTCTAATCTACATAAATATCACCATTGCTCTTGATTTTCTTAACTGTATATCTCTTAAATGTCAACATATACACGTGTGATTTACTTTACGAAGATTTTTCAATGCCGAGAACCTCGATCAGAGAGTAAAAAAGGCGTAAGGTTCACAATGCTGTAAAACTAAAATGGGATATACCGGGCTAGGATTCGAGTTACATGAACATGGGCCAAATCAACCACCCAAGAATGGAATCGTCGAGCGAAAACACTTGACAACCTCCTAGAAGCAGCTTTTCTTGCCACCTGACCTTTCTCCATCAATTAGAAATCTGATGCCGTCACTAAACACATTCCTTAAATTGTAGCCATTTTTTGAGTGTTTATTTTTGGTGTCTAATCCGCATATACATCACCATTGCTCTTGATTTTCTTGACTGCATATATTTTAAATGTCAACATATACACGTGTGATTTAGTATACAAAGATATTTCAATGCCGAGAACCTCGATCAGAGAGTAAAAAGGCGTAAGGTTCACAATGGTGTAAAACTAAAATGGGATATACCGGGCTAGGATTCGAGTTAAAGGAACAAGGGCCAAACCAACCACCCATGTATGGAATCGTCGAGCGAAAACACTTGACAACCTCCTGGAAGCAGCTTTTCTTGCCACCAGACCTTTCGCCATCAATTAGGAATATGATGCCGTCAATAAACACATTCCTTAAATTGTAGCCATTTTTTGAATGTTTTTTTTTTGCGTCTAATCCGCATGTATACCACCATTGCTCTTGATTTTATTGACTATATATCTCTTAAATGTCAACATATACACGTGTGATTTAGTTTACGAAGATTTTTCAATGCTGAGAACCTCGATCAGATAGTAAAGAAGGCGTAAGGTTCACAATGGTGTAAAACTGAAACGGGATATATCGGGTTAGGATTTGAGTTACAGGAACAAGGGCCGAACCAACCACCCAAGAATGTAATCGTTGAGCGAAAACACTTAACAACCTCCTGAAAGGGGCTTTTCTTGCGACCTGACATTTCTCCATCAATTAGGAATCTAATGCCGTCACTAAACACATTCCTTAAATTGTAGCCATTTTTTGAGTGTTTATTTTTTAGTGTCTAATCCACATATATATCACCATTGCTCTTCTTTTTCTTGACTGTATATCTCTTAAATGTCAACATATACACGTGTGATTTAGTTTACGAAGATTTTTCATTGCCGAGAACCTCGATCAGAGAGTAAAAAGTCGTAAGGTTCACAATGGTGTAAAACTAAAATGGGATATACCGGGCAAGGATTCGAGTTACAGAAACAAGGGCTAAACCAACCACCCAAGAATGGAATCATCGAGCGAAAACACTTGATAACCTCCTGCAAGCAGCTTTTCTTGCCACCAGACATTTCTCCATCAATTAGGAATCTGATGCCGTCACTAAACACATACCCTAAATTGTATCCATTTTTAGAATGTTTATTTTTAGGTGTCTAATCTGCATATATATCACCATTGCTCTTGATTTTCTTAACTGTATATCTCTTAAATGTCAACATATACATGTGTGATTTAGTTTACGAAGATTTTTCAATGCCGAGAACCTCGATCAGAGAGTAAAAAAGGTGTAAGTTTCACAATGGTGTAAAACTAAAATGGTATATAACAGGCTAGGATTCGAGTTACAGGAACATGGGCAAAATCAACCACCCGAGAATGGAATCGTCGAGCGAAAACACTTGACAACCTCCTAGAAGCAGCTTTTCTTGCCACCTGGCCTTTCTCCATCAATTAGAAATCTGATGCCGTCACTAAACACATTCTTAAATTGTAGCCATCTTTTGAGTGTTTATTTTTTGGTGTCTAATCCACATATATATCACCATTGCTCTTGATTTTCTTGACTGTATATATTTTAAATGTCAACATATACACGTATGATTTAGTTTACGAAGATATTTCAATGCCGAGAACCTAGATCAGAGAGTAAAAAGGCGTAAGGTTCACAATGGTGTAAAACTAAAATAGGATATACCGGGATAGGATTCGAGTTAAAGGAACAAGGGCTAAACCAACCACCCAAGAATGGAATCGTCGAGTGAAAAGACTGGACAACCTCCTGCAAGCAGCTTTTCTTGCCACCAGACCTTTCTCCATCATTTAGGAATCTGATGCCGTCACTAAACACATTCCCTAAATTGTATCCATTTTTTTGGTGTTTATTTTTTAGTGTCTAATGCGCATATATATCACCATTGCTCTTGATTTTCTTAACTGTATATCTCTTAGATGTCAACATATACACGTGTGATTTAGTTTACGAAGATGTTTCAAAGCCGAGAACCTCGATCAGAGAGTAAAAAAGGCGTAAGGTTCACAATGTTGTAAAACTAAAATGGGATATACCGAGCTAGGATTGGAGTTATAGTTACAAGGGCCAAACCAACCACCCAAGAATGGAATCGTCGAGCGAAAACACTTGACAACCTCCTGGAAGCAGCTTTTTTTGCCACCAGACCTTTCTCCATCAATTAGGAATCTAATACCGTCACTAAACACATTCATTAAATTGTAGCCAGTTTTTAAGTGTTTATTTTTTTGTGTCTAATCCGCATATATCACCATTGCTCTTGATTTTCTTGACTATATATCTCTTAAATGTCAACATATACACTTGTTATTTAGTTTATGAAGAGTTTTCAATGCCGAGAACCTCGATCAGAGAGTAAAAAAGGCGTCAGGTTCACAATGGTGTAAAACTAAAATGGGATATACCGGGCTAGGATTCGAGTTACAGGAACAAGGGCCAAACCAACTACCTAAGAATGGAATCGTCGAGTGAAAAAACGTTCATGAAACGCGTTAGTTTGGAAGCAATTTCTTAATTGTTTATTTTCTAACACGTGTGTTAGAAATGACTTATTTATTTGAACCATACATGTGTTTTTAGCAAGTCGAATTAACATTTTGTGGAAATGTTTATATTTCTAACGTGCGCGTTAGAATTTCTTTCATTTTAACATGAGTGTTAAAAATGATTAAAATACAAATGCTTTGAATTGTTTTATGTAAACATTTTATATAAGTAATTTGTTGTAGCATTGATTTTAATGCTTTGTATGATTTAGAAATAAAAGGTCATACATTGAAGTTGATGTTTGTTTGGCTTCAAAATTAAATCACCATAAAGTGATGGTGTAGTTGTGTGGGATTTATCACCAACTTTAATTTGTGATTTCTAAATCCATTTGAGTGAAATTTTGTTACTAATTAAACTCTCCATATGGTGAAACTCTTGAGTAGAGTTTTAATGATGACATTTGATGAGTTTTATTAGAGTTTAAGTTTATAATTATTGAGACTCTTAACTCTTCATAAGGTGAAACTCTTGAGTAGAGTTTTAATGATGACATTTAATGAGTTTTATTAGAGTTTAAGTCTATAATTATTGAGACTCTTAACTCTTCATATGGTGAAACTCTTGAGTAAAGTTTTAATAATGACATTTGATGAGTTTCATATGGTGAAACTCTTGAGTAGAGTTTTGTTGATGACATTTGATGAGTTTTAACGATGACATTTAATGCTTTAATTTGGTCATGTTTTGTATATATAAAATGACTTAAATTTTCTAACACGTGTGTTAGAAAATGTGTATCACGAATACGAGGTTAGAGATTGTTCATAATGAACATAAATGTTTTATGTAAACATTTAATTGCCTATGTGTGCATTAAAAATGATGAGAAATGGTTTGTTTTATAAACTATATCTTTGGAAAACGTTTTATGTAAACGTTCAATTCTATAATGTGCTTGTTACAACATTTTTTTCTAACATGCGTGTTAGAAAATGTTATTTGGTGAAAAACAACTTGGTGTTGTTGTGAACAAATTTAATTGTTCAAGTTTACTACTTAAATGTAGTATTTGTAACAACTCGGTGTTGTTTTGAGCATAATTGTACAAATTTAAAGTTTCAAGATGAAATGAGGAACTTGTACTTACAAGTGCATGGAGTCTTATTGAGGAAGTACCAAAAGATATGCCATGGGACGATATTGTTGAGAAGATTTCGGTCAGATTATAAAGTGTTGAAGATAAAAGCACTTTGCTATTTGATGTCTACATATTGTCTATGCTACCGTTTAAATTTCAAAAGTGATTGGCTCTTATGATTTAGTTTCCAATGTATTTTATTGTTTTGTGTTCAATATCTTCGGATAACACATGCAATTTTTTACAAAGAAATAAATCACTAATGGTTGTGACGTATAAATTATTTTTGTGGAAAATAATTATAACGTCGGTTATACATTGTTTAAAAGAATATGGTTTTAAACGAATAGTACAGGAAAATACTTGGACATAAACGACCTGAGAGTTGGTGCATTGACTAAAAGTCAAAGACGAAACATCAAATGTATAACCACATCATGAGTGAGTAATGAAAGAACGTAGTGAGTGTATTGAGATGAAATACACTAACGACATTCATGTCGACATACTTCATTAGAAGTCATTGGAAAATCCACAAGTGTGAATTCTAACATATGAAAGTAAAAGTACTATATGTTACTGTATAACTTTAATAAATCTTGCGAGATTTATAAGTAGATGCGTCTACCACTTGATTATTGTTAGATCTATATGGAGATTTTACCTTCATTTGGGAGAGCTTCCTTAATAAACATATCTCCTAATGAATAACAATAGATGTGCGCAAATCACTTATGGCAAAATTATGAATGCCATGTTGTTGAGTGTCGATCTAGTTGACTCTATCTCACACATAATAGTGATTGTAGACAAGAAACATTCATCTTGTTGGTGATGAATGTGTTCACCAAGTGACTTAGATTAAGACTTATGTTTAAGTACTTATGAGTCAATGGTAGATTGTTGGAGATCAAAGGTAAACAAGTTATGTTCCTTAAATGAATGATGAAATTTAGCTATGTGGTATATACAGTAATTTGTGAGACCTTCCTAAATATTGATATTTTAGGATTATGAATAAGTCTCTTTATTTTGTCTTAACAAGGGATGAATGTTGCAAAGTGATATATGATATCCTTAGGGCTGTGAAGAATCAGAATGATGCATCTTCTGTTCACATGCTGAAGTATTGTAGTCTAAAGCATGCTAGACTAGTACTTGGTTAATTATGGGTCTTGACGGAGACTAATTAACTCTAAACATTCAAATGTGTATGAACACAAAAAGAATTTGTGTATGGACAAAGTTGAGGGAGAATTTTCATTCATTATAAGGAAAAGACATGTAACTTTTGAAGAGTTTGTTCGAAAAGCTAATGAGGAGAACTCATTGTCTAGGCTTATTCTAGGTGTGAAATTAGAATTATTCTAAGTTGGTGACAAACTTATGACAATGGCATGTGTTGCTTTGGTTAGCTCGGAAGCTTATGTAAGCTAATACAATATGAGTTGAATTCACTGATACAATGAGGTTGATCTTGTTCAATCATATGTGTATATATGTCGTCATAAGTGAAGTTACGGAAATGTTGATCAAATGGCAAGAAATGCGGGGAGGATCCATTTAGAAACAACCCTATAAGGGTATGTAGAAATGGTTTTCATTACCCCATCTGGATGATATCCTATAACACTTAAATGTGGGGGTGTCTTGCATTTGTATCATAAAAGTTTGGCAATAAGGATTTTCTAATCAAATCTAACATTGCAAACAGACGACTATGTGGAGGACACAAAGGTCGTAGTGCATAATGGAGATGTTATTGCCTTAAATGATAAGTGTCTCTTACAAAGACATATATTATAAGCAGATTCAGATGGCCATTGAGGTTATAGTCTTAGAAGTTGACAATAGGCAAAATTAACTTACGAGTTAAGAACAAATCATGACAACTGATCTCAAATACGCAAAGTTATTTGTTAATGTTATGGATCCAACAACCTGAGGGTTTATTAGAGATCAAGTTGTGGAATGAGACTGAAGCCCATGGAGAAAGGGTATGTGAAGGACACCTAACTTAGTTGACTTGAGATCCCAATATCTAAGTTCAATAGGACAACTAACTCATATGCCTAAAGGTGGTCACTGAGGGGGCATAAATGATATGCATAAGCTAGTATATATGGTTATGCATACCCCCAAAGTATAAAAGGGTGTTTAAATACGTCCTAGTCTATTCCTATGATATTCAGTGACAAAGAGTGAGACTAAGCATAATATGTGGTAAATGATTAGGATAAATCATGATAACCACAATGTTTTTAATGATCTAAGGAGAATCACCTATGTTAGAGAGAAGTGGGGCCGCTTCGAATGGAATTGAGGGCACAATTCCTAGAGCTCTCGCAGAACCAGGAAAGTGCTCCACGACCATTATTGGACACGACTATGAGGAGATGACCCGGCTAAGGAGAGTCTTGTGTGAAGTGTATTGTCGTCTACACAAACGGCAGACGAGTTCAAAGACATTGAGATCTACTCAGAGCTAGTGGGCTAAGTGCATTTCATGAGCGAAGGTTCAAAGGGTAACACCTACCTATCGTACGCAAAACTCAACTGTCGAGGTTCCATTGGAAACTTTGTGTGTTTAGAACGATCTCCATTTATGTGTGGGATTGTTGGAAATTTAGATGGTGTGAATGGATATTAATTTAGTGAAATTATAATTTAGTAAAATTATAATTATTTACTAGACTCTTCATATGGGTGATAAACTCTTAAGTATAGTTTTTATGTCAATTTATTAGTTTTTATTAGAGTTTATGTCTCTAATAAAGTGAGACTTTTAGTAGAGTTTTTATGTCAATTTATTAGTTTTTATTAGAGTTTATGTCTCTAATAAAATCTCTAATTAAGTGAGACTCTTCTCTACCCCATATCTCTTGTATGAAAAGTAGGTTATGTGCCTAACTTGATGAAGCTAATTCGATTGAAAGTGGAATTTTAGAATAAAAAATTAGAAGAGTTCTTGGAGATACTTGAAGACCCATGTGTTGGGTACTTAGAGAGATATGTTTTCTCTATTCGATTTCATCATCTTTATATCATTATTTTCCACAAGTTCTAACACCATAATTTTATCCGGTGTAACCTCGGGCGCGTGTCCATCTCCGGTAGTACATACTGCTTCGGCTGTTGTACCCTGGGAGACAGACGCGTCGTCTTTAGTAGAGACGCGAAATCTGTTTTAAGGGAAGCGTGTTGAACACGTGCCTCAACCAAAATCGTCAACGTTTTAGTGTGCTCTTTGTTGCAGTCAAGGAGTATTTTTCAAGACTCAAGATGATGAATACTCGAGTCTAGGATGTTATCAAGTGCGCGTGAAGGACCCACCAGAGATGCGACTTGAATCAAGATTGGTATATATAATTATATTATATATTCTTTTTATTTAGTTATTTCAACCGGTATTGTACTATGATATTTCCTACGAATAACGAGAGTCTCGTTATTATATGTTTTGTAATTATATTTTATAGAAGGTGAACCTATTTCCTACATGAAACACATTATTTGTATTCCTAAAACAACATAAGAAAACATGTCTGGGAATTACATCATGACCCTGTAGTATTATGAGTCAACTCCGACCGAATGGGTCAAATTCATGTGAACGCCGGACATAAAATGCTGCTATACAAATATATCCACGTCCACCATCTCATGTTTAAAAATAATAATGAAAAGTATTAATGGTATAAAAAGTCTGAAGGTAGACAACTGCGTATTTCAGCCACTCACTCCTTTGGTAATGCTTTGCATGTAAGTTGATAATTTTTATGAACTATTTGCACATCAACATAGCTATTTGCACACTAAACCCTACCTTTACCTACGTTGCGTATCGAGCTATACGCAGCGTAAAAGTTGCATGGAATTCAGAGCCTGCCCAGCAATCATTGGCATAGACAACCAGGGTTTATATACGATGCGCTGCGTATAGAGCTATACGCAGCGTATATAACCCATCAGATTTTTTTTAGTTATTTTGATGTATTTGTGTTATAAATTCTCACTCGGTCCCAACGTTAAATCGCTTAAAATATATAACCGTTAATCGCTTAAAATATATAACCCTGTTAATATATAAAGGTTTTTTTTAGAAACATTTATACATTATTGATGGTTTTAGTAAAGTTTTATAAAAAAAGTTTTCTATTTTAAATAAATAAAAAATTAAGTATTTCTTACTAGCTTTTTTATACAACATTAATCATTTTTATACGATAAATATCGTATCGTATCGTATAGGTGTAGTATAAGTCACGTATTGACCTCGTATAAGCCTATAAGTGTGATACGGTATCGTATAAGTGTAGTATAGGTCACGTATTGACCTCGTATAAGCCTATAAGTGTGATATTGTATTGTATAGCATAGTATATGTCCCGTATAGCTCCCTTATATGCATATACAAGACCTATAAGGGAGCTATACGAGACTTACACTACACTATACGATACGATACGATACGATACGATACGATACGATACAATACTATAGGATACCATAGAACACCCGTATAGGCCTATAGGTGTAATATAGGTCTCGTATAGTACTATAGGTGTGGTTTAGGTCCTGTATAGGCCTAAAGCCATATACAAGACCTACAGGGAACCTATAGGAGACTTATTCTATACACTATACGATACGATACGATGCAATACGATACGATACTATAGGATACCATATGACACCCGTATAAGCCTATAGATGTAGTATACGTCCTTTATAGGCCTATAGGTGTGGTTTAGGTCCTATATAGGCCTATAGGTGTGGTTTAGGTCCCGTATAGGCCTATAGGTGTGGTTTATGTCTCATATAAGCCTATAGGTGTGGTTTAGGTCCCGTATAGGCCAATAGGCATATACAAGACTTATAGGAAACGTATACGAGACTTATACTACACTATATGATGCAATACGATACGATACTATAGGATACCATAGAACACCCGTATAGGCCTATAGGCATAAACAAGACCTATATGAAACTTATACTATACGATACCATACTTAAAAAGGTTTTTTTTTTAAATACACCCTTTATTTACGCTGCGTATAGGCCTATACGCGGCGTATATAAAGGGTCAAAAAGATAATTTTACCACAGATTTGGGGTTAAAAATAAAAACTACCCTTTATACACGCTGCGTATAGAACTATACGCAGCGTCTATAAAGGGTCAAAAAGACAATGTTACCCCTGTTTTTGGCTGCGTATAGCCCACAATCCAGGGGTAAAATGGTCTTTTATACTATACGGCGCGTATAGCCCTGTATGTGGCGTATATATGGGGCAAGTTTGGTAAAAAAAAACATTTTACCCCTGGGTTGGGGGCTATACGGAGCCAAAACAAGGGGTAAAATTGTCTTTTTGACCCTTTATATACGTTGCGTATAGACCTATACGCAGCGTATATAAAGGTTTTTTTAGAAACATTTATACATTATTGATGGTTTTAGTAAAGTTTTATAAAAAAGGTTTTCTATTTTAAATAAATAAAAAATTATGTATTTCTTACAAGCTTTTTTATACAACATTAATCATTTCTATACAATAAATATCGTATTGTATAGGTGTAGTACAGGTCACGTATTGACCTCGTATAAACCTAGAAGTGTGATATCGTATAGTATAGGTGTAGTATAGGTCACGTATTGGCCCCGTATAAGCCTATAGTTTGATATCGTATCGTATAGCGTAGTATATGTCCCGTATAGCTCCCATATAGGCATATACAAGACCTATAAGGGAGCTATACGAGACTTACATTACACTATACGATACGATACGATACTATAGGATACCATAGAACACCCGTATAGGCCTATAGGTGTAATATAGGTCTTGAATAGTACTATAGGTGTGGTTTAGGTCCCGCACCAAGACTTGGTATAATAATTTAATTTAAAAGGAATATTATTGAAACGGTATAATATATTTGAACCGTATCCGGATATTTCAAAATATTTAACGGTTTTAATTTAAATGGTATAGTATGGAAATGGTATAATATATTCGAACCGTACACAAGTATTTAAAAATATTTACCGGTATGATATTTAAACGTTTATAGCATTCGAACCGCACTAGACATGGTATGGTAATTTAATTTAAACGATAACAATATAATATATTCGAACCGTATATACGTTTTCCAAAAAAAATTTAACGGTGTATAATATTAATGGCATAACATTAACGGTTATATATTTAAGCGTTTTAACGTTGGAACCGGGTGAGAATTTATACCACAAATACATCAAAATAACAAAAAAAATGTGGTGGGTTATATACGCTGCGTATAGCTCTATACGCAGCGTATATAAACCCTGTTTCTCTGTGCCAATGATTGTTGGGCAGACTCTGAATTCCATGCAACTTATACGCTGCGTATAGCTCTATACGCAACGTAAATAAACACTAAGTGTGCAAATAGGCAGCCTTGATGTCTGAATGGTCTGTGCCTTTTTATATATTAAAAACAAAATAAATTTTATTTGAGAATTATTTGAAAGTGTTACTATACATCATTTTATGACGTTTTATTAGATCAATGTTTGTTCTGAATCAAACTCTTTGTTACTTATTGTCACGGGGTCAAAGTAAATGTGGCTCTATGAATGTTTGTTTTTATATATAGGTAACAAATAGAACATCCTTCTATCCGAAGAACAAAACGTGATGACCTGGTCCACCCACCTAGAAGGAAATTCATAACTTGAAAAGTCCTCGAGTTAAACATGGAACAAATTTGTATATCTTGTGCGAGACAGCAACCCATGACCTCCCATTTAGAAAAGTCAATGAGCTACCACTCAACTAGAAGACTCGGATATAAACAGGGGCGGATCTAGTGTATAACAAGGGGTAATGCCCGCTACCCCTTGGCGCTCCGGCGGTAGTGTATATTTTGGAAAAATTTGACGTTTTTTCTATTTCGTTACCGCTTATTTATAAAACGTTACCGCTTGGCGCGAATCCTAGATCCGCCACTAGTTATAAAACATGATTTGAGCTCTGGTCTATGAGGATCACAATTCATTTGATCAATAAGTTCAAAAGTGATATTGTTGCTCTTTAATAAAAGAAACACGAGAAATGAATTTATTTGAATATATCACATTTTTGTCTACATCGGCTTGAATTCAAATTTATTCCTTATTCCTACATGTTTTTTAAATTACTGGGATTTTTCGAGCTACGCAGTGGACTTTTGATTAGGATGGGTTCAATTCGTTACAATAGCGGTACGATACTCACACTCGGTATAGAAATCAACATATGTTTTATGTTGATCGAAAATTATAAAAATAAATACTAATACCAGCACCAATGTTGTTCGGACAGTATCGGTTCAGTTAGTCAGGTTTTTATACAGTACGCGCAATCAATATAGCTTACGAGACCCCAAAAATACTTTATTGCAAATACAATTTCATTTTCAACGAAATTTATACTAGAACGTCAAGACAACTCTAAAAACAAAAAACCGGTAGCAGTCTAATGTTGTTCGACGATATCGGTTTGGTGTGTCACGGTAGAGAAAGGAAATCACTTACATTTGACACATTCAATTTTGAACATTTTTTTTTATCAAAACGTAAATATAATAAACCCGTTAAAAATGGTAAATTTTGAATTTTTATAATGCGTTATATTATACTATTAGAATGACGAAAAGGGTAATCGTCGTCACTTTATACAAAAAAAAAAAAAAAAAAAAAAAAAAAAAAAAAAACACCGTAAGCTAGCTTTGATGACATGCACGTTTGTGATTCGACCAATTGTGCATTACTTCTCTCAACCCTCACAAAATTAACTTATATGGAGACGTAGAAAACGACATAACCTGAACTTTATAAAAATCGTATATTAAAAGTTACAGAAAGAAAAACAAAATATGCTAAAAAATAATTATAATAATATTATAATAAAATAAGATAGGATTAATACTTGTAATTCAACAAATATAATTATTCTAAATATTCTCAAGAGATAGCACTCATTGTAATATATAGATTATTTTAAACTGTGAACCATATACTACACGTTGTTTTCTCATAAGTTTTGTATGATTTTTTGTCATTAATTTCTTTCAATAATACGCTTAATATTCTGTAGTATTGCAACTATATTATGATACCGGATACATGTCATAATTAAAATGATTCCAGTGAGCACTATTACTAGTAGAAAGGCCGAAAGGGAATTGCTATACCAGTGGAAAAAAGCAATCTGTCCCATGTGTGCTCAAGACTCAAGAGTGCTAGTATGTGGTATAATGCATTTTTATCATGTAAATGGGAATGGAATATAGTGTCTGAATTATTGAATCTTTGGGAAGTATATATCATGGGTGTCCAAACACAGTGGAAGGATAACTATTATTGTGGAAGAGAGCGAAAGCATTAACTGATCAATCGTGTTCCTGTGTGGATGTTATTCTTCATAGAAAAAATTATCTTGACAATATTGGAATGTAGGAATAATAAATGAGTGTTTAAAAGGTACGTTACTAATCACATGTGATTTTGCTACAAATTGAGTAATCTTGCTTTCAAGAGTATTCTTGTTTTATTTTTTTTAGAACGGAAATTGTAGGGGCCAAAGGACCCACTACCCCACAGGGCGAGACAAGCTCTTAAACCCAGCCCAGGCCCTACTCCATACTGAAATCCCAATATGTACACATCAGGAGTCGAACCTGTGACCTCCCCAGAGGAGAAGCCTTACGGAAAATTTCTCTGACCAATTAGGCTATACCATGTTGGCAATATTCTTGTTATATGAGAACATAAAGCAGGGGCGGAACCATAATATAAGTAGCCGTAGCACGGGCTACGGCTCAACCCCGTATTCGCAGTGTTATTTTTTTCGTTTTCGTATAAAGAATACCCCTAAAAAATACGAGGATACCCCTTACCATAAAAATAGGATAATATAATAGTATAAATCTAATTCTTTTACAAACGCAAACATAATTGTTAATAGTCTATTAAGCTAGCCCATTAGCCCAAGACCCAAAATAATAATAAAACAAGCCCATTTATATGTTGATTATGGGGGCGGCAACGGGCCTGTTTTATACGCAATCGAATGTGCCCGAAATTTTTTAACAATGTCATGGTTTGTGCAGTCGAAAATGTTTTTTTTTTTCATAAAGTAAAAGTGGACGATATGATGGAACGATTTCATTCTATAAAAAAAAAGAGAACAAATCTATTATGTATTTATTTTACTTTATTTATTTATTGTCGTTTTTTTAATATTGTATGACTGCACGGTAAAAAAAATTGAGATAACCCTGATTTAATAGGCTGGTTCCGCCACTGACATAAAGTGTTGAAGTGGTAGCTAATTTTATTATTATCAAACTATTTTTGATAATTAAGGTTTGCTTGAATACCAAATCGGAAATTACTATATACATTGGTGCAAGTAAGGAAGCGTGGAGTACACGTTTGTCCAAGATTTGTAAGGACCCGGGGAGCCCACAATTGAATCAAAGCATTATACAACAACAACAACCATACCCAGTATAATCCCACATATAGCGAAGCTATTGATAGGGTCTGGGGAGGGTAGGATGTAGGCACGCCTTACCTCTATCCCAGGGGATAGAGAGGCTGCTTCCAGTGAGACCCCCGGCTCCAAAAACCATAACCAAGACATAAGCTTCTAAAAAACATATATAAGCATGCCACTACTACAAAAGATAGAACTAAAAATAATAATAAACGGATAAATAAGTAAGTGCTTGTTAGTAAAACTACGACACCGAGAATAGGTGAAAACCTATATATATATATATATATATATATATATATATATATATATATATATATATATATATATATATATATATATAAAACTATATCACACCTCATAGAAATTGAAAAAATAAACTCATAAGATAGGAGCCTAAGCTAAAAAACCAGGCCAAACTCCTAAAAATCTTTAACCTTAATCCTACGTCTCCACGAAGATCTGTCCTCGACCATGTCCTCAAAGAGGTGCAAATCTAGCAAATCTTGTCTAATCCGCTCATCCCACGTCATTTTCGGTCTGCCTCTACTCCTCCTTCCATCTACCGCGAGTGTTTCAACTATTCTAACCGGGTCTGTCGTCTGCCTCCTCCTGACATGCCCAAACCATCTCAGTCTCCCCTCCCTTATCTTGTCTGAAATACTAGCAACTCCTAATCTTTCCCTAAAAAACTCATTTCTTATCTTGTCCAACCTAGTGTGCCCACACATCCATCTTAGCATCCTCATCTCTGCTACCTCTAGCTTTCGTGCATGAATTTTCTTGATGGCCCAACAATCTGTTCCGTATAACATAGCGGGTCTAATTGCAACCCTATAAAATTTCCCTTTTAATTTAACAGGGAACCTCTTGTCGCACAACACCCATGTGGCTGCTCTCCACCTACACCATCCAACCCTATAAAATTGAATCAAAGCATTATGTTGTTCTTAAATCAATAATAGTCATTTCATGGCAGCAGAAAAGTACATAAAGGTCATTTACATCAATTTGTTATGTTTAAACAAAACATCTGAAAAATATAAATGGTCTTCTTGGGTCGATAGGATGTGAGCACAAAAACTAAGGGAACCCTTAGTCCATTCCCGAGACTTCGTATCAAAGAATCAAAATTATTAACTTGGCATGCATGCTAAAAAAAGTCAGGTACGCTGAGTGAATCTTAGTTTTAATAAATGTTTGGCATCAAAATCACATTTTAACATCAAATCATGCACAACAATTTCAATCGTAAGTAAATATCAATTTATGAACCTGTCTTCACCATCAACTGTCGCCTGATACCCGTTAAACAGGCTTACACAAGTATTAGACTCTATGTATGCTACGTCGTCACGCTCATAGGACCATTAATAAAGGCTTCAACTATCATTTAGTCGTTAATCATTTGATATTAATCATCAATCATTTATCGTCAATCATTAATCATTTAAACTTACACCCTTAATCGGTCAAGGTTAAACGCATAGCATCAATCAATCAATAATCACGTAATGGCGATTAATAGTCGGTACCATTTACGATAGCTTGCATATCAGTCCAAAATGTTACAAAGAGGGCATCTAGAACACAACTGGGAGTTAGTTTCTTATAGCGTTTAAACGTACAGTCAAACTCTCGCACCCTCAGTCAGCTTGTCAAAGATACACACATAAGTCATCAAAATCACGCATTCCATACCTAGCGCAAAGTAGAGCTTTGCACAGGTGAGTAATGCTATATTGTGCATTGTTTTGTGTTATATATTTATTTGAAATGTTGTAGTAACGAAAAAGAATAAATTGACAAGAGTTATAGGGCTAGAAGGCCTAAAGCTTTAAAAATATACATAAAAGACTAAAGCCATCTATCAAGTAATTTTAAGATACTTACGATATTCATCTGTTACAATAAGCTTATAGATCAATTCAGATCTCCTATTTCAAGACGGATACATTGAACTATGTGAAAAAGAAGGGAAATCAGGAAGATACGTCGATCAACAGTTTCAAGGGGTGCGTGTTGGAAAATGAGGTGATACGATGATGGTCTACTTCATTGGGGAGGAAAATTACCAAAATACCCTTACTTTTAACAAACATTTGGGATTGTGTTAGTGGTTGGGAGCAAATTGGCCACAAAATGTTAACTTCAAGGAGTTTTTTTTAGCAAATTTGAAACTATTGAGGCAGAAGCGTTAAAAGTGTCAAATCTCATAGTGTATTGAGACGTGTGTGTATATGTGTGTGTGTGTGTGTGTATATGTGTGTGTGTGTGTATGAATCTGAGGGATGGTAGGAACTCGATACTAGGGATGTTCATGGCTTGGTTTAAAACAGTGAAACCATCCAAACTGGTCTTCCGTCTGGTTTCACAATCCGTCCTTCTCTAAACTTTTGGTCGGTTGCATTAAATAAAAATAAACTGTAATGAACGATTTGTTTACATCATGTGCACCTCATGTGAGGGCATTTATGTCTTTTCACAGCTTGTTTCTTCCTTCCTTGTAAAACCCCTATTTCACCATCAACACGTTGTTTATAACACCCACCACACCAGACTGTCGCCACCACCACACCACTATCACAGACACCACCGCCATACCACCACCATAAGCACCCCACCACCATCTATAAAATCGCATATCTGTCATAAGCACCACCACCACGGCCGCCCTAAAGCTCCAGATCTGTCATAAACACCACCACCACAGCTTCCGTTTTTCGGGTCTCATCATGTAACAACCCGACTTTTCGGATCGTTACTATCGATGACTTTTCATTCGTAACCACTTGTACTCCCGAGATTTCGATTACCGCAATAAGTTTAAACTATATTTTGACACATTTTAAATGCATGATTACAACGCTTATACAAAACACAGTTATCGCATTTTAAACGTTGTTTACAACGCTCACTACTTAAACGCATTTTATCGCATATACATCGCTTGTTTAGACTAAACGCTATCGCAACACAAACTCAATACAAACTCAACGCAGACTCGAAACACGGATTTACTTATGTCATGTGTGTTATTTGTGTGATTATGTGTTTAAATGTTATGTGGTTATCAACGCAACGCTTATACGCTCAAACACTCACTCGCAACTCGATTAAACGCAGCGCAACGCTTAACAAAAGAACCAAAGTTGGAAAACTAACAAAACACAACACGGTCGTCCGAATGGACATCCGTTCGAATGGGCATCCAACCGGATGACCATCCGCTCGGATGACCATCCGTCCGGATGGCCATCCGACCGAACACAACCTCGCGCACCGAATTAATCTCTCACACCTCCCCTATAAATACCGTAGTACACCCTCCTTTCTCTGATTTGACACTTCCATCCACTCACCCACTCTCAGTCACTTTCAGTCGCGATTCAAGGCCATTTTGTAAGCATTTCTTCTCAAATCTTGTACAATCTTCATCTATAATCACTTCTACATCATCTTCTTCATTAAAATCACACACATAAACTAGTTTTCTTCCTAAAATCATCTGGTTTGGACCTCTTGAAGATGGTTTTCACTCGGTTGCTTATGCAAACTGTTGTGGAACATGTTTTCATCAAGATTGGTTCCAGATCTAAAGGATTTCCACACTTTTCAACCAAGTTTTGAAGAATTTCAACACTTTTCATCTGTTTTCAACTTTTCTTCAACTTTTTATACAAAACTAATAGAATCTGGACAAAATCAGACTCTCTACTCGTTCAATAGTCGAGAGCCGGCTTGAAAACGGATTTCCACCAGAGAGATGGACCGATTAAAGAAACATGAAATTTCACCAAGAACGCTCGTATGTCCAAAGGGGTGGTACCCATCCGACCGAATGAACTGAATCTGGTACGTTTCCGTTGTTTGACATGTCATCACACCGTCTCCGTTAAACAAAGCTCGTTACTTAGAAAATTTTACCAAAAAAAATCAACTACAGATCATCTCGATCGAATGGCCATCCGACCGGATGACCATCCACTCGGATGACCTGGCATCTCTACTTCTCATTGTTTAAACTACGTTTTTTACGAAACTTCGAATTTTAACTAGTTTACAAACACCCACACACACTCATTCGAATGGCCATCCATTCGAATGGTCATCCGCTCGGATGACCATCCGTCCAGATGACCATCCGCTCGGATAGGTTATACCCATTCGCTCGGATCACCTTTCGAACACTTAATCATCCGACACACTGTTACACTCTGTTCAACGACTTATGTTATTGTTTCCATGCTCAGGCTAACTCAACACGCTCCCTTCAATCCAATACAGATTGTGTTTACGTGTTAAACACGCACTGTGAGTATACTCGAACCCATTTTCTTTTAACGCACTTTTGGGTGTTACATACATTCTATATCAAAACACAACACACAACACACAACGCAAACACATTATTAACGCTAACCGCTCCCGCTTGCTATACGTGATTTAAGAATGCTTGTACTATGCTTATACAGTGTTACACTATACCGCCTCTAGCAACGATAGTACTATAGTTTGGACTCAGCACCTGTCGTGGACAAGGGTTTCTAGGGATCACATCACTTTACTTCACGTGTTCGCTGAACATGTGTCGCGCATACTCCACAACGCAGTCTTGTGGTTAAGTTGTAATCATTGTTTGGTAGTTACATGCTTCGCCCGTTACGTGATACATGCTGGTTATGTGTAAACGCTTTTTATACTAGATACTATGCAAACTTGTGTACTCAACTTTACATTTTATGTATTGACTTTATTTTAACGTATGTGACAGGTTAAGTGGATGCTATGCTGAATCAAGCTAGGAAGTCTAGAAACCCACTAAATAAATCTGAGTTGTTGGAATAGACTTGTTTTTTAGACTTATTATCTGTAATGACTGTTTTTGCTTTATCTGTTAGTAGTATGGGATATTAACGTTAAAGATATTGTCATTTAATAGTTGTTTGTGGATTCTCTTGAACAATCTGTTTCGCTCAGTGCCACGCCCCGATGATTCCACAATCGGTTGGGGTGTGACAGATTGGTATCAGAGCGATAACTATAGGGAATTAGGTCGAGTCGTGTAGAATTGACCTAGTGTATAGTCTAAGTACCCACAGACCCGCTTCGTGCGAGCCCGGTAGGGGTTTTGTACGAGCCCGCTTTTGATACTGTCGCTCGAACTCGCGAAAACTATAACTTCATGCGAACCCGCATACTACAACATCGTACGAATAAGCCTTTCCTACGGCAAGTGGTATTACGCGCCTTTCCTAAGGCTAACACAAGACACACGTTTTCTAAAACACTCGCATAACACAACCGAGTGATTAGGTCGAGATTAGGTGTGAAAACCAGGAACTCTCGTTAAGATCGCTCACTGTAAGCGTATTTTTACTCTCAGCATGAGAATATCCATTAAGTAGGGAGTGGCAATCCATAACTTGGGGAAATTATCCATCTCTATCTCGTGGTTTTGCCACACATTCAGGGACGAAGTTGTTAAGATAGGGGTGAAACCCGCATCTTAATGACGCATTCCACTCACTACTTCGATTTTTCAAAACTCTCACCAAAGTCTCGATTGTTCTGATGACTTGAGTCACGTAGTAACTGGAAGGATGAGTGTCGTTCACCGTAATTCGGCGAGAGCACAGTCTATTAGGCCAAAGCGTGTACTCGAGGTCGTTATGAATAATCGAATCACTTTGGGTAGTCGATGTCTAACACCCAAGACACTCTATTTTTATACGAAGCCAGCAATCGTCGATTTTATCGATTTTATGTGTTTATATGTTTATATGTTTCGATTTTGGAGATCTACGCTTTACGCTTTCATCGCTCCGTAAAACGCGTACAACTCGCACAGCCCTCGCAATCTAAAACGCTAACTAATCGCAACCCAAACTAAGAACTCTCGTGCGCTATACAACTCGCAACGCTACTCGCTATCTCTCGCTTACATCACGCCTAATTGAGTGTGAGATCCAGACGCTGTGATACGTTATGTGACAACCCGTAACTTTGAGGTAACAACCCAATTGTTTTACTTTTATAAACCAAATCATGCGCCTCTATTAATTGATGAATTGATTATATTTGATGTATATCGTGCCAAACCGACCCGAACCGTTGAACCATAACTCGATTGATATATGTATGTATATATATATTATTATAATTATATTGGTGGGTGATTTATTAGTTCCTAATATTTGTTGGATTAGTAAAAAAATAATAATAAATAAATACATAAATAAAATAAAACAATAATAATAGTCATAATACATGTTAATTATGATAATACATAAATGCATGATTTGAATTCAAGCTTGTCTGGTGGGAACCTTTGCGTGAACCAATCTCCCAGCCCACCATAACCCTTATCTCGGCCCACACACACACACAGAATTCCCACCGCCAATGTTCAGCCATAAAGTCACGGTTATACGTATATATATTCGCGTAATGTTCACCCTCACGCATAACACACGAACCCTACGGCAGTTGGCAGCGGTCTCCTCCACCACCACGTACACCACCTCTCGTTCCTCTCCCTCCCTCGACAACCGGAGAACACCACCGCTCCTCCGTCACCGATCGCCGTTACGCGGTATACTCAAACTCTAGAGTCTTTTCCTTTAAGGCGACAACCCATCTTTTCTGTTCGGAGTATTCATCTCTCGATTCTCGAAGCCTGTCACTCGTGTCTAACGGCAACCACATCGCGGTTAGTTCGAACTAATGTTTAGTCGCGCATGATTATTTAGTAGATCAATATATGTCTGCATAAGTGGATCTGATTGATGAAGTTTTGTGAACTTTTGGAATACATGTTCGTAGATAGAATGGATCTTGTAGTAGATATATGAATGATATTGTTAATTGGTTTTAATGGACGTTGGTTGCAATAGGTTAGTCGATGTATGTTAGCATGATGAATTTGTTAATGACTAGAGTTGACATTCTGTGGTTAATTGGTTTGACACTTGACATGTATATGCTTGATATCTGTTAGAGATATGTTGATGTTCACGTTAAATATTAAAGTGTATGTGTCAACCTTCATGCATATTTGAATAATGATAACTAAGGAACAAATCTTTGCTTGTGTCTCTAGGTAGTTCCTGTTAAATGGATTTCAAACCATAAGAAATAATGGTGCCCTCCTATTAATGGAGATAGCAATAAACGGTTGTTTTATAGTCAAATATAATGGCTGAATAGGTGATGAATTGAATCGGCTTCTGTTGTAAGGACATGTGTAGTCATAACGCCCCTTTGTGGGCGTTATGCGACACGTGGCGCGCCACGTCAGCGTGGGGCGTTATGGGGCCTTATGCATTTTAAGCCCGTAGTCATAAAGCCCCTGTCTAATCATTACTCAATTATTACTTTCTAATTTTTTATAATTATTTTCTAACTTTATAAAATTAAAATTCATTTCATTAAATTAAAAAACATTACACTAAAATAAAAATAAAAACATTACACTAAAAAAAAAAAAAAAAACGGTTCCACTAAAAAAAAAAAAGTTTGACTAAAAAAATAAAAAAACAACACTTCAAAGATTATATTTTTTTTCGATCCTTTCCTTTTGGGCCAACGCCATCTTCAAAGCTTTTCCGGTAAGGTGGTCGTGCGGTTTCGAGTAGAACTCAAAGTCCCGTTCCCATTGTCTATCCCGCATAATCTCCGTAACTTCGCGGTTCTCCTCCAAACGTTTATTACCGAGGTCGTGTAAATCATGAAGTCGCGTGTTTATCTCCGAAAATGCGTTACTCATATCCGTTCCCATAGACATCGACGACGACTCGGGTTTTTTCGCCCGGCTTTTTCTTCCGGGCGGTCTTGGTAACTCCTCCGCCGGCTCGTCATCCGGAATATCCTCGTTCAAGTCGGTGTTTCGAGCGTCGGAGGTTGGCGTTTCGGGTTCACCCGACTCGTTTGTTTTGGACCTCTTTGACGGCCGTTTATTTCCCGAACGACCACTCGGAGTAGATATGGTGGCCCATTTGGGGCTATGGCGAAGGATTTGCCAACACCTCATGTACGGGAAATGGCCATTAGCATTCGTATACTCGACCAACGCCGCTTGCGTGATGTCCTCGTCCTTGCTTCCACTTTTCCATCCGGCAAAATTGCGTTGGTACACGGTTTGAAAGTTCGTGCATTTTTTGTTTATATCGGTCCACTTGCCCGATATAGAGTCCGGTGGGCGGTATTCCTCATCTTTACCAATTAGCTCGAAAAAAAGTGCTCGTATTCGGCTCCAAAAAACTGATTTATCTTGATAGTTTGCTACAAAAAAAAGATATAATTTATTAGAAAAATAAAAACAGAAAATAAATAAAAAAACAGAAAATAAATAAAAAAACTGCAAAAAACAGAAAAATAAAAACATAAAATAAATAAAAAAACTGCAAAAAAACAGAAAAATAAAAACAGAAAATAAAAAACAGAAAAATAAAAACAGAAAAATAAAAACAGAAAATAAAAAACAGAAAAATAAAAAACAGAAAAATAAAAAAAGAAAAAATAAACAGAAAATACTTAAAAAAAACTGCAAAAAACAGAAAAAAAAAAAACAGAAAAAAGAAACGGAAAAACAGAAAAAATTTAAAAAATATACCTATAACCGGGTCCTCCGACACATCGATGAAAGCGCGGGTTAACGCATACTCCTCATCGGGCTCCCACCGGATCACATTTTTTTTCGCTCGGGTGCTGGTTTCCGCTTTTTTTTTATGTTGCCGTTTTGCTTTTCCTTTTCCTTTTTGTGTCTCCGCTACTTCGGGTTGTGTTTCCGGAACAACATCGGGTTCGTGTTGTGGGGAGCCGAAAGCTTGAGCCGACCCGAACGCTTGAGACGACCCCATTCCGTCGGTGTTTTGATTCGGGTTCCACCCATAGAGATTCGGGTCCCATGATAGCGGTTGGTTCAAAAGATTTATGAACGAAGGATTTTGTTGATTGTAGTCGACAAAACCGGAGCCGAAAGGGTTGGGTCGAGTGGGAACCGGCGACACGGGGCGAGTAGGATTACCACTTTGGTTTGGGTCCGCACTTGATCGGGGAGGAATGAAGCCACGATTGAATGGATGCATTGTATAAAATATAAGGTTTTCTAAAAAAAAGTGGAAGAGATAAAGGGTTGGGTTGAGTGTGTATGGTAAAAAATTAGGAAAGGAGGTATTTATTTAAGAAAGTTTTGGAAAAAAGTTGAATTTTTTTTTTTTTTTAAGGAATTGACCGTTTACAACGGTCAAAAATACAAAATTCAATTTGATAGCGCCGTTATACACATCGCGCGGGTTCGAAAATTTGCAAAAATGGCGCCGCTTGTTTTGGTGTTCATAGCGCTATACCGGCGCTATGAGGGCATACCGCCCACCCATGCCGCCCACTACGCAAAGCCTAATGATGATGATGATGAGAATGTTTTGCCTATTTTGAATTGATTGTTTAATACACTGTGAACCTATAAATGATAAATAAGAATTGTGGATTGGTGATGGGCCGCACACTGCCATTAATACCGTAGTGGGCTGCCAAGATGTTGTTAGCCTAGTATGCTTGTGACATGAAATTACTTGTGACTCTAATTGCTCATTGTATATTTTGTGAACTTGCTTGCATACTTGTATGAGAACCGAACTGTGGTAAATGCTATTGTGAGATACGAACTTGTGATGTGAATATACTTATGGCCCGAACGCAAGCTGTAACATGAGTGATGATGTGTGCCATATTTGCTTACTACTTGTGGAATTTATACAAAGAATATATGATTTACATGTAAACAGAACTGATTGTCATTGAAACCATATTAGGATTTGGGTGTCCAACGGTAAACAAGTAACTAATCATACCGAGCAAACCAAGGTGAGTTCACACTTTCCACAAGGCATGGGATTCCCAAGGGTTGGGAATGGGTAAAGGATTGAAACTGAAACTGCGTGATCTCCTGGTTTGGAACACGTACAGACCCTCTTTATTGAAGGGTGACAACATGTGATAAGTATTTAATTGGAACCTGCGTAATCTCCTGGTTTGGAGATTACGTACACACCCTCTTTACTGAAGGGTGACAACACGGATACTAGACCAAAACTCTCTATCATGAAGTCCCTCCTTTTATATCGACTTAATCGCCGGGCCAATGGCGAGCGGGTCATTAGTTAGATAGCGCTATTTAGGTTTGACAAGCCTCACACCGTGCCGCAGAGGACGGGCGTGAACTAATGGATCTGGGCACTAGTCAATGATGATAGACATTGACGTCAGGGCACCAACTTACTTTAGTCAGTGGTCGATATGGTAAACAGGTCTAGTGGTTAACATGGGGAAGCCCCCACCAACTATGGATATGTTTGGGAAACAGGGTAAACTGATTAACTTACAACTTACAAATGAATTCCTGGTTTTTGAAACAACTTAACAATGAACACCAACTGTGAACTTGCTCAACTTTGTTGTTGACTCGTTGTTACATGCCTTGCAGGTCGTTAGGTACTTATGGAGCTTGCACGAGGAGGCGTGGTCGTTGTGGGACATGGATAGTCTTATGCCATGATAAACATTTGATATATTTGAACTTATACTTTGGTTTTTAAACATTATGCTTCCGCTTACAACTTAAACTATGTTTTGTTTGGACACCAATTATATTGTGTTGGGTTTTATTTTTATTTACGTACTATGTTCAATATGATTGGTGGCTTGATCCTGGTCAGTCACGCCTCCATGCGGTGATACTCCGCGTGTGGATTTTGGGGGTGTGACACGTTACACCACGCATAACTCTCGAACGTGCTACGCGAACCTTGAAAGATAGGTGAATACGTGCAAAATATGTAGGTGAATACATGCAAAATATAGGTGAATACCTGAAAATATGTGAATTATGTGCTTCCATGTGCTTACGTGCTTATGTGTGTAAGTGCTTTTATGGTTTATGTGCCTACGTAACTATGTGTTTATATGCCTACGTGTTCCTGAGCTTTACCTAATAATAATGAAGGATGTTTTACAAACGCTAAGCTTTTTTCGAAACCCGATATAATCGAATCTCGTCTAATCCATGTGACGACGTCTACTGCAGAATCCGCACTCAACAATATCGTCATTTGGATCCCACACGCAACGTGCCGCTCGACGAAACCATGCTGACAAGTGCATCGCTTCACTGGTGGCCAAGGAATGGCTAAAGTCATACCTCAGATCGTTAGTGAGATCAACGAGGTCAGCAGCAAATCATCTATCGAGTCAAAGAGCGAGACGCCCAAGGCTCCTTTCAGTTTTAAGCAATTCAAGGCATGCGGTCCTGCAAGCTTCACTTGTGAAGATGGACTCGGTGCTATGTTCAAGTGGTTTGACTCTATCGAAGTCACCTTGAGGCAAAGCGGATGCCCAGAAAATCTGTGTACTGTGAATGCTACTGGAGTTTTTCAGCCCAGGGCGCTGGACTGGTGGACTGCTGAGCGCAACAGGCGCGACAATGATTCAGCTTATGGCCTTCCTTGGGAGGAACTCAGGGAGCTTATGATGAAGGAGTTATGTCCTCCTCATGAAGTCCAAAAACTGGAGAATGAATTTTGGCACATCAAATAAGAAGGAGGTGACAACGCTGGTCTCACCGCTCACTTCAAGCAGCTGAGTATTATCTGCCCTAGTCAGGTGGCTACGCCCGATATGACAATCAAGAAGTACATTCGAGCTCTCCCAGATTGTGTAGCTGATTTTGTTCAAGCAACTAAACCTGCTACTATTGAGGAAACCTACCAACTCGCAGCTGAGATCAACGATAAGCGAGTCTTAGCTGGTTATTTCAAAACCTCAACTAAGAGCCTCAATCAAGCAACCACTACTCTTGCAATCGACACTGCAGCATCACAAGTTTCAAAGTCTTCACTACAGAATCACAAGAGAAAGGGCAACAACAACAACAAGAACTATGCTACTAGCGCCACTCCTATCAACGATGTCCCCGTACAACCCAGCAATCAGAGTCGTCAAGCTACCGTCACCAACGTACCGCCTGCTAAGTGTGCGTAGTTCACCCTCTGTGTCCTACTTCCACCTACCATCACCCTACAGGGGTGAATTGTCGTTTTTGCTCAAACTGCAACATCTATGGGCACTTTACTGCTCACTGTCGTTCATGCCCACGTCAACAAGCTACTCCAGCTCCCGTACCACCAACTCCACTCCCTGCTCCGCAGGTCAACCAAGCAGCTCCTGCACCCGCTGCTCATGCACGAGCTTGCTACTCTTGTGGTGACTCGAATCATTTCGCTAATGTCTGCCCACTGCGTGTGGTGAAACAAGAACCGTAGCAGCCACCACTACAGCAACCACCGCAGCAGCAACAACAACAGCAACCGTAGCCTCAACAGCAGCAACCACAACAAGCAGCCCGTGAAAGAACTTTCAATATCAACGTCTGGCAGGCTTAGACTGACAACAATGTTGTCAATGGTATGTTTCTTGTTAATGGTATTTATGTTTCGTGTTTATTTGATACTGGAGCCGATAACTGTTTTGTGTCGTTTGAATTCGAAAAGCTTCTAAACCGTAAACGCGCTAACCTCCCAACAATGTTTAACGTAGAAATTGCCACCGGAAGAACCGTCACTGTTAGTTCTGTTCTCCGTGATTGTACTCTCGAACTCAAAAATCACGTTTTCCCGATCGATCTCATTCCTATGCAACTTGGTAGTTTCGATATCATAGTAGAAATGGATTTTCTTCGTGAAAATCATGCTGAAGTTGTGTGTTTCGAAAAGATGATTCGTTTCTCTCTATCTAATGGTGACCAACTCTGTGTCTATGGCGAAATATACTCGAAAGAACTGACGCTTATGTCGTGTATACAAGCAAGCAAGTATCTCCGCAAGGAATACTTAGCCTTCTTAGCTCATATTGTAGTAGCGAAGGAAGAAAATAAAACTGTGAAGGACGTCCCCGTTGTTCGTGATTTTCCTAATGTCTTTCCTGACGATTTACCTGGTCTACCCCTACCCGTGATATCGACTTTTGTATCGACCTTATTCCTGGAGCTAACCCTGTAGCTAAAGTGCCTTATCGCCTCGCACCATCTGAAATGCGTGAACTTTCTAGCCAACTCCTGGAGTTACTTGATAAAGGCTTCATACGCCCTAGCACATCGCCATGGGGCGCACCTGTCCTTTTCGTGAAAAGGAATGATGGATCATTCTGAATGTGCATCGATTATTGGAACAAGACAGGAACAAGACATCCCTAAAACCAGGAACAAGACATCCCTAAAACCGCTTTTCGTACCCGTTATGGCCGTTACGAATTTGTGGTCATGCTTTTTGGTCTTACAAACGCACCTGCGGTCTTCATGGATTTGATGAACCGTGTGTGTAAACCTTTCCTTGATCGCTTCGTTATCATGTTTATCTTTGATATTTTTATCTATTCAAAGTCGAGAGCTGAACATGCGCAACATCTTCGTTTAGTACTCGAGCTTCTCCAATGGAATCGCCTCTATGCCAAGTTCTCGAAGTGTGAATTTTGGCTCGAGGAGGTTCAATTCCTCGGTCACATCGTCAATAGTCAAGGTATTCACGTCGATCCCGCGAAGACTGAAGCAGTTAAGAGTTCGATTACACCGAAAACCCTGCCCGAAGTTCGTTCTTTTCTTGGATTGGCGGGTTATTACCGTCTATTTATCGCTGATTTCTCAAAAATCGTCGTTCCTCTCACCTCCCTGACGCATAAAGACAAACCTTTTGTTTGGGGAACCGAACAAGAGGATGCCTTTCAAACTCTTAAGCGTATGCTTTGCATTGCTCCCGTACTCGCGTTGCCCGATGGAAATGATGATTTTGTCGTCTATTGCGATGCCTCTAACCTAGGTCTTGGTTGTGTTCTTATGCAACGAGACAAGGTTATCGCGTACGCGTCTCGCCAGCTCAAAGTCCATGAGAAGAACTACACAACCCACGATCTCGAACTCGGCGTAGTTGTTTTTGCGCTTAAGATTTGGCGACACTACCTATATGGTACTAAGTGTACGGTCTTCACCGCCCATAAGATCCTACAACACATCTTGAACTAGAAAGAACTAAACATGCGCCAACGCAGATGGGTTGAACTTCTCAACGATTACGACTGTGAGATACGCTACCACCCAGGCAAAGCAAACGTCGTCGCTGATGTGTCACACCCCGATATTTACAACTCAGCTCGGTGGGAGTATCGTGACGTAAGATTGATATCGTCATGGTCAAACATACACAGAATAGCACAGCGGAAGTCTTAGAATATAAAATATTATTACAAACACAAATGTCTGAAAATATCAAAGTATTACGTACAGACAAGCTTGTAATAATCCACAGGCGGATCATTTAAAACAAAAGAAGTTTATCAGACTAATGGCTGATGCGAAGGAGTTGCAAGTTCCTCGTCTAACAATCCCGAGCAGCTTCCAGCCTATTTACGTATTTGTACCTGTCACTTAGACTTTTGAAAATACGTCAGTTTTCACTGGTAAATACAATCAACCGACACATTTGAAAAATGTTTCATAAATTGGTTTAGGTGCACAAGGAACGAAAATATTTTATACTTGGGACAAACTATATCTCATGTTATCAGTTTTACATAACTTGCTCTACATATGGGGCTCGGTACTATGCCGGTTCATGATTAACCGACACACCACTTATTCCCTTATTGGGAAACCCATATTGGGTATAAAATTATTTAATAAACCATATTGCATCTGTCGGGTGTATGCCTACACCCCGTGCTTAGGTCGTGGCCATTTGAAATTAATGAGTCAAGGATATCCAGGACACGGTCGCATTAACCCCCAATGTTTCAGTCAAGCAATACGAATTAAAACATGTTATTTGAATTTCCCGATTTATTGGTCTTTGAATCCCATACCAGACCATGCGGTAATTATATTATTGTATCCCAAGCCCGTATGAGGGAAAATAGGTTAAGAGTATTTACCTGAGCTAGCTCCTGTCTTAAATTGCAAGATTTATGATAACTCAGCCGTATTCAATTAAGTAAGCGTAGGTGCAATTTACCGGAAGGCTCTAGTAAGTGGTCCTATGGATTGAAGAAAACTCAAAGGTGGTTCCCAATTGCTTAGGATCCTCCAAGATGAGAAGATAAGAAGAAAGAAAGAATGGTGTACTTTGAAAATGAAATTTCATGGCTTTTATATAGTTTTTGAGAAAGGATAAGATCATGCCATGTGTTTAGGGAAATTATGAGATGGTTACAAGTGTTATACTAGGTTTTTAAAACCATTAACAAGTACATAGATTCATCAAATGGTTTTATTTATGTGTGGGCTTTAAGTAATGAATAAAAATAATAATAATAATAATAATAATAATATATGCCCATTGTGACCAATATTAGGCACACCCGGGAGTATGACCGAGCATCACGGAGTTCCCGGTTCGTTTAAAAGGTCTCTCAAATATGTAGATTTACACGTTGATGCTTTTAGTCCTTTTAACGCTCAAACTTGTGCGTATTATCGTTTAATGGCATCAAAGCCTTAAATGGCCAATATTAGGCATTCTCAGGAGTATTATCAAACATCACGATGCTTCGGGTTCGTTAAAAGGTCACTCAGAGGTAAGAATTAACATGTTGACACTTTTAACCCTTTTAACGCACAAACTAGTGCGTATTATCATTTATCGGCATTAAAGCCCTATATGGCCAATATTATGTATTCCCTAGAATACAATTAGATATTATAACACTCTGGGTTTGTTAAAAGGTCACAAAGAGGTATAATTAAACATGTTGACGCTTTTAACCCTTCGTCGTGCAAACTTTTAATTAATTACGTAAACGGTTCCTTTCGATCAACAAGTGGCTCAAATATAATTATGAATACCATTTGTTGTTATTCAGAGGCTTAGTTTAAGCATGTTAACACTTTCAGTCCTTCCACATTCAAAGTTTTTGATTTTTCGCAAAATTAGTCACTAATAGTCAACGTTTGACTTCATTAGGGTTTAGCACACGTGTCAACACATCGTTGGGCACGATTTTTACGAGGTGTTACATGATGCTCTTAGCCGACGAAGCTATTTACATAGTGTTCATAACGTTCAAGCCCAACACGACCTCGAAGCCCTCATTCGCGACGCTCAACATGCTTGTTTTCTCGAAAACACCTTGAAGGAAGAAAGAATACTTGGAACCGAAAACCAACTAGTGAATAAACCGAATGGTATCTTTCACTACCTTGATCGCATCTGGATACCTAGTCGCAATAATCTCCGAGAGATTTTGCTGACTGAAGCCCACAAATCCGGATACTCTATTCACCCCGGTGCTGACAAGATGTACCAGGACCTCCGTGCTAGGTATTGGTGGCCAGGAATGAAGAAGGATATCGCTCTCTATGTTTTGAAATGCCTAACTTGCTCGAAAGTTAAGGCCGAATACCAACGACCCTCTAGCTTACTCGAACAACCCGAGATCCCGATGTGGAAATGGGAGAGTACTGCCATGGATTTCATTACGAAACTCCCTTACACGCCATGAGGTCACGAAAGCATTTGGGTTATTGTTGATCATCTTACGAAATCCACTCACTTCTTACCGATACGAGAAGACTTCAAGGTAGAACGATTAGCACGAATCTATACCGACGAAGTCATTTGTCGACATGGGACACCTCGTGACATCATCTCTGACCGTGATGGTCGATTTACCTCGCGTCTCTGGGAGACATTCCAATCTGCTCTCGGTACTACTCTTAATCTCAGTACTGCATTCCATCCCTAGACCGATGATCAGACTGAGCGCACGACCCACACCCTTGAAGATATGCTTCGTTCGTGCGTTATAGATTTTGGTGGTAATTGGGATTCGCATTTACCTTTAGTAGAATTCTCGTACAATAATAGTTATCACGCTAGTATTCAAATGGCACCCTTTGAGGCATTATATGGAAAAAAGTGTTGATCGCCTATTGTATGGCACGAGATCGGAGACGCTCAAATCACCGGTCCTGAGTTATTACAAGAAAAGACTGACAAGATCCTCCAAATCTGAGACAATCTCTTGAAAGCTCGGAGTCGTCAAAAGAGTTAGGCCGATAAACGTCGCAAGCCCCGTGAGTTTGAAGTTGGTGATCACGTACTCCTAAAGGTTTCACCTTGGAAGGGGGTAATCCGATTCGACAAGAAAGGAAAGCTAGCGCCATGATACATGGGTCCCTTTAAGATTCTGGGAAGAATTGGCAAAGTGGTCTACCGACTCGAATTACCAGAGGAACTAAGCAACGTACATCTGACTTTCTACGTCTCGAACCTCAAGAAGTGCCTAGCTGAGGAAAATCTTCACGTGCCTCTCGAAGACTTGCAAGTGAACGAAACCCTACACTTCGTGGAAAAGCCAGTAGAAATCATGGATCGAGAGACCAAGAAACTTCGACGCTCTCACATTCCTATAGTGAAGGTTCGCTGGGAAGGCAAACGCGGTGCCGAGTTCACTTGGGAACTCTAAAGTGATATGAAAGTTAAATATCCACAAATATTTGTTACGCCTGCACCTTAATTTCAGGACGAAATTTCCTAAAGTAGGGGAGGTTGTAACAACTCGACTTTTCAGATCGTTACTTATCGATGTCTTTTCATTTGTAACCGCGTGTACTCCCGAGATTTCGATTAGCGCAATGGGTTTAAACTATATTTTGACACATTTTAAACGCATGATTACAAGCTTATTACAACGCTTATACAAAACACAGTTGTCGCATTTTAAATGTTGTTTATAACTCTCACTACTTAAATGCATTTATCGCATATACATCACTTGTTTAGACTAAACGCTATAGCAACACAAACTCAATGCAAACTCAATGCAGACTCGAAACGCAGATTTACTTATGTCATGTGTGTTATTTTTGTGATTATTTCTTTAAATGTTATGTGGTTATCAACGCAATGTCATGTGTGTTATTTTTGTGATTATTTCTTTAAATGTTATGTGGTTATCAACGCAACGCTTATACGCTCAAACGCTCACTCGTAACTCGATTAAACGCAACGCAACGCTTAACAAACGAACCAAAGTTAGAAAACTAACAAAACACAACACGGCCGTCCAAATGGACATCCGTTCGAATGGGCATCCGACCGAATGACCATCCGTCCGGATGGCCATCCGACCGAACACAACCTCGCGCACCGACTTAAATTCTCGCACCTCCCCTATAAATATCGTCGTACACCCTCCTTTCTCTGATTTGACACTTCCATCCGCTCACCCACCCACAGTCACTTTCAGTCGCGATTCAAGGCAATTTTATAAGCATTTCTTCTCAAATCTTGTACAATCTTCATCTCTAATCACTTCTACGTCATCTTATTCATCAAAATCACACACATACACTAGTTTTATTCCCGTAATCATCTTGTTTGGACCTCTTGAAGGTGGTTTTCACTCAGTTGCTTATGCAAACTGTTGTGGAACATCTTTTCATCAAGATTGGTTCTAGATCTAAAGGATTTCCACACTTTTCAACCAAGTTTTGAAGAATTTCAACACTTTTCATTTGTTTTCAACTTTTCTTCAACTTTCTATACAAAACTGATGGAATATGGACTCAATCAGACTCTCTACTTGTTCCTTAGTCGAGAGCCGACTTGAAAACGGATTTCCACCAGAGAGATGGACCGATTAACGGGTCAAACATGAAATTTCACCAAGAACAGTCGTCTGTCCTAAGGGGTGGTACCCATCTGACCGAATGAATAGAATCGGGTACGTTTCCGTTGTTTGACATGTCATCACACCGTCTCCGTTAAACTCAAAGCTCATTACTTATAAAATTTTACCAAAAAACATCAACTACAGATCATCTCGATCGAATGGCCATCCGCTCGGATGACCTAGCATCTGTACTTCTCATTGTTTAAACTACATTTTTTTTACGAAACTTCGAATTTTAACGATTTTACAAACACCTACATACACTCATTTGAATGGCCATCCGTTCGAATGGTCACCCGCCCAGACGACCATCTGCCCGGATGACCATCCGCTCGGATAGGTTATACCCATTCGCTCGGATCACCTTTCAAACACTTAATCATCTGACACACTGTTACACTCTGTTCAACGACTTATGCTACTGTTTCCATGCTTAGGCTAACTCAACGCGCTCCCTTCAATCCAATACAGATTGTGTTTACGTGTTAAACACGCACTGTGAGTATACTCGAACCCATTTTCTTTTAACGCACTTTTGGGTGTTACATACGTTCTATATCAAAACACAACACACAACGCAAACACATTATTAATGCTAACTGCTCCTGCATGCTATACGTGGTCTACGAATGCGTGTACTATGCTTATACAATGTTACACTATACCGCCTCTAGCAACGATAGTATTATAGTTTGGACTCAGCACCTGTCGTGAACAGAGGTTGCTATGGATCACATCACTTTACTTCACGTGTTCGCTGAACATGTGTCGCGCATACTCCACAACGCAATCTCGTGGTTAAGTTGTAATCATTGTTTGGTAGTTACATGCTTCGCCAGTTACGTGATACATGCTGGTTATGCGTAAATTCTTTTTATACTAGATCCTATGCGAACTTGTGTACTCGCCTTTACGATTTATGTATTGACTTTATTTTAACGTATGTGACAGGTTAAGTGGATGCTATGCTGAATCAAGCTAGGAAGTCTAAAAACCCACTAAATAAATCTGAGTTGTCGGGAATAGACTTGTTTTTTAGACTTATTATCTGTAATGACTGTTTTTGCTTATCTGTTCGTAGTATGGGATATTAACGTTAAAGATATTGTCATTTAATAGTTGTTGTGGATTCTCTTGAACAATTTGTTTCGCTCAGTGCCACGCCCCGATGATTCCGCCATCGGTTGGGGTGTGACACATCAGGTGGTCGACGGTGTAGAGAGAGAGGGTAGAGAGGTCACAGATGGTCGACATCTTCGTCAAGTGACAGCAGTGTGGGGGGGGAGAAGAAGCACCAACAGATCTGACCATCTTCATCAGGCGACGGCCGCGTCTGCTTGTTCGTGATGGCGGCGCCATTTAGTACAAGTATTTGATGAAGAGAAGCCATCAACCAGCTTTGGTCCTTATCTTCAACATTTATCTCAGATTTATCAAAAAAAAAAATATCCTAGTTGTTGTATGAGCAATAAAAATATGTTTAGGATAATTCTGATAATTTTACATATCGAACTCACCTACAAGTATCATAAGGTCAAAAGGAGGTTACCTGAAATGTTTCATATGGAGCATTTAGTGGCGAACCATTATGCAGAAAGAAGAACAAAATGATAATAATTTATATATGTTTTTTTACTTTTTGTTTTCTTTTTTAAGTTAGATTTTTGATTTATTATAAAATTATACTTTTAAATAAAAGGCTATAGTAAAATGACTGAAATACCCTCAAGTGTCTTGCACATGATTAGACTTAACTGATAATTTCAATTGGGTTAGTGTTAAAGGATCTGGGTGTAATGGGTTTTTCAAATAAAAGATTATGGCTGTAATTATTAAATTTAAAGGTAATCCATTGTAACCCGCTAAAAAGATAAAAGACGAAAATTGTAATTTACCCTAATAAAAAACTGTTGCTAGTGGCTTAACTCATGGTTTGACCTTTGACCTTAAAGGTAATCCATTGTAACCCGCTAAAAAGATAAAAGACGAAAATTGTAATTTACCCTAATAAAAAACTGCTGCTAGTGGCTTAACTCATGGTTTGACCTTTGACCTAAAAACAAACAGTTAAAAGTCAGATCGTAAACACCGTTACTTGATAGAATAGACATCCAGGTGGATCGAAATTGAGATTTTGACTACTCAAACGCTTTTCCACGTCAGCACATATGTGTCACAAGTTGATGCATTGCATGGTCCACTTCATTATGCGTATTTTCGTGTGTGCGAATCATGCACGTAAATTTGGAATGTATGAAAAGTTGAAAAGTAGCAAAATAACTTTTCTTCTGAAATAAATCGTGAATGTACATGTGTTGTTTGCCACCGGTTACTAAAGGTACCACTTGCTCCTGTTGTGGACACCAAATTGACACTTTCACACATTTTTATTACTGGAAAGCTCAATTATTAGTGGGATTTTTCGCGTTATTCGACGGCCTTCCTAGCGTAGTGATTCCATTTATTATAGTAAGGTTACATATCAATATTCAGTTTGGCAAATAATATCGTTCGAAAACCATAAAGATAAATATAGGTACCAGTACCGATGTTGTTCGGACAATATCGGATCGGTTCGTTATGGTAATGGTACGGTACTGACACTCGATATAGCCTACGAAACCAAAAAAACACCCTATTACGAGTGCAACCTTGTTTTCAACGAAATTTATATTGCACGTCTAGAAAACTATAAAAACGAATACCGGTAGCGGTAACGGTAACGATGTTGTTCAAACGATATCGGTTTCGTTCGTTACAGTAATGAAAAAAAAAAGATAAATTATATTTGACTCGTCCGATTTTGTACAAAACTTTTATCGAAACGTCGATAAAAATAACATGTCGCAATGGTATATTTGAATTTGATAACATGTTATATTATCTTATTATAATGACGAAAAGAGTAAACAACGTCAATTTATACGAAAAAAATACTAAATTGTGATGTAGTTTTAATGAAATGTTGCTTGTATTAACAACTCGGTTTTGAACAAAGTTTATACCAAGACGATGATAAAAATAAGCACTCGCAATGACATACTCGGAACTTTATAAAATATCATATTTTAAAAGTTATAAATGAGAAACAAAATGTACTTAAAAGTAATTACAATAATAAAAAAATACCTAAATTACTATTCCCCACCGGCGTTTCAGATTGTTATATTATACAATATTAGGTTAGAAACTTGGTATATTACATGGGATGAATAAACAATATATTAACGACTCCTTGCTTATTAGATAGTAGAGGATAACTAGAAAAGTGCCTCGCGCGCGTTGCGCTGCGGGCAACAAAGGAAGAAACATGGCCAGGACGCATTGTGTGAAAAGGTTGAGACGACTCCTATCAAGAGTTGCCTCGAATGATCATCTGAACAAACGCGGTGAGTGCTGGTACTGGCATGTAACGGCCAGTTTAGTTTGGCGGAGTGGTGGTGGAGTGTTTGGTGTTTGTGTTTTTTGTCTGGCATTGCATAGAAGATAACAATAAAAATAAAACGAACAAAAAAGCGTAAATTACACAAATAGTTGCTTTGATTCACAGTTCGTTTTAGATTTGGTTCTTAAGTATTCGAAACTACAATGGTAATCTCCAAGTTTAGAACTTATCATGCTTACCATCCCTAAATAGATGTCTAATTTAACAGGTATGTGTTTTCATATTCACAAATTTACCTTAAAAAAATCACTCATATGGTCCTAAACAAATTGATTCATGTTACCAAAAGCTATAAAAAACAAAATCCAAGGAAATATCTTGGACCAGAACTCTCTTTCAACCGTCGGTGAAAATTGGCATGCAGTTGACCTAAAGAAAGTCAATTTACAGAATTCTTTAAGCATACAAACCACATATTCCATATGTAAGAATCACGATTTGATATAAATGAGCTACAGGGTAAATGCACATAGTGTGACAACCGGTAATTTACGGCTCTTAATTACGCGATTAACAGGAGATTAACGCAATAATAAATAGTGATTACAGCATAAATCAACTTAATTAGGCCTTTGGAGTGCCTAGGAATGCTTATCCGACTCTACAGTACGCGTATGAAGATTCGTGTGGAATCTGCGGAACATCAAATGACAACGGACTGATACCGTACGAAATACTGACGACGCCGACAAATATGGATGTTACACGAATATTTTATGCTCATGGAGTTTGGGTTGCGATATCGGGCCTCGTAGGAATTACGGGCCACTTACACCTGAGATGGGCTTGTGGGCCCTGGGCCCAAGCCCAAAACCCACAAGCCTAAACCTACACCTAATATATATAATCTAATCAAGATCTTATAAGAGCTTGCAAAAAAATCTGCTAAAATCTCTTTAGGATTTACAAAATCCCAACAAGATTCACATAATCTTGCAAAATCTCTTCAAGGGATTTTGATACAAAGAATAAAGTATGCAACCTGAAGGCAATTTGAATACACAATAGACATAAAACACACTCTGGTCTATAAATGGAGGCCCATCCACCTCTCCTCACTTCACAAACAAACTCAAAACAACCACAGACATAAGTCTGTGGTCTCTCCCTCTCGATAACACATACACAAACAAAACCTCACCCTCTTCTCTCCTAATTCCCTTTTCTTTTGCAACATATCAATATATACACAAAGACAGACAAACACCTTCACACATAAGAACCACAGCCGACTACCCCTTCCCCCTCTCGTTCTGATGTCGGCCCCAGATGAAGACGCGCCGCCGTGAGCGGCGGCGGTGGTGATTTTGTTCAACGAAACAACCCCCCCCCCCTTTTCTTCTATTGATAAATCGGAGCACCACCACCGTCCGGTGGTGGTGCGGCGGCGACCGAACGGAAGAGAGAGACAGAAGGGAGGAGAGGAGAGAGAGAGAGAAGTGGTTGTGGTGGTGAGAGACGGCGGTGGTGGCGACGGAGCCAAGCGACGGAGGTCGGAGACTCGGACCGACAATCTGCATCTCGGACCGGTGGTATGAGTCTCGGACCAGGGGATTATTATCTCGGACCGGTGGATATTGTCTCGGTTCGGCAGTCCTTGTCTCGGTCTGACGAGTATCCCGGTACTCACCTCCATTTCTTCCTACTTCTTGTAAACTGAAAGTGATGATGATGATTTTGTTGGCTACTGTTGTTGATAGAGACAATGTTCATAGCCGGCTGATGGTTTGTTCGAGTTCACTACGGATCAAGCTCAGGTTCCGGTCAGATTCTGGATGGTGGTTCGGTATGGCTCGGGTTCGGTGTTCGGGTTAATATTCGGCTCAACTCGGTTTGACTCGGTCAAACCGAGTCAACTCAGTTCCTGTTCGGGTCGAACCCGGTTGACTCGGTCAACACCCGAGTCAACTCGGGTCAACAGCTGGTCAACACCAGTCAAAGGCAGCCGACGGGTCCACAGATAGGTTTGGGTCAGACGGTTCGGGTCAAATTATGAAGCGGTTCGGTCGACTCGGTCAAACTCAGTCAACCCGAGTCAACTCAGTTGACTCGGTCAACTCGGTCAGCATGTACGGCATATCGACACGCAAAGATTTGGTAAAGATTTTACGGCATGAATTATTTCGTTATTTTGTAGTGATAACGAGCTCGAACCGATTTAACTATAATTTACATTTGATATATATATTTGACTAAATTACATATAGTTGAATCTTGATTGAATATTGTTGAACTTTGACAAATAACGACAACTGTTGTTGTCGGGGCGTCCAAAAACAGAGGAAACTCTGCCCGTTTTTCGAGAAAAACCGTAAAACAAAACACGTTTTATTATCAAACAAACCATCGGTTTCAAATGAACTTTTATAGAAACAAATACAAACGTATAAATTTCTTCGACATACAAGAAATAACGATGACACAGAATTCTTTTTAGAAAAATAAATATAGTTATATATATTTATTTCTGATAACCAACGAAAACGACAATTCTTTTATAAAATAAATATATTTTATATATTTATTTCAAGCGTCAAACAACACGACCTTGTTTTATAAAATAAATATAGATGTATATTTATTTCAAACACACGAATTCTTTTACAAAATAGATACAGTTTATATATTCAACGACTCGATGAAGTTCTTATAAATATAATATTTTATATTTATTACAAACGCCGAAACGGCATATACATATATTTTGGCAAAAATATACAAGACGCAATATATATATATATATATATATATAGATATATATATATATATATATATATAATACAAGCTTATTATATAATACTTTCATACGAATATTCCTACATACTCAAACGACTTCTCGCGGCAGTTTAACTTAGTCATTTTCATTAAGTTAACTATTTACCGTCAAATCGTTCGACTAACGATTCGGTAGAGCTCGGTAACACGTAGATTAGTTACCGCATGATTTAGAAACTTATGAGAAATTCCGTGTTAGGAATATTGTAGAATGCACGCTAGCAAGTCAAGCCTTGAAAACGACATCGCGAAGTCGTAAATTAGCTAGCTTTGCACAGGAATATTCAGGTGAGTTCATAACCCCACCTTTTATGGTTTTACATTTTTCTAAATGTTTTCGGGGTGGAAAGACATGCACTTTTTGCAAAGCATACAAGAATTACATATTTATAAACCATTTTACAAGCAAGATTTATCTGACACAAATGGTTTACGAAAAGCTTATGTTTTATACCGGTTTTTCAAACAAGCGTTTACACACGAATTCTAGTTTTCTAAACTACGAGAAAATACAAGAGTATACAAACACATGAGAAGTGATACTTGACATAAAGAATACAAGAACTGAAAATTGATACTTGATATGATGCGTTTGAGGAATGATACGAGAAATAGTGTCACGAATAGGGTACCATAAGCACCATTAATCGTGTACATACTTAGACCGCAGAACAAAAGGTTAGATCTAACGGGTTCCGGGCAGCCCCACTCTTGGCCACTCTTTTACCAGGTAGTGTTTTTGTGTCTCAGTCGTGAATCGACTACAGAAAAATGCCTATGGTTTGGTGACTTCCTATGTCGTGCCACATGTTAATGGCCTTGCAACCCATTAACAACAAGATACATACAGAATACTTGATTTATACAAGAAAACATGATACATACAAGAATACGTGATTTATACAAGAATACATGATACTTACAAAAATACTCGAATTATACAAGATACATACCATGTTTTCATACAAAGTTTCTGTATAACATGACAAGAAAATGATTTTAAATTCGTTTTCTCAACAATACTTCAAAAACCGGTTATTCAAAAGATTTATTTCAAATCTTTTACAAACAAACTATGAACTCGCTCAACTTTATGTTGATTTTTCGCATGTTTCTTTCTCAGGTTACTTTACAGAAACAATGGAACGGTTGGAATAGGAGAACCATGAAGAGTCGAGTACTTAGTGGGCGTTCAATTTCTAAAAGACTTAGCTTATTTGCTTCCGCTGTGCAATGAAGATACCAGTCCAGTCACGCCAATACTCTGATATTTCGGGGTGTGACACATAGCCTCCATTTCAACAAAACTAAAAGTTTCTACATACAAAATTGACTAAACTCAATGTGCACAAAACTTGAAATCAAAATTAACACGCGATAAAGATACTTGTCAGACTTCCGACGATGGCAATTCAAATCGACAATGTAGCACCACTTATCAGACTTCCAACGACGCATCCAAATCGATATTCAAAACTAAACACAAATCGACAACCGAACCTTAAACCAAATCGGAGAAGACAGGAAGGTTACCGAAGAGCTTACCTTGTGACAGATGTAGGTGTCTTCTCCCTACTTTCTTTTAGGGCTAGCTCAAACCCTAGGTTTCCACAGTTATGGTAGCACCGCCACCGCAACCTGTTTAACCAAAAATTGTTGAGTTATTCCCCTCTTTCAAATGATAAGTCTTTAAAGTTGATATTCTTATTAATATTTGTATCAGTTTATCATGAAATATCAAGTATTGCAAATACTTGTTGGTCAATTACAATTTGGTACCAAAGTAATTATTTTGTTAAAACCCAAACCATACCATACGAATGCTATACTTTCAATTATAGAACTTAGTCAGGTACCAAATAAACATATGAAACAATAACTTAATAACTAAGAGTAAATCAAGTCAATTGACTTAGTTACAAAGTAAAGTATTGCATATAGTTTTCGTGGTCATATTATCGCCTAGCTAACAAATGAAATTAACAGTTATCTAGACCACCAAAAAACATTTGTGAGAAGTAGCAATTATCAGTGAACTAACCAAAATCGTGGCAAAACACGGAGCAAGAACCAACTGCAAAAGAAAGATCAACATCACTGGCACCATCACAAAAGACTACTATAGCTCGAGGAAGATAAGTTCAATAAGAAGTGGAATGAACCTTGATAACAACCGATGAATGCTCACTCTCTTTTTTGAAACAAACAAAAAAAGTGTATATCATGTGCTAAAAAAACTTACCTTTGTGGCATAAGCAGTTGAAGAACTGAATCTTGATCACATTCAGATGCTTCACATGGAAGAGATCTTTGTCTCACTGGAATTACGAATTAGAAATATCAACACTAAAATCATCAACATCAACATCTTTCTCTATTGATTATTAGCAAGTTGTAGAGGAAAAAAATCTAACCAATTTAAAAAAAAAAAAAGAGAATTCAAATGGGTTACCTTAACAGTCCTCGGTGGCTCAGATGGCACCAATCAACTTGATTTTGGTATATGCAAGATCGTATGGCTATTAGGTGCACCCGACAGAACCCCTAGGTCACCAATCCTCATGAAAGAAGGCGGCCAAAAAAGTAATCGGAAACGTGGCTGCATAAAGAGAGAGCCATAGAAGGCAACAAAATCAAAGCGCTTATCGAAGAAGCCACGATGGCAGCCGCCGCATCTCCGCCACCGCCGACATCTCTCTCCGATCCCTCCGTCGGCCATTGCTCTCTCTCTCTCCGATGTGATAAATGAGCAGCAAGACGGTGGGATGAATAAAAGGGACCAGTGTCAAAATACCAGCAGATGGTTTCACAAAATACCACTTTACAACTCCCTAATGCAACACATACAATAACTATATGCACATAAAGCAACAAAGCACATGGTACAACCTCTATTGCATGGAAATGTTAAAAATTAGAGTATTATATAATAAGGAAACGATGATTTAATTGCAAAGGAAAATAAGAAACGATAGGGCAATTTTAAAACAAACGAGGTCGCGAGTTATAAATCATGCTAGGTTAATAAAAAAACCAATATTATGATTATAGAATGGCACCATGTGTACTAAATAATAAGTACAAATTGACTGTGATTATTGTATTAGAGGAGGTTATCATGTAAACTTATCTATAATATTTTTTAAAGGCTTTAAAATAAACATAACTACTGGATTTCATCCTTGCTTTGCGGTGTGACGGGCCGATATTTAACAAAATTTACATGAAATCGTCAACGTTACGGTAAAGAAAATGTTAAAAAAAAAACTAAAACTAAAATAAAAAGAGGTGAAAAAGGACAAAAGAAATTAGACATTACGGGATGATCTTTAATAAAATACTAGTAACATGACCCGCGGACGTTGCGTCACGGGTCCGTTGGAAACATCGAATGGATATGTCCAAGCGTTATATTATGCATCAACCGTATGAAAATGCACGTTTCGATGTATTCGGTTCAACTCATTGCGGTTGAATCAAAACGTAAAGTAAAACGAATATATATCGTACAATTATAGTGTAACGTACCAAAAAAAACATAAAGCGTGTATAGAGAAATAATGGACACGTGTAATGAAAGGAGCATATTATAGCTTTAAAAAACAAAAACCACAAAAGGAAAATGGAAAACACATTCACATCAAGGGGCAACCATGAGTGTTTTGCAAAGTGAAATGAACAAAGTCAGGATGTGTAAAGATCATCGACTATGGTTTTAAGTATAAAGATATAATAATAATATAATTGTAATTTTACCCATCTTACGTTGCTAGGGTTCAAAACGTAGAGTAACTCGGATTTATACCATCGAATGAAAATGTATTATAATTAACCCCACCTGGTTTGGTACAAACTTTACGTCGAAACGTAGGCCAATTGAAAACGTATATAAATAAGCACGGAAATATATTATACCGAACCTTCCCTTTAGATTCCATTATACGTTGTAACTGCGTGAAGTTAATAAATGAGAGTTGTTGATTTAAATATGTTACATATATATGTTATGTGGAATGTATGTTTGAAGATATAATATTATAATTATTATTAACCCAACCGCACACCACTCCCAACTCGTACAGTCCTCGTTGTGACAAGGATTACTATTGTTGATAGGGCTGTAAACGAACCGAACGAACACGAACAAGGCCATGTTCGTGTTCGTTCGTTAAGGAAATTAACATGTTCGTGAATTGTTCACGAACGCATACCGAACATAAGTTTATGTTCGTGTTCGTTTGTTAAGGAAATTCAATTGTTCACGAACAGTTCGTGAACACGGGTCTCGAACACAAACGAACATAAGCAAATAAAAACGAACATTTAAGTTGAAAATAATAAATAAAAACATTGTTATCCTTAAACATTGGAAATAAGTAGTTAAATACAACCATCAGATGATAAACAAAACACAAGAAATCTACTACAACCACCGAACGATGAATCAAGTTTAACTAACTTAGACATAATTATCCCAAAAAATGTCTTAGAATGTCAAAATTTTAGCTAACTTAGAAAAAATAGAGTTTCAAGTTTTCAGTATGTTTAGATAAAAGGTTTATTATTTATTCTTTTTTAATATAATCAAACGAACGTAAACGAACGAACATAACCTAACGTAACCGAACATTTCACCGAATGTTCACGAACACAGTCGAACGAACGAGACCTGTGTTCGTGTTCGTTCTCTAAGCTAACCGAACGAATTTTTTTGTTCGTGTTCATTCGTTAAGCTAATCGAACGAACATAAACGAACTTCCCGCCGAACGGTTCACGAACGGTTCACGAACTGTTCGCTGAACGTTCGGTTCGTTTACAGCCCTAATTATTGATTAGATCCCATGATTTCACACCTTCTGACATCGCACATGCAGCCCACCTGGTCACCCAATTTAATTTGAATCAGGCCGCGCATTCCCCCTCATGACTGGCACCGCACACTCTCTTTTGTGGCCCAAATCCCAAACATGTACAGGCCCAAAGAGTGTGCGTGATCTTTGTGTATATAAGGAGCACATGATGCAAAACCCTAGGAAATTCTTTGCCAATCATTGATTGACGGCAGCCTCCTCTAAACATTCCCCCTCTCTCCCTTTCACCAACATCCCCCTCTTTTTGGAAAACCCTAGAAACATCCTACTCCTCCCTTCTTAAAGATCTACGGCGCATCTTCATCATCATCAGCATACCCCTTTTTGGAAAAGCTTTCTTTCATCATTTGAAGAATCCTTTTCTCGACTCCCTCGCACACTTCTTGGTTTATCACATCAGGTTAGTCCATGGCCAATATTTGATCTGTTGATAGTGTGATTTTGAATGATTAAATGATAAAATGGATGCGACAAATCATTGGCACTTAGAAATTGTTCATAGATCGAGTTATGTGTTGATGAAACGATAAAACATCTGTAATGAGTTTAGAAGTGACATAAAGTTGGATCAAATAATCAGCCATGATAATATAGCATCAATTTGTTCTTGGTATGATGATTAGTGTATAATATTTTGCTAAGACTAATCTGCTGATGATTGTTTAGGAGTTAGTATGTGTGGTGTCACACCCCGATATTTCCACGTTTGACCGGTGGGCCCGGTGGGGAGTATCGTGACGTAGTTGATATCATCATAGTCAAACAACACAATATATAAATGCACAGCGGAAGCAAAAGATAAATATATTACAATCCGAATATAAAGTAATATCCAGTATTACAACGGAAAGTAAAGGATCCACAGGCGGATCAAAAATAAAATGAAACATTGTTCAACAGACTTTGACATCTAGAGCTTGCGAGACTTGAGTAATGATGCCTGGAGTAGCCAGCCTATTTCGTCTAGTACCTGCACTTAGCCTTTTTGGAAAATACGTCAGTTTACACTGGTAAATACAACTTAATTGACACATTTTGAAAAGAGTTTGAAAATTGATTTGAATGCACTTCGGCAAAATATCTTTTATAACTTGGGACAATCATTTGTATATAATCTTGTATACAGTTTTACTTATTTGTCGTCCATTAGGGCCGGTTTGTAGGGCCGGACAAGATTAACTGACACGCCATAGGTATAATGCCCACAAGGATTGTATTCCTCTAAGTGGATTACCAGTTTTTACATAATGCATCTGTCAGGTGTACGCCTACACCCCGTGCTTAGGTCGTGGCCATTTCGTAAAATGATGCCAAGGATATCCGGGACATGGTCATTTAACCCCCAAAAGCCATACACCAAATAATACATATTAAACGGGTCATGCAAATACATTAATCACAATCCGATTTAAATGACTACATACACCCGACCAAGCGGTACTTTTATAGTACCGTATCCCAAGCCCGTATAGGGAAAATAAGTTAAGAGTATTTACCTGAGCTAAGTATAAGTCCAATACAGTAAGTGCAAGTAGCTTTTACTGGGCTCCTAATCTGGAACGAAGGTTTTTAATAACCTATTAGAATCCTAACGGGTCTTTAATTAAGCTTAGACTTAGACCTTTCAAGCATTCGAACAGGCAACCATGTATTACGAATATTGAGCTTCTATTTTTCAGAAAGGGGCCTCATGAACATGCCTTGTACAGTTTAGATCACCTTTAATGATGTACAATTGTCTCGGACTTTAACGAAAAGCCATGTACGAAGGGTTGTCGCATATCCTCGTAGGATCCCATTCTTGCGAACATGAATCGATCATTGCAAGCATTTACCAGATTTGAGTATATCGAATGTTTATAATATAGATTAAGGTCTTGGGATTTATAATTTGGTCGTTCAGAGGTATTTAATTAACATGTCGACGCTTTTAAATCCTACCATACATCCTTGACTAGATCCGGGTTTATAACACTTTGTCTTGCACGACACGTGTCGTTATTTTATTGAACATGAATTTTCGAGGTGTTACAACCTCACCCCCTTCAAAGAAATCTCGACCTAGAGATTTACTGAAACAAATGAGGGTACTTTTCTTTCATCATGGACTCTACCTCCCACGTGTACTCGGGACCTCTACGGAAATCCCACTTTACCTTTACAATAGGCACATGCTTCCTTCGAAGCTTCTTAACCTGTCGATCCTCGATCGACACAGGTTTTTCAACAAACTTCAAGCTCTCTTCTATGTGCACATCTGTATGTGGTATGACTAGTGATTCATCAGCGAAACACTTCTTCAGATTGCAGATGTGGAATACATTATGACTACCACTGAGCTCGTCAGGTAAGTTTAACTTATAGGCAACTGATCTGACACGTTCGATGACCTCGAATGGTCCTATGTATCTCGGACTTAACTCACCTTTCTTACCAAATCGCATCACTCCTTTCCAGGGTGATACTTTAAGCAACACCTTGTCACCTACCTCGAAGTTAAAAGGTTTACGCTTTAAATCTGCGTAGCTTTTCTGCCTATCCCTGGCAGCTTTCAGGCGGTCACGGATCTGGACAATCTTGTCCGTCGTTTCAAAGACTATTTCCAGTCCTGAAAGTTGGACATCTCCAACTTCCGCCCAACAAACTGGCGTTCTGCACTTTCTACCGTATAAGGCCTCGAAAGGCGCAGCTTTGATGCTGGTATGGTAGCTATTGTTATATGAGAACTCGATTAATGGCAGGTGGTTATCCCAACAACCACCTAAGTCAATAACGCATGCACGAAGCATGTCTTCCAATGTTTGGATTGTACGCTCACTCTGCCCGTCCGTCTGAGGATGGTAAGCCGTACTAAAATTTAAGCGCGTGCCCAAAGATTGTTGGAAACTTTTCCAAAAATGTGACGTGTATCTAGTATCTCTGTCAGAGATAATAGCCACAGGTACGCCATGTAGAGCTACAATCTTATCTACGTACAATTGGGCTAACATGTCGGAGCTATAGGTCTCGTTGATGGGTAGGAAATGTGCTGACTTAGTCAGTCTATTCACTATCACCCATATCGTATCATTTCCCTTCCTTGTTTTTTGCAGCTTGGTGATGAAATCCATCGTCACCATTTCCCACTTCCACGTGGGAAGTTCAGGTTGTTGTAGCAAACCTGACGGCTTTTGATGTTCTGCCTTGACTTGCGCACACGTCAAGCATTTAGCTACATAGGCAGCTACAGACTTCTTCAAGCCTATCCACCAATAGTTTGCTTTTAGATCCTGGTACATCTTATCAGCTCCAAGATGAACGGAATATTTAGAACTATGGGCTTCCTGGAGGATAACATCTCGAAGTCCTCCATAAACTGGAACCCATATTCGTCCGTTCAATCTCAGAATTCCGTCCTTGCCAAGGGATAACTGCTCCTCAGTTACCCCTAGCTTTTCATTCGGATAGTTAGCTTCCAACACAGCTTCCTTCTGTGCAGCTAACAACCTTTCATTCAAACTGTTCTTTATCTCAATGCTCTTGGCATTGATTCTTATGGGTTTCACTCTTTCCTTCCTGCTTAAGGCATCAGCAACCACATTTGCCTTGCCTGGATGGTATCTTATCTCACAGTCATAATCATTCAAAGTTTCCACCCATCGTCGTTGCCTCATGTTCAAGTCCTTTTGGTTAAACAGGTGCTGGAGGCTCTTGTGATCAGAATAGATCACACACTTGATACCATATAAATAGTGTCTCCATAGTTTTAGTGCAAATACAACAGCACCCAACTCCAAATCATGGGTGGTGTAATTCTTTTCATGCACCTTTAACTGACGTGAAGCATAGGCGATAACTTTGCCTTTCTGCATAAGCACACATCCCATACCTGTGTGTGAAGCATCACAATAAACCACAAAATCTTCGATTCCATCAGGCAATGTCAACACAGGTGCATTGCTCAGCTTCTGCTTGAGAATATCGAAGGATTCTTGCTGCTTAGGACCCCAATCGAACTTTACTTTCGTACGAGTCAATGAAGTTAGGGGTGCAGCAATCCTTGAAAAGTTTTCAATGAAACGCCTATAATATCCTGCCAATCCCAAGAAACTGCGAATTTCTGTGGCCGTCTTCGGCTCTTGCCAGTTCATAACTGCTTCAACCTTAGCGGGATCCACTTGGATTCCACGCTCACTTACAACATGTCCAAGGAATTGGACTTCACGAAGCCAGAATTCACACTTCGAAAACTTGGCATAGAGCTTCTCCTGCTGAAGTAATTCCAGAATACATCAAAGATGTTTCTCATGGTCGGCCTGAATTTTTGAATAAATCAGAATGTCGTCAATGAAGACGATAACAAATTTGTCCAAGTAAGGTTTGCAGACACGATTCATGAGATCCATGAATGCGGCTGGTGCATTTGTGAGCCCAAAAGGCATCACTAGGAACTCGTAATGACCATAACGAGTTCTAAATGCAGTCTTGTGTACATCTTCATCTCTAACCTTCAGTTGGTGATAGCCTGACCTCAAATCGATCTTAGAGAAGTAACTTGCCCCTTGAAGCTGATCGAACAGATTGTCGATCCTGGGCAATGGATACCTATTCTTGATAGTGACCTTATTCAGCTCACGGTAATCGATGCATAGACGCATCGATCCATCCTTCTTCTTTACAAATAAGATTGGTGCTCCCCAAGGAGACGAACTGGGTCTAATAAAACCTTTGGCTAGCAATTCATCTAGTTGTGTTCTCAATTCCTTCATCTCTGTTGGTGCCAACCTATAAGGTGCTCTAGCAACAGGTGCTGCTCCAGGGATGATGTCAATTCTGAATTCAACTTGTCTATCTGGTGGTAAACCAGGTAGTTCTTCAGGAAAAACTTCTGGGTATTCAGAAATGACGGGGATGTCTTCTATCTTAGGTTTCGGCTCATCCATAGTCACTTGTGCCATGTAAATGACACAACCCTTCTTCAAACACTTAGAGGCCTTGAGCATAGTCACTTGCTCAGGCAGTCCATATTGGGTATCTCCCTGAATGGTAAGTGATTCTCCAGATGGAGTCTTGATCACCACTTGCTTCTTATTGCACACTATCTGGGCTTGGTTACGAGATAACCAATCCATGCCTATAACTATGTCGAAACCGGCTAACTTCAAAGGAAGTAAAGACAATGGAAATGAGTGGTTCCTAATGGATATAACACATCCATCTAACAAGGTTGAGACGGTTTCTATGGTTCCATCAGCTAATTCCACCTCATATTTCACACTTAAGGTTTTAACAGGCAAATTCAACAATTCACAAAACTTATTATCTACGAACGACTTATCAGCGCCTGAATCAAAAAGTACTCTTGCATATACATTATTTATGAGGAAGGTACCTTCGATCACATTGTCGTCCTGGACGGCTTCCTTTGCATCCATTCTGAAGACCCTAGCATTTGTCTTCTTTCCTTCATCAGGCTTCTTGGCGTACTTAGGGCAGTTGGTCTTGATATGCCCTTTCTCATTGCAATTGTAGCATGTTGCGTCTTTTATCTTCTAGCACTCTATCGTCTTGTGCTCTTTAGACTTGCATAACCCACATGCAGGTGATCCTGACTTAGAACTGGACTCAAGTCTGCACTTTCCAAAGTGGCGTTTTTGGCAAGTCTTGCACTTTGGCTTTTCCTCTGTTCGCTGACTATTTCTTCCAGAACCAAACTTCTTAGAATCAGTGTTTCCCTTGTGCTTCTTCTCTGACCCTCGTGAATTATCATCCTCACGCTTCCTCTTACTTTCTTCAGAATTCTTTAGCGATCTCAACCTGACCGCGTCTAAAGTAAGGGACAGAGATAGGTCAGCTGTCGACCTAAAAGTGGCAGGTCTTGAAGCCTTAACACTGGCTTTGATTTCTGGGGCCAAACCCCCAATGAAGCGAGCAATTCGCTTGGGTTCCGGTGTTATCAGATACGGAACTAGCCTAGACAGGGTAGTGAAGCTGGTGAGGTAAGCTTGACAGTCTAGATCCTTCATTACCAATGATAAGAAATCTGATTCGATCCTCTCGACCTCGTGTTGAGGGCAGTAGTTCTCCCTAATGAGAGCAACAAACTGTTCCCGTGACATGCTGTAGAGTGGGATCTTCCCAGCAGCTTGAATGAGAGACTTCCACCATGCTAGTGCCTCTCCCTTGAACGATTGGGCTACATACTTTACTACATCCCTTTCAGCACAACCACTGATATCGACAACTGTGTCCATTTCGTCCAACCAGGTCATACAATCAATTGCCCCTTTCTCCCTAGTGAAATCCCGGGGTTTGCAGGAAACAAAGTATTTGTAGGAGCATCCCTTTTCACGGGGTCCTTGATTCAGAACGACCCTTTGAGAGGGATCACTTTGATGATTTGAAGAGTGTCGATCATCATCTTTCTTTGGCTCGTCCTTCTTAGAGGGCGGTGGCTTACTGTGAGCCTCCGAATGAGTCTTAGGGACAGATTTAGAGTGGGGTACAGATGAGGCTTTGCTATGCGTCCCACTATTCTCCCTAAATTTCTCCTCTACAGCTTTAGATACAGCTGAATCAATCAGTGTACGAAGCTCTCCTCTGGTTATATTAATCTTATCATTCTCATTATTCTCCAGGGGATGACTGTTGATCTCGTCAGAGTCAGCCATGTAGTCTTAATTACTACAAAAAGAAAAATAAGGTCAAGGTTTATTTAGAAGCCCATACAGTACTATCGTTCTTGACGATTTATTAACCATGTTTTTAATACACATTTTAGTTAATTTGCTAAATATATAATTGTTCAAGATCTTTATCATAATCCTAATTATAAGTTAATAACAGCACAAAAGGCCTAGTCACGTAGACAAGTTTAATTTATAGGCCTTGATTTTTACGGAATCGAGGCATTAAGGTTTGAATCAAAGTTCATTACCTTTCCTTGACAGGGAGTTGTAGGCTACCACTGTCTTTAGTCCAGAGGACGTTAATTATAGCCCGTGGGCACTTCATCCTTAAGGGATGATTATATAAATAAGCGAATTTAGAATAACCCATTTAAAAATGACTTATGTGATTTTATCGTATCACATTTTGTCAAGCATGTTAATATGCTTTCAGATGTTTAACAAGGATTTGAATCTTTTTGAATAGGTTTTACCATCTTGGCCATGTCTGCATTGACATTTAGGCTAGGTTTTACCCTTTAGATTCTTTTTAATATTTAACGCAGAACAATCCTAGATTGAAATGTTAACAAGGATCTGAATCTAATTGTGGAACTACCATCTTGGCCTTGTCTTAAGGTGACATATGGCTAGGTCTTGTCCTTTTTAAATTTCGTCATTTTATTATAATGGTAGATCTTATAATATATGAATGATATTTTAAATATAATCGTTCCATTAAAAATTTAAACAAGTATATGGTTGCCCTAAACGGGACTTCTAATAGTAAATGACTTGCCCATGCAAGGGCTAATCAGAAAAATAACAAAGGAAACAAATAATGACAAAATAAAACGAATTAGGATTAGTCCTATGTTCTTGTCTAGACTCAAGAATGTGCAACAGTGTAACTAAGATTAAACATAAAAGACTAGCGTTTAATTCACTTAGTGTTGGCTCTGATACCAACCTGTCACACCCCGATATTTCCACGTTTGACCGGTGGGGAGTATCGTGACGTAGTTGATATCATCATAGTCAAACAACACAATATATAAATGCACAGCGGAAGCAAAAGATAAATATATTACAATCCGAATATAAAGTAATATCCAGTATTACAACGGAAAGTAAAGGATCCACAGGCGGATCAAAAATAAAATGAAACATTGTTCAACAGACTTTGACATCTAGAGCTTGCGAGACTTGAGTAATGATGCCTGGAGTAGCCAGCCTATTTCGTCTAGTACCTGCACTTAGCCTTTTTGGAAAATACGTCAGTTTAAACTGGTAAATACAACTTAACTGACTCATTTTGAAAAGAGTTTGAAAATTGATTTGAATGCACTTCGGCAAAATATCTTTTATAACTTGGGACAATCATTTGTATATAATCTTGTATACAGTTTTACTTATTTGTCGTCCATTAGGGCCGGTTTGTAGGGCCGGACAAGATTAACTGACACGCCACAGGTATAATGCCCACAAGGATTGTATTCCTCTAAGTGGATTACCAGTTTTTACATAATGCATCTGTCAGGTGTACGCCTACACCCCGTGCTTAGGTCGTGGCCATTTCGTAAAATGATGCCAAGGATATCCGGGACATGGTCATTTAACCCCCAAAAGCCATACACCAAATAATACATATTAAACGGGTCATGCAAATACATTAATCACAATCCGATTTAAATGACTACATACACCCGACCAAGCGGTACTTTTATAGTACCGTATCCCAAGCCCGTATAGGGAAAATAAGTTAAGAGTATTTACCTGAGCAAAGTATAAGTCCAATACAGTAAGTGCAAGTAGCTTTTACTGGGCTCCTAATCTGGAATGAAGGTTTTTAATAGCCTATTAGAATCCTAACGGGTCTTTAATTAAGCTTAGACTTAGACCTTTCAAGCATTCGAACAGGCAACCATGTATTACGAATTTTGAGCTTCTATTTTTCAGAAAGGGCCTCATGAACATGCCTTGCACAGTTTAGATCACCTTTAATGATGTACAATTGTCTCGGACTTTAACGAAAAGCCATGTACGAAGGGTTGTCGCATATCCTCGTAGGATCCCATTCTTGTGAACATGAATCGATCATTGCTAGCATTTACCGGATTTGAGTATATCGGATGTTTATAATATAGATTAAGGTCTTGGGATTTATAATTTGGTCATTCAGAGGTATTTAATTAACATGTCGACGCTTTTAAATCCTACCATACATCCTTGACTAGATCCGGGTTTATAACACTTTGTCTTGCACGACACGTGTTGTTATTTTATTGAACACGAATTTTCGAGGTGTTACATGTGGATGATTTTGGTGAAATGATGATGATCGCTTAAATGAGTGGATCTGTTCTAAATAAATAGAGTTGTTTTAATATTTGATAAGTTGATTGACAAAACACGAACTTAGAATTCATAAAAGTATGTGCTTTGATTGATTGAATCATATAAAGATGAATGTTTACTATTTGTGTAAAGATGTCGCACACTCGTGAAAGGTACAACTCAATTTGCACGACGTATAAACTTGCACAACGGGCCGCACAATGGCACTGCCATGTGTGTCGCACACTCATGTATGTAGAACCTAATCAGCATATCATACAAACTGAACAAGCACACCGCACACTCTTACAAGTGTACACCAGTTGATAGTACAACTGTTTTATGCATGACCGCACATTCAGCAAGTGGCCGCACACTCTCAGGTGGGCCGCACACTTGCTGATGTGCTGCACACTCACATATTGGGCCGTACGATTTATTGGGCCGCACACTCGTACTTTGGACAATGTGTTAATTGGGCCGCACACTTAGAATACCCGTATTGAATTGTTTATGTTACTGTTCACAGAAGTGGGCTTGTACTATAAGTTTGTTACATGACCGCATGTTTATTATGTGATATGTGATATGTGATGACTATGTGCTACTTGTTAGATACGTATAAGAATACGCGGACTATTTGCATACGAACCTAATTGTTATTGGTAACCATTATAGGACGTGGTTGACCAAACTCTAGAAACAAGTAAACAACCTGCCGAGCAAAACAAATGTGAGTTCACACACTTTACTAAAAGCATGTATTCCCAGTGGTCGGGAACGGAACCTACAACACTTTCCCTGGATTGGGATTACCTATTATTCCTGGTTTGGAATACTGTTAAACGCTATTAACTATATTGTTAGCATACTAAACGAAACTCTATCACGGAAGTCCCCACTTACTATATCGATTAATCACTCGGCCTGGCGAACGGGATATTAGTTGATAGCACTATTTATGTCACAACCCCCGACCCCACCCTAGGAGCGGGAGCCGCGAGGCTCAGAGCAGATGTATCGGTGTTTATTAATTTGGCAGCGGAAATTTTCATCAGGACCGTAGTTAGGAAATATTTTTATTAGAGTTAAACACCAACATGTTTAAAATAGATATATGGGATAAAACCAAGTTTTTCTGATAATACATTTATAATAACAAGTGGGACAAAACCCGATTTTCATTTGTAATATATTTATAGGGATAAACCCTAAATATTGAAAAATATTCTCCTTTTTAAATTAGGTAACTTTTATAGCCACTTTTCTAAGCATTCAGTGCTCTCCAGCTGGCTTTTATTGGCTTCACACTAAGTTACCTGAAACACGTGTTTAAAACATTTTATCAGCAAGAAATACTGGTGAGTGAATCCTAGTTTAATCAAAACAGGTTTTATCATTTTACAGCATTGAGGGCAATCTCGCAATTACATTTGCTTATATCGCTACTTTAATTACCACCCACGGTACTGTCAACCCGACTTGTGGTCATGTTACTACTCACAGTGTAGTAACAAATTTTGTATACAAAACCCCAACATACCGACGATAATTGTAGAATTACAAACACTCAATCACTGTTAATTATAATGTAAAACAATTGAGGTTTTGTAAAAACAATTTATGAAAAGCATTTATAAAAAGAGGATAAACTCACAAAAAGGTTTACACAAAAAGAAGGATTACTCACATTGCAATTTTAGGTAATTCCTTGTGACTTCCTGGTTATAATCTATTAATTAAAAAATGCACACGTGTTAGTATAATAACCCAATTTACATTAGTTATATCCTCCCCGAGACAGAACTCCAACGACTACGTCAGGCAGAGCCTCGACAGGCGTTACAGAGCACTAGATCAATCGGGCAGCGTATCTAATACGTAACCGGGGGTTATAATACTTTCAACGAGGCAGAGCTTCTCTAATTAGGGGGTATTCGGCTATCGCTTTTGCCTTTAGAAATTGAGAGAGAAAGAAAGAGATTTGAACAATTGAAATGGCTGATCTCCATTCCTTTTATAGCTGATCCAGGAGGTTCTCGCGCCCCGCGACGCCCACAGGCCTAGCCTGTCGCGGCCCGCGAGGGCCCTAAAGGCGGCAACAGGTTCTGACGCGTATCCGACACGTGGCGGCTTAGGTGACCAGCAAGCAATGGGGCCTCGCGCCCCGCGAAGGAGCCCTCCTTGTCCGTATCGGCCCGCGAGCGGCTCGATTATTTATTTTTATTTGTTTTTCATTAATATTAAGGTTGTTCACGTCCGTTTCTCACATACGGGATGTATCTGGGAGCGTTTAGGGTCGTTCGAGGGTTGTTATATGTAACACCCCTAAATTATAAAACTTTATACTAAAATTATAAAGTATAAATAAATGAAAAATTTACCAACTAGGAATCTAACCTAGTTAACAAAAGTCTAGAAATAACATGAAAAAGGGTTAAGTAACCAAAACTTATGTTAAATAAAAAAATGAAGGGACCAAAGATGATAAAATGTGAAACTTGTGTTTTAGAATATGATAAAAATAAAAACCAAACACCCCACTAAGGGGGCTGGTCGATCAAGAACAAGCAGAAGGGGGCGACACCCCCTTTCTAAAACTCAATCACACACAAAATCAGTAAATTGAAGGCTCAATCCAAGTCGGAATCGAATTTAAAGCATAGAATCGTGATCCTCATTGCAAGAGGATTATAAGGTATGTAAAATCTGAAGAAATCTTTAGACTTGAAATTCTCATGATTTTGGAAAAATCCGAAATTAGATGTTGCATGTGTGTTATGTGGTCAGTTTAGGGATGAAATAGTGTCTAGGAGTGAAACCTAGACAACTACATGTGAAATCATGTTCAAATTCAAGAAACTCCATGAACGCCTTGAAGGTGGGTTGTGGGTTTTACATGATGATGATGAACACTAGGGTTTAGAGTGATTATTCTAGTGTAATTCGATCTTGGAAGATAGTTTCAGAAAAATATGATGTTTAAATGATATATGAGGGCTTTATTGAAGTTAAGTTAACTAATTAGCAAGCTATAAACATGAATATGAATGATGTAGAAATTCTGCCCTCATAGTGTTTGTTGAAATGCCTCAAAGAAGGCTTGAAACTGAATTGTTAAGTTAAAAACGCATAAATATGAAATATGACAAAATGTGCGTCATGTATTTAAAACATAGAGTTCTAAACATAAAGTGATTGAACTCTATAGGAAAGGAAGCCGGGGCATCTAGCGGACAAACCGGTGTGGACGCACGTTTGAAGGGCTTGCTTTAAAGGTATGTAACTTGACCCGTTACATTAAGTAGGTTTGATGATTTTAAAATGTGTAAATGAATCTTTGAATAAGAGCTGTTTGAATTTAAGCGGTGATGCCGCTACATTGAATGATAAGTCAATTTAGTTGGAACTCGTTGGTAGTAGTCACAAAGGAAAAATTCTTAGACTAGCCAAACGGGTCGAATAATCATATAAGGCATGGTTAAAGCTCCGGAATATTATAGATGGTTTGTTGATGTTAGTTATTGTATAACATACCAGAAATATGGGGATTTAATGTTTTGGTGTGCTAGAAAAACGAAATTCCGAGATTTGGGTTAGAGTATAATAAACAAGTCAAACAAAATAAAAACTTCCAGGTATTACCGTAAGTTACGGTAATACCGTAACTTACGGTAGAGATGAAAGATTTACGGTGGATATTCCCTGGTTTATGGTGACCAAGAACCCCCAAAATCTACCGTAACTTACGGTCATACCGTAAGTTACGGTGAACTCAGAAAACATAACATTATTTTTATTTTTAGATTTTGATGTTGGATTTTATACTTATATGCTATATAACTGTGTCGGATCTAATGTTTTAAAGATTTTGACCCTAGGTAACAATGTGGATCTTATGGATGGCGGTCAAGCGAAGTATGAAGAACCGAACACGTTTTTTTTTTTTTTTTTTGAAGCTTCCCCAATGTTTTAATCATACTTAGATTTTGTCCATGGGTTGTAAACAGTTTCTTAAACAAACTTTGAATGTTCTAAGTTAGTCAGTAGTTGACTAAAGTTTAGGCTACTTATGAAACTCATATTAAATTAATATCTTTTGGTACTTAAATTTTGATTAATTCAAGTAAAAATTTAAGGGTGTTACAAGTTGGTAATCAGAGCTCAAGGTTGTCAATAAGTGTTCGGTTCAAGCTTGATCGATCGTCCGGTAAGAATTAACTTATTTGCTAATAAATTATGTACTACGTAAAGAATGAGAAATGAACAAATATGCATGAAAAGAGTGTGTAAGCTCACTCAAAAACAAGAAATGCATGAAACAAGAATAATTAAGTCAAGTTACGAACTTGATTGAATTGAAGCAAGAATAATTAAATCAAGTTATGAGCTTGATTGGATTGAAACAAGAACGATTAAATCAAGTTATGAACTTGATTAAATCGAAACAAGTAAAGCATGTGTTATAAATGGAATGTTTAACAACCTATGTAAACATTTCAGAAATAGAGATGGCTGATGGAGGTAATGATAATGCGGTGCCAAGAGTCACCGAACAAATGAGGGAAGTGATTGCCGAAGAGGTTGGAAAGGCGATCGAAAACAGTTTGTCGGGCTTTATTGATAAAATTCAAAACACAGTTTTATCAATAGTAGAAGAGAGAATCAAGAAATTGGAAGATGATTCAAATTCAGCAAAGGAAAAGCATGGTGGACGAAAGCCTTGTTCATACAAGGAATTCATGGCCTGTAAACCACCAATATATAATGGGGAGGTTGATCCAATTGTGTGCCAACGATGGCTAAGTGATATCGAAGGAGTATTCGAGAGAACTCATTGTGATGAAAATGACTACGTAGCTTATGGTACGGGTCAATTAAGAGGTCAAGCAAAAGACTGGTGGGATAACAAAAAGAAGGAGATTGGAAGTGAAGCGGCTAAGGCCATGACATGGGAGGAGTTTAAGACGCCGTTTCTTAAACACCATAGTCCCAAAGCGGTCATAAATAGAATCAAGGAAGAGTTCATGCAACTCAGACACAAGGGTGAATCCATAGACAAGATCACGGGGATGTTTATGGACAAGATAAAGTTCTGTGATGATTTGGTGACAAATGAAGAATAAAAGGTCTATTACTACCACAACATGCTAAGTGCGGAGTATAGAGAGTTCATAACCCCTTCAAAATACGAGACCCTTACCGAGATTGTCAATGCTGCTCGAGAAAGGGAGATCGAACTGCAAAAGAGCATAGAACGGGGTGAACGAAGGGCACAAGATGTGAATCCAAGCCCTACTAAGATGGAACGAACAAACGAAAGCGCAAAGAAATCTGATACGAAAGGCGGGTCGCCAAGTTGCAGAATCTGCGGGAAGGGTTATAAAGGCGAATGCCGTTACAAGGATAAGCCTTGTCCCATATGCAAGAAAACGGGACATATGGCTATATCATGCCCGAAGAAAGTGACGGTTTGTTACAATTGTTATCGAACGGGTCACAAGAAGTCGGAATGCCCGGAGCTGGTTGGAAAGAAGGATGGGCAGGAACCGAAAGGTGAAGCCCCGAAAGCAAAGGCAAGATCTTTTCAACTAACCGCCGCAGAAGCAAAGGTTGAACCTGACGTGGTCTCAGGTATATTTGCTGTAAATTCAATTCCTGCACACGTGTTATTTGATACGGGTGCGAATAAATCCTTTGTTTCATATGGATTTATTCGACATCCTTCGTTTGTTCTAACAAAATTACATGTGCCCTTAGAAGTAGAAATAGGTAATAACAAGAGCTTTATTGTTTGTGATGTATGTAAAAACTGTAAACTGAGCATTGACGACGAAGAATATTTGATAAACCTAATCCCGATGTCAATGGGAGAATTTCAAGTAGTCATTGGGATGGATTGGTTATCTCAACACCATGCAAAGATCGTGTGTTTTCGTAAAGAGATAAAACTAACATCTCCGAGCGGGAAACACGTCACCATTTATGGCGAAAAAGGAGGCAACCCTATAGTATGCAAAATGTTGAAAGCTCACAAGCTTATGAAGCGAGGATGCAAGGCATTCATAATATATGCTAATGAGCCCGAAAAAGAATCACGAAAGATTGGAGAGGTACCGGTAGTACGAGATTATGAAGATGTGTTTCCGGAGGATTTACCGGGAATACCGCCTGAACGGGAAGTAGAGTTCGGGATCGAATTGATTCCGGGCGCGAAACCCGTAGCAAAAGCCTCGTACCGACTCGCACCATCGGAATTACAAGAGCTGATGTCCCAAATTCAAGACCTGCTTGACAAGGGATTCATAAGGCCGAGTGTGTCTCCTTGGGGCGCACCGGTGTTGTTCGTGAGAAAGAAAGACGGGAGCATGCGCATGTGTATCGATTACCGGGAGTTAAACAAACTCACGGTAAAGAACCGATACCCGCTCCCGAGGATAGATGATTTATTCGACCAACTACAAGGTGCAAACTGGTTTTCAAAAATTGACCTTAGATCGGGGTACCACCAACTAAAGGTCAAAGAAGAAGATGTGCCGAAGACGGCTTTCCGCACGAGATACGGACATTACGAATTCCTCGTGATGTCATTTGGACTAACAAACGCACCCGCGGCTTTCATGGACCTCATGAACCAGGTTTGCAAACCAATGTTGGATAAGTCGGTCATCGTGTTTACCGATGATATCTTGGTGTATTCGAAAAGTGAAGCTGAACACGCACACCACCTACAAGAAGTGTTAGAGACACTTAGACGAGAGAAGTTGTATGCAAAATTCTCTAAATGTGCCTTTTGGTTACGAGAGGTACAATTTCTTGGCCATGTCATAAGTGCTGACGGAGTATTGGTGGATCCGTCAAAGATAGAGGCTGTGTCAAAATGGAATTTTCCAAAGAACCCTTCGGAAATTAGAAGCTTTTTGGGGCTTGCGGGATATTACAGGAGATTCATTCAAGATTTCTCCAAGATTGCGTCACCGCTAACAAAGCTAACACCGAAGAAAGAAAAGTTCATTTGGGGTGCTGATCAAGAGAAAGCGTTTCAAACGCTAAAAGAAAAGTTAACCCAAGCTCCGGTATTGACATTGCCGGACGGAGTCGAAGACATGGTGGTTTATTCGGATGCTTCATTATCGGGGCTCGGTTGCGTGTTGATGCAACGGGGCAAGGTAATAGCCTATGCCTCGAGACAATTGAAGATACACGAGAAGAAATATCCCACGCACGATCTCGAGTTGGCAGCGGTGGTATTTGCATTAAAAATATGGAGGCATTACTTGTATGGGGTAAAGTGCACCATATTCACCGACCACAAGAGCTTAAAATACTTCTTTGATCAGAAGGAGTTAAATATGCGACAAAGGCAATGGCTGGAAACGGTGAAAGACTACGATTGTGAAATACATTATCACCCCGGAAAGGCAAATGTGGTAGCGGACGCTCTAAGCAGAAAAGCGGACTACGTCCCAATACGAGTAAGGTCGATGCAACTCGTGGTGACCTCGGGTATACTTGAACGTATTCGAGAGGCGCAGTTAGAAGCAGTAAAAGAAGAGAATTGGAAGAAAGAAAGAATAATCGGTCAATTGAAAGATTTGTCGGATGGGAATCACGGGTTGAAGACTCGATCCGGAAGGATAAGGGTCCCACATACTTGTGGAGTAAAGGCGCTTCTACTAAATGAAGCTCATAAATCCCGTTATTCAATTCATCCGGGTGCAACCAAGATGTACAATGATTTGAAACAAAATTATTGGTGGCCCGGAATGAAGAGGGACGTGGCGAAGTATGTGGAAAAATGCTTGACATGTTTACAGGTCAAGGCGGAGCACCAGAAACCATACGGCAAACTCCAACCGTTAGAAATTCCGGTTTGGAAATGGGAACATATTACAATGGACCTGTTAACCAAGTTGCCAAAAACAAATCGTGGTTTTGATGCCATATGGGTAGTGGTGGGAAGATTGACTAAAAGTGCTCACTTAATTCCGATTCGTGAGACTTATACGTCAGAAAAGATGTCAGAAGTTTATACCAATGAAATCATAGCACGACATGGGGTGCCGGTGTCCATCGTGTCTGATAGGGATACCCGGTTTACTTCGAATTTCTGGCGAGATTTCCAAGAGCAAATGGGGACAAAATTGTTCATTAGCACTGCGTATCATCCTCAAACGGATGGACAAAGTGAAAGAACGATACAAACATTGGGGGACATGCTACGGGCGTGTATAATCGACTTTGGAGGCAGTTGGGATGTTCACCTACCGTTAGTCGAGTTTTCGTATAACAACAGTTACCAATCTAGTATTAAGATGGCACCATACGAAATGCTTTACGGTAGGAAGTGTCGAACCCCGGTATGTTGGGGTGAAGTGGGACCACGTGAACTCGCCCACCAAGATATAGTACGAGCCACGAATGAAAAGATCGATATAGTTCGGGCACACTTGAAAGCGGCTCAAGACAGGCAAAAGGCGTATGCTGATAAAAGGAAAAGGCCAATCGAATTCCAAGTTGGTGACATGGTCATGCTAAAAGTTTCCCCATGGAAGGGCGTTATTAGATTCAGAAAAATTGGGAAACTAAGCCCAAGGTTTATTGGGCCATTTAAAATTATCGGGAGAGTTGGCAAGGTAGCTTACCGTCTTGAATTACCGGAGGAGCTAAGTGGAATCCATGGCACGTTCCACGTGTCACAACTAAGAAAGTGCCTAGCAGACGAAACGGCCTATATCCATTACGATGATATCGAAGTGGATAATAGTCTGAATTATGCGGTGAGACCGGTGGAGATTTTAGATCGAAAGGTCAAACATTTACGAAATAAACAAATTTACCAAGTCAAGGTCAAATGGGAACTTAGGAAAGGTTCGGACACTACATGGGAGTCCGAAGAGGAGATGCGACAACTTCACCCTACATTATTTGGTACGTATTTCGGTTTCGAGGACGAAACCCTTTTAAGGGGGGTGGACTTGTAACACCCCTAAAATATAAAACTTTATACTAAAATTATAAAGTATAAATAAATGAAAAATTTACCAACTAGGAATCTAACCTAGTTAACAAAAGTCTAGAAATAACATGAAAAAGGGTTAAGTAACCAAAACTTATGTTAAATAAAAAAATGAAGGGACCAAAGATGATAAAATGTGAAACTTGTGTTTTAGAATATGATAAAAATAAAAACCAAACACCCCACTAAGGGGGCTGGTCGATCAAGAACAAGCAGAAGGGGGCGACACCCCCTTTCTAAAACTCAATCACACACAAAATCAGTAAATTGAAGGCTCAATCCAAGTCGGAATCGAATTTAAAGCATAGAATCGTGATCCTCATTGCAAGAGGATTATAAGGTATGTAAAATCTGAAGAAATCTTTAGACTTGAAATTCTCATGATTTTGGAAAAATCCGAAATTAGATGTTACATGTGTGTTATGTGGTCAGTTTAGGGATGAAACAGTGTCTAGGAGTGAAACCTAGACAACTACATGTGAAATCATGTTCAAATTCAAGAAACTCCATGAACACCTTGAAGGTGGGTTGTGGGTTTTACATGATGATGATGAACACTAGGGTTTAGAGTGATTATTCTAGTGTAATTCGATCTTGGAAGATAGTTTCAGAAAAATATGATGTTTAAATGATATATGAGGGCTTTATTGAAGTTAAGTTAACTAATTAGCAAGCTATAAACATGAATATGAATGATGTAGAAATTCTGCCCTCATAGTGTTTTTTGAAATGCCTCAAAGAAGGCTTGAAACTGAATTGTTAAGTTAAAAACGCATAAATATGAAATATGACAAAATGTGCGTCATGTATTTAAAACATAGAGTTCTAAACATAAAGTGATTGAACTCTATAGGAAAGGAAGCCGGGGCATCTAGCGGACAAACCGGTGTGGACGCACGTTTGAAGGGCTTGCTTTAAAGGTATGTAACTTGACCCGTTACATTAAGTAGGTTTGATGATTTTAAAATGTGTAAATGAATCTTTGAATAAGAGCTGTTTGAATTTAAGCGGTGATGCCGCTACATTGAATGATAAGTCAATTTAGTTGGAACTCGTTGGTAGTAGTCACAAAGGAAAATTTCTTAGACTAGCCAAACGGGTCGAATAATCATATAAGGCATGGTTAAAGCTCCGGAATATTATAGATGGTTTGTTGATGTTAGTTATTGTATAACATACCAGAAATATGGGGATTTAATGTTTTGGTGTGCTAGAAAAACGAAATTCCGAGATTTGGGTTAGAGTATAATAAACAAGTCAAACAAAATAAAAACTTCCAGGTATTACCGTAAGTTACGGTAATACCGTAACTTACGGTAGAGATGAAAGATTTACGGTGGATATTCCCTGGTTTATGGTGACCAAGAACCCCCAAAATCTACCGTAACTTACGGTCATACCGTAAGTTACGGTGAACTCAGAAAACATAACATTATTTTTATTTTTAGATTTTGATGTTGGACTTTATACTTATATGCTATATAACTGTGTCGGATCTAATGTTTTAAAGATTTTGACCCTAGGTAACAATGTGGATCTTATGGATGGCGGTCAAGCGAAGTATGAAGAACCGAACACGTTTTTTTTTTTTGAAGCTTCCGCAATGTTTTAATCATACTTAGATTTTGTCCATGGGTTGTAAACAGTTTCTTAAACAAACTTTGAATGTTCTAAGTTAGTCAGTAGTTGACTAAAGTTTAGGCTACTTATGAAACTCATATTAAATTAATATCTTTTGGTACTTAAATTTTGATTAATTCAAGTAAAAATTTAAGGGTGTTACATTATATCCTCCCCACCTTGTTTTAAATCTCGTCCTCGAGATTCGAGCTATGATCTCTCCTTGGAGTTAGATCAAGTCTTGTAGTTAGTAAAAACAGTGCCAAAGTGTCTTTGAAAGCATTTAGTGGACGGAGGTTCCGAACCCTTGTCTGTTGGGCAGAAATTTGGAGAAAAGCAATTATCTGAACCCGAGATAGTGCAAGAAACAATAGACAAGATAATTCAAGTTAAAGCAATACGAGATTATCAAAAGTGTTATGTAGACAACAGATGAAAATCTTTAAAGTGGGAGATAAGGTATTGTTAAAAGTTTCCCTATGGAAAGGGGTAGTCAAATTCGTTAAAAGGGGGAAGTCAAGTTCCAGGCATGTTGGACCATTAGAAGAATAAGACCCGTCGCTTATTAGCCACAACTGTCAGAGAAAATGATAGGAATGACGTATGTATGAAATCTTAAAAAGTGCTTAGCAGACGAATTCTCAGCGATATTTTCTAAGGAAAATGAGAAACATACATGTTTCGATTAGTTCCAGGAATTGATGTTAACTGAATGTGACACAGTTAAGTTTCACAAATCAATAGAGAGATTCGATAGGCATATAATTCAAAATGCAATGACTTTTTAGAAATATCAGGCTTCAAAAGAGAAATTACTTTGATCGTTAATTGTGGTAGACTAACAATATCAAATGAGAATAGAAGTATGAAAAATGATTTGTCAACTATCACAACAGAAATCAATGACGTTTAAATGGCAAGGATACCCCAAACAATACAATAGAATTTTTGTGTATTATGGTCTTAATACATAATTGTATCAAGATTACTTGAATGATGAGTCAACGAATGATGTATGAATTGATGTGATTAGGGTTTACTATTAGCACAGGCTACAAATCTATACAGACACCGCAGGGTGTTGTAGTGATTGAAAGAATTCAATGATTACAGTGATCAAACGAATTCATCATTTCTCGAAATTGGCTGAAAGTTTCAATAAAGTGAATCTGGATATTAAAAAGATAGGATGTCCAAGTGAAAGAAGAAATGAATATTGCAGGATTAAATTCAAAGATGAAAGAAATGTTGGAGGTACGTTGGAATAAGAATTTAGGTATCTTTATCTTAACACACGATTGTATTAAGACTGGTTTAGGATAATGAATCAATAAATAGATAGATTCGTACCTCAGGTGTGAAAATGAAATGAGTTCAAATTTCAAAGAAATGTCACCACAAGGTGTCGTGATTTAACAAATGATTTGAAGACTTTAAACAAGTATACTATGGTTAAAACAAATGAAGGGTTATTTGAGGTTACCTTGAATATGATAATCTCAATTTATCATATTGGACCTGGAATTGAACGTATATTGTGAACAAGTTTTCAATAATTGAGCATGGTTTAAACATATTCTAATGATGGATATATGTGTTGACAAGGAATAAAATCCGGTAAGTAACTTTGAAAAGGAAAAGAGTTTTCCAAGAAATCTGTTTACTTGATATCAAAAGTCAGCATTGTGTAATCATATAGATTATCAGAATGAGTATAACGAAATATTTTATTTGAACTTGCGAATAATTGATCTTTTGGAAGTAACATCATATGCATGACAAGCAATGCACAAGCAGCATATGAATTTGTCAAAAGATGAGACAAGTAAGTGTTGGCTTTATGATAGAGAAATAAAGAACTTTTATTATAGAATTTTGATCGGAATCAAAAGTCAACTTAATACTTTAGTATAGACAAAATGTAAGGGTGCTTATTTTAAAAGTTGATGTGGCTTCCGGTGTTTATGCGTTCTCCTTAGCTTCATCTGGGTTTCTATCCTCGTTGTCGGGTGCCTTAGATAGTTTCGGGCAGTAGAGACGGATGTGGCATGGTTTTCCGCATTTATAACATACATTAGTTTTCCTTCTCCTTCTACATTATTCCTCTGTATGCCCAGTCTTCTTGCAGAAGTCACAACGGAGTGTTTTCCTAGAATGGCGTTTTCTTGCGTGCTTCTTATTATAGTTGTTACCAGTAGGCTGCATGATTGCTGGTTCCATTCCTTTATCCTTATATGATTTGTCGGAGCGGAATTCCTTATAAGAACAGCTATAGGTTGTGGTTTTCTTTCTTTTGGAAGATGGAGTTTTGATACGAATATCATGACCTCCATTGATACTAGGGTTAGGTTTGAAGTGATGGGTATGCTTACAGCATATAGTAGGATTCTCGTTTATAGGTACCGAGGTTTTAATAGCATCAATAATCGAAGGTATGGCATTCGATATTCCTTGAGCTATTATATTTTCTATAGTATTTTTATCCAAGGAGTTTTCATAACTAGCCTGAATTTCCTGATTACATGCGATTTCCTTTGACATCTAAATTACAAACATTTTCAAATGTTGATATCATAAAATTAAATAATTATACAGGCATATTTTGTTGCTCATATCATTTTTAGCACAAATATAGTCATACCTATCAGTGTTACGCGTTGATAGATATATTCATTCATATTATATTTTAACCGTTTCCTTCACTATATATTTTATCAAAATATAAGGAAAGTATATATTATATTATATGATGTTTCTTTCTATATTGCTTAAATTCAATTATATTTTCAGAGCTCATGGCTAGATATGAATTTAGAAAATAAAGGTAAGGGTTTTATATGATATTCTGAGATTCTTCGTCATTGACCCACTATTGTTCTTCAAAAGGTGGTGCTAGTACAGATATTCTTAAGGTATCTTTTGAATTAAAGGTGGGTATCAAAATAGATGTAGGTTTGTTTCTCCTGTTATATAAAAGCTTGTTTTTCTACAGAAGATGTTTGATTATTATAGTGTATACATACTATCAAGAAACTTGTGTCTTGTATATACGTATAATTATAAAGTTTTAAAATTTCCGACAATATATACATATAATATTAAATTATAAGAATCCAATTACATGACTGTTTATTCACATAACTTTGTTTATTCCTTTATATTAACAAAATAAATTTCTATTAAATTTATTGAACATAATATTTTGGAATAAAAGGGTAATTATTAAAAGAAATAAATTAAATCAAAATATAAATTTTCTGGATTCTTCTAGAATAATTTAATGTTTAACTGACAGGTTGACCCATTTTTTTGTTATAACGTATTTAAGACTTGATTCTAATTCTCAATTTATTATATCTATTTATTAAAGAATTATAATACATAATACAAAGTCTCATGTTTCTAAATTCGACCCTTAATATATTAAGTAATGGAGTATTACTCTCATATCAAAATATATACATATGACTCTTCATATCGTTAAAGAAATGAATTAAATATAAAAAAATTGTTTTCGCTTGAGATATACGTGCATATATTTTAAACCATATAGTTATACCGTACTAAATATTTTTACTTTATGAATGAAATATCATTTATAATATTGATACAAGTTATATAAAACATATATCTGACTTACATATAATTTAAGAAATAAGTTTAGGCTATTTCCTGTTGATATATATGTATTATGTATTAAAATCATTTAATTACACAGTACCAATTTGTTGTACATATTCATGTTTCATAGATACAGTTTTTTTTTATAAAATATTTTATATTTTTCATGGTATATGTACATGTGCTTATGCGGATATAATATAATATAATCATATGGAATAATATTTTCATAGAGTTTGCATGAAAATTCTATTTTTTTATTGTATTTAAACAGTAAACATGTTTTAAGTATGCTAAAATATTACATTTTAACAAAATAAATACCATTATATGTTTTATCAAATTCTTGACAATTATATATATCTTTAAGTCGAGTAAAACTTTTGGGTTATATCATAAATCATAAAATATACTGCTTGCATCGAATAATGTTTTATATTATGATATTTTAGTGATACCATACTTACGGGTGTTAGCTTATATCTTTGATTAATATCAATATCATAATATTATTATAATTTTATATTAAATTGTATTCACATCAATACAGTGGTAGGATATATATCACAAAATTCAATATTAATATATTATGAATATATCCCCCTGTATATTTTTATGGCCTAATGATGTATTGCAAAATACATCTTTTATTCATGTACAGTTTGTATAGTTTTCGTTATATTTAGTTTGGTTTTTCGTTAGAATATGCATACTATTGAACAAATCGTGTTTTGCAGGTCTTGATGCTTAAATATGAGGAAAACCGAGTAAAACGAGTCAAAACATCGAAGTGTCAAGTCTTGGAGCATGTTGGAAAGATCTGGGAGTTGAAATAGAGTTAAAAGGCTGAAAAATCACTCTCTGGCACCCTGTGAGTAGTTTCTGGCACCCGGCGAGAGTCTGAAGGTAGTACATGAGCTGAAAAACAAGGTGGCACCCCACCACCCAGTCCTTCAGTGGGTGGCGGCCAGCCAGAAGCTTATAGCTGCGAAAATTAGAAGGGTTTGTTATGGAAAGTCATATAAATACATCTTAAGCTTGGAAGTAACCCTAGTTACGAATTGGGAGACTTTGAGAGCAAGTTTGGAGCATTCTTTTGGAGCAATCGGAGATCTTGAAGCACGGGAATCATCGGTACGAGTTGAGAGTGAAGAATCGAAGATCAATCGGGTTTTCCAATCCCTTGTTTGTCGATTACTTGTTTGATACTTGTTATGATGAATTCTTTATTCAATTACTTTGATTTGATTTCACAATTTAAGATGCTTGGCTAAACTTTTATAACTACCTAGACAAGATGAATGTTTGATCTAAGTTTGGATTTTTAATGGTTTATTATTGTTTGTTTATAGATTGATTTCTGAAAGTAAAGTGTTCTAGAATTTCTGATTTGGTGCTTATGCATACTTGACAATTGTTTTATTATTATTTGTTACTTCATATGATCCTTGGTGACGGTCTTTATCACGTAATAGGGTTATATTAGGGTTCTTGATTTAGGTGAGAGTCTATATCACGTTATAGATCATTAATCCTTTAGGGTGAAAACGCGTAAGTAACCTTAGAAGTAATACTTAGTAATTTAATAAAATCAAGTGTTCTGCTTAACTTGTCGCTGAGAGGCTCGAGTTAGTTATTAGGTCGCAGTGCAGTATATATTTAAGATAGGTTTTGAGGGAAGTCGATCTTATTTCCCTAATTGCATTTGTGTCTAGTAAACCAAGTCAGAACCTAGAACTGCCTTAGATTATCGCGCTGAGAGGTAGATAGTCATATTAGGGCACTTTTAGAATCGTTAGAGGACTGAGAGGAAGTCTAACAGTCGGTAATCATAACAGCCTTGTAGGGTTTCCTAGGTTTCTTCCTGAGAAGGGTCGGGAAGTCTTAGCATTGAAATACCTTAAGGTTTAGTATCTTACGATCCCGGCTCCATACAACTTTAATACCATTAGAAGTCCATTCCTAGTTAAACTGGATTCGAGTCTAGGTAGTCTTTAATCTCATCTGAATACAAACTTCGTTCTTTGTTCGTGTCTTAGTTCTAATTTCTTTAGTTTTAGTAGTTAACATAGATTTCCTTAGTTTTCAGTAACCCCCCCCCCCCCCCCAAAACAAATAAACAAGTTTAAGTCGCGTCAGTCAGTGTCTATTAGAGTCTAGTTTACGTAATACATAGAGTCTTTGGGTTCGATACTCGGACTTGCTAGGTTATACTACATTGATCGGTACACTTGCCGGTTGTGTGGTTTAGGTTAAAGAGTCTTAGTTATAAATTTAAAGCTTTTCGTGTCTAGTTTAGAGAGTCTAATTTAGTTAATATTTTATAGTTCGTTTTGCACACATCACCTAACATACTATAGGGTACAAATAGGGGTTACATATCCTGAGAATTTAAATGACATAAAATCATTTAGGTATAATACATATTATCTTAGTATTTATATTATGATATTTTTCGAAGTATCATACCTGAATTGTGTTATCTTATATTAATATTAAGATATTAATGTAAAATTCATATTGAATTAATTTCATACAAATATATGATATAAAATTTATTAACATCCTAATTATATATAAGTAATTTTAAGCATATCATAACTCTAAGATACAGATATGGGTAACACATATTGGGAATTCACAATTTGTTGAATGACATAAAATATTAAGATTTTATGTTCACATGATAACACATAAGATATTAATTTCCTAACGCAAATATTTAATGTTTAGGTATTGGAAGAACACCTAAAGGGCTTAAACCAGTGGTATGGCTCTGATACCACCTTCTGTCACAACCACCGACCCCACCTTGGGAGCGGGAGCCTCGAGACTCAGAGCAGATGGTATCGGTGTTTATTAATTTGGCAGCGAAAATTTTCATCAGGACCGTAGTTAGGAAATATTTTTATCAGAGTTAAACACCAACATGTTTAAAATAGATAAATGTGATAAACCCAAGTTTTTCTGATAATACATTTATAATAACAAGTGGGACAAAACCCGATTTTCATTTGTAATATATTTATAGGGATAAACCCTAAATATTGAAAACAATTCTCCTTTTTAAATTAGGTAACTTTTTATAGCCACTTTTCTAAGCCTTCAGTGCTCTCTAGCTGGCTTTTATTGGCTTCACACTAAGTTACCTGAAACACGTGTTTAAAACATTTTATCAGCAAGAAATACTGGTGAGTGAATCTCAGTTTAATCAAAACAGGTTTTATCATTTTACAACATTGAGGGCGATCTCGCAATTACATTTGCTTATATATCTACTTTAATTACCACCCACGGTACTGTCAACCCGACTTGTGGTCATGTTATGTAACACCCCGTGTTTTCATGAGTGAAAGTCAAAGTCAAGGTCAAAGTCAACGACCGATTTCACGCAACTTGACTCGTAGAAATTTCTTTATTTTATTTGTATTATGTGGAGTAAGTGTCGTTAATGCAATAATCGAGGTGTGTTAACCGTTAATCAATCGACTTACGACTGTGAAATACAGGAAGTAACAATGCGATAAAGTTAACTAATCAATAATCAAGCTATGCTAATCGAATCGACATCTAATCGCAACTCAAGCTATGAATTTTACTTGTTATTATACGTGTGTGTGTGTGCCTTACGTGTTACCTGTGCATGTTTATTTATGTTATGTTGTGATAAGCAAGCGAACTCAAACGAAACTCGAAATCTAACTCGGGATGCAGTCGAACCCGAATCGTGAATGAACTACGATAAATGGTGAAAAATAGATCATGCGAGATATGAGTGTTTGGGACTGAGAGTAATTTGACTAGGAGAATCTATCGTATCGCATCGATCGCAATCGAAATCGAATCAGCAAAAATCACCACGTCAAACACACTAACCAAGAGCCATCCGGTCGAATAGCCATCCGACCGGATAGCCACTTGGTAAAGGATGACAGGTGCCATCCGATCGAGATCCCATCCGACTGGACAGTCACCCAGGCGATGTGCTATCCGACCAAACAGCCCTTTCCCCTTTTGGCATCCTATAAATACCCCTGTCATTGTCATCTTTTCCACTTTTGGAAATCCCTGTTCGACCAGCACGCTTAACTCAACCTTTTCTCAGATTTCTCCCGATTCCGGTAAGATCTCGTCCTAAATCTTGTACTTTCTTGATCTACACGCACTCCTACACCTTTCTATCTTTCAAATCTTAACTTTTAACCGTGAAATCACTAGATTTCGGGTGTTCTAAGGTGATGTCATCATGTGTTCAATAAGAACTTCATGCTTTGACCTCAACCCACCAAGAACAACTTAGATCTAGCCGATTTCCCCATAGATCTTGTAAAGATCTTGACACAAGTATGGAGAATGGAGAAAAAGGATTGAAAGATGGTTTTAACCTTCTTTCAACTCTTTCGCACTCCAAGTACCCAAAACCGATAGGATCCGACCCTGAACTAGTCTTCTACTCAATTATAGTGTTGTACTAGTTCAAGATCCGGATTCTATTCACGAGACTATCGACTTCGGGATTAACCAAGAACAACTGCCTCAAGCCGGTAACCGGCCGGACTGGGGTGATTCCTGGTCAGGTTGGTCAACTGGGTTGAACTAGGGGTTCTGTTGGCTGACGCGTTGTCAAAGTGACTCGACATAACGACAAACCTTCAAAACGACCAAGTGTAGAACGAACAGGACAATCGGAATGGATTGCCATTCGACCGGATTACCATCCGACCGGATAGGCCACCCGAACGAATTGCCACCCGAACGGATTACACTTGGGTCCCACCTTTAAACAATCTTAATTAAAGTTTGGGTATTGAACGAATTGCAATCCGATCGAACGACCATCTAGAAGGATTACTCTTCGGATCATGAGATACTAAGACTTTAAAAGACTTAACAATTCCCAACATGTTCAATTGCACGGATTGCCATCCGATCGAATTGCCATTCGATCGAATGACACTTCCATAGTAAACTAGCTTCAATGAGTTACCTCATCACTAAGTCACCGTCCGACCAGATGACCATTCGAACGAATTGCCATCCGCGCGACTAGTCATCCGATCGACCGACTTGAAAGATAGAGATACTTAATTGTTTTCAAATGCTACAACGAAAACTTCAAAAGTCAAACCATCATACACAAAATAGGAAGAAACAATCCACTCGAATCGTCATCCGACCGGATCACTATCCGACCGGATGACCACTCGAACGGATTGTTATCCGCATGGGTTACTGTCCGATCGAATTACCATCCGATCGAACCCCTACCCGACCCTTTCATACCTTGTGACATTTTACGAATCGCTTATCGTTATGCTACCGAATCTATTCAGGCTAACCGTACTCGCTAAGCGCTCCCTTCAATCCATAATCGCTGTGAGTATACTCGATCCCTTTTTGCTTTAAGCACTTTTGGGTATTACATACGTTACGAATATTCAAACTACAATTATCACACTACCCAACTATTTGAACGCTAACCGTTAATGCATGTTATACGTGGCTCATGAATGCTTGTTTGTTATGTTTACACATGGAATGCTGTCTACCTGCCTTAGCAACGATAGTACTATAGTTTGGACTCAGCACCCGTTCGCACGGGGGTTGTTAAGGATCTTTTACTTGCATGGATTACGGTGGTAATCATGTATTGCGAACTGCCTCGGGCAGTCAACCCGCAGTCATTGGTATCGACGGGTCTATGTCGATAACTAACGTGCTTCGTTTCACTATGTGTACGTGCTGGTTATGCGTAAACGAATTCGAACTCTATATGCTATTATCAAACTTGTATACTCACCTTTACATTTTATGTATTGACTTTATTTTAACGTATGTGACAGGTGCTTAGGAGGCATATGTGGTAGGATTTTGAAGCTAGAATAACACTCTAGAGCCCAACAAATAGTTGTCTGTAGATAACGAATCAGGGGTCTCTAGAAGCAGATAAACAATTGCTGTCTATTTAAATCTGAGTTGTCGGAACAGAATATTTGACTAGATTTATGTCTGTAATAATTATTTTGCTGTTTGAGATACGGTATGGGACGTATTATTTAAATTGAATAGTGATGATAATTGTTATGGAAACTTCTGGAAAATCTGTTTCGCTCAGTGCCATGCCCCGATGATTCCGCCATCAGTTGGGGTGTGACATGTTACTACTCATAGTGTAGTAACAAATTTTGTATACAAAACCCCAACATACCGACTATAATTGTAGAATTACAAATACTCAATTACTGTTAGTTATAATGTAAAACAATTGAGGTTTTGTAAAAACAGTTTATGAAAAGCATTTACAAAAAGAGGATAAACTCACAAAAAGGTTTACACAAAAAGAAGGATTACTCACATTGATATTTTAGGTAATTCCTTGTGACTTCCTGGTTATAATCTATGAATTAAACAATGCACACGTGTTAGTATAATAACCCAATTTACATTAGTTATACCCTCCCCGAGACAGAAATCCAACTACTACGTCAGGCAGCGCCTCGACAGGCGTCACGGAGCCTAGATCAATCGGGCAGCGTATCTAATACGTAACCGGAGGTTATAATACTTACAACGAGGCAGAGCTTCGCTAATTAGGGGGGGGTATTTGGCTATAGCTTTTGCCTTTAGAATTTGAGAGAGAAAGAAAGAGATTTGAACGATTGAAATGGCTGATCTCCATTCCTTTTATAGCTGATCCGGGAGGTTCTCGCACCCCGCGACGCCCACAGGCCTAGCATGTCGCGGCCCGCGAGGGCCTTAAAGGCGGCAACAGGTTCTGACGCGTGTCCGACACGTGGCGGCTCAGGTGACTAGCAAGCAACGGGGCCTCGCGCCCCGTGAAGGAGCCCTCCTTGTCCGTCGCGGCCCGCGAGCGGCTCGATTATTTATTTTTATTTGTTTTTCATTAATATTAAGGTTGTTCGCGTCCGTTTCTCACATACGGGATGTATCTGGGAGCGTTCAGGGGTGTTTTCGAGGGTTGTTATAATTTAGGTTTCACTAACCTCACATCGTGCCATTTGAGGACGGGCGTGAACTAATAGGCCTTGGCAACCATCAATGGTGATAGATATTGACAAACGGGGCACAACGATACAACAAGTGCACTAGTTTCGGTACTACACAGTTTAGTAGCTTACATATGGGGTAGCTCCCCATGGCATGATATAAATGAGTAATTTAACAACATAAGTTTTTGGGAAATAAAAACTGGATAAACCGTGAACTCGCCAACTTTATGTTGACACCTTACTGCATGCTTTACAGGTACTCAGTTAAAGTTGAAATATTCAAAACTAGTTTCGGCCCCGTAATAAGTAAAACGTATATTATATATGGTACATAGTTAAAGTTGAAATATTCAAAACTTTAGGTATGAATTTGTAGAAACTATAATGTAAAGTAATAGTTTAAGGATTAAAGTTGTCATTTTATGAAACTTCAAGATAGCAAAATAAAAGAACTTAAAATGTAATATGGTGATAGTTTAGGGAATGTCATTATTATAACATAATGACATCTTTGGTGGGATAAAGCTTAGGGATCATTAGGTCTTGTGTTTAATTCTAACAACAGGGTTTTTCCCAGATTTATTAGATTTCCTACCGAATTGGTGTATATGCGTTATTTCCCAGTGGAGATGGATATGATCGGGTGGTTCCGCTAGTGGCACGATCATACTCCAGTGGTTCGTCAGTGATCCAAAAATTTTTTTCAAAAGAAAACATTTATATTTAAAATACGAAATATTTTTTTAAAATAAAATCCAAAACTATCATTTTATATCAAGATTTGATCTTTTAAATTTATATACCACTCCATAGGGTTGTTATTTTTTACCCGAAACCCGACTCGAATATAGGGCCACCCGAACCTGAATTATAGAATACCCGAAAAACCCTAACCTTAAAGGGGTCGATTATCAGGTTACTTTTTCCCAACCAAAAACCAGAACAACCTGATGCAAGAAACCCAAAACTTGCCCAAACATTTATTGTCTTTTTTATAATCTTCCTTTTGGTTTAGAGTGTTTGGTATTTGGAAGATTAAGTTTTAGGACTTTTGAACATTTTCATACTATGTTGTTAGATGATGTTTTAATTTTGATGATATTTTTAGTAGCATGATGAATGTTGTTGATATTATGTGAAAAAAATGTTTTTTTTTTCATTTTACATCTAAACGTGAAAGCCGGATAACCCAAATCAGAACAACCTGAACTTTAAATAGGTCGGTTATCGGGTCACTTTTCTCTAATAAAAAAACCCAATAAACCAGAAGAACACCCTACCACTTTGTGATGTATGGCAGCAACTAGAGGAGAAAATAAAAGACCGTTCACTATGGAGCAACGCCTCAACCACGTGGAGTGGATGTCTGTGTGGCTGGGCGTTACGGGTTTATATTTAAATTAATTGTGAATAGAAACTTAAACATTATCTTAAATATAACTTAAATAAAAATTTACGTCTAAGTGAATTTAAATATAATATTAATGAAAAATTACATCTAAGTGTAAATCAACTTGAATTGATATCAACGCGTACATAAAAATAAGCATATAAGAAAATATTGTTTTTTTAAGTTAATGAATGATACGGAGAGTTGTCGAAACGTAAAGTGACTTGAATTTATACCGTCTAGTGAAAACGCATTATATTTGACACGGTTTGTTTCCGAACAAAATTTACGCTAAAACGCAAACCAACTGAAAACGTACAACATAAAAATAAGCCCAAAAACAGATTATATTTGACCCGAGTGGAGCCCACCTCCGCCACATGTCAACCCAAGCCCCCCATATCCCGTATCGCAAACCAACTGAAAACGTACAACATAAAAATAAGCCCAAAAACATATTATATTTGACACGAGTGGAGCCCACCTCCGCCACATTTCAACCCAAGCCCCCCATATCCCGCAACGCAAACCAACTGAAAACGTACAACGTAAAAATAAGCCCAAAAACATATTATATTTGACCCGAATGGAGCCCACCTCCGCCACATGTCAACCCAAGCCCCCCATATCCCGTAGTCTAAGGGGTTGGTACCTTCCCTTCACTAAACCCAACCTGCAAAGGGAAAGAGAGATAGAAATAGAAGAGAGAAAGGGAGAGAGAGAATTAGAAGAGACAGAGAAATAGAGAGATGGAGGAGAGAGAGAGAATGCAGTCGAGGAGAAGGGGGAGAATTTCCCGAGCCCACCGAAATCGAGGAGGGAGGGGGCGGTGTTCCCTTTCGGCGTTGACGCCATCTGGCTCTTGGCTCGTGTTTGGCTTGTTTACAAGCCGAACCGAGCGGAGCGACTCATTTAAAACCGTGCCTAAAATCAAACGAACATTTTCCGAGCAGTGAATATTTCGAGCGAGCGTTGAGCGAACTTCGAGCGCTTTTGACAATTGTCTCAACCGATTTAAATTTGCAGAGAGAGATAGTGACAATGTTGGGTCTCAAGTTTTTATGTCTTCGAAAACAGACACATTTCATGGCATTATATTTTTCTTATGAATAACAAAGTTGTGGCCGATGAGGCAATGATCATATTGCACGAACAATGACGTTGAGAGCAGGAGACGATCGACTTAGGGTAACAACATGAGACATTGATGCGATTAGCAGACTGTCATTTAGCGGTTTAGGGTTTAACTTTTTGATTTGGTGTTAATTTTTTTATTGTCGTGATTGAGCTAGTACATATAGATATAATAATTGTAAATTTGTATATAATGGACCAAAATGTAATAGAGTGGTATATATAAAGCTATAATTTTAATTTATATATATGTATATAGTGTTTATATATGTTTGTCAGTATGAGTATGTGTATATGTATATGTATATGTAGATATATACTAATTAAAAATAATAATTAGAGCCAAACCGAGTCGAGCGGACCTTTGCTCATGCTTGGCTCGTTTACAAATCAAACCAAGCAGAGCGGCTCGTTTACAATTGAGCGTCAAATCGAACGGACATTTTTCAAGCAATTTCCACGTGAGCGTCGAGCGAGCGACGAGTGGTTTGGACGACCCTAGTTAAGACCCATTGTATTTGATCTTTACATTTATATAATAACAAATGTTGAACGCTCTTAACAACAGTGACAGTTCCCAGGTTGCATATGACCGACATATGCCGGTTTTCCCACCTTTAAAACACTCATCTCCAAACTCAACCAAATTAGCTACGGTACCAACCAAATTACCTACACTACCCTTCTTAGCAAAGTAGTATGATTTATTGTTACTGACATGAGAGGTGAGACTCGGGAGAGTGAAACGGTGACACCACTGCGGGAAACACTGGTTTTACCACCGCACCTACCACATTGTTTATCAACTGATTAAGTAGGGAGTCGCAAGCTCAAGAACAGATCTCCAGGATGAATTTTTAGTTAAGAACCGGTGTTCTTAACATATCCAAGATCGACTGTCGAACGAAGCCAGATGAGCGGCGGTACGGTGTTTCGTGAAGAAGTTCAACCTCCGGCGATGCAATTAGCGGTGGGCTGGTCGTTGTGAACCGGATACATAGGACGGCGCCTTCGGTAGGGGGATTGTTCTCTGGCGACGCCGTTTAAGAAATTGTGTTGTGAGTTCTGATGTGGAAAGGGGCAAAGAGTGAAATTAGGGTTTCGTAGGTTTCAGACTTGGGCAACCGGACCTTCACTTCAACTTCCTTTATTAAGTGGGTGTTTGGGTTAGCTTATTTGACTTAATAAGTCCTTTTTGAGAATGACTCCCAAACACCCCCTAATTAGGGTTTAGATCACTACACAGATGTTACAAAACTGCAACAATGAAAATTGAAAGGGTGTTGTTGAAGTAGGAATCCCACCGATGAAGATAAAAGATGGAAGGGCAACAACAGATGCATATTGTGTGAATACAAAGTGGGTCAAAACAAGAACAGTAATTATTTTTCAGTTTTACTTATCTTTAAAAAAACAGTTTTACTTCAAAATGGAATGAGCAATATCTTTGGGATAGAAATACGTCATATGCATAAATATTTTATGATAAAAAATACGTAAAGTGTATTGCTTTTTATCGATTAGCCATTTTTATTTTTATGTTTCCAGATATTAAATTAAATGATAAAATCCATAATAAAAGATTGTGATGATAAAGAGTCGAATCGATTAGGCAGTTAATATTGGAGTTTGGTTTCTAAATATATAGACTCAATAGTATTTTTTTTATACATGAAATATTTTCAGAGATTTTAGACACGAGAAAAGAAATTTGAAAATAAAACCATAAATGATAGAGTTTTCTGATTTAAATATTAATACATTGCGAATACTAACGGTTACAAATACTAATTTTTATGGTTTTCAATTGACGCAAATCTGTCATGAACTTATTTTTATTTTTTATGTTTTTTTTTTCTATTGCTTGCTATAATGAGTGCCAGGTCTATACTGTAATGAACGAAAGCGAACCAAATCGATACCATATATAATGAACGGTATGAACGGAACCGATACCGACATCAGAATTTTTTTTTTTTCAATTTTTTTCCTTTCTTTACAATCTCTTTTGTTTTTGTTTCTTTTATTAATACCATTTTGTCTACGTTTTCATTTAAACTTTGTTAAAAATGAATCCTCCCGCCGCCGGGGGATAGAATCTACTAATATAATACAATTTATGTCAACGCTTGTGAACAGAAAAACAATTGTCCAAACTTTGAATCTAAGGCTACATGGTATGGGGATGATCCTCCAAGGGAGGATGATCCGCCACGTTATAGCCACATCACCATCCTTGGGAGGATGATCCATACCACAAATTTAGTGGAAATGGGAGGATGATCCTAGATGATCCTACCCACCATTTTTTTATTTTTTAAATCCTCCACTTTTTTTATTTTTTAAATCTTCAATTTTAAGTTTCAAAGAAATTAATTAATTCAATTTGCAAATTGAACAACTATTCGGACTTCAAGAATTTTATTAAATTGAGTTTTATGACTTTTTCTTTGTTGCTATGAGACAAAACCACCAACTGTGCTTCTCACTCTCTATCTCATCTTCATCTTCTCCAACTTACTCAAGCCAAAAACCCTAAAAATTTAAACAACCGCCACTACTGTGCTTCTCTCTCTCTTCGAAATCAAACGTCAACAGCAATGAGCTTCTTTCTTTCTCTATTTCCATTTAACAAATCAATGGAAATTTGAATTTTTTTTTTAATTTGAACGGTCATAAATCCTCGGTCCCCACACATTTTTGTCTTTTCTGTCCGTCTCAAACGTCTTCCTCTCGACGGTGAGGACGAGGACGAAGGGGGCGGCGTGGTGTTGGCGTCGTCACCGGTCCTGGACGGGTGAGGGACGGTCCCCATACCGTCTAGCCTAATTTATAATAGTGCCAGTCCTTTATTCCTTTTTGCCAAAATGTGTCCTGATAGTCTGATACTATATCAACATCGATATATTATATTTATACCCAAAAACTTTCTATATGCTCTTTAACTATAAATTTATCATTTAGTAGTTTTTGAAAGCTACTTTTTTATGATCTTTACATGTAGAAATCTTTTGGCCTTTTATTTTTAGATTTTCTCATTTTGTTGTTATACCGAGTGTTGGTACCATTGTAATACCGTTACGAAACAAACCGATACGGATAAAATTCCCGCCGCGAAGCGCGAGGTATGTTACTAGTTATAATACATATAAGGAGGGCAAAAATGTAATATTATATAATTTCAAGACTTTAAGTAATTTCAACTTTTAAACATACAATACTATTTTTAAAACATATCGTTGAGTTTTAAACTAACTTCCCCCACATTTTTAAACAATCGTAAGTTTTCATACGTTAATAATTTTTTTTAAATACATACTAAAAAAGAGCATTTTATTATTTTTAATTTGGGTATGGTTATACTATATTTTCTTTTAATCTAAAAAAATAACACATTATGCGATTATCAGTAGGGCTGTCCTTTTTTATCCGACACCCAACCTGAAATCGAAGCCACCCGAATTAGAAAATACCCGAATAGCCCGAACCTGAATTAGAAAATACCCGAATAACCCGAACCCGTATAACCTAAGCCCAGTTGGTTATCAGGTCACTTTTCCCAACCAAAAACCTAAACAACCCGACCCGAAAAACCAAAACTCGAAACCCGAATAAAAACCCGAACATTTATTGTCTTTTTTATAGTTGCGATTAGATTTGGAGTGCTTTGTATTTGAAACATTAAGTTTTGGGACTTTTAACATTAGCATACCATATTGTTAAATGTTAAATGATGTTTGAATTGTGATTATATTTTTTAACATCATATACTTGATGATATTTTGTGGAAAAAAACATTCTTTTTTCATTTTATATCTAAACCCAAAAACCGAACTAACCCGAACAATCTAAACTGGAACAACCCAAACTCCAAATGGATCGGTTATCAGGTCTCTTTCCTAGCCAAAAACCTGAGACCCAAAAAAAATACCTGAAGAACACCCCTACTTATCAAGGTCTATGTTCCCCGGTGTATTGCACGAACATTTCTCTTGTATCAATAATATTAACTAGTGATTTATACGTAAGTTTTAATTTACTCAGCCAAACTAACTAAGAAAACTTTACGATTAAAATAATGGCTTAACTTTTATTTTGTTTTGAGCATGGTAACTTGACTCTGATAAGCAATGAACAATGAGGTAAAAAAAAATTAAACAATTTTATGTTTAATTATTGACTCATTGTTTAATATTTGGTCAAGTTTTTACATGCGCCTTCGGAAATCTTTTAAACGGCTAAACCTAAGAAATATGGGCTTAAAATTTGGTATTAGCAAAGAGAAACGATCAAAATGTAACGCGACTTTTGTTTAATACAAAACAAAACGAGTGACTTTTGGCTAGGGACAAATCGCCGGTGAAGATGAGTACCCACACTGATAGTAATATGTTGGTGAAGGTTTGTCGGAATATAGGCTTGGTTAACTGTTTTATCGACACATCATCGATGAACTTTTTAACAACGAATTTTTTTTAATGGAGGACGGATTTTGATATTCCTTTGGTGATATTTTTCCTTCGAGTAGTATAATACTGATTGTGATGTTTAACTTAACCTCTTTTGTAATAAGGAGTATGAATTTTGATACTACCATGTTACTATGAGATTCTTACACAACAGAAAATGATAGATTAGTTTGAAAAGAGATGAGACGATCAAAATGTAACGTGATCTATTAAGACATGTATTTTCTTAAGATTCACTTCTTATATACTAATATACATTAGCCATTATAAAAATCAAATTGCTAATAGTTTAAAAGCAGCTACAATTTAGAGTCTTGATGAACACAACAAATAAACTCAAGCGATAAACTTGATTTTCCGATTGAACAATGATTGTGAATTGATTACAATTGAAATACACAAACCCTATATATATCAAATGAATCAACACCTCCAAACATCACATCCCTTGGTGAAACGACGTGGCCATGCTTCCAATCGCCGTGCCCATGTGTTTTGGCGCCCTTGTGATCGACATATCTATCTGATGCATCGCATCTCCTATGTGTAGGTTATTCGGTTTTCTAATTAGACACAATCAATCCCTATAATTACATAGTTACATATTACACTAATATACTTTAACATATGTACAGGGCCAGCCCTGAGAATTCGTGTACCGTGTTCGAGCTCAAAAAAACGTGCCCGCCTTAACGAAATTGGGCATTGAGCTCAATAAAGGTATAAACCTAATGTCAGTGGGCTAATAACTAATCTAAAGCATAAGAATAGTTTTGTAAGTAGGCCTATGTTGGTGTTTGTATAGGTATACCCTATTAAAAAAGAAATTTTTACGTATACATATCGGGTTTTTTCTAAAAATATCGTGCCCTTCGAAATATCGGGCCCTGGCCGGTGGTCCTCCCCGCCCACCCCCAGGGCCGGCCCTGCCTATTTACATAAACGACCCACTAACTTTGACCCGCATGAATTAAGGAATTATAATCCAATACAATCTTACTAAAAAAACATAATATGATTATTTCCCGAAACTGAATAACTATTCTAACTAGCTTTTTATCCCACCGTGCATTGCGGCGGAACCTTGAACGTTACAACGACAGAGAACCATATTTGTTTTCGTTTCCAGGTTTTCGTTCCCCCTTGGGTTTGCAGTACTTGCTTTCTTTGCTTTCTTAATAAAACATGTTATGCTTTGCTATACTCTGTAAACATAAAAATGTATTTGCTATGATTCCCGAAAAATTAAGTATTTACATAATGATTCATCATTCCTTTTCAAATGTTCCTATTTTCATCTTTTACAATATGGTTTTAGATCTATTTATTTTGAAACATGGCAATATTTTTTGGGTCTACATCCTCGATTTCGCGATCACAACGCTCGCGTCTCCCATGTCGGTTGCTCCACTCCTCGCCCACCTCCCCTTGAAATGTTCCTGTGTAACTCCAACACGTACAAACGTATTAGTGACAACACTTATATGTTACTAAAAGCAATAGTTTTATAAAGAAGGAGCAACTACTTAAGAGGTGCAAAAGATTCATGTTCATCAGAGAGCTGCACAAAATAAATGGCAGATTTCTAATTCAGTTAAGGTATTAAATGTTCTAAATAAGAAAAAAAAATGTTTTATACCTTTGCTTTTCAGATTACCCAAGCAGTACAAAAGTATACATGATATACATTTAATCATGAAAATGTAACCAAACTCAAAAGGATGATCACACATTTCGAAAAGGTAGGTAATACTGAACCAATCAATAGATATATAAAACAAAATAATAAGTAACTCAAATAAGTACATCTTCCATTTTAAGCAAGTATATGACATATTGACATGTAGAACAACAGTTACTATAACAGAGAAGCAGATAAAGAAAAATTTGCAACTTGCAAGTTGCAGCCAAGTTTGTCATTACAATATTACATGATCACATCATTTTTAACAGAAAGTTTCTCAAGACATGTGTTAACTTGATATACAACTACAAAGCTATCAACCCATCTAAGGCCACATCAATGTCATGGATCATTACCTTTTCCCATATAAGAATTTGCACCTCCCTTTTATCTTTGTTGATTGCAGTTTGCTTCTTTTTCCATGCGTCACAAATTAATCATTTCAGTTTGACCTGAATCACACTAATAAACTCACCTTTAAACCACTTAAGTTGTGTCCTTGTATCAATAGCAATTTTCAGCTCTTGATAAGTTCTTCCTTCGATTGGTCTGATCTTAATCAAACTAACCACTTCACTTTTAACAACACAGGTTCTATTGAGTGAACCGTTCAGGTTCGTTTACAGCACTAAAGTTCTTACGAAGTTCTTCCGATCGCTTATCACGTGTTAATCAGTCTCTTGCTTAGGCCCACACACGTGTTGGGTTGATTCAGTCGACTCAAAACCATGATGGAGGCTCAGATGACTGCCAGGTCATCATCATAGCCTTAAAGACCCAAACAACAATCATTGTTACAATCTTAAATAGAAGAAACTTCATAATCACAGTGGCAACACAATCCGGCCCATGGATATCTTCGATTAGCTAATAACCATCATCATTTCAGATTTTATTATCATTGGCACGACCCTAAACCCCAATAACAGGCTCAGATTTTATCTTCACAGCCACTAACAATGGGAGGTCTCAAAACCATGATGGAGGCTCAGATGACTGTCAGTCATCATCACAGCCCTAATGACCCAAAAAACAATCATTGTTACAATCTGAAATAGAAGGAACTCGTAATCACAAAAAACAAAACCGGGACCATGGTAAAATGCTGAGATATAGAATAGATAACCGGTTACCACCGACGATGGTAAAACCATCGCCGACTACCGTCGGTCTGAACAACAGACCTGAGACGGCGACAGATTACCGGTCACCTCCGCATCTGAAAACCCTAAAGCTTTTGATAACCAAATCCGAGGCCAATAACAGGTGATCGCTGAATCCAACATGTGAATACCCACATAGACCAACCGGAACACATATCGGCAAGCACCACCGCCATGCACGGCCGCTAAGGGTTTCCGATGACGAATCCTTCGGGGCCTATAAAAAACAAATCGAAAGAAATGGAGACCGCCGCAACAGAGATCGGCGAACATCACCACCATCCACCTATTAAACGACCGACGACTGACTGGTCAGACAGTATAACACGGAGGAGGGGACAGAGCCGTTTAAACAGTCTCCGTCAGCCACACTATCTCTCTCTCTTCTCATTCTCCTGAATTGTAACCAGAGGGTTTTCATGAGAGAGAGGAAAACCTGATGATCTAGTGGGAGGTGGTGGGAAGCAGGCGGTGGAGGAGAACTCGTATTCTGATTTAATTAGGAGGTTGGGGAAAGAAAGAGGTTGTTTTTCACAATGTTCCACAACGATAAAACACTTAATGAATAACGTGGCATCATTAAAACAAATGTAATGATGAATCATCACATAATCACTGTTCATTCCCCTCACTAACTATCATATATTAATTATAGTCACTAAAAACTCAACTAATGGAAAGGTACGTCATATCTTTTTTTTTTTTGGTAAAAAAAAACAAGCACTGTGAAATAAAAAAGTGACAGACATTCGTTGGTAATTTTTTTTTGAACGGCAAATTGAGTTGGTAATACTCCGTCGAAAATATGAACCTGGGTAAACTGATTTTCAATTACATTGTGGTCGTGGCTAATTAAATATCACCCGATCAACATTTATTAAAAGAAATCCGTAAATCTAATCTTTTTAGAAGCATTTATACTTGCTTCTATAACTCTACAGATTTTCAAAATTATCTCTGTCATAAGCTAAATCGTGAAAATATCTTGTGAGTTTTTAAAACTACAGTACTACAAGTCTACAGACTACAATACATAGTTTTTCTTGTTGGGCCCACTTTTTCTAGACTTGTTCACGATTAAGAAAGAAAAAGAAGTGGGCCGGTTCTTAATTAAATAGTTATGTGTTTATATTCTCCATTCTCAGAGGGGTTTAATAACTTTATAAAATTGTTTTGATTTATGATTTTCTCTTCTTTTTATCGGATGACTCTTATATTTTGACAAAACAAAATAAAAAAAAATAAAAATAAAAACTTTAAAGAGTTAAATGTCATTTAGTCCCTGTAGTTTGGGTCATTTTACCAGTCTAGTCCAAAAGTTTCATCTTTCCTCTGTGGGTTCAAAAAGGTTTCACCGTTGTCATTATAGTTCATTGGGTTAACTTTATCTATTTTTTGTTAATGAGAAGGGCAATTCCGTCATTTAAATGACCGAATTGTCCTTTTAGTTAACAAAATTACATATAAAATGACCGAATTGCCCTTCTCGTTAACAGAAAAAATGGATGAAGTTAACCCAGTAGACTAAAATGGCAACGGTGAAATCTTTTTGGACCCACGGACAAAAAATGAAACATTTAGACTAAACTGACAAAATAGCCCAAATCACAGGGGCTAAAATGGCATTTAACTCAAATTTAAATTAATAATATATAGTGTGAATTCCCAAATAACGTTTACAACTATTAAGAGGAAAATGGAAGAACATAGCCCCACCTCCACTCCCACAAAGCATAAGTTCAAGACAGCCAAAACCATGTTACATATTGCTCCAATAATTTATGACTTTCCATGTGGCCATTTTGTTGCGAGTCCCTTATGTTTCACACTTTCACCTTCATTCTCCAAAACTATTCATTGGCTAGTAGTCTATTCATGTGATCCAAATAAATAAGTAATTACATATATGACTACATATATGCATTTGTACCTCACACTTATTTTTATTTGAAACAAGTGTTAATTAACAAGCAAAGATGGATCAGGGGGAGTAAAATAAATCAATGGCTTTAGGTTTTGTAGGGCTGGCAATAGGTAACCTGTAGGTAAGACTATGGGGTATGGGGAGTGGGTTGGAGCGTGGGTTGGAGAGAAACGCCCAAGCCACCACCCCGGGTGGGCTTGGGTTTGGGCGTGGCCCCTTGGGCGGGAGTTTGAAGCCGGGCGTGGGGTGGGCTAGCGATCCTATATGGCGGGCTCCTATTCACTTTGTTGGCCATGTCATAGCGGGATGTTTGAATTTTTTTTTTAATAAACTGCCAAGCCAAGCCACGCCCCAACCCAAGCCCCGCCATACCCCACGAACACGTCACTCACCGGTGGGGGGGCTCGAACTCCACGTGTCAACTCATACCCCCAACCCAAGCCCCTCCATACCCCACGGTCTAACCTGCTAAGACACGATAACAGTAAAGTACACCATGTGATTTTTTACGTTTTTAAAAATAATCAAAATTTAAAAGTTAGGATCCATTATTTCTCCTTCTAGGTGCATAAAATATACATCTATCTTATAGACATTGGATTAAAGTAGTTAAATGACTCGTATTCATGTTTAAAATTTTTGGTTGTTCGCGTTATCAGATACTTGTTAAACCTGTTAAGATACGATTTGCTAGCCCGTTTTGTTGGGTTAGTTAACAATGGAGTTTACCGATGATATAAAAATTGTATGATTGAAAGGCTTTTTTTTTTTTTACAAAAAGGGCACCAATCTTATTATTAATTTTGGACTTTTGGGCCCAAAAAGCTTGAGATAAGACTATTAATTAGACTAATGGGTATGGGCTTCGGCAAATGCCCGTCCCCCATTAGGAACGTCCAACACCGCCCCCTTGGGGCCCGTCGCGGCAAAGGCGTCGGAAATCAGACGGTGGAGACGGGGCATTTGTGGTGGGGACCATTCAATATATCCGTTGAATAACGGCTAATTTAAAAAAAAAATCAAATTAATTTAAAACCTTTATAAATACCCACATATCTATCCACTTTTATACCAAAATTCACCCACTTTCTCCAAACAACTCCCACATTTTTATACAAAATACCCACATAATCTTCTCTAAAAAATACACCATGTCATCTTCTTCTTCATCGGGTTCGACGGACACCATAGAAGCCGTAAATTTTTTGATAAACAAGGTGGTAGAGGCGACACAAATAATTTTGGAAGAAGAAGAGGAGGAGGAGGAGGTTTCGTCACAACCACGAAACAGGAACCCACACATCGAGCGAGACCGAGAAAGTTAGTGATATTTTTATTCTTATATTTATATTCTTATATATTTATTCTAAATTTTCTAAGTTTATGTTTTTAGTCTTATTTTTTTAATTATAAGTTGTATATATATTTTGTTATCTTGTAGGTGCTAACCAAAGATTAATCGTTGATTACTTTGCCGACGAGCCGCTGTACTCGGAGGCTATTTTTAGACGCCGTTTCAGAATGAGTCGTCGACTTTTCTTACGTATCGCCGACGATTTAGCCGCTTATCACCCGTTTTTTACCATGCGACTCGATGCTAGAGGCAAAATGGGCTTCACCACCTTATAGAAATGTACTGCGGCGATTCGTCAACTTGCTTATGGGACGACAGCCGATTCTTGGGACGAATACTTAAAGATGTCCGAAAGACATGCAAGATTTGTGAGTATGACGAGAACGCGGTGGAGGAGAATAATGTTCCGGTTAGCGGAGAACAACAAGATTTGAACAGGTTCTCGTTACATAACGATTTCACACATGTCAATCTTCAATCGGACTTGATCCATCACATTTGGAGTCTCGGAGAAAACAACGCGTAGTTTTTTTTATTTATTTGTAACTTTAGGCTTTTTTTTTTAATTTAAGTTTAGGTTTTTTTTAATGTTTCTTTAGGTTTTTTTTAATGTTACTTTAGGTTTTTTTTTTTAATGTAGCTTTAGGATTTTTATTTTAAATGTAATTTTAAGTTTTTATTTAAATGTAACTTTTTTTTATTTTTATTTACTTTGTTTTAATTAATATGGCAAAAAATAAATAATAAAAAAATGGGGGAGGAGCATCCACCACACCCTTGGATAGTCTCCAAGGGGATGGTCCTCCCCCATGCTTACGTGACGCTTATGTGAAGGATAATCCATTTGGAGACTATCATCCTCATACCCAATGGTCTTAGTAACCAGCCAGGAAACCATATAAGGCTACTCGGTATGGTGATGGACCATCATTGGAGGATGGTCCGCCACGTAGGCGCCACTTCATAATCCTCCCAAGGATGGTCCATCCTCCAAAACGTTTAGGCATGGGAGGATGGTCCTAGTCATAGTCCTCCACCACTTTTTATGTTTTTTTTATTTTTTTTTAGTCTTCTATTTTTTTTAACATTTAACAAATATACCAACAAAATATTTTCATTAATATTAAAACCACATTACATAAACATAAAAAAAAAACATAAAGTTAATAAAAAAAAAACATAAACTTAATAAAGACATATCACTTCAGCTAGTCATTTCAGGAGTCGGGATTATCATGTTTCTTGATTGTAGTGGTCCACTCTTTTCAAGCTTTTCTAAAGGGTGTACCTATTGGCACACCCATTTGCCTATCTGCACACCTTAAAAGATGTTTTTTGTCCTTATATGCACACCCTGCAGTGTCGAACTGTGGCCAAAACGCGGCGTTTTGGTCCGGTTAACCAGAAAAAGATTGATGGGTCTGTTGACCGGATCAAAACGTCGAGTTTTGGCCGCGTTTTGGTCCTGTCAACCAGACAAAAGACTGACACCCGGTCTGGTTGCAGGACCAAAACGCGGCCAAAGCTCGGCGTTTTGGTCCGGTCAACAGACCCGTCAGACACCCGTCAGTCTTTATCTGGTTAACCGGACCAAAACGCCACATTTTAGCCACAGTTCGACACTGCAAGGTGTGCATATAAGGACAAAAACCACCTTTTTGGGTCTACACACCAAGTGTGTAGATAGTTTGGGTCTTTCTAAATTGCTAATTTTATAATTATTTTAGGATAGATGTCGATTAGTTAGTTATTTCAGGTAGTTAGTGGATTTATTTTGGTGTTTTTTATTGGTTAATAAAATATGCACAAGTCAAAAGTCAATAGTAGTGATAATATGCACTTGTTTATTCTACTAGAATGAAGTGCATGATTAATTAACTTCTATTCATTTTACTGTTCATATTTTTATAAAAAAAAATCTTAAATCGATTATAGTTTTAGAATATATAGTTACAATTAGGTACGAGATCAGGAGAAAACGCCCTAAAGTGTGAGAACGGTAAGAACGGATCATGGTCTAACACGTAGCACGCGACATTTTTCTGTCCTTTCATATTTTTTTTTAAACGCGTCTCACAACATCTCTCCATTTTTTGGCGTTTAACAACCAAATACATGGCATTTTTATTGTTTTTTAGATTAAGAGTATAGTAAATACTAGGTTATCACCCGGGAATGCTTCCCGGGCTGGAGAAAGTTATACATGTCACTTATTATTTATAAGCAATACATACTTAAATAAAATGATAAAAAATAAGTGACATGTTATATGAAATCAAAAAGCAACAGTTTACATTATAAGCTACCAAAGACTTCTTTATAGACGACATTAGACGTCTTATTTGTTGGTTTTTCATCGGCATCGAATATCAATATTTTAACTCCTTCTCTGGTCTTGACCCTTGATAATGCAACGTACAACTGACCATGAGTGAACACAGGATCTTTCAAATATTGATGAGTTATAACTACGTATTTATAATTTACTTTTTTTTATTATTTTTATGACTGACAAGACAACAGAAAAATTAGTTAATATATTAAACACAAGTAAGGAAGTTCAAAATATTTAAATGATAAAAAAAATAACACCATACTAATAATAAGGCTTGCAAACTATGAGGGTTACAACTAAATGTATGTTGGTCAAGTGAACAAATAAGAGCAACTTGATTTTCACACGATGTTTGGTTTCAACTACTTTAAAGCCCCGAAACTGAGATGAGATAAGATAAGATAGAGACCGAATAAGTGGCAGAAGGCACACGGCAGGCTTCCTCTCATTATCTCCTGATAAGCCGCAAGAGAGAGGATAATCAAATGGTGAGATAAGTACCTGAGGGATGTCTCTTCCACTTTTATTTGAGCTGAAGTATAAAAAAACAAAGATCGTATGAGACCTTTTGATATGGGTCAAAACAGGCGGGTCAAGTTTGCATAAAACACTTTGTTGACCTTTTTTTAAAAAAATTACAAAATGATTTGATGCAAAATTACAAATTGCATAACATTACATTTACATACACACCTGAGACTTTTAATAAATATAACCATGTCAAAGGAGACTTTTAATTCTTAGAAAGTAGCTATCAAAAATAGAAAGACAATGGTCAGAAAACATACATAAAATAATTAATTAAGTTTAAATGAATTCTAAATATACCTTAAAGAATCCGCAGTTTTCACAAGCACCATTGATTAGGTTAATTGTATATAACAAATGATCATTTTGAATAATAACCGTATAAGATTCAAACAGGTTCCAAGAAACCAAAAGTTATGTCTCAAATAATTGGGGTATACCATGAAGCTGTACTTTTGTGGACCAGAAAGGTTTATATTTTGTTAATAAAAATTAAAAAGAAAAGTTGATATATAAAAAGAATTTAATACTGTAACTTCTAAGATTGCAATAGAACAAACAATATAATCTATGTTTTAACAGAAACACTAAGCCTTGAACCTACATTGCCATTTGAATACTTGACTAACCAACGTGTATATAAGTCCATGAAATTAAGAGAACAAATAATACATGCGAGGGAGAGGGAGGGAGACGGAGTTACCTAAATGTTGCCTATTGACCGGTGAATCGCTTGTTCTTGAACACATTGTATATAACATATCAATTGTTTACAAATCAGTGTGGGGTTGTCCCAAATCCAACCGCTACATAAAAAGTTGTACAACCCGAACTTATGTTATATGTTACAATAAAGAATGAGAAACATATATTGGTGTTTAACGGGTCAACCGGTTTCAATAAAACTTGAAACTGACATTGGGTTGATGTGTAAACCGATCAAAACATGATATGGAACAAAGTGGATAACTGCAACAGTGATTAACTGATATGGAATTACGATTTACAATGGAAACATACATTAAGTTAAAAAAAAAACAATGTACCAGTTAATGTACCAGTGAATATATGGCTTTATTCCATTTATTTGACCCGTTAATGTACCAGTGAACTTGCACTAAATCCTTGGCGGAAAATACAAAAAGTGAAGTACCTTTACACCACGAAATCATAATGTCCTAAATCTTTTGAGCGAATGGACAGGAAACGAAGAAATGGCCCACTGTCTCGTCCCCGTCGTATTATAAACAGCATCTGATAGTTCGGAGCTGCACGTTTTGCCTAGCCAATTCTGATTTTCTAGGTACCCGTTTCCTTGCCGTCCTCAAAACTAAAAAATAACCTTTAACGGGACCCATCTATTCCATTAAAGTCTGAACACGTTATCCCAAAGCCATAAACTGCGCAGTCCTGTTCGAATGCTCTAAACGTGAAGTTAACAATAAAGTGAAGTTTCTTTTTTTAATAAGATAAAAACAATATTATACTTTCATGTTCCAAGGATCACAGCAGCTTCAATTAAAGAGAATGTGAGAATAAATATCTTTGTCTAAAAGAGACTTACCACCTTGTTGATTCGAAGACGACTCGGTGAGTGTACGCGACCTAGTTGAGCAGACTGGACATAGTAACCTCCACCATTCGGTTCGACACCTCCTCCAAACCGGGTAGGGTAATCCCAAAACCGTGAAACTTTGAGCCGACACATTAGCCACCGGCTCACGCCAACCTCCGATCACTTGTGACTTAAGATCAATGAAACACACCACAAATTAATTATATATCATAAGGTCCTATAAAAATTAAATAATTTATGTCCAATAGCATTACTATCCCTCTAAGAATAATATAAACAAACCTGTAACATTATCAGAGGTCTCCTTTGAGTGACCACCAAGGAATAAGAGTTTGTTTCCCATTTAACCTGAATTAAAAAGTTATATTATATAGCATGATAAAATGACAACTGAAAGTCAATGAACTATTCGTAGACTGTAGACCCAAGACAACAAAATAGTTACACTTTATTCAATAAAAATGCTCACCATTCTATAACCAGATGTAGCAGAAAAAACGTCCAACAATCCACTAGTTTTTTATATTATCAACCCTGAGTTTTTACCTTAATCGTGGACCAGCTTAAATTTCTCAAGTCAAGTGTCTGCAACCATAATAATCCATTGTTTAAAAACTTGTATCCAACCTTCACTAAGCAGAAATACATTTAGAAGTTGGCATGACAAAATACCTAAACATTAGCTAACTACATCCCATCACGACTTCCACCAACAATGTATAGTTTTTCAACTACGACGACCGCACCATGCTATACAAGATGGAACACAAATGGTAATCTGATATGTTTCAGGTCAACTTGGTGGTTCACGGGTTGACCCATTTGACCTATTTGAAATAAGCATCAAGTTTTGTGGTTTAAATATATATATTTTTTTATATAAATGTGTATTCTTGGTTCTAAAATCTAAGTCAGTAATCTTTTAGTATTAATATGTAAAAAATATAATAAAATTTCACGTTAAATGGTTCGTGTTCATGCCAACCCGCATAAACTCATGTTGTATGTGTCCGGCATGATTTTCGGATTCCAATAATTTATTTAGGCTCGTTTCGTAAACATGACCCATTTAACATCCGGAGTGCAATAAAAAGCAATTAACTACAAAATTTATGATCTAAGATAATGTTGACGTGGTTACCTGGACAATCCTCACGTGGAGTACTACGAAGGTTGAAGTAACTCTCAAAGGTGCCAGCCCACTCATCGCGCTTGGTCAAGAAATCGGATTCTAAATTGAAGAATTTCTTTACAGTTGCCGCGGTAGAAGAATGCTCAAATTGTGAATACGGTGTTGGTCCATTCGGTTCATGGATCACTGCAATTAACGATCGATCATAGTCAAACTCAGGTCAGATCACTTCTCGTTCACTGGTCAGATAACCGAGACCATTGAACCGGATTTAAAAATCAAATTACCTCATATCTAATTTAAAAAATATTTATAAATTACACTGCAGCTTCTTTATATTTATACCAGAACCAACCCCTATATTTATAAGCATATAGAAATAAATTTCTTTTTAAAGTATTTTGAACCAGCCGATGTTCTTGCGTTTAGACGGGTTGGTGGGTTTCGACGGTTTAAGAACACCCCTATTACGGACGACCCATATGACTTTTTCAACAATATGAGCAGGCCCAAATCAATGAACATGAAGCAATCTACAACTTCAAACAGGCATGATAGCTAACTGCTATGCAAAATTTTAATATTTGATTCAGATTTTGAAAATGGTAACGAAAAACAGTAATATTGTTATTTAGTTTGTTTCCTTTTTTGTCAATAACTTCTCACAGTCATGTAGGTTCTGTTAGTTTGCCTCTAAAATTTCAGGTTACTTGCTTACAATTTGGCCCCCAAATCACTCATGTTTTAGGTGTTCTTGTGTACGTTTTAGTCAAACAATTTGACTTGAAGAACTTACCTTCAAGAGCTCAAGAACAGATTGCATTTCCTTGAAAAAAAAATACCAAAGCGTCAAGCGGCTTCACTTCAAGAACTCACCTTTTTCTACATCTTTTCACTATACAAATTATTTCAACATCAAAAATAAATAAATCATATCATGTATATTACAGTTTACACACACATACATATATACATATAACAAACACATATAAATGTGACTTGAAGAACTAACCTTCAAGAGCTCAAGAACAGATTGCATTTCCTTGAAAAAAAATACCAACGCGTCAAGCGGCTTCGCTTCAAGAACTCACCTTTTTCTACATCTTTTCACTATACAAACTATTTCAACATCAAAAATAAATAAATCATATCATGTATATTACAGTTTACACACACATACATATATACATATAACAAACACGCATATAAATGTACCGAGTCAATGGCGGACCTTGCTTCCATCAATGATATGCAAGTAACCTATTCATGACCTGGTGGTAGTATGAGATGAACCATATAACACAAAATTAACAGTAGAAATAAAGAATTAATAAACTAATATACTTCAAGAATGTTAAACCAAAATCATATTAAGAAGGAAGACTTACTTGCAATGTTAGACACACTTAAGTATGCCTGGTAGCGATCATATTTCTGTTTAAAATCAGAAAATTGCCGCTTATATATTAAGCCAAACACACTAATTTAAAAAATAAAATAAAATGAAACTTTACCTTGTCTCTAAAATCCGATTCAGAATCTACCAGATTGCATTTCCTTGAAAAAAATACCAACGCGTCATGAGGCTTCGCTTCAAGAACTCACCTTTTTTACATCTTTTCACTATACAAATTATTTCAACCTCAAAAATAATAAATCATATCGTATATATTACAGTTTAAACACACATACATATATACATATAACAAACACACATATAAATCTACCCAAGTCAATGGCTGACCTTGCTTCCATCAATGATATGCAAGTGACCTATTAATGACCTGGGGCCTTCCATGAAACCCTGACAATAAGTGCCTTCTCCTATTGAAGATTATAAACCTATTTTGAGTATTCCCCGTCAAATATTGTTGCACCTGCACACACAGGATTATATCCAATCTTAGAAGTAGTTAATATGGTTAAGTTTTCTTGTAGTTTACTTAATAACCAGCACTAAGGTTCACTCCACCACCTCCTAAGAATAACCCCGGTGTATCACAATCAATTTTGTCAATAAAACCATATTTTGATTCATAAGAACAAAAAGAGAATAACGACTCGAGTACACAAAGACTGATCGGTTTCCGGACTTGAAAAGCTAACTATAAAAACCTGTGTACTTTAAGTGTGTTGCAACTACACATGGTGTTTTTTAGTATTAAAACATATATACATTCGTGCTCTTATAATTTATGATTAAATACTATAAGAACAAAATAAAAAAAGCAACAACCAAAAAACAATACCTCATCATTCATCACCCCATCACCTCCAACAATCTCCAACGACCCATTCTGAAGAAACCGAATCAAAGCCTCCTTTTTCGCATCCAGTGCATCCCTCCAGTATCTCTGCAGATACAACATCCATGCCCAATTTAACTTCCTCTATTCATCCTAAACACATCACAACAAACCAACCCACTCAACAACCATCAAACATAATGAGATAAAAAATGTTTTGGGTCAAACCAACCCGTTTTAGCATAACCCCCTGCTAATCGCTAGACGTGAGCTTCTCACCGGACACAAACATACCTGCAATAAAGAAAAATGTCGCCCAGCCTTCATGACCATAAAATTGTGTAGTCATTCACATCTCCCATGAATTGAGTATGATCAATAAAAGACATCTAATTTGTCAAAAAACGTTCTAGAAAAAAAAACAATTTTATTCAAAGATAAAACCCTTATCAATTAATTTCCAACTTCACAATTTTCTTCAATCAACAATAAATGTGTAAGTGTGCAATAATATATATCAAGAACTCTAATCGTTCTAATCATATTTTGAATTTATTGTGCATTTAAAACAACAATTGAATTGAAACCCTAACAGATCGTAAGAGCGAGTTTTAACGGCCCTAAAATGAATTGATCAATATAATCGTTGTTGGTCTAGCAATCATCTTTTGATCAAGGATCATAGAAATTGAAAATATGCAGGGACTGTTGTATGAGTCAATTAACAAAAGCTTGAAGAAATCGGGGGTAGTTTAGAAGCAATTAGAATAGAAAATAAGCAAAATAAACACAAGATGCACAAAGATAAACATACGATTGAACCACAAGACGGATCAAACAGTTGGTTTTGATTAAAATCTTAGTACCAACACCGTTAGGGTTTCACAGAAGAACGAACGATCAAAAAATTAAAACCTTCGTGAATAAGCTTGATTTTGGAATCCTTTGTTAAGCCATTCAAGCACAAGTGACTCAGAGAGAATGAGATGCAGGTAGAAGAAGAAGAAGCGTCTCAAGAAAGCGTATGATAGAAGCTTTCGGGGAGGCTAGGGTTTCGTATGATAGAATAAGAAAAGGTGTGATGAAAGAGGTTATTATATATGACCCGAAATCAATGGGTCGGGTTAGAAAAAAGAAAGATCCGCGTGATTTTTTATGGCTGCGTATTGAGTTTCCCGCCAAAACCCAATCCTAGAGGCTCTAATCTAATGCCACATCAGCCCAAATCTTCTTGTTTATTATATATAATAGATTTTGGCGTTAAACTAAGTATGGCTTTGATTGTTTTGACTTTCACCATTCTCCTGTCAGAGAACTTAATGACGAAACGCCTTCTGACCTCTCAAACCTCCATGCAATAACGTGTACCATTTTTTAAAAATTATATGGCGTTTTAGACAAGATGTGGCGTTTTTAGTGAATGTGTGGAGTGTGAAGCTTTTGTACTTATATAATGTTTTTTTTTTTTTTTTTTTTTTTTTTTTTTTTTTTTTTTTTTTTTTTGCGGCTAGGTAGATATTTGTTTTTGGCGTTAAAAAACATCAGTGATTTTCTTGAGTGTATTTTTTTATCAGTTGTTGTGTCATGTAGGATGCAGGCCTATTATGTGACAGTCAATTATGGTGTTTTGAAAAGATAAATAAATTCAATTTCCCATTTAGTGGCTTTTAATATAATAAACGTTTAGCAATAACGTTCCCGTCTCTTCATTTTTACTCTTTGCAGTTACTGTTTCGTTCAGTTTCATCTGTCAATTAGTGTTGTTTTCTAATAATACATTGTTTGGCATTTTTTGGCGTTTTATATAGCAACAACGTGCTTTGCTAGCATCCGTTCTCACAGTTTTCATACTATCAGACGTTTTGGTGTTTGTAGTTTTTGGCGTTTTATACTCAATTTTTTTTATTAGTAGAGAATTAGATAATAAACAACAAAGAATTAGATAACAAACAATAGAAAATGAAAACAAAAAAAAAATTCTAATCTAATTTCTCATCCAAATCTTCACTGTCATCAGCCACTTTTTCTTAAACTTTTTTGGCGTTTTAAACCTTTTTGAATACCTTACCTAGATGCTAATTTTCCTACATAATGTACGTCTTTAGAAGAAGCTTATTTTTACTGGCATCCTGTATTTTGGTTTGATATATTCTTGTTTGGTGACATGTTGAAGACCAACGCCTGCTCGAATGCTATTATAATAATGGAGTCCAAAATAACATTTTTTAGACTGGTATTGATCCCTTCATGCCATCACTATATCCATCAAGAACAAAGTGACATGATCACATATCAGTGTTATCAGTCTCTTTTTCTTGAATATTTGTCCATCTCATTCAGCAAAAGCTTATAGAGATACTCATCTCAGAGAAGAATCCATTCAGTGAAACTTCATTCAGAACAATATTCAATATAGAATAAACGAGGTTTCCCATATGTGTTTTTTTAACTATTTTTTTGGCGTTTTTAAAGTGAGTGGTTTCTAGAAAACATGGCGTTGTTTTTTGGGTGTGATCAATTGATTGTGCAGAGACGTCTCTCTTATAGGATGTTTTTGGCGCGTAGCTTAGGCGAGATTTTATTATAATAAATGATATTAATAAAGTAACCGTCTTTTCAATTACTTTGTGTATTTTTACTGTTTTTTTTTTAGCTTTTTATGAGTTTAGGGTGATAGACATCCCATCTTCCAAGTTTGGCGCTTTTTTAATGGCGTTACGTAGTTTTTGGCGTTTTTTTAGTATTTAAGAATACTTGTCCAAATTAATTTTATTATAGTTTGGGAGTTTTTGGCGTTTTATGGCATGATGGCGTTTCACAAGCATTTTGTCTGTGTGGGGTTTTTATTAAAATAATGTAGTTTGTTCTTGGCTGAAAAATACATAACAAACAACAGAAAAAATATTAAAAAAATAAAAATAGAAACAATTCATCTTCCAAATCTTCACTGTCATTAGTCTCTTTCTTCTTTGAAACATGTTCACTGGAGGTTTGAATTTGGTATGCTTCATTTTGTTTTTTTTTTGTTGAAGTAGCCTTTTTGTGGCCGTTTGGAAGCACAAATGACGTGAGTTTTTTGTTTGAAGTTTATCTTTATCTTCATTTTTATCTTTAACTCACTCATCAGTGTCATCTGTCTCTTTATTCCATTCAAATATTCATCAAGAACAAAGCACAGAAAATGACATAAGTCTGACATCAGCATCTTTTTCTTGAAGATTTGTCCATCTCGTTCATCAAAATATTATTGTGTTACACCCCCTCAGCTAAGAATGCATTTTGCGAAATTTCGAGTAGAACAATATTGAATATACTAGAAACGATGTTTGCCATTTTGGCGTTTTACTGAGAAAATAGTGTATTTAAAACAAACGTCGATTGGAATCTTTGATGTTTGAGTTTTTTGGCCTTTTCTAAGATGATTGATATATAGTAAAATATGGCGTTTTGAGTTTGGTGTGTTTGATGTTTTGGGTTTTTTGGCGTTTCTAAGATGAATGGTATTTAGTAGTAAATATGGCGTTTGCGGTTCGGGGGGTGTGTTTAATGAATGTCTGAGATGTTTGTTTATATAGGATGTGTTTTGGCCCGTTATGGCGTTTTATTCATAAGTTTGGCGTTTTGGATATCAATCAATCAATCAATCATACCCAGTAAAATCCCACAAATAGCAAAGCTATTTGTAGGGTCTGGGGAGGGTGGGATGTAGGCACACCTTACCTCTACCCCTAGGGATAGAGAGGCTGCTTCCAGAGAGACCCTCGGCTCCAAAACACCCAGGAAAGAAATAAATTAAGCATGAGGTGTGTGTGTATGTGTGTGAAGCTACGAATGTAGTATGAGTTGCGAAAAAGTGCATGGTAGAACAAAACAAATATGACAACACAAAACAGTCTATACACATAGTTACATATCTACGACCATACACTACACCTAGAAACACAACTGAACAAAACATCCTATACACATAGATACTTATGTACGACCATACACTACACCTAAAAACACAATTGTACCCTTTCCTAGAAATCCTTAACCTTGATCCTACGTCTCCACGAGCTCCTATCATGGACCATGTTCTCAGAGAGGTGCAATTTTTGCAAATCCTGCCTAATCCGCTCATCCCAAGTAATTTTGGGTCTGCCTCTACTCCTCCTCCCCTCCACCTCGAGGGTTTCAACCACTCTAACTGGTTCTACCGTCTGCCTCCTCTTCACATGCCCAAACCATCTCAATCTTCCCTCCTTTATCTTATCTGATATACTAGCTACTTCTAACCTTTCCCTAAAAACATCATTTCTTATCCGGTCTAACCTTGTGTGGCCACACATCCATCTTAGCATTCTCATCTCTGCTACCTCCATCTTGCGTAGAAGTCTAAAGACCCTTTTACCCTTAAGGAAGCGCGTCCACTTAATAGAATTGATGTTATTTACGAAAACGTCACCGCGCCAATCTAGCTCATAGATTGTTTTGATCGGACGATCCATAACGGTTCTCACTGTTCTCACACTTTTCACCGTTTTCTCTAAATCCTGACCCGTTATAATTATTAAATTTTTTCTTTAACTGTTAATTTGTATATATTTTACTGTTCATATGTTAATTTTTTATCTTAAAATGATTAGTTATAATTTATTAAAGAGTTAATTACTGTTTTCGTCCCTGAGGTTTGTCAAAAATAACGGTTTCAGTCCATTAGTTTAAAAATTGCCATTTCAGTCCATTAGTTTCATTTTCGTAACCATTTCAGTCCACTAACTTAACTCCATCCATTTATTTTGTTAACTTTGGGTGAAATTACCAAATTACCCCTGCTAACTTAACAAATTGTAATAAAAAAATTCTAAAAAATCTAAAAATCAAAAAAATTCCAAAAAAATCAAAAAAAATCCAAAAAATCTAAAAATCAAAAAAAATTTAAAAAATCATAAAAACTCTAAAAAATCCAAAAAAATTCTAAAAAATCCAAAATGTTTCATTAAATGTTTCGAACCCGAACCGTTTCGAGCTGAACCGTTTCGACGCGAACCGTTTCGACCCGTACCGTTTCGAGCCGAACCGTTTCGACGTGAACCGTTTCGACCCGTACCGTTTCGACACGAACCGTTTCGACGTGAACCGTTTCGACCCGTACCGTTTCGACACGAACCGTTTCGACGCGAACCGTTTCGACCCGTACCGTTTCGAGCCGAACCGTTTCGACGCGAACCGTTTCGACGCGAACCGTTTCGACGCGAACCGTTTCGACCCGTACCGTTTCGAGCCGAACCGTTTCGACGCGAACGGTTTCGACGCGAACCGTTTCGACCCGTACCGTTTCGACGCGAACCCGAACCGTTTCGAGTTGAACCGTTTCGACACGGTTCGAAACGGTACGGCTCGAAACGGTTCGCGTCGAAACGGTACGGGTCGAAACGGTTCGCGTCGAAACGGTTCGCGTCGAAACGGTACGGGTCGAAACGGTTCGTGTCGAAACGGTTCGGCTCGAAACGGTACGGGTCGAAACGCTTCACGTCGAAACGGTACGGGTCGAAACGGTTCGCGTCGAAACGGTTCGCGTCGAAACGGTACGGGTCGAAACGGTTCGCGTCGAAACGGTTAAGCTCGAAACGGTTCGGGTTCGAAACATTTAATGAAACATTTTGGATTTTTTAGAATTTTTTTGGATTTTTTAGAATTTTTATGATTTTTTAAAATTTTTTTGATTTTTATATTTTTTGGAATTTTTTAGATTTTTTTGAATTTTTTTGATTTTTAGATTTTTTAGAATTTTTTTATTACAATTTGTTAAGTTAGCAGAGGTAATTTGGTAATTTCATCCAAAGTTAACAAAATAAATGGATGGAGTTAAGTTAGTGGACTGAAATGGTTACGAAAATGAAACTAATGGACTGAAATGGCAATTTTTAAACTAATGGACTGAAACCGTTATTTTTGACAAACCTAAGGGACGAAAACAGTAATTAACTCTTTATTAAATTTTCTCTTCCACTCTTAGTTCTTTTCTTATAAGTTTCAAATGGTTCACTAGTAATGAAATGCAAGAGTGAATTGGTAATATATTTATATTAATTACGTATAAATTTAAATTATTATTCCTTTTTTTTTGTGGACCTTGAAAATATATCAGAAGCTTTTTACTTGAATCTGCAATACTAGGTGCTGGGCAACCGCATCAAAACTCTACATGCAATAGGTTATGATGTTAACTAGGTTTTGTCCGCCCGCGTTGCGGGGCACTAAGCCGAATATTTCTTTCTCATAGAATGTACGTCTGTGTTTTAGTTACTTGTACATGCTACTCATAACACGATCTCAAAAAAATTACATTGAGTAAACAAAGTAAAACAAAATACTACCATACTTTTGCTAAAAAAACTAAAACGATGGAAAAACTACCGCTTGGTATGACAAATAAAAATTAAATCGAGCCAACCATTTAAAACAAAACACTACCATAGTCTTCTAAAAGAAATATTAAAACGAATTTTATACTGAGGGCAAAATCGTAAATAAACACAAAAAAATCATGTCGAAATCTAAATCAACTTAAGTTTATATCGACACGTAAATAAAAATAAAGACGTAAAACTCGATTAAAAAGTATTTAGAAAGCTAAGGGGGTAAGAGTCAATATTAAGGTAAAAGTAAAAAAGAAAAAAAAGAAAAAAAAAACAAAAAAGAAAAGAAAGATGGAAAAAAAAGGAAAAAAAATGACAACACCGCTGTAGCAAAGTGGTGTTGTCATTTGATATATATAATAATAATTATTAAAGATCTCTTGATGATACATGCATCCTCTCATATGGTTGGCAAATCATAGTTCCTAGGTAAACAAATTCAAAACTATTCAACCTTGTAACCTCTACATTAGTCTCCTTATATATGCACACAAGAAGAAACCTAATTAGTTAATAAGGGTAATATGGTCCATCAACAATTACCAACTAATTATTTAATAGGTCGTTATATATTTTGATCTATATAATGTAAATCATTGTAATGGCTACTAGATTAAATACAACATCATAACGTATTTAATCTTACATTCTCCTACTTAGCCGAGTAATCATTTACCATGAGTATTAGATAAGCCTGATCAGGAGTTAACACTTATTTTAGCCTTAAACCAGAACTATAGCAGAGAAATACAGCCGTTGAAACATCATTCGACTCAGGACTTCCATTAGTCATACTATAGCCTCAATTTAAAACCTAATCGTTATGATTAAAATACGCATAAGCTCTTTATTTGATTTGTAATTTTATTTGTCTATATGTCATTATACCGGTTGAACATATTCTTAGAGACACACAAAATCAAACTGAGGAAATTTCATTAGCATAAAACATAAGCTAGTACAATATGCTTAAATAAGGTCTTTACTAAATCCCATATTCCGAACAGGTTTTTTCGTAAACTTTAGGTGGGAGACCTTTAGTCATCGGATCCGCAAGCATATCTTTAGTACTAATATACTCAATACAAAGATTATTCTCCTCAACAAGTTCACGTACGAACAGATATTTTGTATCGAGATATAAACCAGCTCTAGTCGAACTGTTACTGTTCGAGAAACTAACGGCAGCTGATTTATCACAATAAAGCTTCAATGGTCTAGAAATGGAATTAACGATTTTGAGTCCAGTGATCAGATTTCTAAGCAACATTCCATGACAGGTTGCGTTATAAACAACAATGTACTCTACCATCATTGTGGAAGTTGTGGTCAACTGTTGTTTATGACTCTTCCATGAGATGGGTTCGCCTGCTAACATAAAGATATAGCCCGAAGTGGATTTCTTGTCATCTTTGCATTTAGCAAAATAAGAATCAGAATAGCCTACCACTTCTAAATGATCACTTCTTCTATAAGTCAGTTTATAGTCTTTCGTCCCCTACAGATATCGAAGTACCTTCTTAGCTGCTTTCTAGTGATATAGGCCAGGATTAGTCTAATAACGGCCTATCATTCCAGTAATATAAGCGATATCTGGGCGAGTACAGACTTGAGCATACATCAGACTCCCGACTACTGACGCGTAAGGTATTTGGCTCATTTGCTCCTTCTCAACCTCTGTTGTCGGACACTGGAATGAACCGAAAACATCTCCCTTAACTACTGGAGCGACTGAGGGTTTGCACTGTTGCATGTTATAACGTGTAAGGACACGATCTATGTAAGCCTTTTGAGACAATCCTAAGATCCCTTTGTGTCTATCTCGGTGAATTTCGATGCCAATTACGTAGGAAGCATCTCCGAGATCCTTCAGGTCAAAGTTATGCGAGAGTAACCGCTTCGACTCATGCAACATGTCTAAACTATTACTTGCCAATAGAATATCATCTATGTAAAGGACAAGTATAGTAAAGTTGCTCCCACTCATCTTGAGGCAGGTGTATTGATCCACTTGATTCTTTACAAAACCTTGTTTCTTCATGACTTCATCAAACTTGAGGTACCATTGACGTGATGCTTGTTTTAACCCGTAAATGGATTTCTTCAACTTACATACTAGATGCTCCTGACCTTCAGGTTGTTTCATGTAAACATCTTCGTCTAAGTCTCCGTTAAGGAAAGCGGTTTTAACGTCCATCTGATGCAGCTCTAAATCAAAATGAGCTACTAGGGCCATGACGATCCTTAATGAATATTTACGAGAGACAGGTGAAAACATCTCTTGATAATCAATTCCCTCTTTCTGAGTGTAGCCCTTTGCAACCAATCTCGCTTTGTAGCGTTCAACGTTCCCATTTGGGTCCAGTTTTGTTTTGAACACCCATTTACATCCTACGGGTTTGACACCGTTGGGTAATTCTACCAAATCCCAAACGTCATTTTTCTTCATGGATTCAAGCTCATCAATCATTGCTTTATTCCATTTAGAAGACTGGTCACTGCTAATGGCTTCATTGTAAGAGATAGGATCATTGAGCTTTTCGGGATCCATTTCAGTCAGGTAGGTAACATAATCATCCCAATTAACAGGCCTTCTGGGCCTAGATGACCTCCTGAGTTGATTATCGGGTTCAGCATTGTCTTGGTTTCGAGCGTTTGATGTACCTTCCTTTGAGGTATAATGGGTTCTAATTGTGGAGGTAAATTTGGAGTTGGTGCAGTATGTCACACCCCCAAAATCCACAAGCGGAGTATCACCGCAGGAGGCGTGACTGACCAGGATCTAGCCACCAATCATATTGAACTCGTAATTATAAATAAATAAAACTTTCATTTATTATTGATAGAAGTGTTACAAAACATTATTTAACATTCAGCGGAAGCATAATACATTAATTAAGAAATTCATAAACCAAGTGTGTGAAAGCCATTAGATTCGTCTCGCATTTCCATGCCTGCAAGGCACGTAACAACGAGTCAACAACAAAGTTGAGCGAATTCACAGTTGGTTATTTAGTTTTAATGTCTGTTTTGAAAACCATAAGTTGTTTCGTAAACCACGAGTTAACCAGTATCTTTGTTTCCCAAACCATATCCATAATCAGTGGGGGTTTCCCCATGTGAACCACTAGACCCGTTTACCATATCGACCACTGACTAAAGTAAGTTGGTGCCCTGAAGTCAATGTCTATCATCATTGACTAGTGCCCAGATCCATTAGTTCATGCCCGTCCTCTGCGGCACGGTGTGAGGCTTGTCAAGCCTAAATAGCGCTATCTAACTAATGACCCGTTCGCCATTGGCCGGTGATTAAGTCGATATAAAAGGAGGGACTTCATGATAGAGAGTTTTGGTCTAGTATCCGTGTTGTCACCTTTCAAATAAGAGGGTGTGTACGTAATCTCCAAACCAGGATATTACGCAGGTTCCGATTAAATACTTATCACATGTTGTCACCCTTCAATAAAGAGGGTGTGTACGTGTTCCAAACCAGGAGATCACGCAGTTTCAGTTTCAATCTTTTACCCATTCCCAACCCTTGGGAATCCCATGCCTTGTGAAAAGTATGAACTCACCTTAGAGTGCTCGGTAGATTATGTTACTTGTTTATCAATTGACTAAATACGTCCTATCATGGTTTACCAGTAACAATCAGTTTAGTATTCACGTCTAACCACGTATTTCGTCACAAGTTGCATTCATGAGATATATATACACGATATCATGCGACAAGTAATAATTGATCATAAACACACTTAACCATAGCATACATCGAAATCATTACATATACCAGACACTTGAGTCACATGGAAAGTAGGTCACACCCCTTACTGTTTGCATACGGCTTTACGGTTTATAACTCTCTCACCCGAATACTCACTTAACATATAATAGCACAACATACTTCATACATACATTCATTCAAAATTTTACTTGCATATACTTCAAGCCCAATTATCGTACATGTGCAGCCCAGTTACCTAATTAAAACCCGTCTAGAGTCAACCTTGATTATAATATGCCGTTAAACCTGGCCCAGCATCGGCCCAGCCGATAACCAGCTCACTTACAAAATTCTCGGCCCACATTCATCTTGTAAACTACTTGGTTTCCAGGTCCAACCCATAAATCTTTCAACTGTGCGGCCCAATTCCTAACTAAATGTGTGCGACCATTATTAAAATCCATCAGGAAACATTACTAGATTATAACAATTCAATTTACAACTAAGTTCAACCTATATAAGTTATGAATTTGCCAAGCAAGTTCCACGTATTCACTTATCAAACAACTTTACTTTGTTTTATACCCACTTCTTTATAAGTTGTCATACAACACTAGCAACAACTATGCAGATGAATTCAGTAGCAATGATTCAGCATATTAACACGATATTGGCCACTAACATAATAAACAAACTAACAATTAACATCCTCATAGATCGAGTTGGATCAGTTACAATATGCCAATCATACAAATCAGATCATCATGTATTCCTAAACATTCACTAATCATTAGCCAACATAAACAACCTAAAATCATTGCCATTCGAATCCATCTACAACACCATCACAACTCTCACTAGGATCTTTGTGAATACAATACTACGGGACTGTTAACAATACACAACTTTATACAAATCATCAGTCCATCGTTCCAATTATTATTTGATCATGAACGGCAATCAACATAATTATCATCAAGTCAAATTGGATTACCTCCTATGTCACACAATTTACTTTTAAATTCAACCCAACAGCTTGTCTTTGTAAATATGTTCATCATATTTTGACTACAACTCACCCTAACATTACTGATATCATGCAAATACACAAGCATTTAAGCGTTGGTTCCCATGCAACTTATCACATTCATTTGAATTACAAAACAATCATAATATAATATCTTTTAGTCATCAACAAAAGTCAACAACCTAATCAATCCTTCCATCACCATCGATTATTAAACAAGAATCAAAATTGCAAACATATAAACAATCACATGTTTTCTGACAATCCACATGCAATTATGAATACAATAGCCGACAACATGCAGTGATTATTGTTAATTTGGCTGCCCTTTCAATGCATATCACATGTGCTAAGGTTACAAGATATTGGGTCCACAAAAACAAAGCAATTAATGATATAATATTACTAACCGAATCATTCGATCCACTAGGAGAATGCCTCGAGGGGGGGTCTCCTGCCACACGCACAAAGAGTAGGGTAACAGTAGGGTTTTGTTTGGAGTTGTGTGATAAACAAGCATATACATGCACTTAAAAGGACGAGGGTTTGGTTTGTGCGATCAGGCTATAACCGGAATGGGCTTTAGCCCATTCACTTGGGCCGCCAACCCCACCTACTGCTTTTGATTGAGTCTGGTACGAACACTCAAAAGAATGGCCAGACTTCGGGTTTAAAGAATTAAGTTTGGGGCTTCAAGTTTAAGCCAAGAGGTGTGTGCCAAGATGTCCAAATACGGCCAAACATGTGTGTGCTAAACAAGTTCGTGACCCAAGTGCATCGATTACATTCGCAATTCAATTCAATTAATTACCTAACTTAATTTAACAGCACATAAAACGTTTAACGATTAGTTATGTTCACATAAGCATTTAGTGATGCACGAGGTAGATAAATAAACGCAGAGACACAGATCAAAGGTTGTGGAACGTTAAGTAGTGCGAACCTCAGCTATTCGGGTTGTCACATCATCCCCAACTTAAAAGAAATTTTGTCCCAAAATTTAGCACGTAGTTACTGAGGAAGCTAGTTAGGTTGCGTGGTTTTCTTGGTTTTCCCGGGGTGTCACATCATCCCCCCGTTGTTTGGAATTTCATCCCGAAATTCAGTAGTAGCTTCAGCCTCAGTAGTGGTTGTACTTTTCTCGAACAATTGGGGATACTTGTGTTTCATTTGGCCTTCTCGTTCCCAGGTGAACTCTGGGCCACGACGGGAGTTCCAACAAACTCGAACAATAGGTATCCTGGTGCGTTTGAGAGTCTTGACCTCCCGGTCCAAGATTTCCACTGGTTCCTCGACAAATCGCAACGGATCGTCGATGGTGAGCTCCTTGAAAGGAACTATGAGGGTTTCATCTGACAGACACTTCTTCAGATTCGACACATGGAATACGTTGTGAACTCCACTAAAGGTAGATGCCGCTCTCAGCCGTTACCAAAGTCGATTACACATGCTCAAAGCATGTCTTCAAGAGTTTGGATGGTGCGTTCAGTCTGCCCATCCGTCTGTGGGTGATATGATGTGCTCATGTCTAGACGTGAGCCGAAGGATTTGTGCATCGCTTGCCACAAATCAGATGCAAATCGTGGGTCGCGATCAGAGACAACGGAGGTTGGCACCCCGTGCCTAGCAACCGCTTCTATCAGGTAGATAACTGCAAGTATAGAAAACTTATCTGTTTCCTTGATGGCTAGATAGTGTGCTGGTTACGTGAGACAATCAACGATCATCCAGGTGATATTGTTTCCGTTTCGAGTTGTAAGTAGACTAACGACCAAATCCATACCAGTATGTTCTCATTTCCACGTGGGTATTGCTGGTTGCTGATACTTCACCTTGACTTTCCCACATGTCAATCCATCATTCACATACCTAACTAGGTGGGCCTTCATGCCCGGTCACCGGTACAAGATCCTCCGATCCTAACATATTCAATCAAATCCAGATGACCTGCATATCGAGGCTGGTGTGCTTCGCTCAACACAAGTTCCCTCGGATTGCTGTACAGTAGAATCCATATTTGTTCCATAAAGTAGCGAGTACCGTCCGACCTGCCATGGTTGCTTCCCTATGCCCCACATGGGTTCAACTTGGAAATTCTCTCTCTTCAGTTCTTTAGTTTGGACAGAGCAAGTCTGATCAGGTAGGTTAGAGTCGATAGCGAGCTGCAGAGCTCGTGTATGTTTAGGTTTCACAGTCGTACTCATTCAAAAGTTCCATCCCGCGATGTCATTGCATGCTTTAGATCTTTCGAACATCGATACACGAGAGGCCCTTGTGATCGGTCTAGGTAACGCAATCGGTACCATCCAAGTAATGCCTCCAAGTAAATCCAAAGACCACAGTTTCCACTGCCGGTTGTGTCATGCAGTTCCTCTTGTAACTCCATTACGTAAGTCATCACTCTCTTGTGTTGCGTCGACGTGTAACTGGGACTCTGATTCGAACCATGAGGATATACCACTGAATCACCCGCACCCTCGGGTAGAGACGATGCTTAGTGCATTACAGGGTTGGGATTTAAAAGCTGAAAAGACGTCCTCCTGTTCTGTCTTTCACGAACACAGCACCCTGCTGTGCTAGAGAGATTTAAGTTGCGCAACTTTTGAAAATCCTGCGATTTATCTGCGATAGTATCGAGCGAGACCAAGAAATTGCTGTATCCTCGAAGGACTCTTTGGTTTCGATCAGTTTCCAATGAAGACGGATCTTAGCGAGATCCACGTGCATTCCCACTTCGCTGATTATATGTCCAAAAGGTACCTCTCGAACCCAGGAATTACATTTAACAAGACTTTGCGCGGTGTGGCTCCTCTCTCAGGAGTTCTAAAATAATATACAATTGCCACCCATGATGTTTCTTTCTCCTAGAAATGATCCAAAATGTCATCGATAAACACGGTCAATTCATGTGGTCCATAAAGCTGCTGGTGTGTTAATTAACTCAAAGTCGCACTGGCCGCATTGCGTTTGATAGGGCATTCCAGGAACATTCTCCCCTTGGAGTTCCATCTGATACTAGCTTGTTCGTTAAACAATCCTCGAATGGGGGGGGGGGGGGCTTGACCCTCACAACTGGTCAACAGGTTGTCAATGCAAGGTCGAGGCATACGGTCCTCAACTGTCATCTTGCTGAGTTCCTGATATTCAGTACACATACGAAAAGACTTCTCTTCATGGGTATACCGGGGGCTCTTTAAAGTGAAAACTCCTGTCTGACAGCTCCTGTAGTTGATTAAACAGCTCCTGCAACCCTCATGGTGCAAGACGGTAAAGAGTACGGGTAGCTAGGACTGCCTCTGGCGTGAGGTCAAACTGAGATCCTACCTAACAGTTGGGGAGATAATCCTGGAAGTTCCTCGGGTAGCACATTGAGGGTAATCACGAACAGCTGGTAATCCCTCCGTAGACACTCCTGGCTTTCCTTGCTGAAATGACGCTAACCGTTGCGCCACTCTGACGCGTTAGAACGGATAACAATCCTCCATGAAGGAGAGGGATACGTAGAATCGTCTCCTTACATGGTACATCTATCAAGAACACAGAAGAAAGGTCGATGTCGAACACTTGTCCCACAAGGTCGAGTTTGCATCCCAACGATCATATGAGGTTTCCATTGTCTTGCCATCAGCCGATTCCACAACAGGTTGGGTTTCAAGAAGCATCGGGGTTATAGAGAACAGAGACGAAGTGATTCGTTGCCAAGAACGTGTATGCCATCATGCTATTACAATCCTGGCGTTGCGCATGCCAATCCTAAATGCCCCTCCATGAGCATCATTTCCTACGTTGTTGTACTCATTGCGAGGATTGCCAGTACGGCCATCGTTCCTTTGGTTGTTGTCGTAGGCACCTTCACTTTCCATACTGTTGGTTACCATTACAAATACCTTGATGTTGTCGTGACTGTTGCCTCTAATGCTGTTGTTTGAAACGGAGCTCTACGATCTTTTTGCCGACAGGGTCCACCTCTTCACATTCCATGGTACGTGCTAAGGCACTACTCACTGTGCGGGGAGTTTCGCGTTCCATACCATGGTCAATTGTCGCCGTTTATGTCTTGATTAATTCGTGAAAGTTGACTCCCATGAGTCGCTGGCTGGAGTTAAGGATTCGATTGAAGCCAATTCACTGGTGCTCGTTGCTGGTAATCAGGATCGTCAAAGTACTGAGGTTGGTAAAGTACTACACTCATCCTCCTGTCCATCGATGTTGCAAGTTGTTTGAGTAATACACAGTAGGTTGCGGGAGTATTGCAGAAGTGATCACACTTCGGGATCTAAGACGTCAACGGAAAGGAGTAAGAAGGGTATCAATCAATCATTCGACGTTGTGGCATTCAACTCAGGGGCGTTCGTATAAGCACCTAATATTCTACACTGTTTGCTAGGTGTTCAGATGGGTGTGCAGGTAATACTCGATAGCATCGTGCTTCGAAAGGATCCAGAGATGAATAAAAAGTTCACGTTCGAGTAGGGGACAATCACTACTATGACCCCTATAGGTTTGTTATGTTTCACATCGATCAGATAACGGAATGGAACCCCTTTTCCACTTGTTAAGCCTCACTGGGACTCACATGCACCCCACATTATTATTATGTGTGCACCTACAATAATATTGTGATTTGCATGCATCTCAGCTCCTCTTAACTCATGTCAAATGGTTCCTCAAACTCGAGTAGCAAACAAAGAGCATCACGAAGCGTAAGCCATGAAGGTTTAGGGAAATACCACCCTATCAGTCACGTAACACGTGCAAGTAATACATGAATTCATATTGTTGTGCTATACGTGCAATCACATGCAATATCATATGTAAGTGTTCACTAGTTATGTAGTACAATGAGTATACGAGAGACGAACCTTGCAATCTGGAGCTGAGTGTCATGATCGTATTCATGTTTTCAGAACTGTTCGGTTATAGTCTGGTTTTACAAAAACGTTTCTCCCCTTTTTAAAACCAAGTTCGTTATAACCAATGGCTCTGATACCAATCTGTCACACCCCCAAAAATCCACAAGCGGAGTATCACCGCAGGAGGCGTAACTGACCAGGATCTAGCCACCAATCACATTGAACTCGTAATTATAAATAAATAAAACTTTCATTTATTATTGATAGAAGTGTTACAAAACATTATTTAACATTCAGGGGAAGCATAATACATTAATTAAGAAATTCATAAACCAAGTGTGTGAAAGCCATTAGATTCGTCTCGCGTTTCCATGTATCTCGACCCATGACCACTCCAGCATCCCAGACCGCAAGTTCCAACAATTTGCACCTAAAGGCCTGCAAGGCATGTAACAACGAGTCAACAACAAAGTTGAGCGAATTCACAGTTGGTTGTTTTGTTTTAATGTCTGTTTTGAAAACCATAAGTTGTTTCGTAAACCACGAGTTAACCTGTATCTTTGTTTCCCAAACCATATCCATAATCAGTGGGGGTTCCCCATGTGAACCACTAGACCCGTTTACCATATCGACCACTGACTAAAGTAAGTTGGTGCCCTGACGTCAATGTCTATCATCATTGACTAGTGCCCAGATCCATTAGTTCACGCCCGTCCTATGTGGCACGGTGTGAGGCTTGTCAAACCTAAATAGCGCTATCTAACTAATGACCCGCTCGCCATTGGCCCGGCGATTAGGTCGATATAAAAGGAGGGACTTCATGATAGAGAGTTTTGGTCTAGTATCCGTGTTGTCACCCTTCAAATAAGAGGGTGTGTACGTAATCTCCAAACCAGGAGATTACGCAGGTTCCGATTAAATACTTATCACATGTTGTCACCCTTCAATAAAGAGGGTGTATACGTGTTCCAAACCAGGAGATTACGCAGTTTCAGTTTCAATCCTTTACCCATTCCCAACCCTTGGGAATCCCATGCCTTGTGGAAAGTGTGAACTCACCTTAGAGTGCTCGGTAGATTATGTTACTTGTTTATCAATTGACTAAATACGTCCTATCATGGTTTACCAGTAACAATCAGTTTAGTATTCACGTCTAACCACGTATTTCGTCACAAGTTGCATTCATGAGATATATATACACGATATCATGCGACAAGTAATAATTGATCATATAACACACTTAACCATAGCATACATCGAAATCATTACATATACCAGACACTTGAGTCACATGGAAAGTAGGCCACACCCCTTACTGTTTGCATACGGCTTTACGGTTTATAACTCTCTCACCCGAATACTCACTTAACATATAATAGCACAACATACTTCATACATACATTCATTCAAAATTTTACTTGCATATACTTCAAGCCCAATTATCGTACATGTGCAGCCCAGTTACCTAATTAAAACCCGTCTAGAGTCAACCTAGATTATAATATGCCGTTAAACCTGGCCCAGCATCGGCCCAGCCGATAACCAGCTCACTTACAAAATTCTCGGCCCACATTCATCTTGTAAACTACTTGGTTTCCAGGTCCAACCCATAAATCTTTCAACTGTGCGGCCCAATTCCTAACTAAATGTGTGCGACCATTATTAAAATCCATCAGGAAACATTACTAGATTATAACAATTCAATTTACAACTAAGTTCAACCTATATAAGTTATGAATTTGCCAAGCAAGTTCCACGTATTCACTTATCAAACAACTTTACTTTGTTTTATACCCACTTCTTTATAAGTTGTCATACAACACTAGCAACAACTATGCAGATGAATTCAGTAGCAATGATTCAGCATATTAACACGATATTGGCCACTAACATAATAAACAAACTAACAATTAACATCCTCATAGATCGAGTTGGATCAGTTACAATATGCCAATCATACAAATCAGATCATCATGTATTCCTAAACATTCACTAATCATTAGCCAACATAAACAACCTAAAATCATTGTCATTCGAATCCATCTACAACACCATCACAACTCTCACTAGGATCTTTGTGAATACAATACTACGGGACTGTTAACAATACACAACTTTATACAAATCATCAGTCCATCGTTCCAATTATTATTTGATCATGAACGGCAATCAACATAATTATCATCAAGTCAAATTGGATTACCTCCTATGTCACACAATTTACTTTTAAATTCAACCCAACAGCTTGTCTTTGTAAATATGTTCATCATATTTTTACTACAACTCACCCTAACATTACTGATATCATGCAAATACACAAGCATTTAAGCGCTGGTTCCCATGCGACTTATCACATTCATTTGAATTTCAAAACAATCAGAATATAATATCTTTGAGTCATCAACAAAAGTCAACAACCTAATCAATCCTTCCATCACCATCGATTATTAAACAAGAATCAAAATTGCAAACATATAAACAATCACATGTTTTCTGACAATCCACATGCAATTATGAATACAATAGCCGACAACATGCAGTGATTATTATTAGTTTGGCTGCCCTTTCAATGCATATCACATGTGCTAAGGTTACAAGATATTGGGTCCACAAAAACAAAGCAATTAATGATATAATATTACTAACCGAATCATTCGATCCACTAGGAGAATGCCATGAGGGGGGGTCTCCTGCCGCACGGACAAAGAGCAGGGTAACAGTAGGGTTTTGTTTGGAGTTGTGTGATAAACAAGCATATACATGCACTTAAAAGGACGATGGTTTGGTTTGTGCGATCAGGCTATAACCGCAATGGGCTTGAGCCCATTCACTTGGGCCGCCAACCCCACCTACTGCTTTTGATTGAGTCTGGTGCGAACACTCAAAAGAATGGCCAAACTTCGGGTTTAAAGAATTAAGTTTGGGGCTTCAAGTGTAAGCCAAGAGGTGTGTGCCAAGATGTCCAAATGCGGCCAAACATGTGTGTGCTAAACAAGTTCGTGACCCAAGTGCATCGATTACATTCGCAGTTCAATTCAATTAATTACCTAACTTAATTTAACGACATATAAAACGTTTAACGATTAATTATGTTCACATAAGCATTTAGTGATGCACGAGGTAGATAAATAAATGCAGAGACACACATCAAAGGTTGTGGAATGTTAAGTAGTGCGAACCTCAGCTATTCGGGTGTGCAGTAGTTGCATTGGGTACATGAGGAGTAAACGGAGTAATGGTAAGTGACGAGTCTCTCCCCCCGTGTCTTGTACTTCTTGCAATTCTTAGTAAGGGTTGGTACTGCTCCCACTGACCTTGAAATCCTCCAGGAACGCAGCATGCTTGGTTTCCACAATACGGGTGACATGGGAAGGACAAGAGAAACGATAACCCTTTGAGTGATCAGGATACCCGATAAAGAAACAGGTAACTGTTTTAGGGTCAAGTTTCCTTAGGAAAGGATTGTAAAGTTTTGCTTCAGCAATGCAGCCCCATACTTTCATATATTTAAGACTCGGTTTCCTTCCTCTCCAAAGTTCATAAGTAGTTTTAGGGACAGACTTAGAAGGAACTCTATTGAGTATATGAACAACTGCTTTTAACGCTTCAGTCCATAGGAATAATGGTAAATTAGTGTTGGCTAACATACTCCGCACCATGTTCATAAGGGTACAGTTTCTTCGTTCAGCGACCCTATTCTGCTGAGGTGTACCGGGCATGGTGTATTGGTTCACAATCCCCCGACCCTTACAAAACTCATAAAATGGACCAGGAGCTTGGCTCATATCAGTATGTCTTCCATAATATTCACCGCCTCTATCTAATCTCACAACTTTAATCTGACGACCTAATTGCTTTTCAAATTCAGCTTTATAATCTTTAAAAGTTGTAAGAGATTCAGATTTCTCCTTAATAAGATACAAGTACATGTAACGAGAATAATCATCAATGAAAGTGATAAATGAAATGTCCAGTTATGCCAACGATTTGGTAAGGACCACTAATGTCAGTGTGAATGAGTTCTAATAAATTTGAGCTCCTAGTGGTACCTTTCTTATTCGCTAATGTCATTTTACCTTTAAGACATTTGACACATGTTCCAAAATTAGAGAAATCGAGAGGAGGTAAGACTTCATCCTTTACGAGACGATTTAATCGTTCTCTTGAGATGTGGCCTAAACATTGATGCCACAACATGGATGAAGTCTCTAAGTCTCGTTTCTCTTTCATCTTTGTGAGTGATTCACTAATATTATATGACAACAAAGATTTGGAAAAGTCATCATCTAGTTCTAATCTATAAAGACCACCATCCAGAATGCCAGTACCAAAAAGAACGGAATCATAGAGGATATAGAGTTTGTGATGACCATGGTAAACAATAAAACCGTCCATGTCTAACTTTGGTCCTGATACAAGGTTCCGAGTTACTTTAGGAACATATAAGGTATCATAAAGTTTAATACATAAACCAGTTTTCATAAATAATTGTAATGTTCCTTTGGCATTCACTTATAATTCTTGATCATCCCCAACCTTAAGTGTTCTTTGGTTTCTTCTCAGCTTCCGGATTGAAAGGAATCCCTGAGTAGAATTGGTTACATGAACTATAGAACCAGAATCAAACCACCAAGAATTAGCAGGAACATTTAAATTATAGGACTCAAGTATCATAAAATAATCATTACCTTTCTTAGCCAGCCACTCCTTAAAGTCAGGGCATTCCTTCTGCATATGTCATGTCTTTTTACAGAACTTGTAGTGGATTTTGCCTAAGGAGTTCTTAGAGCTGGAAGGTGCACTTGTATTAGGATTTGGCCTTTGGACTTTTGAAGCATCCTTTCTTTGATAATTTTTCTTCCTCTTCTTAAAGTTGGAGGTGGTGAAGTTAGCAACATCAGTAGTGCGATCCATCTTCATACGCTCTTCCTTTTGTACGCACATAGCGACCAGCTCACTCATCGTCCATTTGTTCTTCTGAGTGTCGTAATTGATCTCGAATGCTTCATAGGACGAAGGAAGCGAAGTATGATGAAATGGACAAGGAAACCATCACTGATTTCCATGTCTAGCCACTTCAGCTTATTGGCCATGTCATTCATCATCATGATGTGTTCGCGAATGCCGCTCCTCCCATCATAGTTAGTTGTCACCAGCTTGAGGATAAGAGTACTAGCGTGTGCTTTAGATGTCCCCTTGAATTGTGCCTCCACAGAAGCCAGGTAAGTTTTAGCATCATCAGAATCAGGAATGGCTCCTCTGATTACATTGTTTATGGACTGCTTCATAAACATAAGAGACGTGCAGTTACACCTAGTCCACTTTTCATGAATCATCTGCTCAGCAGTAGTACTTTGAGGAGTAAGGTCCGCTGGCTTATTCCCTCTTAAAGTTATCACCAGTAAAGTTATCACTAGTCAAAGGCGGAATCCCACAATTGGGTGCTGATAGTAGAAATAAGATGAGCGAATTATGATACTAATCAAGAAGTCCTAATGTGATCTAAGGGCATGTTATACTAAGGCAGGCATAAATAATGACCATTTTAATTATGAAGCTGTGATATTGTCTATTACTAACATCAAAATAATAGACTTAGTTAAAATTCTACTTAAATGAAGACAAATCAGCTTTGGCCAGAAGTATAATCATTTAAGCATGCGTGCAAAGTGATTGTGACAAATCAGCTTTGGCCAGAAATGAGACAATCACCTTAGTTATATACTTGTTAAGTATGCTATACATGAATGTAGGCCTGTAAACTCTGGATACTGAAAACGCTATCTAAAGAATTACTAAAATTTATTAAACGGTTGTTCGGTTTTACACAAAAAAAAACCTTATATACGGGTCGTATAGCATTATACGGCCCATATACATATCTTAAAAACCCAAAAATCTGATCAAACCTCACAAAAATAAACACATTTGGCCGTATAACATTATATTGCTCGTATACAATTAATTGTATACGACTCGTATAATGTTATACGACCCATATACATGTAAAACAAAAAAAGATTCCACTGCATTTATTTCTATGCAAATCATTCTATACGAGCCGTATAACCTTATACGACCCGTATACACTAGGGACATGGAAATACGATTATAGAGGTGTGTATAGAAGGACCCATCAACTAAAATTGTGTCTAATTACCATGTTGATGAATATTTCCAAAGCATGAAAATGATATTATGATAATATGGTCTATTTTAGATATATAATTACTTACAATGAGTTAACTTTTTTTTAAATGGTAACATCATAGAATAAAAGAAGAAATGGTACATTAAACTTTCTAGCAAGGAGCTAGAAGATTACAAGCCAAACTGGATAACAATAAGAGTAGTAGCAGTAGCATTAGCAGTAGCAGTATCAAAATCACACCACCCCCATTGTAATAGAATGGTACATGGATCGGTTCTTCTCCTATAAAAAAGATACTATTGTTATTTGATCCACTATATCTTGATCAAGATCGCTTTACTTTTTTTGAAAAAAAAGAACTTCATTAAAAACACACCTCCGACCCAAACGGGCAAAAGGCCAAACAAAACACACACCCCCGACCCAAACAGGCAAAGGGTAGAAAATTACAACATATACATAGGGTATTTACACCAATCACCCTATCTAATATAATTACATGACGTTCTATTTTTAAACCAGGAAAACCCTCTCGACTTAATCTCCCTCACAATCTCCTGCGTGCTATGATTGGTTTGCTTGAAAACCATCTCGTTCCTTCCTTTCCATATACACCAACACGAAATAATCACCAACCCTTGAATGATTTTTTTGCCTTCTTTCCAACTTGAGAATAATTGGGTACATCCAGAATGTCTTTGAAGTCGAAAGCATATATTGGGGGGATTTTACACCAAACACTTATCTCCGACCAAACCCGAATCGCCATTGAACAAGCAGTAAAAAGGTGCTCCACTGTTTCCTCAAACTCGTTACAGAAATGGCACATAATAGAAATGATGTCCACATTCCTTCTTCTTAAGTTCACTCTCGTAGCTAGTCTATCCAAGTTATCTCTCCAAGCCACAATGTTGCATTTAATAGGCACCCATTTACACCAATCAAAATTAGGCAGCTGACTATTTCCCCTTTCGGCAATTAAGGCCTTTTTAACTGCCTTCACCGAGAAACCATCTTGGCTATCTTCCTTCCAAACCCATCTATCCTTAGAGTTTTTAAGAGACACCTTATTAAGGGCCTCTCTGCATTCTTGCCACTCCTTTAGCTACACGTCCGACTCGGGCCGTCTAGCCCAATTCCAAGCTAAACCACCATTTCCCATGTTCAACTCCAATATATCTTCAACTCTGCAAGCTTTAACTAATTCCAACCCAAACAGATGTGATCATCTTTCCATAAAAGGAATTTCTCCTTCCCATGTATCGATCCAGAACCTTATATCTTTCTCGTTCCCAACCTTACCGAAAACCAAATGATTTAAAACCTTCCCTTTGATTTTAATTTTAGTAATCGATTTCACAATGTTTTTCCAACCTTACCAAGATCGCTTTACTGATAAACAATTTCTCATTTATGCTCTTCATATCAGGGCCGGCCTAAGGGTAATTAAACCTAAGCATAGGCTTTAGGCCTCCACTTGAATTGGGCTTCCAAATTAAAAATAAAAGATTTGATATATATTCATTTGAACTTAAATTAGGCCGAGTAATTACTGGAATACCCAAGTGTCTTAGTGGTGCTTTGCCCTGTTAGTTAATGTAATGTTTAAAGGCCGAGTAATTACTGGAATATCCAAGTGTCTTAGTGGTGCTTTGCCCTGTTAGTTAATGTAATGTTTAAAGGTTCGAGGCATTGGCTAAACCGTTGGTTTTTTTATTGAATTAAAGGCGCAACAATCACTTAGCCCGCTTACCTTTCTGTGTTATTATATACGAAACAATGAAACATACATCTGTTTGATTTTTTCTCCTTTTCTTTTTTTAATGAACAAATTGTTAGAAACCACAAGTTTTGTATTTAGATATACAGGAAACACATATTTGTTATCTTCTTCTTTTAGCTTAGTGCTGTTGATTTATCAAATAATTTGTTATATGGAAGTTTTCTTGTTCTTAATAGATTATAGAATCTTGAAATTCTTCGCCATAATATGACTTTGGAAAGGGTGCAGGGCCTCTAATTTTTAATTTTCTTTGGGCCTCCAAAACGGTTGAGCTGTCCCTGTTTCATATACACCAAGTTACAAATTAATATTACTAAAAAACGTTTGGTTAATATCATTTAATAAATTTGACAATTAGAATATGGTTGTTAGCTCATGATTAGTTGGAATTTAAATTTTAGTTACAAAATGAATAAACAACTAATTAGTCATTATTATATAAAATATACTAGGTTATAACCCCGTGTATTACACGGGTTGAATAAATGAATTTTATATACTAAATTAAAACAATTATTCTTTAAAAATCTCGTTTATTATACGGGTTGAACAAATGTAATTTTATATATTAAATAATTAAAAAATTATATCTCTAAGAACCCCATGTATTACCAAATAATAAAAAAAAATTATATCTTTAAAACCATAGTATTACGCGGGTTGAATAAATGTAATATTGTTTACCAAATAATAAAAAAAATTATATTTTAAAAAAACCCCATGTATTACATGGGTTGAATAAATATGATTTTACATACCAAATAATAAAAAAAATATATTTAAAAAAACTAACGGATTTTTTTATATTTAAAGTAGGATAAGATTGAATATTAATCTGAACTAATGGATTTTTTATATTTAAAGTAGGATAAGATTGAATATTAATCTTTATTTATTTAGTTAATATAAGATTGAAAAATCATATGATTGAATAGGTGGGAGGTTGTATGATGATAAATCGGTTAACCGTACTGAATGATAAAGATAATAGTGATTGTTGAGCAAATTAATTAATCGAATTTAACAGAAACATTTGTGATGTTAGGTGGATTTTTTTTTAATTATTTGAAAGTTAATATCAACTTTGGAATTCGTATGAATTCTTATTAGATTTGATTAAATATTATTGATAATAAAATTTTGTATTAGATTAGATTTTAGATTTGATTAAATATTATTAATAATAAAAATTTGTATTAATTTAGATTAAATATTATTATTATTATTAGTATTATTAATAATTTTAATCAATTAAATGAGAGAATAAGAAGTATCACAAAACAGGTTTATTTATTATATAGTATAGATAGATAAGTGAAGATCCTGGTAAAACTATCATTATATTAACTTGCACCATGTGTAGATAAGATTTGGTTATTTTCTCACTTTACCCTCAACACCTCATTTTTATGATAAAATTCGGTACTTTAGTAAGTTGTCACAACTAATAAAAACTGCTTTCAGATTCTATAGTTTTATTATTGATAATAAAAATTTGTATTAGATTAGATTTTAGATTTGATTAAATATTATTAATAATAAAAATTTGTATTAATTTAGATTAAATATTAATATTATTAGTATTATTAATAATTTTAATCAATTAAATGAGAGAATGACAAGTGTCCCAAAACATGTTTCTTTTATTATATAGTATAGATATGCTTTTTAGCATGTTTAAAAAAGCCAAAAATCTAGGGTGGGGTGACATCAGCCCATTAATGGCTTCAATATTTTGCTTAATACTCGGTTTTAAATTGGAAATCATAATCAATACTAATTTCTTTTGACTAGCAAGCTTGATTTTGAATCAGATAAAGAGTGAAACGTTTGACATGTTTTTCTTGCTATTTGTCCCTTTTTTACTGAACGGCTAAAAGCATATCATACGTGATTTTTTAGGATTTGAACTAGGGTTGTTCATGAGCCGAGCCGAGCCGAGCCGAGCCGAGCCAGGCCAAGCTCGGGCTCGGCTCGATTATAAACCGAGCTGGCTCGGCTCGTCTCGGATTTGAAACCGAGCTGAAAATCTAAGCTCGGGCTCGGCTTGGTTTTAAACCGAGCTAGCTCGGCTCGGCTTGGTTTGGCTCGATTTTATAAAAAAAAAACTAATATATACCTCTTAAAATTTAATAGCCTAAAATATTATTCAATAATTTAAAAGAATATATTCAAAATAAGTTCAACCTAATACAATTCAAACCAAAATCAAGTTTAACAACGCAAAATAAGTTTTAATTTCAATAAAATGCAATATTAGTTATTAGTATGGTAATCAATCTTCAAATATGACATAAATATCAAATTACAAACCTATATACATGTAAATAATAATTAGTTTTTTGTAATATATTATAATGTATATAAAATTAAAACTTATTATAAGTAAAATAATTCGAGCTAAACCGAGCCGAGCTACAAAGCGAGCCGAACCGAGCCAGCTCGGCTCGTTACGAGCCGAGCCGAGCTAGGCTCACTTTCTAACCGAGCCGAGCCGGCTCGGCTCACTTTTAAACCGAGCCAAATCGAGCGAGCTTTTTCCGAGCTAAATCCGAGCGAGCTCCGAGCCGCGAGCTTTTTGAACAGCCCTAATTTGAACCATCAACCAATTGGTTGGGGAATATATCATTTTACCACCAGGCCATAAACTCAATTATTAAGGTAGAGTAGAGGTGTATATTGGTCTTGTGGCTTTTCTATGTGTTACTACTTAGTAGTTGTAATGCAAAATCTTCTTTGTGTTACTACTTAGTAGTTGTAATGCAAAATGTTCTTTGTTTTTATGTATAACTAGTGGGTTTTACCCCGCGCTATGCGGCGGGAACTCAGTTGGTATCGGTTCGTTCGTTCCAATACCGGCACTCGCTTTATTAATTGAAAGAAAAAAAATAAAAAATAAAGTCGTGATATGCTCAAAATGATATCGAAACATGTTTTACATCAATCAAAAAGCATAAAACCAAACCGATTCTGATACTACAAATATCGGTATGATTTTGTTTAATCGAAATCGGTTAGATTCATCACGTATCGAAACTTATCTAGTTTACAATATAAAAATATATTTTTCTTGATATTGTTACGGCCACTCGTATAGTTTACAATACGAAAAAAAGACATTATTACAATACGTTGTTTAATCGAAATCGGTTAGATTTAAATACGTATCAAAACTCATATAGTTTTTAAAACTGTTACGAGCACTCGTATAGTTTATAATACGAAAAAAATACGTTGTTTTGAATACAAAAAATAAACATAGTTGCGTAGTTAGATTTAAAAGAAAACCTTAACATAAAAAAGTTATTAAAAATAAAACTAAATGATGAATAGCATATTATTATTAAAAAAAATAAAAAGAATACCTAAAAAATTCGAATCACTATTCATCACCAATTCAAATTAATATATATAATGGTAGTTTAGTTGCTTACATATTTTTTGTATTGGCTTTTATAAAAAATAAATTAGTGATATATTGGTACTTAAAGTTGCTTACAAAGCTTAATTGGGAGCTACTTCGGTAAAAGGGAGCTTGGGGGCTGTTTGGCTACTTTTGAATGGTTAAGTGCTGAACCAGTAAGAGGTTGAATCATTAATTACTGAACCAGTAAGAGGTCTAAACCATTAAGAGCCAGTATAATGTTTAACCGTTCAGAGGCAAATGTCTGACCAATTCAGATTATAGGTCTTAACCATTCAGACTCGGTATAATGTTTAACCATTCAGAGACAAGTGTCTGAATCATTCAGACATCTAATCGCGAAACAAACAGTCTGAACCATTAAGTGTTGAACTAATAAGAGGTCTAAACCATTAAGAGTCCAATTAAGAGCTAAACAACAACACCTTAATTAGGTAAAGTGAGCTTCAATAGTATACTTTTAGAGTTTTAGGTATGGAAGACCTGATGAGCTTTTGAGCCTTTAATGATATTACCATAGGCGTGGTAAACATGGATAAGCTTAGGTAGCGCGACCCTTGGCCGGGTAAGCTCGGTTCATGGATACATTTATGCATCAGCCTGAAGATATATATTTCTGGGTGGGGCACCTCACGGGTAGAGGGTTCCAACCCTCACTACAACACTGCCGCCACCATGGGCGGACCTACTTTATGGGGTGGGTGGGCAGCCGCACCCCTTGAAAAAAAAAATTTAGTGGTATTTTTCGTGAAAAATTCCGACCGCACCCCTTGGAAATTTTCTTCCGCACCCCTTAGAAAAAAATGTTAGGAATTTGTATAAAAAAAATTGTGAACACAGATTGAAACCCGATCAAATTATGTAAACAAGTTAGCCCACTAACCTCTTTAATAAAACTTAAATTCAATCCATCAGGCCCAATGACTTAATACTCATTCAAGCCCCATTCCAACTACTAGTTTTGTTAAACAAAATCAGTCCACGTAATAAAAAAAAACCCAAATTGTTGGTGGTTTTGTTGATTATATGATTGTTGGTTGGTAAATAACAATAATAGGGCTTGAAATTCAAATTTTTAAATTGAAAATTAAGGAACATGTGCTATGGTTGAACACTTGAAGATCCTTGTTTATTTTGTATGTGATAAGATTAGGAAAGATCAATGAGTAGGGAAGTTATGTTGCGATTTCTCAAGAGGAAAGAGGTTGAGCCACTTTTTTTCGTCGGATTCTTCTAAATAAAGACCAATGTATGTTTTAGATAAGTTTTTTTTGTTCTTTTATTTAATGATTAAGAGAAATAGAAGTAGGGATGATTTGAATGTTGATGCGTTTTTGTTTGTTAATGTGATATGAAGTTAGGAACTAGGGTTTGATTGTTCGAAAATTGAAATGGACCCGACCCGATCTGATTCGACCCGCTATGAAACTTTGTTTGTTTGTGTTTACTTGTTTTACATGACCCGACCCGACCCGCTATGAACCGATTTTTTTATATAGCTAGAGATCTAAAATCTTTAAAAAAAATTCGCACCCCCAGGGAAAAAATCCTGGGTCCGCTACTGGCCGCCACCCCCCAAGGTTAAGGGTTGGGGGTAAGTTGTGCAGGTATAGGAATCCGCAAGGGTAAGGGTTGAGGGTTGGGATGTTTGATGAGTTTTAGGTTTAAGGGTGTGTTGGATTGGTGGGTGGAGTAAAAGAGTGGGTCCATGGTTCAAGGGTACTTAGGGTAAGCGTCGCCAGTGTTTTGTAGTGCGTTGTAAATAATTTGACATGACACTGGTTAATTAGTCAGAGTAAGAGTAGTACCCTTGGATGCCCCTTACTCCCTAATCTCAAAATTTGTTATGACCTAGTTCAACTTTATAAGCCCGTCTAGCATACTGGAATGCGATTGATTTATATCATGTCCGATTTTTAAAATATTGCTTACAACATTATTATATACATCAACATTGCATTCGAATGTTACTCCTAAGCATTTTTAGCATAAAAAACAAACAAGTAGCCTATTCATGTAGCTAATATTATAACATACTTTGATTATTATAAGTTTAAAAAACTATTTCTTTTTAAATGATGAAAATATTTTATTCATCGTATAAAGTTAGCTTAGATAATAATTTTATAATAACTAAATTATTTATTAAATCGGCATAAAAATTATTAATAAGAATAATAAATCTAATTTATGACGCACCAACAAAATTATTTTTATTCACTTCAAATAAAAGTTATATTTAAAAGACAAATAAAAATAAAATAATATTATTTATATACATTATTACATGTAATGTAATACGTAATTTCAGTCATATAAAGAATATATGTGTGTATGCGTGTATATATGTGTGTGTGTGCGCGTGTGGTATGGTTCGGTTATTAAGTACAAAACTCCTAAAAAGTGTAAGAAGTATATGTAGGCATTGTGTTTGAAGCTTTAGTCATGGTGTTTTAGATTTTTGGGCATTGTATGATATAAAAAAACAAATGTAACAATTTTTAACAAAATGAAATTTAAAACACACGGATTAACTTTCTTGGCATTGTGTTTTAATTTTTATGCCTAGAATACGTTTCATTGTGTTTTAGATTGCTATGTTTTGTGTTTTTCTATGTAATACCACACCAAAAGAAGCTAAAACACCATGTCTAAAATTTAAAACACAATGTCTATATAGACTTTTTAAACTTTTTAGATGTTTTAGATTTTGTAGTCACTCCCAGCCTATATATATGTGTGTGTATTACATATTTTCAGTATTCAACTCGTGTAATACATAAGCTATTATGGTATTTCAGTGTTACTAATTAACATAAACAAGTTTTTGTGACAAATTTAAGTTAGTTGTGTAAAATGTTATATGTTTTAAAATACATGTTAGGTGAAGGTTTTTTTTTTTTTTTTTTTTTTTTTTTTTTTTTGCAGATTATATAATTATATCAAATCTATTATACAACCCCATGCAATACACGGGTCTATAACCTAGTTAAATAAAAAACAAAATAATAACAATTACAATAAATGCCAAGTTTAAATAGGTTTATACAATAACCCAATTATACACCTATTTTAAAGATATGATAATCTATACTACCTTGTAATACAACTTTTTAGGGCAAATTGATATTTCACTTAATTTTAAGACACCTACTAGAGGCATTTTTTGGTATTTGTGACATAATACTGTTATTTAATTCAATTTAGTATTTAAACATACAAATTAAACCAAAAAATTAAGCATAAATCGGCTTCTTACTAACTCTTTTAAGTAATTCAAAACCTTATAAAAACTGAAACAATTGATAAACAAACATAAAAATAAGTACAAAGCTGTAAATTACCGACTTCGCTACAACCCATTCTCATATAATCAAACTCATTCTGACGTCATACTTCTCAACAAATCATCCTCTTTAAGAAATTATCAATTTTCTTTTCAAACTCTAAGGGGAGGCGAGGTGGTCCGTGATGGCCACCCCATCAAACGTGGAAACACAACGAACACCGCCGCCGCCATGTTAATAACGCGTGATTTTTGTAACGCGTTGAAAGTTTCACGCGTTGAAATTGGAACGAATTTGAACGTTGGACATTATTCGACCGTTGAATAACGGTAAGTTTATTAAAAAAAACCTTTAAACCTTTTATATATATCTCCATTTTAAACCATTTTACCCACACCAAAAACATAACAATTTCACACAAATTTTATATCTTTCTCAAATGGAATTCCCTACGGATTCGACGTTTCCGATGTCTAGCGATAGCGATACCGAGTTGTCTTCCGACAACGAGACGCTAAAATATTTTGTGTCGGTGTATAACGAACTTGATGCCGAGTCGTCCCGCCCAAAGAAGAAGATGGTCGACCGTGATCGTATACGTGCCAACGAAGTTTTGATGAACGATTATTTTGTGGAAAATCCGCTCTACAATGCCGAAACGTTTAGAGATCGGTTTCGTTTACCCAAAGAATTATTTTTAAAGATTGTTGGAGACATCGAAGCAAGCGAGGAATGGTTTCAAGAAGGTTACGATGCGAGGGGCAAACCAAGTTTCACGCCGATACAAAAATGCACGTCCGCCATTCGCCAACTAGCAACAAGTAACCCTCCCGATCAATATGATGAATACCTAGCTATGTCGGCCAGAACTTCACGTGAATGTTTGCAATTTTTTTGCAACGTGGTAATTAAGTTGTATGCTAAAGAGTTTTTACGTAAACCGACGAGCCACGACATCTCACGTATTTACGCCGCACACGAGGCTAGATGGCATTTTCCCGGGATGCTCGGTAGCATCGATTGTACACATATCGAGTGGAAAAATTGTCCAAGAGAGTTACGAGGGGCGTATGTTAGGGGAGACATCAAAAGACCAACCATCATACTAGAAGCGGTGGCGTCGAATGATTTATGGATTTGGCATTCGTATTTCGGTGTTCCAGGTTCAAACAACGACATCAATGTGTTGCACACGTCGCCGTTGTTTCAAACCGTAACGGATGGTACCGCACCTTCCTCTCATTTCTATGTTAACGATCGACATTACAGACGAGGCTTTTTTCTTGTGGATGGTATCTATCCGTCTTGGTCTGTTTTTGTGAAAGCTCCTTCATTTCCTGTCGAGCCTAAAGAAATCGTGTTCAAAAAATTGCAAGAATCGGCAAGAAAATGTGTTGAGAGGGCATTTGGTGTTTTAAATGGTAGACGGGGTATACTACACCGACCGGTCCGTGTGACGAACAAGAATTCAATACATAGCATAGTGTATGCATGTATCATATTGCACAATATGATGATCAAAGAAGACGGACGTGCAATATCCCCGGATTGGGTGCCGGATCCTCTTACACAAGTTCAAGTTCCACGAAATATCCATCTAGAATTGCGTAATGAAGAAACTCACTTTCGGTTGAGATACGATTTAATCGAACTAGTAGGTTCTCAAGGTTTGGAGTTTCATGATTCGGACGAGGAGTAGGGTTTTTTTTTTTTTTTAAATTGTATGTTTCATGATTTCTAGTATGTTAAATTGAAGTAGTATGCTTTAAATTTAATGAAATTTATAATTTTAGTGTTTTATTGTTAATTTCTATTTTAAAATAAAAAATTAAAAAAAATAGTGAAATTTATAATTTAGTGTTTAATTTCTAATTTTAAAATAAAAATTAAAAAAATTTGGGAGTGATGGAATTGTATCACTAGTGACCACCCCCACTACATTTCTATCACTAGTAATAGAATATTGAGTGATGCTTGTGAGTGATAGAATTGTATCACTAGTGACCACCCCCTCCCCCTAATGACTTAATTACTTAAAAGTGACAAGTGTCTAAGGGGGGAGGGGGTGGTCACTAGTGATAGATTTATATCACTCCCAATATCCAATCAAATCATGCCATGTCATCACCCAATATTATATCACTAGTGATAGAATTGTAGTGTGGATGGTATTACTAGTGATGGGATTCCAATGTACAAGTATTAATACACAATGTACAAGTCATACCCTATCACTCCTCAAGTTCAACGCGTTATATATATAACGAGTTATGCCCTATCACTCGTTATGGAAGTGGAGGCGACGGTGTTCTATGTGCTATCACTCGTTATGGGGTGGCCATAACGGACCACCCCGCCTTCTCTAAGTGCTACAAAATTAAGAAATTGTTAACAAAACAAAGAAATCAATTGGTTGGATACATGAATCTGATTGGTTACAAACGTTAACAAATCGAATTTCTTGAATTTGAAAGATGATGAAAGCCAAACGACAAACCGAAACGTGTTGGGTTAATGGTGTGCGATGTGACATGGAGATGATCAGGGGACACATTTTAATTTATAAATTGTTTTTAGAGGATTAAACGCGGATTTTAGGCTTTAGATGTGCACCATTAAGTATATCATTTCACAAATATCCAAATGTTTTTCGTTTGTTTTTTATGTAACTGTGTTTAAAGCAAAATATTATATTCATATTGACATGTAAGATGAAGCACTCGAATATTTTAATAAGAACTTATTTTAGGCACATTAACTATTTTGTTAGGAAAGTAGGAAACTAATTAATTCCCACACATTGTAGTATTCTGGAATATTGCAGTTAGGGTTTTTTTTTTTTTTTTTTTTTTTTTTTTTAAGGTGTGAATTATTCACGAATGTCGAGAGGTCTAGTATACGTTGATTTAACCGGGTCCGCGCCAGAGAGACCCATCGCACAATAGATCCCTAATTTAAACCCCTCAAAGAGAAACCCCCTATCACCCAGATTCGAACTTGAGACCTGTAAGGAAAAACTCACCTGGACCCACCATAGATGAAATTTAAATACCAGTGATGGTTAACGGTTGGGTCATATATACAAAGTGATTATAATCTCTTTTTTAGGTGAGATTTATTTTAATATATAACTTTATCATCAACTTCAGAACATTTTCGTTAATTCAAGTAATTAGAAACAACCTACGTATCTAAGGGGTTTGTATCAAAACGGTTTTCAGGTTATTCGAGGTATTTAAATTCTGAATTTTATAAAAAAATTCAAATCAGAACTCGAAAAACCGATTAGAATTCGAAAATCCAAATTCAGGTCAACTCAAAGAAACCGTGGTATGAGAAAAAAATAAATAGTAATTATTTATTTAAAATTCGTGTGTGTATAATTTGGATTCGAAAATTTGTCTCGGATTGGTTAGAAAATTACAAGTTCAACATCAATGCGAAAATTGAACTAGGAATTCGGTTCGGATACTAATCCAATCTAATTTTTTGAAAGCTGAACTCAGAGCTCGGATTTGGTTTGGTTTGGATTTTGTTTTTTCTAATCCTACTCAAACAATGAATAACTGTAACATGTTGATTAAATATTTAAAATCACACATGCATATATGATATACTAGGTTATATCCCCGTGTATTACACGGGTTGAATAAACGAATTTTATATACTAAATAATAAAATAATATATCTTTAAAAACCTCCTTTATTGCACGAGATGAATAAATGTAATTTTATATATTAAATATTAAAAAGTTATATCTTTAAGAACCATATTGTACGAGTTGAATAAATGTAATTTTATGTATCAAATAATAAAAAAAGTTATATCTTCAAAACCACGTGTATTACACGAGTTAAATAAATGTAATATTGTTTACCAAATAATAAAAAAAGTTATATCTTTAAAAACACTCGCGTATTACACGGCTTGAATAAATATAATTTTATATACTAAATAATAAGAAAATTATATTTAAAAAAAAAACTAATGGATATACTCGGTACGCGATAGATATGGTGATTGCGGAGATTATTTTTGAAAAGAAGATAAAGTGGTCAAACATGTTATTCAAGAAGCAAATAGGCAGCTATTTGATTGATAAAATATAAATTATATTTAAAAAACCCCATAATAAATCTAATTTTATATATAAAGTAATATTGAAAGTTATATACAATTTGTTTAAAAAGTATGTAATAAAATTGATATAATAAATTTTTAATAATGATATTTTATTAGAAAATTAGAAGTATTATATTCGACATTTAAAATAGGATAAGATTTAATATTAATTTTTATTTATTAAGTAATATAAGATAGAAAAAAAATATGATTGAATAGTTGGGAGGTTATATGATGATAAATGGGTTAACTATTTTATTAAAAAGTGCATATTATACATATAATGATATTATGTCTTAAGTTAATGATGCCATCTAAAATATTTTTCGATTTTATGTCTAGCATTATATATACTATGGTAAAAGTTTAAAGTTTATTAGAGATAATTACATCATTGAAAATAATAAGAGTAAATTTGTATATTACAAATAAAAAGTAGGTGTCTGTCATGTGATTTAGAAAATCAAATAAACAATATTATAAATAGGAAATATATATTAAATTTAAACTAAATAATAATTATCTATAGTTAAGTAGAAAAGATTAAATAAAATAATATTTATTAGAAGATTATCTATAATTAATTAGAAGAGATTAAACTAAATAATAATTATCTATAAGATATTAAACTAAATAATATTTAATAGAAGGAGTTATCTATAATTAATTAGAAGAGATTAAACTAAAATAATAATTATCCATAAGACTTGGACTAATACGATGACAAGTGTCCCACAAATGGTTTCTTTTATTGTATGATACTAGCGGTAAGACCCGTGTGTAAACACGGGTGGTTTCTTAGAAAACCAAGCATAACACATATTGATAGAACATATAGATACATGTATAGATATTGTACCAAAACGTGTTATCTATTATAGCTAAAAGACAACTATAAGTACATATAAAAGATGTCTAACAAACTTAATAAAATATGTCTAAAAGATGTCTAACAAACTTAATAAAATTCATCAGTTACATATGATTATTTCCATTCTCTTATTCAAAAAAGAGAGTATCCACCCATTGACAATGAACATAAGTACATATAAAAGATGTCTAACAAACTTAATAAAATTCGAATATAACTTAAGTTTTAACAAACATTAACTAAGAACATACGATCACCTGCCTAAACAACACACATCAAACCTCAGTCAAGAATTTCTTACGCAGCAACATCTCCTTTGCTACATGTTGTGATCTGGTTAAATATGCTACTGGAGACAATGTATCAGCTGCTGATCCAACAATCTCCCTATACAAAAGAGGATACGAAAACCCTTCTTTATTACTGATTTTTATTTCTCATCAACATCTCTCTGATTTGTCCTTTGAATTGTAGTTCAAAGTCCAGGGAGAACATGTCTTCTTCATCATCCCTTTCAAGGTGAAGGTCCAACAAATCTTGGAGATCGTATGCATTCAGATTATATGCACTCTCCATTTTAATCTCTTCAACACTACCATCTGATCTGATCAAAGTCAATACTTGGGTTTTTGAGCATGACTTCCACTTTACTATTTTTGGATCAGTTGGTTTTCTTGGACAAAGAATTATTGAAGATGAGTTTGGTGATTGTGGTCTGCTAACTAAATTTGCAATTAGTTTAGACAAATCAGATGATAAGAGAATGTTTTTCAGAGTATCGATTTTTAGAGACAGAGCAACAGTTGTAGGATAGACTGGGTTTTAAAGAACATTTGAATCTTCAGCTCTAAGTTCTTCTAGCTTTTTGTAGGTCTCAACTATCTTCAGTTTAGACCATCTGGCAATGGATCTAGCTGGACCATAACCAGCAGCCACAAGCTCTGCTCTCATTCTTTTAAACTTCAATGCTTCATCTGATTCCACTGTTTTGACTTTCTTCTAATTAGGTGGAGTTGGCTTTACCAGACGATCATTGTGCATTTTTGTGATTCTATCGATCTCTTCTCTAAGAGCATCTGCTGACCAGTTTTTGAATTGATCTTCAGTTGCCTTATATGGTTTGTACTTCATAATGTGTGCAACATAAGCATCCCTCAGTTTCATCTGAAGTTCAGGAATTACTGTCCTCTCAGACATGGATTTACTCACGTCCCTAGCATAGTCTTCAAGTTTTACGACTTTGCTAAGCTGAAATGATAAAAACCTCTGGTATTCCCGGTCATCCATCCCTATGCTTTTCTCTCTTGCTATAACCTCAGCCTGTGATACTTTTAATTTCAGATACTTATCGAAGTTTTGAGGCTTCTTATAGCTATAAAGAGATGGGAAGGATCTTTTATATGGATCCTCTATTGTGAAGAATGATTCAATTTCACCTTTAACAATGACTAATTCCATCGGATATTGAGCTTCCAGAGGAATGACTGATGGTAGTGTAGCAATTGTAAGAGATGAAATAGGTTCTATGGGTGGAAATGACGAGCATGGACTGTTTTGAATGGAGGCAGATGATACAGGGATTGCTGATTTAATATCCTCATCATCTTCTAACACAATATGAGTTTTTCACTTACGTGTGGAGATGATTTCTGGTGAAAGAGAATGTTTTGGTAGTGAAAATGAATGTATGGGATATCTTTGTGACGTTGGAGGTGGTTGGATTGTGGTTGGTGTAGTGAAAATGATCATGACAGATGTTTGACAAACTTCTGTTGAAACAACTGGTGTCTCAACAGCTGTTTGGTAAGCATCTGCTGATACTTTTGTTATATCAGCATCTATTGACAGAATGGGTGATGATGGTGTTGAAGCTATTTTCTCCTTCTTTTGTGGTGTTTTTTTTGGAGAAGGTTTGGAATTAGGTTGGGCAGGGGATACAATTTCTGTAGGATTAGCTTTTGAATCTGGTGGCAACTTTCTCAGTGAATCTTTCTCCCCCTTTTTGGCATCATCATCATCATCATCATCATCATCATCATCATCATCATCATCATCATCATCATCATCATCATCATCATCATCATCATCATCATCATCTTCTCAAAGATTGATGTAGGGGTGGTGCTAGAAAGTTTCAACAGATGTTCCTTAATGTTCATAATGTCTGCTTGTGTGTCTTTATACCTGGCATCAACCAAATTTCTGATAAATTCCAAACTGAAATTGCGGTTACTTTCAGCCAAATTCCTCTGAGCATGAAGGATGGGTTGCATAGAATTCCAAAGCTCATTGGCAATTTCCTGTGTGGTAGGTTGACTTTTAGAAAGCTCTATCAGCTGCTTAATCAATTCTTTCATTTCAGCAACATCTGTTTCAATGGTAGACACTCTAACCATCAAATCCTTATAACTTAATTCATCACCTACTTTAATAGGATCATCTGAATTCCCACCTGTAGTGGTTGTATTTGTTTTGATAATAGGAGAAGTCTCCATATCATCAAAAACAGATGCCCCTTTTTCTTGGTTCTGGGGACTTCCCACTGAAGCAGAGATTACAGTTGTAACCTCATCAGTGATTGCCTTCAAGGGAGTCTTAATGATGTAACCACTGTCCAACTGATCACCAATGGGTTCAACAGTTATAGTGGCTGCTCCACTTGAACTACCACGAAGAGTTTCGTAATACTCAACGGGGATAACCTCCTCAACTGTTTGTAGGATAGCAGATTGAATTGGTTCAGACACAGTCATTTGTTGCGCTTTACTCTCAGTAATGTGTGCATCAGAAGTTATGTTTTCTTTCTGAAATTCAATTGCTTCAAACAGAGGTAATATTATTGATGGAACTTGAGAAGAGGGTTGTGGTGTAGAAAGCGTGATTGCCCTGAGAGAGGGACTTTTAAACATACTTTCATATGAAAGGTCTACTTCATGTTGTGGTGTCCCTGTGCTTACAACATGATCCTTTTGTGAGGATACGTGAGGAGTTTGGATGGGTTGAGATCTTTCCAACAAATGTGAGGAAGTAGCAGCAGTAGTTTCAAGTGACATTTATGTTGTCACTGCATTAACCTCTGGGATCTCATCTTCCAGAAGAACCTTTTTATTTTGTTTTCTTTTGGTGGGCTTTTTGGATGTGACAGATTTCTTTTTGCGTTTTCCTGGTGTGTGTTTCACAACACCGGTTATGGTGTCATGATCACCAGGAGCAATTGGCTCAACAACAGAGGTTTGAGCAACAGATGTGGACGCATCTAAAACAGGCTCATCCCCCTTTGTTTATGTTCTTGAAACTTCTGACTCTTTATCCATAAGTCTAGTAAAAGTTTTACTTGTAAGACTATTTATTTGAAAAGCTACACCTTGTTCAAAATCTGTTTGTGACACTTCTTTTCGTAGGTAGTAGCTTAGAAGTCTTGGATACAACAGAAAAGCATTACTACGAACACCTTTTTTCAATTTTTTCAGATTTTTCACATTATTCAACAAATCAGAAAACAGTGCTTGTGATAAATTGTAATTAGATTTTGTTAAAATAGCATAACCCAAATACTGAATGTTTAAAGGTATCTCACTAAATGCGGTGGTCTTGGCTGAGAGACAAGTTAAAAGAGTATGAAACAAAAATTTCATTGGCGGAGGGAAGTTTCGTTTAAACATAGTAACTCCCTTTAATTGTGCATCATATTCAATGAACTCTGTATGAAGTTCAGATTTTTCAAAGTTGGTCTTACCTCCCAAGTCATCCAATGCAAATGTAGTGGAAATTGTGAAGGGAGAAATTCGTACCACACCTTTCCCGACCTTAGATGTGATGGCAACTGGATTATTATCTTCAGTCTCTATTTCAGCATTAAACCAAAATTGTCGGAGTGTTTCTGTATGAACCGGAGCATCAGCAGTAAGGATTGATTTGTATTTTGATGACGTTAAAAGGTCAATTATTGAGTGAAAGCTGGTATTTTTACTGGTTTTCTAGAAGATGGGGAGGTAGTTGTGAGGGTTTTTGATGTTCAGAGACATGATCGGAGAAGAAGGTGATTTGGGGATGAAACAAGGTTTAAGTTGGAGGGTTTTAATATGTTGGAAACTGTTTTTGAGAATTTTGAATTCGAGACGGCAGTGGTAGAAACTCGATTTAGGGATGAAACAATTTTTATATAGAGAGAAAAAGTGAAGGCTAACGTGGCAGTAGTTACAAATATCTGATGACTAAGATCTGTCCACGTCAGAACCTCTCTTGTGACAACCGATGACACTTGTTTCGAAACCTCTGTTGGTCGACTACAGAAGTTGGGAACAGTGTGAGTCAAACAGTCGTTAGATAAACAGAAGTTATGAGAACAAATGATAACTTTCAGCAGTTGTTTTATTTTTAGCTAACATCTGTCCACGTTAGAACCTCTCTTGTGATAATGGATGCTAGTCAGCAATATAGTAAATCAACAGTCATTAGGATAAACAGAAATTATGACAACAGACAGTACCTTTTAGAAGTGGATGTATTTTTAGGCAAGCAGAAGTTTCAAAAAACAGGTGTAACACAACAGTCGTAAGTCTAACATCTGCTATTAGCCCAACCACTGTTAGTATCAAAACCTCTGTTGAGCATTTTAAGATTGAATATCATCTGTTGTTCGTTAACATATGTTGACCCATAGTAGACCTTTGCATCTTCAGACATTTATTCATCAGCAGATGCTCTCTTTTGTCAGACTTTAGCTACAACACACCTTTTACAACATCAAATATCGACTCTTTGTAATTAGGTCTTACCGGAAATTCTTCCAAAAAACTGTTATTGATGAACAAAATTATATAATAATACTTAGGAATGACTGAAATAATTAAAATGAAGATGTGACAACAAAGATTAATAGTATTAAAATTTATTCATTTATTCAACAGTGGTAAATTAACAGTCGTTAGCATACACAGTGGTTTCATAAGAAGGTTTGCATATATGACAACATTAGCATGCTTATACAAAGGTCTACAATTACAATTTCACATACTGTGCAACATCTAATCTAATGGACTAACAAACTCCCAACATCTGCTATTAACCTAACCACTGTTACTATAAAAACCTTTTGTCGGCTCAACATATTTTGAATATCATCTGTTGTTCTTTAACATCTGGTCTCCCATACAGACCTTTCCTTCTTCAATCTTTCATTATCAGCAGATGTTCTCTTTTACCACACTTTAACTACAACAGACCTTTTACAACTCCAAATATTGACTCTCTGTAATTTGCAGGAGCACATATTCTTCAAAAAACTGCTATCAATGATCAAATTTTATACCTTGTTTTATCTTTACACTCATCTGTTCACCATCAAACCAACCCTTGATACTATTAAACCTCTGTTGACCCTACCAAACAGATGTTCAGATACAATTCAACATCGACATCGATCTAAATCAAACTCAAACACTAAATAAGTAAAACTAAAACGCAACAACATAGATTCATACGATTAAAATTTATTCATTTATTCATGACATTAAAATTCCAATAATTACATAACATACTAAACAACTAAACTTTCAAATCTAACGATAACAGCAAGAATTAAGAAACTTTAGCTTCAACTCCATCGATTGCTGAACCTCTCTATGTATGTCCTTCAGCATCGCCATGAACTCCACGTCTCTATCACCGCACTCTATATTACTGACAACATAAAGCTCACGAACGGAAGTTGAAGGCATCCGCATAAGATTTCTGGAAACCTGCTCTCTCGTGAACAGGCCAACTTGCAATCCATCAAAACATCTCTTTAGCTCTTGAAGAGTAGCCCTATCTTCATACACATGTTCCTCGATTTTCCTGACAAAACGCTGCTTTAAATCATCTGATTTTACAGAAGTGAATGACGCCATTTCAATAAACTATATTACTCGACTTTCCTAAAAGTATGATATCTTCGTAGGAAAACGTGATGAAAAACAGGTGAAGTGGCTATGAGTTTATATACTGAAATATCTAACAGTGAAAGAAACCACACTTGAAGTGATTGTACATTTAATAATCTAATCAATCAAAACCTGTAGATTTAATATAAACATAGTAATGTGTATTTCAAAACATGCAACTTTTAATGCAAAAAGCTTTTCAAACCGCAACTTTTATGGGAAAACTGTAAAATTAAATACTAAGAAACCCAAGGGACAAATTTTCGAACTTCAAAGAACAAAAGCAGATTATCATAATTACAATTAACCTCTTTGTTTACCATGTAGACACGTTTTAAACTCTATAAAAGACCGATGGTTACTTTTGATTCAAAACATCAACAAATTGTCCTACAAACCACTATCTGTTCAAAATTGTTCCACATCAGAAAATCCAACAAAAATCTACATGCCAAACTTCCGCTTCTACCACTGGTCAGACACCAGTGATGTTAAAACACAATTCTCGATGTGGTCACTCAAAGAAAAAAGAACAGACGAAGAACTAAACAGGAAAGTCGACATAATCAATGACACTAATTACAACAAAACCTAGAACAGCATAGCATTGCTTGATGAAGTCCTCCCTCTCCTCCATCAGATTTCTAGAAGAATGCAGAGGAGTTTCTGACACAACTACTAAAACAGGATCAGAAAATATGCAACATGCTAACTAACCTGAAAAACAAAAGAGAGCATGAAATCACATGGAGAAAGGCCAGAGTCTACGAAATCCTAACAAGTGTTAACTCAAGCGTGTAATAGTTTATAAATATTTCATTAAATTTCGATTTTTCTATGTAATAGTTTAATTTAATAATCTCAACATGCATCTTAACATATTCTAAAATGTCAGTGTCAATAAAAACTCTCAACATCATCAACAATTGTTTGTTCATAATCATTTTAAACTACAGGTAATCAAACCAAGAAACAAACCTAAAATGCAAAGGTCTCCTCTCAACCGTTGTAGCACATCTAACTGACATAAGAAAATCTCACTAACATAAGAAAAGCTGACTTTCGATTTAACGAAAATCGAACAATGCAACTCTCCCATCAAAGAAGGTAGCACATGCAACTTTTCACGATGTTGCAACAATGATACTGCAACATCGATGTTGAAAGGTTGATGTGTGAAGGGAAGCTTCATTGAAACGACGATGTTGGAACAATGATACTGGAACGATAACATGTAAACAGAAGTTCAAACACATGATATTGTAACGATGATATGTAAACAGAATCAACAAACATTCGAACAAAGAAGTATAATCGGAGATTAGCCGGCTGAATCACGAGAAATATGCATTTGAGAGAGAGAGATACGCTCGCAGATATGAGCGAGAGAGATAGACTTGAAATTTTAATGTGGAGCCAGATTCATATATCTTATTTATAGGATTCGAATATATGGTTTGAATTTTGAATCTGGAGCCCGAATTTTGAATTTGGACAGAGGTTTACTTTGGGAACAGAGGTTTGATTGTAAGGTGAAGGGCAGAGGTTTGAATAGGATTTTAAATGATTTTATATATTAGCCTTTATGATGTAATAATGACATAAGAAAAGCCTTGTTGGACAGCCTCTCTAGCTGACACATCAGCTTTTCTTATGTTATTGGTATTTCTCATTTTATATAAAGTATAGATAGAGTATAGATACATACACACTATCTACATGCATATTAAGTTTTTAATAGTACAAATATAATTACTTGTGCAAACAACTAGACGACATATTTAAGTAAAAACAAAATTGTCATCTGCAGATAAATATTGATGGAGAAAGTGGATTACGTGAGGCTAAGGTATATTGGTATTAGTATATTACACTTAAATATAAACAACTAAATTTGAAGAAATCAATATATACAACCTTATTTCAGCTCAATTTGATAATCCATGAAGATATACATAGGGCTGTAAACGAACCGAACGAACACGAACAAGGCCATGTTCGTGTTCGTTCGTTAAGGAAATTAACATGTTCGCGAACTGTTCACGAACGCATACCGAACATAAGTTTATGTTCATGTTCGTTCGTTAAGGAAATTCAGTTGTTCACGAACAGTTCGTGAACACCGATCTCGAACACAAATGAGCGCAAGCGAACACAAACGAACGCAAGCAAATAAAAAAGAACGCAAACGAACATTTAACTTGAAAATAAAAAAATAAAAATATTGTTATCCTTAAACATTGGATATAAGTAGTTAAATACAACCATCAAATAATAAATCAAAACACAAGAAGTCTAATACACCACCAAACAATGAATCAACTTTAACTAACTTAGACATAGTTATCCCCAAAAATGTCTTAGCATGTCCAAATTTTAGCTGACTTAGAAAAAAATAGGGTTTCAAGTTTTCAATATGTTTAGATATAAGGTTTATTATTTATTATTTTTTAATATAATCAAACGAACACGGACGAATGTAACCGAACATATTACCGAATGTTCACGAACGTAGTCGAACGAACGAGACCTATGTTCATGTTCGTTCGCTAAGCTAACCGAACGAATTTTTTTGTTTGTGTTCGTTCGTTAAGCTAATCGAACGAACATAAACGAACTTCCCGCCGAACGGCTCACGAACTGTTCGCTGAACGTTCGGTTCGTTTACAGCCCTAGATATACATTCCCAGTTTTTAATATCCATAACTTCTTTTATGAGTTAAAGAAAAAATACCCATGAAGTTAAATATGATAGATTTTAATATATATGTGATTTTATAAGTTTAAATTCAACATGATTGTGTGAGATTTGGAGTAAATTATCACCATAAACAAAATAAATCCGATTTAAGCTTGTTATTGGGTTTTGTAAGTTATAAGCATGAATATGGCGCTCAAAATACGTTTTAATAAGAAAATAGCTTGTGTAAATTTATAAATGTGACAAGAATTTTAAAAGAAAAAGAATTAGGTATTTCTAAAGAAACGTGTGAAAATATGTTGATACCTAAATTAGAACTATAATATTCAAATTATTTTTTTGAACGGCGAATTGTTTAAACATACTCCAAGGATGATTATGGTAGTGTAAGAAGCGATTATTATAACATAAAGTGGCCACAATTATGCACACCGTTATAAAACAAGGTTTCAAAGGTTGACTATTTCTCGATTAATCGTTACAAGATAGGTTGTTGAGATTCGAGTACTCTCCATCTAGCAGGGACGGAGCCAATATATAAGGAGGGGTAGCCTGAGCTACCCTTCAACTCCATCTCCGTAGTGTAAAAATACCCTTCAACTCTGCCTACGTAGTATAATTTTTTTGAGTAAACTGCCATTTTGGTCCCTGTGGTTTGGCCAGTTTTGCCACTTTAGTCCAAATCTCAAACTTATTACATCTGTGTCCCTGTGGTTTGCATTTTGTTGTCATTTTAGTCCAAATCTCAAATCAGGTCAGATTTAAAAAAAAAACTCTGATTTTTGTCCTTTTCCTCAGGGGCATTTTGGTCTTTTTGGATTTTATTTAAAGATCTTCATCTCTCTCACTACAAGAAATTTGGGTGTTTAACCACACATGGTATGTGTAGGAAAAAACATATAATGTGTTGGTAGTTGCGTTTACCAACACATAAATTAAGTGTCATGATGTGTAGGCTCATGACTGTAGATATAGGTCATTACCCACACATAAGTTATGTGTAGGTATATAGCAAGCTATACCTACACATATATGTGTGGCTAAAACTAATTTATATGTGTGGTTAAAAGTATAGCAATTTATTTAGATGGCAACTGACGTGGCGTCTGACGTGGCATAAATATATGTGTGGGTAAAAATAATATTATGTGTAGGTATTGATCTTAACATGTGAAGAAATAAAATATGGGAAAATCGCCAAAATGTCCAAGTTCTGGTCAAACCTTCCAAAATAGCCTGGTCAACCGTCTCGTGGAGACGTCTGAACTTGGGTGAGACGTCTTGACGGCGGTCCAACCACATCGTGCCACGTGTCCGACAAACACGTCTTGACGTCTGGACGGCTGAGACGTCTTGGGTAAGACGTTTGCGCCGGCTTAAGACGTTTCATAGTGGCTAGCCGTTAAGCTTCTATTTTGCATGGCTTGAGACGTTTGAGAGTGGCTTCGAGACGTTTTGAATGGCTTGAGACGTTTGAGAGTGGCTAGCCGTTAAGCTTATATTTTTTTTTTAATATTTGATTGTAATGTTTTTTTTTTCTTTTTTAAATATTAGTTTCTAATTTTTTAAAACACTGAAAATATAAAAAAAACCGGTCACATGGGGGGGGGGGATCGAACTCGGGGCGTTTCATTCAACAAACGACGTCGTGAGCCGGGCTAAGCCCTCATCCGTTGATATGTTAGACATATATTAAATATATAATAATTTGTTTTTGTAACCCGTTTATTTAGATTGTTTGTTAGACATATATTGAATGTTTTTTTTTTTAAGTTTAGATTGTTTGTTATTATAAATATATATTTATTTATTTATTTTTTAATGTTTTATTTAATTGTTAAGACGTTTCACGGTTTTCAACGTTTCAGACGTATGAGACGTCTCAGACGTTTGAGACGTTTGAGACGTTTCCCGATTTTCGAAGAAATTTTCAGGACGTTTTGAACCTGTTTTTAAGTCACAATTTTCCACCCTGTTATACACATTGGTGTTTACAGCTTAAAAAAATGGGCAGACCCCCGGATTCAACAAATGGTTCTATGAAGTTATCTACAACTGTTCTAAGAAGTCATCTACAACGGACACAGATCTTCCTAGTTTTGGTGGGATCAGGTCTAATATCCCCTTCTACGTGCTCTGCGGGGTTGATCGGGTTCAAGAACTCATCTACAACGGACACGTGAAGGGTTAAACGGGTTGTTCAGGTAATGACGATTCTACCCGTTTAGGGTGGTGGATGAGACTTTGGCTAACACAATGGGCTCTCACCAATGTGTTCGCCAAGTCTTGTAACATCACCCAGCGGGGGAACCGCTGAACTAAATTTGAACAACCCGTTACATATCACCTAGGCCAAAAAAAATATGGGTTGATGGAACTTACCAGTTCACAACCCATAGTATTTTTTCCTAGGTGTTTTGATGCGAATTTCCGGAATCAACTTTCGGATGGGAAACCCCATTTTAAATTTATGGAAGTTGCGGTTTAGTGTATTGTAGTTCAAATGAAGTAGCGGTTTAGTGTATTATAGTTCAAAGAGATTATATTTGTATCAGTGTTATGTTATTCGGATTATGTACTTTGTATTAAATAATAATAAAGTTAAAAATTTTAGTATGTGACGTTTTAATTCTTAGTCAATCAGTATTATCAATGTGTTTAAAGATGTTATAAATTCAAGGCGTTTAAGACGTTTCAACATGTTAAAAATTCAAGCCACTTCACCACCTATATATACCCCTAAATCTAAACATTTACACGGCGTTCTTGTTCTTCCACATCTTTGTTCATCTTTCTACACACAACCAGACATGGCTGCTCACGGGTGGACGGAACTCGAGGACATAGCTTTGGTGGAGGCTTGGGAAGAGGTGTATGTCAATCCTCCTTGTCGAGGGCAGGGGGGTCTATGGGTCCGGGTGCAACAATATTTTGCACAACTCCGTGGTCCGAACCACGGTCGTACCGTTGATGCATTATCTTCACGGTTTCGGGTTATACGGTTGGAATGTAAGAAGTTCGAGAATTACTACAAGTCTGTGGAAAACTCATCCGAGGGCCTTAGCGAGGACGACATCAAGGCGGTTGCCCTTATCAACTTCCGCCACGATGAAGGACATGATTTCGAACATGTCTCGCAGTGGGAAACGATTAGGGTTTGGATTTAGATGTTTGTTTGTTTTTTTTTTCTTATTTGGTAATGTAATGTTTTTTTTTTTCTTTAAGGAATGTAATGGGTGTTTTTTTTTGTTTTGTAAAAATTTGTCTTTTAAATTTAACGTTTAGTATGTTTTAAAAGTTAGACGTTAACATAATGGATGAGGGTTTAGCCCGACCGGTCACCACGTCGTTTGTTGAATTACACGTCCCGAGTTCGAATCCCCCATGTGACCGGTTTTTAGGTATTTTTTTGTTTTAATGTTTTTGAGTTACACTTAAGTCCCTGTGTTTGTAAAACTGACGCAAACCGTCCCTGAATTAGTTAGTTAACCCAAAGTTAAAGAAATAAATGGATGGAGTTAAGCTAGTGTACTGAAATGGTTACGGAAATGAACCTAACGGGCTGAAAACGTTATGTTTGACAAACTTCAGGGATGAAAACATGAATATAACTCTTATAAAAGAAAAGAAATATCAACTTGGAACATTTGATTCAACATGTCCTCGTCTTCTACCTCTGGTCTAATTCGAAGACCACGACTTTTCAAGGTCGATTTGGATGGAAATGTGTACTGTCATCACGACATTCTTGCTGTTGTTCGGGTTGCTGGACTTAAAAGTCAAAGACATGGTGAAGAATTTTACGGGTGTTCTCACTGGCCTGTAAGTTGGATTTGTTTTTTTTAGATAGTCAATTGCAATTACTTTATAGTTGCTGTGTTTTTGTAGAGAGGTGATTGCAAATTCTTCTTGTGGAAACAAGATGTTGATAATATGTTCCTTGAACGTTCATACGGCACCTCAACTACACTGACGTTTAAAGATATGAAGATAAAGAACCTAGAATTACAAAACCAGTTATTAATAGAGGAGAACAATAACTTGAAAGCAATGAGATGTGACCCAAAGATGAAGTCGAAGAAACTATATGTGCTAAGCTTTTTAATTGCAAGTGCAATATTGTTGTATTTGTGGAATTAGTATGTATTGCATCGCTATCCTATTTAGTGTTTGTAATTGAATTTGCAATATTGTTGTATTTGTGTAAATTGAAAACAAGTATTTTATTGCATAAACTATCCAACGTTTGGACGGGGTAAACACCGCCAAAAATACAGTTTTTCTGCAATGAATTGTCTGTACGACAAAAAACTTTTACAAATGTCTCCAGTTATATTTATTGGTTTATCCGTAACCAGATGCTCCATAAGCATACACAGGTAGACTGCTTCATTCCCTGCGATTCTTGGGTTAGATAACACGTAGTTGTCATTGAGTTCGGCACAAATATATTTTTCTGGTTTTCCCGTTTTTTTCCAATATTGCAGATACACTAGTAATGCTCCTAAGTAAACTTTAACCTTCGTCAAACGGGGTAGAATAACGTTTCTGTATTTATTGCCCACACAAACATCTTCGCACGGGTAGTACACCAAGTCCTGTGACGATAACTCTAGTCTAGCTAGGAGCCATTCGTTATTTTCTAACGGTAACGGAAATAAGACGTAATCCACCTTGAAGAAAGATGGAAATGGGTGTAATTTGCCATTGGCATACTTAACAACGGTTTTTGGAGTAGAATCTAACAACATTTCATAAAATTGTGGTGGAAGAATTGTCCACCGCAAGTTTAACAACGGTTTTTGGAGTAGAATCATTCTATTTCTCCAAGCCATTAGCCTTCCCACCCATCCTTCAATATGCTGTATAAGTTTTAATTTAAAATTAATTAAAAACGCGAAAAAAATTAGTAAAATTAATAAAAAAAATTAAGAAGAATAATTAACTGTTGAGGTTAGGTAGCCGCCACAGCGAAAACCTAATAGAGTCCCCCAAAAATTTTTGTCCAACTCTATTGATCTTGTGAAAACTGCTGAATAACAGAACGACGCATCCCCATTTCTGTAGAATGTTTCCACATCTTTTGACCAGTTCTCACTTTCGTCGTCTGGAATTGCCCATGTACCAGCCCTGTGGAGGTGAAAACTTTCTCTATTGTGTACAAAGTGCATTTGGTTTGAATCATTTCGTTGTGGATCTTCAGAAGAACTTTCACCCTTGTTAGTTCTCCATTTTTTGAGAATCCAAGATGATGTTTTCTTTGCTGGTTGAGAGCAGTATACATCGTTTTTATTGTTTTCAGACATTTTTCGCGTGCTACAGAAATATACTGAAATAGGGAAGAATTGTTATTGAGATCACGTTCCTATTTATTAAATTTTTTTTAATAATATTTAATAAAAAATCATTTTTGCACGTCCCGAGGTATGCAAGACGTTTCAGCAGTTTTCAAGACGTTTCAGACGTTTTCAAGACGTCTCAGCAGTTTGCAAGACGTTTCAGCAATTTTCAAGACGTTTCAGACGTCTCACCCTAATCAAGACGGGTAAGCGTTTGCCACGTTGCATTTAAGACGTTTCAAAATTTTGAAGACGTTAAAGACGTTTGACTGTAATTTGAGACGTTTGACTTCCATTTTCAGACGTTTGGGACGTTTCACGAGACCCTTTGACGTATCAGCTTTGAACACGTGTTATTTTTAAGATGTTTAAGACGTTTCAGGAGGTCCTGAGACGGTTCCCGTGAACACGTCAGAGGTTTCATTTCGATATGCCCTTAGATGAACGACACGTGTGTCCCCGTTACCCATCGCTTGACACGTATCCGGGAACACGTTTTGAGTAGGAGAGTGTGAGTTCATGTGTTTCATTTCACACGGGCAAACGGCATTGGGACCACGTTCTTTCCTTTGGGGCCATCTTGAACAAAGATCCGAAGACCATTGAAGATCCGAAGAAAAACCCGACCCGCGTTGAAACCTGCGTTGAAACCACACGACATTCACGTTCCGAAGCATCACGTTTCTCGTTGACTCAAAATGGATCCAAATTACTACGGTTTCCCACGTCAAGAGCACATGCAACCACCTGAACATGACATGCAAGACGTTGGACGAAACGTTATCCCATCTGTAGCGGTGATATCTTATGTCTTTTCTTTCATTATTCTTAGTGTTTTAGTATTTTAGTATACTTACTATTCTTTTTTTTTTTCTGTTTTTTTTTGTTACTTTACAAGGTCCAAAAGATCAAAGTTCGTCAATCATGGAATATAGTGAAGTATATAAACGATAGAATGACGGATCATATTATATCAAAGATTAGGCAGACATGTTTTGGTCCATATTTGGATATTAGGTGTGTCATGTGTGACAGTCTACTCTTACTAGGTGTTGCACAACTACAAGTGAATACACCTACACCCAGATTGGGGATTACATATCGCCTAGGCCAACAAACGCTAATGTTTTCCCCCAAACAATTTTGTCTAATAACGGGATTAAGGTTTGGGTCCAATAATTGGACGCCGATTGACCACCCTGAGTCATTTAAAAACCGTCATTTCTCGGGCCGAGAACGTATTAATTTCAAACTAATTAGAGATATGTTTGAAGGTCCCATGCAATATAGCGAGGAAGATTGCGCAAGAATATGTTTACTGATGCTCTTGGGTCAAGGGTTTTTAGGGTTGCAGGATACAAATGCAGTCGATATTAATTTGTTACACCTGGTGGATAATCTGAATGAGTTTAACCAATATCCATGGGGTAATTATTTTTGGGAGAGCACGTATACGAACGTGTATGATATGCACATTCATCAAAAGGAAGACACAAGGGGTTTTTCGTTAGATGGATTTGTTTGGCCGTTTAAGGTACCTAAAAAAACGTATATTATATTTTATATTTTAAGTGTAATGTTTGTCTTAACTTAATTTGTATACTAATAGTTGATAAATAATGCATTTACAGATGTGGATTCTGGAGGTATTTCCGGAATTTAAACAAAAGAGGGGGTATTTCGAAAGTCAGACCATCCCGAGATTTTTAGGATGGAAAAAAGGACATAGGCTATTGAAGTTGAATGTTGATGGCATCTTAGCCAATGCGGTAAAGGTGAGTTTTTTATACTAAACTAACTATATTTTCATTCCGTTAACCGTATTAAACTTATATATTTTTAAAATTTTCAAAAACGATATATTTAAAAAACGTTAAATTTTAGAAACTGTTTAAAATTTTAGAAACTGTTTAAAATTTTCAACTTATATATTTAAAAAAAACTGTTTAAATTATATATTTAAAAACTAAAAAAAATCAACTATGTTAGAAACTGTTTAAATTATATTATAACATTTATAATATTTCGTTTTCAACATGTTAGATATCTGAATATAAACCCCTAATGGCTATACTACCAACTATGTTCGAGGCCGAGGGTGAGTGGTATAGTTCAAGCTCGGATTATTTGGACCTTGAACGTCAAGTTTTTAATCCTGCTATGGCGACTCAATTACCCCCTCAAATTAATCCAATCGGCCTGAGTCAAAACTACGGCCAACCACAGAAGGACTTCATTATTAATTAAAAGTAGATGGCTTGACGTACGGATTGTAAAATTTAATTTTTGATGGCTGATGAACTATACGCCGGGCGCTACACACCAAGTAATTTTTGATGGCTTGACGTACGGATTGTAAAATTTAATTCTTATATTAATTAAAAGTAGAATTTGTTACATGATTTTCATAAAATAAAACATAAAAAAAAATATATATTATTAAAATTCTGCTAAATTATAAGATGGAAAAATGTCATCCGTTGAACTCTGGGTTTCTGTCTCTTTCTCTTTTCCTTTGCCTGATGATTTTCGTGAACGAATCTGTGATTTCATTGGATCTAAACAAACGTCACGAACATGTCCGTATGTTCGGCAACGCGAACAATATACCGGAACAGGTTCTTCCCCACGAGACAAGATTCGGTTGTTTTCTTTTGGACGACCTGATTGACGTTTTGTAATATTCGGCGGTAATACACTGCCAAGGCCTTCTGGTATTACCCATTCAGACCTATGAGGCAGAGGATTAATCGATTCTTCATACGTTTTTTTGTATACTTCGTTTGAGTAACACGAGAAAGCATAATGACTACAGTCAGGTTCACCCAAAAATCTTGAAACAGCAATCACATGCCCACAAGGTAAACCCGAAACTTGCCAGACACGACAGCTGCACGAACGATTCGAAAGATCAACTACACCCCTTTTCCCACCGTCATCAACAACAAAGCTGTTTACCCGGATGCCTGCAACAGTCCAGGTTCTAGACCCTTCGATTTTCTTTAAAATTTTCTTCTGTGCCCACTGAGTAAGTGAATGGCTCTCCTGCATGCCCTGCAATCGACGGTCATAAAACCATTTTTGTACAGACTCGCGGAAAAATTCGATAAGTTGCGTTATCGGCATCTTACGCGAGAATCTAGACAAAGAGTTAATAGACTCCGCACTATTAGATGTCATATAGTGGTATCGATTGCCGGGACAATGAGCTCTTGCCCATCTACCAAACCCAATATTTGTTAAAACCTGGCGTATTCGAGGAACAGCAAGACACAAAGCATTAAATGACTCGTTAAAGTCAGACATCCGATAAGATTTACACGTCTTCCACCATAGTGCCTCGTACTCTTTTTTTTAGACGACGGCAAACGTAAATTCATCATTAAATGACGACAACACAGGCCGTGGTACACACGTGGAAACACATTCCTAACACCCACATGTATCGAATTCGCCCTATCCGAAATGATCGCCATATCTGCTATTTCACCAACACAATCTCTAAGCTTTGAGAGAAACCATGTCCAAGATTCACCATCCTCTGATTTTCCAATGCCATAAGCAAGCGGTAAAATCTGATTATTTCCATCCATGCCCACTGCTAAAAACAACGTCCCTTTAAATTCACCCTTTAGGTGTGCCGCGTCAATGATAACAACAGGTCTTAGATTAAACATAAAGCTACGAATCTGAAAATTAATGAAAATGAAATGAGACAAAAACCCATGTTACTTTAAAAAAAAATAAGAGAAAGTAGAAAATATAATGTATAATTTACCGCCGCCCCTAAACCAACAAAAACCATTTCAAAACGACTCTGCTCATCAACCAAGATGTGGGTAACGCTTCCAGGATTTGCAAGTTTCAAATTGTAACAATATATTGGTAGTTCCGCAAAAGAGTCTCGTGTAGTTCCTTGTAGTAGTTCAAGTGCATAGCTTTTACCACGCCAAGCTTGAAGGTTTGTTATCTCAACCTCGAACCTTTGTCTAAAATCTTTGACAATCTCTTTCGCTCGATATATCCTACCACTGTCTTTTAGTTGTTCCTTCAAAAAGTGACCCAAAACCTTTGGGTTAGCCTGACGAAAATGTGGGTGTGTTTGCGTCTTCGAACAGGTGTGACTATCGTTCATATGTTTAACAAACCATAAATTGCCACAAGGAATAGCATGAGCCTTAAATCGCCATTCACAACCATCACCCCTGCATGAAACTTCATACCGCGTCTTAGATGATCTATCAACTTTAAACTCGAAATGCTCTAACAAACATTTCTTTCCCAACTCGAGCTTCATCTCTTCTTTGTTATTGAATATATGACCGGCCTCGAACACTATAGATGAAGAACCTGATTGGTTGTGAGACGTTAAAGATTTTTCAGAATATTTTTCTAAATTTGGACACTCATCGTTTAAAACATCAAAACTTTCTTTTACTGGAATATTTAGATCTGGAGCTTTTAAATTGTTTAAACAAGACAAACCAGATGAACCAACATCAGACTCTTGAATAACATATAATTTATATAATTCAAAAGGATTCTGCATCGCCAGATCAAAAAAAAATCTAACATCTCGATCATTAATAATATCGATCGGATCAGTAAACGTAGACATCCGGTATGACAACCGTATAATGTTTGGAGTATCACACATCTTAGAAACATAGTTTAAAAAACTATTATATGAATGATCTGTTTCAATTTCTAAACCACGTCTCCTTGAATCGACACCAGTAACATACTCAATGTTTCCGTTAATCAAATCCCACTTCCCCCCAGTATAAACAACAAACTTGACCCTCATGTTGTGAGATAATCACCAAAAAACAATTTTTCTCTTAAAGTTCGTGTTTAAAATTAAGTGATCTATATAAATTCAAAAACAAACGTCTTGAAATTCATATAAAACGTCTTAAATTAATATTAAACGTCTTGAAATTCATATAAAACGTCTTAAATTAATATTAAACGTCTTGAAATGGTACAACGCGTCTCAAAAAAAAAAATGAAAAAAAAAAAAAATGGACAAAAATGGCTCAAGCCGGCTAAAGAAACAAAAATGGCTCAAGCCGCCCAGACACGGCTCAAGCCGAGGGGAAACGTCTCAAGCCGTATTGATTAACGGCTAGCCACTATGAAACGTCTTAAGCCGGCGCAAACGTCTTAGCCAAGACGTCTCAGCCGTCCAGTAACCTGATATGTTTGTCGGACACGTGGCACGTTGTGGTTGGACCGCCGTCAAGACGTCTCACCTAAGTTCCGACGTCTCCACGAGACGGTTGACCAGGCTATTTTGGAAGGTTTGACCACGTCTTGGACATTTTGGCGATTTCCCCATAAAATATTGATGTGTTGGTAAAATGATTTAATGTGTGGACAATAAACACGATATTTATAAATAATATTTTTTAAATATATACAAACAAATACAAAACAATTATAGAAACATTTAAGGCCAAATTAACATTCATAATCAGAACATCATCGTTCAAACAACCAAATAAAATACTTAAACAAACAAAACTGAAATTGTTCGTAAGTTACTAACATGTTACATAATTACTAAAACGACTGTACTCATCGATACGTTGATGTATCACCTTGATACATCGGCACGACGCTTTGTGTAACCAATTTCATTGCCGAATTATGAGTTTGATGGTACCACGGTCATCTGCAACCCCTAAAATACGCCGTAAGTCGTCATCATCAACAAGGAATATCTGGTCACCGTCTTCATCCGGGTATATTAAGCGAAGCCTTCTATTGTTAACCTTAATCCTTCGTGCCACTTCTTGTTTTAGTTCCGAAAGGCCCGAAAAACGACGGAGTTGGAACTTTATTATATCATCGTTAAAAGTTGCCTTCACCGTCACCGAAGGAAGAAAGTTATGTCTGCCACGACTCCACCACTTGGCTGAAAAGCCATGACATTTAGCTGAAAAACTCCACCTCTTAATCCTTGTTATCAGGAACCCAACAATAGCTAAATTACTAAACTCTGAACTTAAATGCCGTTGCAAGTTTTGTTTTGTCCATGCTTTTTGTGACGGCTTTAATTCGGTAATATGAACAGTTTTTTTTTCCTGTGCTCTGGCAATGGCCAACTTGACACGCCATGCTCTCGACAAAAACGCCTCAATGTAGACCGACTAACTGAAAATAAGAAAAGAGCATTGGATCAAAATATTATCAAAAGAATTAAAATCACAACAGGAAGGACTACAATAAATAAATAAATAAATAAAACCAACAAGAGAACTTGCCACCAAGGCTCTTGGATGCTTGTTCCATTGGTTTTCCAACTTGCTTCTCAACTGCGTCCATTGTAAGAGAGCCTATTTTGCGCTTTCTGTCTTGTTTTACACGGTGGTTTCTTTCTCCAGCATCAGTAATGTTATCGCTCATTTTTTGAATCACATTAATCATTTCATTGTTTTTTCTTGGACCAACTACGTTAGAGTCATGTAGTGTAAAAAGATCCCAAGGGCAACTTTGTTTATTATCTGTACTAGTTTTTTACCCGCGCCGCGCGTTGCGGCGGCGACATCAAGTCACACGCGTGACGATGATGACATTGATGTGTGGCGCGCCACGCGTGACGTGTGAATTTACCTTGTGCACAAAGAGTGAGTTATCATCATAGCCCCACCCCAAGACCCCTTGCTTCATCAAACATATGCCCAAATGGCACATCTTGTTGTTATCTGGTGCTATCATTAGTGCCCTTATGTATGCATCTTCAGCTTCTGTATACTTGTTTTGTTGCATAAGTCCCCATCCCAAATTCCCCTACAAAATGTCAAAATTCAAACCTTTGAATTTCCCAATTCGATTTAAAAAATAACGAAATAGTGAAACATGGGCTTATGAATAATTTACTAAAATTACATACATATGTAAGTATTTATACATATTACATATGTATATAATATTAATAAATTAAATGAATTGTGGGAGTCGGTTCGGGTTTTTACCCGAATACCCAACTACCTGATTTCAACAAGGACAAGAACCTAGTTTTAGAAGTGGGTTTTTGTTTCGGGTAGTGTATGTAGGTGAGGTCGGGTATCGGTTTGGGTCGGTTCTTGCTCGGGTCGGGTTTTGATTTTTGCTCACCCCTATAAGAAATAGATTGAAAGAAATTGGAAGTTTACCTGAGTCACAAGAAATTAGACCTTGGAAATTAAAATTGAACGTCGTGATTCCGGTGGAGTGGGCGGCGATGGTGGTGAACGGTGGTGGAGTAACCGGCTGCATATGAGAAAACCCTATTTTGGGGTTTAAGCTTTATTTACATCCAACTTTCTACAAATTTTGCTACCAAGTTTATTTAAATTTCAAACATTTCTTTTTGCTACCGATTTTGCTACGTTATTTTTTTATATTTATTTCCTTAGATTTGCTACGGATGTTGCTACAACTTTTTCTATGCTTGGTTTTAAATTTTTTTTGAAAAATTTTGCTAGGCTTTTTATTTACTTATTTTTTAGATACTTATATTCTCAACTTTGCTACAGATTTTGCTACTGGTTTTATTTAACTGCTTTTTAGTTAATTTATATGTATGTATTTTCTTGGTTTTGCTACGGATTTGGCTACGCTATTTTTTCCTATATTTATTTCCTCAGTTTTGCTACGGAATTTTGCTACGGATTTCATTTGCTACGGTTTTGCTACGGATTTTGCTACCGGTTTTGCTACATTATATATTTTATATTAATTTCGTCACTTTTGCTACGGATTTGCTACGAGTTTTGCTACGAAATTCATTTGCGACGAAAGTTCGTAGCTAACCGGTAGCTAATTCGTAGCAAAATGTGTTCGTAGCTAATCCGTAGCTAAGTCGTAGCAAAATCTGCCACCACTTTTTTCCGTAGCAAAATTTCGTAGCTGAAACCTGTTTGTGTAGTAGTGTATTATCTTAGTTTATCTACACATTTTAAAAAAAAAAAAAACATGTGTTGGTAAACGTAATCATTTACCTACACATATATTAGTTTTTTACATATGTGTAGATAATTTACCTACACATGACGAAAATTTGCCACATGTGTAGGTAATTTAATATTTAATCGATTAGCAATTTTGGGGGGGAATTTTCCCACCAACACCAAGTGTGGCTAAAATCCATTACCAACACATATTAAGTGTTAATCATTATGAAAATATATTATCAACCATTACCCACACATATACAAACATGTGTAGGTAACTACCCACACATTTACATGTGTAGGTAAATTATGTGTGGGTAAACACCCTAATTTCTTGTAGTGTCTCTTTCTCTCCATCTGCTCTCTCTCAACATCTGCCTGTCTCTCTCTCTCTCTTTGAACTACGTACACCACACCACCACCACCCCCACATCATCCCCAACCTCCGCCACCATCGCCGCCAACACCACCGATCTCCGGCCACCGCAACCACCATCACTCTCCACTCCTCCATCTCTTACACACACACACACACACACACACACACACACACACACACACCCACATCCTCCCTCTTCGATTCATCCGGCAACGACACCACCAAACAACCTCATTCGCCTCGTTTTTCCGCCGACTGGTTATCCGGTGAACCACCACACGCAACCACAACGATCAACCACTATCCCCTGCCCTTCGCCGTCCCCTCCCGATAAACAACGGTGGCAGCGCCACCACCACTTGGTACGACATCAGCAGAGCTGCCATGAGCGGTGGAGAGAGAGATGCATGAGAGAGAGGGAGATCTAAGAGACGGAGCCGCGTTTCAGCGTTAGCGGCGGCGGAGCCGCGTATCAGCAGCGGCGGCCGCAACCCTGCAAACCCTAAGGTGGTTCCTCTTCCTGCAAACCCTAAGGTGGTTCCTCTTCCTGCAAACCCTAAGGTGGTTCCTCTTCCTGAATTTTCTCCAATTTGGGGAAAAAGAGAAGGATCGAGAGGGTCCCTGTGGGTTTAGTCGAATCTTTTGAGGGTTTTATGAAGATGGGTTGTTTGTTCTTGTTCTTGAATTTGTGGGTTTAGGTTTTGGGCTTGGTTTGGAGTGATTGGAAGTAAAGGGGTTTTGATTTGTAGGGATTCTTGGTTTGGATTCTTGTTTGATCTGACATTTGATTGGAACGACGGATGACGATTTCTGCTGCTGCAGCGGTGGATGACCGGAGAGGAGGTGGTGGTGGTGTTCTAGAGAGAGGAGAGAGAGAGGAGAGAGAGGGGTTGTTTAGAGAGAGAGAGAGAGAGAGAGTGCAGAGATATGGGGTGTTTGGGATTTGTTATAATTTTTTCTTTTATAAAATATAAAATGACCAAAATGCCCCTGAGGAAAAGGACAAAAACCAAGTTTTTTTTTTGAAATCTGACCTGATTTGAGATTTGGACTAAAATGGCAACAAAATGCAAACCACAGGGACCCAGATGTAATAAGTTTGAGATTTGGACTAAAGTGGCAAAAATGGCCAAACCACAAGGACCAAAATGGCAGTTTACTCAATTTTTTATACAAATGATACCCTTTATTAAAAAAACCCTTAAGATACCCCTAAATTTTTGTTCTAGCTCTGCCACTGCCACCTATGCCGAGTACTCTCTTCCTAGTTCCAGTCACATGAAAACTACTAAGTGTAACATCCGTAAAAAACAGATCCTAGAACCCAACTCGTTTTGTAAACTGGACCCTAAGCGAAAATAAATGAAAAATGAGAATTTTATTATTGTATGTTTTTAATATTGATACGTAAGAATTTAATTAAATCAGGGTTAGAAATGATAATTTTATAAATTATTTCCACTTAGTTTTGTTAGTTTTATAAATCGGGGTTGACAAAGGAGGGCTCGGCTTGGGTGCATTGAAAGATATGAATGTTAGTCTTCTTCTAAAGTGGTGGTGGAGATTTAAGATGGATGAAAACAGTCTATGGCACCGTACTATGACGGCTATCCACTACAATCCAAACTCATGGTTGTACCTTCCGGTTAAGGCGGGTATTGCTGGGGTTTGGAACGGGATTTTCAAATTTCAAAATGATCTTTCTGGCCTAAGTGTGCAGGTACCGAATCTTATCAGGGCTGCGATTGGGAACGGCAATAACACACGTTTTTTGCTGGAAAAATGGCACGACAAAGGGCTGATGAAAGACATGTTTCCGGATTTGTTCATTCTGGAAAAGAACAAACTGGCAACTGTTGTAGCGCGGAAAGAAGGCTGGGAGTGGAAACACTCGTCTTTCTCAGCTGCGAAATGAGATCAGATAGCCCTGCTCCAAACCGTCATTAGCAACGTTGTGTTATCTGCTGATTGTAATCAGTGGCGGTGGGAACCGAACAAAGTGTTGGGATTGAACCCTACAAAGGAACAGTTGATTAAAGCCAAAACTGGATCAGATCAGTGGATTCAGTATAAGCAGTTGTTTGCATCAGTCTTCCTCCTTGAATGTGACCTAACATCTGATGACTTATAAGTACTGCCCTTCACAAATCGTCCCTGACGTTTGTTCACATTTGCTAGATCCATCCAAAAAAGGTTTTTTTCTCATAGGAACCACTGAGGTTTCAAAAAAGGTGCTAAAACATCCAAAATTACTAACATTCTAACAAAACTAACTTGATAGAGGGGTAATTTAGTCATTTGTTTAATTTATTTAATTTATGACCACCTTAATTTTAACTGAATTTTTTCTGTATTTAATTTAATTATCAATTTTTAATTTCTTTTAATCTTAGAATAAACTAAATATTATTAAAGTAATAGTATACTAAATCTACAGGTTGGTTGTTAAAAACAATAAAATGCCTAGTAGTTTACTTTAATGTCCTATCCATCAAAGTAATATTTTGAACATGTTTAATAACAGTAACGTAGCGAGGAGTCACAGATAACAAAAGCACAAAAATAATTTGATTTCATATGTAACTTTAATATTATCATCAATAATTTTTTCCCTCTAAAATATAACCAATCAATCTTTCAGTTCATCATCGTTTTCTTCAGCAATGGCTTCCAAAACATGCGGAATTTCATCCACCCCTCTCGTTTCAAACATTGTATCCAAGCCTTCACCCAAATCAGCCTGCTCCGCCTTCTTCACACATTCACAAGCCCGTAACAGACTCCCAGTCGTCAGAGCTCAGGCTGGAACCTATAGCTCTGTTGATGTTCAGGTCAGTAATAGCCAAAACAAAGATGGTGCTACCGCTCAAGAACGCCGACCCTTGTCAACCATATCCCCCTTTGGTAAGTCCAAACTCTTATAACTATATATTTTGTTTATTTAAAACTTTACTTTTTTATAATATCCTTTAATTATCTATTTACTTCTTGAAACTATATATTTTGTTTATTTAAAACTTTACTTTTTTTTATAATACAACTACACATGAAAACAAACAAAGTATTGTTATAAATTATTTTAAGTTTGTTATCTGGGACTTCATATTATTACGTTTATTTTTTAATTATTTATGACATCGTATGGACTTTTAATCCAGATTGACTTGTCAACTGGTAAGGCTACCGAGTCTGGTTAGAAAAACATTGGGTCAAAGCTTAATTACTAAATTTTAGGCTTGATGGATCCATTGTCAATGACTAAATTACCCCTTTATCAAGTTAGTTTTGTTAAAGTGTTAGTCATTTTGGATGAATTTAGCAACTTTTTTGAAACCTCAGTGGTTCCTATGAGAAAATTTTTTTTTTGGATGGATCTAGCAAATGTGAATAAACGTCAGGGACGATTTTAGCAATTTACTCTTTTATAAATTATTTCCACTTAGTTTTGTTAGTTTTATAAATCAGGGTTGACAAAGGTGGGCTCGGCTTGGGTGCATTGAAAGATATGAATGTTAGTCTTCTTCTAAAGTGGTGGTGGAGATTTAAGATGGATGAAAACAGTCTATGGCACCGTACTATGACGGCTATCCACTACAATCCAAACTCATGGTCGTACCTTCCGGTTAAGGCGGGTATTGCCGGGGTTTGGAACGGGATTTTCAAAGTTCAAAATGATCTTTCTGGCCTAAGTGTGCAGGTACCGAATCTTATCAGGGCTGCGATTGGGAACGGCAATAACACACGTTTTTTGCTGGAAAAATGGCACGATGAAGGGCTGATGAAAGACATGTTTCCGGATTTGTTCATTCTGGAAAAGAACAAACTGGCAACTGTTGTAGCGCGGAAAGAAGGCTGGGAGTGGAAACACTCGTCTTTCTCAGCTGCGAAATGAGATCAGATGGCCCTGCTCCAAACCGTCATTAGCAACGTTGTGTTATCTGCAGATTGTGATCAGTGGCGGTGGGAACCAGACAAAGTGTTGGGATTGAACCCTACAAAGGAACAGTTGATTAAAGCCAAAACTGGATCAGATCAGTGGATTCAGTATAAGCAGTTTTTGCATCAGTCTTCCTCCTTGAATGTGACCTAACATCTGATAACTTATAAGTACTGCCCTTCACAAACAACTGCTGATCTTCAACATCTGATGAAGACTTAAAGACTGTTGAAGACTAAGCATTGATGCTCAATCTACTGTCATGGTTCAAGTACTGCTGAAGACACAAAGCACTGTTGGGAGTATAACAGTGGAATGAGAAGCAGTAGTTCAGTTTATTTCTTTGTATTGTAATTGTAATCAGTAGTTAGAAAACAGTACTTGTTTAGATCAGTGGTTATAGGTTGTTAGGAGGTTAGATGTCACTTTCATGGTGTCACAACCCCCGTCCCCTAACAACCTAGGAACGGGCGGCCGTGGCCAGTTTCAGTGGTATCGGTGTTTATCAATTTGGCAGCGGAAAAATTTCATCAGGACCGTAGTTAGGAAATATTTTATCAGAGTTAAACACCAGAAATATTTAAATAAAGAAATGGGATAAAACCCGAGTTTCTTTGATAATACATTTATAAGTGGGACAAAACCCGATTTTTTCATTTTGATACATTTCTAGGGAATAATCCCAATTATTGAAAACAATTCTCCTTTTTAATTAGGTAACTTTTATAGCCACTTTCTTATGCCTTCAATGCTCTCCAGCTGGCTTTTATTGGCTTCATACTAAGTTACCTGAAACACGTGTTTAAAAACATTTTATCAGCAGGAAATACTGGTGAGTGAATCCCAGTTTAATCAAGTTTAATAAAAACCATTGTACAGTATTGAGGCCGGTCTCGCAATTACATTTGTTTCCAAGTCATACCAATTACCACCCACGGTACTGTCAAACCCGACTTGTGGAAAAGTTACTCCTCGCAAGGCAGTAATTAATTTTGTATACAAAACCCCAACATACCGACGATAATTGTATCCTTACAAATACTCAATAACTGCTTAATATATAATTAATCGTGTGAGGTTTTGTAAAAACAATTTGCAAAAAGGAGATTACTCATATTGATGTCTTTAGTTTTTCTGTAAGGGTTTCCTGGTGACAATCTATAAATTACACAAATGCACACGCGTTAGTATAATAACCCATTTTAACATTAGTAATACTCTCCCCGAGATGGCATTCCAACGACTACGTCGGGCAGAACCACGACAGCCGTTACGGAACCCTAGATCAATCGGGCAGCGTATCTAATACGTATCCAGGGGTTATGATACTTACAACGGAGCAGAACTTCGTTATTTAGGGGGTATTATGCCCGAGTATAGCTTATACTCTATAGAAATTCGAGAGAGAAATTGATAGATGAACGGTTTGGACTGAAGCCTCGACCTCCTATTTATAGTGCCTGATTGGCACTTTGTCGCGCCCCGGGTAAGAAATATCAAGGGTTTACGCGGCCCGCAAGGAATGGCAGGGCGGCGAAGGATCGCCGAGTCTTCGACACGTGGCGCCACCGGAGGAGATCTGGTGTTCGAGCTGTCGCGGCCCGCGACGAATAGGGTCAGGAGCTTCGCGCCCCGTGAGTGTCACCAGGATTTGTTTTTATTTGATTTTTAATTATGTAAAGGTATCTCGGGCCTATTTTACGTATACGGGGTGTATTTAGGATATTTGGGGGTGTCTAAAATATTTTATAGAGGGTTGTTATATCTTGGGTATAACTCCTGAGCTATTTTAATAAATATATAATGCACTCATGTTAAGTATAGTAACCCAATTTAACTTTATCCCTACGTCACGAGACAGAACCCTAACGAATATAGGCAGAGCCTTGACATACGTTACGGGGCCCTAGATCAATTGGACAGGGTATCAGTGATCAGGGGTTACAACACTTAAAACGGGACAGGGCTTTATTATTATTATAATTAAAAAATAAACGACATAGAATTGTGAGAGAAAAAGGTTGGCGAGACATGTAAGGTTTAAACAAATTGGAAACCAACACTGCCTTTGGTATTTATACTGAAACATTTACTTGCACATCAATCAAAGGAAAAGATTCCTTTCCATCCTACATCCTACACGTAAGTAGACACCATTTAATTGTTAGTTATGATTTATTATTATTATTATTATTATTATTATTATTATTTATTTTTATTCCTTTTTATTTCAACACAATACAATATGAACGTACACATTTAGTTAATTTTATTTTATTATTTTATTAATTTATATATTAAAATTAATTCAGCTGCTTCACTTATTTGGCGCGTATAACTTTTAAAATATGACGTTTTATAAAACAATGAATATGTCATTAGAATGAGAATATTTGTATCTACATTTTGAACATTTTGAACAAAGTTTCTTTAAAAACTGAGTAGGTTCAAATATAATGTATTTTTATTATTAAACGGTTCATATGCCCGTCTAGGTACTTCAAATTTCTAATAGTCAACTTACCCGTAATCTGCTCGTCTAATAATATAAGTTTTATATACTTTATTTTAATATAGAAATTTTGGGAATGTTACACATGGTGGCGTCAGCAAAGATGCTTCAGTGGTTTGTTCTGTACTATAAATAGAACAGTACCCTGTACTGTTCTATTAGCTCTTTCTTCACTAAGTCATTCTGTACGAACAAACCATTATGATCTCAGTCTGAGGGGGAGACTTTGTGCATGCATGCATTAGGATTGATCTTTGTAAACAAATACAATCATTCGATTCTATGTTAAACATGTCTGCTTAAAATTGTTCTCTCTTTGATTGTGTTGAAAGTTTATTCATTAATTTCCGCTGCAATTGTTTATCATTCATTTTCATAATTATTAAACAAAAACAATCTTATCAAACCCAGATCCTAACAATTGGTATCAGAGCTAGGACAGTCAAACTTGATCTAACAATCATTTTGACGTAAAAGTTCAGCTCAAAATCATTGATACTTTTAATGTTCGTTTCGTTGAAAAACAGAGTAAGGTGTAATCACATACAAAGTTGATTATTCAGTGCCCGTAAAACAACCAGAATGACGTCACAATCACAGGATGTTAATAATAGCATCGGCTCACTCTTCAAAGCACCTGTGTTGAAGAGATCTGAATACAACATCTGGCAGAGAAGGATGGGTCACATCCTAGCTCAACAAAATACCGGATGTTGGAAGTCGGTTATCTTTGGACCACATGTTCCAATGGTGCCAAGTGCTGAGGATCTAAAGGTCTTTGTTCCTAAGAAAATTGAGAACTATACGGACCAGGATTTTCAGAAAATTGAACTGGATGCCAAGGCATTTAGCATCGTTGCATCCGAATGATTGTATTTGTTTACAAAGATCAATCCTAATGCATGCATGCACAAAGTCTCCCCCTCATTTTGAACTATAGGCATAGAATTTGAAATGCAATGACTTGTAGAAACAATAGGATTCAATGCCAGAAAAGAACTTACTTTGATCATTAATTGAGGGAGATTCTGAATCAATAATCTCAATTTGTGAATGGAAGTATGAAAAATGATTTGTCAATGATCAACCCAGAAATCAATAACGTTTATTTGAATGGCAAGGATACGCTGGACAATACATTAGAATTTAGTGTATCATGGTCTTAATACATAATTGTATCAAGACTACTTGAATGATGAGTTAAACGAATGATGTATGATTAGGGTTTATTATTAGCACATGCTACAAATTTATACAGACACCGCAAGGTGTTGTAGTGATTGAAAGAATTCAATAATTACGGTGAACGAATTCACCGTTTTTCGAAATTAACTAAAATTTCAAATGAAGGGAATCTAGATATTCAAAAGATATGATGTTCAATGAGAGAAGAAATGAATATTGCAGGATTAATTCAAAGATGAAAGAATTATTGGAGGTACATTTATTTTAACACAAAATTGCATTTAGACTGATTTAGGATAATGAATCAATAAATAGATAAATTCGTACCTCGGTGTGAAAATGAAATGAGTTCAAGTTTCAAAGAAATCGCCACCGCAAGGTGTCGTGTTTTAACAAATAATATATCAAAATTCAGACAATGAGATTTCCTCGAATATGATGATCTCAATTCATCATATGGGATTTTGTGTATGGTGAACAGGTTCAAACAATTTGAGCTTGGTTTAGACATATTCCAACAATGGATATATGTATTGACAAGAAATGGTTTTTAATGAAAATTTAGTAACTCTGAAAAGAAGAGAAGTTTTCCAAGAAATCGGTTGACTCGATTATCAAAAGTCAGCATTTTAAAATCAAGGGGGGGGGGGGGATTTATTAAAACTCATGAGTAGATGATCTTTTAGAATTGAATTCACATGCATGACAACCAATGCAGGTACAACATAGGAATTTGTCAAGAGATGAGACAAGTAAGAGTTGACTCTATAAAAGAAAAACAAAGACCTTTTATTGATGAAGTTTTGATCGGAATTAAAAGTCAATTATTACTGAAAACATAAGGGTACTTATTCTAAAAGTTGGCTATTGTCTCCGATGTTGTAAATATCTATGTATTCTTATTAGCTTCATCGGGGTTTCGATCCTCGTTGTCGGGTGCCTTAAATAGTTTCGGGCAGTAGGGACAGATGTGGTCTGGGTCTCTACATTTGTAACATACATTAGTTTTTCTTCTACATTCTTCCTCTGCATGTCCAACCTTATTGCAGAAATTACAGCGAAGTGTCTTCCTAGAATGGCGTTTTCTTGCGTTCTTCTTATTACGATTGTCGCAGGTAGGTTGCGTGATTTCTGGTTCTGTTTCTTTATCCTTGCATGATTTTTTTGGAGCAGAATTCCTTATAGGAGTATCCGTAGGTTGTAGTTTTCTTTCGTTTGGAAGGTGAAGTTTTGATACGAATATCATGACTTCCCTTGGAACTAGGGTTAGGTTTGAAGTGGTGAGTATGCTACAATGTATAGTACGATCTTCGTTTATAGGCACAGAAATCTTAATAGCTTCAATGATCGAAGGTATGGCATTCGATATTCCTTGAGCTATTATATTTTCTATAGTATTTCTATCCAAAGAGTTTTCATTACTAGCCTGAATTTCTTGATCACATGCTATTTCCTTTGACATCTGAATTGCAAACATGTTTTGATATAATTATCACAGAATTTCACAATTATACAGGCATATTTTGTTTAGCATTATTATAATAATAGCTATTAGTATGATAATTAAGGTAACATATACATGTTATATCTTAATATTTTCTTTTATTATATATCTTATCCAAAGGTAATCTTATATGTGTTGTTTCTTCCTTTGGTGTAATAGCTTTTATATCGCCTTAATTATATTTTCAGGGCTTATGGCTGGATAGGTATTCAAAGATAAAATCTTTATATGAAATTCTGAGATTTTCTGTCATTGGCCCATTTATTTTTTTTCAAGAGGTGGTGCTAATACAGATATCCTTAAGGTATCTTTTAAATTAAAGTCGGGTATCAAAATAAATCATAAGTAAATATGTAGGTTTGTTTCTTCTGTTATATAAAATCTTGTCCTTTTGAAGAAGACATTTGATTCTTATATTGTATATATATTATCAAGAAAATTTGTGTCTTGTATATACTTACGTATAAGTATACAGTTTTAAAATTTCCTTTATAATATCATCTTATAAAAAACCAGTTACATAATTAATTGTATTAGCTATCCTGTTTATTTTCATAACTTTGTTTATACCTTGATATTAACCGAATAAATTTGTATCAAATTTATTGAAGATAATATTTTAGAACAAAAAGGGAATCCATTAGAAGGAATAACTTTAATAGAGATATAATTTTCTGGATTCTTTTTAGAGCAATTTTAATCTTGACAGGTTAACTAAATTTTGGTTATAACATATTTATAATTTGATTCAAATTCTACTTATTTAATACTCGTAATAACCAATACAAAGTCTGGTGTTTTTAAATTCGATCATTAATATATTAAGAAATATTAAGAATGAAGTATCTACTATATATAATAAATGAAAAAAATATGTGCTGACGTGTCGCATTGTGGTGCAGGCTCATATAGGTTTTGGGCGGGAAAACATTTTAGCAAGTTGGGAGACGGGGTCCGTTTCTAAAATGGGTCGGATTCTGAATTTAACGGGTCCTTTATAAGATTCATCAATGATTTATCTCATTCCCTCTTTTCTATTTTTTTTCCAAACCCTAACATAAACCAATTCTTTTCTATCGACGCCCTCAAAACCCTAACAACACACAAGCATCTTCATCAACAAATCGACAATGGTGATGGTCAGTTCATGAGACCATCCGCTTTTTGTTTTCCTGCTCAATCCCTGTTGATCAGAGGTGAGATTATCTTTGCTTATTGTTTTCTATTATGATTAGGGTTTTACTTATCATCTTGTCTTCATTGTGGCTGAAGGTAAGGTGGTTGTCCTTCTTTGCATCCCTAAAAATACCCATAACAGTAGTATACATTTTGATATTCTTATCTTTGATTATTTGAGTTTGCATATCATATTGCTATTTATGTTTTTGAATATTAGGTTTTTTTGGTTGCTCTTATCACAAACCAAGGTCTGTATATTGTTCTATTACTTGGTTTGAAATATTGATTTAGAAATTAATGGTGATTTCAAGGAAACAAGATTTGAAATATTGATTTTTGGTGTTAAAATGAATTTTATTGTTTTGTCCTAATGATATAAATGTGAATTGAAATGACGATGCATCAGTTAAGATGTCTTCTTTAATCTTTTGGTCCATAAATCAACTGCCTTCTTTGATTGTAGGGTTTGACGGGACACGTGGACCCCAACTCTAGATGGATATTTGAACTGCAATGATCTCTATATACAACTGAATACGTAGCTTTTAACAGAGGTTTTTGCTTATCTACAAAATTTGACCCATGTAACCCAAGAGTAGCTCTTAACAAATGCTTGGTTCATATCATATCATGATTGCGATTGATTTTTTCCATTAAAATTTTTAGGTTGAAGCTGAAGAACAACCAAATTTTCCGCGGAATATTTTGTTTACCGTTGTGCCTTATTTCGCTTTTCTTAAGGTAGGTGGACACTATTTCATTATTTGTTTCTCAAAATTTTGAATACAAAATTAAATTCTTTTTATTATTATTATTATTATTAATTTTCTTTTTGATATAGAGAGAGGGCAGTGATTGGTGGTTTGGCCAGGCTCAATCTGTTTTGGGTGATAGTTCTCAGTGCCATTTTGAAGTAATAGTTTTTTTATATATACATCCATAATTATTTCTATTTAATTATTTAACCTCTTTTATATGATTATATATAGGCAGGACTATTAAAATTGTTGAACCAAGCCGTTTCATTTTGTTTGTATATAAAACACTACCTGTCACACCCCGGATTTTCCACGTGTCACCGATGGGCCCGGTGGTGAGTATCGTGACGTAGTTGATAACATCATAGTCAAACAACACAATATATAAATGCACAGCGGAAGCAAAAGATAAATTATTTTACATTCCGAATATAAAGTAATATCAAGTATTACAACGGAAAGTAAAGAATCCACAGGCGGATCAAATAAAAGAGAAACTATTCAACAGATTTCAGGCATCTAGAACTTGTAAGATTCCTTATTAACGCCCTGAGCTTCCAGCCAATTTCGTTCAGTACCTGTCACTTAACCTTTTTGAAAAATACGTCAGTTTACACTGGTAAATACACTCAACCGACTCATTTGGAAAGAGTTTAAGAAAATTGATTTAGATGCACCAGGCACAAAATATCTTGACACATTGATTAAAATGCACAGAGGCAAAATTAACCTTTTATAACTTGGGAAAATCTTATTAATAAAAATCTTGTATCCGATTTACATGTTTGTCCAACATTTAGGGCCGGTGAATATACAATACAAGCCGGTCTAGATTAATCGACACTCCACAAATATGATCTCACAAGAAGATACCCTTACGAGTGAGTATATGTTATACATATGCAACGGGAGGTGTTATATCTACACCTTGTGCTTACGTCGTGGCCATTCACTTTTTAAAATGAGCCAAGGATATCCAGGACACGGTCATTAACCCCCAATGTTATTTGTTATCAAACAATACAAATTAAAACGGGATTATGCAATTTAATCATCTCCGATTAAATGGTTTCTACACCCGATCAAGCGGTATTTTTATAATACCGTATCCCAAGCCCGTATAAGGGAAAATAAGTTAAGAGCATTTACCTGAGCTAGCAATGCAATTTATACTCAGCCGTATATTCTAATCAGCAAGCACAAGTACTTCTACTGGGGCTCTCAATCTGGAACGAAGGTTTTATGAACCTATTAAATTCCTAACGGGTCTTATTTAAGTCGTAACTTAGACCGGTTAGTTTTATGGAAAGGTTTACGGTTCAAAACGCATGATTAAGCGAAGACCGGAATAGGATGTGATTTAGACCCGACAAGTTTGGAGACTTGTATAATATGGGTAAACTAAACACATTCTGGATTTTGAGATAAAAACGATAACGTTTGACCCGTTTCGGCTAACTTATGCAAACTAGTTACATAAACCGAACCGAACGCGAACAACGCATGACGGGTAATTATGAGAGTCATATACAGGTTTCCTAAGTTAATTATGCCTCAAATATGTTGTGACATCAGTAAGATGTCTTTCATTATGCCCAAAACGTATTTAAACACAAACTAGGCCTCGTAGGGGTAGTTTGGTCAATTAAAAGGTTATAAAAGAGTTTAAGTATTTACCTGAGTTATAGGTCTGGTATAATCAGCGAAAATACTTATTTTGATAAGTTATAACAGTAGGATAAAGTATATATGTGAAATTTATCAATTATAACCAAACTATGCACCGAAGGGGCATTTTGGTAATTTCACATAAGCCGTAAAGCTCAAAACTGAAGTCTGAGTTTATCAACCTTTGCTTACTGTTAAAATATTATAATTTGCCTCAAATATCAGTAGGTATCAACCCTTGTATGTTTAAAATAGTTTTAGTACATACTATGCGTAAAAAAAGCTTAAAAAGGCGAGTAAAGGCCATTTCTGGGTTCGATACTTAAATCTGATATTTTTATATTTCCAGAAGGCTTAAAATAATTTATTTATCATATGTGATCAGTAGCAAAAGGTTTGGAGTCGTTTAGATATGTAAAACTCATTTTATGGCCCGTAAGGGCAAAACCGACATTTACCGGATTAAGCCTACGACTATGAGTTATGTTCAGCCTAAAATTAATTAAAAATCTTTAAAATTCCTAAAATAATATATTACATCAGTGGGTAAAGATTTGATATCAAAAAGTAGGCTTAACTAGGCTATATGCTAATTACGCCATTTTATTAGCATAAAGCTTTCAATTTGCGCTAATGAGCATAACTCTCAATTTATACTTCAAACTGATGTCAAACTTTGCATACAAGTTTATATATCAGTAATTAAAGTTTCTACACTTTTACATTTTCATAAATTACGTTTTAAGGTGTAAAGGGCATAGTGGTCAACATATGAGCAATTAACGGAAACGCGTAAACGAATGGGTCAATCAATGAACCAACCACAGAGGGTTATGCTAACATGTAGCCTGGTCCTAAGGTAGCTCTAAGGCATTTCCAAATCATACTAAAGCGGGTCAGAACTGAAGTCAAAGCAAAAGTCAAAGCTTTGCGACTTTCGGTTCCGAATCGGTTCAAAACAGAAAGTTGTCGAATCAAACAAGCTTAGACAAGTTCTTATGCTTATTATCAAGTTATATGAATGATAAAATATGTTACACGCCTTTTTCATCGTTAATTATGCGTTAAACGAAAGATTACATTTCTGTTGACTTTTTCTAATCATCTTTGACTCGACAAATGACCTAGTTAGGATGGGAATCAGTGGATGCCCTTTTAAGGGTTTAAAGCCCACATAATTACCAACTTATAACTACCTTTGATTTGGCTAAACACTGAATCAATAGTGATTTATCGATAAGTCAAACCGTATTTACGACGGTTTGACTTTTAAGCTTATAACTAAATAAAACATGATTAGGGAAGGTTAAGGAACTTACCAAGGTCCTAATGCACGACTAGGGAAGCTTAGAAAGAGGTCTTGAGCTCCAGAAGTCTTCCAAGAAAGCAGGTGGAATGAATGCAAGAAAGTTGCAAACATTGAAGGCCTTATATAGTGATCCATTCACCATAAGATGTTGACAAGTAAGTCTAGCACTAACCACAACATTCCTACAGGTGTCCTACATGTTTAGGGGTTGTTTAGGGGCCAAGGGAGATGAGGAAAACCGTTTAAAGATCAAGAATCGCGTTTAAACAGCAACCAGGAGCTTTTATGTCGCTGGCAACATGCTTGCGCACCGTAAGCATAAGCCTTGCGGTGCGCAAGGCTTCTGATCAGCTTCCAAATTTTCCAATTTTTTTGCATAAGTGACTCTTGGCCCTTCCGAAAGGTCAAGTAACCTTTATATATTGCAATTTGAGCCCTCCATATTTACCTACAAGGGCTTTAGGATATTTACCCACTTTGTTAAGTCCTCGGTTAACTTTATTGTCACCCGAAAGGTCCAAACTTTTAACGTTGACGCTTTAACCCCTCGCATACGAATTTGATCGTAACTTTCTCATACGATAACGAAACTTTATGAAATTTATATCGTGCATTCTAGTGAGCATAATTAATCGTTACAAAGCTTCGGGTTTGTCAAAAGGTCACTCAGTGGCATAACTCAAACATGTTGACACATTTAACCCCTGTCGTTTGTAATCTCTCACTTTTAGCTTCGTATGATCCATGATTTATTCGTCTAAGGGTATAAACATCATGTAGGGTTATTGTAAAGTATATTTATCCATTGTTGACATTTTGAACCCTTATTTTCACATACTTTCTATGTTTGTCAACTTTAGTCCCTCTAAAGTATACTTTCTCACGTTCAAGCTTATGACACGTGTCAATACATTATAGGACGTGAATTTTTCGAGGTGTTACATCCTCACCCCCTTAAAAGAAATCTCGACCTTGAGATTTGTTGAAGTAAAGGAAGTATTTTCTGCCTAATAATGGCAACTTACAGATGATTAGGCATTTGTATGATCTTATTTGTTGTTTCCAACGCAACCTTCAGATCCTGAATATTGGACTTACCAATCTATTGTCTTAACAACAGATGTTCAATATTTCATTTATACAAGGGCTCCAAGGGAGCAACCTTGATACTTCTATATCAACCATTATAGAAAAGCTTCTCTTGAGATGGTTATTCCAACCATTGTTTAACTAATCTTAAGGAGTAGCTAATCCTTACAGTTAGTCGAACAAATCGACAATCCTGGGTAGTTGTTGGCGATTTTTAATTGTTGTCTAAATAGGGTTGCGGTAATGAGTGCATAAGCAAAATGAACCGTCTTTCTTATCTAACAATATCAAACTCTCAGAATATCGAGTTAGGCTATATGGATCTCCTATCTTAAAATTTACTTAATCAGGTTTTCGGTTATTCCATAATCAGTATGGGTTTCTTACAACACTTTAATCCAAAGCGGGATGTTAATCCTAACTCTACTTGCCTCTCGAGAGGTAAACAGGGTAGTCTTAGGAGAAGACAACCAGGATACAAGGAGGTTACAGAGATTTTCCATATCTCAGGCTCCAGTTCACTCATCAACGCTTGTGTCAAATAAGTGACACATTTATGTTATGAGTCCACATATTTCTTTACCAGGGAATATTTATTTGGACAATTCCATTCTGGATATCTTCTTTGGATACCATTAGTTGACTTTAGTACCATATGATCATTGGGATATCTTTGTGGTTCCATGCATTAAACCTCCATACTGATCAGGCATGGAAGCAATCTATGGAATTTATTAAGATACACCAATCCTCATATAGCGCTTTTGTCATACCATTTGGTATTCGAATTCGTTAGAGATTAAAGAGATATCAACTATATGTGCTTATATTTAATCAGAATGGAAATTTTCACAAACTAGGCACCTAGCTCGGTTGGCTAGGCGCGCGAAAGGGTGTGGCCTAGACCCAGGTTCGATTCCGGGGACGGCCGGTTCCACCATTTTTTTTACAGGAATAGAAGAATAGTTCTGGTGAATTTTCTACCTGTAAGTTTTACCTTACACTTATTATATATATAGGGTTCTTATGAAAAGTTTTAAAACTTGTTATACTTATAGTTTATGAAGGATTTATTGGTATCCGAACCAAAATAAATACTCTTAGCATTTAAATTACTGATAAAATGCCAAGGAATGTACCTGATGCCATTATTTATGGACTAGCTCAGGTATTTTAGGCGCTTTCAATTTTAAGCTTTACTTCCTCCGCCGCATTTCCTTTGATAGATTTAGGGCACGTAGTCTTGATGTGGCCTTTCTCATTACAGCCGAAACAGACTGCATTCTTCATGTCTTTGCAGTCCAACGTTTTATGTCCCTTTGACTTGCAGATCCCACAATGTAGAGGTCGAGGCTCAAATCTGCATTTCCCGTAGTGGCGCTTCTTGCAAATCTTGCATACAGGTTTCTGATTGGACTTTTGTTTATTCTTTTTCTTAGAACTCTGGGAGTTATCTACCTCCTTTTTCCTTTTTAGTTCATCCTTTGCATCAGAGGCATGAACGGGATCCTCCTTAAGAGTAAGGAAGTGTGGTCCTAGATAAAATTTGGACCGAGCAGCATGGGGCTCCTTGAACTTTTTCACAGCCTTCTTCACAGCTTTTCCAACAGCTGCGTCTATCATAGTTTGAAGAACATCTTTGGAAATTCTAAGGTTCACAATTTCAGCATCATTAGCATGCGTCGTGCCATCAATGGCGCGATCGACTGTTGTCTTATCCGAGTTTGCCATACTTTTTATTGGTTCCTAACACCAATAAAACAATTTCTTAGTTGAAATCCAACAACTGCTATTTTTCATTCTGATGGCCTTAATATATACTAACCATGGTGTCAATAACCTATACAGGCTATTATAGTACAAACATTCTTAATGAACATTATTTAAAATATATTAATATTACTTAGCCTAGGTCGCAAAAGACCATCAATGGCATTAAAGATTTGGACCTAGTCCATCACTTTTCTGACAGAGGATCAAAACGTCACATCTGTCTTTATTATATTAAAGAATTTAGTAGCCTGAAAGCTTGTCATAGGAATATCAGAAAAGAGTGATTCCTATTAGATATAAAATATCCATCTAAAGTTTGTTGGAGCATTTTCTAAAGTATCACCGGCCAATTTCTACCTCGTATTAAATGACCGAAGTCCTAATCAGGCGGAGACAACAATTCTCTACAGTTATTGTTCAATATTGAATCCTATATGCCAGTATCAAGTAAATTTCTGCATGAACTGCTTGATAAGGAAATGTACCTGCTATATAGTTATCCTTCTGCACCACCTCCTGGCGTTCATCCGGAAGACTCATGCGTTTGTTTTCCTAGCCTCTCCAGGCTCCTTTATAAGCTTTGGGCAGTTGGTTTTGATGTGCCCTTCCTCGTTACAATGGTAACATGTGGCGTTCTTTATCCCCTTTCAATCTAAGGTTTTGTGACCCTTGGTCTTGCAAATTCCACACAATTTAGCACGTGGGTCGATTGTACATTTTCCAAAATGTTGCTTTTTGCAGTTACTGCATTTGGGTTTGTTATCAGACTGACTCGAGTTCTTCCTAAACTCGGAATCCTTCCCGCGCTCAGTGTTTCCCTTCTTCTTCTTGTTATATCGATGAGAGTTTTCCTCCTCTCTTTCTCTTCTTCCCTCGCCTGAAGCATTAACAGACTTAATTCTGATTGCATCTAAGGTGAGAGATAAGGATAAGTCCACCGCGGACCTATATGTGGTTGGCCTAGATGCTTTAACACTTCCTTTTATTTCTGGTGCTAGGCCTCCAATGAAACGCGCTATGCGTTTAGGTTCAGGGGTGACTAAATAAGGAACTAGGCGGGACATAGTGTTGAAACTTGTCACATACGCCTGACAATCCAAATTCTCCATGACCAGAGTCAAGAAGTCTGATTCTATATTTTCTACCTCATGCTGGGGGCAATAGTTTTCCTTGACTAATGCAACAAATTTATCCCAAGATAAGTTGTAGAGTAGAACTTTTCCCGTGGCTTGGAGCAATGATCTCCACCATGCCAACGCTTCTCCTTTGAATGATTGTGAAACAAATTTCACAACATCTTGCTCCGCACAACCGCTGATGTCCACAACGACATCCATCTCATCGAGCCATGTCATGCAATCGATGGCCCCTTTTTCTCCTGTAAAGTCTCTGGGCTTACAGGAGACAAAATATTTATATGAACAGGTCTGAACTGATGCCTCTTGATGAAACACAACTTGTCTAGACGGAATACTCCTTTAGTTTGACAAGTCATGAACATCGTCCTCCCTTGACTCATGTGTTTTAAGAGGGAGCTTACTACGAGCCACAGATAGAGTCTTAAAGTGGGTATCATTTGATTCATCATACTGTCGATCAAGAGCTCGAGTAACAGCATAATCTATTATTGCCTGCAGTTCTGCTCCAGTTACATTAATTCTGGTAGTATCATTGTCCTCCTCCATGCGGCTGTTAACTTCATCTAATCCAGCCATGTAGCTTGATTACTACACAAATATTAACAATGATTTATTCAGAGGTTTTTATGGAATCATCATCTTTGACGATTCATCAACCATGGTAATATAAACCATATTGGTTAACTTTTTAGTTATATTTAATTAGTATTTTCCATTATGATTTATCCTAGTTATAAAACATTAAGGATATTAAAGTGGCGCAAAAAGGCCTAGTCACAAGGACAGTTCTAATTTTTTTTTTAAGTCATGGTTTCAGAGAATCGAGGCATTAAGGTTTGAATCAAGTTCATTACCTTCTCTTGACAGGGAGTTGTGGACTTCAACTTTCTTTTGTCTTTTAGGACAATAGATATAGCCCGTGGGCATTTTCCTTCTGAGGGATGGTTATAATATGATCATCTTCTCAGATGCTATTAGTCGAGATCGTATGGATCCTACCGACTATTATGCTTGGACCTGGTCCAACATTTTTAGACAGGAGGTCAAAGACCACCACTGTCGTTGTCTTATCGGACAACAAGTTTAGCCCGTAGGCACTTCATCACTATCGGATGTTTATAATGTGATCATCTTATAGGATGACACAAGCCATGATTTCTAAATCACTAGGCTAGATAAGAAAATTGGAAGAATCCAATATAAGGATGACTGTTGTGATTTTTATCAATCACATTTGTCAGGAGTGCTAACACGTTCTTAGGTGTTAACAAGGATCTGAATCCCTTGGGTAGGTTTCACCATCTTGGCCGCGTAGGCTAGGTTTCACCTTTAAGATTCTTTTTAAAATGCCTACTGGCAGGGAAGGAAGGATATTTATTTTATTCAGGATTTTTATCATAAATCCTAATTTATAAGTTAATAATAGCACAAATGGCCTAGTCGCGTAGACAAGTTTAATTTATAAGCCATGATCGTTTGGGATCGAGGCATTTAGTAATAGCACAAAAAGCTTAGTCACGTGGACAAGTTTAATTTATAAGCCATGATCGTTTGGGATCGAGGCATTTAAGTGTGAATCAAAGTTCATTACTTTTCCTTGACAGAGAGTTGTAGGCTACCACCGTCTTTGGTTTCAGAGGACGTTAATTATAGCCCGTAGGCAATTCCCTTCTAAGGGATGTTGTTTTCCATTTATTTCATATTTCATATTTAGAATTAAAACTTAGTTTAATCAATCCATTATATGAAAATAAAAGTACAGAGTTGCCCTAAGCGTGTCTTTGAAGGGATAATGTGTCCTCGAAGGGACTGAAAGATAAATATGTCCTTATAAGGACTATTAAGGAAACGATCTTCAGCAAAAGGAGTTTCTTCTTCAAGTTATTTCTGAATGCTCTCTCCTTGGATGCTCGTTTCATTCTAGCCGCGGTACGAAGCTCAGCATTTCTAGGCTCCGGGTGTGGAGGACTCCTATTACGGCTTCTTCGTTTGGCGACGTATTCAATAAAAAATTTTGGAAGTAAAATTTCCAGATTAGGATTGAGAATATTCCTAAGTTAAGTCTAGACTCAGAAGGTCAAGGAATGTGCTACTGTGTCATTGAGATTAAACACATAAGGCTAGTGTTTAATTCACTCAATGTTGGCTCTGATACCAACCTGTCACACCCCGGATTTCCACGTGTCACCGGTGGGCCCGGTGGGGAGTATCGTGACGTAGTTGATAACATCATAGTCAAACAACACAATATATAAATGCACAGCGGAAGCAAAAGATAAATTATATTACATTCCGAATATAAAGTAATATCAAGTATTACAACGGAAAGTAAAGAATCCACAGGCGGATCAAATAAAAGAGAAACTATTCAACAGACTTCAGGCATCTAGAACTTGTAAGATTCCTTGTTAACGCCCTGAGCTTCCAGCCAATTTCGTTCAGTACCTGTCACTAAACCTTTTTGGAAAATACGTCAGTTTACACTGGTAAATACACTCAACCGACTCATTTGGAAAGAGTTTAAGAAAATTGATTTAGATGCACCAGGCACAAAATATCTTGACACATTGATTAAAATGCACAGAGGAAAAATTAACCTTTTATAACTTGGGAAAATCTTATTAATAAAAATCTTGTATCCGATTTACATGTTTGTCCAACATTTAGGGCCGGTGATTATACAATAATAGCCGGTCTAGATTAATCGACACACCACAAATATGATTGATGTGCGGTAAAGTGTTATATATATTAGGTGTATATTTTAAGCCCCTTTAACACTTATTTTAGCCAAGTTTTAAATTTATAAAACACGATATTTTACTAACACTAAACACACATATGGGCAAGTGCACCCATCGTGGGCGTAGTATAGCGTTGGTAAGATACCGAGGTCGTCCAAGGACACAAGAGCTTTTAGTACCGGTTTATCCTCAACGTCTAATCAAAATAAAAAGTTTAGAAAAATATTTTTAAACTAAGAAAAATAAAAGCTAACTAAAATGCTGAAAATAAAATAAAAGAAAAACAGATAGACAAGATGAATCACTTGGTTCCGACTCGTATCTAGTATAACCTTTGATTATTTCCGCACTTTTGCACATAATTAAGAGATTATCTTAGTTATTGTAGTAGGCCCCTCTTTTGAAGGTGACGTTACCCTCACCCCAGTAGTTTGAGTCAGCAAGGATACAATCCTAAAAGGGTGGATTATTGGAAGATAATGAATTAAGTTATTAATGCAATATTATGGTAGGCCCCGCTTTTGGCGGTGATGTTACCCTCGACTAAGTAGTCTGAGTCAGCAGGGATACAGTCCTAAATAGCCGGGTTATAGTATTAATAGTAGTTAACTTATGAGGGGGTCAAAGAGTTTGGACCCCCGCCATCCAATACCGTGAAGCATTGAAGGAGGTCCTACTAAATTTGACCCAGGTCCATTGCAGGACCTCTAAACGCTGAACAATGGCAAGACCCTTACCAAACCGTTCCCTTAACCCCCGACCAGGTAGCCAACATACCTCCATATAGACCGTGGAGATATGAATGGTGAAAATCTTTTATTTTATATAGACAGTAAAATAATGCCAAGACACCACGGACAAACGATAAGGAAAGATCACCTTTAACATAAGTAACTAGTTATTAAAGTCATTAATACAAAACCAAATAAAAAGTGCAAAAGATTAGAAATAAAAGTATTATACTAGACACTTTGTCTTCACCAAGTGATGTAAGAGACTTAGGCAAACATGGCCTTGATTGTCAAGAACTCTTACGATCAGTCTTGGATCCCGAGACGACTCACACACTCTACGATGGACAATGGATGATGGTGGTGGATGATGGTGTTATGGTGGTGGTGGGTGGTGGATGAAGTGTGAGAGAGGTGGTGTGCCAAGGGATGAGTTGAAATGAAACCAAGCACTCCTATTTATAGGATGAACAGAAGGCTGGGCACGCCCCCGTGTCCGCTGGACACGGCCCCGTGCCTGTCTGACACTCTCTCTCTTCATTAATTGTAATTCGCAATTACAATTAATGCGCCTGCTGTACTTTCGCCACGCCCCCGTGTCCGCTGGGCACGGCCCGTGGTGGGCAATAGAAGCTTCTATAGGTTTGTCTTTTCTGCTGCTTCTTGGGCACGGCCCCGTGCTGGCTGAGCACGGGGCGTGTTCAGTCTTCTGCCTTCTCTATTTTGCTTGGGAAGATGCCGTTGAGGGGTCGGGCAGTCCACTTATGTTCCTTTTCTTGTATTTATGTTGGATTTAACTGTCTTTTTGCTTCTTTTGTGTTTTTGAGCTCATTTAATCCTGAAAATACAAAAGGAAGACAAAAACACTCTTTTTCCAATATTAGTACTTAAAAAGGGTTAGTTTTATGCTTCATTTGATGTAATTTATATGTTGCATTTTACACACATCAAATACCCCCACACTTGAACTTTTGCTTGTCCTCAAGCAAAACTCTTTTATATGTGGCTTACACTCCCAAATGGAATGGGTAGAAGAGAAGGTTTTGGGCTTGTCGTAGAGTGTCGGGATTTCCAAGATTCTTTATGTAGTTTTATTTTTATTTATTTACAATCCTATTCGTCATGATTTATTTAAAACTGTTCATAAGAGAAATTACTTATTTGGGCATAACATGCCTTTTTTAAAATTCCATTTATATACAAGTTCACATACCTCACAGGAGAAATCACTCACACTTGGCCGAAGGTGTATTTTTAGTGAATCACTCGAGAGCGGCATGGAACTTATTCCTACCATAGGCTTGCCAAGCAATCAATCCTCCTCCTTTTTAACTTTTATACCTTTGTAAATATCAAGAGGACTTTGTGGGTGAAGGTTTAGGCTTGGGTTAAAGGTAGGTGGTTGGGGTAGTGGTTAGTAGAAAAGGGTGAAAAAGCGTAACAAGTGTCGGTTTTCGTAGGATTTTCGATTTTTGTAACTTTTTATTTTGATGAAGCTATTATTCAAACAAAGTTATTTTTGATGAACTTGTTTGTTTATTTTCTTTTGCTTCATCATCAACAATTTTTTTTTTGAACGATCATACGGAAAAACCGAACTTGTTACTAAAACAAAGGGTTAAAAATAAAAAAAAGGTTTGGTGGGTAAAAGGGTTTTTTGGGTGATGAAATGAAAAGGTTTAGGCTCAAAGGGGCTAACTAGGGGGATTTTTGGGTAGGTGGTAAAAGAAAAAGAAAAATAATGGTGTAGAAATAAAAAGGGTTAGTCCTAATGCCTCCATCATTTACTTACTCGGGTTTAAGTTGATAAGGACCGGGAATGTATCGTCATGGCAAGTTCTAGAGTCGTAAGAACCAAGCGGCTATTCACACAAGAAACGAAAAATGAGCATTTAGTCTAAAGATGTAAATTTGTATGCTCAATAAAGGCTCAAAACTCACTTTTGTGGGAATGAGTTTTTATGTGATCAAGTATATATAATCAAATTTTAACTAAGTTTGCTATGCCTTTTCATAATTTTCTTATGTTGGTTCTTTTTATCACGACGCTATCGGTTGTAAATTCGTAAAAATATAACCTTTTTGAGAACTTGAATTTCCCGAGTTAAACCTAGACAAGTAAAAAAATGAAATTTTTGAAAAAAATTTGGGGTGATTAGCGGTTCCAATAGAGTTTTGTGTAAGGCTTGTATTTAGGACTTGCAAAATTTCAAGGTTTAGCATCCCCCCCACACTTAAATTACACATTGTCCTCAATGTGTCCCAAAAATAAATTTTTAGGTTGATTAGATGTGTAAAATGGTGTTAAAAAGCAAAAAAAATGTGTTACTGGGCGCTGAACACGGCCCCGTGTTATCCGGGCACGGCCCCGTGTTCAAGTGCCAGTAACAAAATTGAAACAAGAGAAACAGAAGTCTGGACACGGGGGCGTGTTGGGTGAACACGGCCCGTGTCCAGTTACCTGAACTGGGCGTTTTTCTGCAGGGGGTTCAGCACGGGGCCGTGTTGGTTGGGCACGGCCCGTGTTGAACCTTCTGTAATGGAGAGAATTGTCGGGTTGCCTTGTTCTTGTGCATGAGGTCATTTTTCTCGTTTCCTTTTTTCATCCCTTACCACCATGAGTGTGTTTTATTCCTTATGAACCATCCAAACTTTAAAAACCATCATTTCATTGCATCATAGAGAGATCTTACATAGTCCTAAATTAAGATAAAACAAAAACTAAACTAAATAGGTCAGGAGGTACACGAGGTTATCATAAAGAGTTCTACTATTTTAAGAAAATTTCGAGAATAGTTTCCCGATTAGTAGGACTTTTGGCCGAAGAATTTCTTCCTAAATGTTGTTTAAAGCCATTCTTCGATCTCCCTAGGAAGGAAGAATGCGGCTTCATTTTCCTCAGCAACTGGTGGCTGAGGGGGAACATTCACCGGGACTCCTTGCACCACCCTTCACGGAGGCTCTTGGTGCATGGCGTACCATTCTGCCGGAATGACGACTTCGGGCACCACGTTCCACGCCCTTTGGGTTATTATAGGTACCAAAGGCGGGGAAGCGAGAAGGTTTAACCTCTGGTGCAAGAGGTTTACTTCTCGGAGGCAGCCCTCCAGCCCCACTGTTAGATGGTTGATACGGTCGACCAATGCTTCCTCCACTCCCGTCATTTCGTCAATAGCTTCCCTTAGGGCGTAAACATAGTTTACAAGAGAGTCTTCTGCTGTTGATGATCTCCTCCCTTGTCGGTTACTTCTTGAAGATGATCTGCTTGTTCTGCTTGCCATTTTTCTGTGAAAGAAACCGAAGAAAGCTAAATTTTTACAAAACAGTGCCTCGGACACGGCCCCGTGCTCGATAAGCACGGCCCCGTGTCCATTTGTCTGCAGGATTTTAAGCTAAGGAGTCTTGGAGTTTTAAATTATTTTCATGATTTTTATCTGGGTTTTAAGCTTAGATAATTTAAAATAAAGTTATACAACTAACTTTAAACAAGAATCCTTAGCAAATAATCTTACAAACTTTACATAGAAGGTTGGAATCATGGGATTTCCAAGCTTCCATGGAGGAAATGTTGAAAAAATTTTGAAAGAAGAGGAAATGAATAAAAGTGGAAGGGACAAGATGGTCCTTGGGAACCTTCTTTTAGCACTTACCTAGGATGGTATGAGTGAAGATCCCAGGAATCTCTGTCTATTGAAGTGGTAAAAAATGAGCAGGAATCATGCTGCATTTAAAGAAAACGACAACGCACTGGACACGGCCCCGTGTGCAGAGGAAATCCTGACACATTTTGTCCGTATTCTAACAAAATCAGCAGAGAATCTTTTTGGTGAGCACGGGGGCGTGTTGACCTGGACACGGCCTCGTGTCTGGAGGCTGTCTTATGGAGTTTCGTTACTTCTAAGGATCTCGTCAAAATCGGGTGGTTCCTTGCTGGTTGGAACAACCCCAAAGTGCCTTAGATACCTCAATTGTCCTAGACTAAGGCGAGAATGCAAGAGGTTGTCGGTGAGGGTAATTCCTATTTTCATTCTAGGTGGACAAGTCCAACCCTTTCCCGGGCTCTCGCTAAAGAAGGTGTATGCCGAATCGCTCAGGTCTATGTATGCACCGAACGAAGTCGATGGAGAGTCCTTCACGGCACAATCGGCACAGGGACGACTATCGTCCACGTCTTTGCTAGGTATGAAGGTATTTTTGGGAGCAACGAGGTTGTCGGAATGCGGTTCCAACATTACTTCATGGTCATCGTCTTGGGGCGGATCAATAAAATCCTCCCTAAGCTCTTTTAACCAATTCAGAATTAGCTCTTCTAGTTGAAATAACTCGTCAAGGAGCATTTCTCCTAGAATATCTGGCTGGGCGCATTCGAGGGAGAAATAGTGCTTATTTTTACTTTCGCCCCTCTTAAGGTTATAAGGAATCGGTGGGTCTATGTAGTGGGGCCTATAATTTAGAAAGTAATATTCTAATTCTTTATGTTCGCCTCCACATAATTGACACCACGTACCATAAGAGTGCCGAAAGTAAAAATAATTACTATCACTCATGTTTATGTCAGAAATTACCAACCGTCGGGATCTAACGGTTCTGTTTTCAGTAAGTGAATCTTGGGCACGGGGGCGTGTTGAGTGAGCACGGCCCCGTGTTCAGCTTACTGTCTGACTTAAAACAGGATTGCCAGTTCCAATGATTTAGCACGGGGGCGTGTTCAGCGGGCACGACCCGTGCTGAGCTCTGCAGAAGCTGAAAAACTAAGAAAATCCTAAAAAATTAAAAAGAAAAATAAAAAAAATGATTAGGCCGTTGATTCCTAACTTTCTTAAAATCCTTGTGTCCCCGGCAACGGCGCCAAAAACTTGATGTGCGGTAAAGTGTTATATATATTAGGTGTATATTTTAAGCCCCTTTAACACTTATTTTAGCCAAGTTTTAAATTTATAAAACACGATATTTTACTAACACTAAACACACATATGGGCAAGTGCACCCATCGTGGGCGTAGTATAGCGTTGGTAAGATACCGAGGTCGTCCAAGGACACAAGAGCTTTTAGTACCGGTTTATCCTCAACGTCTAATCAAAATAAAAAGTTTAGAAAAAGATTTTTAAACTAAGAAAAATAAAAGCTAACTAAAATGCTGAAAATAAAATAAAAGAAAAACAGATAGACAAGATGAATCACTTGGTTCTGACTCGTATCTAGTATAACCTTTGATTATTTCCGCACTTTTGCACATAATTAAGAGATTATCTTAGTTATTGTAGTAGGCCCCTCTTTTGAAGGTGACGTTACCCTCACCCCAGTAGTTTGAGTCAGCAAGGATACAATCCTAAAAGGGTGGATTATTGGAAGATAATGAATTAAGTTATTAATGCAATATTATGGTAGGCCCCGCTCTTGGCGGTGACGTTACCCTCGACTAAGTAGTCTGAGTCAGCAGGGATACAGTCCTAAATAGCCGGGTTATAGTATTAATAGTAGTTAACTTATGAGGGGGGTCAAAGAGTTTGGACCCCCGCCATCCAATACCTTGAAGCATTGAAGGAGGTCCTACTAAATTTGACCCAGGTCCATTGCAGGACCTCTAAACGCTGAACAATGGCAAGACCTTTACCAAACCGTTCCCTTAACCCCCGACCAGGTAGCCAACATACCTCCATATAGACCGTGGAGATATGAATGGTGAAAATCTTTTATTTTATATAGACAGTAAAATAATGCCAAGACACCACGGACAAACGATAAGGAAAGATCACCTTCAACATAAGTAACTAGTTATTAAAGTCATTAATACAAAACCAAATAAAAAGTGCAAAAGATTAGAAATAAAAAGTATTATACTAGACACTTTGTCTTCACCAAGTGATGTAAGAGACTTAGGCAAACATGGCCTTGATTGTCAAGAACTCTTACGATCAGTCTTGGATCCCGAGACGACTCACACACTCTACGATGGACAATGGATGATGGTGGTGGATGATGGTGTTATGGTGGTGGTGGGTGGTGGATGAAGTGTGAGAGAGGTGGTGTGCCAAGGGATGAGTTGAAATGAAACCAAGCACTCCTATTTATAGGCTGAACAGAAGGCTGGGCACGCCCCCGTGTCCGCTGGACACGGCCCCGTACCTGTCTGACACTCTCTCTCTTCATTAATTGTAATTCGCAATTACAATTAATGCGCCTGCTGTACTTTCGCCACGCCCCCATGTCCGCTGGGCACGGCCCGTGGTGGGCAATAGAAGCTTCTATAGGTTTGTCTTTTCTGCTGCTTCTTGGGCACGGCCCCGTGCTGGCTGAGCACGGGGCGTGTTCAGTCTTCTACCTTCTCTATTTTGCTTGGGAAGATGCCGTTGAGGGGTCGGGCAGTCCACTTATGTTCCTTTTCTTGTATTTATGTTGGATTTAGCTGTCTTTTTGCTTCTTTTGTGTTTTTGAGCTCATTTAATCCTGAAAATACAAAAGGAAGACAAAAACACTCTTTTTCCAATATTAGTACTTAAAAAGGGTTAGTTTTATGCTTCATTTGATGTAATTTATATGTTGCATTTTACACACATCAATGATCTCACAAGAAGATACCCTTACGAGTGAGTATATGTTATACATATGCAACAGGAGGTGTTATATCTACACCTTGTGCTTACGTCGTGGCCATTCACTTTTTAAAATGAGCCAAGGATATCCAGGACACGGTCATTAACCCCCAATGTTATTTGTTATCAAACATTACAAATTAAAACGGGATTATGCAATTTAATCATCTCCGATTAAAAGGTTTCTACACCCGACCAAGCGGTATTTTTATAATACCGTATCCCAAGCCCGTATAAGGGAAAATAAGTTAAGAGTATTTACCTGAGCTAGCAATGCAATTTATACTCAGCCGTATATTCTAATCAGCAAGCACAAGTACTTCTTCTGGGGCTCTCAATCTGGAACGAAGGTTTTATGAACCTATTAAATTCCAAACGGGTCTTATTTAAGTCGTAACTTAGACCGGTTAGTTTTAAGGAAAGGTTTAGGGTTCAAAACACATGATTAAGCGAAGACCGGAATAGGATGTGATTTAGACCCGACAAGTTTGGAGACTTGTATAATATGGGTAAACTAAACACATTCTGGATTTTGAGATAAAAACGATAACGTTTGGCCCGTTTCGGCTAACTTATGCAAACTAGTTACATAAACCGAACCGAACGCGAACAACGCATGACGGGTAATTATGAGAGTCATATACAGGTTTCCTAAGTTAATTATGCCTCAAATATGTTGTGACATCAGTAAGATGTCTTTCATTATGCCCAAAACGTATTTAAACACAAACTAGGCCTCGTAGGGGTAGTTTGGTCAATTAAAAGGTTATAAAAGAGTTTAAGTATTTACCTGAGTTATAGGTCTGGTATAATCAGTGAAAATACTTATTTTGATAAGTTATAACAGTAGGATAAAGTATATATGTGAAATTTATCAATTATAACCAAACTATGCACCGAAGGGGCATTTTGGTAATTTCACATAAGCCGTAAAGCTCAAAACTGAAGTCTGAGTTTATCAACCTTTGCTTACTGTTAAAATATTATAATTTGCCTCAAATATCAGTAGGTATCAACCCTTGTATGTTTAAAATAGTTTTAGTACATACTATGCGTAAAAAACGCTTAAAAAGGCGAGTAAAGGCCATTTCCGGGTTCGATACTTAAATCTGATATTTTTATATTTCCAGAAGGCTTAAAATAATTTATTTATCATATGTGATCAGTAGCAAAAGGTTTGGAGTCGTTTAGATATGTAAAACTCATTTTATGGCCCGTAAGGGCAAAACGAACATTAACCGGATTAAGCCTACGACTATGAGTTATGCTCAGCCTAAAATTAATTAAAAATATTTAAAATTCCTAAAATAATATATTACATCAGTGGGTAAAGATTTGATATCAAAAAGTAGGCTTAACTAGGCTATATGCTAATTACGCCATTTTATTAGCACAAAGCTTTCAATTTGCGCTAATGAGCATAACTCTCAATTTATACTTCAAACTGATGTCAAACTTTGCATACAAGTTTATATATCAGTAATTAAAGTTTCTACACTTTTACATTTTCATAAATTACGTTTTAAGGTGTAAAGGGCATAATGGTCAACATATGAGCAATTAACGGAAACGCGTAAACGAATGGGTCAATCAATGAACCAACCATAGAGGATTATGCTAACATGTAGCCTGGTCCTAAGGAAGCTCTAAGGCATTTCCAAATCATACTAAAGCGGGTCAGAACTGAAGTCAAAGCAAAAGTCAAAGCTTTGCGACTTTCGGTTCCGAATCGGTTCAAAACAGAAAGTTGTCGAATCAAACAAGCTTAGACAAGTTCTTATGCTTATTATCAAGTTATATGAATGATAAAATATGTTACACGCCTTTTTCATCGTTAATTATGCGTTAAACGAAAGATTATATTTCTGTTGACCTAGTTAGGATGGGAATCAGTGGATGCCCTTTTAAGGGTTTAAAGCCCACATAATTACCAACTTATAACTACCTTTGATTTGGCTAAACGCTGAATCAATAGTGATTTATCGATAAGTCAAACCGTATTTACGACGGTTTGACTTTTAAGCTTATAACTAAATAAAACATGATTAGGGAAGGTTAAGGAACTTACCAAGGTCCTAATGCATGACTAGGGAAGCTTAGAAAGAGGTATTGAGCTCCAGAAGTCTTCCAAGAAATCAGGTGGAATGAATGCAAGAAAGTTGCAAACATTGAAGGCCTTATATAGTGATCCATTCACCATAAGATGTTGACAAGTAAATCTAGCACTAACCACAACATTCCTACAGGTGTCCTACATGTTTAGGGGCCAAGGGAGATGAGGAAAACCATTTAAAGATCAAGAATCGCGTTTAAACAGCAACCAGGAGCTTTTATGTCGCTGGCAACATGCTTGCGCACCGTAAGCATAAGCCTTGCGGTGCGCAAGGCTTCTGATCAGCTTCCAAATTTTCCAATTTTTTGCATAAGTGACTTTTGGCCCTTCCGAAAGGTCAAGTAACCTTTATATATTGCAATTTGAGCCCTCCATATTTACCTACAAGGGCTTTAGGATATTTACCCACTTTGTTAAGTCCTCGGTTAACTTTATTGTCACCCGAAAGGTCCAAACTTTTAACGTTGACGCTTTAACCCCTCGCATACGAATTTGATCGTAACTTTCTCATACGATAACGAAACTTTATGAAATTTATATCGTGCATTCTAGTGAGCATAATTAATCGTTACAAAGCTTCGGGTTTGTCAAAAGGTCACTCAGTGGCATAACTCAAACATGTTGACACATTTAACCCCTGTCGTTTGTAATCTCTCACTTTTAGCTTCGTATGATCCATGATTTATTCGTCTAAGGGTATAAACATCATGTAGGGTTATTGTAAAGTATATTTATCCATTGTTGACATTTTGAACCCTTATTTTCACATACTTTCTATGTTTGTCAACTTTAGTCCCTCTAAAGTATACTTTCTCACGTTCAAGCTTATGACACGTGTCAATACATTATAGGGCGTGAATTTTTCGAGGTGTTACACTACCTTATCCTCAGGTATGCACAAATGGTTCAAGTTGGGTTTTGTTATATTATTAATGGGTCAAACGTGTGATTTCTTTTCTATTTTGATATTGACAGTTATATGGTGTCTATTTTTTTTTTTTTTGCAATTCCTTCAGCCTGATGGTTTCTTATTCATAACAAAACCAATGACCTATGTGAAAAGGTTTGTCGTTATCATATTATTTGTGTTAGCAAATTGGGGTTTTAATAAAACTGAATTAGTGCCAATGTGGAGCTAGCTCACTTGGTAGAGGCTCTTGCCTCTTAGTGGGAGGTCTTGGGTTCAATCCCAAGCAAGGAGTACATTTTGGTTTATTTGGTGTAATTTAGGAGTATGTAAGCGTTGTCATTCAAAAAAATTTTGAATTAGCTTTTTTATCACAGATTTTATAAATAGCTTCCCATGAATATTGGACGAACCATGTGCTTATGAATTACATATTTAACAAATAATCGAAATTATTTAGTTTGGAATATATAAATTTTACTTCTTACTTATGTAGTTATGTGCACACTGATTCAATTTTGATCCGTTTATTTGGAAATCGGCAGGTTCAGGTTGTGTTTAAGTGATTAATGTAGCTAAAAGGTAGGAACAAGGCGTTTGGTTTTTGATTAAATTTTCAAGTCTCTTTTATACTTCTGTTATACATAACACCATAAACAGGGCATGACCTGAATTTTTTCATTTGCAAGACAGGTTGTTAGCTAGCAAGCTACATTATTCCACCAAATATTAGATTACAGGAGATTCATTATCTAAGGATACACTTATTACTGAGAGTCTGAGAGGTACAATATACTTTGTGCAACTTCATTTATATTAAAAAAATACGGTTGTCATAGTTTAAGGAACAGGGAACTGTATTTTAACACAAATGAAAACATTACTTTTGTTACTACTATGTTTCCATATTGCATATGCTAGCATTATTGTTTTAGCGAAAAACAGGCATCCTAGCAGAAAATAGTCGAAGAGGTCAAAGTTCTTGGATTCCCATGGATTAGAAATTGAGCAAGAATGAATACACTTGAATGGGAGGAATGGAAAACACTCAAAGTCTAATGATTCGTTTGGTAGAATGTAATATGTATGATGTAAATACTTTGGTGTTTGGGTTAAGCTTTTGGCTTTCCCTATATTAATAAAGATTTAGTTTGTCGTCAAATGAAAGATATCGACCAGTATTGATGCCTAAAAGTGAGTGTTTTGAATTCATTTTGTCTAAATCAGAAATACTTTTGAATTCATTATGTCACTTTGTTTTGAATTTATTTGATTTATACGAATATGATCAATTCGTTTGTATCATTTTGTTTATATGTTAGTAATTCATAATTAATGTAAATAATTTTCTTGAGCCCGGGAAGCAATCCCGGGTGATAACCTAGTTATCATAATATATATACATATGACTTAAATAGAACTTATCAAATGGTAAAAAGTGTTTCCTTTAGAAATATATGTATATATATTTTAAACCATACTGTACTAAATAATTTTTTTTATATTTTACTTCATGAATGAAATATTATTTATAATATTGATACAAGTTATATATAAAAATATATGTGCATCCGACTTACATATAATTTTAAGAAATAAGTTTAAGTTATTTCCTGTTGATATATAGGTATTATGTATTAAAACCATTTAATTACATAAGAATAGGTTATTGTACATATTTTGGTTTCATAAATACTGTTTTATAAAATATTTTGTATCTCCCGTTATATACGTATATATGTGTTTAAATCTTAGAATCGTCGAACTGTAAAAATTCTTATTTATCATAAAATTAAGGATTACGTTTTATGAAATCTTCTTTAATATAACTTTATTCAAGAGCCAAATATTTTATTTTCCAAAAATATTATTATTATTATTATTATTATTATTATTAATTTTAAAACAGGATTTATTTAATGAGGAGAAATAATATATTAGAGATTTTTCTTAAAGAGTGTTTGTGTATTAGCATGTTAATTATCATCAATATTGACTATATGTAACTTGACAAACTTTGATGAATAATCTACAGATTTAATATTTAATAATGTGATAAGAAGTAATAAGAATTATACATTGATTTACAAAGTATTTTAATTATTGTATTTAAACAATGCTGAAACATTATATTTTAACAAAATTAATATAATGATATATACGTTTTATCAAAACTTTGACAAATACATATTTTTAAATCGAGTAAAACCTTTGGATTATATCATAAATCGTAAAATATACTGCTTTCATTATGATATTTCAGTGATACCGTTCCTAAATGTGTTAATTTACATCTTTGGTTAAGATATTAATATCAATATAATAATATTATTATAATTTATTTTAAGTTGTATTTACATAAATATGAGGATACAAATTTGAATATTATTTTAGGAATATATTCCCTTTTTATAGCCTATCATATTTACGTACCCTGAAAATTTAAATGATAGGAAATTATCTAGGTATAATACATATTATTTATATTATAATGTTTACAAAGTATCATATCTGAATTGCAGTTATTAATACTAAAATATTAATATTAACATTCTATTATTATTATAAAAATTATATTGCATTATATTCGCATATATACATATGGCCAAGATAGATATATAAGATATCACGAAATTTACTAAGACATGATATTATTAATATATATATCATTTATATATATAGCATAAGGGTAAGATACATATATGGGTAACACATATTGGGAAATACAAATTTCGTTAAATGGCATAGAAATCATCATAAACATATTATGATTTTATATTCATAGGATAACACATAAGATATTAATTTCCTAACACGAATGGTTAAGGGTTTAGGTATTAGAAGAACACCTAAAGGGCTTAAACCAGTGGAAAAGCTCTGATACCACCTTCTGTCACAACCCCCGTCCCCTAACAACCCAGGAACGGGCGGCCGTGGCCAGTTTCAGTGGTATCGGTGTTTATCAATTTGGCAGCGGAAAAATTTCATCAGGACCGTAGTTAGGAAATATTTTATCAGAGTTAAACACCAGAAATATTTAAACAAAGAAATGGGATAAAACCCGAGTTTCTTTGATAATACATTTATAAGTGGGACAAAACCCGATTTTTTCATTTTGATACATTTATAGGGAATAATCCCAATTATTGAAAACAATTCTCGTTTTTAATTAGGTAACTTTTATTGCCACTTTCTTAAGCCTCCAGTGCTCTCCAGCTGGATTTTATTGGCTTCACACTAAGTTACCTGAAACACGTGTTTAAAAACATTTTATCAGCAGGAAATACTAGTGAGTGAATCCCAGTTTAATCAAGTTTAATAAAAACCATTGTACAGTATTGAGGCCGGTCTCGCAATTACATTTGTTTCCAAGTTATACCAATTACCACCCACGGTACTGTCAAACCCGACTTGTGGAAAAGTTACTCCTCGCAGGGCAATAATTAATTTTGTATACAAAACCCCAACATACCGACGATAATTGTATCCTTACAAATACTCAATAACTGCTTAATATATAATTAATCGTATGTGGCTTTGTAAAAACAATTTGCAAAAAGGAGATTACTCACATTGTTGTCTTTAGTTTTTCTGTAAGGGTTTCCTGGTGACAATCTATAAATTACACAAATGCACACGCTTTAGTATAATAACCCATTTTAACATTAGTAATACTCTCCCCGAGAAGGCATTCCAACGACTACGTCGGGCAGAACCACGACAGCCGTTACGGAACCCTAGATCAATCGGGCAGCGTATCTAATACGTATCCAGGGGTTATGAAACTTACAACGGAGCAGAACTTCGTTATTTAGGGGGGTATTATGCCCGAGTATAGCTTATACTCTATAGAAATTCGAGAGAGAAATTGAGAGATGAACGGGTTGGACTGAAGCCTCGACCTCCTATTTAAAGTGCCTGATCGGCACTTTGTCGCACCCCGCGTAAGAAACATCAAGGGTTTACGCGGCCCGCGAGGAATGGTAGGGCGGTGAAGGATCGCTGAGTCATCGACACATGGCGGCACCGGAGGAGATCTGGTGTACGAGCTGTCGCGGCCCGTGACGAATAGGGTCAGGAGCTTCGCGCCCCGCGAGCATCACCAGGATTTGTTTTTATTTGATTTTTAATTATGTAAAGGTATCTCGGGCCTATTTTACGTATACGGGGTGTATTTAGGATATTTGGGGGTGTCTAAAATATTTTATAGAGGGTTATATATTGGGTATAACTCCTGAGCTATTTTAATAAATTTATAATGCACTCATGTTAAGTATAGTAACCCAATTTAACTTTATTCCTACGTCACGAGACAGAACCCCAACGAATATAGGCAGAGCCTTGACATACGTTACGAGGCCCTAGATCAATCGGACAGGGTATCAGTGATCAGGGGTTACAACACTTAAAACGGGATAGAGCTTTATTATTATTATAATTAAAAAATAAACGACATAGAATTGTGAGAGAAAAAGGTTGGCGAGACATGTAAGGTTTGAACAAATTGGAAACCAACACTGCCTTTGGTATTTATACTTAAACATTTACTTGCACATCAATCAAAGGAAAAGATTCCTTTCCATCCTACATCCTACACGTAAGTACACACCATTTAATTGTTAGTTATGATTTATTATTATTATTATTTTTTTCTTTTCATTTCAACACAATACAATATGAACGTACACATTTAGTTAAAATTATTTTATTAATTTATATATTATAATTAATTCAGCTGCTTCACTTATTTGGCGCGTATAACTTTTAAAATATGACGTTTTATAAAACAATGAATATGTCATTAGAACGAGAATATTTGTATCTACATTTTGAACCAAGTTTCTTTAAAAACTGAGTAGGTTCAAATATAATGTATTTTTATTATTAAACGGTTCATAGGCCCGTCTAGGTACTTCAAATTTCTAACAGTCAACTTACCCATAATCTGCTCGTCTAATAATATAAGTTTTATGTACTTTATTTTAATATAGAAATTTTGGGAATGTTACACATGGTGACGTCAGCAAAGATGCTTCAGTGGTTTGTTCTGTACTATAAATAGAACAGTACCCTGTACTGTTCTATTAGCTCTTTCTTCACCAAGTCATTCTGTACGAACAAACAATTGTGAGCTCAGTCTGAGGGGGAGACTTTGTGCATGCATGCATGCATTAAGATTGATCTTTGTAAACAAATACAATCATTCGGTTCTATGTTAAACATGTCTGCTTAAAATTGTTCTCTCTTTGATTGTGTTGAAAGTTTATGTGACAACTGTCGCTTTTCCGTACATTCCGTACACTAATTGAACAGTAATCTGTGCTTAAATAATTGTGCATGATCTAGTTTACAAGACAAATGAATTATTAATTACTGTTATATACATACAATGGCATTTCCTGATACAAGACTTTATTCGTTGCTACATGCAACACGAGATAGTTCTAATGATACACAGAACAGAATTGGCATCGTTACCAGAAAAATAAGTTTCTGAATTTCATGCAAGTGAATTCATGCACGTTTTATACTACAAAATATTGCTTTGTGCATTAACGAGAGCGTTGCGTCAGAAATACTAGTAAACTCACCGGTAAGACACAATATGCCAACAAATCTGCAGAAAACAGTCAGACAATAAAATTGGAGCCTAGGTGTAGGTCCAATGACAAGAATACATTAAAACCCAAGAGTACATACAAGGGTTTATATATATAGACTCTCCGGAAGCTAAATTATGCACTAAAAGCACCCGAAACGCACTTTAAGTGCAGAATTTTATTAAATTCAGCTATAACCAGCTTTTAAACATATAAATATCTTGCAGAATTTACGTTTTATCGTCCAGAATATTTTCCTAAGTGTTGGGAATTAAAAGGATTACAAAAGGACACTTTGCGGAATAATTAAACACTTTAACGGAACGGTATCCAACCGAACAACCGGACATTACCCGGGACACCGAATTTTTGCCAAACACATTGTTTATTTAATTCTTGGCTAGTCGTGATCCCCGAACACCCTAACACCCACTAAAAAGCAACTCACTAACCTATATTATCACAACACTTGTAATCTAACCATCCATTGCATACTAGTTACAAAAGTTACATCCAACCCCTCCCCCCCTTAGCCGAAATCGGTCCCCATGTGGACCCACACAATTTCCACACCATGCTTCATATATCTTGGCTTGATTTTGTTGTAATTGTTTAATGGATATTGCTTGTAGAAGTAACCATAAGATGAGAGGTAATCTCTTTAAGTATGGAGCAAGATCACAACCATTTCTACTCATCATTTCACTCCCTCACTTCACTCTCTCCCTCCCTCTCTCGGCCACACTACCACCGCCAACAGCACCACCATTCCACCACCATCAACCTCCATTTTTAAGTCATATTCAAGCTTAAAGGTTGATACAAGAAGGCTTGCTACTTGTGAAGCATCAAGGGAGCTTTGTTTCTTGCTTCTTCATCATCTTTTCTCGTCATCTTCTTCACTAGATACTTCCCTAGCCTTGTGCTAGTAGTAAGTTACTTGTACACCCTTGTTCATCTTGTTGTTGTGACCAAAAGTTGTAGTATGTTTAAATCACTAAAGAAACAAGAACATTAAAAAGATGAACATGAAACTTTACATGAAGCTTGAACAAAAAAAGGGTTTACTTGAAGATGAAAAAGGCTACTAGTTGATGTTGTCATGAAAAAGGTTACTAGTTTATGTGTTACGAAAAATAACCACTTTCTAACTAGACATGAACTTGATGAAAATGATTTTTCACAAAATATAAGTTAACTAGTAAGTTGATGAGTTTGTAAATCCAAGAGTTACAAAAGGTTTTCGTGAATAAACCAAGTTAGAGTAGCGGTTCTTGGAAAAATTATGACTATTCCAATCACTCACACTATTTTTAGAAATAAAACAAGTATGAGAATGTTTTATTTACAAGAAGAGTTCAAGAGTTAAATTTTGTAAAAATTGTTTACAAGTTGTAAACACTAAACTTTTGCAAGAAGGTGATTTTTTAGGAGATAATTATACTTTGGAAGGTAACTAAGCCCACTAAGAGCTTTACCAAGTTACTACGCGTTGTCAGGATATAACAAGTTCATGATATAGCGTGATTTACATGATTTTAGCTTGTAGTAAGACTTGAAAGAGTTGTTGATGCTTGTTGATGATTTAAAAGGAAATATGTTGGTGCATGCGTCTGTCGACTTCGTCTTGTATCGAGTTTTTTACTAGAATTGTTAGATCAGGGCTTGTAGTATGAGAATTTTAGGATTTTGAGTGTTGTTTAAGGCTGATTTCGCTTAAACATGTTATTTCGCTTGAAAGTGTCATTCACCATTTCAAGCGAAATCAACATAAGCTATTTCGCTTGAAATGGCAAGTGTCTCTTTCAAGCGAAATCACAACTCTATAAATAGCTTTCAAGCGATATCATTTGTAAATATTCTGAAATGTTCTTGTTTCCGACGGCGGAGCTCTGTCGAAGTGTCTTCAGGATTGTAAACGTATTAGAATCAATATACAAGACAGTTTGAAGTGATATCTTGCTGAATTCAACTCATTATGTCTGTTTTCGCCTTTCATTCTGAGTAGAACGCCTCTGATTGACTCATTTCGGGTCCGACAACGATCCTACAATTGGTATCAGAGCTCAGGAGGAGGAGTTCTGCAGATTTCAGCTTGATTTCATTCATTTTCTTACTTCTACACCTTCTTTTATCAATTGAACAAGTTTTAACGGTTGAAATGGCCTGGATTTTTCACAACATAAGCGAAATACAGTTTTAACAAACCCTTGAGAAAATCATATCAAAATTCGGACTAAAACTGATAAAAATGGACTGAAAACATAATTTCGCTTGAACGAACCAAGAGATTTCGCTTGAAAAGTTGTGATAATTCTAAGCGAAATAAGTGATTTCGCTTGAATTGCAACTGATTTCGCTTCAAAGTAGTATTTCGCTTGAAATTTCAAACAAAATTTGTGATTTCGCTTGAAATTAGTCTAATTTCGCTTGAAATTAGTCTAATTTCGCTTGAAGTTAGTCTAATTTCGCTTGAAGTTAGTCTAATTTCGCTTGAAGTTTGATTTGCAGGTAATTTCGCTTGAAGGGTGTTTTCGCTTGAGATCTTATTCCGCTTGAGAATACCTGTTGTGTAAAAAAGTTTACCGAATCATGAGTGAAGAATTTTACAACGCTTTTGCAACATCCCCGACTACTCCGGCTACCATTGCTCAAAACATGAACTTGGAAAATGAAACTAGAACTACGCAAAAACCCCTAAAGCTAATGAGCATTGAGGAGTATTACGATTGGAAAGATCGATTTGAAAACTGGGTTCAAGATAATCACTTGAGATCTTGGGAGTGTATTTTGAAAAAAATATGTACTACCACGTACTGATCTGCAAGTTGAGAAAGAAATTTCTGAATTCACTGATAAAGAACGTGACATGTACAGAGCTGAAAAGATGATGATTAGTCTACTTCAGCAAGTTATTATAGAAGACATCTTTGTATTGCTTCAGCATGACAAAACTTCAAAATCAATTTGGGATGCTCTTAAAATCAAATTTGAGGGGAGTGAGAAGATGATCAAAAGTAAAAAGGCATTGCTTAAAAAAGAATTTGATCTATTCACAAGTCTGCCAGGGGAAGATACAAAGAAGTTGATTGAAAGATACTGCCACTTAGTGCGTTCTATGTCGTTATTAAGCATAACCAAAGAACGAGAGGAATGGGTTGACAAATTAGCTGATGCTCTACCTCAGAAAGAGTGGGGTACATTTTTGATGATATTAAAGAACACCGGAGAATATGATGGTTTGACGATTTCTCAGTTCATCGAGAAGATTGAGGGTCAAGATCTTGAACAACAAAAGATTGCGAGGATGAATAATCCGAGTAGTCAACAAGATATAAAAATGTATTACAAAGGCAATGTAAAAGAGGTTGAAATGAGTCCGAAAATTCAAACTGCTTTTAGTGCTGGGAACTCATCTGGAAATGTTGATCAAAGTTCAAACAGTAGCAGTGGATTTTCTTCATATCCGAATGTTAATCCAAAGATTTCAACTTCAAGTTTTCATTCTCAAAGTTCAAAAACTGGAAATGGTTGTGTGATACATTGCAACATTGCATTGAATCTTCCAGATGGTCAAAGTTTTTCTGAAGAAATTGCAAAAGATCACATGGTATTACTTGCAACTGTACTACAATCTTATGAAGGATTGGTTGCAGGAAGAATCGGAAATCCTATGCTGACGAAAGAAGATTATGATCAGATAGACGCTGAAGAAATGGAACTCATGGACATCAAATGGTGTCTAGCTAGTGTCTTGAGGAGAGCAGAAAAGTTTAAAATGATCACAGGAAGAAATGATTTTCTGGATGCACATGTTTCTACTTTAGGTTTTGATAAGTCTAAAGTTACTTGTTTTCGATGTAGGGAGAAAGGTCATTGATGGTCCCGTTGACACAGGATCTGATCGTAGGAACAAGATGAATCGATTTCGTCTTAGTGTGCGGAATCCATTAAGACAAATCACAGATTTATGCAACAGAGAATTCGACGTTTAACTTCTTGTCTGTTCGTTCTATTAATTGTTCTGAAAGTTACAAAGTTCCGGTGAACATACAGACTACCCGTGCGTATGTCAAAAGTTCTTACAAAGTTGCACCGGACCTGCTATATATAGACAGACTCAGGATACAAATAAGTGTTGTCCGTGCGGGTGGGCTACCCGTACGTATGACTCACCCGTACGTGTGATCATCCGCGCGTATGATTTATCCGTGCGGATAAGTCATCCGTGCGTATGGCCATACGTGCGTATTGCCATCCGTACGAGTTCAACTTGTCCCAAACAACACTTTTACAGACAGACCCTATTCCTGAGTTATCCTGCTAACTACATACATACAATCAGACAATAAACATAAACACAGAACAAAATATGACTACATGCTGACGGAAGCTACAGACGTAATATACTAACAGACTCCCCCTCGAATGTAGCTGTAGTACCTTCCAGCATAGTCTTTTAATTCCTTCTGTTGCGTCTTCGCTCACGCGCTTTCTCTCTTCTTTTCTGAGCCTGTTCTTCCAACATTCTTTTTCTCTTTTGTCTTCCCTCAGTCAACCACCAATGTCTGTAGACAGGATCTCCATCACGTTTCCGTTCCCATCTTGGAATTTTGTTTTCTTCAGATTCTATTGGTGTCTGATCTGTTGGAGGAACAATTCCCAAATTACGTCTTCCTCGTTCAGCAGCTCTTTCAGCAATCTTCTTGAAATGTTGTTCACGCTTGTATACTTTCAAAAACTCATCAATCTCTAGATCTCTCCATTTAGTCTTCCAGTATCTTCCAGAGTTGATGTCTTTCGCGTAACAAACATCCACAACCTTTTGATATTGCAAAGCTTGCTCTCGATCAGGTCTCTCGTAGACTATCTTGTTGTAGAACAAACAATCAATATCCTTCTTTGAGCAGTTAACAAGCCACATAGGATCTAACACACAGATCCTTCTAGCTTCTCCTGTGGACTTGTTGTTTAACGAGATTATTGCTTCAGTTGTAGTTTGATTATACAACCATCCTTCAAACTCATCGTGGAAATCTTGCTCCATCGCTCGTAATGGCATATTCTTCAAACAGCTTGGAGGTTTGATATCCAGAGTGATATCCTTCTCACCACTTTCCAGAATTCTGACAATCCGTTGAGGAAAGTGTGGTTTCCAATCAGGATATCTTTTCTCAGCTTGTAGCTTCACATAATTCCATAATCTCTGATCGTGCTGCTTCACATCCAACCCATGATAGAATTCTTTGATGTTCTTTGTTTTTACTAGCTCATCTATATCCCACCAAGGCAAAGTTTTGATATCAGCTAAGAACTCAAAGTACTGCACTCCCTGTTCTCTTCTGATAGCATAAACTTTTAAATCTTCCAAATATCCCCATGAGAGAATGTCACCCCAAGAGAGTTCTTTGTCATGTGTAAAAAATTGAAGTGCCCGAAGTTTCTTTCTCTCTTTTGGCATTACTTTGTACCATTTCTTTCTTTCTTCTGCCAAATTTTCTCTCGGAATAGTATCTGGAATACCTTCTGCAGACACTTTCTCCACTATCTTCCTTCTGATTTCATCAACATTTCTATCTTTGAACATTTCCGTCAACGAAGGAAATGTTGCATCAATCCCAGAGTAATGAAAATGAACTTCATCATCAGATGAATCTGAAGCATCTTCAACAATTACATCGTTGTAATTATCAGCTTCAAATGCATATCTTGTCTCAAATACATCTTCAGAAGTTTCAGGAATCTCATCTTCAATATCGAACTTAAATTTACCTTCTTGCAAACCCAGTTCCTCTAACATTTCTTCCCTTGTTCTACTAACCTCAATCACCTCTTGACTTTTATCTTGTAAGAAAATGACAGTGGGATTTGTAAGGAATACCTGATCTGTTTGTTGATTTCCAGAAGAGGAAGTTTCTTGATGATCATCATCTTCTTGCTCGTTAATCTGATCATTTAGAAACTCTTCTATCCTTTGTTCATCAATAGAATTCTTCACAATCAATCCTGACGAACCTTGATCATCGTCATTATTCTTCTTATCATCATCATCTTTCTTGTTATCATCGTCTTTCTCATCTTCATCATTTATCTCATCATCTTCATCTTCTTCATCAATTCCAAGAAGTTCTTCATCAGAATCACTAACTTCTTCACCTCGAGCCTTCTTCGCTTCTTTTCTCCTTTTCATAACTTTTATTCTGTAAAGACCATCTTTTGTGTTGAGTGGCACAATCTCAGCTTTACCAATAAGAACAAACTGCTTTGTCTTCCATTCAAGTAACATCACTTCTTTGGACTTTTTCTTCTTTTGTACAGCAGTAACTCTACGAATGATCTCTTCAGAATCAATGAATTGAGAAGATTCTCCAATTAACATAAAATCTTGATCATGTATAGCTTGTTCTTGAACAACTTGTTCTTGAGAAACTTGTTCTTGAGCATGTTCAGCATCAATCATATCAGCTTCATCTTGAAGATAAGAACCACCAGCTTCTTGAACATCTTCAATTATACTTTTGTTCTTTTGGATAGCATCCTCAGCCAGTCTTCGTTCTCTTTCAAGTCTTCTCTCTTCAACTTTCTTTACTTCAATTTCATTGTAAGCAGCATGAACATCCTTCTTTAAAAGATTTTCCACAACAGAATATAACATCTTCAGTTGTTCATCTTTCATCATTTTGTCAGCTTTCATGGCTTCCATCTCCAACTTCATTATTTTCATTTCGTTTGAAGTAGATTCACTCATTTCACTGACAAGTTGATTTAGTGTTTGATTTACATCTTGGAGATTCTTTGACTTCTCGTTCAATGAAGAGATTTCTGCCAGAAGAGCTTCAATCACTTTAGTGTTACTTTCACCATCTTCCTTTATCTTCTTCATGGTGCGTTCATCTTGGATCATCACTGTTCTAAGTTGATCATGAGCTTTCATTATCTTTTTCACTTGCTCTTTTAACAGATCACGTTCATTTTCAGCTTTTTCTTTTTCTTTCTCAAGATCTTTGACTTTCTTTGAAAGAATTCTCACTGCATCATTGTTGAACAAGTCACCATCAAAATTCAGATCTTCTAATGGATCACCTGAAGCATGTGGCAAATAGCTAAAGAAATCATCTGAGTCTTTTGGTTGTGAGGACGATTTTGGAATCTCTATGTTTTCTGGTACTTTTGGAAACTTTGAATAAAATTCTCCAGCATCAGTAACTTCAATGTAGTCATCGTGACTCGTCTGCTTTTCTGCTTCTGTTTCTTTTGGTTGAGAAGATTTAACATGTTGAGGATCTTTGCCATCATGTTCTTTTTGAACTTGACTTTCTCCTTTTCTTGCTCGAACACTTCTTGGAATGAGACCTGCTACAACAGCTTTTCTTTTCTTGATTTGTTTATTTGGATTCTCAGGATCATAAGTTGTATCTTCTTCATCTGATCCCTTCCTTTTCTTTGGTAACCTTTTCTTTAACTGAACTTTTCCTTTTCCAAGAGTAAGAGGATCAAGTTCAGATTCTGATATTGTGGTTTCAGAATCATCATCACTTGAAAGATCTTGAACGACTCCTTCTTGATCTTTAACACCTTGAGCAGCGTCCTCATTTTTCTTTAAGAAATTTTCAAGAGATTGTGATAACAGCTCAGTTCCCTCTTGAATAACAGCTGACGGCTCCAGAACTTGTTCATCTATCAGCTTGTGCTGCTGTTTTCTAGAAGACCCTGCAAAACAGATGTTTCACAAAATCATTAGAAATTTTCACAGTATAAAATTCTAATTTCCTTGAGACTCCCCCTTTCACAATACCCTTTTTCACATTCTTTGGAATAGAAACTGCAGGGGACGTCTTTGGAGTTCTCTTCCTTTTTCCATCATTGACACACCACCATCTTGTATCCTTCTTATAGAACAAACTCATCTTGTCATCTTCATTGTCAGAATTGCTGTCTTCATGTCTCCATGCATCATTCTCTGGAGCTACATAGTTTGGATTTGAAATTTTGCAGATCATTCTCTTTGCTCCAGGATCTGGACCTTTGATCAATCTGCTGATTGTATCTTGTGTCATGTGCCTTAGACCCAAAATGTCACTGCTCTTCTTTTCTAAACCTTGAAACTGATCATCTATCAACATCTGGACAAATCTAGGATACATAAGAAACCTCTTGCTTCCATCCTTTACATTCTCAGTCATATGATCAAAAATTACTTGAGAAATATTGTATGGTCTGTTTAGAACAAGACAAGCAATGATATTCATGATGTAATCTTGAGTTTCATCATATCCACCTTTTCTGTGTGACAAAGCATGAAGCACACAATGAATCATGAACTTATAAGCATGGCTAAAGCTTGTCTTCTGCATTCTTCCATTCACACTCCCAGCAAAACCCATCCTACACCACAATCCTTTTACTAAACGTTCAGAAACTATGGTTGGATCACCATCATTGTCTCCTAAATTCAACACTCTCCTTATGATACCAACAGTCACTTTCATTTCTAAATCTACATGTTTTCCACTCTCATCTTTCTTTGATACAGCTGAATAAATGGTCTTATCACTTTCTTCGTATCTTGCAGCAGTCCAAAAACGTTTCACATGCGATTCATATACTACTGTTTTATCAGTTAAGGCCATAGAAACTCTACTTTCCCTCAAAAACTTTGCAACATCTTGAACTACTGTGTTTTCGGTATACACACCATCCAAAGCACAATATATATTATGAGCTTTATCCCAATCCTGCAGAAATTTTATTCAATTTTTTAAAATTTTTGGGATCTCAAAATATTTTGTCAAGGAAAACTTGTTGCACGATATAACACTTGAAGAGTTATCAGTACGCATGACTTGTTTGTGCGGATAAGTTGTCCGTGCGGACAGCTTGTCTACATCGCGTATAGCCACCCGTGCGTACAACATAGCGTTGTCACGTATTGTCATCCGTGCGTACAACATAGCATTGTCACGGATTGTCATCCGTGCGTACAACATAGAATTGCTCCGGATTACCATCCGTGCGTACAGCCTGTCCTTGACACGGATTGTCATACGTACGTACAACATTGCTTGTCAAGAATTACAATGCACACATATCACAAGCCATTGCTACGGATTACCATACGTGTGTACAACATGATGTGTCACGGATTGCCATACGCACGTACAAGTTGTACGTGCAGATACAAGTCACAGATGAAGAACAATTTATGAACATCACAAATTTCTAAAACGTCCTATACACAGATCAATTTATCAATGTCTAAAACGTCCTATACACAGAGAATGTTAAAACGATCAAAACCCTATGTTCAAAACCCTATGTTCAACATAGATCTACACAGAGAATGTTAAAACGATCAAAACCCTATGTTCAACAATGTCTAAAACGTCCTATACACAGATCAATTTATCAAAAACCTAACCGACACTTCGTACTATTCAAGCATTAGATCTGTCAGATTTTAGCATGTTATAACACAAATTAATCCGGTAAAATCCTAGATCTAAGTATTCTAAACAAGAACCTATGATTTATTCATGACAAAACGAACTAACACAGGCTAGATCTGAGATTTAAGGCTCCGAAAGAACAGATATGAGATGAACAGCGATGAACAGACATTAAACAATGGATTATTGCATAATTAAGTTAGAAAAACATACCTTTGCCATTGCTAATGTTGTACAAACCAACGAAAACAACGATCCGTGCAAAAGATTCCGAAATCAGAAAGTCAAAGTGTGAGAGATAAAGAGTATTGTGCGCGCGTATAGCTTTGACTGACTCTTTGACTCTCAATTTATACTATCATCAGACGCCTATGGTCATCCGAGCGCATTGCCATCCGTGCGTATGGCTACCCGTCCGGATGAACATCCGAATGAGGCACATTTTACTTTTTCAATGAAAACTTTAATTTTTCTCAGCATTTGTCAGATTTTAGAAATCCACTTAAATTGCTTGGTTCAAATTAATGACCCAAGGAACTTAATTTGTCGACCAAGTTCAACTTAATGACCTTGGTTGACTAGAAGCAAAACATACTGACTTTTGAAAATTTTGTTCAGACATTTTTCTGAACAATTACAAGTATCAACTTAATGAACTTGTGTTTCACACTATCAATTACAGATTAGTCATGATTAGCTCCAAACTCATTTTCCAATCCAGAGACTTCCTGCATCTTCTATCACTTTCAAATCTGAAGATCAACTCTCCACTTTGGTTTGTCGGAAAAATAAAGCAGAAAAATAAAATCTTTTTGGGATTTTTACTGAAGCAAGAAGAGTAAAACAGAAAGCAGTAAAAGTAAACTATTTACAAACATATTTTTGGTGAGCGTGTTAGGGAATCATATCAGCTTCCGACAAGTCACAAGTACCATTAAGCTTAATTTCATGCTAAACATTAAGCAATTCACCTCGATTGTCGATATACTGGTCCATCTTAAATTTTTACACACATTTCAATCTGTTCAGGATATGATTTTAGTGTTTTAGAGACTTAAACTTATACATGTGTCCCACCTCTTGAGTATACTCCCGTATCCAGAATCTCAATAATCAGTCTTACAGGTGAGTATACATCAATGATATCTGTACATAATTTAGGTATGCGAGGGCCGAGGGATCTCAGGTCGATACTTCCGTATACGCAGAGAGATATCGGCTTCGACTTTTAAGGTATGTCCCCTTTAGAGGATCTTTTTGCTACAACAGCAGCGTTTATCAATTTTATTGTTTCAGCATGCTGAGGGTTTTAATGCTATATTTCAAGCATTAGCAGAAAGTATTATCCAGGGACTAGGTCAGAACTACCGTTCAGCAGAAGTCCCGGAATAATACCCCAGACATCATTGAGAATAAAGACCTAGTATATCAGATTATGAAACCTTTCAAACGAGATTTCAGGGGTTACCTATATATCCAAGTGGTGTTCCCCACGAAATAAGCAAGTAAGATTTTAGGTTTATATCCCGAACAAATCTACTAAATGTGTAAAAACCTATCGACACATCATTAGTGAGACTGTTTAACGTATTTGAACTTTCCATTTCTTTAGCGTACAGTAACTGACTAGCTGATGTACTATCATTTTCCCTTTTTACACAAACTCTTTTTGAAATTTTATCATGTTTTTGGGTTTTTGAAATTTTCTAATGTTTTTGGCTTTTTCGAATTTTTTTTATTGTTTTTGTATTTTCTGAAAATAATATCTCTCCCCCTAAAAACCAAAACAAGTAAAAATACGACAAACCATTGCAGATTGTTTCTCAACATCATCTACAGTGGCACCTTCATCAACGCCAACAATTTCCTCCGCATCCGATAACAACTTCATACCATTAAGTTTCAAAAGATATTTAAAGCGAGTTTTGTCAAAAGCTTTGGTATGTAAGTCAGCTTTTTGTTCATCGGTGTGGATTTTCTCTATTCGTATCAACTTCTTCTCGAAACAGTCTCGGATGAAGTGATGACGAATTTCAATATGTTTTGTTTTAGCGTGATGAACAGGATTTTTTGTTATGTTAATTGCTGCCTCATTATCAACAAAAATAGGGGTGTTAAGAAATTGCAAACCGTAGTCTCGCATCTGTTGCTGGATCCACAGGATCTGAGAGCAGCAGCTGCTAGCAGATACATATTCGGCTTCACAAGTGGATAAAGCGACAGAGGTCTGCTTCTTGCATTGCCAGGTGACCAATCGTGGTCCGAAAAACTGGCACCCCGCTGTTGTTGATTTTGCATTCACTTTGCAGCATCCGAAATCAGAATCAGAATATCCTTCGAGCATGAAGTCGCCAACTTTTGGATACCACAACCCCAGAGATGGAGTTCCTTTCAGGTAGCGTAGAATCCTTTTCACAATTACCATGTGCGAAGCTCTAGGATTTGACTGAAATCGCGCCGCGAGGCAGGTTGGATACATAATATCCGGTCTTGATGCCGTCAAGTACATTAACGAGCCGATCATGGAACGATATAATGTTTCGTCTACCTTCTCTCCGGTGAGATCAGGATGTATCCCATGATTTGTCACTAATGGGGTGGAAATTGGTGACATTCCTGACATCCCGAATTTCTCCAGAACATCATGAACGTATTTTGTTTGATGTATGAAAGTTCCTTCGGGAAGTTGATCAACTTGAAGTCCCAAGAAGAACTTCATCTCACCCATTGAAGACATCTCAAACTTCTGCTTCATAACATGTTCAAAATCTTTGCAGAGTTGCTCATTTGTTGACCCGAAAATTATGTCGTCCACATAAATTTGGACAATCAGAAGATGCCCGTCGACTTATTTTGTGAAAAGAGTGGCGTCTATCTTTCCTCGAGTGAAGTGGTTGGCTAACAGATGTTGAGACAAGGTCTCATACCAGGCTCTCGGGGCCTGATGTAAGTCGTACAATGCTTTGTCAAGGAGATAAACTTTATCTTTGTGAATTGGGTCGGTGAAGCCCGGTGGCTGTCCGACATAAACCTCCCCTTTCACTTTGCCATAGAGAAATTCCGACTTCACATCTAACTGAAAAACTTTAAATCCTTTCCATGATGCGAATGCAAGGAAGATTCTGATGGCTTCAAGTCTTGCGACAGGGGCATATACTTCTATGAAATCTATTCCCTCCTGCTGACTGAAACCTTGGACAACGAGTCGAGCTTTGTTTCGAATGATAACTCCTCGATCATCCCTCTTGCATTTGAACACCCATTTTGTATTAATCTTTCGGTGACCATCGGGCAAATCTACTAGCTTCCATACGCCAAGCTTCTCGAATTGGTTTAACTCCTCCTGCATTGCATTTACCCATGAATCTTCAGTAAGTGCCTCTTTGTACGTCCTTGGTTCTATCTGCGAGATAAAACAACTTAATGAGAATTCAGTTTGTAAAGGAGCAACTTTAGTGTAAAAACATGTAAGCCCTTGATCAAGTTGTTTTCGAGTGCGGACGCCTGATTGCAGTTCTCCGATTATCAGTTCCTCTGGATGATAAGAAAGCGTTCTTGGCATCACCTCGCCCGAAACATCTACTTCACTCTCCAAATTTGTAACGTTTTGATCAGCAACTTGTTCACTAACTGGAATAGTTTGATTTGAAAACTGGATTAGCTCCCCCTCAGATTCTGAATCATCATGATCGAATATTGGTCTGTTTTCAGATTCTTGATTGACATTCTCTACCGTCTGATTTTCTTGAGCAACATCATTTTCAACATCGTCATGATCTCCAGCATTGCTAGGACCCGCCTCATCATCATTTGAAGCTTGTCTTTTACGATACGATTCTGCTGGAAACCTTTCATCTTCATATTCTCTAAGAATATCCAACTCATCAAAGAACTCTGGCTCTTCTTCCATGTTGAAAGACTCCCACAAAACATCATAATTGAAACGCCATGAGTCGCCTGGATTTTGTGGAGGCATTGTGTGACCTTGGCATTCAACATTTTGAGCTTCAATAATTCTCTTCAGACTTGGAACGAAGACTCGTCGTAAAGGACTTGCATATCCCACAAATATTCCTTCAAAACTCTTCTGACCCATCTTTCCAAAAGGTTCTAAAACTGTACAGGGTGACCTGAACGGTTCAAGATACTTCAAATTCGGTTTTCGGTTATTAATCAACTCAAAGCATGTTTTGTTGAATTTCTTGACAGTTAGAACTCTGTTGAGCGTGTAGCATGCAGCGGAAACAGCTTCTGCCCAGAAATTTATCGGTAACTTTGAATCAGCAAGCATTGTTCTGGCTGTTTCGATCAGTGTCCTGTTTTTACGTTCTGCAACTCCATTCTGTTGTGGAGTGTACGGAGCACTGAACTCATGCAAGATACCCCTTTCATCACAATATTCTTCCATATTGTTGTTTTTAAACTCAGTACCATTATCACTTCTAATTCTTCTGATACGCCTTTGGTACAAATTTTCAATCTTTTTGAACAACCCCTTCAATCTGTCAAAGGTTTCTTCTTTTGACTTCAAGAATAGCACCCATGAGAATCTGGAATAATCATCAGTGACCACAAGACAATAAAGTTCTCCAGTAATACTTTTGACATTCACAGGACCAAATAAATCCATGTGAAGTCTCTCCAAAGGTGTTGAGACTGAATTGACTTGCTTTTTGGGGTGTGACTTTTTCTTTTGCTTGCCTTTCATGCAACTAATGCATTCTTGTTCCAGATGGAAACCTTTAATGTGAACTCCCAAAACCAAATCATTGTGCACAAGATGATTCATTTTACGTAGATGAATGTGCCCCATCTTACGATGCCACAACTTTGATTCTTTTTCTGTTGCTCTCGAAACAAAACAGTGTGCTTGACCCGTTGTTGTAGTTGCTACAGTCATGTCTAAAACATACAGATCATTCACTCTAGGAGCTCTCATGATGATCCATTCTTCAGGAATAACAAACCCTGGTTTCAAAATCAAACACTCTTTGTCTGTGAAGTGAGTAGTATACATCCGGTCACATATCTGTGAGATACTTAGCAGATTATTTTCCAGTTCAGCAATGTAGTTAACTCTCTCAAACGTGACGATCCCATTGGATAACGTTCCTTCACCTACAATTCTACCACCTTGGTTACCCGCGAACCCCACATAACCTCCATTAAAATTTCTGACATCATACAGCAGCGCTGTCTTTCCAGTCATGTGCCGAGAAGCTCCACCATCCATAATCCAACGTGAGACGGATCTTGGAAGCTCCTGCACATGTAAAAAATTTAATGAGATTTTAATGCTACCCAAGCCTCTTTTGACTCAGGTAACTTGAAATTAAGGTGTGTTGTTTTAGTGTAAAGTGGTGGAAAGTTTTTATCATTCATTTTAAGGTTTTCAGCAGTTCCAACTTCAACCTCTTTGAATAAGAAAAATTCGTCTTTTTGAGATTGATTTGCTGGTTGATTTTTCTTCACCACATACTTCTTTTCAGAAGTCGATTTCTGTTTCTCATAAAACTTCAAAGGTACATACTTCTTCTTAGTAGAAGATGATGATTTTTCAGTTTTAGACACCTTTGATGAATCAACTTTCTTTTCGTCAATTTTTGGCTTCCATGTTTGTTGAGGTAAGGCAACCCGTTGGTAAAATTTATCATTTTTAGTTACCGAATTCTTAACAGGTTCAGTTTTGATCTTGTTGTTATCATTTCTCAAAACATTTTTCTCAACAAACAATGGAGCCTTTCCTTTCACAACATCTTTCTTGATAGAATTCTTCACAGTTTCAGTCTTAGGCTTCAAGTTGGTACACTTTCGTGCAATATGTCCAACTTGATTACATTTGAAACATGTTCGGGTGTCAATTACCCGACTTGTACCTTCAGACTGAGGCTGTGAGGCCTTCTTTTCAAAAAACTCTTCGTTTGATTTTAAAAAGATTTCAGACTCCTCTTCTGAAAGTGAACTTGAACTGTTCACAAACACCTTTTTTACAGCAAACTTCTTGTTCTGAACATTCCTTTTCTGATAATTCTTACCACCCTGATATCCTCCCGACCATTTATTTTGATAGTTGTTAGAAAAACGTGGTGAAATAACAGGTTTCTTATAGTAAGCTTTATCTTTCTCAAAATTCATATGTCTCTTTGTTTGTTTCAAACTGTCCACTTCAGACAAATCAATTTCAACCAGTTTGAAAACATTTTTCAATTTCTTCACATTAACATTCTCCAATGGAAACTCAAAGTCTGAATACAACTTATCAGAACCAGACATCTTGTACATCACAAAACCCGGTTCATCATTTGAGTTGTTTTTAGATTTTGATTTCGGAATGTAGTTGTTTAGAAAACATTCTTCATCTTCAGTCGAATCACTATCCAAGACACTTTCAGCCATGCCTTTTATGAAAAAAAAAATGGACAAAAATGGCTCAAGCCGGCTAAAGAAACAAAAATGGCTCAAGCCGCCCAGACACGGCTCAAGCCGAGGGGAAACGTCTCAAGCCGTATTGATTAACGGCTAGCCACTATGAAACGTCTTAAGCCGGCGCAAACGTCTTAGCCAAGACGTCTCAGCCGTCTAGTAACCTGATATGTTTGTCGGACACGTGGCACGTTGTGGTTGGACCGCCGTCAAGACGTCTCACCTAAGTTCAGACGTCTCCACGAGACGGTTGACCAGGCTATTTTGGAAGGTTTGACCACGTCTTGGACATTTTGGCGATTTCCCCATAAAATATTGATGTGTTGGTAAAATGATTTAATGTGTGGACAATAAACACGATATTTATAAATAATATTTTTTAAATATATACAAACAAATACAAAACAATTATAGAAACATTTAAGGCCAAATTAACATTCATAATCAGAACATCATCGTTCAAACAACCAAATAAAATACTTAAACAAACAAAACTGAAATTGTTCGTAAGTTACTAACATGTTACATAATTACTAAAACGACTGTACTCATCGATACGTTGATGTATCACCTTGATACATCGGCACGACGCTTTGTGTAACCAATTTCATTGCCGAATTATGAGTTTGATGGTACCACGGTCATCTGCAACCCCTAAAATACGCCGTAAGTCGTCATCATCAACAAGGAATATCTGGTCACCGTCTTCATCCGGGTATATTAAGCGAAGCCTTCTATTGTTAACCTTAATCCTTCGTGCCACTTCTTGTTTTAGTTCCGAAAGGCCCGAAAAACGACGGAGTTGGAACTTTATTATATCATCGTTAAAAGTTGCCTTCACCGTCACCGAAGGAAGAAAGTTATGTCTGCCACGACTCCACCACTTGGCTGAAAAGCCATGACATTTAGCTGAAAAACTCCACCTCTTAATCCTTGTTATCAGGAACCCAACAATAGCTAAATTACTAAACTCTGAACTTAAATGCCTTTGCAAGTTTTGTTTTGTCCATGCTTTTTGTGACGGCTTTAATTCGGTAATATGAACAGTTTTTTTTTCCTGTGCTCTGGCAATGGCCAACTTGACACGCCATGCTCTCGACAAAAACGCCTCAATGTAGACCGACTAACTGAAAATAAGAAAAGAGCATTGGATCAAAATATTATCAAAAGAATTAAAATCACAACAGGAAGGACTACAATAAATAAATAAATAAATAAAACCAACAAGAGAACTTGCCACCAAGGCTCTTGGATGCTTGTTCCATTGGTTTTCCAACTTGCTTCTCAACTGCGTCCATTGTAAGAGAGCCTATTTTGCGCTTTCTGTCTTGTTTTACACGGTGGTTTCTTTCTCCAGCATCAGTAATGTTATCGCTCATTTTTTGAATCACATTAATCATTTCATTGTTTTTTCTTGGACCAACTACGTTAGAGTCATGTAGTGTAAAAAGATCCCAAGGGCAACTTTGTTTATTATCTGTACTAGTTTTTTACCCGCGCCGCGCGTTGCGGCGGCGACATCAAGTCACACGCGTGACGATGATGACATTGATGTGTGGCGCGCCACGCGTGACGTGTGAATTTACCTTGTGCACAAAGAGTGAGTTATCATCATAGCCCCACCCCAAGACCCCTTGCTTCATCAAACATATGCCCAAATGGCACATCTTGTTGTTATCTGGTGCTATCATTAGTGCCCTTATGTATGCATCTTCAGCTTCTGTATACTTGTTTTGTTGCATAAGTCCCTATCCCAAATTCCCCTACAAAATGTCAAAATTCAAACCTTTGAATTTCCCAATTCGATTTAAAAAATAACGAAATAGTGAAACATGGGCTTATGAATAATTTACTAAAATTACATACATATGTAAGTATTTATACATATTACATATGTATATAATATTAATAAATTAAATGAATTGTGGGAGTCGGTTCGGGTTTTTACCCGAATACCCAACTACCTGATTTCAACAAGGACAAGAACCTAGTTTTAGAAGTGGGTTTTTGTTTCGGGTAGTGTATGTAGGTGAGGTCGGGTATCGGTTTGGGTCGGTTCTTGCTCGGGTCGGGTTTTGATTTTTGCTCACCCCTATAAGAAATAGATTGAAAGAAATTGGAAGTTTACCTGAGTCACAAGAAATTAGACCTTGGAAATTAAAATTGAACGTCGTGATTCCGGTGGAGTGGGCGGCGATGGTGGTGAACGGTGGTGGAGTAACCGGCTGCATATGAGAAAACCCTATTTTGGGGTTTAAGCTTTATTTACATCCAACTTTCTACAAATTTTGCTACCAAGTTTATTTAAATTTCAAACATTTCTTTTTGCTACCGATTTTGCTACGTTATTTTTTTATATTTATTTCCTTAGATTTGCTACGGATGTTGCTACAACTTTTTCTATGCTTGGTTTTAAATGTTTTTTTGAAAAATTTTGCTAGGCTTTTTATTTACTTATTTTTTAGATACTTATATTCTCAACTTTGCTACAGATTTTGCTACTGGTTTTATTTAACTGCTTTTTAGTTAATTTATATGTATGTATTTTCTTGGTTTTGCTACGGATTTGGCTACGCTATTTTTTCCTATATTTATTTCCTCAGTTTTGCTACGGATTTCATTTGCTACGGTTTTGCTACGGATTTTGCTACCGGTTTTGCTACATTATATATTTTATATTAATTTCGTCACTTTTGCTACGGATTTGCTACGAGTTTTGCTACGAAATTCATTTGCGACGAAAGTTCGTAGCTAACCGGTAGCTAATTCGTAGCAAAATGTGTTCGTAGCTAATCCGTAGCTAAGTCGTAGCAAAATCTGCCACCACTTTTTTCCGTAGCAAAATTTCGTAGCTGAAACCTGTTTGTGTAGTAGTGTATTATCTTAGTTTATCTACACATTTTTAAAAAAAAAAATATGTGTTGGTAAACGTAATCATTTACCTACACATATATTATTTTTTTACATATGTGTAGATAATTTACCTACACATGACGAAAATTTGCCACATGTGTAGGTAATTTAACATTTAATCGATTAGCAATTTTGGGGGGGAATTTTCCCACCAACACCAAGTGTGGCTAAAATCCATTACCAACACATATTAAGTGTTAATCATTATGAAAATATATTATCAACCATTACCCACACATATACAAACATGTGTAGGTAACTACCCACACATTTACATGTGTAGGTAAATTATGTGTGGGTAAACACCCTAATTTCTTGTAGTGTCTCTTTCTCTCCATCTGCTCTCTCTCAACATCTGCCTGTCTCTCTCTCTCTCTTTGAACTACGTACACCACACCACCACCACCCCCACATCATCCCCAACCTCCGCCACCATCGCCGCCAACACCACCGATCTCCGGCCACCGCAACCACCATCACTCTCCACTCCTCCATCTCTTACACACACACACACACACACACACACACACACACACACACACCCACATCCTCCCTCTTCGATTCATCCGGCAACGACACCACCAAACAACCTCATTCGCCTCGTTTTTCCGCCGACTGGTTATCCGGTGAACCACCACACGCAACCACAACGATCAACCACTATCCCCTGCCCTTCGCCGTCCCCTCCCGATAAACAACGGTGGCAGCGCCACCACCACTTGGTACGACATCAGCAGAGCTGCCATGAGCGGTGGAGAGAGAGATGCATGAGAGAGAGGGAGATCTAAGAGACGGAGCCGCGTTTCAGCGTTAGCGGCGGCGGAGCCGCGTATCAGCAGCGGCGGCCGCAACCCTGCAAACCCTAAGGTGGTTCCTCTTCCTGCAAACCCTAAGGTGGTTCCTCTTCCTGCAAACCCTAAGGTGGTTCCTCTTCCTGAATTTTCTCCAATTTGGGGAAAAAGAGAAGGATCGAGAGGGTCCCTGTGGGTTTAGTCGAATCTTTTGAGGGTTTTATGAAGATGGGTTGTTTGTTCTTGTTCTTGAATTTGTGGGTTTAGGTTTTGGGCTTGGTTTGGAGTGATTGGAAGTAAAGGGGTTTTGATTTGTAAGGATTCTTGGTTTGGATTCTTGTTTGATCTGACATTTGATTGGAACGACGGATGACGATTTCTGCTGCTGCAGCGGTGGATGACCGGAGAGGAGGTGGTGGTGGTGTTCTAGAGAGAGGAGAGAGAGAGAGGAGAGAGAGGGGTTGTTTAGAGAGAGAGAGAGAGAGAGAGAGTGCAGAGATATGGGGTGTTTGGGATTTGTTATAATTTTTTCTTTTATAAAATATAAAATGACCAAAATGCCCCTGAGGAAAAGGACAAAAACCAAGTTTTTTTTTTTGAAATCTGACCTGATTTGAGATTTGGACTAAAATGGCAACAAAATGCAAACCACAGGGACCCATATGTAATAAGTTTGAGATTTGGACTAAAGTGGCAAAAATGGCCAAACCACAAGGACCAAAATAGCAGTTTACTCAATTTTTTTATACAAATGATACCCTTTATTAAAAAAACCCTTAAGATACCCCTAAATTTTTGTTCTAGCTCTGCCACTGCCACCTATGCCGAGTACTCTCTTCCTAGTTCCAGTCACATGAAAACTACTAAGTGTAACATCCGTAAAAAACAGATCCTAGAACCCAACTCGTTTTGTAAACTAGACCCTAAGCGAAAATAAATGAAAAATGAGAATTTTATTATTGTATGTTTTTAATATTGATACGTAAGAATTTAATTAAATCAGGGTTAGAAATGATAATTTTATAAATTATTTCCACTTAGTTTTGTTAGTTTTATAAATCGGGGTTGACAAAGGAGGGCTCGGCTTGGGTGCATTGAAAGATATGAATGTTAGTCTTCTTCTAAAGTGGTGGTGGAGATTTAAGATGGATGAAAACAGTCTATGGCACCGTACTATGACGGCTATCCACTACAATCCAAACTCATGGTTGTACCTTCCGGTTAAGGCGGGTATTGCTGGGGTTTGGAACGGGATTTTCAAATTTCAAAATGATCTTTCTGGCCTAAGTGTGCAGGTACCGAATCTTATCAGGGCTGCGATTGGGAACGGCAATAACACACGTTTTTTGCTGGAAAAATGGCACGACAAAGGGCTGATGAAAGACATGTTTCCGGATTTGTTCATTCTGGAAAAGAACAAACTGGCAACTGTTGTAGCGCGGAAAGAAGGCTGGGAGTGGAAACACTCGTCTTTCTCAGCTGCGAAATGAGATCAGATAGCCCTGCTCCAAACCGTCATTAGCAACGTTGTGTTATCTGCTGATTGTAATCAGTGGCGGTGGGAACCGAACAAAGTGTTGGGATTGAACCCTACAAAGGAACAGTTGATTAAAGCCAAAACTGGATCAGATCAGTGGATTCAGTATAAGCAGTTGTTTGCATCAGTCTTCCTCCTTGAATGTGACCTAACATCTGATGACTTATAAGTACTGCCCTTCACAAATCGTCCCTGACGTTTGTTCACATTTGCTAGATCCATCCAAAAAAGGTTTTTTTCTCATAGGAACCACTGAGGTTTCAAAAAAGGTGCTAAAACATCCAAAATTACTAACATTCTAACAAAACTAACTTGATAGAGGGGTAATTTAGTCATTTGTTTAATTTATTTAATTTATGACCACCTTAATTTTAACTGAATTTTTTCTGTATTTAATTTAATTATCAATTTTTAATTTCTTTTAATCTTAGAATAAACTAAATATTATTAAAGTAATAGTATACTAAATCTACAGGTTGGTTGTTAAAAACAATAAAATGCCTAGTAGTTTACTTTAATGTCCTATCCATCAAAGTAATATTTTGAACATGTTTAATAACAGTAACGTAGCGAGGAGTCACAGATAACAAAAGCACAAAAATAATTTGATTTCATATGTAACTTTAATATTATCATCAATAATTTTTTCCCTCTAAAATATAACCAATCAATCTTTCAGTTCATCATCGTTTTCTTCAGCAATGGCTTCCAAAACATGCGGAATTTCATCCACCCCTCTCGTTTCAAACATTGTATCCAAGCCTTCACCCAAATCAGCCTGCTCCGCCTTCTTCACACATTCACAAGCCCGTAACAGACTCCCAGTCGTCAGAGCTCAGGCCGGAAACTATAGCTCTGTTGATGTTCAGGTCAGTAATAGCCAAAACAAAGATGGTGCTACCGCTCAAGAACGCCGACCCTTGTCAACCATATCCCCCTTTGGTAAGTCCAAACTCTTATAACTATATATTTTGTTTATTTAAAACTTTACTTTTTTATAATATCCTTTAATTATCTATTTACTTCTTGAAACTATATATTTTGTTTATTTAAAACTTTACTTTTTTTTATAATACAACTACACATGAAAACAAACAAAGTATTGTTATAAATTATTTTAAGTTTGTTATCTGGGACTTCATATTATTACGTTTATTTTTTAATTATTTATGACATCGTATGGACTTTTAATCCAGATTGACTTGTCAACTGGTAAGGCTACCGAGTCTGGTTAGAAAAACATTGGGTCAAAGCTTAATTACTAAATTTTAGGCTTGATGGATCCATTGTCAATGACTAAATTACCCCTTTATCAAGTTAGTTTTGTTAAAGTGTTAGTCATTTTGGATGAATTTAGCAACTTTTTTGAAACCTCAGTGGTTCCTATGAGAAAATTTTTTTTTTGGATGGATCTAGCAAATGTGAATAAACGTCAGGGACGATTTTAGCAATTTACTCTTTTATAAATTATTTCCACTTAGTTTTGTTAGTTTTATAAATCAGGGTTGACAAAGGTGGGCTCGGCTTGGGTGCATTGAAAGATATGAATGTTAGTCTTCTTCTAAAGTGGTGGTGGAGATTTAAGATGGATGAAAACAGTCTATGGCACCGTACTATGACGGCTATCCACTACAATCCAAACTCATGGTTGTACCTTCCGGTTAAGGCGGGTATTGCCGGGGTTTGGAACGGGATTTTCAAAGTTCAAAATGATCTTTCTGGCCTAAGTGTGCAGGTACCGAATCTTATCAGGGCTGCGATTGGGAACGGCAATAACACACGTTTTTTGCTGGAAAAATGGCACGATGAAGGGCTGATGAAAGACATGTTTCCGGATTTGTTCATTCTGGAAAAGAACAAACTGGCAACTGTTGTAGCGCGGAAAGAAGGCTGGGAGTGGAAACACTCGTCTTTCTCAGCTGCGAAACGAGATCAGATGGCCCTGCTCCAAACCGTCATTAGCAACGTTGTGTTATCTGCAGATTGTGATCAGTGGCGGTGGGAACCAGACAAAGTGTTGGGATTGAACCCTACAAAGGAACAGTTGATTAAAGCCAAAACTGGATCAGATCAGTGGATTCAGTATAAGCAGTTTTTGCATCAGTCTTCCTCCTTGAATGTGACCTAACATCTGATAACTTATAAGTACTGCCCTTCACAAACAACTGCTGATCTTCAACATCTGATGAAGACTTAAAGACTGTTGAAGACTAAGCATTGATGCTCAATCTACTGTCATGGTTCAAGTACTGCTGAAGACACAAAGCACTGTTGGGAGTATAACAGTGGAATGAGAAGCAGTAGTTCAGTTTATTTCTTTGTATTGTAATTGTAATCAGTAGTTAGAAAACAGTACTTGTTTAGATCAGTGGTTATAGGTTGTTAGGAGGTTAGATGTCACTTTCATGGTGTCACAACCCCCGTCCCCTAACAACCTAGGAACGGGCGGCCGTGGCCAGTTTCAGTGGTATCGGTGTTTATCAATTTGGCAGCGGAAAAATTTCATCAGGACCGTAGTTAGGAAATATTTTATCAGAGTTAAACACCAGAAATATTTAAATAAAGAAATGGGATAAAACCCGAGTTTCTTTGATAATACATTTATAAGTGGGACAAAACCCGATTTTTTCATTTTGATACATTTCTAGGGAATAATCCCAATTATTGAAAACAATTCTCCTTTTTAATTAGGTAACTTTTATAGCCACTTTCTTATGCCTTCAATGCTCTCCAGCTGGCTTTTATTGGCTTCATACTAAGTTACCTGAAACACGTGTTTAAAAACATTTTATCAGCAGGAAATACTGGTGAGTGAATCCCAGTTTAATCAAGTTTAATAAAAACCATTGTACAGTATTGAGGCCGGTCTCGCAATTACATTTGTTTCCAAGTCATACCAATTACCACCCACGGTACTGTCAAACCCGACTTGTGGAAAAGTTACTCCTCGCAAGGCAGTAATTAATTTTGTATACAAAACCCCAACATACCGACGATAATTGTATCCTTACAAATACTCAATAACTGCTTAATATATAATTAATCGTGTGAGGTTTTGTAAAAACAATTTGCAAAAAGGAGATTACTCATATTGATGTCTTTAGTTTTTCTGTAAGGGTTTCCTGGTGACAATCTATAAATTACACAAATGCACACGCGTTAGTATAATAACCCATTTTAACATTAGTAATACTCTCCCCGAGATGGCATTCCAACGACTACGTCGGGCAGAACCACGACAGCCGTTACGGAACCCTAGATCAATCGGGCAGCGTATCCAATACGTATCCAGGGGTTATGATACTTACAACGGAGCAGAACTTCGTTATTTAGGGGGTATTATGCCCGAGTATAGCTTATACTCTATAGAAATTCGAGAGAGAAATTGATAGATGAACGGTTTGGACTGAAGCCTCGACCTCCTATTTATAGTGCCTGATTGGCACTTTGTCGCGCCCCGGGTAAGAAATATCAAGGGTTTACGCGGCCCGCAAGGAATGGCAGGGCGGCGAAGGATCGCTGAGTCTTCGACACGTGGCGCCACCGGAGGAGATCTGGTGTTCGAGCTGTCGCGGCCCGCGACGAATAGGGTCAGGAGCTTCGCGCCCCGTGAGTGTCACCAGGATTTGTTTTTATTTGATTTTTAATTATGTAAAGGTATCTCGGGCCTATTTTACGTATACGGGGTGTATTTAGGATATTTGGGGGTGTCTAAAATATTTTATAGAGGGTTGTTATATCTTGGGTATAACTCCTGAGCTATTTTAATAAATATATAATGCACTCATGTTAAGTATAGTAACCCAATTTAACTTTATCCCTACGTCACGAGACAGAACCCTAACGAATATAGGCAGAGCCTTGACATACGTTACGGGGCCCTAGATCAATTGGACAGGGTATCAGTGATCAGGGGTTACAACACTTAAAACGGGACAGGGCTTTATTATTATTATAATTAAAAAATAAACGACATAGAATTGTGAGAGAAAAAGGTTGGCGAGACATGTAAGGTTTAAACAAATTGGAAACCAACACTGCCTTTGGTATTTATACTGAAACATTTACTTGCACATCAATCAAAGGAAAAGATTCCTTTCCATCCTACATCCTACACGTAAGTAGACACCATTTAATTGTTAGTTATGATTTATTATTATTATTATTATTATTATTATTATTATTTATTTTTATTCCTTTTCATTTCAACACAATACAATATGAACGTACACATTTAGTTAATTTTATTTTATTATTTTATTAATTTATATATTAAAATTAATTCAGCTGCTTCACTTATTTGGCGCGTATAACTTTTAAAATATGACGTTTTATAAAACAATGAATATGTCATTAGAATGAGAATATTTGTATCTACATTTTGAACATTTTGAACAAAGTTTCTTTAAAAACTGAGTAGGTTCAAATATAATGTATTTTTATTATTAAACGGTTCATATGCCCGTCTAGGTACTTCAAATTTCTAATAGTCAACTTACCCGTAATCTGCTCGTCTAATAATATAAGTTTTATATACTTTATTTTAATATAGAAATTTTGGGAATGTTACACATGGTGGCGTCAGCAAAGATGCTTCAGTGGTTTGTTCTGTACTATAAATAGAACAGTACCCTGTACTGTTCTATTAGCTCTTTCTTCACTAAGTCATTCTGTACGAACAAACCATTATGATCTCAGTCTGAGGGGGAGACTTTGTGCATGCATGCATTAGGATTGATCTTTGTAAACAAATACAATCATTCGATTCTATGTTAAACATGTCTGCTTAAAATTGTTCTCTCTTTGATTGTGTTGAAAGTTTATTCATTAATTTCCGCTGCAATTGTTTATCATTCATTTTCATAATTATTAAACAAACACAATCTTATCAAACCCAGATCCTAACAATTGGTATCAGAGCTAGGACAGTCAAACTTGATCTAACAATCATTTTGACGTAAAAGTTCAGCTCAAAATCATTGATACTTTTAATGTTCGTTTCGTTGAAAAACAGAGTAAGGTGTAATCACATACAAAGTTGATTATTCAGTGCCCGTAAAACAACCAGAATGACGTCACAATCACAGGATGTTAATAATAGCATCGGCTCACTCTTCAAAGCACCTGTGTTGAAGAGATCTGAATACAACATCTGGCAGAGAAGGATGGGTCACATCCTAGCTCAACAAAATACCGGATGTTGGAAGTCGGTTATCTTTGGACCACATGTTCCAATGGTGCCAAGTGCTGAGGATCTAAAGGTCTTTGTTCCTAAGAAAATTGAGAACTATACGGACCAGGATTTTCAGAAAATTGAACTGGATGCCAAGGCATTTAGCATCGTTGCATCCGAATGATTGTATTTGTTTACAAAGATCAATCCTAATGCATGCATGCACAAAGTCTCCCCCTCATTTTGAACTATAGGCATAGAATTTGAAATGCAATGACTTGTAGAAACAATAGGATTCAATGCCAGAAAAGAACTTACTTTGATCATTAATTGAGGGAGATTCTGAATCAATAATCTCAATTTGTGAATGGAAGTATGAAAAATGATTTGTCAATGATCAACCCAGAAATCAATAACGTTTATTTGAATGGCAAGGATACGCTGGACAATACATTAGAATTTAGTGTATCATGGTCTTAATACATAATTGTATCAAGACTACTTGAATGATGAGTTAAACGAATGATGTATGATTAGGGTTTATTATTAGCACATGCTACAAATTTATACAGACACCGCAAGGTGTTGTAGTGATTGAAAGAATTCAATAATTACGGTGAACGAATTCACCGTTTTTCGAAATTAACTAAAATTTCAAATGAAGGGAATCTAGATATTCAAAAGATATGATGTTCAATGAGAGAAGAAATGAATATTGCAGGATTAATTCAAAGATGAAAGAATTATTGGAGGTACATTTATTTTAACACAAAATTGCATTTAGACTGATTTAGGATAATGAATCAATAAATAGATAAATTCGTACCTCGGTGTGAAAATGAAATGAGTTCAAGTTTCAAAGAAATCGCCACCGCAAGGTGTCGTGTTTTAACAAATAATATATCAAAATTCAGACAATGAGATTTCCTCGAATATGATGATCTCAATTCATCATATGGGATTTTGTGTATGGTGAACAGGTTCAAACAATTTGAGCTTGGTTTAGACATATTCCAACAATGGATATATGTATTGACAAGAAATGGTTTTTAATGAAAATTTAGTAACTCTGAAAAGAAGAGAAGTTTTCCAAGAAATCGGTTGACTCGATTATCAAAAGTCAGCATTTTAAAATCAAGGGGGGGGGGGATTTATTAAAACTCATGAGTAGATGATCTTTTAGAATTGAATTCACATGCATGACAACCAATGCAGGTACAACATAGGAATTTGTCAAGAGATGAGACAAGTAAGAGTTGACTCTATAAAAGAAAAACAAAGACCTTTTATTGATGAAGTTTTGATCGGAATTAAAAGTCAATTATTACTGAAAACATAAGGGTACTTATTCTAAAAGTTGGCTATTGTCTCCGATGTTGTAAATATCTATGTATTCTTATTAGCTTCATCGGGGTTTCGATCCTCGTTGTCGGGTGCCTTAAATAGTTTCGGGCAGTAGGGACAGATGTGGTCTGGGTCTCTACATTTGTAACATACATTAGTTTTTCTTCTACATTCTTCCTCTGCATGTCCAACCTTATTGCAGAAATTACAGCGAAGTGTCTTCCTAGAATGGCGTTTTCTTGCGTTCTTCTTATTACGATTGTCGCAGGTAGGTTGCGTGATTTCTGGTTCTGTTTCTTTATCCTTGCATGATTTTTTTGGAGCAGAATTCCTTATAGGAGTATCCGTAGGTTGTAGTTTTCTTTCGTTTGGAAGGTGAAGTTTTGATACGAATATCATGACTTCCCTTGGAACTAGGGTTAGGTTTGAAGTGGTGAGTATGCTACAATGTATAGTACGATCTTCGTTTATAGGCACATAAATCTTAATAGCTTCAATGATCGAAGGTATGGCATTCGATATTCCTTGAGCTATTATATTTTCTATAGTATTTCTATCCAAAGAGTTTTCATTACTAGCCTGAATTTCTTGATCACATGCTATTTCCTTTGACATCTGAATTGCAAACATGTTTTGATATAATTATCACAGAATTTCACAATTATACAGGCATATTTTGTTTAGCATTATTATAATAATAGCTATTAGTATGATAATTAAGGTAACATATACATGTTATATCTTAATATTTTCTTTTATTATATATCTTATCCAAAGGTAATCTTATATGTGTTGTTTCTTCCTTTGGTGTAATAGCTTTTATATCGCCTTAATTATATTTTCAGGGCTTATGGCTGGATAGGTATTCAAAGATAAAATCTTTATATGAAATTCTGAGATTTTCTGTCATTGGCCCATTTATTTTTTTTCAAGAGGTGGTGCTAATACAGATATCCTTAAGGTATCTTTTAAATTAAAGTCGGGTATCAAAATAAATCATAAGTAAATATGTAGGTTTGTTTCTTCTGTTATATAAAATCTTGTCCTTTTGAAGAAGACATTTGATTCTTATATTGTATATATATTATCAAGAAAATTTGTGTCTTGTATATACTTACGTATAAGTATACAGTTTTAAAATTTCCTTTATAATATCATCTTATAAAAAACCAGTTACATAATTAATTGTATTAGCTATCCTGTTTATTTTCATAACTTTGTTTATACCTTGATATTAACCGAATAAATTTGTATCAAATTTATTGAAGATAATATTTTAGAACAAAAAGGGAATCCATTAGAAGGAATAACTTTAATAGAGATATAATTTTCTGGATTCTTTTTAGAGCAATTTTAATCTTGACAGGTTAACTAAATTTTGGTTATAACATATTTATAATTTGATTCAAATTCTACTTATTTAATACTCGTAATAACCAATACAAAGTCTGGTGTTTTTAAATTCGATCATTAATATATTAAGAAATATTAAGAATGAAGTATCTACTATATATAATAAATGAAAAAAATATGTGCTGACGTGTCGCATTGTGGTGCAGGCTCATATAGGTTTTGGGCGGGAAAACATTTTAGCAAGTTGGGAGACGGGGTCCGTTTCTAAAATGGGTCGGATTCTGAATTTAACGGGTCCTTTATAAGATTCATCAATGATTTATCTCATTCCCTCTTTTCTATTTTTTTCCAAACCCTAACATAAACCAATTCTTTTCTATCGACGCCCTCAAAACCCTAACAACACACAAGCATCTTCATCAACAAATCGACAATGGTGATGGTCAGTTCATGAGACCATCCGATTTTTGTTTTCCTGCTCAATCCCTGTTGATCAGAGGTGAGATTATCTTTGCTTATTGTTTTCTATTATGATTAGGGTTTTACTTATCATCTTGTCTTCATTGTGGCTGAAGGTAAGGTGGTTGTCCTTCTTTGCATCCCTAAAAATACCCATAACAGTAGTATACATTTTGATATTCTTATCTTTGATTATTTGAGTTTGCATATCATATTGCTATTTATGTTTTTGAATATTAGGTTTTTTTGGTTGCTCTTATCACAAACCAAGGTCTGTATATTGTTCTATTACTTGGTTTGAAATATTGATTTAGAAATTAATGGTGATTTCAAGGAAACAAGATTTGAAATATTGATTTTTGGTGTTAAAATGAATTTTATTGTTTTGTCCTAATGATATAAATGTGAATTGAAATGACGATGCATCAGTTAAGATGTCTTCTTTAATCTTTTGGTCCATAAATCAACTGCCTTCTTTGATTGTAGGGTTTGACGGGACACGTGGACCCCAACTCTAGATGGATATTTGAACTGCAATGATCTCTATATACAACTGAATACGTAGCTTTTAACAGAGGTTTTTGCTTATCTACAAAATTTGACCCATGTAACCCAAGAGTAGCTCTTAACAAATGCTTGGTTCATATCATATCATGATTGCGATTGATTTTTTCCATTAAAATTTTTAGGTTGAAGCTGAAGAACAACCAAATTTTCCGCGGAATATTTTGTTTACCGTTGTGCCTTATTTCGCTTTTCTTAAGGTAGGTGGACACTATTTCATTATTTGTTTCTCAAAATTTTGAATACAAAATTAAATTCTTTTTTTTATTATTATTATTATTAATTTTCTTTTTGATATAGAGAGAGGGCAGTGATTGGTGGTTTGGCCAGGCTCAATCTGTTTTGGGTGATAGTTCTCAGTGCCATTTTGAAGTAATAGTTTTTTTATATATACATCCATAATTATTTCTATTTAATTATTTAACCTCTTTTATATGATTATATATAGGCAGGACTATTAAAATTGTTGAACCAAGCCGTTTCGTTTTGTTTGTATATAAAACACTACCTGTCACACCCCGGATTTTCCACATGTCACCGATGGGCCCGGTGGTGAGTATCGTGACGTAGTTGATAACATCATAGTCAAACAACACAATATATAAATGCACAGCGGAAGCAAAAGATAAATTATTTTACATTCCGAATATAAAGTAATATCAAGTATTACAACGGAAAGTAAAGAATCCACAGGCGGATCAAATAAAAGAGAAACTATTCAACAGATTTCAGGCATCTAGAACTTGTAAGATTCCTTATTAACGCCCTGAGCTTCCAGCCAATTTCGTTCAGTACCTGTCACTTAACCTTTTTGAAAAATACGTCAGTTTACACTGGTAAATACACTCAACCGACTCATTTGGAAAGAGTTTAAGAAAATTGATTTAGATGCACCAGGCACAAAATATCTTGACACATTGATTAAAATGCACAGAGGCAAAATTAACCTTTTATAACTTGGGAAAATCTTATTAATAAAAATCTTGTATCCGATTTACATGTTTGTCCAACATTTAGGGCCGGTGATTATACAATACAAGCCGGTCTAGATTAATCGACACACCACAAATATGATCTCACAAGAAGATACCCTTACGAGTGAGTATATGTTATACATATGCAACAGGAGGTGTTATATCTACACCTTGTGCTTACGTCGTGGCCATTCACTTTTTAAAATGAGCCAAGGATATCCAGGACACGGTCATTAACCCCCAATGTTATTTGTTATCAAACAATACAAATTAAAACGGGATTATGCAATTTAATCATCTCCGATTAAATGGTTTCTACACCCGATCAAGCGGTATTTTTATAATACCGTATCCCAAGCCCGTATAAGGGAAAATAAGTTAAGAGTATTTACCTGAGCTAGCAATGCAATTTATACTCAGCCGTATATTCTAATCAGCAAGCACAAGTACTTCTACTGGGGCTCTCAATCTGGAACGAAGGTTTTATTAACCTATTAAATTCCTAACGGGTCTTATTTAAGTCGTAACTTAGACCGGTTAGTTTTATGGAAAGGTTTACGGTTCAAAACGCATGATTAAGCGAAGACCGGAATAGGATGTGATTTAGACCCGACAAGTTTGGAGACTTGTATAATATGGGTAAACTAAACACATTCTGGATTTTGAGATAAAAACGATAACGTTTGACCCGTTTCGGCTAACTTATGCAAACTAGTTACATAAACCGAACCGAACGCGAACAACGCATGACGGGTAATTATGAGAGTCATATACAGGTTTCCTAAGTTAATTATGCCTCAAATATGTTGTGACATCAGTAAGATGTCTTTCATTATGCCCAAAACGTATTTAAACACAAACTAGGCCTCGTAGGGGTAGTTTGGTCAATTAAAAGGTTATAAAAGAGTTTAAGTATTTACCTGAGTTATAGGTCTGGTATAATCAGCGAAAATACTTATTTTGATAAGTTATAACAGTAGGATAAAGTATATATGTGAAATTTATCAATTATAACCAAACTATGCACCGAAGGGGCATTTTGGTAATTTCACATAAGCCGTAAAGCTCAAAACTGAAGTCTGAGTTTATCAACCTTTGCTTACTGTTAAAATATTATAATTTGCCTCAAATATCAGTAGGTATCAACCCTTGTATGTTTAAAATAGTTTTAGTACATACTATGCGTAAAAAAAGCTTAAAAAGGCGAGTAAAGGCCATTTCCGGGTTCGATACTTAAATCTGATATTTTTATATTTCCAGAAGGCTTAAAATAATTTATTTATCATATGTGATCAGTAGCAAAAGGTTTGGAGTCGTTTAGATATGTAAAACTCATTTTATGGCCCGTAAGGGCAAAACCGACATTTACCGGATTAAGCCTACGACTATGAGTTATGTTCAGCCTAAAATTAATTAAAAATCTTTAAAATTCCTAAAATAATATATTACATCAGTGGGTAAAGATTTGATATCAAAAAGTAGGCTTAACTAGGCTATATGCTAATTACGCCATTTTATTAGCATAAAGCTTTCAATTTGCGCTAATGAGCATAACTCTCAATTTATACTTCAAACTGATGTCAAACTTTGCATACAAGTTTATATATCAGTAATTAAAGTTTCTACACTTTTACATTTTCATAAATTACGTTTTAAGGTGTAAAGGGCATAGTGGTCAACATATGAGCAATTAACGGAAACGCGTAAACGAATGGGTCAATCAATGAACCAACCACAGAGGGTTATGCTAACATGTAGCCTGGTCCTAAGGTAGCTCTAAGGCATTTCCAAATCATACTAAAGCGGGTCAGAACTGAAGTCAAAGCAAAAGTCAAAGCTTTGCGACTTTCGGTTCCGAATCGGTTCAAAACAGAAAGTTGTCGAATCAAACAAGCTTAGACAAGTTCTTATGCTTATTATCAAGTTATATGAATGATAAAATATGTTACACGCCTTTTTCATCGTTAATTATGCGTTAAACGAAAGATTACATTTCTGTTGACTTTTTCTAATCATCTTTGACTCGACAAATGACCTAGTTAGGATGGGAATCAGTGGATGCCCTTTTAAGGGTTTAAAGCCCACATAATTACCAACTTATAACTACCTTTGATTTGGCTAAACACTGAATCAATAGTGATTTATCGATAAGTCAAACCGTATTTACGACGGTTTGACTTTTAAGCTTATAACTAAATAAAACATGATTAGGGAAGGTTAAGGAACTTACCAAGGTCCTAATGCACGACTAGGGAAGCTTAGAAAGAGGTCTTGAGCTCCAGAAGTCTTCCAAGAAAGCAGGTGGAATGAATGCAAGAAAGTTGCAAACATTGAAGGCCTTATATAGTGATCCATTCACCATAAGATGTTGACAAGTAAGTCTAGCACTAACCACAACATTCCTACAGGTGTCCTACATGTTTAGGGGTTGTTTAGGGGCCAAGGGAGATGAGGAAAACCGTTTAAAGATCAAGAATCACGTTTAAACAGCAACCAGGAGCTTTTATGTCGCTGGCAACATGCTTGCGCACCGTAAGCATAAGCCTTGCGGTGCGCAAGGCTTCTGATCAGCTTCCAAATTTTCCAATTTTTTTGCATAAGTGACTCTTGGCCCTTCCGAAAGGTCAAGTAACCTTTATATATTGCAATTTGAGCCCTCCATATTTACCTACAAGGGCTTTAGGATATTTACCCACTTTGTTAAGTCCTCGGTTAACTTTATTGTCACCCGAAAGGTCCAAACTTTTAACGTTGACGCTTTAACCCCTCGCATACGAATTTGATCGTAACTTTCTCATACGATAACGAAACTTTATGAAATTTATATCGTGCATTCTAGTGAGCATAATTAATCGTTACAAAGCTTCGGGTTTGTCAAAAGGTCACTCAGTGGCATAACTCAAACATGTTGACACATTTAACCCCTGTCGTTTGTAATCTCTCACTTTTAGCTTCGTATGATCCATGATTTATTCGTCTAAGGGTATAAACATCATGTAGGGTTATTGTAAAGTATATTTATCCATTGTTGACATTTTGAACCCTTATTTTCACATACTTTCTATGTTTGTCAACTTTAGTCCCTCTAAAGTATACTTTCTCACGTTCAAGCTTATGACACGTGTCAATACATTATAGGACGTGAATTTTTCGAGGTGTTACATCCTCACCCCCTTAAAAGAAATCTCGACCTTGAGATTTGTTGAAGTAAAGGAAGTATTTTCTGCCTAATAATGGCAACTTACAGATGATTAGGCATTTGTATGATCTTATTTGTTGTTTCCAACGCAACCTTCAGATCCTGAATATTGGACTTACCAATCTATTGTCTTAACAACAGATGTTCAATATTTCATTTATACAAGGGCTCCAAGGGAGCAACCTTGATACTTCTATATCAACCATTATAGAAAAGCTTCTCTTGAGATGGTTATTCCAACCATTGTTTAACTAATCTTAAGGAGTAGCTAATCCTTACAGTTAGTCGAACAAATCGACAATCCTGGGTAGTTGTTGGCGATTTTTAATTGTTGTCTAAATAGGGTTGCGGTAATGAGTGCATAAGCAAAATGAACCGTCTTTCTTATCTAACAATATCAAACTCTCAGAATATCGAGTTAGGCTATATGGATCTCCTATCTTAAAATTTACTTAATCAGGTTTTCGGTTATTCCATAATCAGTATGGGTTTCTTACAACACTTTAATCCAAAGCGGGATGTTAATCCTAACTCTACTTGCCTCTCGAGAGGTAAACAGGGTAGTCTTAGGAGAAGACAACCAGGATACAAGGAGGTTACAGAGATTTTCCATATCTCAGGCTCCAGTTCACTCATCAACGCTTGTGTCAAATAAGTGACACATTTATGTTATGAGTCCACATATTTCTTTACCAGGGAATATTTATTTGGACAATTCCATTCTGGATATCTTCTTTGGATACCATTAGTTGACTTTAGTACCATATGATCATTGGGATATCTTTGTGGTTCCATGCATTAAACCTCCATACTGATCAGGCATGGAAGCAATCTATGGAATTTATTAAGATACACCAATCCTCATATAGCGCTTTTGTCATGCCATTTGGTATTCGAATTCGTTAGAGATTAAAGAGATATCAACTATATGTGCTTATATTTAATCAGAATGGAAATTTTCACAAACTAGGCACCTAGCTCGGTTGGCTAGGCGCGCGAAAGGGTGTGGCCTAGACCCAGGTTCGATTCCGGGGACGGCCGGTTCCACCATTTTTTTTACAGGAATAGAAGAATAGTTCTGGTGAATTTTCTACCTGTAAGTTTTACCTTACACTTATTATATATATAGGGTTCTTATGAAAAGTTTTAAAACTTGTTATACTTATAGTTTATGAAGGATTTATTGGTATCCGAACCAAAATAAATACTCTTAGCATTTAAATTACTGATAAAATGCCAAGGAATGTACCTGATGCCATCATTTATGGACTAGCTCAGGTATTTTAGGCGCTTTCAATTTTAAGCTTTACTTCCTCCGCCGCATTTCCTTTGATAGATTTAGGGCACGTAGTCTTGATGTGGCCTTTCTCATTACAGCCGAAACAGACTGCATTCTTCATGTCTTTGCAGTCCAACGTTTTATGTCCCTTTGACTTGCAGATCCCACAATGTAGAGGTCGAGGCTCAAATCTGCATTTCCCGTAGTGGCGCTTCTTGCAAATCTTGCATACAGGTTTCTGATTGGACTTTTGTTTATTCTTTTTCTTAGAACTCTGGGAGTTATCTACCTCCTTTTTCCTTTTTAGTTCATCCTTTGCATCAGAGGCATGAACGGGATCCTCCTTAAGAGTAAGGAAGTGTGGTCCTAGATAAAATTTGGACCGAGCAGCATGGGGCTCCTTGAACTTTTTCACAGCCTTCTTCACAGCTTTTCCAACAGCTGCGTCTATCATAGTTTGAAGAACATCTTTGGAAATTCTAAGGTTCACAATTTCAGCATCATTAGCATGCGTCGTGCCATCAATGGCGCGATCGACTGTTGTCTTATCCGAGTTTGCCATACTTTTTATTGGTTCCTAACACCAATAAAACAATTTCTTAGTTGAAATCCAACAACTGCTATTTTTCATTCTGATGGCCTTAATATATACTAACCATGGTGTCAATAACCTATACAGGCTATTATAGTACAAACATTCTTAATGAACATTATTTAAAATATATTAATATTACTTAGCCTAGGTCGCAAAAGACCATCAATGGCATTAAAGATTTGGACCTAGTCCATCACTTTTCTGACAGAGGATCAAAACGTCACATCTGTCTTTATTATATTAAAGAATTTAGTAGCCTGAAAGCTTGTCATAGGAATATCAGAAAAGAGTGATTCCTATTAGATATAAAATATCCATCTAAAGTTTGTTGGAGCATTTTCTAAAGTATCACCGGCCAATTTCTACCTCGTATTAAATGACCGAAGTCCTAATCAGGCGGAGACAACAATTCTCTACAGTTATTGTTCAATATTGAATCCTATATGCCAGTATCAAGTAAATTTCTGCATGAACTGCTTGATAAGGAAATGTACCTGCTATATAGTTATCCTTCTGCACCACCTCCTGGCGTTCATCCGGAAGACTCATGCGTTTGTTTTCCTAGCCTCTCCAGGCTCCTTTATAAGCTTTGGGCAGTTGGTTTTGATGTGCCCTTCCTCGTTACAATGGTAACATGTGGCGTTCTTTATCCCCTTTCAATCTAAGGTTTTGTGACCCTTGGTCTTGCAAATTCCACACAATTTAGCACGTGGGTCGATTGTACATTTTCCAAAATGTTGCTTTTTGCAGTTACTGCATTTGGGTTTGTTATCAGACTGACTCGAGTTCTTCCTAAACTCGGAATCCTTCCCGCGCTCAGTGTTTCCCTTCTTCTTCTTGTTATATCGATGAGAGTTTTCCTCCTCTCTTTCTCTTCTTCCCTCGCCTGAAGCATTAACAGACTTAATTCTGATTGCATCTAAGGTGAGAGATAAGGATAAGTCCACCGCGGACCTATATGTGGTTGGCCTAGATGCTTTAACACTTCCTTTTATTTCTGGTGCTAGGCCTCCAATGAAACGCGCTATGCGTTTAGGTTCAGGGGTGACTAAATAAGGAACTAGGCGGGACATAGTGTTGAAACTTGTCACATACGCCTGACAATCCAAATTCTCCATGACCAGAGTCAAGAAGTCTGATTCTATATTTTCTACCTCATGCTGGGGGCAATAGTTTTCCTTGACTAATGCAACAAATTTATCCCAAGATAAGTTGTAGAGTAGAACTTTTCCCGTGGCTTGGAGCAATGATCTCCACCATGCCAACGCTTCTCCTTTGAATGATTGTGAAACAAATTTCACAACATCTTGCTCCGCACAACCGCTGATGTCCACAACGGCATCCATCTCATCGAGCCATGTCATGCAATCGATGGCCCCTTTTTCTCCTGTAAAGTCTCTGGGCTTACAGGAGACAAAATATTTATATGAACAGGTCTGAACTGATGCCTCTTGATGAAACACAACTTGTCTAGACGGAATACTCCTTTAGTTTGACAAGTCATGAACATCGTCCTCCCTTGACTCATGTGTTTTAAGAGGGAGCTTACTACGAGCCACAGATAGAGTCTTAAAGTGGGTATCATTTGATTCATCATACTGTCGATCAAGAGCTCGAGTAACAGCATAATCTATTATTGCCTGCAGTTCTGCTCCAGTTACATTAATTCTGGTAGTATCATTGTCCTCCTCCATGCGGCTGTTAACTTCATCTAATCCAGCCATGTAGCTTGATTACTACACAAATATTAACAATGATTTATTCAGAGGTTTTTATGGAATCATCATCTTTGACGATTCATCAACCATGGTAATATAAACCATATTGGTTAACTTTTTAGTTATATTTAATTAGTATTTTCCATTATGATTTATCCTAGTTATAAAACATTAAGGATATTAAAGTGGCGCAAAAAGGCCTAGTCACAAGGACAGTTCTAATTTTTTTTTAAGTCATGGTTTCAGAGAATCGAGGCATTAAGGTTTGAATCAAGTTCATTACCTTCTCTTGACAGGGAGTTGTGGACTTCAACTTTCTTTTGTCTTTTAGGACAATAGATATAGCCCGTGGGCATTTTCCTTCTGAGGGATGGTTATAATATGATCATCTTCTCAGATGCTATTAGTCGAGATCGTATGGATCCTACCGACTATTATGCTTGGACCTGGTCCAACATTTTTAGACAGGAGGTCAAAGACCACCACTGTCGTTGTCTTATCGGACAACAAGTTTAGCCCGTAGGCACTTCATCACTATCGGATGTTTATAATGTGATCATCTTATAGGATGACACAAGCCATGATTTCTAAATCACTAGGCTAGATAAGAAAATTGGAAGAATCCAATATAAGGATGACTGTTGTGATTTTTATCAATCACATTTGTCAGGAGTGCTAACACGTTCTTAGGTGTTAACAAGGATCTGAATCCCTTGGGTAGGTTTCACCATCTTGGCCGCGTAGGCTAGGTTTCACCTTTAAGATTCTTTTTAAAATGCCTACTGGCAGGGAAGGAAGGATATTTATTTTATTCAGGATTTTTATCATAAATCCTAATTTATAAGTTAATAATAGCACAAATGGCCTAGTCGCGTAGACAAGTTTAATTTATAAGCCATGATCGTTTGGGATCGAGGCATTTAGTAATAGCACAAAAAGCTTAGTCACGTGGACAAGTTTAATTTATAAGCCATGATCGTTTGGGATCGAGGCATTTAAGTGTGAATCAAAGTTCATTACTTTTCCTTGACAGAGAGTTGTAGGCTACCACCGTCTTTGGTTTCAGAGGACGTTAATTATAGCCCGTAGGCAATTCCCTTCTAAGGGATGTTGTTTTCCATTTATTTCATATTTCATATTTAGAATTAAAACTTAGTTTAATCAATCCATTATATGAAAATAAAAGTACAGAGTTGCCCTAAGCGTGTCTTTGAAGGGATAATGTGTCCTCGAAGGGACTGAAAGATAAATATGTCCTTATAAGGACTATTAAGGAAACGATCTTCAGCAAAAGGAGTTTCTTCTTCAAGTTATTTCTGAATGCTCTCTCCTTGGATGCTCGTTTCATTCTAGCCGCGGTACGAAGCTCAGCATTTCTAGGCTCCGGGTGTGGAGGACTCCTATTACGGCTTCTTCGTTTGGCGACGTATTCAATAAAAAATTTTGGAAGTAAAATTTCCAGATTAGGATTGAGAATATTCCTAAGTTAAGTCTAGACTCAGAAGGTCAAGGAATGTGCTACTGTGTCATTGAGATTAAACACATAAGGCTAGTGTTTAATTCACTCAATGTTGGCTCTGATACCAACCTGTCACACCCCGGATTTTCCACGTGTCACCGGTGGGCCCGGTGGGGAGTATCGTGACGTAGTTGATAACATCATAGTCAAACAACACAATATATAAATGCACAGCGGAAGCAAAAGATAAATTATATTACATTCCGAATATAAAGTAATATCAAGTATTACAACGGAAAGTAAAGAATCCACAGGCGGATCAAATAAAAGAGAAACTATTCAACAGACTTCAGGCATCTAGAACTTGTAAGATTCCTTGTTAACGCCCTGAGCTTCCAGCCAATTTCGTTCAGTACCTGTCACTAAACCTTTTTGGAAAATACGTCAGTTTACACTGGTAAATACACTCAACCGACTCATTTGGAAAGAGTTTAAGAAAATTGATTTAGATGCACCAGGCACAAAATATCTTGACACATTGATTAAAATGCACAGAGGAAAAATTAACCTTTTATAACTTGGGAAAATCTTATTAATAAAAATCTTGTATCCGATTTACATGTTTGTCCAACATTTAGGGCCGGTGATTATACAATAATAGCCGGTCTAGATTAATCGACACACCACAAATATGATTGATGTGCGGTAAAGTGTTATATATATTAGGTGTATATTTTAAGCCCCTTTAACACTTATTTTAGCCAAGTTTTAAATTTATAAAACACGATATTTTACTAACACTAAACACACATATGGGCAAGTGCACCCATCGTGGGCGTAGTATAGCGTTGGTAAGATACCGAGGTCGTCCAAGGACACAAGAGCTTTTAGTACCGGTTTATCCTCAACGTCTAATCAAAATAAAAAGTTTAGAAAAATATTTTTAAACTAAGAAAAATAAAAGCTAACTAAAATGCTGAAAATAAAATAAAAGAAAAACAGATAGACAAGATGAATCACTTGGTTCCGACTCGTATCTAGTATAACCTTTGATTATTTCCGCACTTTTGCACATAATTAAGAGATTATCTTAGTTATTGTAGTAGGCCCCTCTTTTGAAGGTGACGTTACCCTCACCCCAGTAGTTTGAGTCAGCAAGGATACAATCCTAAAAGGGTGGATTATTGGAAGATAATGAATTAAGTTATTAATGCAATATTATGGTAGGCCCCGCTTTTGGCGGTGATGTTACCCTCGACTAAGTAGTCTGAGTCAGCAGGGATACAGTCCTAAATAGCCGGGTTATAGTATTAATAGTAGTTAACTTATGAGGGGGTCAAAGAGTTTGGACCCCCGCCATCCAATACCGTGAAGCATTGAAGGAGGTCCTACTAAATTTGACCCAGGTCCATTGCAGGACCTCTAAACGCTGAACAATGGCAAGACCTTTACCAAACCGTTCCCTTAACCCCCGACCAGGTAGCCAACATACCTCCATATAGACCGTGGAGATATGAATGGTGAAAATCTTTTATTTTATATAGACAGTAAAATAATGCCAAGACACCACGGACAAACGATAAGGAAAGATCACCTTCAACATAAGTAACTAGTTATTAAAGTCATTAATACAAAACCAAATAAAAAGTGCAAAAGATTAGAAATAAAAGTATTATACTAGACACTTTGTCTTCACCAAGTGATGTAAGAGACTTAGGCAAACATGGCCTTGATTGTCAAGAACTCTTACGATCAGTCTTGGATCCCGAGACGACTCACACACTCTACGATGGACAATGGATGATGGTGGTGGATGATGGTGTTATGGTGGTGGTGGGAGGTGGATGAAGTGTGAGAGAGGTGGTGTGCCAAGGGATGAGTTGAAATGAAACCAAGCACTCCTATTTATAGGATGAACAGAAGGCTGGGCACGCCCCCGTGTCCGCTGGACACGGCCCCGTGCCTGTCTGACACTCTCTCTCTTCATTAATTGTAATTCGCAATTACAATTAATGCGCCTGCTGTACTTTCGCCACGCCCCCGTGTCCGCTGGGCACGGCCCGTGGTGGGCAATAGAAGCTTCTATAGGTTTTCTTTTCTGCTGCTTCTTGGGCACGGCCCCGTGCTGGCTGAGCACGGGGCGTGTTCAGTCTTCTGCCTTCTCTATTTTGCTTGGGAAGATGCCGTTGAGGGGTCGGGCAGTCCACTTATGTTCCTTTTCTTGTATTTATGTTGGATTTAACTGTCTTTTTGCTTCTTTTGTGTTTTTGAGCTCATTTAATCCTGAAAATACAAAAGGAAGACAAAAACACTCTTTTTCCAATATTAGTACTTAAAAAGGGTTAGTTTTATGCTTCATTTGATGTAATTTATATGTTGCATTTTACACACATCAAATACCCCCACACTTGAACTTTTGCTTGTCCTCAAGCAAAACTCTTTTATATGTGGCTTACACTCCCAAATGGAATGGGTAGAAGAGAAGGTTTTGGGCTTGTCGTAGAGTGTCGGGATTTCCAAGATTCTTTATGTAGTTTTATTTTTATTTATTTACAATCCTATTCGTCATGATTTATTTAAAACTGTTCATAAGAGAAATTACTTATTTGGGCATAACATGCCTTTTTTAAAATTCCATTTATATACAAGTTCACATACCTCACAGGAGAAATCACTCACACTTGGCCGAAGGTGTATTTTTAGTGAATCACTCGAGAGCGGCATGGAACTTATTCCTACCATAGGCTTGCCAAGCAATCAATCCTCCTCCTTTTTAACTTTTATACCTTTGTAAATATCAAGAGGACTTTGTGGGTGAAGGTTTAGGCTTGGGTTAAAGGTAGGTGGTTGGGGTAGTGGTTAGTAGAAAAGGGTGAAAAAGCGTAACAAGTGTCGGTTTTCGTAGGATTTTCAATTTTTGTAACTTTTTATTTTGATGAAGCTATTATTCAAACAAAGTTATTTTTGATGAACTTGTTTGTTTATTTTCTTTTGCTTCATCATCAACAATTTTTTTTTTGAACGATCATACGGAAAAACCGAACTTTTTACTAAAACAAAGGGTTAAAAATAAAAAAAAGGTTTGGTGGGTAAAAGGGTTTTTTGGGTGATGAAATGAAAAGGTTTAGGCTCAAAGGGGCTAACTAGGGGGATTTTTGGGTAGGTGGTAAAAGAAAAAGAAAAATAATGGTGTAGAAATAAAAAGGGTTAGTCCTAATGCCTCCATCATTTACTTACTCGGGTTTAAGTTGATAAGGACCGGGAATGTATCGTCATGGCAAGTTCTAGAGTCGTAAGAACCAAGCGGCTATTCACACAAGAAACGAAAAATGAGCATTTAGTCTAAAGATGTAAATTTGTATGCTCAATAAAGGCTCAAAACTCACTTTTGTGGGAATGAGTTTTTATGTGATCAAGTATATATAATCAAATTTTAACTAAGTTTGCTATGCCTTTTCATAATTTTCTTATGTTGGTTCTTTTTATCACGACGCTATCGGTTATAAATTCGTAAAAATATAACCTTTTTGAGAACTTGAATTTCCCGAGTTAAACCTAGACAAGTAAAAAAATGAAATTTTTGAAAAAAATTTGGGGTGATTAGCGGTTCCAATAGAGTTTTGTGTAAGGCTTGTATTTAGGACTTGCAAAATTTCAAGGTTTAGCATCCCCCCCACACTTAAATTACACATTGTCCTCAATGTGTCCCAAAAATAAATTTTTAGGTTGATTAGATGTGTAAAATGGTGTTAAAAAGCAAAAAAAATGTGTTACTGGGCGCTGAACATGGCCCCGTGTTATCCGGGCACGGCCCCGTGTTCAAGTGCCAGTAACAAAATTGAAACAAGAGAAACAGAAGTCTGGACACGGGGGCGTGTTGGGTGAACACGGCCCGTGTCCAGTTACCTGAACTGGGCGTTTTTCTGCAGGGGGTTCAGCACGGGGCCGTGTTGGTTGGGCACGGCCCGTGTTGAACCTTCTGTAATGGAGAGAATTGTCGGGTTGCCTTGTTCTTGTGCATGAGGTCATTTTTCTCGTTTCCTTTTTTCATCCCTTACCACCATGAGTGTGTTTTATTCCTTATGAACCATCCAAACTTTAAAAACCATCATTTCATTGCATCATAGAGAGATCTTACATAGTCCTAAATTAAGATAAAACAAAAACTAAACTAAATAGGTCAGGAGGTACACGAGGTTATCATAAAGAGTTCTACTATTTTAAGAAAATTTCGAGAATAGTTTCCCGATTAGTAGGACTTTTGGCCGAAGAATTTCTTCCTAAATGTTGTTTAAAGCCATTCTTCGATCTCCCTAGGAAGGAAGAATGCGGCTTCATTTTCCTCAGCAACTGGTGGCTGAGGGGGAACATTCACCGGGACTCCTTGCACCACCCTTCACGGAGGCTCTTGGTGCATGGCGTACCATTCGGCCGGAATGACGACTTCGGGCACCACGTTCCACGCCCTTTGGGTTATTATAGGTACCAAAGGCGGGGAAGCGAGAAGGTTTAACCTCTGGTGCAAGAGGTTTACTTCTCGGAGGCAGCCCTCCAGCCCCACTGTTAGATGGTTGATACGGTCGACCAATGCTTCCTCCACTCCCGTCATTTCGTCAATAGCTTCCCTTAGGGCGTAAACATAGTTTACAAGAGAGTCTTCTGCTGTTGATTATCTCCTCCCTTGTCGGTTACTTCTTGAAGATGATCTGCTTGTTCTGCTTGCCATTTTTCTGTGAAAGAAACCGAAGAAAGCTAAATTTTTACAAAACAGTGCCTCGGACACGGCCCCGTGCTCGATAAGCACGGCCCCGTGTCCATTTGTCTGCAGGATTTTAAGCTAAGGAGTCTTGGAGTTTTAAATTATTTTCATGATTTTTATCTGGGTTTTAAGCTTAGATAATTTAAAATAAAGTTATACAACTAACTTTAAACAAGAATCCTTAGCAAATAATCTTACAAACTTTACATAGAAGGTTGGAATCATGGGATTTCCAAGCTTCCATGGAGGAAATGTTGAAAAAATTTTGAAAGAAGAGGAAATGAATAAAAGTGGAAGGGACAAGATGGTCCTTGGGAACCTTCTTTTAGCACTTACCTAGGATGGTATGAGTGAAGATCCCAGGAATCTCTGTCTATTGAAGTGGTAAAAAATGAGCAGGAATCAGGCTGCATTTAAAGAAAACGACAACGCACTGGACACGGCCCCGTGTGCAGAGGAAATCCTGACACATTTTGTCCGTATTCTAACAAAATCAGCAGAGAATCTTTTTGGTGAGCACGGGGGCGTGTTGACCTGGACACGACCCCGTGTCTGGAGGCTGTCTTATGGAGTTTCGTTACTTCTAAGGATCTCGTCAAAATCGGGTGGTTCCTTGCTGGTTGGAACAACCCCAAAGTGCCTTAGATACCTCAATTGTCCTAGACTAAGGCGAGAATGCAAGAGGTTGTCGGTGAGGGTAATTCCTATTTTCATTCTAGGTGGACAAGTCCAACCCTTTCCCGGGCTCTCGCTAAAGAAGGTGTATGCCGAATCGCTCAGGTCTATGTATGCACCGAACGAAGTCGATGGAGAGTCCTTCACGGCACAATCGGCACAGGGACGACTATCGTCCACGTCTTTGCTAGGTATGAAGGTATTTTTGGGAGCAACGAGGTTGTCGGAATGCGGTTCCAACATTACTTCATGGTCATCGTCTTGGGGCGGATCAATAAAATCCTCCCTAAGCTCTTTTAACCAATTCAGAATTAGCTCTTCTAGTTGAAATAACTCGTCAAGGAGCATTTCTCCTAGAATATCTGGCTGGGCGCATTCGAGGGAGAAATAGTGCTTATTTTTACTTTCGCCCCTCTTAAGGTTATAAGGAATCGGTGGGTCTATGTAGTGGGGCCTATAATTTAGAAAGTAATATTCTAATTCTTTATGTTCGCCTCCACATAATTGACACCACGTACCATAAGAGTGCCGAAAGTAAAAATAATTACTATCACTCATGTTTATGTCAGAAATTACCAACCGTCGGGATCTAACGGTTCTGTTTTCAGTAAGTGAATATTGGGCACGGGGGCGTGTTGAGTGAGCACGGCCCCGTGTTCAGCTTACTGTCTGACTTAAAACAGGATTGCCAGTTCCAATGATTTAGCACGGGGGCGTGTTCAGCGGGCACGACCCGTGCTGAGCTCTGCAGAAGCTGAAAAACTAAGAAAATCCTAAAAAATTAAAAAGAAAAATAAAAAAAATGATTAGGCCGTTGATTCCTAACTTTCTTAAAATCCTTGTGTCCCCGGCAACGGCGCCAAAAACTTGATGTGCGGTAAAGTGTTATATATATTAGGTGTATATTTTAAGCCCCTTTAACACTTATTTTAGCCAAGTTTTAAATTTATAAAACACGATATTTTACTAACACTAAACACACATATGGGCAAGTGCACCCATCGTGGGCGTAGTATAGCGTTGGTAAGATACCGAGGTCGTCCAAGGACACAAGAGCTTTTAGTACCGGTTTATCCTCAACGTCTAATCAAAATAAAAAGTTTAGAAAAAGATTTTTAAACTAAGAAAAATAAAAGCTAACTAAAATGCTGAAAATAAAATAAAAGAAAAACAGATAGACAAGATGAATCACTTGGTTCTGACTCGTATCTAGTATAACCTTTGATTATTTCCGCACTTTTGCACATAATTAAGAGATTATCTTAGTTATTGTAGTAGGCCCCTCTTTTGAAGGTGACGTTACCCTCACCCCAGTAGTTTGAGTCAGCAAGGATACAATCCTAAAAGGGTGGATTATTGGAAGATAATGAATTAAGTTATTAATGCAATATTATGGTAGGCCCCGCTTTTGGCGGTGACGTTACCCTCGACTAAGTAGTCTGAGTCAGCAGGGATACAGTCCTAAATAGCCGGGTTATAGTATTAATAGTAGTTAACTTATGAGGGGGGTCAAAGAGTTTGGACCCCCGCCATCCAATACCTTGAAGCATTGAAGGAGGTCCTACTAAATTTGACCCAGGTCCATTGCAGGACCTCTAAACGCTGAACAATGGCAAGACCTTTACCAAACCGTTCCCTTAACCCCCGACCAGGTAGCCAACATACCTCCATATAGACCGTGGAGATATGAATGGTGAAAATCTTTTATTTTATATAGACAGTAAAATAATGCCAAGACACCACGGACAAACGATAAGGAAAGATCACCTTCAACATAAGTAACTAGTTATTAAAGTCATTAATACAAAACCAAATAAAAAGTGCAAAAGATTAGAAATAAAAAGTATTATACTAGACACTTTGTCTTCACCAAGTGATGTAAGAGACTTAGGCAAACATGGCCTTGATTGTCAAGAACTCTTACGATCAGTCTTGGATCCCGAGACGACTCACACACTCTACGATGGACAATGGATGATGGTGGTGGATGATGGTGTTATGGTGGTGGTGGGTGGTGGATGAAGTGTGAGAGAGGTGGTGTGCCAAGGGATGAGTTGAAATGAAACCAAGCACTCCTATTTATAGGCTGAACAGAAGGCTGGGCACGCCCCCGTGTCCGCTGGACACGGCCCCGTACCTGTCTGACACTCTCTCTCTTCATTAATTGTAATTCGCAATTACAATTAATGCGCCTGCTGTACTTTCGCCACGCCCCCGTGTCCGCTGGGCACGGCCCGTGGTGGGCAATAGAAGCTTCTATAGGTTTGTCTTTTCTGCTGCTTCTTGGGCACGGCCCCGTGCTGGCTGAGCACGGGGCGTGTTCAGTCTTCTACCTTCTCTATTTTGCTTGGGAAGATGCCGTTGAGGGGTCGGGCAGTCCACTTATGTTCCTTTTCTTGTATTTATGTTGGATTTAGCTGTCTTTTTGCTTCTTTTGTGTTTTTGAGCTCATTTAATCCTGAAAATACAAAAGGAAGACAAAAACACTCTTTTTCCAATATTAGTACTTAAAAAGGGTTAGTTTTATGCTTCATTTGATGTAATTTATATGTTGCATTTTACACACATCAATGATCTCACAAGAAGATACCCTTACGAGTGAGTATATGTTATACATATGCAACAGGAGGTGTTATATCTACACCTTGTGCTTACGTCGTGGCCATTCACTTTTTAAAATGAGCCAAGGATATCCAGGACACGGTCATTAACCCCCAATGTTATTTGTTATCAAACATTACAAATTAAAACGGGATTATGCAATTTAATCATCTCCGATTAAAAGGTTTCTACACCCGACCAAGCGGTATTTTTATAATACCGTATCCCAAGCCCGTATAAGGGAAAATAAGTTAAGAGTATTTACCTGAGCTAGCAATGCAATTTATACTCAGCCGTATATTCTAATCAGCAAGCACAAGTACTTCTTCTGGGGCTCTTAATCTGGAACGAAGGTTTTATGAACCTATTAAATTCCTAACGGGTCTTATTTAAGTCGTAACTTAGACCGGTTAGTTTTAAGGAAAGGTTTAGGGTTCAAAACACATGATTAAGCGAAGACCGGAATAGGATGTGATTTAGACCCGACAAGTTTGGAGACTTGTATAATATGGGTAAACTAAACACATTCTGGATTTTGAGATAAAAACGATAACGTTTGGCCCGTTTCGGCTAACTTATGCAAACTAGTTACATAAACCGAACCGAACGCGAACAACGCATGACGGGTAATTATGAGAGTCATATACAGGTTTCCTAAGTTAATTATGCCTCAAATATGTTGTGACATCAGTAAGATGTCTTTCATTATGCCCAAAACGTATTTAAACACAAACTAGGCCTCGTAGGGGTAGTTTGGTCAATTAAAAGGTTATAAAAGAGTTTAAGTATTTACCTGAGTTATAGGTCTGGTATAATCAGTGAAAATACTTATTTTGATAAGTTATAACAGTAGGATAAAGTATATATGTGAAATTTATCAATTATAACCAAACTATGCACCGAAGGGGCATTTTGGTAATTTCACATAAGCCGTAAAGCTCAAAACTGAAGTCTGAGTTTATCAACCTTTGCTTACTGTTAAAATATTATAATTTGCCTCAAATATCAGTAGGTATCAACCCTTGTATGTTTAAAATAGTTTTAGTACATACTATGCGTAAAAAACGCTTAAAAAGGCGAGTAAAGGTCATTTCCGGGTTCGATACTTAAATCTGATATTTTTATATTTCCAGAAGGCTTAAAATAATTTATTTATCATATGTGATCAGTAGCAAAAGGTTTGGAGTCGTTTAGATATGTAAAACTCATTTTATGGCCCGTAAGGGCAAAACCAACATTAACCGGATTAAGCCTACGACTATGAGTTATGCTCAGCCTAAAATTAATTAAAAATATTTAAAATTCCTAAAATAATATATTACATCAGTGGGTAAAGATTTGATATCAAAAAGTAGGCTTAACTAGGCTATATGCTAATTACGCCATTTTATTAGCACAAAGCTTTCAATTTGCGCTAATGAGCATAACTCTCAATTTATACTTCAAACTGATGTCAAACTTTGCATACAAGTTTATATATCAGTAATTAAAGTTTCTACACTTTTACATTTTCATAAATTACGTTTTAAGGTGTAAAGGGCATAATGGTCAACATATGAGCAATTAACGGAAACGCGTAAACGAATGGGTCAATCAATGAACCAACCATAGAGGATTATGCTAACATGTAGCCTGGTCCTAAGGAAGCTCTAAGGCATTTCCAAATCATACTAAAGCGGGTCAGAACTGAAGTCAAAGCAAAAGTCAAAGCTTTGCGACTTTCGGTTCCGAATCGGTTCAAAACAGAAAGTTGTCGAATCAAACAAGCTTAGACAAGTTCTTATGCTTATTATCAAGTTATATGAATGATAAAATATGTTACACGCCTTTTTCATCGTTAATTATGCGTTAAACGAAAGATTATATTTCTGTTGACCTAGTTAGGATGGGAATCAGTGGATGCCCTTTTAAGGGTTTAAAGCCCACATAATTACCAACTTATAACTACCTTTGATTTGGCTAAACGCTGAATCAATAGTGATTTATCGATAAGTCAAACCGTATTTACGACGGTTTGACTTTTAAGCTTATAACTAAATAAAACATGATTAGGGAAGGTTAAGGAACTTACCAAGGTCCTAATGCATGACTAGGGAAGCTTAGAAAGAGGTCTTGAGCTCCAGAAGTCTTCCAAGAAATCAGGTGGAATGAATGCAAGAAAGTTGCAAACATTGAAGGCCTTATATAGTGATCCATTCACCATAAGATGTTGACAAGTAAATCTAGCACTAACCACAACATTCCTACAGGTGTCCTACATGTTTAGGGGCCAAGGGAGATGAGGAAAACCATTTAAAGATCAAGAATCGCGTTTAAACAGCAACCAGGAGCTTTTATGTCGCTGGCAACATGCTTGCGCACCGTAAGCATAAGCCTTGCGGTGCGCAAGGCTTCTGATCAGCTTCCAAATTTTCCAATTTTTTGCATAAGTGACTCTTGGCCCTTCCGAAAGGTCAAGTAACCTTTATATATTGCAATTTGAGCCCTCCATATTTACCTACAAGGGCTTTAGGATATTTACCCACTTTGTTAAGTCCTCGGTTAACTTTATTGTCACCCGAAAGGTCCAAACTTTTAACGTTGACGCTTTAACCCCTCGCATACGAATTTGATCGTAACTTTCTCATACGATAACGAAACTTTATGAAATTTATATCGTGCATTCTAGTGAGCATAATTAATCGTTACAAAGCTTCGGGTTTGTCAAAAGGTCACTCAGTGGCATAACTCAAACATGTTGACACATTTAACCCCTGTCGTTTGTAATCTCTCACTTTTAGCTTCGTATGATCCATGATTTATTCGTCTAAGGGTATAAACATCATGTAGGGTTATTGTAAAGTATATTTATCCATTGTTGACATTTTGAACCCTTATTTTCACATACTTTCTATGTTTGTCAACTTTAGTCCCTCTAAAGTATACTTTCTCACGTTCAAGCTTATGACACGTGTCAATACATTATAGGGCGTGAATTTTTCGAGGTGTTACACTACCTTATCCTCAGGTATGCACAAATGGTTCAAGTTGGGTTTTGTTATATTATTAATGGGTCAAACGTGTGATTTCTTTTCTATTTTGATATTGACAGTTATATGGTGTCTATTTTTTTTTTTTTGCAATTCCTTCAGCCTGATGGTTTCTTATTCATAACAAAACCAATGACCTATGTGAAAAGGTTTGTCGTTATCATATTATTTGTGTTAGCAAATTGGGGTTTTAATAAAACTGAATTAGTGCCAATGTGGAGCTAGCTCACTTGGTAGAGGCTCTTGCCTCTTAGTGGGAGGTCTTGGGTTCAATCCCAAGCAAGGAGTACATTTTGGTTTATTTGGTGTAATTTAGGAGTATGTAAGCGTTGTCATTCAAAAAAATTTTGAATTAGCTTTTTTATCACAGATTTTATAAATAGCTTCCCATGAATATTGGACGAACCATGTGCTTATGAATTACATATTTAACAAATAATCGAAATTATTTAGTTTGGAATATATAAATTTTACTTCTTACTTATGTAGTTATGTGCACACTGATTCAATTTTGATCCGTTTATTTGGAAATCGGCAGGTTCAGGTTGTGTTTAAGTGATTAATGTAGCTAAAAGGTAGGAACAAGGCGTTTGGTTTTTGATTAAATTTTCAAGTCTCTTTTATACTTCTGTTATACATAACACCATAAACAGGGCATGACCTGAATTTTTTCATTTGCAAGACACGTTGTTAGCTAGCAAGCTACATTATTCCACCAAATATTAGATTACAGGAGATTCATTATCTGAGGATACACTTATTACTGAGAGTCTGAGAGGTACAATATACTTTGTGCAACTTCATTTATATTAAAAAAATACGGTTGTCATAGTTTAAGGAACAGGGAACTGTATTTTAACACAAATGAAAACATTACTTTTGTTACTACTATGTTTCCATATTGCATATGCTAGCATTATTGTTTTAGCGAAAAACAGGCATCCTAGCAGAAAATAGTCGAAGAGGTCAAAGTTCTTGGATTCCCATGGATTAGAAATTGAGCAAGAATGAATACACTTGAATGGGAGGAATGGAAAACACTCAAAGTCTAATGATTCGTTTGGTAGAATGTAATATGTATGATGTAAATACTTTGGTGTTTGGGTTAAGCTTTTGGCTTTCCCTATATTAATAAAGATTTAGTTTGTCGTCAAATGAAAGATATCGACCAGTATTGATGCCTAAAAGTGAGTGTTTTGAATTCATTTTGTCTAAATCAGAAATACTTTTGAATTCATTATGTCACTTTGTTTTGAATTTATTTGATTTATACGAATATGATCAATTCGTTTGTATCATTTTGTTTATATGTTAGTAATTCATAATTAATGTAAATAATTTTCTTGAGCCCGGGAAGCAATCCCGGGTGACCTAGTTATCATAATATATATACATATGACTTAAATAGAACTTATCAAATGGTAAAAAGTGTTTCCTTTAGAAATATATGTATATATATTTTAAACCATACTGTACTAAATAATTTTTTTTATATTTTACTTCATGAATGAAATATTATTTATAATATTGATACAAGTTATATATAAAAATATATGTGCATCCGACTTACATATAATTTTAAGAAATAAGTTTAAGTTATTTCCTGTTGATATATAGGTATTATGTATTAAAACCATTTAATTACATAAGAATAGGTTATTGTACATATTTTGGTTTCATAAATACTGTTTTATAAAATATTTTGTATCTCCCGTTATATACGTATATATGTGTTTAAATCTTAGAATCGTCGAACTGTAAAAATTCTTATTTATCATAAAATTAAGGATTACGTTTTATGAAATCTTCTTTAATATAACTTTATTCAAGAGCCAAATATTTTATTTTCCAAAAATATTATTATTATTATTATTATTATTATTAATTTTAAAACAGGATTTATTTAATGAGGAGAAATAATATATTAGAGATTTTTCTTAAAGAGTGTTTGTGTATTAGCATGTTAATTATCATCAATATTGACTATATGTAACTTGACAAACTTTGATGAATAATCTACAGATTTAATATTTAATAATGTGATAAGAAGTAATAAGAATTATACATTGATTTACAAAGTATTTTAATTATTGTATTTAAACAATGCTGAAACATTATATTTTAACAAAATTAATATAATGATATATACGTTTTATCAAAACTTTGACAAATACATATTTTTAAATCGAGTAAAACCTTTGGATTATATCATAAATCGTAAAATATACTGCTTTCATTATGATATTTCAGTGATACCGTTCCTAAATGTGTTAATTTACATCTTTGGTTAAGATATTAATATCAATATAATAATATTATTATAATTTATTTTAAGTTGTATTTACATAAATATGAGGATACAAATTTGAATATTATTTTAGGAATATATTCCCTTTTTATAGCCTATCATATTTACGTACCCTGAAAATTTAAATGATAGGAAATTATCTAGGTATAATACATATTATTTATATTATAATGTTTACAAAGTATCATATCTGAATTGCAGTTATTAATACTAAAATATTAATATTAACATTCTATTATTATTATAAAAATTATATTGCATTATATTCGCATATATACATATGGCCAAGATAGATATATAAGATATCACGAAATTTACTAAGACATGATATTATTAATATATATATCATTTATATATATAGCATAAGGGTAAGATACATATATGGGTAACACATATTGGGAAATACAAATTTCGTTAAATGGCATAGAAATCATCATAAACATATTATGATTTTATATTCATAGGATAACACATAAGATATTAATTTCCTAACACGAATGGTTAAGGGTTTAGGTATTAGAAGAACACCTAAAGGGCTTAAACCAGTGGCAAAGCTCTGATACCACCTTCTGTCACAACCCCCGTCCCCTAACAACCCAGGAACGGGCGGCCGTGGCCAGTTTCAGTGGTATCGGTGTTTATCAATTTGGCAGCGGAAAAATTTCATCAGGACCGTAGTTAGGAAATATTTTATCAGAGTTAAACACCAGAAATATTTAAACAAAGAAATGGGATAAAACCCTAGTTTCTTTGATAATACATTTATAAGTGGGACAAAACCCGATTTTTTCATTTTGATACATTTATAGGGAATAATCCCAATTATTGAAAACAATTCTCGTTTTTAATTAGGTAACTTTTATTGCCACTTTCTTAAGCCTCCAGTGCTCTCCAGCTGGCTTTTATTGGCTTCACACTAAGTTACCTGAAACACGTGTTTAAAAACATTTTATCAGCAGGAAATACTGGTGAGTGAATCCCAGTTTAATCAAGTTTAATAAAAACCATTGTACAGTATTGAGGCCGGTCTCGCAATTACATTTGTTTCCAAGTTATACCAATTACCACCCACGGTACTGTCAAACCCGACTTGTGGAAAAGTTACTCCTCGCAGGGCAATAATTAATTTTGTATACAAAACCCCAACATACCGACGATAATTGTATCCTTACAAATACTCAATAACTGCTTAATATATAATTAATCGTATGTGGCTTTGTAAAAACAATTTGCAAAAAGGAGATTACTCACATTGTTGTCTTTAGTTTTTCTGTAAGGGTTTCCTGGTGACAATCTATAAATTACACAAATGCACACGCTTTAGTATAATAACCCATTTTAACATTAGTAATACTCTCCCCGAGAAGGCATTCCAACGACTACGTCGGGCAGAACCACGACAGCCGTTACGGAACCCTAGATCAATCGGGCAGCGTATCTAATACGTATCCAGGGGTTATGAAACTTACAACGGAGCAGAACTTCGTTATTTAGGGGGGTATTATGCCCGAGTATAGCTTATACTCTATAGAAATTCGAGAGAGAAATTGAGAGATGAACGGGTTGGACTGAAGCCTCGACCTCCTATTTAAAGTGCCTGATCGGCACTTTGTCGCACCCCGCGTAAGAAACATCAAGGGTTTACGCGGCCCGCGAGGAATGGTAGGGCGGTGAAGGATCGCTGAGTCATCGACACATGGCGGCACCGGAGGAGATCTGGTGTACGAGCTGTCGCGGCCTGTGACGAATAGGGTCAGGAGCTTCGCGCCCCGCGAGCATCACCAGGATTTGTTTTTATTTGATTTTTAATTATGTAAAGGTATCTCGGGCCTATTTTACGTATACGGGGTGTATTTAGGATATTTGGGGGTGTCTAAAATATTTTATAGAGGGTTATATATTGGGTATAACTCCTGAGCTATTTTAATAAATTTATAATGCACTCATGTTAAGTATAGTAACCCAATTTAACTTTATTCCTACGTCACGAGACAGAACCCCAACGAATATAGGCAGAGCCTTGACATACGTTACGAGGCCCTAGATCAATCGGACAGGGTATCAGTGATCAGGGGTTACAACACTTAAAACGGGACAGAGCTTTATTATTATTATAATTAAAAAATAAACGACATAGAATTGTGAGAGAAAAAGGTTGGCGAGACATGTAAGGTTTGAACAAATTGGAAACCAACACTGCCTTTGGTATTTATACTTAAACATTTACTTGCACATCAATCAAAGGAAAAGATTCCTTTCCATCCTACATCCTACACGTAAGTACACACCATTTAATTGTTAGTTATGATTTATTATTATTATTATTTTTTTCTTTTCATTTCAACACAATACAATATGAACGTACACATTTAGTTAAAATTATTTTATTAATTTATATATTATAATTAATTCAGCTGCTTCACTTATTTGGCGCGTATAACTTTTAAAATATGACGTTTTATAAAACAATGAATATGTCATTAGAACGAGAATATTTGTATCTACATTTTGAACCAAGTTTCTTTAAAAACTGAGTAGGTTCAAATATAATGTATTTTTATTATTAAACGGTTCATAGGCCCGTCTAGGTACTTCAAATTTCTAACAGTCAACTTACCCATAATCTGCTCGTCTAATAATATAAGTTTTATGTACTTTATTTTAATATAGAAATTTTGGGAATGTTACACATGGTGACGTCAGCAAAGATGCTTCAGTGGTTTGTTCTGTACTATAAATAGAACAGTACCCTGTACTGTTCTATTAGCTCTTTCTTCACCAAGTCATTCTGTACGAACAAACAATTGTGAGCTCAGTCTGAGGGGGAGACTTTGTGCATGCATGCATGCATTAAGATTGATCTTTGTAAACAAATACAATCATTCGGTTCTATGTTAAACATGTCTGCTTAAAATTGTTCTCTCTTTGATTGTGTTGAAAGTTTATGTGACAACTGTCGCTTTTCCGTACATTCCGTACACTAATTGAACAGTAATCTGTGCTTAAATAATTGTGCATGATCTAGTTTACAAGACAAATGAATTATTAATTACTGTTATATACATACAATGGCATTTCCTGATACAAGACTTTATTCGTTGCTACATGCAACACGAGATAGTTCTAATGATACACAGAACAGAATTGGCATCGTTACCAGACAAATAAGTTTCTGAATTTCATGCAAGTGAATTCATGCACGTTTTATACTACAAAATATTGCTTTGTGCATTAACGAGAGCGTTGCGTCAGAAATACTAGTAAACTCACCGGTAAGACACAATATGCCAACAAATCTGCAGAAAACAGTCAGACAATAAAATTGGAGCCTAGGTGTAGGTCCAATGACAAGAATACATTAAAACCCAAGAGTACATACAAGGGTTTATATATATAGACTCTCCGGAAGCTAAATTATGCACTAAAAGCACCCGAAACGCACTTTAAGTGCAGAATTTTATTAAATTCAGCTATAACCAGCTTTTAAACATATAAATATCTTGCAGAATTTACGTTTTATCGTCCAGAATATTTTCCTAAGTGTTGGGAATTAAAAGGATTACAAAAGGACACTTTGCGGAATAATTAAACACTTTAACGGAACGGTATCCAACCGAACAACCGGACATTACCCGGGACACCGAATTTTTGCCAAACACATTGTTTATTTAATTCTTGGCTAGTCGTGATCCCCGAACACCCTAACACCCACTAAAAAGCAACTCACTAACCTATATTATCACAACACTTGTAATCTAACCATCCATTGCATACTAGTTACAAAAGTTACATCCAACCCCTCCCCCCCTTAGCCGAAATCGGTCCCCATGTGGACCCACACAATTTCCACACCATGCTTCATATATCTTGGCTTGATTTTGTTGTAATTGTTTAATGGATATTGCTTGTAGAAGTAACCATAAGATGAGAGGTAATCTCTTTAAGTATGGAGCAAGATCACAACCATTTCTACTCATCATTTCACTCCCTCACTTCACTCTCTCCCTCCCTCTCTCGGCCACACTACCACCGCCAACAGCACCACCATTCCACCACCATCAACCTCCATTTTTAAGTCATATTCAAGCTTAAAGGTTGATACAAGAAGGCTTGCTACTTGTGAAGCATCAAGGGAGCTTTGTTTCTTGCTTCTTCATCATCTTTTCTCGTCATCTTCTTCACTAGATACTTCCCTAGCCTTGTGCTAGTAGTAAGTTACTTGTACACCCTTGTTCATCTTGTTGTTGTGACCAAAAGTTGTAGTATGTTTAAATCACTAAAGAAACAAGAACATTAAAAAGATGAACATGAAACTTTACATGAAGCTTGAACAAAAAAAAGGGTTTACTTGAAGATGAAAAAGGCTACTAGTTGATGTTGTCATGAAAAAGGTTACTAGTTTATGTGTTACGAAAAATAACCACTTTCTAACTAGACATGAACTTGATGAAAATGATTTTTCACAAAATATAAGTTAACTAGTAAGTTGATGAGTTTGTAAATCCAAGAGTTACAAAAGGTTTTCGTGAATAAACCAAGTTAGAGTAGCGGTTCTTGGAAAAATTATGACTATTCCAATCACTCACACTATTTTTAGAAATAAAACAAGTATGAGAATGTTTTATTTACAAGAAGAGTTCAAGAGTTAAATTTTGTAAAAATTGTTTACAAGTTGTAAACACTAAACTTTTGCAAGAAGGTGATTTTTTAGGAGATAATTATACTTTGGAAGGTAACTAAGCCCACTAAGAGCTTTACCAAGTTACTACGCGTTGTCAGGATATAACAAGTTCATGATATAGCGTGATTTACATGATTTTAGCTTGTAGTAAGACTTGAAAGAGTTGTTGATGCTTGTTGATGATTTAAAAGGAAATATGTTGGTGCATGCGTCTGTCGACTTCGTCTTGTATCGAGTTTTTTACTAGAATTGTTAGATCAGGGCTTGTAGTATGAGAATTTTAGGATTTTGAGTGTTGTTTAAGGCTGATTTCGCTTAAACATGTTATTTCGCTTGAAAGTGTCATTCACCATTTCAAGCGAAATCAACATAAGCTATTTCGCTTGAAATGGCAAGTGTCTCTTTCAAGCGAAATCACAACTCTATAAATAGCTTTCAAGCGATATCATTTGTAAATATTCTGAAATGTTCTTGTTTCCGACGGCGGAGCTCTGTCGAAGTGTCTTCAGGATTGTAAACGTATTAGAATAAATATACAAGACAGTTTGAAGTGATATCTTGCTGAATTCAACTCATTATGTCTGTTTTCGCCTTTCATTCTGAGTAGAACGCCTCTGATTGACTCATTTCGGGTCCGACAACGATCCTACAATTGGTATCAGAGCTCAGGAGGAGAAGTTCTGCAGATTTCAGCTTGATTTCATTCATTTTCTTACTTCTACACCTTCTTTTATCAATTGAACAAGTTTTAACGGTTGAAATGGCCTGGATTTTTCACAACATAAGCGAAATACAGTTTTAACAAACCCTTGAGAAAATCATATCAAAATTCGGACTAAAACTGATAAAAATGGACTGAAAACATAATTTCGCTTGAACGAACCAAGAGATTTCGCTTGAAAAGTTGTGATAATTCTAAGCGAAATAAGTGATTTCGCTTGAATTGCAACTGATTTCGCTTCAAATTAGTATTTCGCTTGAAATTTCAAACAAAATTTGTGATTTCGCTTGAAATTAGTCTAATTTCGCTTGAAATTAGTCTAATTTCGCTTGAAGTTAGTCTAATTTCGCTTGAAGTTTGATTTGCAGGTAATTTCGCTTGAAGGGTGTTTTCGCTTGAGATCTTATTCCGCTTGAGAATACCTGTTGTGTAAAAAAGTTTACCGAATCATGAGTGAAGAATTTTACAACGCTTTTGCAACATCCCCGACTACTCCGGCTACCATTGCTCAAAACATGAACTTGGAAAATGAAACTAGAACTACGCAAAAACCCCTAAAGCTAATGAGCATTGAGGAGTATTACGATTGGAAAGATCGATTTGAAAACTGGGTTCAAGATAATCACTTGAGATCTTGGGAGTGTATTTTGAAAAAAATATGTACTACCACGTACTGATCTGCAAGTTGAGAAAGAAATTTCTGAATTCACTGATAAAGAACGTGACATGTACAGAGCTGAAAAGATGATGATTAGTCTACTTCAGCAAGTTATTATAGAAGACATCTTTGTATTGCTTCAGCATGACAAAACTTCAAAATCAATTTGGGATGCTCTTAAAATCAAATTTGAGGGGTGTGAGAAGATGATCAAAAGTAAAAAGGCATTGCTTAAAAAAGAATTTGATCTATTCACAAGTCTGCCAGGGGAAGATACAAAGAAGTTGATTGAAAGATACTGCCACTTAGTGCGTTCTATGTCGTTATTAAGCATAACCAAAGAACGAGAGGAATGGGTTGACAAATTAGCTGATGCTCTACCTCAGAAAGAGTGGGGTACATTTTTGATGATATTAAAGAACACCGGAGAATATGATGGTTTGACGATTTCTCAGTTCATCGAGAAGATTGAGGGTCAAGATCTTGAACAACAAAAGATTGCGAGGATGAATAATCCGAGTAGTCAACAAGATATAAAAATGTATTACAAAGGCAATGTAAAAGAGGTTGAAATGAGTCCGAAAATTCAAACTGCTTTTAGTGCTGGGAACTCATCTGGAAATGTTGATCAAAGTTCAAACAGTAGCAGTGGATTTTCTTCATATCCGAATGTTAATCCAAAGATTTCAACTTCAAGTTTTCATTCTCAAAGTTCAAAAACTGGAAATGGTTGTGTGATACATTGCAACATTGCATTGAATCTTCCAGATGGTCAAAGTTTTTCTGAAGAAATTGCAAAAGATCACATGGTATTACTTGCAACTGTACTACAATCTTATGAAGGATTGGTTGCAGGAAGAATCGGAAATCCTATGCTGACGAAAGAAGATTATGATCAGATAGACGCTGAAGAAATGGAACTCATGGACATCAAATGGTGTCTAGCTAGTGTCTTGAGGAGAGCAGAAAAGTTTAAAATGATCACAGGAAGAAATGATTTTCTGGATGCACATGTTTCTACTTTAGGTTTTGATAAGTCTAAAGTTACTTGTTTTCGATGTAGGGAGAAAGGTCATTGATGGTCCCGTTGACACAGGATCTGATCGTAGGAACAAGATGAATCGATTTCGTCTTAGTGTGCGGAATCCATTAAGACAAATCACAGATTTATGCAACAGAGAATTCGACGTTTAACTTCTTGTCTGTTCGTTCTATTAATCGTTCTGAAAGTTACAAAGTTCCGGTGAACATACAGACTACCCGTGCGTATGTCAAAAGTTCTTACAAAGTTGCACCGGACCTGCTATATATAGACAGACTCAGGATACAAATAAGTGTTGTCCGTGCGGGTGGGCTACCCGTACGTATGACTCACCCGTACGTGTGATCATCCGCGCGTATGACTTATCCGTGCGGATAAGTCATCCGTGCGTATGGCCATACGTGCGTATTGCCATCCGTACGAGTTCAACTTGTCCCAAACAACACTTTTACATACAGACCCTATTCCTGAGTTATCCTGCTAACTACATACATACAATCAGACAATAAACATAAACACAGAACAAAATATGACTACATGCTGACGGAAGCTACAGACGTAATATACTAACAGACTCCCCCTCGAATGTAGCTGTAGTACCTTCCAGCATAGTCTTTTAATTCCTTCTGTTGCGTCTTCGCTCACGCGCTTTCTCTCTTCTTTTCTGAGCCTGTTCTTCCAACATTCTTTTTCTCTTTTGTCTTCCCTCAGTCAACCACCAATGTCTGTAGACAGGATCTCCATCACGTTTCCGTTCCCATCTTGGAATTTTGTTTTCTTCAGATTCTATTGGTGTCTGATCTGTTGGAGGAACAATTCCCAAATTACGTCTTCCTCGTTCAGCAGCTCTTTCAGCAATCTTCTTGAAATGTTGTTCACGCTTGTATACTTTCAAAAACTCATCAATCTCTAGATCTCTCCATTTAGTCTTCCAGTATCTTCCAGAGTTGATGTCTTTCGCGTAACAAACATCCACAACCTTTTGATATTGCAAAGCTTGCTCTCGATCAGGTCTCTCGTAGACTATCTTGTTGTAGAACAAACAATCAATATCCTTCTTTGAGCAGTTAACAAGCCACATAGGATCTAACACACAGATCCTTCTAGCTTCTCCTGTGGACTTGTTGTTTAACGAGATTATTGCTTCAGTTGTAGTTTGATTATACAACCATCCTTCAAACTCATCGTGGAAATCTTGCTCCATCGCTCGTAATGGCATATTCTTCAAACAGCTTGGAGGTTTGATATCCAGAGTGATATCCTTCTCACCACTTTCCAGAATTCTGACAATCCGTTGAGGAAAGTGTGGTTTCCAATCAGGATATCTTTTCTCAGCTTGTAGCTTCACATAATTCCATAATCTCTGATCGTGCTGCTTCACATCCAACCCATGATAGAATTCTTTGATGTTCTTTGTTTTTACTAGCTCATCTATATCCCACCAAGGCAAAGTTTTGATATCAGCTAAGAACTCAAAGTACTGCACTCCCTGTTCTCTTCTGATAGCATAAACTTTTAAATCTTCCAAATATCCCCATGAGAGAATGTCACCCCAAGAGAGTTCTTTGTCATGTGTAAAAAATTGAAGTGCCCGAAGTTTCTTTCTCTCTTTTGGCATTACTTTGTACCATTTCTTTCTTTCTTCTGCCAAATTTTCTCTCGGAATAGTATCTGGAATACCTTCTGCAGACACTTTCTCCACTATCTTCCTTCTGATTTCATCAACATTTCTATCTTTGAACATTTCCGTCAACGAAGGAAATGTTGCATCAATCCCAGAGTAATGAAAATGAACTTCATCATCAGATGAATCTGAAGCATCTTCAACAATTACATCGTTGTAATTATCAGCTTCAAATGCATATCTTGTCTCAAATACATCTTCAGAAGTTTCAGGAATCTCATCTTCAATATCGAACTTAAATTTACCTTCTTGCAAACCCAGTTCCTCTAACATTTCTTCCCTTGTTCTACTAACCTCAATCACCTCTTGACTTTTATCTTGTAAGAAAATGACAGTGGGATTTGTAAGGAATACCTGATCTGTTTGTTGATTTCCAGAAGAGGAAGTTTCTTGATGATCATCATCTTCTTGCTCGTTAATCTGATCATTTAGAAACTCTTCTATCCTTTGTTCATCAATAGAATTCTTCACAATCAATCCTGACGAACCTTGATCATCGTCATTATTCTTCTTATCATCATCATCTTTCTTGTTATCATCGTCTTTCTCATCTTCATCATTTATCTCATCATCTTCATCTTCTTCATCAATTCCAAGAAGTTCTTCATCAGAATCACTAACTTCTTCACCTCGAGCCTTCTTCGCTTCTTTTCTCCTTTTCATAACTTTTATTCTGTAAAGACCATCTTTTGTGTTGAGTGGCACAATCTCAGCTTTACCAATAAGAACAAACTGCTTTGTCTTCCATTCAAGTAACATCACTTCTTTGGACTTTTTCTTCTTTTGTACAGCAGTAACTCTACGAATGATCTCTTCAGAATCAATGAATTGAGAAGATTCTCCAATTAACATAAAATCTTGATCATGTATAGCTTGTTCTTGAACAACTTGTTCTTGAGAAACTTGTTCTTGAGCATGTTCAGCATCAATCATATCAGCTTCATCTTGAAGATAAGAACCACCAGCTTCTTGAACATCTTCAATTATACTTTTGTTCTTTTGGATAGCATCCTCAGCCAGTCTTCGTTCTCTTTCAAGTCTTCTCTCTTCAACTTTCTTTACTTCAATTTCATTGTAAGCAGCATGAACATCCTTCTTTAAAAGATTTTCCACAACAGAATATAACATCTTCAGTTGTTCATCTTTCATCATTTTGTCAGCTTTCATGGCTTCCATCTCCAACTTCATTATTTTCATTTCGTTTGAAGTAGATTCACTCATTTCACTGACAAGTTGATTTAGTGTTTGATTTACATCTTGGAGATTCTTTGACTTCTCGTTCAATGAAGAGATTTCTGCCAGAAGAGCTTCAATCACTTTAGTGTTACTTTCACCATCTTCCTTTATCTTCTTCATGGTGCGTTCATCTTGGATCATCACTGTTCTAAGTTGATCATGAGCTTTCATTATCTTTTTCACTTGCTCTTTTAACAGATCACGTTCATTTTCAGCTTTTTCTTTTTCTTTCTCAAGATCTTTGACTTTCTTTGAAAGAATTCTCACTGCATCATTGTTGAACAAGTCACCATCAAAATTCAGATCTTCTAATGGATCACCTGAAGCATGTGGCAAATAGCTAAAGAAATCATCTGAGTCTTTTGGTTGTGAGGACGATTTTGGAATCTCTATGTTTTCTGGTACTTTTGGAAACTTTGAATAAAATTCTCCAGCATCAGTAACTTCAATGTAGTCATCGTGACTCGTCTGCTTTTCTGCTTCTGTTTCTTTTGGTTGAGAAGATTTAACATGTTGAGGATCTTTGCCATCATGTTCTTTTTGAACTTGACTTTCTCCTTTTCTTGCTCGAACACTTCTTGGAATGAGACCTGCTACAACAGCTTTTCTTTTCTTGATTTGCTTATTTGGATTCTCAGGATCATAAGTTGTATCTTCTTCATCTGATCCCTTCCTTTTCTTTGGTAACCTTTTCTTTAACTGAACTTTTCCTTTTCCAAGAGTAAGAGGATCAAGTTCAGATTCTGATATTGTGGTTTCAGAATCATCATCACTTGAAAGATCTTGAACGACTCCTTCTTGATCTTTAACACCTTGAGCAGCGTCCTCATTTTTCTTTAAGAAATTTTCAAGAGATTGTGATAACAGCTCAGTTCCCTCTTGAATAACAGCTGACGGCTCCAGAACTTGTTCATCTATCAGCTTGTGCTGCTGTTTTCTAGAAGACCCTGCAAAACAGATGTTTCACAAAATCATTAGAAATTTTCACAGTATAAAATTCTAATTTCCTTGAGACTCCCCCTTTCACAATACCCTTTTTCACATTCTTTGGAATAGAAACTGCAGGGGACGTCTTTGGAGTTCTCTTCCTTTTTCCATCATTGACACACCACCATCTTGTATCCTTCTTATAGAACAAACTCATCTTGTCATCTTCATTGTCAGAATTGCTGTCTTCATGTCTCCATGCATCATTCTCTGGAGCTACATAGTTTGGATTTGAAATTTTGCAGATCATTCTCTTTGCTCCAGGATCTGGACCTTTGATCAATCTGCTGATTGTATCTTGTGTCATGTGCCTTAGACCCAAAATGTCACTGCTCTTCTTTTCTAAACCTTGAAACTGATCATCTATCAACATCTGGACAAATCTAGGATACATAAGAAACCTCTTGCTTCCATCCTTTACATTCTCAGTCATATGATCAAAAATTACTTGAGAAATATTGTATGGTCTGTTTAGAACAAGACAAGCAATGATATTCATGATGTAATCTTGAGTTTCATCATATCCACCTTTTCTGTGTGACAAAGCATGAAGCACACAATGAATCATGAACTTATAAGCATGGCTAAAGCTTGTCTTCTGCATTCTTCCATTCACACTCCCAGCAAAACCCATCCTACACCACAATCCTTTTACTAAACGTTCAGAAACTATGGTTGGATCACCATCATTGTCTCCTAAATTCAACACTCTCCTTATGATACCAACAGTCACTTTCATTTCTAAATCTACATGTTTTCCACTCTCATCTTTCTTTGATACAGCTGAATAAATGGTCTTATCACTTTCTTCGTATCTTGCAGCAGTCCAAAAACGTTTCACATGCGATTCATATACTACTGTTTTATCAGTTAAGGCCATAGAAACTCTACTTTCCCTCAAAAACTTTGCAACATCTTGAACTACTGTGTTTTCGGTATACACACCATCCAAAGCACAATATATATTATGAGCTTTATCCCAATCCTGCAGAAATTTTATTCAATTTTTTAAAATTTTTGGGATCTCAAAATATTTTGTCAAGGAAAACTTGTTGCACGATATAACACTTGAAGAGTTATCAGTACGCATGACTTGTTTGTGCGGATAAGTTGTCCGTGCGGACAGCTTGTCTACATCGCGTATAGCCACCCGTGCGTACAGCATAGCGTTGTCACGTATTGTCATCCGTGCGTACAACATAGCATTGTCACGGATTGTCATCCGTGCGTACAACATAGAATTGCTCCGGATTACCATCCGTGCGTACAGCCTGTCCTTGACACGGATTGTCATACGTACGTACAGCATTGCTTGTCAAGAATTACAATGCACACATATCACAAGCCATTGCTACGGATTACCATACGTGCGTACAACATGATGTGTCACGGATTGCCATACGCACGTACAAGTTGTACGTGCAGATACAAGTCACAGATGAAGAACAATTTATGAACATCACAAATTTCTAAAACGTCCTATACACAGATCAATTTATCAATGTCTAAAACGTCCTATACACAGAGAATGTTAAAACGATCAAAACCCTATGTTCAAAACCCTATGTTCAACATAGATCTACACAGAGAATGTTAAAACGATCAAAACCCTATGTTCAACAATGTCTAAAACGTCCTATACACAGATCAATTTATCAAAAACCTAACCGACACTTCGTACTATTCAAGCATTAGATCTGTCAGATTTTAGCATGTTATAACACAAATTAATCCGGTAAAATCCTAGATCTAAGTATTCTAAACAAGAACCTATGATTTATTCATGACAAAACGAACTAACACAGGCTAGATCTGAGATTTAAGGCTCCGAAAGAACAGATATGAGATGAACAGCGATGAACAGACATTAAACAATGGATTATTGCATAATTAAGTTAGAAAAACATACCTTTGCCATTGCTAATGTTGTACAAACCAACGAAAACAACGATCCGTGCAAAAGATTCCGAAATCAGAAAGTCAAAGTGTGAGAGATAAAGAGTATTGTGCGCGCGTATAGCTTTGACTGACTCTTTGACTCTCAATTTATACTATCATCAGACGCCTATGGTCATCCGAGCGCATTGCCATCCGTGCGGATGGCTACCCGTCCGGATGAACATCCGAATGAGGCACATTTTACTTTTTCAATGAAAACTTTAATTTTTCTCAGCATTTGTCAGATTTTAGAAATCCACTTAAATTGCTTGGTTCAAATTAATGACCCAAGGAACTTAATTTGTCGACCAAGTTCAACTTAATGACCTTGGTTGACTAGAAGCAAAACATACTGACTTTTGAAAATTTTGTTCAGACATTTTTCTGAACAATTACAAGTATCAACTTAATGAACTTGTGTTTCACACTATCAATTACAGATTAGTCATGATTAGCTCCAAACTCATTTTCCAATCCAGAGACTTCCTGCATCTTCTATCACTTTCAAATCTGAAGATCAACTCTCCACTTTGGTTTGTCGGAAAAATAAAGCAGAAAAATAAAATCTTTTTGGGATTTTTACTGAAGCAAGAAGAGTAAAACAGAAAGCAGTAAAAGTAAACTATTTACAAACATATTTTTGGTGAGCGTGTTAGGGAATCATATCAGCTTCCGACAAGTCACAAGTACCATTAAGCTTAATTTCATGCTAAACATTAAGCAATTCACCTCGATTGTCGATATACTGGTCCATCTTAAATTTTTACACACATTTCAATCTGTTCAGGATATGATTTTAGTGTTTTAGAGACTTAAACTTATACATGTGTCCCACCTCTTGAGTATACTCCCGTATCCAGAATCTCAATAATCAGTCTTACAGGTGAGTATACATCAATGATATCTGTACATAATTTAGGTATGCGAGGGCCGAGGGATCTCAGGTCGATACTTCCGTATACGCAGAGAGATATCGGCTTCGACTTTTAAGGTATGTCCCCTTTAGAGGATCTTTTTGCTACAACAGCAGCGTTTATCAATTTTATTGTTTCAGCATGCTGAGGGTTTTAATGCTATATTTCAAGCATTAGCAGAAAGTATTATCCAGGGACTAGGTCAGAACTACCGTTCAGCAGAAGTCCCGGAATAATACCCCAGACATCATTGAGAATAAAGACCTAGTATATCAGATTATGAAACCTTTCAAACGAGATTTCAGGGGTTACCTATATATCCAAGTGGTGTTCCCCACGAAATAAGCAAGTAAGATTTTAGGTTTATATCCCGAACAAATCTACTAAATGTGTAAAAACCTATCGACACATCATTAGTGAGACTGTTTAACGTATTTGAACTTTCCATTTCTTTAGCGTACAGTAACTGACTAGCTGATGTACTATCATTTTCCCTTTTTACACAAACTCTTTTTGAAATTTTATCATGTTTTTGGGTTTTTGAAATTTTCTAATGTTTTTGGCTTTTTCGAATTTTTTTTATTGTTTTTGTATTTTCTGAAAATAATATCTCTCCCCCTAAAAACCAAAACAAGTAAAAATACGACAAACCATTGCAGATTGTTTCTCAACATCATCTACAGTGGCACCTTCATCAACGCCAACAATTTCCTCCGCATCCGATAACAACTTCATACCATTAAGTTTCAAAAGATATTTAAAGCGAGTTTTGTCAAAAGCTTTGGTATGTAAGTCAGCTTTTTGTTCATCGGTGTGGATTTTCTCTATTCGTATCAACTTCTTCTCGAAACAGTCTCGGATGAAGTGATGACGAATTTCAATATGTTTTGTTTTAGCGTGATGAACAGGATTTTTTGTTATGTTAATTGCTGCCTCATTATCAACAAAAATAGGGGTGTTAAGAAATTGCAAACCGTAGTCTCGCATCTGTTGCTGGATCCACAGGATCTGAGAGCAGCAGCTGCTAGCAGATACATATTCGGCTTCACAAGTGGATAAAGCGACAGAGGTCTGCTTCTTGCATTGCCAGGTGACCAATCGTGGTCCGAAAAACTGGCACCCCGCTGTTGTTGATTTTGCATTCACTTTGCAGCATCCGAAATCAGAATCAGAATATCCTTCGAGCATGAAGTCGCCAACTTTTGGATACCACAACCCCAGAGATGGAGTTCCTTTCAGGTAGCGTAGAATCCTTTTCACAATTACCATGTGCGAAGCTCTAGGATTTGACTGAAATCGCGCCGCGAGGCAGGTTGGATACATAATATCCGGTCTTGATGCCGTCAAGTACATTAACGAGCCGATCATGGAACGATATAATGTTTCGTCTACCTTCTCTCCGGTGAGATCAGGATGTATCCCATGATTTGTCACTAATGGGGTGGAAATTGGTGACATTCCTGACATCCCGAATTTCTCCAGAACATCATGAACGTATTTTGTTTGATGTATGAAAGTTCCTTCGGGAAGTTGATCAACTTGAAGTCCCAAGAAGAACTTCATCTCACCCATTGAAGACATCTCAAACTTCTGCTTCATAACATGTTCAAAATCTTTGCAGAGTTGCTCATTTGTTGACCCGAAAATTATGTCGTCCACATAAATTTGGACAATCAGAAGATGCCCGTCGACTTCTTTTGTGAAAAGAGTGGCGTCTATCTTTCCTCGAGTGAAGTGGTTGGCTAACAGATGTTGAGACAAGGTCTCATACCAGGCTCTCGGGGCCTGATGTAAGTCGTACAATGCTTTGTCAAGGAGATAAACTTTATCTTTGTGAATTGGGTCGGTGAAGCCCGGTGGCTGTCCGACATAAACCTCCCCTTTCACTTTGCCATAGAGAAATGCCGACTTCACATCTAACTGAAAAACTTTAAATCCTTTCCATGATGCTAATGCAAGGAAGATTCTGATGGCTTCAAGTCTTGCGACAGGGGCATATACTTCTATGAAATCTATTCCCTCCTGCTGACTGAAACCTTGGACAACGAGTCGAGCTTTGTTTCGAATGATAACTCCTCGATCATCCCTCTTGCATTTGAACACCCATTTTGTATTAATCTTTCGGTGACCATCGGGCAAATCTACTAGCTTCCATACGCCAAGCTTCTCGAATTGGTTTAACTCCTCCTGCATTGCATTTACCCATGAATCTTCAGTAAGTGCCTCTTTGTACGTCCTTGGTTCTATCTGCGAGATAAAACAACTTAATGAGAATTCAGTTTGTAAAGGAGCAACTTTAGTGTAAAAACATGTAAGCCCTTGATCAAGTTGTTTTCGAGTGCGGACGCCTGATTGCAGTTCTCCGATTATCAGTTCCTCTGGATGATAAGAAAGCGTTCTTGGCATCACCTCGCCCGAAACATCTACTTCACTCTCCAAATTTGTAACGTTTTGATCAGCAACTTGTTCACTAACTGGAATAGTTTGATTTGAAAACTGGATTAGCTCCCCCTCAGATTCTGAATCATCATGATCGAATATTGGTCTGTTTTCAGATTCTTGATTGACATTCTCTACCGTCTGATTTTCTTGAGCAACATCATTTTCAACATCGTCATGATCTCCAGCATTGCTAGGACCCGCCTCATCATCATTTGAAGCTTGTCTTTTACGATACGATTCTGCTGGAAACCTTTCATCTTCATATTCTCTAAGAATATCCAACTCATCAAAGAACTCTGGCTCTTCTTCCATGTTGAAAGACTCCCACAAAACATCATAATTGAAACGCCATGAGTCGCCTGGATTTTGTGGAGGCATTGTGTGACCTTGGCATTCAACATTTTGAGCTTCAATAATTCTCTTCAGACTTGGAACGAAGACTCGTCGTAAAGGACTTGCATATCCCACAAATATTCCTTCAAAACTCTTCGGACCCATCTTTCCAAAAGGTTCTAAAACTGTACAGGGTGACCTAAACGGTTCAAGATACTTCAAATTCGGTTTTCGGTTATTAATCAACTCAAAGCATGTTTTGTTGAATTTCTTGACAGTTAGAACTCTGTTGAGCGTGTAGCATGCAGCGGAAACAGCTTCTGCCCAGAAATTTATCGGTAACTTTGAATCAGCAAGCATTGTTCTGGCTGTTTCGATCAGTGTCCTGTTTTTACGTTCTGCAACTCCATTCTGTTGTGGAGTGTACGGAGCACTGAACTCATGCAAGATACCCCTTTCATCACAATATTCTTCCATATTGTTGTTTTTAAACTCAGTACCATTATCACTTCTAATTCTTCTGATACGCCTTTGGTACAAATTTTCAATCTTTTTGAACAACCCCTTCAATCTGTCAAAGGTTTCTTCTTTTGACTTCAAGAACAGCACCCATGAGAATCTGGAATAATCATCAGTGACCACAAGACAATAAAGTTCTCCAGTAATACTTTTGACATTCACAGGACCAAATAAATCCATGTGAAGTCTCTCCAAAGGTCTTGAGACTGAATTGACTTGCTTTTTGGGGTGTGACTTTTTCTTTTGCTTGCCTTTCATGCAACTAATGCATTCTTGTTCCAGATGGAAACCTTTAATGTGAACTCCCAAAACCAAATCATTGTGCACAAGATGATTCATTTTACGTAGATGAATGTGCCCCATCTTACGATGCCACAACTTTGATTCTTTTTCTGTTGCTCTCGAAACAAAACAGTGTGCTTGACCCGTTGTTGTAGTTGCTACAGTCATGTCTAAAACATACAGATCATTCACTCTAGGAGCTCTCATGATGATCCATTCTTCAGGAATAACAAACCCTGGTTTCAAAATCAAACACTCTTTGTCTGTGAAGTGAGTAGTATACATCCGGTCACATATCTGTGAGATACTTAGCAGATTATTTTCCAGTTCAGCAATGTAGTGAACTCTCTCAAACGTGACGATCCCATTGGATAACGTTCCTTCACCTACAATTCTACCACCTTGGTTACCCGCGAACCCCACATAACCTCCATTAAAATTTCTGACATCATACAGCAGCGCTGTCTTTCCAGTCATGTGCCGAGAAGCTCCACCATCCATAATCCAACGTGAGACGGATCTTGGAAGCTCCTGCACATGTAAAAAATTTAATGAGATTTTAATGCTACCCAAGCCTCTTTTGACTCAGGTAACTTGAAATTAAGGTGTGTTGTTTTAGTGTAAAGTGGTGGAAAGTTTTTATCATTCATTTTAAGGTTTTCAGCAGTTCCAACTTCAACCTCTTTGAATAAGAAAAATTCGTCTTTTTGAGATTGATTTGCTGGTTGATTTTTCTTCACCACATACTTCTTTTCAGAAGTCGATTTCTGTTTCTCATAAAACTTCAAAGGTACATACTTCTTCTTAGTAGAAGATGATGATTTTTCAGTTTTAGACACCTTTGATGAATCAACTTTCTTTTCGTCAATTTTTGGCTTCCATGTTTGTTGAGGTAAGGCAACCCGTTGGTAAAATTTATCATTTTTAGTTACCGAATTCTTAACAGGTTCAGTTTTGATCTTGTTGTTATCATTTCTCAAAACATTTTTCTCAACAAACAATGGAGCCTTTCCTTTCACAACATCTTTCTTGATAGAATTCTTCACAGTTTCAGTCTTAGGCTTCAAGTTGGTACACTTTCGTGCAATATGTCCAACTTGATTACATTTGAAACATGTTCGGGTGTCAATTACCCGACTTGTACCTTCAGACTGAGGCTGTGAGGCCTTCTTTTCAAAAAACTCTTCGTTTGATTTTAAAAAGATTTCAGACTCCTCTTCTGAAAGTGAACTTGAACTGTTCACAAACACCTTTTTTACAGCAAACTTCTTGTTCTGAACATTCCTTTTCTGATAATTCTTACCACCATGATATCCTCCCGACCATTTATTTTGATAGTTGTTAGAAAAACGTGGTGAAATAACAGGTTTCTTATAGTAAGCTTTATCTTTCTCAAAATTCATATGTCTCTTTGTTTGTTTCAAACTGTCCACTTCAGACAAATCAATTTCAACCAGTTTGAAAACATTTTTCAATTTCTTCACATTAACATTCTCCAATGGAAACTCAAAGTCTGAATACAACTTATCAGAACCAGACATCTTGTACATCACAAAACCCGGTTCATCATTTGAGTTGTTTTTAGATTTTGATTTCGGAATGTAGTTGTTTAGAAAACATTCTTCATCTTCAGTCGAATCACTATCCAAGACACTTTCAGCCATGCCTTTTATGATCTCAGTTTGAACACTGTCATCGGATGATGAAGATGAAGAAAATGTTACATCTATTGATTTTGGCAATTTTATCTCATTTGTTTCACTATCATCATTAACCAACCCAGATTGCTTCTTTGAGAAATTGTTTAGAACCGGTGGTGGAACTTGATGAAACCCCACCCCAGTTCCATCACAGTATACATCTTCGCCAGCTTTGGTTTTACCAATGGGTTTTGGAACAATGTGTTGCAAAACAAAGCTTGCAGAGTTGTAACTGCACAGTTTTAGATTAATTCGTTCATTCTCAATTTTAGCTTCTTCAAACTGAAGCTTCAATTTTGCAATTTCATCAAGTTGTTGATTAATTAACTCCTCTTTTACTCGAAGAACTCCTGATAGTTGAAGATTTTCTTTTGTTGTTTTACTGTTTCTCTCATCAGAATCTTTAACCGTTCGCTTCAGCTTCTCAAAACTTTCAGAAATTTTACGACTTTCAATAATCAATTTTTCATTTTCTTTTCTTATTCTTTCAATGTCATTTTTATCATTTTCAATTTTATCAGCTAATTCTTTTGATCTATCATTCGAAGCTTTCAGCATTTTGTCACGGTTTAAGATTTGATCTTCAACCCTTTTGACTTTACTAGTCAACTCTTCAATCTTCTTACCATTGAAGTAAGTGATTGTACTACAAACTTTTCACTCTTTCATGCAATTTTTGCAGTCATTTTCCGATTTACCAATCTTACCTGACTCAAGTGTATCATTTGAACTGACCTTGTTTGTTGACTCAGTTCCAGAACTAGAAACTACCTCAAGTTCTTTTGCAGCAAGAACTTTATCAGCCATCTTCTTCAAGTTTTCAGCCGTTAGCTCTTGTGATGTATCAATGATTCCATCATCAGCATTCTTTGTCTTTGGTTTCTGTTCTGCTTCTTTGACTTTTTTCTTCTTTCTCAACTTGTTTCTCATCACCACCTCCCCACCATTCTCTTTGTCTCGCTTCTTCTTCCTCAGCAAATTGTTGGGTAAGAGCATCAATATTGATGGAATCTGGGTTAACTGCAATGTTTCCTTGAGGATCAAGGTAACACTCTCTGTCGGGATCCCACCTTTTTGCTCTTTTTGCTTCTTTGTAAGTGTTATAAACTCTGCTCATTCTGGCTTGAGCTTTCATTCTTCGGTTGACGAATTTTTCTTCTTCAGTTCTATTGTCTTTAAAAGGAATAATTTTCGTCACAAATGCATAACCCACAGCATCTTCTTCAGGCAATAGCTCGCTCCAATCATAACCTTCGTCATCATGGATTACGGCAAGAGCTCTAGACTTCTCTTTGTTGTCTTCAACTTGCTTCAATCTTGGTGGCTCGGATTTATTCTGGTGATAGATTGCTCTCTTGTAATAATCATCTCTGAAAGGGTTTTCTGACTCATCGGCGTATGCATTTCTGCATTCTCGTTTGAAGTGACCCTTCTGCTTACATTTGAAGCATGTCACCTTCGATTTATCAAACCCCAGCTTAGTAGATGCACCACCAATTGTCTTTCTTCCGGTAATTTCCATGAATCGTTGTGCTCTACGAACAGCACTGGCCATAGCCCAACGAATATCGATCAGCTCCATTTCCTCGGGATCGATCTGATCATAATCTTCTTTCGTCAGATTGGTATTACCTATTTTCCCGGCTACTAACCCTTCGTATGACTCTAAAACAGATGCTAGAAAAATCATCTGCTGTTTGGCCGATTCTTCATCAAAATTTTGAGCATTCTTCAAATCGATCGCAATGTTGCAAGAAAATGCGTTCTTAGGAACAGATTGTTGTTGACTTGAAGAATTTGAAGAAGATCCCTGACTTGGAATGTTAGATGAAAAACCTCCATGAAAACCACTGTTTGAGCTTGGATTTTCTTTACTTGAAGTATTTGTGTTTTCAGCGGAGAAAGTAGTTCTTGGAGAAACATTCTTCGGAATCATACTCTTTGGATAGTACAACTCCATGTTTTGTTGATATGATGGATGATTAACTTTGTTTTTCTTGATCTCCAATTCATGACTTTCTAGTCTTTCAATCAGCAAATCGACAGTCAAACTTTCAGGTTTAATTGTGTTCTTTAACATCAGTGCATAGTACTGCCAATCCATCTCCTCTGGTAGTGAATCGAACAGTTTGTCAACAAGATCCTCTGGAGGATAGTTTACTCCGTGCCTTGCCAATTCCAGCTTTAAGTGTCCAAATCTTTCAATCATTTTACAAACAGATTCACCTTTTAAACATCCGAACAAATCAAACTCCTTTCTCAACAATTTCTTTTTGTTTTTGATTATTTCTTCACTTCCTACACATTTTTTATTTAACTTTGTCCATAGATCTTTTGCGTTTGTGTATTCAATGAGTGAAATAATGTCGTCTCTTACGGATTGATGAATCAAAGCAATGCATTTTTGTTCAGCTATATAGCTATCTATTTCTTCTCCTTCTGACATATTCTCAAAGTCTTGTCTTTCTGAAGCAAAACCGTTCTTTAAGTTCTTCCAGCTTGGATATGCAAAGGCTTTCATCCATTCTTCGAATCTTTTTGCCCACCGATTGTATTCTTCGATTGCCATTAGCTTTGGTGGTTTGTTGTAGGTACCATATACGCTTTCAATACTTAGTGCATCGGATAACGTTTTCTTTGGATTCGGATTGGGATTTTCATTTGAACGATTGGAAGTATCGTCTCCAGAATTACCTGCGAAGGCATACATCTCACTGAAGGGATTCATGAATTCTTCCATTTCAAGTACCTGAAACAATTTTCAAACACTTAGAAAATTTTTACAAATTTTAAAACTTCAAACACTTGAACCGGATGGTTATCCGTTCGAACAGGAATACGAATGATTAACAAAGTCTATCCGCACGGACGGTAATCCGCTCGGATGGTTGTGCGTACGGGTAGCTTTGATTTTTACTATACTGGTTATCCGCACGGATTGTAAACCGTGCGTGTAACAATGATGATGTCAGCAAACAATCTTGCAGTAACTAACTAATCCAAACCGTTCAGACAGCTGTCCGCACGGGTGAATGACGTCATCAAATACGAACAACTAAACATGATTTTCGATGAATTTGATCTAGTTTTAGATTGATTCTGATTAAGAAACTAAGTAGGATTATATTTTGAAAGATTGCGAGTTGATTGATATCGATTTTGACAAATTTTAACCGTAAATTCTTGCTCAATTTTAGGTTTTTCTGATTTTATGGTGACAAATGAAGAACAATTGTAAGATCTAAGTAGATATAGAAGAAATCCGTCAAATTTCCGGTGAAATTTGAATCAAATCGGTAACAGAAGTCAAATCTCCGGTGAAATTCGACTTTGATCGCCAAATGAAACTTGAATTCCGGTGAATTCAGTGTTGTTGATCTCGATTCAGCTCCCTGGATGCTCTGATACCACTTGATGGTCCCGTTGACACAGGATCTGATCGTAGGAACAAGATGAATCGATTTCGTCTTAGTGTGCGGAATCCATTAAGACAAATCACAGATTTATGCAACAGAGAATTCAACGTTTAACTTCTTGTCTGTTCGTTCTATTAATCGTTCTGAAAGTTACAAAGTTCCGGTGAACGTACAGACTACCCGTGCGTATGTCAAAAGTTCTTACAAAGTTGCACCGGACCTGCTATATATAGACAGACTCAGGATACTAATAAGTGTTGTCCGTGCGGGTGGGCTACCCGTACGTATGACTCACCCGTACGTGTGATCATCCGCGCGTATGACTTATCCGTGCGGATAAGTCATCCATGCGTATGGCCATACGTGCGTATTGCCATCCGTACGAGTTCAACTTGTCCCAAACAACACTTTTACATACAAACCCTATTCCTGAGTTATCCTGCTAACTACATACATACAATCAGACAATAAACATAAACACAGAACAAAATATGACTACATGCTGACGGAAGCTACAGACGTAATGTACTAACAGTCATTTCAAGAGGGAATGAAAAAATCAAGAAGCAAGTGAAACAAAGAACCCATTCGGAAAAGATGATTACTACCGGAAAGCCATATATCAGCAAGTCGGTCAACAACAACAAGAACCACAAGTGGCTCATGGTAGAAAAGTAATAGAAGATTCTTCAAAAAGAGCATGTTTGGTGAATCAAGAAGGATTCAGCTGGGATAAATACATTCCATCCGACAGCAAAGCTTGCCTAATCAATCAAGATGATGAAAGGTTACCAAAAGGATTTAGCTGGGATAAGTTTGTGGATGAGAATGGGGAGTTTAAAGCTTTAATTGCTAAGATAGTTCAAGAACCTGATTTGTTTGCAGAATGGATGAAAGGATTGGTGTTCATGAGAAGAATCAAGAAGAAGAATCTGTTTCTGTTTTTGATCAAACATCATCTGATTCTGGTTCTTCAGATGATAATTCTGAAAAGACAATAGAGTTTGATCAATCACCAACTGATGACAGTGGTGATGATGAGGAAGAAAGACATATTAATGTTGCAAAAACTCATCTATCTCCTGAAAGCTTTCAATTTTATTTTGCAGATCGGCTGGAAAAACTAAAGGAGAGACGAGCAGAAAAAGAACAAAAGAGAATGAAGTGTGAAAACATTGATAAAAAAGAAGAGACTGTTCAAAATAAAGAAGTTAAAGCTGAGAAGGTGATTAAAGCTGAACAAGTGATTGAGGCTGAGAAAGTCATCGAAGTTGAAAACATTGTGGAAGTCATCAAGCATTGCTTAAAGTGTTCAGAATCTTGCAAGCAATGTGCAGAAAAAGATGAGAAACTAAATGAGCAAGAAAAGATGAAAGAATAATTATTGTTCAATCTCAATTATGTGAAAGAGTCGTATGACGTTTTGAATAGAACAGTAACTGGTCTTCAAAAGACAAATTCTGAGAGAGAAGATGCATTGAATATGATGAATGCTGTGATGATGACAAAGCAGAAGGCGATTAATCACTACATTGAAGAATGTGCGAAATTGCAGCGGGAGTTGGAAAATGAAAAGATTGAAAATGAAAGAATCAGACGATTATTACAAAGCTATTCTAGTTCTGATTATCTGATTGATCGAATTTATCCAACTGTTGCAAGTTTTAAAGCATTTAAAGATGAGAAGCCAAAGAAGAAGGATACTGGTAAGAAACAGAGTGCTAGTTATAACAAGTGTCCGCCTCCAATTTGGGAAGGATATTCTCATAGAAAACCGAATGAGGAGCAAGTCGAAAAAGCAGTCAATATAAAGTTAAAGTACGATATAACCGATGAATTACCAGAAAATATTGACGTCGTTTTTACATCGTCTGACACTGATCATGAGTCCGAGTTAATGAAAAAGGTGGTCGATCAGGTGTTGGATACATATGAGGAGTCGGAGTCAAAGTCTAAGTCTGAAAGTCCGGGATCATCATCAGTCAACAGTAAAAAATCGTCGGTTAAACGGGTTTACAATAAAGAATTCCTGTTATCAAAATCTAATTTGAATGATGAAGAAATCAAAGTGGCATATACATTGATTGATTCAGACAAATTATATTCTGATGAGGAATTTCCAATAAGAAGTGTTAATTTTGAAAAGATCAAAAAGGTTTTCAAACTAACAGAAATTAATATTTCTGAAATAAAAGATGTAAATCTTACTGAAAAACCTAAAAAATACACTTCAAGAGTTCAACAACGGTTAAACAAGAAAAAAGGTTACGGTTCTGGTTCTGGTTTTCAAAAGAAACCAAACCATAACGGTAATTTCAAAAAGAAAGGTCTTGGATTTATTCCACCAGAAAATTATAAAAATGAAAAATATGTTCGAGATTTTAAATAAAAAATGAAATTTGTTTCAGGTGGAAGTGCTGAAGAAGAACAGAAGAAACCTTTCTGGAGACAGTCAAACCAGGAGTTTCTTGCTGAGAAGAAGAGAATGGGGACTGGAGTTTTTCATAGAAAAGAGACTAGAATCTGTTTTAGATGCAATGAAGCTGGCCACATTGCATGGAATTGTCCGTTGGATACAAAGAAAAAACAGGGAGTTTCTGAAAAACTTAAAGAAAAAGTTGTTGAGAAAGATGAAACACCAACTGAAAAATTTAATTTTTTTTAAAATTCAACATATGAAGTTGGTGAGTGTTCAAAGAATTTTTTTTTTACAAAAAGAGAGCCAAAGACAACCAAATGTGGGTTGTTAAGAAGTTTGATGAGAAAAATGGCGATGAATCTGATTCCACAAAGTCAGACGAGCCACAAGTTGAGTTAAAAGAAGAAAACTCAGTACCTCCAATGGATGATGTTCATTTTTCACCATTGAGGGCTGAAAATTTTAAATCAAAAGTCGGGAAGGTTGAGATCTCGAATCAGTTCTATTCTGAGAAGAAAGAATTTGATATCGAGAAAGCGTTTAATGGAAATGTGAAAAAGATTTTTGGAAAAATGGTTGAGGGTAAGGTGAAAGGGGTAAAGGACTTCTATGAAACAAAGAAAGCAACATTTTATCCAAATGAAGTCGAGGATGAAACATCCAAGTTTGGTGAAGCTTGGATGTCTGTTTTTCACAAGTAAACATCTGGAATTGCCGGAGCTCCCAAGTTGGTAATCGTGGAGCAGGAATCGGCATCATTCTTATTAAAATTTGAGTTTGTGAAAGTTTCTTAGAAAATTGTGAAATTTTTACAGGTTATGGAATTGCCGGAGCTTCCAGGTAGGTAAGCGAGGAGCAGGTATCGGCATCTTTTTTGAGAAATTCACGAAAGTGATTTCGTTTTTCAAAGTGGTTATTGGTTTGGTACTTATAAGCGGTAAATCAGGGACATTAAATTGTACTTGATTTTCTACAAGTGATTAAAATGGGGTTCATTATGTTGTAAAGAGGAAAGAAACTAAGTGATGATCTTATCCCCTAATCTTTACAAGTGGTAAAATCAACAAAACTTATTTTCCGGAAAAATCACTTTGGTTAAAACAAACTTAAGTGTTTTGAAATCATAATGAGAAAATAGTTTGTTGTAAGGGGGAGTTCTGATTGTTTATGCCAAGTGGATGGCGAATTGAAGTGATTCGATATAAGTTGTCAATTTTTCTTGTACAGTTTGTTTTCAAATTCCTAAAATGTGTTTGAATTTTAGGGGGAGTAAATTTTTTCAGAAAATCCAAAAACATTTGAAAAAGTAAAAAACATGAAAAAATGAATAAATGAGTTTTTTGTGTCAAAGAAGAGGAAACGATAGTATATCAGTAGACAGTTACAGTATGCTAAAGAAATGTAATGTTTAAATAGCGTTAAACAATCTCACTGATGATATGCCGATAGGTTTTTACATATTTAGTAAACTTTTTTGGGATATAAACTTAAATTTAAACTTGCTTATTTCATGGGGAACACTACTTGGATATATAGGTAACCCCTGAAATCTCGTTTGAAAGGTCCCTCTTTCTGAGATACTAGGTCTTTATGCTCAGTGATATATGGGGTATTATCCCGGGACTTCTGATTTTGCGGAAGCAATGGCCTAGTCCCCGGAGAATACTTTATTGCTTGCTTGAAATATAGCGCCGCCCTCAGCAAAAATGATGAAACAATAAAATTGATAATCATTGCTGTTGTAAAAAAGATCCTCTAAAGGGGACACACCAAAAGTCGAAGCCGTCATCTCTCTGCTGAACGGAAATTCTGACCTGAGCTCTCACGGTTTTTGCAATTAATCCCTTACAGATATCATCTGTGGTATACTCACCTGTAAGACTGAATATTGGGATCTGGATACGGGAGTATATTCAAGAGGTGGGACACATGAATGAGTTTTAGTTCTTAATACACCTAATCCATATCCTGAATGAGTTGAAATTTGTGTGAGAATTTAAGTGGATCAGTATATCGGCAATCTAAGTGAATTGTTTAATTCTTAATGAGTAACTAAGCTCAATGGTACTTGTGACTTGTAAAAAACTGATATGATCCTCTTACACAAACTCGCAAAAATATTGTCTGTAAATATTTCTTTACTGCATTTCATTCTATGTTAAAAAAAATCCAAAAAGATTTTTAGTGTGTTTTAGCATAATTTTTTTGAAAAATTCAAAAAGATTTTCGACAACTGGTGTTGGAGAACTGATTTTCAAAATTCCTAGTGCTAAACATGATGAACATGTGGTGAGGGGGAGTGTGTGTCTAAATGAGAAAATATTTTGAATAATTGTTTACAAGTGGTCATCAGAAAGTATCATTGATAAGTCTTTCTGGTTGATTTTGACGAAAAGTTTGGATAGATAAAGTTGTAAATTGTTAAAATTGTGAAATTTATTTCTGGGTTAAGAATGTGCAGGTTTAGTCAGGTTTCGATTCTGAACCTGAAGAAAGTGATAGAGAGCCAGGTTCCGATACCTGAGGACTCTAAATCTGAGTATAGAGCCAGGTCACTATCCTGATCCTGTGGAAGCCAGGCTTCGATTCCAGTATATCGAAAGGGGGAGTCTGAAGACATTCAAGAAAAGATTTGTTCGAGGGAAGTGTATTGATGCTGATGAAGAAAGAGCACAGAGCCAAGATATCTGAGTGATAGAGAGCCAGGTTCCGATACCTGAAGACTTTGTGATTTCAACAAGCCAGACTGCGATCCCAGCAAATCGAAAAGGGGTGTCTGAAGACATCCGAGTAGATAAGATTGTTCGAGGAGAGTCTATTAGTGCTAATGAAGATAGAGAGCGATCAGACTGATAAAGACTGAAGATGTTGAAGACTCGACACTTAAGACTCGTCAACATTCGAGGGGGAGTCTGTTGGTGCATGCGTTTGTCGACTTCGTCTTGTATCGAGTTTTTTACTAGAATTGTTAGATCAGGGCTTGTAGTATAAGAATTTTAGGATTTTGAGTGTTGTTTAAGGCTGATTTCGCTTAAACATGTTATTTCGCTTGAAAGTTTCAATCACCATTTCAAGAGAAATCAACATAAGCTATTTCGCTTGAAATGGCAAGTGACTCTTTCAAGCGAAATCACAACTCTATAAATAGCTTTCAAGCGATATCATTTGTAAATATTCTGAAATGTTCCTGTTTCCGACGGCGGAGCTCTGTCGAAGTGTCTTCAGGATTGTAAACGTATTAGAATCAATATACAAGACAGTTTGAAGTGATATCTTGCTGAATTCAACTCATTATGTCTGTTTCCGCCTTTCATTCTGAGTAGAACGACTCTGATTGACTCATTTCGGGTCCGACAACGATCCTACAAAATAAACACATGTTTAGAAAACATGGGAAACCTCCATTTTTAGGGGAAACTCTGTCAGAATTTCTATAAATTTTGACACTTAAAAAAATATAAGTTTTTGAGAAACTTATTCCCTAAAAATGTATCTAAAAACATTTACCAAGGTTTCCCTAATTTTTGTGTAAAGAAATGATGATTTCTTCAAGAATAAATTTGATATTAAGTATGTATATTTTTTTTGGAGAAAATATATATATTTATTGATCACCAAATTGTGTGCTAAGTGTATGTGGTATGTATTACACGTGATAGTGTATTAAGACTTGAAAATACACTAAACACTCTTAAGAAGTAAAAACACAAAAATACACATACAACATACAAGATACATAATTTGGGTGCAAAATACAAGATACTTATATTTATTTTTGAGAAAATAATATAAGTAAGATACATAGTTAAAAATATAAATTATTTTTAACACAAGAACACGTACACAAAAGACAGTGACTTGTACTTGTACGATACAAGTCTAGTGACTAACGTTAATAAACACGTATAGGTCACGACGTTAATTAAGCAAATCCGGTGAAGTTTACGACGCAAGGAACGCAAAGTTGTGAGTTCATGCTCCCCCTTTTCTTTAACTGTTTTTGGTTTTATAACTCTCGGGGGTGAAATACATGTTACAAATGCTACAAATGTTACAATGTTTACAAATGGTATGATACAAAAACACGAAGCACTCTTGGTGAGAACGAGTACCAAGTATGAGGCGTTATAAGAAATGCCTATGAAATACTAGATCATGTGAGCATAGACTAAATACAGAAATGCCATTAATACATAATTAGGGACGAGGGTTAGATCTAACGGGTACGGCCGAACCCCACTCATGGTCAAAACTAGCACCTAGAAGTGCTTCGGAGTCCCAGTCGAGGTTAATCGACACAGTCGAGGATTAATCGACATAGTCGAGGGAAATCGACACGGTCGAGGGAAATCGACACATACAAGGAGTCATAACAAGTACTCCCCATGCCTTAAAGGAGCCAAAACTAATGCTCCCTACGTCCTCACATGCCTTAAAGGAGCCAAAACTAATGCTCCCTATGTCCTCACATGCCTTAAAGGAGCCAAAACTAATGCTCCCTATGTCCTCACATGCCTTAAAAGAGCCAAAACTAATGCTCCCTATGTCCTCACATGCCTTAAAGGAGCCAAAACTAATGCTTCCTATGTCCTCACATGCCTTAAAGGAGCCATTACGAGTGCTCCCTGTTCCTTAATGTCCTTGTAAAACATTCATGTTCATACACACTTTTCATACCTGTTTACAAAGGAGTCTCTCAAAGACTTACAAGAATTACGTTATACAAACAAGACGCATGAACTCGCTCAACTTTATGTTGATGTTTTCCAAAATTACATGTATTTCAGGTAACAGGATGGATCTTGGGCGCAAGTGTCGTAACTAGAAGTAAATTCCAAGTTTGGATGTCATCCGCTTTTGTTGATTTGTAACCTAGACGGAGGTTGTGTTTTAAAACTTAAAATAACAAGTATTTGTAATACTCAAATTTTATGAATGGATGAACATCGTTTTGATCATGTAGTTGTTTATTACGATTGAATGCAATGATATTAAACCAGTCACACATCATACGCTTCCGCAAAAGACAGGGTGTGACAATTTGGTATCAGAGCTTCGATTGTTGTGAACTAGGATTCCTTCTCGAGTCTAGACTACAATCACTAGAGTTCTCTCACGAAAACATTTTACAAAAAGGTTTTCATTGCATTCACGTAAGCGCCAAGATCCACGAGTCAAACACTTTTCAAAAAGAGACAAGGCAAGGACATTAGTAGGGAATACCCTCAAGATAAGGTGCCAATTAAGTCATAGTCTACACGAGTTAGACTTGCCAAAGATGAAATACACTCTTGGTGATAACTAGTACCGAGTAGTGTTTTTGTATCTCAGTCGTGAATCGACAACTAGAAAAATGACCCCCCCCCCCAAAACGAGAGTTATACGTGATATGATGCATCAAATTGTCTGCTTATGCTAAGTAACATATTTGTTTACTGATATATACATATAAATAAGTGTACGGGATAAATATTGACATGAATACATACAAATAAGTGTACGGAATGATTATTGACGTGAACAAGATACTTTCGACTCCTATTATTATACGTGACTCGCACGATGAAGCTATTGACCTCGCGTTCATTGCAAAGCTCATAGCTAGATTGATTACCAGACAAGATTCTGAGCTTGCTTCCGTAGGAGATGGCTGCTCTTCCCTCTCGATCGTGAAGGTGCCTGACTACGGTGATGATGACGAGGCAGAGGCGGCAACCTTGAACGAATTCTTAATCAACGGGACGAGATCCCTGCGGCTTATGTGAAGCAAAAATTGATGACACACTTGACTAGACAAGAAAGATGAAGTATTCATCCTGAAGGTGCCCCTCCAACTACTAGGAATTCTCTTTATTCCTATTTCATTTAATCATCGTGCCTATACGCGCGTAACGATAACGAGTGTTAGCGCGTGGACCACTGCAATGATCCTTTTCCATGACAGAGGTATAAGGACAGTTTGGTATCAGAGCTTGGACGAGAGGAAACTGGGGTAACTGTGCAAGACAATTTATTATTACGGGGGCCCACGTAATAACGACTTGTAGTGCATGGAAATCTTGGTGGACTCTGTGGGTCAAGTTGATGATCACCATTCCTCCAAAAATGAACTCTAGATGTTCACACCTTCATATGGTAGAACAATACCTAGACCAGTGCTTTAGCACTTTATAAAGTAGTAAACCTGTCTTTGCCTACTTTGTGTCTGACACTTCTACCGGTGTACGAGACGTTTGAGAACCGATATATAAGCGAGTGAAGACGGATAACATTCGGAAAGATTCAGTGACGTTACGCACTCTATCGCCTCTCCATGAACAACCCTATCTCTGGGAAAATATACTCATCAGTAAAGCTAAAGACCTAAGGAAACTAAGGTAGTAGGAAATGACTGAAACTTGAATGACCAAGGCGATGTAGCCTCGAGTTCATTTTTCCCCATTACAAACAATAAGCCAAGTTGCCAAGCCTATGTGAAGGCTCAGTAATTGTTTCCTCGCTTATACATTGTTGATTATATATACATGTGAAATTGGGTGATTACATGATGGCTTATGGTGCTATGTACCTCATAGACAATTGTGGAATATTGTCTAACCTACTTCATACATTTTGACAGAAGAGAATGTCGCCCAGACGAGACACAAACACTAGTACGTTACCAAGAACAGAAGCTGAGCTTCAAGAATGAATCTCACAGGCAATTGCACGACATGAAGCCCTCCGCTCCGAACACAGCAGTGGCGCTAGCGGAAATAACCCTCCAACTAGCTGCACCTATAAACAGTTCCTGGACTGCAAGCCATTAAACTTTGACGGCACAGGAGGTGCTGTTGCGTTTGTTCGTTGGACAGAAAAGACTGACTCCGTTCTAAGGATGAGTAACTGTTCATCCCAGCAGCGAGTTACCTATATCTCAGGGTTATTCTTAGATGGCGCACTCTCCTGGTGGAACCTTCAGGTTCAAACCCTTGGCGCAGATACTGCTTATGCACTGAGCTGGGACGAGCTCAAGGAAATGATGGAAAAAAAATACTGTTCTATGGCCGAAATCCAGAAGCTTGAGGTGGAGTTCTGGAATTTGAAAATGGACGGGCCAAAGATTCCTGAATATGTCCAACGATTTCACGACTTGTCTAGGGTCGTCCCCTACTTAGTTAAACCAGAATTCAAAAGGATTGAACGATTCATTTGGGGACTTGCACCCCAAATTAGGAGCTTGGTTACTACCTCAAAGCCCTCGACCATCGCAGAGGCTATCGATTTGAGTGTCACTCTACTGAAGAAGCTCGGCGCATGGGAAAATTTTCTGAATCTGAGGATAACAAGAAAGAGACTCAGGTGGAGCCATCAGGCAACAAGAAGTCCTCAAACCTAAAGATGAGCACCCAAGTCAGCTATGGACACTCTAAAGCAAACAAAAGAAAGAAAGTGAAACCACCGCATGGTAGGAAAACTGATGGAGCCACTAATAAGGCCGGTGGTAAAGTTTACTTGGGGACTAAGCCAAGGTGCGGGGAATGCAATTTTCACCATGAAGGTCGATGTCTGAGGCCTAGGTGCGGAAAGTGTGGAAAAGAAGGGCACAGCAATGACGCCTGTTGGGCGAAGGACCCAGATGGAAGAAATAAGAGAATACCAGGTTGCTAACGATGTGGTGAAGCAGGGCACTTTAGGAAAGATTGCCCTGGGAAGAAACAAGCAAGGAAGGGTTTTCACAATCGAAACTCGTGAAGCACGCCAGGATCCAGATGCGGTTACGGGTACGTTCCCCATTAACCAACCTTATGCATCTATTTTTTATTTATACTGGCACCAACTTTAACATGGCATGCTTAGAACTTAAGAAACTGCTTGGCCTAGTTTCGAGTAAAATAGACGTCCCGTATTCTTTAGGAATGGGCATATAGAAGGCTAATTTAAGCAGACGAAGCGAATAAGGATTGTATGAAGGAACTCAGAAGGCCGAAACCCTCTGTTACCATTAACTTGAGAAGTCATAATATGATAGTCAGCATGGATTGGAAATCCAAGTATAAAGCCCGAAAACATCCCCGTATGGAAGAAATTCCAGAAGCCTTTCTAAAGACTTGCCACGAACGCCCCTCCACAGCGTCAAGAGGAGTCTAGAATAAATCTCGCGCCAGGAGGGCACCAGTACCGGATGACGCCTTACTGACTAGCTCCGTCCGTGAAGCATGAGCTTCCGATGCAACTGCTAGAGCTACTAGACAGAAGGAATTAAGGACATGACATCCTTAGTTAAGGACACGAGGAGAAAATTGACAGTTCCATTTTGCATAAATTCCAGGAAATTGAAAATCAGAATCCTTTGCCAAGGACTAATAACATGAACAGACAAATCATCAGGTTATAGTTACCACTCAAAGACCAACTTAAGGACAAGATGTCCTCCACTGTGAATACAAGAAGGAAATATCCCTAAAACGACCTTTAGGACTCACATCGAGCATTACGAGTTCCTTGTCGTATCATTTAGCTTAACACATGCATCGACAATGTTCATGGACCTCATGAATCGAACGTGTAAGCCATACCTGGATAAGTCATGATTATACTTATTGACTACATTCTCATATGGCCAACGACCAAGGGAGGTCGTGAGCAACAACTGCTATTTACCTTGCAACTCTTAGAGAAAAGAAACAGTTATGTGCTATGATGACGAAAAGCGGATTTCAAACTCGCGAATTGAGAACTTTAAGATACATGGTGGATAAGAACGAAATTTATACCAACCCTGCAACCAAGAGCGAAGGAGCTAGAGTTGCAATTATGTGACGCTTCTCGACAAAGTCTCGATTATACGTCGATGCAACGAGACCAAAACATTGCATACGCGGCACATTGATTAAAAAATCATGAGAGGAAACCTTGATCTAGATACAGTGATTGCGCGCCGCAAATTTGACGTCATTACCTAAAAGAAAACGTTGCTCGATCTTTACTGGCCACAAGGGTTGCAACACACCGTTGATCGTAAGAACTTGAATATTAACATGAATAGACTAAGCTACTGAACGATGCAGACTGTATAGACATGATACGTGCTTGTGTGATAAACTTTGACAAAAAGTTGGAACAACCACTTGCCCTAGTGGAGTCTTCCTACAACAGTATTTATCACACCGCCGTTTAAACCTCTTCGTGTGAAGCTTTAGATGGAACACAATAAATCGATCCCCGTCGTGTTGATCAGAGACCGGGAATAAACAATCTACTGACCCGCGTTGGTTCGGGAAAAACTAGAGGCAAGATCGTTCAGATATGTGATCATATCGAGACAGCCGCGGAATACAGAAAGATTGCGCCGATGAGCGGCATAAATCGTAAGAATTCGAGACAAGAAGTATGGCTTTTTTGAGAGCCTCGCCTAGAGAAGGCATAGTGTGATTTGGAAAACGAAAAGGTTGAATCCTCGGTGTAGGGATCAGAACCCTTGCGCACAAGATGAAACCTCCAGAAAAAGATCAGTAGTGATCGCGACACATTCATGTGTCTAGTCTTTAGAAGAGTCTGACTCCAGGAACAGTCGTTGTCCCCACAAATTAGATTCACGTCAATGACAAACGACAAAATTACTATAAAACCTGTTAAGGTTTCCGACCAAGAGTTCATAAGACACAGAAAAGACATAATTGATTTACTTGAGTACGATAGAATACATGACATGAGAACATGAAGACAAATTTCGAATATATGTGACCGCGTTTGATTCACAACTCCCCTGCGACCGATGGCATCGCTTGAATTTCGGGACGAAATTCTTTTAACGGGCGGAGACTGTGACAACTGTCGCTTTTCCGTACATTCCGTACACTAATTAAACAGTAATCTGTGCTTAAATAATTGTGCATGATCTAGTTTACAAGACAAATGAATTATTGATTACTGTTATATACATACAATGGCATTTCCTGATACAAGACTTTATTCGTTGCTACATGCAACACGAGATAGTTCTAATGATACACATAACAGAATTGGCACCGTTACCAGACAAATAAGTTTCTGAATTCCATGCAAGTGAATTCATGCACGTTTTATACTACAAAATATTGCTTTGTGCATTAACGAGAGCGTTGCGTCAGAAATACTAGTAAACTCACCGGTAATACACAATATGCCAACAAATATGCAGAAAACAGTCAGACAATAAAATTGGAGCCTAGGTTTAGGTCCAATGACAAGAATACATTAAAACCCAAGAGTACATACAAGGGTTTATATATATAGACTCTCCGGAAGCTAAATTATGCACTAAAAAGCACCCGGAACGGTATCCAACCAAACAACCGGACATTACCCGGGACACCGAATTTTTGCCAAACACATTGTTTATTTAATTCTTGGCTAGTCGTGATCCCCGAACACCCTAACACCCACTAAAAAGCAACTAACTAACCTATATTATCACAACACTTGTAATCTAACCATCCATTGCATACTAGTTACAAAAGTTACATCCAACCCCCCCCCCTTTAGCCGAAATCGGTCCCCATGTGGACCCACACAATTTCCACACCATGCTTCATATATCTTGGCTTGATTTTGTTGTAATTGTTTAATGGATATTGCTTGTAGAAGTAACCATAAGATGAGAGGTAATCTCTTTAAGTATGGAGCAAGATCACAACCATTTCTACTCATCATTTCACTCCCTCACTTCACTCTCTCCCTCCCTCTCTCGGCCACACTACCACCTCCAACACCACCACCATTCCACCACCATCAACCTCCATTTTCAAGTCATATTCAAGCTTAAAGGTTGATACAAGAAGGCTTGCTACTTATGAAGCATCAAGGGAGCTTTGTTTCTTGTTTCTTCATCATCTTTTCTCGTCATCTTCTTCACTAGATACTTCCCTAGCCTTGTGCTAGTAGTAAGTTACTTGTACACCCTTGTTCATCTTGTTGTTGTGACCAAAAGTTGTAGTATGTTTAAATCACTAAAGAAACAAGAACATTAAAAAGATGAACATGAAACTTTACATGAAGCTTGAACAAAAAAAAAGGGTTTACTTGAAGATGAAAAAGGCTACTAGTTGATGTTGTCATGAAAAAGGTTACTAGTTTATGTGTTACGAAAAATAACCACTTTCTAACTAGACATGAACTTGATGAAAATGATTTTTCACAAAATATAAGTTAACTGGTAAGTTGATGAGTTTGTATATCCAAGAGTTACAAAAGGTTTTTGTGAATAAACCAAGTTAGAGTAGCTGTTCTTGGAAAAATTATGACTATTCCAATCACTCACACTATTTTTAGAGATAAAACAAGTATGAGAATGTTTTATTTACAAGAAGAGTTCAAGAGTTAAATTTTGTAAAAATTGTGTACAAGTTGTAAACACTAAACTTTTGCAAGAAGGTGATTTTTTTTAGGAGATAATTATACTTTGGAAGGTAACTAAGCCCACTAAGAGCTTTACCAAGTTACTACGCGTTGTCGGGATATAACAAGTTCATGATATAGCGTGATTTACATGATTTTAGCTTGTAGTAAGACTTGAATGAGTTGTTGATGCTTGTTGATGATTTAAAAGAAAATAAACACATGTTTATAAAACATGAGAAACCTCCATTTTTAGGGGAAACTCTGTCAGAATTTCTATAAATTTTGACACTTATAAAAATATAAGTTTTTGAGAAACTTATTCCCTAAAAATATATCTAAAAACATTTACCAAGGTTTCCCTAATTTTTGTGTAAAGAAATGATGATTTCTTCAAGAATAAAACTGATATTAAGTATGTATATTTTTTTTGGAGAAAATATTAATATTTATTGATCACCAAATTGTGTGCTAAGTGTATGTGGTATGTATTACACATGATAGTGTATTAAGACTTGAAAATACACTAAACATTCTTAAGAAGTAAAAACACAAAAATACACATACAATATACAAGATACATAATTCGGGTGCAAAATACAAGATACTTATATTTATTTTTGAGAAAATAATATAAGTAAGATACATAGTTAAAAATATAAATTATTTTTAACACAAGAATACGTACACAAAAGACTGTGACTTGTACTTGTACGTTACAAGTCTAGTGACTAACGTTAATAAACACGTATAGGTCACGACGTTAATTAAGCAAATCCGGTGAAGTTTATGACGCAAGGGACGCAAAGTTGTGAGTTCATGCTCCCCCTTTTCTTTAACTGTTTTTGGTTTTATAACTCTCGGGGGTGAAATACATGTTACAAATGCTACAAATGTTACAATGTTTACAAATGGTATGATACAAAAACAAGAAGCACTCTTGGTGAGAACGAGTAGCAAGTATGAGGTGTTATAAGAAATGCCTATGAAATACTAGATCATGTGAGCATAGACTAAATACAGAAATGCCATTAATACATAATTAGGGACGAGGGTTAGATCTAACGGGTACGGCCGAACCCCACTCATGGTCAAAACTAGTACCTAGAAGTGCTTTGGAGTCCCAGTCGAGGTTAATCGACACAGTCGAGGGTTAATCGACACAGTCGAGGGAAATCGACACAGTCGAGGGAAATCGACACATACAAGGAGTCATAACAAGTACTCCCCATGCCTTAAAGGAGCCAAAACTAATGCTCCCTATGTCCTCACATGCCTTAAAGGAGCCAAAACTAATGCTCCCTATGTCCTCACATGCCTTAAAGGAGCCATTACGAGTGCTCCCTGTGCCTTAAAGTCCTTGTAAAACATTCATGTTCATACACACTTTTCATACCTGTTTACAAAGGAGTCTCTCAAAGACTTACAAGAATTACGTTATACAAACAAGACGCATGAACTCGCTCAACTTTATGTTGATGTTTTCCAAAATTACATGTATTTCAGGTAACAGGATGGATCTTGGGCGCAAGTGTCGTAACTAGAAGTAAACTCCAAGTTTGGATGTCATCCGCTTTTGTTGATTTGTAACCTAGACGGAGGTTGTGTTTTAAAACTTAAAATAACAAGTGTTTGTAATACTCAAATTTTATGAATGGATGAACATCGTTTTGATCATGTAGTTGTTTATTACGATTGAATGCATTGCTATTAAACCAGTCACACATCATACGCTTCCGCAAAAGACAGGGTGTGACAGTTTATTCATTAATTTCCGCTACAATTGTTTATCATTCATCTTCATAATTTTTAAACAAACACAATCTTATCAAACTTAGATCCTAACAATTGGTATCAGAGCTAGGACAATCAAACTTGATCTAACAATCATTTTGACGTAAAAGTTCAGCTCAAAATCATTGATACTTTTAATGTCCGTTTCGTTGAAAAAACAGAGTAAGGTGTAATCACATACAAAGTTGAGTATTCAGTGCCTGTAAAACAACCAGAATGATGTCACAATCACAGGATGTTAATAATAGCATCGGCTCACTCTTCAAACCACCTATGTTGAAGAGATCTGAATACAACATCTGGCAGAGAAGGATGGGTCACATCCTAGCTCAACAGAATACCGGATGTTGGAAGTCGGTTATCTTTGGACCACATGTTCCAATGGTGCCAAGTGCTGAGGATCTAAAGGTCTTTGTTCCTAAGAAAATTGAGAACTATACGGACCAGGATTTTCAGAAAATTGAACTGGATGCCAAGGTATTTAGCATCGTTGCATCCGCACTACCAAATGAAATTTATGCTGGGATGTTACACTATAACAGTGCCAAGGAATTGTGGGATGCACTTAAGGAACAGTTTGGGGGCACTGAAGAAGTGATTGAAAATAACAGGGAAATTTTGAATCAACAGTATGAAACCTTTTGTCACATTAAGGGTGAATCATTAACCCAACAGTTTGAGCGATTTATTTGTCTCATAAGTGAACTAAAACTTGTTAATGTTGAATTTGCTAATGCAACACAAAATAGCAGGTTTCTTAGGTCACTTCCTGTTAAATGGGATACAATTGCTTTTGTAACTAGGAATTCAGTTGGGTTCAAAGATCTGACACTGACCCAACTTCATGGTAGACTCCTAACCTATGAAAGGGGGTTGAACCAGAAAAAGAAGTTGCAAGAGTCTGGGAAAGTTGCAGATGATTATTCATTTGGCAACACAGCTCTTTTGGGTCAGGAATAATCTGGCAGCAGTAAGGATCAGAGTTATAATCATTTTATTGACTTAACAACTGGTGGAAATTTTAACTCTGATCCTCACTCATCCAATTATGCTTTTACAGCAAATGGAGAAAGCCAAAATTCTGATAATTTGTGCTTTGAACTCAATGATCTCCAGCATTTTGATCCAACTGATCTGGAAGAGATGGATATTTTGCACCAACTTGCACTGCTGAGTGTTAGAACCATCAAGTTTTACAAAAGGACAGGGAGAAAATTTCCATGTTTACATGGGAATTTAAAAGAGGGGTTGGATAAATCAAAAATAAAATGTTAAAAGTGTAATAGGTTAGGTCACTTTGCTAGAGAATGTAGGAGTCAAACCAGTGGACTAATCATCACACATCCTAGCTCAAACCCTAGACCACAAAATAACCAAACCACTGTTCCTCAGATACAGTATGTCCAAGCCCCAATTCCTCAGGCTTAGGTACAACAAGCTGCACCTCAACAAGCTGCACCTCAAACAATTGTTCAAGCAGATCAGCAAAGCTTTTTCACACATGGCTTTGTTGATTGGAGTAGCTTACCTGAGGAATTAGGAGATGAAAACTTTGCTCTCTATGCTAATGATGCTATTTCTTGTGATGAATTATGTTTTGTAGCATTAGAGTCAATTCCTGAAGGGCTGGAAACTGAAGAAGGAACATCCAGTGCTGAAACAGTGGATGAAATTGCTGAAGCAGTGGTTACTGCTGTTGCTGGTGAAATACTGTTAGGAGAAAATTCAGAACCCCTGTTGGAACCACTGTCTGACCCCTGGTCTGAAGAAGAAGAGAAGAAACACGGTGAAAAAGAAGAGAAGGTGCCAGATGAAAAAGAACATGTCTGTGATTGTGCCATGATGGCTGCAGCTAAGGTATTATCTCAGGTTCTTAAAAACCTTTGTTCAGACAAACACATCATATAATTTGCAAACATCAAAGAGGTGAATGAAAACTTAGGGATAGAGTGTTAAATGATGAAGTTCAATTTGAAAAGTCTTTAAAAGAATTAAAAAATCAAATTGGCTGAAAAGGATAATGAAATCTGTAGTCTCAAACAAGAGCATAGCATAACCAAGGACCAACTCCAGACCATGATAGAAAAATATCAAGTTTGTAAAAAGGAGTTGGAATCCACCCAAATCACTTGTGAAAAATGGGTGGAATCCTGCAAAGGTTATGAAGTTATGCTTGAAAAACATATCAAAAGCAATGTAAAATTTGGTGTAGGTTTTAGAAAACATGATCAAATTGAAAACACTGTTGCAAATGAATATGTTCAAACCTCTGTTGAAATCATACCCACCAACAAGGATGGCCAAGAAATTAAAATAACTGATAAACTTGGTAACAAGATCAATTTGGAAAAATCTGTGGGCTTCTCAACCTTTGAGGAGATTGAGAAATACCAATTCAAACCCACATGGTCTGATGAGTGTGACATCCTTGAAAACTTCAAACCCATGGACTTCACAACTATAGATGGTGTCAAAGCTCCTAAGGCCAAGGTAATTCCTCTTAAGGACATCCCAACAGTGGTCCAAAACTCTGTTGCTAAGGAGTCTGAAAAGAAGAAAAGAAGAGAAAAGATTAAAAACTTGTTTTGTGACTTTTGTGAAAAGAAAAATCACTTGACCAAATATTGTTTTCATTTAAAAGCTTATAATCTTAACAAAACAAGTACCATTGTGCCTTCAAGCAGCTGCACCATCTGTGGTAAAACAAACCATTCTACTCAGCAGTGTGTGTACCTGAAATCCTTTGAGGTCAAAAAGGAAGAGTACATTTCAAAAACACCAACGAGTTCATCAAAACCATCTGTTATGAAACAACCTCTGTTTATGCCATTCCAAACATCTGTTACAAAACAGCTGAACCAAACCTCTGTCAAAAGAGAGGTTCAGGTGACTAATGCACCCCCTGCAAACCAATACCAAAGAGGTAAAGGTCAACCACCATACCCAAGGGTCCTGTTGTGCGTAAAGTGTGTTATGGTTTTAATGTTTATTTTAAGCCCTTTTACATTTTTAGCCAAGTTTTAAATTTATAAAACACGATATTTACTAACACTAAACACACATATGGGCAAGTGCACCCATCGTGAGCGTAGTATAGTGTTGGTAAGATACCGAGGTCGTCCAAGGACACAAGAGCTTTTAGTACCGGTTTATCCTCAACGTCTAATCAAATGAAAAGGTCAGAAAAAGGTTTTAAACTAGAAAAATAAAAACTAACTAAAATGCTGAAAATAAAATAAAAATAAAAACAGATAGACAAGATGAATCACTTGGCTCCGACTCGTGTATAGTGTAACCTTTGATTATTTCCGCACTTTTGCACTTTTGAAGAGATTATCTTAGTTATTGTAGTAGGCCCCTCTTTTGAAGGTGACGTTACCCTCAACCCAGTAGTTTGAGTAAGCAAGGATACAATCCTAAAGGGTCGGATTATTGAAAGATAATTAATTAAGTTATTAATGCATATTATGGTAGTCCCCTCTTTTGAAGGCGACGTTACCCTCGGCTAAGTAGTCTGAGTCAGCAGGGATACAGTCCTAAGTGGCCGGGTTAAAGTATTAATAGTAGGTTACATATGAGGGGGTCAAATAGTTTGGACCCCCGCCATCCAATACCGTTAAGTATTGAAGGAGGTCCTGCTAAATTTGACCCAGGTCCTTGCAGGATCTATACACTGAACAAGGCAAGACTCTTACCAAACCGTTCCCTTAACCCCCGACCAGGTAGCCAACATACATCCATATAGACCGTGGAGATATGAATGGTGAAATTTTTTATTTTATATAGACAGTAAAATAATGCCAAGACACCACGGACAAACGATAAGGAAGAATCACCTTCAACATAAGAAACTAGTTATTAAAGTCATTAATACATAACCAAGTAAAAAGTGCGAAAAGATTAAAAATAAAAAGTATTACACTAGACACTTTGTCTTCACCAAGTGATGTAAGAGACTTAGGCAAACATGGCCTTGATTGTCAAAAACTCTTACGATCAATCTTAGATCCCGAGACGACTCACACACTCTATGATGGACAATGGATGATGGTGGTGGATGATGGTGGTGGTGGGTGGTGGATGAAGTGCGAGAGAGGTGGTGTGCCAAGGGATGGTTTGCAATTGAGCCAAGCACTCCTATTTATAGGCTGAACAGAAGCTCGGGCACGGCCCCGTGTTCATCCTTCATCTCTTTCTTCATTAATTGCAGTTTGTCTGCATTAGTTGACCACGCCCCCGTGTCCACTGTGTCACACCCCCAAAATCCACCATGTGGAGTACCACCGCTTGGATGCGTGACGTGACCAGGATCGAGCCACCAATCATATTGAACATCATAATTAAGTAAATAGACCAACCACAATACGATTGGTGACCAAAGCTAGTTAACCATGTTTAGTTTAAACAGCGGAAGCATAAAAGTAAATCCAAAAGCATAAGTCCATAGTTTATAAGTTAAAGTTCAAAACGCAAGTTTAATAAATTCATATAGTTTTAAATAATAAGCACGGAACATAACAGTCCGTACACCACAACGACTCCTTCCTCGTGCAAGCTCCAAGCGTCTAGCAACCTGTAAGGCATGTAACAACTAGTCAACAACAAAGTTAAGTGAGTTCACGTTTGGTTGTTTAGTTTTTAAGTCGTTTCTGAAAAACGTGGTTTGACTTTCATTGGCTTAATTGTCGTGGGGGTTACCCCGTAGTTGAAAGTATGTTTAACCAGTTCCTTTTTCATTACCCAAACCATAACCATAATCAGTGGGGGCTTTCCCCATGTGAACTACTAGACGGTATGATATCGACTACTACGAACAATAGTTGTGCCCTACATCAGTGTCTATCATCACTGACAGTTTGCCATAGTCCATTAGTACACGCCCGTTCGAACGGCACGGTGTGAGGTTTGTTAAACCTAATAGCGCTATTAACTAATGACCCGCTCGCCATTGGCCTCGGCGATTAAGTCGATATAAATTGAGGGACTTCATGATAGAGTTTTGTCTAGCTAGTTTTAAGGTTGTTGTCCTGCACCAGGAGGACGAACGTACGTATTCTGCACTAGGAGAATTCGTAGGATTAACAATGGCATCCTATTTATGTAGGATGGCCGTACATATCTTCCCAAAGAGATACGTAGACTTAGTTTTAAATTCTTTAACCCATTCCCAAACCACCGGGAATCCCATGCCTTGTAGAAAGTGTGAACTCACCTCGGTTTGCTCGGTTAGATTCTCAAATATAGCTAACAGTCAAGGTCGGTCAATCACGTCCTAGTATGATTTACCAGTTAGTCATTTAGTGATTTTCAAATAGAGCACAAAGTTTCTACACGTATCTATCACATAGCATGCATTACTTTAACTGCTTATGCCCATATATATTTCCCATCCATTTCCCACTCATAAGCAAACATACGATAGTGCACGTAACACATATAACATGTTAGATCATTCACAGATAGCATACTCGACATTTAGACACGCAAATCACAACTAATAAAATAGTTAACTTATTCTAAAAATTCCCAAATTTTTACAGAATGTCTTAAACGTTCCAAATTTTATTGTGTAAAAATATCGGGGTCCGGTTCGTTACCAATGTTTTATAAAAATTCATTTTCCGGGCTGAACTCAGATTTATATTTTTCTGACCATAGTCCACGGGATAATTTATTTAAAATTCATCGAGCGTCCAATTTACGAAATTCTAGTGGGGTAATTACAAATACATCGGTGGTCATCTACAGTACAAGTTTCATGATCCAACTCTACACAGAACCCAAGTTATGATAGAAAACAAAACATATATTTTCAGCAGAAAAATGCAGCTCTAGCTGCTGTTACGAAATGACCCTTTAAAAATAGTAAACGAAGTCCAAAAATTACGATTCCGGTGCCATTAGAACCGTATTTCATAATAACACGTTTTAGACTCAAAATATCAGTTTTTCGTAGAGTTTATGACCTGTTTACAGCCAACTGAAGTTGGCTGTAAAACTTGGACAGATTCTGTTTTCATTCTTTAATCTTCTAAGACGCGTTCGATTGATTCCGTTAGCATGATTAGTGATCGTAACAACATCAAACATCAATATTAACCAGCAACACATCAGATAATCAACCAAGAATCATAACAAAACAAGATCCAAGAGTTTTACACTAATATTTGCTCATTAACCACCATGTTCATCGTTTTTAGTAGACTTTAAACTTTGATCTTATATGTTCATGACTTTTATCCGACAAATCTCTTATTAACCACTTTAGAAAAGATTAAGAAGGTGTTTAGAAGCACTTACAACTAGCACAAGGCTAGGGAAGAAACTAGAGGAAAAATGGGTGGTTAATAGCGTTGTGGTGAGGTCCTTGGCAATCCGCAAGCACCGAGCCTCCTTATACGTGATCCTTCACCTTTGTATGTTTATAGATTGCCTTGATCAAAACTTGAGAATGGTGAGGTGGTGCTAGGGGGTTTCGGCCGAAGGTAAGTAGAGGGAGAGAGGAAGAAATATTTGCTAAGTGTTGGTGTAAATGTAGTGGTAACCTTCCAAGTAAACTTATAATCCATCATCTACTAATTTCCATAGGGTAATATGCCTTACAGATATGGGACATACATGATTAAAATAATCAAAAGTTGGGTGGTGTGTTCCCTAGGGGGAACCGATCGGTCATAAGGGGGGGGGGGGGGTTTCATAGTTAGATTTCAATCACTAGTTAAGTGCTTAGTTTGTTTAATTAGGAGATTAAATTAGTTGCTAGTGTGTTGTGAATTATAAAGGGTGTTAGGGTATTCGAGGACCCTAATTGGCTCAGAAAGGTGTAAACAATGTCATTGACATTATTTTTATGTTCCGGGTAAAGTCCGGTTGTTCGGTTCGAACTGTTCCGTTAAACTGCTTAATTAATCCGTAAGGCGTCCTATTTATATATTTTTGTAATGTTTTTACTTTTCAATACTCAGGAAAGTACACATGCCTTTTTAGTAACTTTTCTGTATACTACTAGTATGTTAACATGCACATGTAAGTATAACACAGATATCAGAAAGCAGTTATGTAATTCCACACAGTCGTCAAGCACATTAATTATCATTAATGAATTGTACGGAATACATGGAATTATGAGGGTTGTCACATTCTCCCCCTGTTTAGAGAATTTCCTCCCGAAATTTAGCGCGTGGTTACTGAGGGAGCTAGTTAAGTTGCATTGTTTTCCTGGGGTGTCACATCATCCCCCCGTTGATTTGGAATTTCGTCCCGAAATTCTGCAGTAGCTTCAGCCTCAGTAGTGGTTGCGTTTTTCTTAAACAGCTGGGGATACTTGAGTTTCATTTGGTCTTCTCGTTCCCAGGTATACTCTGGGCCACGACGAGCATTCCAACGAACTCGGACCAGAGGTATCCTGGTATGCTTGAGGATCTTAACATCTCGATCCGTAATCTCTACTGGTTCCTCGACGAATCGCAGCTGGTCGTCGATTGTGAGTTCCTTGAGAGGAACTATGAAGGTCTCATCTGACAGACACTTCTTCAGATTCAACACATGGAAAACATTGTGAACTCCGCTGAGTTCTTCAGGTAGATTCAACCTGTAGGCGACTTTGCCAATTTTCTCAATGACTTCGAATGGTCCGACATAACGCGGATTGAGTTTGCCTCGTTTGCCAAAGCGGACTACACCTTTCCAAGGTGAGACTTTGAGTAGCACTCGATCCCCAACCTGGAGCTCGAGTGGTTTTCTTCCCTTATCAGCATAGCTTTTCTGACGGTCACGAGCTGCTGCCATTCGCTGTCGTATCTGAGCAATTCTTTCGGTGGTATCTACCACAAGTTCTGGGCCAGTGATTTGGCTATCACCAACTTCTGCCCAACAGAGAGGTGATCGGCATTTGCGTCCGTACAATGCCTCGAATGGAGCGACTTGGATGCTGGTGTGGTAGCTGTTGTTGTATGAAAACTCCACCAGTGGGAGGTGCTTTTCCCAGCCATTACCAAAATCAATCACACATGCCCTAAGCATGTCTTCAAGGGTTTGGATGGTGCGTTCAGATTGCCCATCCGTCTGTGGGTGATAAGCGGTGCTCATATCTAATCGTGAGCCAAAAGACTTGTGCATTGCTTGCCACAGTTCAGAAGTAAAACGCGCGTCACGATCAGAAATGATAGAGGTTGGAACTCCGTGCCTTGACACTACTTCCTTTAGATAAATATCTGCAAGAGTAAAAAACTTATCCGTTTCTTTGATGGCCAGAAAATGTGCAGACTTGGTCAGTCGATCTACGATCACCCAAATGGTATCGTTTCCGCGTTGAGATCTGGGTAGGCCGGTAACAAAATCCATGGAAATTTACTCCCATTTCCATTTCGGGATCTCTGGTTGTTGAAGTAGGCATGATGGTTTCTGATATTCAGTCTTGACTCTCGCACAAGTCAAGCACTTACTGACGTAGGTTGCTATGTGGGCTTTCATGCCAGGCCACCAATACGTAGTCTTGAGATCGTGGTACATTTTATCCGAACCAGGATGTACCGAATAACGAGACTTGTGCGCTTCGTCCATCACAAGCTCGCGTAAGTTTCCATAAAGTGGAACCCAGATGCGCCCTGTTACATAGTAAGCGCCGCCTTCCTTTTGTTCTAGCCGCTGCCTCGATCCTCGTAGGGACTCAGCCCTGATGTTTTCTGCTTTCAATGCTTCAACCTGAGCATCACGAATCTGAGTGGGAAGGTTAGATTGGATGGTAAGTTGTAAAGCATGTAGACGCTTAGGTAGGGTATCCTTTCGACTGAGGGCGTCGACCACAACATTGGCCTTGCCCTGATGGTATTTGATAGCGCATTCATAATCGTTCAAAAGCTCGACCCATCGGCGTTGACGCATGTTTAACTCCTTTTGCTTGAAGATATGCTCGAGACTCCTGTGATCGGTGTAAATGGTGCACTTGGTACCGTACAGGTAATGTCTCCATATCTTTAGTGCAAAAACAACTGCTCCCAGCTCCAGATCGTGAGTAGTGTAATTTCTTTCGTGAACTTTGAGTTGGCGTGATGCGTAGGCAATGACCTTGTCACGTTGCATCAACATGCAACCAAGTCCTTGGATGGAAGCATCGCAGTAAACCACGAAATCTTATGTGCCTTCAGGCAATGAGAGGATAGGCGCGCTACAAAGTCTATCCTTCAAATGCTGAAATGCGGACTCCTGTGCATCACCCCAACGATAGGTGACACCCTTCTGAGTCAGTGAAGTGAGGGGTTGCGCAATCTTTGAGAAATCCTTGATAAACCTTCGGTAATACCCTGCCAAACCCAAGAATTGGCGGATTTCTGTTGGTGTGCGGGGTACAGGCCAGTTCTTGATCGATTCAACCTTAGATGGATCCACATGAATTCCATCCTTGTTTACCACATGGCCTAGAAAGTGGACTTCGCGAAGCCAGAAGTCACATTTCGAAATCTTGGCATACAACTGCTCTTTTCGAAGAAGTTCCAGCATAAGCCTCAGATGTTGCTCGTGTTCCTCCTGACTCTTGGAATAGATCAGGTTGCCGTCGATGAAAACAATAACAAACTTATCCAGGTATGGTTTGCACACTCGGTTCATGAGATCCATGAAAACCGCTGGTGCATTCGTCAACCCGAAAGGCATGACCAGAAACTTGTAATGGCCATAACGAGTTCTGAATGCTGTTTTGGAGACGTCCTCCTCTCGGACTCTCAGCTGATGGTATCCCGATCTCAAATCAATCTTAGAATAATAGCTCGACCCTTACAACTGGTCGAACAAGTCGTCGATACGTGGAAGAGGATATAGATTCTTCACGGTCACCTTGTTGAGTTCGCGGTAGTCAATACACATTCTGAAGGTACCGTCCTTCTTCTTCACGAATAACACTAGTGCTCCCCATGGCGAAGAGCTAGGACGAATAAAACCTTTTTCCAAAAGTTCTTGTAATTGCTTGGGCAGTTCTTCCAATTCTGATGGAGCTAGACGATATGGTGCTCTAGCTACTGGTATTGCTCCAGGAGCTAGCTCGATTTGAAACTCAACTTGACGATGGGGCAGAAGACCGGGCAATTCCTCAGGAAATACCTCAGGAAAATCGCGCACAATAGGGATGTCTTCAATTCTCTTCTCTTCCGTTGATGTGTCAGTAACGAGTGCCAGAATGGCAGTGTGGCCCTTTCGTAAACACTTCTGGGCCTTAAGGAAAGAGATAATGCCTACGACAACACCACTCTTGTCACCCTGAATCACGAGAGGTTCTTCACCAGAACAAGGAATGCGGACGATTTTCTCCTTGCAAGCAATCTCCGCTTGATGATGGGATAGCCAATCCATCCCAATAACGACGTCGAAACTACCCAGTGTGATAGGAATAAGATCGATAGAGAAAGTCTGACCAGCTAAGACAAGGTCACAACCTTTAACTACGGGTGTGGCTTCAAGACTTTTACCGTTTGCTAGTTCTACCATGTGTTTGGTGTTCAAAAGTGTTGGAGTGCGCTTAAGCATTTGGCTAACTTTTAGGGACACATAACTAGTATCGGCACCTGAATCGAATAAAACAGTAACAAAGAAGTCATCCAGAAGAAACTTACCCATCACAACGTTGGGATCGTTTCTTGCTTCTCCCTGACCAATAACGAACACACGACCCCTTGCTCCATTACCATTGTTGTTTCCCCCATTGCCGCCTCCATTGTTGCCTCCATTGTTGTTTCCATTGTGGTTCCCGTTTCTTTGGTTATTGTTGTTCTGATTCGGGTTCAGTTGGGGGCAGTTCCTCTTAAAGTGGCCTTCAGCGCCACACTGAAAGCATCCTTTATTGCCCTGTTGTTGCTGCTGTTGGTGGTTCTGAGGAGCTTGTTGTTGTTGTTGGCGATTCTGATTTGCTGGTCGGGCGCTCCTACAATCCTTTGCTTCATGACCAAACTTGTTACACCTCAGGCAACGACCTTTGTTGCACTGCCCGCTGTGATGTTTGTTGCACCGGTTGCACTTGGGGTGGTTCCCTCGGTATCCACCCTGTCCTTGGTTACCAGAAGATTGCTGACCAGGACTCTGGTAGTCATCAGTCTTTCGCTGCTGAGACTGAACTGAAGTAGAACCCTTTCCGGAGTTCCCATCCCATTTTCGCTTGTTGTCGGTAGGTGCATCAGAAGTAGTTGTGGCACTGATACGTTTGGGTAGCCTGTTTTGCTCCACCGCCTGGTCGGTGAGATGATGAGCCAACTTGATAATTTGTTGAATGGTACCCAGGTTGGCTGAAGTTACGTGACTTTGAATCTCGGGTACAAGGCCCTTGAGGTACAGCTCAATACGTTTGATGGGAGGGTCCACCATGGTAGGACACAGGATGGCCAGTTCGTTTGACCTCTTAGTATACGCCTCAATCTCAGACCCCGTCATTTTCAGATTGTAAAATTCCACCTCTAGCTTATGGATATCATCCCGACTACAGTACTCGTCCTTGATCAGCTCTTTGAAACCATTCCAGGGGTGGCATTAGCAACTGCCAGTCCTAGTAGTTGAACCTGCGCCTTCCACCAGGTTAACGCAGCCCCTTCAAGTGTTCCGGTAGCATATTTCAACCTACGGTCTTCGGGGCATTCGCACTTCTCGAAAACTGACTCAAGCTTTTCAAACCAGTGAAGAAGGCCCACTGCTCCTTCGGTGCCACTGAAAGTAGTAGGTCGGCAGTCCATGAACGTTTTGAATGTACACACAGGAGGTTGAGCATGTTGACCTGTTGTGTGAGAATAATAGACAAGGTTAAGCACGAGGGTTGGTTTGTGAAGGTAGGATCTAAACGTCCTAAGGTGAGTTGGTATAGCAGGTTATACCTCCTGCTGGGTTAGCTGCGAGTGCCACAGTGACTCGTTCGTTGATCAAAGCCGTCAACTGGGCTTGAGTGAGGTTGATACGTCCTCCGCGTCCGCTCATGATCTTCATAACGAAGCAACGTAGGTGAGAAAAGTGTCGCGAAAGTGCGTAAGTGTGGGACGATAGTAGAGCGTAAGCGCACAAGGTTCAAATAGCAATTATCACATTATCTAATGCACAGTGAGAACTATCTAACCGACAATATAACATAAATCATACCACTTATGGTGTCGAGTCTTGCACGTGGAGCGAAGCGTCGTTGTGGATCGTTGAGCACTGTACAGGTTATAGTCTGGTTTTATCAAAACGTTTCCCCTTTTTAAAACCAAGTTCACTATAACCAATGGCTCTGATACCAATCTGTCACACCCCCAAAATCCACCATGCGGAGTACCACCGCTTGGAGGCGTGACGTGACCAGGATCGAGCCACCAATCATATTGAACAATATAATTAAGTAAATAGACCAACCACAATACGATTGGTGACCAAAGCTAGTTAACCATGTTTAGTTTAAACAGCGGAAGCATAAAAGTAAATCCAAAAGCAGAAGTCTATAGTTTATAAGTTAAAGTTCAAAACGCAAGTTTAATAAATTCATATAGTTTTAAATAATAAGCACGGAACATAACAGTCCGTACACCACAACGACTCCTTCCTCGTGCAAGCTCCAAGCGTTTAGCGACCTGTAAGGCATGTAACAACTAGTCAACAACAAAGTTGAGTGAGTTCACGTTTGGTTGTTTAGTTTTTAAGTCGTTTCTGAAAAACGTGGTTTGACTTTCGTTGGCTTAATTGTCGTGGGGGTTACCCCGTAGTTGAAAGTATGTTTAACCAGTTCCTTTTTCATTACCCAAACCATAACCATAATCAGTGGGGGCTTTCCCCATGTGAACTACTAGACGGTATGATATCGACTACTACGAACAATAGTTGTGCCCTACATTAGTGTCTATCATCACTGACAGTTTGCCATAGTCCATTAGTACACGCCCGTCCGAACGGCACGGTGTGAGGTTTGTTAAACCTAATAGCGCTATTAACTAATGAGCCGCTCGCCATTGGCCTCGGCGATTAAGTCGATATAAATTGAGGGACTTCATGATAGAGTTTTGTCTAGCTAGTTTTAAGGTTGTTGTCCTGCACCAGGAGGACGAACGTACGTATTCTGCACTAGGAGAATTCGTTGGATTAACAATGGCATCCTATTTATGTAGGATGGCCGTACATATCTTCCCAAAGAGATACGTAGACTTAGTTTTAAATTCTTTAACCCATTCCCAAACCACCGGGAATCCCATGCCTTGTAGAAAGTGTGAACTCACCTCGGTTTGCTCGGTTAGATTCTCAAATATAGCTAACAGTCAAGGTCGGTCAATCACGTCCTAGTATGAATTACCAGTTAGTCATTTAGTGTTTGTTTCGCGTTCGTCATCTTGATATTCTTGTTTCTGTTTGTTCGATTGATCAAGGGGATTCCGCACCCTTGATTGATTATCAATCTCGTTACGATCCACACGGGATAGGGACCTACACACATAGCATGCATTACTTTAACTGTTTATGCCCATATATATTTCCCATCCATTTCCCACTCATAAGAAAACATACGATAGTGCACGTAACACATATAACATGTTAGATCATTCACAGATAGCATACTCGACATTTAGACACGCAAATCACAACTTATGTCATTTCCGCATAAACATTCAAAACCGGGCTGTTTTCGGACATTTTAATAAAATAGTTAACTTATTCGAAAAATTCCTAAATTTTTACAGAATTTCTTAAACGTTCCAAATTTTATTGTGTAAAAATAGCGGGGTCCGGTTCGTTACCAATGTTTTATAAAAATTCATTTTCCGGGCTGAACTCAGATTTATATTTTTCTGACCATAGTCCACGGGATAATTTATTTAAAATTCATCGAGCGTCCAATTTACGAAATTCTAGTGGGGTAATTACAAATACATCGGTGGTCATCTACAGTACAAGTTTCATGATCCAACTCTACACAGAACCCAAGTTATGACAGAAAACAAAACATATATTTTCAGCAGAAAAATGAAGCTCTAGCTGCTGTTACGAAATGACCCTTTAAAAATAGTAAACGAAGTCCAAAAATTACGATTCCGGTGCCATTAGAACCGTATTTCATAATAACACGTTTTAGACTCAAAATATCAGTTTTTCGTAGAGTTTATGACCTGTTTACAGCCAACTGAAGTTGGCTGTAAAACTTGGACAGATTCTGTTTTCATTCTTTAATCTTCTAAGACGCGTTCGATTGATTCCGTTAGCATGATTAGTGATCGTAACAACATCAAACATCAATATTAACCAGCAACACATCAGATAATCAACCAAGAATCATAACAAAACAAGATCCAAGAGTTTTACACTAATATTTGCTCATTAACCACCATGTTCATCGTTTTTAGTAGACTTTAAACTTTGATCTTATATGTTCATGACTTTTATCCGACAAATCTCTTATTAACCACTTTAGAAAAGATTAAGAAGGTGTTTAGAAGCACTTACAACTAGCATAAGGCTAGGGAAGAAACTAGAGGAAAAATGGGTGGTTAATAGCGTTGTGGTGAGGTCCTTGGCAATCCGCAAGCACCGAGCCTCCTTATACGTGATCCTTCACCTTTGTATGTTTATAGATTGCCTTGATCAAAACTTGAGAATGGTGAGGTGGTGCTAGGGGGTTTCGGCCGAAGGTAAGTAGAGGGAGAGAGGAAGAAATATTTGCTAAGTGTTGGTGTAAATGTAGTGGTAACCTTCCAAGTAAACTTATAATCCATCATCTACTAATTTCTATAGGGTAATATGCCTTACAGATATGGGACATACATGATTAAAATAATCAAAAGTTGGGTGGTGTGTTCCCTAGGGGGAACCGATCGGTCATAAGGGGGGGGGGGGGGGTTTCATAGTTAGATTTCAATCACTAGTTAAGTGCTTAGTTTGTTTAATTAGGAGATTAAATTAGTTGCTAGTGTGTTGTGAATTATAAAGGGTGTTAGGGTATTCGGGGACCCTAACTGGCTCAGAAAGGTGTAAACAATGTCATTGACATTATTTTTATGTTCCGGGTAAAGTCCGGTTGTTCGGTTCGAACTGTTCTGTTAAACTGCTTAATTAATCCGTAAGGCGTCCTATTTATATATTTTTGTAATGTTTTTACTTTTCAATACTCAGGAAAGTACACATGCCTTTTTAGTAACTTTTCTGTATACTACTAGTATGTTAACATGCACATGTAAGTATAACACAGATATCATAAAGCAGTTAAGTAATTCCACACAATCGTCAAGCACATTAATTATCATTAATGAATTGTATGGAATACATGGAATTATGAGGGTTGTCACACACTGGGCACGCCCCCGTGTGCAGAAGCAAATATGTACTATCGAGATTTCCCAGATTCTGCGAATCTTAGAGTTGACCACGCCCCAGTGTCCGCTGAGCACGACCCCGTGGTGGGCGATAGAAGCTTCTACAACTTTGTCTTTTCTGCTGGCACTTGGGCACGCCCCCGTGTTTACTGAGCACGGGGCGTGTTTAGCCTTCTGTTTTCTTGTTTTGCTTGGGAAGATGCTGTCGTGGGGTCGGACATGTCACGTTTGTTCCTTTTCTTGTATTTATGTTAGATTTAGCTGTCTTATTGCTTCTTTTGTTAATTTGAGTTCATTTAATTCTGAAAATACAAAAGGAAGACAAAAACACACTTTTTCTAACATTAGTACTAAAAAAGGGTTAGTTTTATGCCATAATTGATGTAATTTATATGTTGCATTTTGCACACATCAAATACCCCCACACTTGAATCTTTGTTTGTCCTCAATCAAAACTCTTTATAATGTGGCTTTACACTCCTAAATGGAATGGGTAGAAGAGAAGGTTTTTGGGCTTGTCATAGAGTGTCGGGATTTCCAAGATTCTTTATTAAGTTTTATTTTTTTATTTATTTACAATCCTAATCGTCATGATTTATTTAAAACTTTTCATAAGATAAATTACTTATTAGGGCATAACATGCCTCTTTAAACTTCCATTTATATACAAGTTCACATACCTCACGGGGATCACTCAACACTAGGCCGAAAATGTATTTTAGTGAATCACTCGAGAGCAGCATGGAACTTACTCCTACCATAAGCTTGCCAAGCAATCAATCCTCCTCCTTTTTAACTATATACCTTTGTAAATATCAAGAGGACTTTTGGGTGAAGGGTTAGGCTTGGGTTAAAGGTAGGTGGTTGGGTTTGTGGTTAGTGAAAGGGCGAAAAGCGTAACAAGCGTCAGTTTTCGTAAGACTTTTTATTTTTGTAACTTTTATTTTGATGAAGCTTTTATTCAAACAAAGTTATTTTTGATAAACTTGTTTGTTTATTTCTCTTTTGCTTCATCATCAACATTTTTTTTTTGAAAAGTCATACGAAAAACCGAGCTTGTTACTAAAACAAAAGGTTAAAGATAAAAAGGGTTTTGGTGGGTGAAAGGGTGTTTGGTTTGGGTTATGAAATGAAAAAGGTTTAGGCTCAAAGGGGCTAACTAGGGGGATTTTGGGTAGGTGGTAAAAAAAAGAAAAATAATGGTGTAGAAATAAAAAAGGGTTAGTCCTAATGCCTCCATCATTTACTTACTCGGGTTTAAGTTGGTAAGGACCGGGAATGTATCGTCGTGGCAAGTTCTAGAGTCGTAAGAACCAAGCGGCTATTCACACAAGAAACGAAAAATGAGCATTTAATTTAAAGATATATATTTGCATGCTCAATAAAGGCTCAAAACTCACTTTTATAGGAATGGGTTTTTATGTGATCAAGTATATATAATCAAATTTTAACTAAGCTTGTCATGCCATTTCATAATTTTCTTATGTTGGTTCTTTTTATCACGACGCTATCGATTGTAAATTTATAAAAATATAACCTTTTTAGAACTTGAAATTCCCAAGTTAAACCTAGACAAGTAAAAAAATGAAAATTTTTGAAAAAAATTTGGGGTGATTAGCGGTTCCAATAGAGTTTTGTGTAAGGCTTCTAGTTAGGACTTGCAAGATTCAAGGTTTTAGCATCCCCCCCACACTTAAATTACACATTGTCCTCAATGTGTCCCAAAAATAAGTTTTTAGGTTGATTGAATGTGTAAAAGGGTGTGAAAAAGCAAAAAAATGTGTTATTGGGCGTCTGGACACGGCCCCGTGGTGTCCGGGCACGGCCCCGTGTTCAGTCGCCAGTAACAGAATTGAAAAAGAGAAACAGAAGCCTGGACACGGGGGCGTGGTGGGTGAACACGGTCCGTGTCCAGTTTACCTGAACTGGGTATTTTCTACAGATTGTGTAGCACGGGGCCGTGTTGGGCGGACACGGCCCGTGCTGAACTTGCTGTAACGAAGAAAATTTTGTCGGATGGCCCTGTTTTCCTGCATGGGGTGCTGGTTCAAGTTTCCCTTGTTTCCTTTGCCATCCCGAGTGTGTTTTATTTATTTCAACACCATCCAAACACCAAGTTAACTAAAACCATCATTCATTAAGTCATAGAGAGAATTACATAATAGTCCTAAAAGTTAAAATTCTTGATAAGTAGGTCAAAGAAACACAAGAAATCCAAATCGAGAAGTTCTAGCCTAAACTTTATTTTACTAGCAAAATTTCCAAAAAGATAATTCTCTTGGTTAGATGCGGCATGAAAACTTCTTTTCTTCGGGCATGGGTTCCTCACACGTCGGCGAGCCACTCCTCTATCTCCCTTGGGAGAAAAAAGGCGGGCTCATTGGCATTAGTTTGAGGAGGTGCAACCTCCACTGGGACTTCTTGCATATCTTCAAGAGGAGGCTCCGCTGGAAGGTCATCCCACCCAGTAGGATTGTGGATTCCAAGTGCTAGGTTCCAATCCTCTTGAGGGAGGATTGGTTCCATGGGAGGTGTAACAAGAATGTTTAACCTCTGGTGCAAGAGGTTAATTTCTTGAAAACTGTTTTCCAGCCCTACCATAAGATAATTTATACGGTGTATTAGGACCTCCTCTACCGAAGTCATCTCGTCAAGAGCTTCATGTAACGCCATTACGTATTGTACGAGAGTTGCTTCAATTGATGACCTTCTTTCTCTTCGACTGTTTCTGGAGTGCGCAGAAGAGGTTCCACTGTTTTGACTAGACATTCTACGAAAACAAACCAAAAATAGTTCATTTTAATGAAACAGTACGACGGACACGGCCCCGTGCTCAATGAGCACGGCCCCGTGTTCACCTTTCTGCAGTTTTTTAGAACAAGGAATCTTAGAGTTTCAAATTATTTTTCCAACTTATGAAGCATTTTTGAGCAGAAATAACTTAAAACAATGTTGTGTAACTTATTTTTAACAAGATTCCTTGAACAAAAACTTAACAAACATCACAATAAAGCTTGGAATCAAGCTTCAATGGAGGTGTTGTTGCAAGAAAGATGAAGAAGAAGGTAATGGATAAAAGAGGAAAGGACAAGATGTTTGTTAGAACCTTCTTTTAGAACATACCTAGGATGGTAGGTGAGAAGATCCTTTCAAATCTCTGTCCCTGGATGGTCCAAATGTGCAGGATTCTTGGCTGCATTTATAGAAAACGACAGCATACTGGACACGGCCCCGTGTGCAGGCAAGATCCTGACACGTTTTGTCCGTATTCCGACAAAAAATCAGAAGGGAATCTTTTGGTGGACACGGAGGCGTGTTGACCTGGGCACGGCCCCGTGTCGAAAGGCTGTTTTATGAAGTTTGTCTACTTCTAAGGAACTTATCCGGATCGGGTGGTTCCTTACTGGATGGAACAACCCCAAAGTGCCTAAGATACCTTAATTATTCTATATTAAGACGAGAACGCAAGAGGTTGTCGGTGAGGGTGATTCCTATGCTATATGTAGGTGGACAAGTCCAACCCTTTCCCGGGCTCTCATTAAAGAAGGTGTATGCCGAATCGCTCAGGTCTATGTATGCATCGAATGAAGTCGATGGGGAGTCCTTCACGGCACAATCGACACAGGGACGACTATCGCTCATGTCCTCGCTAGATTTAGAGGTATCGTCGGGAACAACGAAGTTGTTTGAATGCGATCCCAACACTTCTTCTTGGTTATCGTCTTGAGATAAATTATTGAAATCTATCCTAAGTTCTTTTAACCAATTAAGAAATAGATCTTCTAATTGAAATAGTTCATCAAGAAGCATTTCTCCTAGAAAATCCGGTTGAGAGCATTCGAGGGAGAGATAGGGATTATTTTTACTTTCGCCCCTCTTAAGGATACAGGAAAATGATGGGTCTATATAGTGGGGCTTGTAATTTAGAAAATAACATTCTAATTCCTTATGGGAACCACCACATATTTGACACCACGTACCATAAGAGTGCCGAAAGTAAAAAATATCAGTATCACTCATGTTTGTGTCAGAAATTACCAACCGTCGGGATCTTACGGTTCTGTTTTCAGTAACTGAATCTTGGGCACGGGGCGTGTTGAGTGGGCATGGCCCCGTTTTCAGCTTACTGTCTGACTAAAAACAGGATTGCCAGTTCCAATGATTGGGCACGGGGCGTGTTCAGTAGGCACGGCCCGTGTTGAGTTCTGTAGAAGCTGAAAAATTAAGAAAAATCCTAAAAAAATAGAAAAATAAGAAAAAACGATTAGGCCGTTGATTCCTAACTTTCTTAAAATCCTTGTGTCCCCGGCAGCGGCGCTAAAAACTTGATGTGCGTAAAGTGTGTTATGGTTTTAATGTTTATTTTAAGCCCTTTTACACTTTTTTAGCCAATTTTTAAATTTATAAAACACGATATTTACTAACACTAAACACACATATGAGCAAGTGCACCCATCGTGAGCGTAGTATAGTGTTGGTAAGATACCGAGGTCGTCCAAGGACACAAGAGCTTTTAGTACCGGTTTATCCTCAACGTCTAATCAAATCAAAAAGTTAGAAAAATGTTTTAAACTAGAAAGATAAAAACTAACTAAAATGCTGAAAATAAAATAAAAATAAAAACAGATAGACAAGATGAATCACTTGGCTCCGACTCGTGTATAGTGTAACCTTTGATTATTTCCGCACTTTTGCACTTTTTAAGAGATTATCTTAGTTATTGTAGTAGGCCCCTCTTTTGAAGGTGACGTTACTCGCAACCCAGTAGTTTGAGTGTGCAATGATACAATCCTAAAGGGTCGGATTATTGAAAGATAATTAATTAAGTTATTAATGCATATTATGGTAGGCCCCTCTTTTGAAGGTAACGTTACCCTCGGCTAAGTAGTCTGAGTCAGCAGGGATACAGTCCTAAGTAGCCGGGTTAAAGTATTAATAGTAGCTTACATATGAGGGGGTCAAAGAGTTTGGACCCCCGCCATCCAATACCGTTAAGTATTGAAGGAGGTCCTACTAAATTTGACCCAGGTCCTTGTAGGATCTATACACTGAACAAGGCAAGACTCTTACCAAACTGTTCCCTTAACCCCCGACTAGGTAGCCAACATACCTCCATATAGACCGTGGAGATGTGAATGGTGAAAATCTTTTATTTTATATAGACAGTAAAATAATGCAGAGACACCACGGACAAACGATAAGGAAGAATCACCTTCAACATAAGAAACTAGTTATTAAAGTCATTAATACATTACCAAGTAAAAAGTGCGAAAAGATTAAAAATAAAAAGTATTACACTAGACACTTTGTCTTCACCAAGTGATGTAAGAGACTTAGGCAAACATGGCCTTGATTGTCAAGAACTCTTACGATCAATCTTGGATCCCGAGACGACTCACACACTCTATGATGGACAATGGATGATGGTGGTGGATGATGGTGTTATGGTGGTGGTGGGTGGTGGATGAAGTGTGAGAGAGGTGGTGTGTCAAGGGATGGTTTGCAATTGAGCCAAGCACTCCTATTTATAAGCTGAACAGAAGCTCAGGCATGGTCCCGTGTCCATTGGACACGGCCCCGTGTTCATCCTTCATCTCTTTCTTCATTAATTGCAGTTTGTCTGCATTAGTTGACCACGCCCCCGTGTCCACTGGGCACGCCCCCGTGTGCAGAAGCAAATCTGTACTATCGAGATTTCCCAGATTCTGCGAATCTTAGAGTTGACCACGGCCCCGTGTCCGCTGAGCACGACCCCGTGGTGGGCGATAGAAGCTTCTACAGCTTTGTCTTTTCTGCTGGCACTTGGACACGCCCCCGTGTTTACTGAGCACGGGGCGTGTTCAGCCTTCTGTTTTCTTGTTTTGCTTGGGAAGATGCTGTCGTGGGGTCGGGCATGTCACGTTTGTTCCTTTTCTTGTATTTATGTTAGATTTAGCTGTCTTTTTGCTTCTTTTGTTAATTTGAGCTCATTTAATCCTGAAAATACAAAAGGAAGACAAAAGCACACTTTTTCCAACATTAGTATTAAAAAGGGTTAGTTTTATGCCACAATTGATGTAATTTATATGTTGCATTTTGCACACATCAGTCCCACATGTTTATGAGGTTTAGAAAAAGCCTTCTAAACCAAGAGTGAACAGACCTCCCTTTGGATACCAGTAGATGATAGGGCAGGACCCCCAACAGTGGTTAGAGAAAAGCAGTTCCAAAACTATCCAAACACCTGAGCTAACCACTGTCCATCCACCTGAACTTAACACAGACACTGTTGAGACCCCATCCAAAGCCTTATTGGCTTTGGAGACCCTCCTGAACTAATTATTTACTTGATGTGTAGGGAGCTTCTGCATGCTTAGATAGTCTTTGGTATGTAGATAGTGGAGGCTCCAGGCACATGACTGGATGTAAAGCCCTACTCAAAGAATTCAAACCTCATGGAGGGGGTGATATATCCTTTGGTAATAATAGTAAAGGGAAGGTGATGGTTTCTTGTACAGTACAGTCTGGTAATGTTAAGTTTGAAAATGTTAATCTGATAGACAATCTAAACTTCAACCTCCTTAGTGTCTCACAAATGAGTGATAAGGGCTATGGCTCATTCTTCACTAAGGATTGTTGTAGGTATGTTGGACCAGAAATGGTTAAAAAGATTGATGAAATAATAAAAATGGAAAAACTCAACTTGTTGCTCAAAGGAGTGGCAATGTCTATGTAGTTGATTTGTCAAAAGAGAGCCCCAGGACTGATGCCTGTCTGTTCTCAGCTGCCTCTAACAAAGAGAGACAATCACTGCTTTGTCAAAACAGGGGTTAGTAAGGGGTCTTCCTCAAAAATTGTTCACCTGTCCTGAGCATTGTGTTTCCTGCTTAAAAGGAAAACAACATAAAAGCTCATTTAAGTCCATTGAAGAGTCCAAAACAACCAAGTGCCTGCAAATGCTGCACATGGATCTATTTGGCCCAGTAAAAGTCATGAGTCTTAAAAAGAAAATATATTGTTTGGTAATTGTAGATGACTTTTCTAGGTTTACATGGACTTATTTCTTACATTCCAAAGATGAGACTGCAAGCATTCTACAAGACTTTGTCAAACAGGTTGAAAAGCAGTTTGACTTGCCAGTAAAAGTCTTCAGGAGTGACAATGGCACAAAGTTCAGAAATAGGGAGTTGGATGAGTTTTGTGTGTCAAAAGGAATGGTAAGGCAGTACATCATTCCAAGGACACCAGAGCAAAATGGGGTTGTTGAGAGAAAGAACAGGACATTGATTGAAGCTGCCAGAACCATGCTTGCTGATTCAGGTTTGCCATTAACTTTCTGGGCAGATGCAGTAAACACTGCTTGCTATGTCTAGAACAGAGTTTTAATCAACTCCAGGCATCAAAAGACTGCCTATGAACTTCTGTATAAAATCAAACCACTGATCTCATATTTTAAAGTATTTGGCTGCCCATGCTTTATTTTGAACTTAAAAGACTCAATTTCAAAATTTGCAGCCAAAGTAGACAGTGGATATCATTTGGGATACTTAACCACTGCTAAGGCCTACAAAGTTTTTAACACAAGGACCAAAACAGTGGAAGAGACTTTGAATGTAAAGTTCAATGAACTTTCTTCAATGAAAATCCCTGCAAACCCTGCAGAGTTGTTTGATCTTGATAAATTTACTTTTGAAAATGTTTCTGTCAAGACTAACAGTGCAGGTCCATCTCAAAATCTTCAATCAGACAATGGGTATGAAGTGATCCTTCCACTACAAACCTTCAAATCCATTGCCAGAGCAGCAGATGTTCAAAACAACTGTCAAAGCTCAACCACTGCTACCTCAATAGTTGTTGACCAAAGTAGCCCTTTAACCCATGCTTCCACATCATCAAACACTGTTGATAAAAGTCCTCAAACAGTAGATAAAAGTCAACATGTTTCCACACCAATTCCACCTATTCCTCCACCTCCATTTCAAGACATTGTTGGATCATCAAAGTCACCAATAGTTGTTAGCTCAGATGATTCACATCTGCAGCCCTCACCATTAAATGCCATTGTTCCATAAAAAGGAGATATGATCTTCTTGAAGTCTCATCCACCTGACCAAATCATTGGCAACATCAGTGAAGGGGTGCTCATAAGAAGCCAATCCCAAAACATCTGTCTTTTTGCTGGTTTTCTATCTCTCCATCGGCCAGTCAAGTACCAAGAGGCACTGAAAGACAACAGCTAGGTAGAGGCCATGCAAGAGGAGCTCCAACAGTTTAAAAGACAACAAGTATGGGAGCTTGTACCACTGCCAGAGGGTGTGAGTCCTATTGGCACAAAGTGGGTCTTTAAAAACAAAACTGATGAAAGGGGCATTGTTGTCAAGAATAAAGCAAGGCTAGTGGTTTAAGGTTTCAGACAGGAAGAGGGCATTGATTATGATGAAAATTTTGCCCTTGTAACTAGATTGGAAGCTATCAGACTGTTCCTGGCCTTTGTTGTCAACCACAACATAAAGGTGTTTCAAATGGATATCAAATATGCATTCCTCTATGGTAAGATTCAAGAAGAGGTATATGTTTGTCAACCTCCTGGTTTTGAAGATCCATTTAATCTAAATCATGTCTACAAGCTAAACAAAGCCTTGTATGGCTTGAAACAAGCACCTAGAGCCTGGTATGAAACTCGTTCCACCTTTCTTCTCTCTATTGGTTTCACAAGAGGTAAAATAGACAAAACACTGTTTTTAAAATGGAGAGGGAAAGACTTGATGATTGTCCAGATTTATGTGGATGACATCATTTTTGGAAGCACATGTTCTAAAATGTGTGAAGAGTTTAGACAACTCATGGCAGTTGAGTTTGAGATGAGTGTAATGGGTGAACTACAGTGTTTCCTTGGTCTCCAAGTGAAACAACTGCAAAATTGAACATTCATTCATCAAAGCGAATATGCTAAAGAACTTTAAACAAATTTGAGATGAATGATTGTAAACCATGTAGTACACCCATGGCAACCACCAAGCTAGTCATGACTGATGAAAAGGATGATTTGGTGGATCAAACACTGTATAGAAGCGTGATTGGGTCTTTATTGTACCTAACTGCATCTAGGCCAGACATCATGTTTGCAACATGTGTTTGTGCAAGATCCCAATCAGCCCCTAGAAAGTCTAACCTAATAGCTATGAAAAGGATACTCAAATACATAAAAAGTGCTCCCACACTTGGTATCTGGTATCCTGCTAATGGGAATATTAAGCTTTCAGGTTTCACAGATAGTGACTTTGCTGGGTGCAATGCAACAAGGAAGTCCACATCAGGAGGGTGCCAATTTCTAGGTGATTGCTTAGTATCTTGGCAAAACAACAAGCAAGCAGCTGTTTCAACATCCACTGCTGAAGCAGAGTATATAGCTGCTACAAGCTGTACTGCCCAACTGTTATGGCTTCAAAATCAATTGCTGGATTTTGGTATCACTGCCTTAAAGACACCTCTCATGTTGGATTGTCAGGCAACAGAAAATATCATCAAAAATCCAATTTCACATTCAACTACCAAGCACATTGATATCAGACATCACTTTGTGAGGGATTGCTATGAAAAAGGTTTGATTTCTCGGCATCATGTTCATACCAAAGATCAGCTGGCAGATGTGCTAACAAAAGCATTAGACACATCTACCTTTGAAAGCTTGATCTCTAGGATTGGCATGCTTAACATGAAATAATAGGCAAAATCCTGTTGTTTTGTGAATAAAAAACATTAAAATGTTTTCAGAAAATCAAAAATTCATCTTAAAAAATAGCTAAAAATGAAAATTTTCATTAATCCTTAAAAGTCTGCCATAACCACTGATTTGGTTCAAACATATGTTCTGTTGATACTATCCACTGTTGAAAGTCAACCTATGTTCCTTCATTTTCTTGTTAATCACTGTTGATCAAACCTCAGTGTTTAATCCACTTATATGCTATCCACTGATAGTTAAAAGTCAGCCACTATTCTCATTTTAGCCATTGTAAACCACTAATCTTGCTTCTTCAGTGGTTTCCTAAACAACTGTCATCCATTATTCATCAAAGGTTGGCACGTGGACAGTACTTAGCGGTCAGATCTTTTGTAACCGCTGCCACGTCAGCATTCACTTTTTCCACCTTTAAAACCCTGATCAAAACCCCAAACAGGGTTTTCATTGTCGAATCGAATCCAAAATTCCTTTCAAAAGCCGTTATCATCCAAATTCTTTCAAATCACTCATCTTCTTCATTCGCTCATACTCACCTTCGATTCATAATGGCTCTTCCATTCAAAACCCCACATAACTACATGTGTACCCTTGCAAAAACAAGTCAAAACACAGATTTTCACTCCGTCATTGATGCACTCTCGTCCTCAAAGTACAAAACTTTGTTGACTTGCAATGAAGCCATTTTCATGGAAACCCAACAAGAATTCTGGAAAAATGAAAAAATTGAAACTAAGGACAAAAAGCCCTTAGCCATTAATTACTCAATAAAGGTGTTCCAGTTACAATCACACCTCAAACCATTTCAGAGGTGTTTGAAATCAACGATCTTATAAGTAAATGCTCATTCCCAAAGTCTGAGTATCAAACTGATTTTATTGAGAGAGGGTATGAGGAAGAGATGAAAAAGGACACTTTACAAAAAGGCAATTTTCCTCCTGCCATGAGGTTTTTATTCCATAACCTCCTCATGTGTTTCTAATAAAACAACAGCTTTGAATGAGATCCCATTGAAAATCCAATAACTGGGTTATGCTATCATGAATGAGGAAAATTTTAACTACTCCCAGGAGATTTTCAATGATCTTGTTAAAAATGTTAATAAAAAAATTCTTTTTATTATTTCCAAGATTTCTAAGTTTTTACTTACAAAAGAAGTTTGGAAAGGATAATGCACATGTGCTTATCCAAGGAAACCCTTTTCAAATAAACAGGCTATCACTTGAAACATTTACAAGGCTGTCAAAACCTTCTAAAACACAAACAGAGGTTCCTGAGCAGAATTTAGCAGCAACCACTGCTCCTCAGGCATCTACTGTTGAGCCCACTGCTCAAGGTGATCACAGCAGCACAACCACTGCTGTGAAACCCATATCTAAAATCACCAAAAAGAAAAATATCCAAAAAGCCCCCCAAACCCACTAAAAAGGTAACTCTGGAAGATGAGATCCCAGAGATTATACCTGTGACAACACAAAAGTCACCAATAACCACTGCTGCTACTTCTTCACAGCAGATGGAAGAAAGATCTCAACCTGAGCCTCAAACTCCTCCTGCCTCCTCTCAAAAGGAACAGATTGTAACAACTGGGACACCACAATATGAAACATTTGATTCACTTGAATCTATGTTCAATAGCCCAGCTCCCGGGGAAAATTCTCTTTCTACCCCTATCCTCACTTCACAAATTCCACCATCCATAATACCTCTATTGGATGCAGTTGATATAGCCCAGACACAAATCGGTTCTTCTCAATCACCTATAAATGAGAATATGCCACAAAAGTAATTGATTGAGTCTGGTGTCTCTATCTCTGTTAACCCACCAATAGCTGAGGAGGTTACACTGCAGGAATTACAAGTAATTCCTGTCGGTAGTTCAAGTGGAGCAGCTACTACAAGTGTTGAACCAACTGGTTTACACTTGGACAGTAGTTTCATAAGTCAGACTCCCTTGAAGGCAATTTCTTCTTTGGGAACCATAGTGTCTACTGGTATGTATCTTTATACACTGGTACACTTAAATGATAACCTCTGCTGAAGAAAGAAGTCCCCAGTACCAAGAAAAAGGGGCATCAGTGGATGACTTCTGGGAAACTTTCCCTAAGTCAACCACTGATACAACCACCACTGGTGGGAAATCAGATGATCCCATTAACTTGGGTGATGGTTTAAAGTACATAGAATTGACGAAGAGGGTTGATAAACTTGACACATCTATTGCAGAAATCTAAAACCATGTTGCAACAGGTGTTACAAGCTTAAAAGGCTATACCCACTGCTGCAACAAAGACAGTGGACAAAGACAGTATGCTGACCAACAACATGAAGTTCAAATTCAAAAGATTAGAAATCTGATGGAAGCTAGGTTCAAGGATACACAAGCAGACATCAAGGCAGTTAAGACCCATTTATTACAAACCACTAGCACTGCTCCTCCTTCAATCATCTTTGTGGACAATCCACCTGATGATGCCAAAAAGGGGGAGAAAAAGAAGAAGGGATATGAAGATGGTCTATACATTAAACCAGATCCACTGTCTAAGCTGGTTGTGGAAATCCCTAAGCCAGATGGTTCCAAAAAGGTTGATGAGACTCAAAATGCCTTTGCTGATCTAAAAGCAGGCATGAAAGAGACAATAGAGATAAAAGGGTCAGAAAGATTTGAGGAGGAAAAGAAAATTCTGATGGAAAAGGAAGAGCAGGGTACTTCTAAGCCAAAAAGAAGACAGCCTACCAGAAAAGTAAGGCAACCCACAACCACACCTTCCAAAGCCACAAAACACACTCCTCAAACCCCCAAAAGTTACTCTCATCAAACCTCCAAACCAACAGATGTTAAGACACCTGTTGTATCAACAGTTGTTGGTACTTCAGTTGTTTCAACAGATGTTAACCCAACAACTGCTGCCATTACTACAATCCACACTCAATCCACTGCCACACCAAAAAAAAAACCTTACCACCACAAACACCACCTGCCAAAAAGCAGAAGACAACAGTTGACACATCTACTATTGTAGTGGCAACAGTGGTTGAAACACCAGTTGTTTCAACAACTGTTAGTCAGATATCTACCACATCAATCACCACCACTCAATCCACAAATCCATAAATCCACCACCAACCTCTCCTAAGCTAAAAAGGAGAAGGGTAACCAACATTGTACTGGTAGAAGACACTTCCCCAACTCCAAAATCTACACAACCACTGTCCATTGTGCCTATTCCAAACCCTGTTCCACTATCTTCAGCTCAAGTTCTAAATTCAAACACTGCTATTGTTCCTGTGGGATTTCAATACCCATTGGATCTTCCACCAGTTACGGAGGAGATAAAATCATTTTACTCTGAAGATGACCTTGCAAAAAGGAAACTTCCTTCCATTTAAGGTTATCCTTTCCCAAGAAACATAGAAGAATATCTCAAGATAAAAGCCCAACAAGCAGAGGATATATCTAAAAGAGATACAGAGGGAAAGTTTGATAAAGAGATTCAGAGAAATTTGCAATACCTGCTCACCAAGGTCAGAACATTAGAACAGTTCTAAAAAGATCTTTGCCAAAAACTGTCTGAAAAAGATGATGAAAGTATGAGGCAAGACTACCTTGAGTACATAATGGCATACAAGAAGTACAGAGCAGATAAGCATCAATACAAAGAATGGACTATCAGTGAACTACAAGAAGAAATAGCTAGAATTCAAAAGATGCTTAAAGAAAAGGTAAAGCAAACTCCTCCAGTATGGGCTAAGTACAAGAAAAATGTACCAGAAAGGACCCTAAGGCTGAAAAGAATGAAAGAAGAACTGATTGTAGCTGATTATGGGTCAAGGAACTAGGTCACAAGGTGGACAGAGGATAAAGTGTTAGCCACTTACAAAAGTTTGGAAGAGTTGAGGAAGAATGAAAGAAGAACTGATTGCAGCTAATTATCCTGAAGCAGTGGTTCCAGTCAAGCCACAAAAGTTACCCATCAGAAAACCCACTGTTTCAACTGATGCCATCTTTTATCAAAGAAATAAACAAAAGCAGATGGATTCAGCAGTATCAAAAGAAGACCAAGTTTCAGAAGAATATATCATGAAGATGGTTCTTCAGACACTTATGGCAGAAAAAAGAGGATCAACTCAATCTCAAGACCCTGCCAAAGTTGTCATCACCAGGCCTCAATCTCTAAACTCATCATCAATAAAAACTCTCGCAAGAAACCCATTGGATTCAAAAATACTAAAGTGGAAGTCTGATCAAAAGACCCATGTATTGACTCTGCTCAGATCCAATGGAGATGTGAAGCACATATCAAGGGAACAAGCACTTGGCCTGGGTGTTGAAGATCTGCAGGATCTCCTTGAGCTTCCACCGTCCAGGGATGAGGATGATACTAATTCCATGGACTTTGAATTACAATTTAAAGGACAAGTGAGGGAATTATTGATGAGACAATAAAGATCCAGAATAATGAAGAGTTTTGGCATCATCTGTTCCAGTGGGAGATTGTTGGGATTGAACCCTACAAAGGAACAGTTGATTAAAGCCAAAACTGGATCAGATCAGTGGATTCAGTATAAGCAGTTGTTTGCATCAGTCTTCCTCCTTGAATGTGACCTAACATCTGATGACTTATAAGTACTGCCCTTCACAAACAACTGCTGATCTTCAACATCCGATGAAGACTTAAAGACTGTTGAAGACTAAGCATTGATGCTCAATCTACTGTCATGGTTCAAGTACTGCTGAAGACACAAAGCACTACTGGGAGTATAACAGTGGAATGAGAAGCAGTAGTTCAGTTTATTTCTTTGTATTGTAATTGTAATCAGTAGTTAGAAAACAGTGCTTTTTAGATCAGTGGTTATAGGTTGTTAGGAGGTTAGATGTCACTTTCATGGTGACATCAGCAAAGATGCTTCGGTGGTTTGTTCTGTACTATAAATAGAACAGTACCATGTACTGTTCTATTAGCTCTTACTTCACCAAGTCATTCTGTATGAACAAACCATTGTGAGCTCGGGCTGAGGGGGAGACTTTATGCATGCATGCATTAGGATTGATCTTTGTAAACAAATATAATCATTCGGTTCTATGTTTAACATGTCTGCTTAAAATTGTTCTCTCTTTGATTGTGTTGAAAGTTTATTCATTCATTTCCGCTGTAATTGTTTATCATTCATCTTCATAATTATTAAACAAACACAATCTTATCAAACTCAGATCCTAACACAAAGAAGGGACAATCTCGGTTTCATCATGCAGGGATGTGCTTTCAAGGTTTGCGGTTCCATATTGCCCGGTTGATTGGGTTAAATAGGCTCCGAAAAAAAAACTAATATTTTTGGTTGGAGCGGGACTCAGAATAGGCTGGCAACACTTAAAACTCTGCAAAAACGAAATGTTCTTAACGACTCTACAAGTTGCAGATTATGCGGAGCTGAAGATGAAGATGAAGATTCGGATCACTTATTTGTAACATGTGGCATATCGACAATAATAAGGAACATGGTATGCTCATGGTGCAATATTCCTAGTATGGTTGTTGATACAATGAAAGACCTATTAGAGATTCACAAACAGATGATGGTGTCAAAATATAAGAGAAGGGTAATTCAACTAATAATACTAACTTCATGTTGGGAGATATGGAAGGCGCGAAATGAACTTATCTTTTCTTGCAAATGTATCGTCATCAATAAGATCTTCGGAGAAATTCAAACAACATCTTTCCTTAGAGCGAAGCACAGGGCGAAACAGAATAATTTGGAGTGCTGAAACTGGATAATTTTTAAAATAGTCGAGTAATGTATCATTGTTAGGCGAAATATGGGTAATCGTGTATAATGTTCCGGTCTAGTGCCTTGCTTAACCAAACAATGTATACAATTTGGTGATGAATAATATGTCGTTTGCCGTTCAAAAAAAAAGTTTTGTTAGTTTTATAAATGAAAAGGGTTAAGGAAGTTAGGATAATAAGGTTAGTGTAGTTATGAAGTTAAGGGGCTAGAATCATCAAACAACCAAACCCACCCCGTCCCCATGCGCCCAACGCGCCAGCCAACCCCGCCCCACTCGCTATAAGCCCCCTCATGCGCCATCTCTCTTCTCTTCTTCCTCACATGTGACTAGAAACCCAGATCCAACCCAACCTGATCGAAAACCCACAAATCCTCCACCATTTGAACTTCAACCGGTCCCATTCATCTTGGTTTCATGGTGCAATGTGATTCCTATCATCATACGACACCATTAATGTCTATAAGTGATCGAACTAACTCAAATTAAAACACCCTTAAAGCACTCTCAAGAACTCGATCAGTCCGACCATTTTTTATCTAATTGGTTTATAAAATCTCAACCAAATGAACCATCCACCTCTTTTACATCATTCCCCTAGCTCCAGTCGGTCCCAAGCCATCCAAATCCTCCTACATCAAGCCGAAACTAAACCAAGAACACACAAACTTCCATAGTCGATTTCTCCTTTAATCTGAGGCCAAATAAGGTGATTCGTGTACCCATTTAGCATGGTTTTCATGATCTACAAAGCTCTCTATCAATTTCAATGATAGAGGGAAAATGAATCCGAATTTATTGTAAGATGATTATAGGGTTCTTAATAGGGCCGCAAACGAACCAAACGAACACGAACAAGTCCTTGTTTGTGTTCGTTTGTTAAGAAATATATGTGTTCACGAACTGTTCATGAACGCTTACCGAACGAGATTTTAAGTCCGTGTTTGTTTGTTAAGGAAATGAACTTGTTCGTGTTCGTTTGTGTTTGTTTTTTAATTTTAGGCAACGAATGAAAACAAACGATGATGAACACAAATGAGCACAAACTAATGTTCATGAACACAAATGGTAACAAACGAACATAAACAAATGTTTATGAACAAAATATATAACACACTGACACTTATTAAATATTTTATTTGTCAGAATTTTTAAAGTATTTAAATAACATATAAAAGCTAAAAACACTAATGAACGATCGAACACAACGAACACGTTATCGAACGTTCACGAACATAAATGAATGAGTGCACCCTCTGTTATTTTTGTTCATTTAACTAAACGAACGAAATTTCTTATTTGTGTTCGTTTGTTTAATAAACGAACGAACACAAACGAACTTCCCGCCGAACGGTTCACGAATTGTTCGCCGAACGTTTGGTTCGTTTGCAGCCCTAGTTCTTAAGTAAAAGGGAATTGGGGTTTTTTAATTTCAAACATGTTTTTATGGTTTGAAACTGAAATCCAGAGCCTAAACATTTTAGATTAATTACTTGAATTTTTGTAAAAAAATGTAGACATTCATATTTTAAACTTTATTTAGGTAGTTATTTATAAAAAATAATTATCAAAATATTAATCTAACACTCATAAATGTCATTACATGATGAAATATAAATTCAGATAATTTCATATTTATTATTTTACAAGACAATAATTTTAATCACAATCATTAGTTAAATTATGTGAATAGGAGTTTTAAGTCCTAGAAATTTATAGTTTTGGCAAATACCTTTTGTTTAGTTTTTGTTATGTTGATACATTAGGGTGATCTTGTTGGACTATTATTCTATTTTCCAGTACGAAATTACTTGTGGTTATCTTCGCAAACAATGAGTAGATTCTCTTTTTTTTTTTTTTTTGAAAGGAGAACTTCATTAAGCCAAAACGCCAAAACCCCGAGAAAGGGCGGCAACAAACAAACAAAAAAACCAACTAATTACATGTTGACAAAACTACACCAATCTTTCCACTTAATCTCATAATTTTTAGATCTCGCGTTGAACCAAAAAAAGGCGTATGACTTTATTTCCGGAATGATTTCCTCCAATTTCACGGTTTTGTTATGAAATCTGATCTCGTTCCTTTTCTTCCACAAAATCCAGCAGCCGATTCTTATAATACCCTGAACAATGTCTTTCTTCTTCCCCTTAAGACCAGATAATTCATGAAACTCCAACAAATCTTTTACCGAGAACGCCCAGATACAAGGGATTTTACACCACGAAGAAATAATAGACCATACCGTCGAAGAGAAACTACACGATGAAAAAAGATGCTTAGCTGATTCGTCATAATCGCCGCAAAAAACGCAGGATTGATTCCCCCTTTCGATATTCCTTTTCTTGAGTTCGTCCATGGTAGCCAACTTGTTAACCCCGAGCCTCCAAATGAAAACATTGCACTTATGAGGGAGCCATTTACACGAACTCGGAACGTAGTTCCACTGAGGATCAAAATATTTGTTTAGAAGAGCCTTCACTGACCGCACACTGAACTGTTTATCAGCTTCTCCTTCCCAAACCCATTTATCCGCAGCTGTAACCAAGTGAAAGTTCAAAAGTAAACTGCATAAACCTATAAGCTCATTCACCTCTTGACCCACATATAAATTCCTGCTCCACTGCCATCGAAATCTAGAATTACCATCATCTGAAACAATCCTCTCCGCTACTCTGCAATTCTTCTTCGACTCCAAGTCAAATAAGGTAGGGAATTTCAGCTTCAGCGAACCAATAGGCAGCCATGAATCAGACCAGAAAAGAATAGACTCTCCATTCCCCACTTCTCCTTTGAAAAACTCCTTTATCGGTTTATTATCAATTACACAATTATCCAGAAGCTTAACTATGTTGGCCCATACCCCACCCATCGACTTCTTGACCGGAAAACAGTCTTTATCAACACTCGACTTGTGAATTGACTCAATCACTTTGACCCATAGCTTTTCTTTGTCTGTTTTAAATCGCCATCCCCACTTAGCCAGTAAAGAGACGTTAATAAAACGAAGTTTGCTGATACCCAGACCACCTTTATCAATCGGGCCAGGCACCCTTTCCCAAGCCGCCCAGTGAATCTTGTTAGAATCGGCACCTCCCCCCTATAAAAAAATTTCTAATCTTAGATTCAAGGTCTTTAACTACCTGTACAAGAGCTTTATATAATGAGAAGAAATAATTAGGGAGACTTTCTAGGACCGACTTAATTAAGGTTATTCTACCTCCCATAGAGAGCATCACCGCTTTCCATTTCGCCAACCTAGCGTCAATGATATCATATACGGGTCTTCAATTGGCTACCCTATTCATATTACCTCCAACCGTTAAACCGAGATATCTAAAAGGGAATGATTCCGCTTGACATCCAATAACACTCGCCAACGAATTTAATTCCCCATTATCCACTCCAACCCCGTATAAGTTGGATTTAAAAATATTAATCTTCAAACCCGAGCATAAGTGAAAGATTCTAAGGATACGAACCACACAATAAATATCAGGTTCCGACTATTCCCCCAAGATGAGAGCATCGTCCGCAAAAAATAAATGAGATATTGTCGGGCCGTTATGAGGAGTTTGAATACCAGAAAAAATACCTTCGCTTTTCGCCCTCTCGATCATGAACGATAAGGCTTCCATAATTAAAATAAAAAGGAAGGGGGATATAGGATCTCCTTGCCTAATTCCTTTTGAACATTTAAATTCAAAAGTTGGGAAGCCGTTCACCGAAACCGAGGACCTTATACACTCCACACTTCCTTTAATCCACTCACACCATTTAGACGGGAAACCCATTTGGTCCATGATAGATAAAAGAAATTTCCAGTTAACATTGTCGTATGCCTTTTCGAAATCAATCTTAAGAAAGAACAATTTTTTCTTAACCTTCTTTCCCCAATTATATAATTCATTAATAATGAGAGGGCCGTCTAATATGAAGTTACCTTTCAGGAAAGCCGATTGCGATTCCGATACAATCGATCCGATTACCTTCTTCAATCTGTTTGCGAGAGTCATAGAGATTAACTTAGAAATAGACCCAATAAGGTTGATAGGTCTGTAATTTTTTAATTCCACCGGGTCTTTGATCTTGGGAATAAGGGTGATAAAGGAAGAATTACTTCCTAGATTGAACTTCCCATTCACATAGAAGTGATCAAACACTTTCATAAAGTCCTCCTCGAATAAATGCCAAAAAGATTTTATAAATTTGAAATTCAACCCATCCGGGCCCGGGGCCTTATCGTCTCCGCATTCATTTTTACTTTAAAATGTTTTTGGGGTGTATTATCATGTCTTAAATCTCATATTCATTTTAATCAATAAATCAAGCATGCAAAGTTATTATGTGAATTATGTGTTATGTGTTTATTTTTTTATTGAGATTGTATGTGGTAGTCAAGAAAGTCAAACATGGATGTAGATCTATTGGTGGACTAGTTACCTATGGCTATGGGTGATTGGAACCATATTTATTCAGTCTAACTCTTCGAAGTTAGGGACACAAAGCAAACATTGGTTTATTTTATTTATTATTTATTATTTGGATTATCAAAATAACACATTGATTTGCATTACTATTTTAAAATAATTTATATTTATTCAAAACTAGATTTACTCACCAACTCTTTATAGTTAACCTAAATATTTTACACGTGGTACATGAAATAAGGTTTGAAGATACTTGGATTGAAGTCACATAAGATTGGCCTTAGAAGTTAATAATGTGATTTCTATATATTTCCTTTTGAATTTTGTTTAGATATTTGAACATTGTATTTTTGGTGTTTTCATAATAAAAAAGACATGAATAATTATGAAAAATTAAACAGTGTCATGATTGTGGACAATCATCACGCCCCAGTCGATAATTCGTCACGAGTTAGGGTGTAACACTAAGTCTCTAATTTTTTTTTCAAAAACTTAGGGGCTGTTTGTTTTCCTCTTAATGAGACACTTAATGGTTCATACCTCTTAATGGTTCAGGCTGTTTATTTTGCTAGCAGATGTCTGAATGGTTAAGACATTTGCCTCTGAATGGTTAAGCATTATACCGAGTCTAAATGGTTAAGACCTCTAATCTGAATTGGTCAGACATTTGCCTCTGAATAGTTAAGCATTATACTGGCTCTTAATGGTTCAGACCTCTTACTCATTCAGCACTTAATGGTTCAGACCTCTTACCGGTTCAGCACTTAACCATTCAAAAGTTGTCAAACAACCCCTTAAACAACTTAAACAACATGAGTTGTAGCACAGTGGATCCACGTGTTGGTTCCTCATTTGTCAGTAGCGAGTTTGAATCCCGTCACCCCACCCTCAACCAACTCTTAAGGTACTGACGTCAGCCTCTACCCTGTTGGCTTCAACATAATCTTTTTATATTTTTTCTTTCTTTTTTATAAGCTTTTTTAATTTAGAAAACACTAAAGTTTTTTCCCAGTTTAACGCGCCACAACTACATCGTCGATGTCGTCAGCACACTACTAGAAAAATGCATAATTTCCTACGAAAATTTCCTACACAATTATTTTTGTCACAAATTCAAACACATTTGTGACAAATTTCCTACGATTTTTTTTTCCAAAATTCTATGTCAAATTTTTGACGCAACAATGACAGAAAATAAAAAAACCCTAATTAATTGATAGTTGCGTCACAGATCTGTTAGAAATAATCTACAAAAGGTTGATTATTAAATCATTTCCTACAAGTTTGTGACAAAATATTTATTCTTTAGTTTAATTAAACATTCCGTCGGAACTGCGTCACAAGTTGCGACACATTTCCGACAACTAAGTCATATTACTTAATTTTATTAAAAATAAATACAAGGATATACACTTCTATATTTATATATAATAGTAAAATTAGTATAATAATTAAAAATTATTATATTTCCTACACATTTGTGACAAAATATTTATTTTTTAGCTGATTTAATCGTTCCGTCAGAATTGTGTCACAACTTGTGACACATTTCCGACAAACAGTTTATTTTTTAGTTGATTTAATCGTTCCGTTAGAATTGTGTCACAGCCTGTGACACATTTCCGACAACTAAGTCATATTACCTAATTTTATTAAAAATAAATACAAGGATATACACTTCTATATTTATATATAATAGTAAAATTAGTATAATAATTAAAAATTATTATATTTCCTACACATTTGTGACAAAATATTTATTTTTTAGCTGATTTAATCGTTCCGTCAGAATTGTGTCACAACTTGTGACACATTTCCGACAAACAGTTTATTTTTTAGTTGATTTAATCGTTCCGTCAGAATTGTGTCACAACTTGTGACACATTTCCGACAAACAGTTTAAATCTAGTTAGTGTATAAAAGGAATTAAGTTTCATATTCTAACAGCTCCTAGTAGGAGGATAAACTGGTTAAGGCGTTGCGGTTCTAAACGATAGGTCAGGAGTTCGATCCTTGCAAAGGGCCGGTTCTTTAAGGAAGAACCCCCTTTTGACAGATTTTTGAAATATTTCCATTTTGGTCCCTGAAGTTTCAGTTTTTACAAAAGTAGTCCCTGTAGTTTCTAAAAAATTTTCTGTCGGAAATTTGTCACGAATAATGCTTTTGTCGGAAATTTGTAACAACTATTTTTATATTTCTGTCGGAAATTTGTCACGAATAATGCTTTTGTCGGAAATTTGTAACAACTATTTTTATTTTTCTGTCAGAAATTTGTCACGAATAATGGTGAATGAAATTTTTTTAATTTTTTTTTGTCGAAAATGTGTAGCTAAAAAATTCCGAAAATATAATAATTAATATTTATCATAAATAATATATTAAAATTAACTATGAATTGTTGTAGGAGATCTGTAGCAGTTTGTGACACGGCGATTTTGTAGGAAATGGGTAGGAAATTGCGTAGGAAATGCATTGGAAACAGGTTTCCTACGAGGCATTTTCCTACATCATGTATTTGTCACAAATGTGTGGGAAATCCTGTTTTGTAACGCATTTCCTACGAAAACTGGTGTAAGAAATTTCAGATTTTCTAGTAGTGGCATAAATTTGTTTTTATGATTTTCGATCGATGTAAAACATATGTCGATATCCTTTTGGGCATATCTCTTTCGATTGCTATACCGAGAATCAATACCGCACTGATATCGACTGAAAGCTCACTGCGAAGCGAGAGTAATCCCACTAGCTGTTAACAATATGTATGACTTACGAAAGGAACCAAACATATACCAAGAAATAATGGGTATCTAAGTTCCATATACGAACTTAGATTTTTTATACATTGAAATGGATTAGTTATTATTGGTGTACGATACCATTGGGCGTCCTTCATTAATCGGTTCCACGACCAACATGAAGGAGGTAAATCACATGTCAGAGTAAATTGGGTAGTAGTGCGGTTTGATCCCGAACCTCCACAATAGATTCTCATTTTCTTATCAATGAGATGCTATCATGAAGATACATATGTCAGTTATATTACCCATCCGTTAAGACTTTATAAGTACTTTAAATTGATATTATATATACACTCTATTAAGCCTGAAGAAAGTTGTATATTATGTTTTAAAGGATCTAAGACCACAACATTAAAACGGTCAATATATTTTTAACCACTTGTTATTGGTGACATATTTATGTACCTAGAAAAGTAGGCCCTTTTCTCTTTAGAAAATGTGAACTGGAAATTTAGGAAAATATTATTTTAAGATGCTTAAATCGACGCACCCAGTCATCCTAAATTTAGAATTATGTGCTTAAGAATTTTATAATTAAATCATTATAATAATACAAAAGGTGGCAGTTGTTAAACTACCACTGAAAGTGTTTTCGAGGCGTAATTAACTGTCCAACCTTCTTCCACTATTAGCTATTTGTTTAGTGTTTTTCTACTTCCACCTTCCCCGTTTTAGAAGTCCCTAGTCTCATATGACTCATATATGCTTCCCAACATATTTTTTGGTTAGTTAAGATATGATATGGTATATATGATTCCTTTTTTTAAATCTAAACCCAATATAAAACATGAAAATGTATACCAACATTTCAAGGGAATTTAATATGGCAAAATAGTATTTCTTTATTTTTTTAAGCTTGCAAAGTGGATCACTTTGGATTGATAGAATCAAACTTTTTAATAAGTTCTTCTAAAGATCTGAAATGAAAATTTCAATAGTTTTTAAATTGAAAAAAAAAAATCATTTCTATGATTGATGATAACTAACAAAAAATCAAAATTTCATATAAATTCAGTAATATTTTACGTAGATCAAAAGCAAAAAGTTTATAAAGTTGGGGAATTTTGAGTTCTGAACCCGATATACGATATGGATATTCGGCGGCGTTGCCGTTATGCCAAGTGGCTTTATAAATTATAATCGTATGGACATTGTATGACTTGTTGACAACTCCAAATTCCTCATGAGTCAAAGTATGGTTGTTTTAATTTTGTATATTAAGTTTGTTCTATGTTGAAGTTGACCATTTTGGTTTTGTGTTTCTTTTTTATATGTTTCTTTAACTTAGATTCCAAATCAAGTAAGTAATTTTAACATGAAGTTTTTTAAAGAAGAGTTTCAATCATTTTAGAGTTTCTTGTTTGTAAGATTTATGATGAGAGTTTTAAAAGGCTTAGTTTTGCTATTCAAAAAGGGGTAGCGGCGCAGCTTGTTGCCCGTTTACCAACTATCTCAATGTAAACTATTACTCAAGAGAGATTTTAAATATTTAAAAAAAAAAAAAAAAAAAAAAAACAAGAAAAGGAATCATCAAAAAATGACAAGATAGTTAGTTTTCTAATTGCATGTTTAATTTAGTAAGAAACGTGGAAAATGACTTAGGAGTTGTAACTTAAAATTCTAATTTGTCAATCTTTGGTAAATTTCTATCCTTTAAGATTCGCTTCAATTTTAACACGTTTTTATTCATGATTGTAAGTTTAACGGTTTCAAGATATGATGTAGAAAAGGAAATCGTGTTCAAGTCTATAACATGTGTTATTTGTGTCATTAAGATTATTGCGTTTTTATGATTGATTGATTGATTGGACGACAAATTATCCAAGTAATTACCATAAGTATAAGTTTTATTCTCAAAATCAAAATGAAGTTACAATTATCATCTTGCCTTTAGTTACTCTCACCGTCCATACCCTTTTACGATTAAAAATTAAATAGTTGCGGTTCAAAAAAAAATTACAGAATTTGTGTGTGTATATATATAGCGTTGGCATCATACGAGAAATAGTTGGCTAATTGAGAAACTTAAAAAGCATTTTGGACCACACATTTTCGCTAAGCACAAATGCCAAAAAAAAGTAAAAAGAAGCAATTTATTTAGGATTTATACACATGTGTATATTGTCAATCTTTAACTATACATATTTGTATATTGCCAATCTTTTAACTATACATATTTGTATATACATGTTTAAAATTGAAAAATAAGTGTTGTAAATCTACGATTGAGATGAATGATTTAGTTTTAGTTTTAGGGTTTAACATTACGGATTAGTTTTAGTGTTTAGTATTAGTATTTAGTGTTTAGCTTTAGTGTTTAGTTTTAGTGTTTAGTATTAGTTTTAATGTTTAGTATTAGTATTTAGATTTTAGCTTTAGGGTTTAGTTTTTATGTTTTAGCATAGGGTTTAACTTTAGTTTTTAGGGTTTAGAGATTTTTTGTTATTGTTCAATGAGCCAATCCCAATGCCGCTGGAATTAGCTCAATCAGCATTTGTTTGACCCGGTTTCCTACACTTCTTAGGTTAAGGATCTATATTTTTCATAATATACACATATGTATAGTTTAAAAAGGGGGATGAATCATTGAGAAAACTAGTTTAAATGAGAAAACAAAAAAAAGTTAACTAAAAAGCCTAAAAACATACCATTTTTTATTTTAAAAAAAAAAGTATTGCACATGTGCAATAATACGGAAAAGCCTAAACCACTTAACCCACCCCCACCGACACCCCCAAAAAACCTAAACCCCCTACCCCCACCCCCCTCCCCAAAAAAAAAAACCCTAAACCCCCACCCCCACCTCCCAAAAACCTAAACCCCCCTCCCCACACCCAAAAACCTAATCCTAATCCTAAACCTCCAAAAAGCCTAACCCTAAAACCTAAACTAAACTCAAAAGCTAATTTTAAGCATTTAATGCACATGTGTAGTACACATTTAATGCACATGTGCAGTACAAGTTTTTTGTTTTAAATCTTTTATATATAAAAAATAGTGATTTTTAATAAAAAATTGTAAAAAAAAAGAAATTTGGTATGTTTTTTAGACTTTTTTAGTTTTCTCATTTATATGTAGTTTTCTCATGATTCTTTCCCGTTTAAAAAGTACCTAAATACATATGTGTATAATTCAAAATTGATAATATACATGTATTTAAATATGCAAAAAAAAAAAAAAACTCTTAACAATTAGCTATAAGAAGTAAAAAAAATTACCTTGGAGAAATGTGTGGTCAAGAATGTTTCTCAAGTTTCTCAAATAGTGTGCTCTTCTCTTAGGATCTCTACCATATATATATATATATAGGACAAAGATCGGTTAGGAACCACCCCTTATTGCGAGAACCGCGAGAACCAATGCTAACACAACCAAAAATGCCTAAAAATAGCTAAAAAACACATAAATTTTTTTTTTTATAATTTTTATGTTAAAATCGCTACTTTTAGTAGCCAAAAAATTTTATTTGGCTACTAAAAGTAGCGATTTTAACATAAAAAATATTAAAAAATATTTAGATTTTTTTTAGGTTTTTTGGGGGTTTAGTTTTTAGCATTTTAGCTTGTGGGGGGGGGGGGGGGTTAGGTTTTTGGGGGGTGGGGGAGGGGGGTTTAGGTTTTTTTTTGGGGGGGGGGGGGTGGGGTTAGGTTTTTTTCAGGTTTTTTTGGGGTTTTAGTTTTTAGCATTTAGCTTGGGGGGGGGGGGGGGGTTTAGGTTTTTTTAGCTATTTTAGGTTGTGTTCACATTGGTTCTCGCGGTTCTCGCAATAAAGGTGGTTCTCGCATGAACCTTACCCTATATATATATATATATATATATATCGTGTGAGGTTCATTAGGGAACACTAAAAAAGTGGGGAACCGGGGAACACTCTTAAAAATTTAACTTAACATGTTAAAAATTAATTTTGTAAACATCTTTTTCGGCGCATATCCTTATATATACTTGTAGAATCATTTTTAATAAAAAAAATCAAAAACTAAAAATATTAAAAAAACAATTAAAAAAAGGCTAAAAATATTTTTTTAGAAAAAATATTTTTTTACTCGACTAGATTCTCCTCCTTTTTATAAAGAAAAGCACTGAAATTGTTTTTAAAAAAAATATTTTTAACATGTTAAGTTAATTCTATAAGATATAACCGTTTTTTAAACATTTTTTTATATTTTTAGTTTTTAATTTTTTTATCAAAAATGTTTCTACTTGTATTTATAAGAAAAAGCGTTGAAAAAAAATTAGAAAAATATTTTATTTAACATGTTAAGTATAATTTTTAAAAGTGTTCCCCTGTTCCCCACTTTTTTTGTGTTCCCCAATGAACCCTCCCCTATATATATATATATATATATATATATAGGACAAAGATCCGTTAGGAACCACCCTTTATTGCGAGAACCGCGAGAACCAGTGTGAACACAAACAGTAATTCCTAAAAAAATCTAAAAAACACCAAAAAAAATTTTTTTTGTTTTTTTACTATTTTTTTTTTTGAAAAAATCGCAATATTTTGTTAATAAAAAAAATTAAAAAAAAAATCCGAGTAACAGTTATCCATGCACATGTGCATATGTATCGTTTCTTTGTCAAATTCCGTAATTCATTACAAATAATAGTCAATTGCACTTTCATTTACACTATCACGTGTAATACACTACTTTTTACGTTAACAATGTTAGAAATGCACATGTGCATCTATATGTATCAACAGGAAATAAGGTGTTTTGGTACACTACTTTCTCTTTCATCTATCATTCCATCCATAATACACAAGCATGCACATGTGCATATTTGTCATTTCTTTGACAAATTCCGTAATTCATTACATATATTAGACAATTGCACTTTCATTTACACTACCATATGTAATACACTACTTTTTACATTACCAATATTAGAAATGCACATATGCATTTATATGTATCAACATGAAATAAGGTGTTTTGGTACACCACTTTGAATACACTTTCTCTTTCATCTATCATACCGTCCATAATACACTACCATTACCTCCTACCATCCATAATACAATACCATTACCTCCTACCATCCATAATACAATACCATTAACAATATTTTCACTTTATTACATGTATGTAAACACCATTTATACCATCCAATCAACATATTACATAAAAAATTGACAACTATAACCAAACCATCAACCACTAGATATAACTAACCAAAAAACATGTATATGGGTCTACTTCTCCATTTAAAATCACAAACTTTTTGTATCAAAACACGTTATATCATGGTTATACCTAATTATGCACATGTGCATTTTGAATATTGGTAATGTAAAAAGTAGTGTATTACTAATGGTATTGTAAATTAAAGTGCAATTGTCTATTCCTGATAACGTATTACCGAATTTGTTGAAGTAATGATACATATGCACATGTGCATGGATAACTGTTACTCGAAATTTTTTTTTTTTTATGGTAACGAAATATAGCGATTTTTTATTAAAAAATATTAAAAAAAATAAAAAAAAAATTTTGAGTGCTTTTTTGATTTTTTTTAGATTTTATTTTGTGTTCACATTGGTTCTCGCGGTTCTCACAATAAGGGTGGTTCTCGCATGAACCTTACCCTATATATATATATATATATATAGGGAGAAGATCATGCGAGAACCACCTCTTATTGCGAGAACCAATGTGAACACAACCAAAAATGCCTAAAAATAGCTAAAAATCACACAATTTTTTTTTTAATATTTTTTATAAAAAAAATCGCTACTTTTCGAAGCAAAAAAAAAAACAATTTTTTTTAAATTTAAAAAAAAAATAAAATTGGCTTTTAAAAGTAGCGATTTTAACATAAAAAATATTAAAAAAATTTAGATTTTTTTAGATTTTTTTAGGTTTTTTAGGTTTTTTGAGGGTTTAGTTTTTAGCATTTTAGGTTGGGGGGGGGGGGTTAGGTTTTTGGTGGGTGGGGGAGGGGGGTTTAGGGTTTTTTTTTTGGGGGGGGGGGGGGTGGGGGTTGGGTTTTTTTAGGTTTTTTTAGCTATTTTAGGTTGTGTTCACATTGGTTCTCGCGGTTCTCACAATAAAGGTGGTTCTCGCATGAGCTCCTCCCTATATATATATATAGGTTTAGGTTCTTTTGTGAACCCTTCATAAGTAATGAACAAAACGAACAAATCTTGGCCATAGATCTTCTTAAATCTAATATAAGGGTAGAATCGTCTTTTAACATCTATAATTTTATATATAATGTTAAAATTTGTATCGATCATAATCAGCGCCAAATCTTCCTGTTCGTTCTTCATCACCATCATTCAATTCGTATTCGTTCTTCAGAATATCAACAGGCAATTCAGCAATCATGACACATTCGACCGATCAGAATATTATTTCTGCGAATTTGCTAATTCATGAGACCGCACAACGACCGGGAGAACAACATCATGGTATATTCTTAAAAAATCTGTGTATACAAGTTTGATTCAAGTGTCGGATAAATAGATTACATAGTTGTGTATTGTTTGGTTTAGTTTCTATAAACCCTAAGATTTATAGTTTTCGACAGATACGAACGATCAGCTTGATGTTCCAGCCAATTTGTTAGTTCCTCGGAGTAATGATCAAGCAGTAGATCGTCATCAAGGTATAATATTAAAACAATTGTTTATACAATTCTGTATCCAATGTCTATGTAATTTTAATAGATGACTGTATAGTCTATTGGTTCGGTTAACTAACATTTAAGATTTATAATTTACGATAGAGGGTACCCGTATGTCTGAGACGATCGATCAGCCCAACGTTGCTGCCAAGTTGTTAATACCTCAGAGGGCTGAACCAGAAGCAGATCATCTTCAAGGTATAAGTTTTAAACATTTGTTTCTATAAGTTAGTATATGTGTGTCGCTAAATTGAAGTTACGTATTTGTAGTATTCATATTTTTTTTTGTTGTGTATTTTTTTTACAATACTTATGAATTTAAACTTTCGACTGAGGGTACTGTTATAACAGATGCGAACGAGCAGCCCGACAGACCAGCTGATTTGGTAACTCATCCGAGCGACCAACGAGCAGTACAAGATCATGTGTTGGTAGCATCCATTGAGCAGCAAGGTATTATTCTAGGACAGAACAATTCATAAGAAATCAGTGGTGTATGCTACTTGTATTTGCTGACGTTTATTCCTTGTTTGAAATTTTAGAGTCTATTGCTAGCAATGTATATCAAAGTCCTAATGGCACAAAGTATTGGACATCAAATGTACCTCCTGATTTAAAACCGTATGAAGGAGCCAGATTCCGAACTATTGATGAAGCAGTTGGTATGTATGAGCATTATGCAGAGAGGGCTGGTTTTTCGACCTGTTTGGGTACGTCAAAGAAAGATAAAGCTAAAGGAGTATTCAAACTCCGGTACATTTTGTGTTCTAGAGCTAATAAGACCAGGAAGCGGGTAATACTAGTTCACCGAAACGATGCCGTAGTATAAAAGCTACAGATTGTAAGGCATGTGTTAAAATTAGGCGAGTAAAAAGATCTACGGATTATGTGGTTTACAAATTCGTTGAACAACACAACGATGGTCTAACAGCACCTGAGAACTTAGATTTATCACGCAAGAAAAGGAAGCTAGACTTTGCGGCTAAACAGTTTATTGCTGATTGTCGTAATGCTAACATTGTCCCGACGAAAGCACACAATATATACGTTGTTTTAAAGGGAGGTCACCAAATGTTAGTGGAACGACTACCGAGTTTAAGAACTTTGGAAGAGATATCCGGGAATTCATTGGCGACAGAGATGCACAAATGGTCGTTGACAAATTCAATGAGCGTGTGGAAAACAAGCAAAATTACACGTTTAATACACATATTGTTGAAAAGGAACTTCAGTTGATGTTTTGGTGTGATGGAGTTTCAAAAACAAATTATCACGCTTTTGGCGATGTAGTGGCATTTGATGCAACATATCACACAAACATGTAATGATTTTAAAATATTTTCTGCATTTAGTATTTGGCTTTTTTCTACGTCTTTAATGTAAACACTATATTTATGAATCTTTTTTTTGTAGGTACAATATGATATTTGTCCCCTTTACCGGGGTTGATCATCATAAGAAGTGTACAATATTCGGGGCTGGATTGATTCACAACGAAACCATTGAGTCATACTCATGCTTTTACAAAAGTTTTTAGAAGCGCACGATGGAAAACAACCTCTTATCATATTAACCGATCAAGATTGTGCCATGAAGCAAGTCGTGAACAATGTTTTTAATAAGTCTGTACACAGACTATGTATGTGGCACATCACCAATAAAATACCAGCTAAGGTATGGAAAATGGATTTTAAATACGTGTATGGGTATAGGTTATGTATGTGTCATGTATATGTTTAAAAAATAGCTGACTTTTCTGATATACAAATATGTACAGTTATGTATGCTGTTTGACGGGTGTATTTATTACGATACTAATGCAATGACTTATCCTATATCCTATGTGTAGATAAAGGGCGGTGATGAAACGAATGCTGAGTTAAAGAAACAGATCCACAAACTGGTGTGGAATGTTTACATAGAACCCCACAGGTTTGAAAAGAGATGGAATTTACTCATGACTGAGTATGGTTTGGAAGATCATGCTTCGATGAACAAAATGTACGCTATAAGGGAACAGTGGATTCCATGTTATTTTTGTGATATACCTATGTGTTGCCTTATGAAGACCACTTCTCGATGCGAAAGTGCTAATCATATGTTTAAAGAAAATTCTAGTCCCCATAATATGTTGGTGCAGTTCATGCTTTGCTATGATACATCGGTAGATAAGATACGTAACAAACAACGTAAACTGTCTTATGAGACAGACACAACCAATCCCGAGTGATACAAAACATCGTTTCCGATAGAACGTCATGCCAATGAAGTATATACACGCACGTTATTTTGGGAAGTTCAAAAGGAGATTGACAAGTCTAACAGTTTGTGTTATGTTGCCGAAAGAGGAATGGTTGATGGAGTTAATACGTATCTTGTTGCTCATCATGATCACACCAAAGAAAATGTGAATGAGTTTAAGGTTAGTTACACTTTTAGTGTCTACAGTTCTTACAATCTTCACAACTTTGTTTCTATTGAACAAATTTTAATTGTCTTTGTTAATATTGTAGGTAACTTTCAACAAAAGTGATTTTACAGTTTCATGTGTATGCATGGGTTTTACTCGGGTTGGGTATATTTTCCGACACGTGTTTTGCGTATTCAGGCATCACAACATTTTTCAAATTCCAGCCAGATACATACATCCGAGATGGTGTAGAGATGCTATCCCAGCTAGTGTACACTTCCTGGAGAATAGGTTATGTGACGACCAAAGTAGGAGTGGTGTGTTGTGGCGCGGGATTTGTGATAACGTGAACATGTGTAGAGATAGGATGCGTGGC